>OX402597.1:21945719-23195719 GCA_948098905.1 Tiliacea aurago | reverse complement strand
AAAAGTGCGTTCCCGGGAAGTGGAGGAAAAGGTGAAGACACTCCTCAGGGAGAAAGATGTTTTACTAAAGAGGCTGGAGGCGGTGTCTGGGGAACTGAGCCTGCACAAACAGATGTACGTGCATCTGATCAACCTGAACCACCCGGAGATCACCGAGCTATGCCGATCGATGCTGCAGCTAGGGGCGCCGCAAGCGCCGGATCACTCACTTTGACCATTATAGGTGAGTATTCACACACGTGTGTTCCAACTGCATTTGTGCCTGTGTTGTGTACGATACAAAAATTTGTGTGTGTGATGATTTTCGTGCGGAGCATGGAAAGTCGTAAATCACACGGTGTACAGAAAAAGGTTTTTGTATTTTATGAGAGCGTTACGCAATTTGTTTATTGTAGTAGTTCTGAAGTGTCGTTCAGTTTGTATGAGTGTTTCTTTGATTGTAAAGCGACTGAATTTGGGGCATGCTGTGAATGTGACTGGAAATGCGTGCGGAGTTTAATAGTTTTTTATGTTCACTCTTTCATTATTTAATAAAATCACGTGGCGAAGAATTTTATTTGAGTTTCAGTTCAATCAGTTCTAATTTCCTGACAACCTAATTGTAAATTTTTGGTTCATGATACTCTCTTCCTTTAACTATTATAATATCATGACTAGTTTTCTGCGAAAACATAATTTGAATAGATGATCCAATTGCATTTGAAATTACATCATTAACTAATCATTACTAAATCACTTCTGTGACAGTTTAAGCTTGCAAAAGTACCTTAATTTTAACCTAATTATGATTCAGAAACATTATAACTAGTAGTTGTAATAGCAGTATTGTAGTTTTTTAATTAATAGCTATGTTCCAAAAATGTCTACATAATTATGCACACTGCGTTTTATTATCGCACAAACCCATTTTTGAAGTGAAAACTTCTTTAGGCACGTTAAGCACTTTTTGGGTGAACAAAAAACATGGAACTCACGTCATCGTCACCGAACGCTTCGATACAATTCACAAGTTACTTAGTTTTCACTTCTGACGTGCAGTCCTACGACTGACAGTTTTTTATTATCTCGTTGTTGGGGAAGAATTAAATATTTTAGGGATTGGATCTTATGGGCTGACCTTATCGCACAATGCTTATAGTTAATTTATTCACGTCCACGAATTCACGTCAGTTTTCCGATATCGTTTTGTTTTCTAATTCAATTTCTTTTAGTGCATTGGGTATTTTTTCGTTAGATTTATGTGTAGATCGCTTACTGCAACTGTGTGTTGCAATATTGTCCCATGTGGTGTAAGTCTTAAGTGATAGATTGCTAATCATCTCTCAGGTGACTTTTTCCTACAGTTGACCGATAACTAGCGCTGGCTTCTGCAAACGTTGTACATTGGTTTTACTTTGAAATCGATTGATTGATTACTCTGATGGTCTCAATAATGTTAAAGTGTGTCAAATGTGGACAGAAGCCATCAATGATATTGATTTCTTCTATTCAAAGATTTGCATACATTAGCATTTATATTTTTGTTCAGGAAATACTTCATCAACAATCATAAAATAGGTCCTTTGAGTCAGGATGTTATGGTTTAAGTACGAGTACACTACAACTAACATATTACTAAGATTTTCTGCTCACGTGTTCTCAATAATAATTGTTTTTTTAAAAACGGAATTTCTATTAGTTCGTTTACAATGGTTACGTTGAAATGCACGTGATTTTCAATATTATGGCCATTTTTAATCTGAATCATTGTGAAAGTTATGAGTTTTGCTAACACTCATTGAAGTCCCGTTGGCGGATATTTATTTTATATTAACTATACTTTGCCTATCAGCTTTTTCGCTTGCATAATATTCGTGCGATGTAATACTAGGGTCTCAACAGTTCTCAGAAGTTGTCTTTGAACTTTAGTTCAGTTTATGATCTCTGGTTTTGGCAGTACGGTACTGGATTTTAATCTCTGTAGGATTTATGACAGCTCGGTATGTTTCCTAACGGTAGTCTGCTTACGTTACTGGTGCCAGCTACGATTCATGGAGTCCTGGTACTTCGTTTTCAAGAATAGATCAAGATTATCATAAAAAAGTTTATCTTACGTTAAAAGTCCAATTTAAGTCTGTTAGTTTGATTTTCACTTCCGTAAAAAAGCATCTTTGTCTAACTCACTGTGGGAGAGAAGGACCAGTTTCAATTTAGTGAAAGGACCACGCGTTCCACATAATTTGTTTATTTTTTTAATTTACGATGTGACGAAAATTACGCATCCCTTTAATTATTTATTTTGGTTCTTATTATCATGGATTAAGGTTGAATATTAACTCGAATCGCGAGTCTAGTACGCGCTTTGCGAAACAAATGAAGTTACTGTCACTTTCGAAGCGGCCTTATGTTAGTGTATGTGATTAGGTTACGATATTATTTTACGCATATTAGATTATTATCAACGTGAGACATAATGTATAGCTTGTATACTAGCAGGCATAACCCTAAGTAGGAATTCAACTTCAAAGACACATAGTACCCGCTTGAACTTCTGTATGCTTCGTAGGATACAAAAAAAGGTATTTCCTTGTCAAGTTTTAAAAGTTAGAGAGAGTTAAAAGGAAAATTACATGGAACCTATTAAAAATTATAATGTCAAAACACTAATGACTTATTTTATGATTATAGTCTTCGAACCAGCATTTATCAAAATCAAAGTCATTATCATGGCCGCATACAAAAATAACAAATAAAGTACCTAGTTTTGATACAAAAATAATTATCAGACTTCCTTTAAATATGGCCTTAACCCTATATAGATAAGTTTTACGGTATTACATAAATGATAACGCGAATATTTGCAAAAAAGATTATCTGCACTGAAATGGCAATGGCCGAAGGATTGCAGATAATACGCGCTGAAAATGTTAGTAATACAAAGAAAAGTTCGGTATGTATGTTTGCTGTAAGATAAGGTAAAAATAGGATATTGATTCGGTATGAAATCTCATAATTAGTCTTTTACGTACCTACTTTTGCAAATTGTATGTTCATCACAACTTAATTTATTTTTAACAGCTAAAATTGCAATATGTAGCTCCCAAAACGTCTACCCTTCATCATTTTCTAGTGTTATCAATTTAATATTATTCCGTATTCTAAATTCCGAAAAATTCCGGAAGTAAATAGACTCAAGAGACGCAAAAATATATTTTCATTTCTATAAATTCCTAAAAATAAGTAGATAACACTGAAAACAAAAGTGATAACTGATAACTATGCATGAATTATCATAAACTCTGCCGAGACAACGCATTCAACTAATAACAATGTAATTTAAACACATTTTAATATTCCGGTTTTGATCAATTTGAATTCTAATTTCAGTTCCTCACTACCTATAATATCCTGGTACATAGTCTTTATATTTGTACCCTAGCTAGACTTCACGTGAATTTTCTGGGTTAAAATCAATTTGCCGCGTGACTGGTTTTGATATTTTTGCTAAATAGACATTGTGGGCCCAAGGTGGCCTAAAGTCTTATACAACATTGGGGTAAATTGGCATTGAATATTTACAAAAATCTACGGGTCTGTAACACTTACATATAGGTATCTCGCAAGGACCTATTCTAGGCCCCCTGTATTTGCGATTTGGAAAGTTGAGGCCATCTCGTTAACAATATGATACATAAAACATATATTAATTATTTTTGCGGCTGGTTAAAGGTATTCAAAATCAAAGAAGATTTTAGATTACTACATTTTTGTAATGAAAACTACTCACTTGACACGAATGTAATAATAAGGTTTGCTTATTTCACGTTTTTCTAATATTGACCGACTTGTAAACTACAATGACGTCAAATGTGTGCTGGTTATACGTTGTGTTAAATAAGCTTAATTACTATCTATTTTTAATTACGTACCTATAATACGCGGTTCATATAACCGATGGTTGTTGGTTAACATTGAGATAATTATGTAGTTTTGGAGTGAAGTTCTGTCTTCATTGACTGTGATATCTTACTTAGGTACGACGTCAGTAGTTACGGGTAGTCAGGAGTTTTCAGACTTTAGGGTCTGAAAACCAGTCTTATCAAGGGGTATCGTGTCACCCACTAACTGGGTTGTAAAGGTCAGTTAGGCAGTGGCTCCCTGTGAAATTCTGGAAATAAACAGAACCGATTAGACTGGAAGTCAACCCCAACACAGTTGGGAGAAGGCATACGATAATGATGATCTTACGTACAGGATCATTTTGGGCATAAATGTAGTAACACGATTGGTTTTTTTTATAAAAAAACGGACAATAGTGGTACGACTCCTTAGTTTTACGTTGAAGCTAATAAATTCTGTTGCTAAGAAAGTATCTAGGTTACAAAATACATTTGTTTTTTTTGTTATTGTTCTCACCGTCTCTTTTTCGATTTAGCTGTCGTTTAGTTTCACTTAAGTTAAATGATCTAGTTGTATTTTCATTAATGAGATTAGGACCAGCTCTTTAATTTATGATTTTGCGAGTCATAGGTTTGTCTCTCTAGGCATATGTGATTTCAGAGACTCTCAGTGCTGACTCTCGCTAATATTGCCTTTTTGTTTGGTCGTTTATCCTGTCTTTATCATTTCCTTGTGGTATAAAAAATTCCTTTCGGATGTAGATAGCATACATCAGGCTACTCTGCAGGGATCATGCCAGATGTTTCATCTTTCAGGAAATGTCAACTTTGCTGCGGAATACCGTGAAAAATATGCCAGGCCTCTTGGAAAAGGAGCATAACTCTTTAATGCCGGATCGAAATATTTAGTATTCAAATTCGTTTGTGCAAAACGTTGTCTGACGGCGACTTTCGTTTTCACCACTGCGTCATCACCACAGAAAACTGGACCTTATAGCCGACAAATAAAGTCACTTTTACTACTGTCAAAGTTGAAATTTTCGCCTCTCGTGCCCTACTTAATGGCTTCCGTCGGTTTGACTTGTTGATTTTAACTATTTTATGTTTGCACGCTTATGGAACAATAGTTCGCGAGGCTCTGAATGTATTTGAAATTTAGAAACTGAACACTAGTAGCTAAATTCAGGTATGGATGCTAATTGTGTAGCATCAACTTGAAACTTCATTCTGCGTAAAATTTTGGCAAACCGGTTTCCATTCGGTGACGGTGTGAAACTCTGTTGGAGTTATGCGCTCCTGGTACATGGCTTGCTGTCCTACGAAGCCTTCCCCGTTTGGTCTTTGATCTTTGGGTCAATGAATGATGGTAAGTAAAGTTCAGAGGATCTCTATTTGTTGATTTCAGGATATTATTTTCTGAAAGTGTTCAAGGCTATAAAATATGCAATTTAATATGGTTTATATTGTTCATGAACATGTATGTCCCACATAAATCAGGTTTTCTTTTTCAGGAATAAATTCAAGATCATTTTTTGTTTTGATTCAGGCTTTTAAAGAGACGGATCCTTTGATAGACTCTCACAAGTCAAGCTTTCTTCTTACTTGTCTTAGCCTATGAATTCCTAGTACTTTTAACATTCGCGACCTTCCGCATACCGATTTTTTATATTCTTTAATTTCACTTTCTTCCATAACGGGTTAGGATAGTGTCATTCATGACTTATTTCAAGGTATCAACGCAAGCTTTTTTTCATAGACGCGTTTGGTCAATATCTAATATTCATGCCAGTTCTTAGCAAAATAATAGTTACATTTGTATCAAATTGTAAAAAATCAAGGTTTATAGTGCGTGACAGGCAATATTAAGAAGAAAACTGTTGTGGTAGGTCAGCAAAGCCGAAAAACATTATATTATATAGCAACAAAAGATTGTTGAAGTATCAATGAAATGAAAATATTTGCAAAATAATAATGCGTGGGCAGACTAAATAATAACGGGTTCTACTTTCGCTACTATCTATTAGAGGTTTCGCTTTCTGCTAAACGTTTTTTGTCTGTATCGGTTTTATATCATGTTGGAATGAATGAAATAAGATGGTTATCATCGAGCGTAATTTATATGAGCTGGGTAACAGGGTTGGCCCATACTTCTATTTTAACCCAATTTACTGAAATTGGGTGGAGCTATGTCCCATTTGTAGAACCATTCTGTAGTTAATCTAATTTATATACGCTGATAACTCTTAAATAAACGAAAGCGACTGCATTTAAAATACTAACATCAAAGTAAAAAAAAAAAAAACCCTAAAAGAAATAGGATCACAAAGATATTTTCGGATTATGTTTGCACTGTAATCGATTTCTCACATAATCTTTGTTCATTAGCTATTCAAATTCAAATGTACTACGTGTTAACATATCTTTGTGGACATAATAAATAGTCTACCTACACTTCGATGAATCAACTTAGAGATTAACACTACGTGCGTATACGCACGGTAGTGGGCGCGTTTCGTGCGAGTGTGCGTGTGTGCGTGGTTCACTTTCACTTTTTTTCGTTAATATGCCTTTTGTGTTTTTGGACGATGTTATGTTGTATGAAATCATAATGTTGGGAGTTATTTTTTACCGTGCCAGTATGGGTTAAATGGTAAATTGTGCTGGTCTTGTTTTAACGTGATTTTTGTTATTTACGTAATGTCATTATTTAGTTCAATGATAAAGTGATAACCTTTCAGGCATATTCTTACGGTGTAGTAAACAATTATAAACAAATATCCCTCAAAAAAAATAGGTCAATAAGTTTACTTTTTACTTAACTATAAAAATGAGTTATTATTTTTTTATAGCCAATTTAGATTCTAGAATTCACCAGACATCCGTTTCCAACTTACAAAATGCGCTAAGCAGAACAGAGGGCCGGTGCCAACCGGCGCGCGCGCCGCTTTGCGCAACCCAGCAGTATGTGTGTCAAACGATCGACGAACGACTTATGTCATGCAAGAGAATGTTGCCTTTATTTGTTTTGATTGTTTTACTATTATTTTTCATTATTTATTCATATATTTTCTTCCTGAAAAGTAGTAAATTCAATATTTTTGGACATGGAGATTCACCGACAAAAAATAAAACACTTATTTCTATCTTTGTTTTAGAAATCTAAAGGTTATCCAATGTATAAGCCTAATATAAGGCAATGACAAGCCATTGGTTTACGAGCAATCGCCTACGACTTACGAGTGCTGACTAATATCTTATTCGAATTCAAATTAAATTTATTTTGACGTCTAACAAGAATATTGTCCAATTCACTGTCCTTACATTGTTTATACAGAAAGCGATTGGATTGGCTACAAATTATCGCTACAATATAATTCGAATCGCTAATTAACTGTTTTAATTAATCTGTCTTATACGGACCAAAGCTCCGTTCAGTAATATACTTTATTTAAACTACCAAATAAAATTGGCCAAACTAAACTAAAAATGTCATGGTTCAGTTATTGCATAAGTCTCTGCTCAGGCGCAGGAGCGGCGGCCATGTTGGAAAGTTTTCGGCAATGTCCGGGGAAATCTGTGACGCGGCTGATACGATTATATTTGTATACGCCTTTATTCTGCGGGGTAGGTAGAAATCTAAGTTATAGATGATTATAAAGGCGATGAATTTTTGAAATATGATACTAAGTGTGTTTTGGACCCCAAAATAGATGATCATCATCCTTCTGCTGACGAGGCTAAAAGTCATCTTTTGATTAGAGAGGAAAGAAAGTTTGAAAGCGATTCCTGTCAATCGCGAATTAGTGATATGACAGTGTTTAAGATGATCTGTCCAGGTCCTATTGAAAAAGTGGTAGAATGAAACAACTGTCTCAGATTCCCATAAATCTCAAGGAACTGTCGTAGAAAATTGATGTAAGAATATATTCCAACCAGGAATATATTCCAACCAGGAATATATTCTTATGTCAAATTTTCCAGTAAAAAATCTTGTGACAATGATAAAGGGGAAGCCTATTCAGCTAACATCATTAGCTTAATATATTACAATGTTAAATTCAGATGATTCAGAACTAATTATACGTTTGTCGCTTGAATGACCATTTGATAAACGATAACATACAGGAAGAACCGATAGTACAGTAGTATAAAATAATTCCGTCACACGCGAAATTCAAATAATTATTATCTTGAATATAGAATTGATTCCAAAAATAGTCTGCAAGACGAAAAATTACAGCTGAACTACATGACTTGCAAAAAATGCAATCCAAATTGTGATCTACATTTAATTATAAAAAGTTGATAAGACGTATTGTGAAATCTTTAGCAAATTAAAAAAAAACCACAAACACTGTAAAACAGGCCCCAAAAGTTTAATAACAATTCATGATTTTACATCACTATAAACCAAAACTTTCGTAAATAAGACTGTTCCTAGACAGGGCTTTCATAATCTATCACGTATGTATAGTAGCTCGAAAGAGTTCGTAGTGCTAACACAATTGACTCCGAGCCCTTTCAAGGCTACTTAATATACAAAAATAGGTCATGAGATTGAATGCGATAGCCTATCAACTGGTCACTTCCCAGTAGGTTACATGCCTTTATTATTGTGATCATCATGTGCAGTAGGCTCGTTTTTATCATTCTTTGGTTCTAGAATATTGTTAGCTTTATATTTTTCTTTTCATTTAATTTTGTGTTTGTAAATGGCAGGCATTTCTAGACTTGGGATTACTCTCGTATTTTAGGGCCGTATTACAGAACCTTACTCAAGACTCAAGCATTATTTAAAACTAGTTTCAACCAATCAAATCGCTTTAAGGCTTCTACATACCGGGGTGACTTGTCGCGCGACGCGACGCGACACAAAGGCACCGCTCGTCCCGCGACACGCGGGGCCTTTGTGCCGTGTCGCGTCGCGCGACAAGTCGCGCTGGTATGTAGAAGCCTTTAAACGAGTTTTAAGTAATGCTTGAGTTTTGAGTGAGGTTCTGTAATACGGGCCTTAGTTTAAGGCCCGTATTACAGAACGTCACTCAATACTCAAGCATTACTTAAAACTAGTTTCCACCAATCAAATGGCTTGAATCTAGTTTTAAGTAATGCTTGAGTATTGAGTGACGTTCTGTAATACGGGCCTTAATCTAACTTATTTTTCTTCTTACTTACTTTTTGTTATTGTATCCTAATGTGACATTTTTATTCGTATAGACGAAGAACTCCACGATCATATTATGTGTAATTAGCATAATCTGCCTATAATGTTCCCACTGCTGGGACACAGGCCTCCTCTCTGTGAGAGGGAGTGGGCCGTATCCACCACGCGGGCCCAGTGTGGGTTGGTAGACCTCAGACGGCCGCTTTCCTCACGATGTTTTCCTTCACCGTTTTGAGAGCAGTGGTGATGAAATAATTTAAACAAAGTAATGCTCCTGTCTGGGTTCAAACCTACGACCGTACAACTCGTAAGTCGCTGCCATTACCACAAGGTCACCACTGCTCTACTTCAGAATGCTCACTGCTCTGTATGTGTAATCAGTGACTGTATAAGTTACGAAAATGTTACGTAAAACTTTGTAAGCTACCATCGATCGAATTTACCCCAAAATAATTAAATTCAAAGGCATAATAAAACGAGATGACCCGGTGGACTTTATACCACGTGAGGCAAAATATTGACTTTTTCAGTTTTTCGGCTGTTCCTTTCGGTTTTTCCTAAACCATCACAGCATTAAAGCGAACAAAACTAAAAAAATCAAATGGTTCGAGCCATTTTAGAGTTTTTGTTAGACTTACGCACGGAAAATTATTTTTTATACATATAAAATATGCGTTATAAGATGCGCCCTAAAATGTTGGCGAAGAAAAACCTTATAAAGTTAAAGTTTGGAAGAAATCACGTTGACGTCTCGCTGGTTCGGGGTTCCATTTAAGCTATGTTATGAACGTATTGCAAAATATTATTGATTATGTTTCAAAGTTCTACATTTTAACTGACAAGTTATCGCTCGTGATTTCTTTCGCATCCTACGAACTACTACATGAACCCTGATAAAACTGTTCTATGCGTTAATTCTCGTGAGTCAAGTCCTTTTAGTTGATATTTGTGTCTTTCATCTTAATTCCTTAAGCCTTTAAGATGTTTGAATGTTTGTTACTCTCACAAATACACCCCCCACATTACATCATCTCCAACATGATTATTTACTATGAAAAGTATTATATTTATTACTTTAATTATTGTGAATGTGAGCAATATGTGGGTATTTTTTTTCATTCTCTGTTAGTTTTAATGATGGTCTGACATTTTGAGCACTTTGTGCAGCCTACCCAGATGTCCATTCTTTGGTATTGTTCGTCGAGTCGTTGAGCTCCTTAAGTCTTGAGTTGAGCTGCACGATTACTGACAAATACTTGCACTGATTGGACAGGTCCACTCAAATGTGTGTGGTTTCCTCAAAATACCATTTCAGACACGGACCTACATGGTCCTCACATGATCTGACCATGATTTATGTTATGTCTGGACTTTAAAAAAGACGTTGACCCACCATTTCTTCTGAGGGGTAGTCGCATAGGAAACGTTGACTCCATCTAGCTTATTTTTTCATTTTTAAGTCGCATAGGAAACGTTGACTCCATCTAGCTTATTTTTTCATTTTTAATATGACTTAAAAGTGATTCTGATATCCTATTTATAGAATAAACAATTTCATTTCATTTCATTCATAATGTTTGTACTATTGATTATCTAACTGCTTACATGGTAGTCAAAAAGGGTCCTAATCTCTCTTAAACTCCTTAAATCATGATCATCATACTTCATTATGTTGGTCAAACTTCCATTAAAATCATAAGGCTCAATCTCAAGTAACTGTTCCCGAAAAAAGCAGTTCCTAGAAATGTTGCTCAAAACAAACGATTTTGCGATTTTTCTTTTTCTCTTTCCTTTTTTCACAAGCCAGCCACCTGTCACCTGTTTAATATCCAAAACGTCACAACTACCGCCCACCTGTTTCAAACCACCTGTTTTAAAGTTGATCGCAGAGTTGGTCACGTGATCAAGTTTCTTCCCCTAAGTGCTATTGTTCCTCTTCTGGAATAAAAAGTGGTTGTGTAATAGCCTCTCCAGCGCTTTACTTGGAGTTTTGGTAGTTTTCGGGCGAGGAATCATAGGATGTTTTTTATTATGTTTATTTTATGAAAGAAACGTTGTAGTTGGACCTACAACGTTTCTTTACCTCACCCTTTCGTTATCATGGGCATGTTCATCGCAATGTATGATTTTTATGTTTCTCGGACTTCATTTTTTTTTCTGTCTCTTTTTTATGGGATTCATATTTTTTTCTATTTTATTCCATTCCATAATTGTTTTGACGATTTTCAGTACCGATGTTTTGACAATAGAATGAATTATCTACCAAGGATATCGTAATCGACGAAATAACAGAATGAATTCCCAAAACCATGATAAAATCAAGAGAAAATCACATCATAACATGAACAGTTGCTCAATTGCAAACAATGTTCCGTACCTTTCTCGAACAATATGTTAACGAAAGAATTTCAGCAGTATAACAAATACTTCGGCATTTTTACTTCCAAACTTTTTAGTGGGTTTCGTTTTGTTAACTATAAAGTATATTTCCCTTTTAGCCACATTTTTTTTCACATTGAAAGTCACGAGGCATTGTTTGATGCTGAGGACCACGCTCCCCTAGCAGGTCACATGTTTTTCGCTGTGGAATCGCAGTATGGGTTATGTACACGTTTAAGAATATTTTGTGAAAATTTTGGAAACAATACCTTTTCAATTCATTCCAAGTTTAGGGAAACAATTAATGCTAGGTTGAGGAAATTTTGACCAAACAGGTGTTCATAATTATTGTAACATCATTAGATAATTCGTATGATCTAACTTACCGTTTTGTATTGAATTATTTTCTTCCATCTTTAATGAATGGAAACTACCATTTTTTTTGTTCTAGAAAAAAAAATTGTTTTAGCTTGGACTTCGATTTGATAGATTTTCTTTAAAATAATATCAACATTTTTAATGATTGGTGCTCATCCATCAAATCGATATTACTTAATAGTATCTTCAAAGGTTATTTGTTTAAGACAATATTTGTTTTGTAAGTGATACAATTACCACTTTATTAAAACTTCTTGCATGACTGGCTTCCGCGCGTGAGTAGGCTGACATTTATACTGAATTTCCTAGAATAAAGGGATCGAAAATTTAACTATTTAATAACAGATTTTTTCTAAGCTATGTTTAAAAATATCATCCGGTTTATATTAAGTCGATTTATAATCTCCTCAACACTCTGTACGTATATATGTGTGTATATAATGGTATATATGTGTGTATATAATGGTATATATGTGTGAGCGTACATTTGCCTTCTTACTATCTGTAATAGACCAAGACTCTTCAGCGTTATTTACTTCGACAACAATTTGAAAAACCTTACTCCAACTCTAAGTACACACTCATTCATAGCTAGCTGAGTATTTAGGGCACGCAGTGATAATAATGACATACATTCGTTATCAAATCGCTAAACAAACAAACAAACATATCTGATAGATCGCCGATAGATATTTGGGTTCGGTGAGTAAAGGTAAATTGCGTGGAAGAACCAAAAATGGATAGTAAAAGAAAACAAATGCAAGTTAGAGAATATTACTGATATGACTTTACTATTTGAGCAGGAGTAGCAAAGAATATTTTGCAAGACGTGGATTTTCAGTCAAAAACGGTCAGACTTTTACTGACTAAAACCCACCCGTATTCCTTCATTTGCCTGTGTGCCAGGGCCACGATATCCCTTTCGGACAAACTCGCAACCTCGTAAATCGTAACTCGTAAATCCTAATCCTAACTAATAATATTATAAATGCGAAAGTGAGTTTGTTTGTTACGCTTTTACGCTAAAACGGCTGAACGAATTTGGAGGAAGGTAGACCATGACCTGGGTAAGGACATAAAACTTTTTATCCCGACATTCCCACAGGATTGCGACTTATGCGGGTGTAACCGCGGGGCGCTGACGATAGGCAGAAAACAACACAATAACCGCCACGATAGATGAGAGAAAAAAAAGCGCTTGCTCTTAGCGAATGTCATGTACTAGGAGCATATAGCTTCAAGGCTTCTACATACCGGGGCGACTTGTCGCGCGACGCGACGCGACACAAAGGCACCGCTCGTCCCGCAACACGCGGGGCCTTTGTGCCGTGTCGCGTCGCGCGACAAGTCGCGCTGGTATGTAGAAGCCTTCATAGTACGAGTAGTAATGTTATAAAAAGTAGGATTCTTTTTTGCTACGCATGTTTAACTATTCTTCAATGAGTTAGTTACATAATTGCTATGATACCCTAGTGTTAAGGTAGTTTATTAATACCTACTTTTCCAATAGGTTTCATAAATAGAATGCCTTCCTTCTTTTGAATGAAAATAAAATGATTGACCGTCAATTGTCTTGTTTGTCAAACGAATTCCATGAGAAAAATATTATTCATTGATTGTATACTATGTTCCATCCACTTATCTTTGGTATTTATCTTTAAGATTACTTTAACTACTCGTACTATTGGTTTGAAAACTGGTACGATTCTGCTTACAAGTGTTCTGTAAATAATACTGGAAAGAATCTATTTGGTTTCATGGTGTTCATAATTTTCTTATTTTACAATTCCTTTGCTAATCTTATTCACTTTATATATTTTAGTCTTCCTAAGCTTCTTTGAAGACTACTCTATAATAATATTTGCTTTTTAGTTCATCTTTAACCCAATGTGTAGCGTCAAGCATGTTTCTCTCTTTGTCTTCAAATTGAGAATCTAAATTATGAGCTATAAGATAGCGAATACAATTTAATGTCTCTTGCTCCTTTCTTACTTAGAGAGTCCAATATCGTACTGAGAAATGCATCAGTGGATACTAACTGATGTTGGATATTGTATAGGAAGCATTACGATGGACTATTTATACCTACAGTTGTTTTGATATACTTTGTTTTTGTCTCATTCATATTGATATCTTATCATTCTTATTAATCAATGATTTTTTGTGGAATTTGTCATTGGATAGTGGATCAATTGCGTGTGAAATAATTTATTTGTGAATCATAGTATTTGTAACGTAGTATTTTATAGTCGTCTTTTGTGTGTCATATAAAATGGGCTTGTTGTGATTGGGATTACCTGACTTTTAGAATTGGTACCTATCCACTGTTTTCGCTTTTTAACGGAAATATGTATATATAACATTCGCTATGTGCTTAACATATATATAAAAATATGTGTTAAGCTTAAGCGTGCTAGTTACAAATTCATGTATTATATGGTAGGTAACGTATTAAACAGTTATTACATAATTTGAGCAGCATACTTCTATTCCCCCAAAACATTGACCTCTCAAATCATAACGTAATTATCAGCCGTGTGTCCGTGTCGACGGCCGCATTTAAAATGACAATCGGCTCGCTTTGAACGGCGCAAGCGCCGCGCGCTGGTCCAACGCACTTTCACTGCGAGCTCGTGTGCGTGAGCTACCGTAGTGGGCGTGGCCATGTTTTTTTTATTAATTTGGCCCACATTTGGGATTCTGTTACGTCAACGTGCATCGCACTTGCATCGAACTGGATGTAGGAAGTGTCACGCGAATGCGCGTGCAGCCAATGTCATTATTGTATAAGTAACGTAATGTTTTGTAAGAATTGTAACGTGGTCTGCGGCGTGTTTGTGTTTATTTTAAGAATTGCATTATGATCTGCATCGTTTCGTTCATAGTCTTCTAGTGGAATTGCATTTGTCCTCCAAATATACTTTCTTGTTGATTCATTACTTACGACCACTGCATTTCTCTATTTACGTTCAGGCTTACCCGCTGAACTCCGATTGACCTTCAATTGTGACTGAGTCCTTCGGTGGTAAAGATGATTGTTTTTCCTTCCTGCTTTCGAGTTGGTGATTGTAGTTCATAAACATTAATACACGTGGCTGACGCTATCTTATTTTTACTTTTCAACTTCTATCTTATTTCTACTCTTTCTCTTCTTCTACTCTTTCCCGATATTCTGGTAAAATAAAATTCCAAGTACATTTTTGTCATTCAATTTCCACGTGGTCACAGCTGAAATTCCGCAGGGTACATTACCGACTCCATTTCTATTGAAGTTTACCTTATTGTGCGTTATAGAGTTGAATTCATTGCACAAAAATAATTCTTGCTCACTTTGTATGCGTTTTAAATTATACATACGATAATTTATTTGTGTTACGTTATAATATGACTAGTTTATTTTCTTAAACATGTTTTTTTTATGTAAGTATTAATGAATTAAATCTATATCATATCATTTGTGAAACAAAAGCAAAACAAATGCTATGAATTGCTTATTATTCTACTCGGATTGTGGGAGCAGAATGGCGGAAATGTATGACTGTGATGCAAGCGATAGATTGGTATTCATTCCCGGTCCTTTCTTACTTATGTGCTCCTGCTACATCTTATTGAAGTGATTAGGTAGGTATATTTTCTGCTTTGACTGCTCAATTTGGCTTTGTCTATACATTCCTAGTGTTTCTCCAGGATTATACCACTTGCTTTGGCTAGAGTATACTGTGCTTCGTAGGCACTCATTAATTCTCATTCGCATAAATACTTTCTTTGTCACCTTATGCGTCCCTGTTACTTTTGCAACCATCATTCATGTTTGCAAATGAACTTTCCTGGTAGTTCCCATTCATTAGTTTGAGTGATAGACACGCAGTCAATTTTAAGGATTTCTCAGGTTTTGTTGTTACTTTAGCAGTTATACTGATAGGTAGAACACTCGACTTAATTAAGGTCTACCTAACTTTATCATTACACCTTTACGCTGTCACCGTAGTCAAAAACCCTACTATTTTACAGGTCTCGTAAAAAAATCCCAAGTGCCTAGAAGTCCTTAACCAGATGCGTTTAAATAATGACGACCTAATTTTATCCACGTGTGCATATATTATGTCACTACACACACATCGCTCTACTTCACCGAACACAAAAAAAACTCACAATCTATTTCCGAGGTCACATACGAACGAGTCCCAAGCTAGTATCATAAAAAAATCACACAGTAAGGTCAATGACCCGCCGCCGAAACGCATCGGGTAATGCACTCATACGCCGACGCGGGATACCACGTCATTATGTACTTTGACTTTTGATTGCTTTAATCTTTTTATGATCGAATTGAACTATTAGGATCTCTGTGTGCCTGGTACTTCGTTTGGGAGAAAATTATGGTTTCTTTAACTAGTTCCTCAAGATAAAATACTACTTACGCTTTTTGCTTAGCTCCAATGTTTTATGTGTACGAGTATCAAAGACTAATTTCGAGTTAATTTACTAACCAACTTTGGAAGCTTACTTTCATTTGTTAATTTGTTAGAGGTTATCTCATGTAGGTACTAAGGTGAAGGCTCCACGAATAACAAACTATGTTCATTAATCTGATTTCCCTACGGGCGAAAACGTTGGTTCCTTTACCAGAATCTCGAGATGAAGGAAATAATCAAGCCTTGCTTGCGAATCCCTGTATAGTATTTAGGAACTCGATTTTTGAATGTTAGTTTGCTTTTCTACCTTTTTAGATTTTAACTTGAAGCACCACGTAATGTAACTAGCTAAGTTTATACGTAATCTAGAAAAAAGTAACGTTTAACTATATCGGATATCCATAAATACCCATGATTTCAGCAATCGCTGTTGATTTGCTATCATCCGCTGAAGAATTCCGTTGTATATCTCCAAAGTTCTTTATCATTTCATGTCAATTTATCTGGGACTAACCAGACAAATCGTCACATCCTCTTAATATCAATTCATTTTTGATCAGACAGGCAGTGAGTGTTCTTCTTCCATAGCCTCTCTTCACCATAATCTCAGTATTCACCCCTTTCTAGACATATTATCATCTTTCATACAATCCATAATTATTTATTTAACCATTTATGTACACACCATAGTTTCATCCATAGTTTCTTTGAGACTTTTCCTCTTAACGTCGTATGAAAAGGTACACAAGATTCTGAAGTTCAGATTACGTTAGTGTTTGTCAAAACGTTACCTATAAACCATCTATTAGATATTTTTTCTACACCGGTGTCTTCTTTTTAATCCAAACGGTGCCTACATAGTTCTCACATTTATAAATGTCAGTGTATATAGCCTTTTTCTATGACATAAGCTTCCTCCATGCAAAATTTATCGTCGGCCGTTGCCTATTTGAGAAGATTAAGTAACTGACATTATATCTGATGCCACTCCTAGGACAACAGATGTTCCTTAACTTGTGGTGCAGCTGTTAGTCAGTCTTTAGCTTATTGTGATAAAGACTTTCCTAATAAGTAAACCTAAACCTAAGGTATTTTATTTTGTGTGAAATTAAGAAAATAACATAAAAGCATCTCGTCCCACCGATATACCTGGAGAACTTGTATTTGAATCCAAACTAAGATTACTACGTGTAATGCTGTAACGAAAATAATGATTTCATAGTTTTGTACACGAGGTAGGGTTCTCTAAGAAAACTGTTTTTTTTTTAAGTTGCCCCCACACTAGGAATTTCTCCTGTATTTTGGGTGCGTTTACAAACATTTAAACTCACATACACAAATAGCCAGCCCCGGAACAACTACTTGTAGGTCATACAAATATTTGTTCCGTGCAGCAATCGAACCCGCGACCCGCAGCGCAGCAGTCAATCGCTTAACCACTGCGCCAACTGTGTCGTCGCATTACTTATAGTCATCATCATCATCATCATTTCAGCCGAAAGACGTCCACTGCTGGAGATAGGCCTCCTCTAAAGGGGGGTTTGCCATGATCGCCACGCTTGGCAGGCGGGTTGGCGATCGCAGTATGGTGTTAAAATGCATAGAGAACGCTGCTGCCCATTCTCTAGTAAGTCCCTTAGTCGCCTTTTACGACACCCACGGGAAGAAATGGGATGGTGCTATTCTTTACGTCCGGCACCAAACGGATCTTACTTATAGTAAACATGATGAATTGTTATATAAACCGCCCAGTTATAAATTTATAATTGATAGTACTATGGAATAAAACCTAGTTTTCTATCCAAATTCACCTGTATTTGAGAGAAGATAGGGTTGTTACGCCTTTGATACTCAACAATTATTTATTTATTTTGAATTGGTCCTTTTTACCGGAAATCGTAATGGTCCTTATATCCTACGTCGACACTTTGATAGCACTCGAAGCAGTATTCAAATTCCTAATACCAATAGTTTAAGAGCAGTAAGGAAACCCAGTGGTTCAAATTCACCTCAATAGTGATGTCACAATGACAAAGATGCATTTATAATTATCTAAAAAAAAATAACCCAAAACACGATGAACTAAAAAAATCCGTGCCAATGTGAATAGACAAATTAGTGTTGACATTTCGCACGTCCTACTTTCTACTAACATTCAACTTCAAAAATTACCGTGACGTAACAATATTACTGGGACATTGGGTCTTGGGGTCTTATGTAAGTTGAATTTGGCGTTGCATAATCTGTGAAAGTCGGTCGGCAAGCTTCCGTAGTGATGTAATGGTTCTCAAGTGCTGGCATACTTGTGTGGACCATGAAACCGTTTTTAAACGATTTGGTTGGTCATGTGGAGTATGAAAGTTGATTTTAGGTTAGGAGTCGGTAGTTCAGTTCAGCTGGTGATGATGTTTTTTTCTTTTTCGATTTAGTTTTTTTCTCTCTACAATTTTTAGAAAACATTCAAAGACACTGTTCTTACTTAATATATTCTTAGTGTCGTTATGGTTGCTGTTTTTTTCTTTTCTTAATATTATTTTTTTCTTTTTGTTACAGATCGAGTAAAAATCGGCATACCGGAAGCCCGTGTGATACTGTGCATTAACTAAACTTAACAAAAAACGTGACGCCTCTATTTAGTAAGTTTAGTTAGCGGAATTACTATGTGATTTTTACATTACTTTTTTATAAATATACACAGATAGTTTAGATTTTAAGCTAAATAACGTAAGATTAGAAGAATACGTAACAAAGCATAGATGCATACGATTGGACCAGTTCTCGTTTTTCGGTTGCGTTGTGACGTCATTCAGTAAATATTTAATTAAGTGAGGGTCTTTTCTACGCTTTCGTGAAAAGTTTTAAATAAATACACGTGTTTTCAATGTTTTTAAAATAAAAAAATAGTTAAATTTTAAAATGCGTCAATTCACAACACTACCGCTGTTTGGATAGGGTTGTCACTTGTCAGGTTGATAAATAACAAGTATAATTTTAAAACTTCTATTATTTATTCAAGATAAATAAATCTATTTTATTACGTGTTTTTATAGTCTTACGTGTAATACCTATCATCTGATGTTACTGGTGTGTCCCAGCCGTAAAGAAGTGATCTCAAACGTAGGCAGGGACCCGCTCAGCAAACATGATCACTGCCATTGTTGTCTCGAAAATGTACTCTAAAATCATAACAATAAAGTCGTAGTTTACATAAAGGCTGCATCATAATTCTACGTCAATTCATTGTCATAATATTCCATCATTTGTCATCGATTTTGTTAATATGACACCCCATTAATTGATGTCGTTCCAAAGTTGTTGTAAAAACGTAAAGGATTACTTGTTAAAATGAAAACTATTTTAAATAATAATTGTTATTGCTTGTATTTTTATGCATGAACTTGAATTATGATCGTTTTGATTTTAATCTTAGATTTTCTATAAGTTTTCTCTTCCGTAAATAAACACTGAATGGGAAAATAAACATTTTGGGGCGAATTATACAAACTTGTATAAATCCATAAAAACGACATCTGGTTTCACGTAGCATTCATTAAAAAAATCATACAAATATGACTGATCAGATTTATACCATGAAGACAATAAATAATTGATGTTTTTCTTACTTTTCGTTAACAATTATGATAGTTTTGTAATATATAGAATAGTATAGTCTGTTATTTTAATGTAAATTGGTTGTATATAATTTTGAAACAGTAATCAAATGTCTAGAGTTAATTGTAATTGTTTTCCGTAACGTTATTGAACGTAAGACGACAGAAAAGGTAAATACTTTGTGGTAGCTTAAATAATCTTAAAAAAATATAAATGTTTGTTTGTATCTGCCTGTTCTGAAGTAAGAAATTTTATTGATCGTTGAGAAAAACAACATTTTTTTTCTTTTTAAAATATTTAATGTGTACATAATTCTACTTAAGGCATAGCGCTAAGCGTATAGATTTAATGTTTCTTTGGGTTAATATTATTTTGTTGAGTCTAAAATTTTTATTCCTATTAAAGTACCTTTAACTTCTTTTTTGTTAGATATTTTTCTTGTCTATTTACTTTAAGATTAAGTGATGTTTTAAATGATAAAATCATGATCTTTTATGGCGTCGCCAGATGGCAAGTACAAGGAGTTATTTATGTTAAAAATACTTATTGATGTAAATGTTATATGCGCTACTTAATTTTGTTTTACGGTAGCTACAAGCACGGGTTTAAGGCTGCTTAAAACAGATGTATATTATTTTAATAAAAAAACAAAATGCAAATATTAACTTTGAATGCCAGCCCTGATGGCAGTGTTGTAAAAAATAAAAATTATATTTTTGAATGTGGTTTTTTGCTACAATTAGGGATGGCAGTCATTGTAAAACGGGTCTCGAAACAGATAGTTACCAGATTGAATCCTACAATGTAATAATGAATATAAGAGAAATGGCATCTACACACTAATAGAGTAAACGAAAAACTTTTATATGTCTCGTATTTAATGAAACTGTACCTACTATAAAATGATCACTATTTACATACACATGTGTATTTTTATAATAAAAGTTTTTGAGGAATTTGTAAAAAAATGCATACAATTAAAAACAGCCGCTTTATATTTTATTAACATTAATTTCTAAGAATATTTATTTTTTACACAAGCCTATTTAATATTCGTTACAAAAATTATAACCTATTATATTTTATTTATGAATAAAATATTTATATTTAAATACCTTGTGTGTAGACGTCATAATATACACTATACTCCGTCCCGTTTTTACCTGCTTTTATTTAAAAATATAATATAAAATAAGCCTAAGCACATGAAATATTTTTCAACTACTTGTATAAAAATATATTAAGAAACTTAAATGTAAAAATTAAAGAAAAAATTGATTTGGCTTCAATTTATAAGTACTAAATAGGCGAATAAGTATTGCAATTTGGAAAAAAAGTAAATGGCAGATTGTTTTCCCCGCGTTTTGCGTATCAAGGGCCTTTGATTTGACTTGTTTTCTTATGCTTTGATGTAAAAATGTTGTTTTATTTTTAATGTTTTTTTTTTCTACGTCGTCCATATGGTGCTACAAGATCAAATCTTTCTATAGTTCTGAGCCAAAGACTATTATTTTTTTCCTTAATATTTTGTTATTATGCGCGAAAATATGGATTAAGATATTGATAGACATAAAAACAAAAATCAATGCAAGCAACTTTGCACAAAATAAGTACATTTCGAAAAACAAACGTTTTTTTTTTGGCTATCAATATTATAATATATTTATTTTGCTTTTGGGAATGATTTTGTTATCAAATATAAATATATATTGTTTCAGTCTTACTTTGTATATGTCGCTTTAAAAATCCTATTTGGTAGGAACGAATGAGGCCTTGCTAATTTTCTCTGACAATAATGCTAGTGGTTAAAAAACCACGTAACTTCGATGTTATAGGTGCAATTAAATTTAATATATACCTATTTAATAGAAAAATATACCATTAGTTTTCTTTTAACAACCCTAATACTTTTATTTTTTTTATTTCAAAAGCAGATACGGCTTCGATAAAATTAATACCAGAAATTATTGCACGGAGCGCTAGAGTTGTACATCTTTTCAAGACCTATGGTTTTGTTTAAAGCCCTTTTTTGTTTTTTGGGTGGGAAATTATCAATTAACTTCTCCCGCTCTGGGTAGAGCGGGAGGGCGTGTCAGACTTTTACTGACTAAAACCCACCCGTGTTCCTTCATTTGCCTGTGTGCCAGGGCCACGATATCCCTTTCGGACAAACTCGCAACCCTGGCAGGCATTGGCCCTAATGGACTCCGTCAATTCGTGCTGACATCTCTTTGAGGCACGCGTGGAACACAACGCGCCGTCGCCGTTGCGTCGACCCGGGCCTGGTCCTTATCGGACGGCGAGCTACCCATCGCTCACCGTCAGCAGGCCCGCGCCTACGGTGGCTGGCAATCGGTTTGCGACTCCCAACGCCCGGGGCGTCTCTTGTGGCGACTAGGGCCGTGAGGGCGCGAACCCTGCCTCTCACTCACGCGTTCCGCCTCCTTCTTCACGAGCATTACTGCTACACAGAACGAGGAGACGGCCTCTAATGCACTCTCGCTCCGAACCATGGCCTGAACCAGGGCCGGACGCGAGAGATCGCCGCCGCCGATCGCCTCCGTGGGGACTGAAAGCCTGGCACCACAATGTGAAGAAATCAGTACTCAATGGCGTGAGGATTTATGCTCGTTCCTTTTCAATTTGAGAAGTGGGAACAGAAGTAGTGTTTTTCCTACCGAAATATGTAGCTAAGGAAAGGAACTAAAGGGGGATGCGCTAGGGCAGCCCGCAAAATTCAAATTTTCTTACGTTTTTGCAATTTCCAGGTCTCTGTCAGGTTCTATGTTGATTAAAATTTTCGGGACCATAACAATAACAGCTTGCAGGTGCAGAAGGTGGGCTTTACAGAATTATAATCATAAGAATCAGCAATACAACTCTGTAAGTTAGAATTGGGCTCAAATGTCATGATTTCATGATTATAATACCCTTTTGAATAGTCATTCAATAGGGTAATATGAACTTAGACCGCTTTATTACAAAACAAGATTTATATTTTGACATGGCTTAAACTATGCAGCCCGTTTTTGTAATAAGAACGTAACTGTGATTGAAATACCGTTCTTTATACAAAACTGACAACTAAGTTCGGTACTAAGTTGTCATTTTTGTGTTTAGGAACATTACGTTAGTCGGAATAAAGTTCGAAATTCAATAATGGTTCCATGTTTTAAACCTGGGTCTGAAGATAAACCTTGTTTTATAATAAGGGGGAGAAAGTTTTATTGATAAATAATTTGAATTTCGCGGGCTACCCTGATGCTTTCGCCTCAAGTAAAGTCCTCAGAGCACGGAGACGCTTCGGCGGCCGCTGCTAGACGCGGCACGGTCATCACTTTTCATACAAACCAACCGTCTCACTTGCACTACGATATAAAATGACGTATAGAAACTGATGGCTTTGAAGGCGGTACGTGACAGGAAAAAGCAAAGCCGTCAGTTTCAGAGCGCTCAACTCAGTTTCAGAGCCACGCATTTTATGAGGCAGCCTCTAGATGCTGCCGGGCGCGGCAATTCCGTGCTCTGTGGAAAAGCCACAGGGAAGGTAAGGGCTAACCTATAAATTTATACCTGAAATGCTATTTAATACATCATCGTTGTGGGTATTTTCAAGACCTGTAGTTAGGATTCGAAAACAAACACTAATCATGACTGATGTTGACTGAATTATGTCATAAATTAAAAAAAAAAAAAACAAATCCTTCTCCTACCGAAAAGGAACGAGTTAAGGAAACGAAGTAGAGTGGGTAACAGCCTGTTATTTAAATAGAAAGTCAATTCAAAATCTAAGCTGTTTTAAGTCTTCAATAGCTCCAATAACCTGCATAACCCAGCAATGAATAAGACCTGTCTGGATGTGTCGAATACCTTGGCATATCCGGTGCCAATTGCATGCCCAACATACCAATAGGTTGGCCAAGATTGGCCCAAAGGTTGGTAGATAGATTTCTTATCTATATTTGTAAATAAGGGTGTGGCTGTATGATAAATATAATCTGAAGAGAGGACAAGATGAAAAGATATCATAAAAGACGTAGATATATTTTGAGTCTACATGAGTGACGTCGATGCTCAAATCCGCCGATAGTCAGTCTCTTTAACAAGTATACTGACTTGCTCATCTTTGTTGCCCTATATTTCTACTGTATCGTGGGAGTGTTTACAAGCACGAACCACCAGACGCGGAACTACTCCGTGTAGGACTCGAATCCCAAATGAGTGGCATGGTAATTTGTGCTTGTCCCATTTATGAATGAAAAGAAGCCTTTGGTCTGAAAGAAAGAAAGCAAAATGCGTTTATTGGCACTACAGCATAAAAAACGATAAAAAAACAGAAAACAATGATTGTAATGCCAAAAGGGCCTCAGCTTAGCATAATGTCAGATTACAACACAAGGTGTACCACCTGACCCTTATTTTCAGCTGCAATCCACTCTGCAGGTGCGTCCCACTGACTACAATCAATTATTTAAGTCAGCCTATAACACTCCGCCCATTTCTTCCCGTGGGTGTCGTAAAAGGCGACTAAGGGACTTACTAGAGAATGGGCAGCAGCGTTCTTTATGCATTTTATCACCATTCTGCGACCGCCAATCCGTCTGCCAAGCGTAGCAATTATGGCAAACCCCACCCTTTGGGGGAGGCCTATGTCCAGCAGTGGACGTCTTTCGGCTGGAATGATGATGATGATCTTAACACTCCGCTAGTCTTAGGCGTCTCCCACTTTAGCTTGGTAACTATATTTATGTCGAGTCACTACAGTTCATTTCCGAATAATTTTATTTCGGATCTTATTCCTAATATAGTTTATTTTTTAACTAAAAAGTATCGTTAAGAAGGATCCGCAGCTGTCATGATTTCATGAAAACGTAATTTATTGGAACAGATCTAACTTAGAGAGGTGTATTAATGATTCTAAGTCTGTAAATACATATCTGATATAGTCGCGAATCATATTTTGATCAGGGACCGTACAACCCCGGTTAAGAGTTAAGTCTTTCGAAGGGGTAACCCTTTCAATGGGTTACCTATATCATGATGTAACCCATTGAAAGGGTTTTATACTAGAAACCCATTGAAAGAGCTACATGATAACGTTATTTAATGGGTTTTATACTTGAAACCCATTCAATGGTTTCTTTACCTACTTGAAACCCAGTAACATGAAAAAATCATAATATTATGTTATTTCGATATCCGCCCAGCACGCGTAGCATGACCAATTCTATCTCTATTCTATCCAGGGACCATTTTGGTTACCATTTTAGAAAAAAACCTATCGAAAACCCTTTCAATGGGTAACCAAAATAGTCCCTGATTTTGATCAAGATACAACCTGACACTGATCTACAAATTGAATAAAATGTAAGAAAATTTGATTTTCGCGTTAACTTCTTAGTCTTGTTCCCAGGTCAGGTGGGGTGTCACCGAGTAGTCATTCTTATGCAACGTTGGATCAAACATTGGTCAGTATCTAGTGCCAACAGTTGGCAGTAGACAGCTACTAAAATACCAGCATTGTATCCCCTGATCACCTTGACAGACATTATATTTATACTGTCAATTGGATTCAGATGTAATTATAGACGTGTGATACTTTCTTCTATAATGCTTAGTCATGTATTATTTTATGTAAGTACTGTGTATATGCGCATTAAATTATGCTTGAGTACGTCACACCACGGACTGCCAGCCCGCATCCATCATTTCCCTAGCCTTAACTAAATATGTTTGGTTCGGCAGTCTAACCGGACATAGCTGAATCCCAGTATTTTCCACGAACCGTCTGCCACCCATCCAGCACCCAGACCCCAGGGTGGGTTGTGACCTCCACAACCCAGTTGCCAGCTGGGCAGTCTATCTTTTTTATTTTATTTTCCCGGGGTGGAAAATCCTCATATGTCCTGCGCCCTGGGGCGGGTGGAGTGGCTTACTGACTAAAAACCACCCCGGTGTTCCCTTTACACACTTGCACCGAGGATCATGGGATCAAATGCGACTTCCGCGATGCCCGGCTGTGGGCAGTCTGTCTGCATCAACCCATCTTTTACGAGGCCGTTATGAATCCAGGTTCCATTCGGGGGGTCGGGCACTGTGTTACTGGGATTTCTCATCAGGTATTAGGTAGTAGCCGCCCTGAGTTTGGATTTGTTGGTTGGAACTGCCGAAATATGCCTTGCCTACCCTTCTCTTGCCTTCCCCTTCGGAAAATATCAGCTTTGTGTAAATTCACTGAAATAAGTAAATTCCAATTTGGACAACATTGTATACCTACAGACTGTAAGTTGACACAAACACTTCGTATCAAATAATGTACAAAATCAGCGAT
The DNA here is from genome assembly GCA_948098905.1 of Tiliacea aurago. NCBI lineage: Eukaryota > Metazoa > Arthropoda > Insecta > Lepidoptera > Noctuidae > Tiliacea > Tiliacea aurago. Next base: position 23,169,562 of record OX402597.1, on the reverse strand, counting down.
TTCTTCGAATTACCTACATCGACGATTTTATAGTGCTTACACCTGCGGTGCTACGTCATTAACATTGTAACCAGTTGGAACGAACGAAGTTTTAGTATGACTATGTATAGGTATTAGTTACATTGATAGGCGCGGGTTTGACCACTAGCTCACCTGATAGCAAGTGTTAAGTAATTCAGTTAAAAATGGTGAAAGCTTGACTAACGTGCAAAAGAGGCGCTTGAAATAGTAAATCAATTAGAGTAAGTAGAAAAATAACATCGTGGAATTCTACAGCTTCCAGTACACCAAGTAAATCAGCCAATGCCATAATCGGCTCACTCGAACTGAGAAGCTAGTGGTCATGATTTCGAGTATTGTTGCAGTACAGACTTGAGCCCACGTTAAAATGCATACTAACTTAACTTTCGAGGGATGAGCAGGAATAAGTGCTTAGATTGCGGACTGCGTTTATTTTCAAACATCACTGAAAATTATTGGTGAGGAAACAGAACGAAATTGGAAATGTTTAAAATCAGGAACACGCAGCAAGCAAAGAAATAAGAGAGAAAGAGAGAGATAATACATTTATTAAGCACAGACTAAAATATGGTGTTCCTTATTCGTTTCTCGTTTCGGTACGTTCTGTTGCCCTGTAAAGCTGACATTATAATAATTCTTCCATATTTTTCTATCTACTTCTACAACCTTACAACAACATTAGAATCGCGTGACGAGCCAAAGGAAAAAAAACTCGAGTTTCCATTGTTTTAGCGGCATTCAATAATTTATAGGGCGTTATTATATTAATGAATAACCGAGGTTGTCAGGCTTCCGGGTACTATGATCAGTCTTCAGTTTCCTGTTTCGTGAGGTACTGGTAGTAGGGCCTTCGAACTGCGAATGGATGACACATCAGCTTAGTCAACGACTTGTGATGAAACTGATGCTAACTGTCTCATTTCAGAACTGACAAGTTTTTTATGTCTAGTACCGATTTACATAAGATATGTAGCAAGATTAGTTCAAAAAGCAAGTCATGTGTCCAAACATCAGTCCTAAATTAACAGTTTTTCATTGTGAAGTGTCTCTTAGAGGCACTTCAAAGGACTTAACTCCCTAGCGCTACTCAAGTAATGTAAAGAATCAGCCTTTTAAAATAAATATTTGAAAAATAAAAAAATTATAAAATTATTTGAAATTATAAAATGCTTGCTGAAAAATAGTAGGAACTAACAAATAGACACTACAACGAGATTGCTTCTTGTGGTGAAACTAAAAACCCGGACAAGTGTGAGTCGGACTCGCGCTCGAAAGTTTCCGTACCATTATCTATAAAAATGGCAAAAAAATCACGTCTGTTGTATGGGAGCCAGCCTTAAATATATGTTTTATTTTAATTTAATTATTTAGTTTTAAAGTGAATAAATAACTAAATATTCTGTGAATATGTCAAGCATCTACCTGTTGCCGGTATCAATATCGAGCAAAAACGAGCAAAAAAATCACGTTTGTTGTATGGGAGCCCCTTAAATATTCATTTTATTCTGTTTTTTAGTATTTGTTGTTAAAGTGGCAACAGAAATACATCATCTGTGAAAATTTCGACTGTCTAACTATCACGGTTCATGAGATACAGCCTGGTGACAGACGGGCAGGCAGACAGGCAGACAGACAGACAGATAGACGGACAGACAGACAGACAGACGGCGGACCATTAGTAATAGGGTTCCCGTTTTACCCTTTGGGTACGGAACCCTAAAAATCATATGCTGTGCAGAAGAAAAACTGAAATATGGAAAGAATCGATCAACAACTGAAATGACTGTCTGAGCTTGAAAAACTGATTGATAACTGCAGTTATCACAGTTTTTTTTTTGATATTTTATTGTGATTCCTATTTGTCAGCACTATCCTGTTTGTGTTTTTTTTTATAAAAAATACCTATCCATTGAAATCGATAGATACGACTTTAATCGTCGCAATCTATCGATAAATCGTCGACAGGTACTAGGAGCACATAAACGGCGAGATGTATAAGCGCGAGGGATACGCAGGGCTGGCCCACAAACGCATCCCACTTTAGAATTTGGGCCGATATAAATACGCACTGCACTTGCACCGTCGCGCCAGGTAGGGCTGTCAGTTTTGTATAAAGTACATTGTTGAGTAAAATAACAATGTTATTTATAGTACGTTGACATACAAGGACATTTTTTACTAATGATGAGGTATAAATTACAACTGAATATACGTGTACGCTACTTTGTTTAATAATAAAGTTAATATTTGGCCCCAGTGATTGCTCATCTTGAGCGGAAGATGATTTCAAGTCGATTTTTTTAAAGTGACAAGCTTGCCTATACTTCTATCCCGAAATGAATATTGTTGAATTTCTTTCCAACAAATTGCAATGCAATTTATGTATTAGGTACACACGGCTATACATCAAGCTTTACATTTCCAGTATAAGCTGATCTCGCATTGTATAAGTCCGTACAGTGCGAGATCAGCGTAAACTAGAAATGTATAGCTTGATGTGTAGCCGTGTGTACAGCATGTTAACCTACTATATGCCTACCCGCAAGTGCTTGAAAGCATTAGATTTCCCTCCGCATTAAGACTAGAATCCTGAGTGCAGTGAGAGATTCAAGCTCGCCCAAGACGAAGACACTTTTATCCCCGAGCCGAATACTCTACTTTTGACACATTCTGCAAGATAGTAATAAAAAAGCAATTCGATTATCGAATAAGTTTTTTTTGATAAATAAGTTCAGACGAATTATTAGTTGACGTTCCACATTCACCTCACATTATTGACCAGCGGGTTATAATGAAATTCGGCACAATATTATTTCCGGGCTAGACCCTAGGGCTAAAATGACTTAGTCTAGGTTTGGTTTGCATGACATATAACTTGACATCGTCGAGGAGGCGCGCGGTGTGATTTTTTTTGTCTCGACCATCGATCACATTTCACTTTGTGCCAGCCCTACATCAGCAGGCCGGACGTTACGCGTGCGGTAACCGTGCCGATCGTAATACTTATAACAGCTCCATTATATTTATTGACATTATATCATATGGTATTTATACGCGATATTAGGCGATTTGATTATTCGATGGTTTTATATTATGGACTGAGAGATTCTAGCCTAAGACACACACACAGAGATAAGACACTAAAGATTGAACTAACAAATCTCGCTTAAAAGTGGCGAAGACTTTACGATCCCTGAACAAACGGACTACCTAAATAAGAACGACACATAAAAGAAAGACCAAACAGACAGAAACAATTATTTCTAGTGTTTCAGGTGCTGCTACTGTCTGTGTCACATCGTTTTTATTCTCGAATTGGTTATATTGACTTCACAGAAATAAGCTTGATAGCTAAACTAATAAAACGTATAATAAAATCATCAAAAGGGGTTTAGAGAAACGGAGATAATGAATTCCTATATAAAAAAGTTTCAAGATTTCCTGCCTGAAATAATTCAATATAGCCGACTAACTACAGGTCCTTATTAGCAAATACGACACATTTTCGCAAGCATCACAACGTGTATTTCCGTGGTCCCTTGTAGGAAAAAACGGGAATACCTGATCGCAAAGATACCAGGAGCGAAGAACTGCCAACAGGTTTGAAGATACACTTGCCTTCTCAATAAGAGGTCATAATCAATGCCCACATTCTACACCCTGAACCGATCAGGGTTAAACATTTGGCAAAAGCGGAGCGCTAACTGAGACGGGAATGTTAGCCGTTATTTTTAACTGGCCCAGTTAAACGACAACGTGCGGTAAGACGGAAACTAGCCCGTCTGCATCACTTTCAGTTTTACCCAGATATTTTAATCTATCAACTCGTTGGTTGCTTTATATGGACTCCTGATAGGCCACCGGCGCTACGATTAACAGTTCTCAGAGATAATATAGCTGACTTCAGATGGTGTAAGATATTCTACATATAGACACCCCCAGATAATAAAATCATATAAGTTTCCGAGCGGAAATCGAAGCCATCCACTCCGCCGCCACGTCTGTAGCTAATCCCCTAAGGGAAGCAGAAGTCTATAACCGCATTTCGCGTCCCATAGGGGATGACCCTGACCCTATAAATTAGGATTAAACCTTCAACGGTATTTTCGAGATTTCACTTAATTTTCTTCTGAATGTTCCCGATAGAATATCTAGATCGATCACCATAAAAATTTGACAAGTAGCTAGCACGATAATGAGATGCAAGCCAATAAAACAATTCGCAATAAAAATAAAATTTAATCTATACCGGTTTATTTTGCGGGCTGCGTGCGTATGCGCTGCCTGTGAACCAATTTGCCTTATCGCTGCATATAAGTAATGATAGCGTGGTACAGCTGAAGATTTAAGACCTTCTTGGGTTCTAGGTAGCAATTTCGAAACTTGCATGTACTTGCAATCAAGGAAATTAATTGCTTACAATAATTGACACACTACGTCAACTTTTCGTGTTATATCCATTTCATACAACTGTCAAAGAATGACATTTGTGGTTTGAATATAAGTATACGTACCTACTTATATTCAAATCACAACTGTCATTCTCTTGCGGCGAATAGGGGCGCGAGGGCGCGAACCTTGCCTCTCCCTGACGCGTTCCGCCTCCTCCTTCGCAAGAATTACTGCTTCGCAGAAGGAGGTGACGGCCTCCCATGTACTCTCGCTCCGAACCATGGCCTGAACCAGGGCCGGGCGCGAGAGATCGCCGCCGCCGATCGCTTCCGTGAGGACATGGTGGTGCTCCGCCCAAGGGGCCAGATCTTCACCGTAAGCTCCACCGTGTCCTGCGGGTGATCCACACAGTGGTGACACCCGGGCTTTTCCTCCCGGTTTATCCTGAACAGGAACCTCCCGAAAAAACCGCGTCCGGTGAGGACCTGCGTCAGGTGGAAGATGAGTACGACGTGGCGCCTCTCTAGCCAATCCTCAAAGAGGGGACCTATCGCCACAATTGTACGAACAATTTAAGTTTGCAGTCAATTTATGAAACAATAAATTCCCTGACTTTACCTACTAATGGTAAAAGAATAGTCATGGAGATATGTGTCCGTTCGTCCCTTATGAATACGCTAGCAAATAACAACAATTTTCTGAAAGACTGCCAGACTTTAGCACGGCAGAAAAAACGAGCGAGCCTTACACTAGTTACAGTAGTCGCATATAATATATACATCTGACATCTCATCTTGGTAATAAGCAACTGAGCAGCCACAGAAATTAACATCAAATTAAAAAAAAAGCTAATTGCTGAAATATTTAATCGAATAATTATTCATTACTAGTGGTCGCCCACTGGTCGAAATTCAACCTCTCTACTTACAATTTAAATAATAATTACTAATATACCATTTCCTCCATGAGTATACTATTTCCTTGCTATAATAAAGTACTTACTAATTCCGTGCTATTAAAAAGTACTTACTAATTACGTGCTATTATAAAGTAGTTACTAATTCCATGCTACTTCCTGTTACACACTTCCGTCCCTAGTATTCCAAAAGTTCGAAGACATGACGTGACATCTACTAACCCATAGTGGTACCACGTGATGGACGGCCGCTCTCCCTGGAAGAAACATAGTCCGCCTTATTACAAAACAAGATTTAAATTTTGACATGGCTTAAACCATGGAGCCAGTTTTTGTAATAAGAACGTAACAGGGATTGGAATACCGTTCTTTATACAAAACTGAAAACTTAGTTCGGTACAAAGTTGTCAGTTTTGTGTTTAGGAACTTTACCATAGTCGATATAAAGTTCGAAATTCAATAAAGGCTCCATGTTTTAAGCCTGGGTCTGAAGATAAACCTTGTTTTGTAATAAAGGGGATACTGATTATGTTGTGTACATTAAGTATAGGTTGACAGCTTGACAGCGTGATTTAATTTAATCCATGCGTGCTTACATAACTTTCAACAGTCGGTTATTTAAAAGTAAATCAAGTAACTGCCTACGCATAGAATGTTATGTAAATAAAAACTACTTTAGAGGCTTTGGAAGTAAGCGGAAATATCGTTATAATACCTATAACCATTTTGTTATGTGGGCAGAGCTTGATATAGGTTTTACTAATTAACACGAATGAAAGCTGACCGGTTTATAGCCATCATGTGTTTTAAAGAAAAAAAAGTGAAACATAACATTTATTGGTTCCAATTTTAAAAGTATCAGTTACATCAAGTGTGATCATTCTTTTCACAACGAGAGAGGCGTTCTCTAGGGCCTAGTTGTCATAAGCTATCCAGAGTGTCCAGCCATACTTTGAAGCCTGGCTGCTTTACGTAGACGGAGGGTGATCCATAAAGATTTTGGCATAATTGAAATAGATCCCAGTTGTCAAATCTTTCACTTGCACTTTTAATGAGCTAAAGAATGCCACTGGTGCCGCAATCAACATGGCCACCTACTGGGCTCATAGTCAAAGTCATAGTCAAATTATTTATTTCAAATAGGCACATAGGAGGCACTTTTGAACGTCAAAATTTACAAAAAAAAATAGAATGGGTAAGAAACTCCACCGTTACTCTTTTAAAACAACATTATAGTTCCTATTCAGCCAAAGTCCCGTCGACAAGAAAACAAGTAGAAGTTGTCATACCAACAGTCGTGTCGGATAGTCAGGACCCTGACGGTCTGTTATTGGTCTAACTTTAGGATTTAGATATTCAAATTCAGATAACTTTATTTGCGCAAACATGTGTGTAGATACAATTATAAAATAAATGCATGCAAGGTATTATAAGTAAGTAGATGGAGTTGTGCTAACATATTTACCATATTGTCATGGTGTGCAAATATTAATACAAGTTTAGAATTTAAAAAAATATACAACATCATAATATTGTACATCGATATTGATCAGTAAAAGGTTTATAGAGTCAGATGACAAACTCCATTTGAAGCTGACATTCAGTGGACTACTAGGACTTTAGGTAACCCTGATAAGGCTCAGGAACGGCGGAGATCTATTAAAAAAAATAGTTCGTTTCTGTCAGAAAACACAAGTGAAAATTCATACAATACTCATAATGCTACCAAAGAAAAGTATCAAACACACGGATGGATTCGTGCGAACATCCATCAAGACATACATACACATGCATAGAACCGCATTGCCCACATCCTAGTCACGTATGAGTCCCAGTAGCGTATGAGTTCGTACATTGATAAGGGCAGAAGAATGGTGACTTTGTACAAACTTTGCAAGGGTAATTTAATTTTCAGAATGCACAACTTTCAAGATTACGCATTAAATATTTTATGTTTTTTTGTGGTGTCATCGGATTTACATTACGTATAGGAAGCATGCTGGCTGGCTGACTACGAATTCATGGCAATGGATGGATGAGAATGGTCGAGGATCGAGCTCAGTAACAACAGTTTGTTCCAATAGTATCTGACGAAGGTGTATCAAACCCTGTCCAGGTCAAATATTACGCAATCACTCACTTAATGGAATTAGTAACAGATACATTTGCATTAAGATGGATTGAATGATTTTGAATCAAATGATTTTGTTCCGTGTGGTGCAGGACGTAAAGAATAGCACCATCCTATATCTTCCTGTGGGTGTCGTAAAAGGTGACCAAGGGACTTACTAGAGAATGGGCAGCAGCGCTCTCTATGCATTTAAAACCATACTGCGATCGCCAACCCGCCTGCCAAGCGTGGCGATTATGGCAACCCCCCTTGGAGGAGACTTATGTCCAGCAGTGGAGGCCTTTCGGCTGAAATGATGATGATAAATTATTTTTATTTCTTTAAGTAGGTTTGTACAAACACTTTTACATGTCAATCATATTTTTTACAAAAACTAGATGAGGTCGGCGTTCCGTATCTGACTACTCTAAAAAGAGAGGCAGAAACAAACTCAGAGGTCACAGTCTCTTTAAAAAGTCCAGACTTAATCTTGGTCTGATCCTGTGAAGACCATGTAGATTGGTGCCTGAAATGATCGAGTGCACGCATTTTTCAGTAGTCGTGCAGCTCAACTGAACTTAGAGAGCTCAACGATTCAACGAACAATACCAAAGAAAGGACATTTGGGTGGCCGCATAAATTACTCAAACTGCCAGACCATGATAAAAATAACTGAGAAAAAAAATAACAATAACCCAACATACCTTCAACTACTTACAACTCATTCACTTTTTCCAACAATTATTGTTTGAAGAAAATGATTAAATCATAATTGTAAAATCATGAACGAAATTGAGGTTATAAAATTAATCTCAATTGTCAAATGAAAAATGTCTTTAAGGTAATTTTAAATGATAATTTCGGGTTTTTGTATTCAAATAACCAAATCAAAGCACTTCATTTGTAAGTGGCACTACAAATTGTCGTTCACAGGTATGTTTCCTGATGCATGTGTTTCCATTTCATCAGATATTTCTGGAACAGACTATAGCTTTAGCTACCTAGGGGAACAAATTTCCTTCCGGAAACTAAACAACGATGTTTAAGTAGATAGAAGAATAATAACCACTTGGAAAACGTTTTGGAGCCTAATTTTGATCAGTTAGTCATATGACTCGATGACCCTTTTACCGATCAAAATCAAAAGCAAAGTCATGGACTCATGTCTTCGTTAACCTACGCCTGTCAAACGTGAAGTTCACCAAAAGCGTTTAAAATAAAATCACGTCCTGTCAGCGAAGCATGGCGTGTCAAAAAATACGATACACTACCTACCGTCAGCAAAAGACAGGAGTTAAAGATGCTCTCACCTCTAAAGTTAAAATGGAGATGGGCAGGATACGTAGCGAGAATGAGCGACGACCGATTGGACAATTTGCATGACGTCATGGCCAGATCCAACAGGCACTCGGGAAAGAGGAAGACCTGTAACTAGATGGGCAGACGATATCACACGAGTCGCAGGCAAAAACTGGCTGACAGAAGACAAAGACCGCGACCGCTGGTGTTCTCTCGAGGAGGCCTTCACTACCCGAGGGGATCACGCATGCAATTTTTTATTTGTATTTTTTATTTTAAATTTATATTTATATATTTATTTAAACTTCTCGCACACAATAAGGTACAAAGGCGGACTTAATGCCTTAGGCATTCTCTACCAGTCGACCAAGGGTGGTGAAGAGATACGATCCCAGCAGCACGCAAGCGTTCTGAGATGTTTCATCCTGTAAAGTCCGTTATCATATCCCTACGCTTAGTGATATGATAACGGGGTGATTCTACTGGGATGATAAAATAAAACCGACCGAATGTTCCTTAAACACTGATGTATTGAAATATATTTTTTTACATATTATTTGCAATAATAGGTACAAATGCTGTGGGTGCAGAATGCACAGCACGTAAGTTGGTAAAGTAGGTAATGTACGGTGCAGTAAACATCCTTTACTAATTTGTTGCCATCTAATCGCTTTGTTGGCCATCATAACTCGCCTTTTGATTCCCAAAAACTTGATACAACGCAAAGCCTGCTTACCTCTTCTCTATAGTTTCTATAAGTTTAATAGGCATATTTCCTGAAAATAAAGTAAGCCAGGTATTTATAGCACACTAATAATACTTTACAATAAGTTTACTTATGTATAAAATAAAACAGAATCTGCACTTTCTACTAGATAAATTAAAACCTGACACACTAAAAAGTGAAAAATAAAAAAAAAATATAATAAAAATAACCGACTTCCAAAAAAACACTTTAAAGTGAAAAATAACTTTAATTTCGGAATTCGGTGGCAAAAAAACTAAAATACAGATCCAAAGACACCGCCTTCCAAAATTAAAGCAATTTTTCACTTTGTAGTGTTTTTTTGGAAGTCGCTTATTTTTTTTTATAAAAAGTTTTTTTTTGTTTACCGTACAATGTATGGCCGAAAATGAAACATCTCCTTTGCTCCTTGGTCTACTCTAGTAGCTGCACTGTAGGAGGTTAGAACATAATTATATTGTTTAATGTGTTTGCAACTAAAGTGCGATTCTCGCTTAGATGACGCATTATTGCCCTTCTGAGATAATTCTCTATTTAGATTTTATCAAATCTAAATAGAGATGATAATCTACTGTGGGTTTTGATGATACTTTAAAGATAAGAGACATGCAAATAAATAAATTATTCTATTATAATTAATTTTGATAAGGTATTTTATTTTTTGTCTCACATTGTATGTAAGTTAACACGCATGCTTTGTTTTTAATGTATTTTTGAGAAAAACAATTAAAAAAATACATTTTTGCAGATTTTTTTTAACACTATAAAACACAAACAAAAAATACCGGCCGAACTCACAGTACAGCCACAGTAATCCTAGATAAACGCACACGTACAAGCTGTTTACTCCAAATTTGACGCACACACGGACACGCCTGAATGCATACTAATGCATTACGTGTATAAAGCTCTCAGCCCACGCACGCAGACATGAACGAAAGTGTGGCTGTGTGCGTAAGTGGGTCACAGAGATAGAAGGGACACGTGTTGGAGGGCCGGACCTTTATTAGTGTGCTTTTTTTTGAGTTTATACAAAAAAAAATAGATTTTTTTCGCTGTTAATGTGAGTTACCGTTATTTATTCTTACATTTTAAAAATCTTGTTTAAACCTTGTTTAACTCAGTTCCTATCGATTTTTTCGGAAAATAATTAACTTTACAGTCATTCACTATTTTCCTTCTACAATGTAGGCTTACTTTTCCTTCAACGATTAGCAACAATAGTAAGTATTTTTTCCATCATTTATGGTCTATAATTAATATACCTACTTATTTCTACTTGTGCATTTCCTATACAGTCTTATTTTTAAATCGATTACTTTATCTCCATAAAGAATCAAGGCTGGCATTAGAGAGTTTCCTGCAGGATTAAGCAGCAGTATTAGTTTTAATGTAATTCACGATAACGGTATACACCGCAATGAAAATCATTCATCATCTATAAACATAAATATTATAAGTTATAGTCGATTTTCGTGTCTACCTGTGTGACCGCGTTGCTCTTCTAAACTAGACGACGGATATTGATGTGGTTTTCACCATCATTTAGAAAACTTATCAAACATTACTATAATAAACTTATACATATCTCTGCAAGTTTGTAATTTAAAAAAAAATGCACATCGCACGCCCTTCGTGGACACTAATAAAGGCCGTTGCGCGCGCGCACCGCGGATGATAGCGTCGAATGGAGAGCGTTCACCCGCCGCTGCCTCGCCCCGCACTGCCGCCGGAAAATTGGGTTTTCTCATAGGAATATTATATAATTTAGACTTAAGCAGGAAGAGGGCTCTTATTAACGGGTATCTAAGCTGGCTGGCATACCTTAGGTTTTATTTTACCTAAGTTAAGATACTTACTTATATTGATAAAAATATAATAATATTTATTGTTTGATACATTTTGTAGTTTCTTTGTGTGCAGGTACTAACCCACCCTTACATCAGAGCTTTCTACAAGAGGGACAAAATCGCAATTGTAACAGAGGCAAGAGGGTAAAAGTCTTATAGGAAATCGTGGGGTAGATTACATTGCTAAATGCTAACCCGATTATTGTTACTTGAGGTAAGACTCCAGAATCATAGTTCTTTTTATCTTGAATGGGCATCAACAGTCGTCCCGAAGAAATCCTAGCACATTATTATTTTCTCACTGAAAGCAATAAATGAAAAATCTGCTTTGAAAATGTAACAAAATGAAATGTGCAGGCGGAAAATGTCACTGTTTCTGCCTGAAAATATTTAAGAATCACATTTGTGAAAGAGGATCTTTTTCAAAGTCAAAGTCAAATTATTTATTTCAAATAGGCACTTAAAAGGCACTTTTGACCGTCAAAATTTCAAAAAAAAAAATAGAATTGATTCTAGTCGCCCCTTCCAAAAGGTAGTTTCGTATGGAGAAGAATAGTCAAGAAACTCCACCGTTACTCGTTTAAAAATGTTTTACAATATTTAATTATAAGATTATAATATATGTGATTTTCGTACCTATTGCTTTTATAAGAATCTCCCATGCCCAAGGTAACAAATCATCAGCCAGCAGAAAGTCTTCAGGCGATACGAGTCAATTCTATCCTTTCCTGAACACTGTAGCAGGAGACCAGGAGTAACCAATACATGGTCTACAGCATTAACCTTGGATTGATGATGTCATTCTGAAACAACCTACAAGCCCAACTTGGTTTATGGCATTATCGTCCTACGATTGTTTATAAGTATGGGAACTAAACTAGCTGTATGTATGTATATAATATGAGTTTGCTGTATACAACTTGATAAAATTGGAAACTGACTAGGAAATCGAATACACTAAAGGATGTTGAGATACTAGGTCTCCATGAGTGACGATTCGTCCGTCACTCCCTGAGCAAGTGAGCAGTACGTGCTACGTTACTATCCTTGCTGACCGACTGAAGAAGATAGAATTCAAAGTAAGAACCTTTATTATAATCATATCATAGTTTTCTCGTAACAGATATTATTACAGTAAGTGTTTAGCTAGCTCGCGGACGGAAATAAGGTAGCCTTTATGAATCATAGTGCAGCTAGCAACCGGTATCTACTAATGTATGCATTTTGCGATCCTATCTATGTTTTATTGCCTGTTTACGAATGTAGCTGCGGACACCATAAAGACACCATAATAATGGCGCCTAGAAACAACCAAACATAACATAAAAATGAAAATTCTCATAGCAACCCACAAGAAACATTATATTTTTTCTCGTCCCCATAAAAACTAAATAAATTATTACCATTTTTTTATGTAAACAAACCGGCGAGCCACATTTTTTTGTGCATACTAAGTGAAACAGAGTACTAGGCGAACAGAAAACGAAGGTACTGTACAATGGAAAGCGGCGTGAAGGCCGCCGGGTACGGCATAACGCCGAATTTCACTGCGGACAACGCCCTCTGTCGAACTTCTTGACTCCCAGTGACGTAGCCAGTTTTGGTTGACTTGCAGTTAAATTTTAACTATCGGACCACATCATTGGCTAATTAATATTTATGGTTTTGAGTGTTTTTGTTTGTTTATACAATGTTATCTCGAAAACTAGTGGGTTGCTTTTGATAAGATTTTCTTTATTAAATAATTTAATTGAATTATTACCTATATATGCTTTTTATGCTTACGGATTGAAGAAACGGGACTAAATTAATTTTTGTTTATCTTACGTCGCTGCACACGTCCGTTTTATATACTGATCGATGAAAGAGGAAAAACGAAAAAGGGTATAACTGTTTTTAAGTAGGTAACTACTTAAGTTGGTTATTTAAGTTATTTCACGTAAGTACCTATTTATTTGTAGGAAACAATAAAATCAAACATCATCTACTAACTATAAACATGTACACAACTTAAGCATAAGTAAAATATTTCATTAAAATTATTTTACTTTTATCACTGATTTTTTTTAGTATACTCGACATTTAATTTCTTTGCATTTTTTAACACGAAACGTAGATTACAAAATTGCATTTATTTCGTAACAAACAGCCTACTGGTTGTTACGAAATAAATGCAATTTTGTAAAAAATAAAATAATGTTAATGAAATATTTTATTTTTTTATTTTAATACCTAAGATTTAAAAGTGGCTGCATTCACATAAAAATAATAATATAGTATTACGCAACATAAATGTTACCTCCACTGATATTGTCATACCTACTGACTTAAATTTTATAACATTTAAGTTGTAGATAATAAAAAGAACTTCAACAAAAATGAAAAAAAAGGAGCTTGCTTTAGACCACACGACTGAAGTACTTAAAACAGAAATCACCGTTCGCTAGCAAAAGAAGTTTTACTTCAAAAAAGCTGCGGTCTTGTGAGTGTATAAACAACCAGTGTGAATTAAAAAAATACCTATTAAGCGGGACGGCCGGTGACGCGGTGTGTTCCATGTTTAAAATTTAAACAACTTCCGTTCGCCTCTTTCCGTAACGCTCTCGTCACGCATTCACCAGCTTACTCCCTCGCTTAAGTCAAGCGTGCGTAAAGAAGTTTTACTTCAAAAATAACTTTCATCTAATTTTTAAGATTTATTTATTTTCAACATATTAATGTTAAGTATTTTTGAATTTACTAATAATGGAATCCTTAGGTAGATACTTCTAATAATATCAAAATATATAAAAGAGTATAAATTAGAAATAGTGTAATCGGAGAGAATCATTAATTTAAAAAAAAAAAGTATACGCAGTTATTAAAATGATAGACCAAAAACAATGTTTATCACGTAACAATACAGTAATTTAAAAAATGTGTATCAGACGCGCACGCGCATAGCAATTATATTATAGCACAATTATTGCGCAACTTCGCTCACCCACTGACACAGTAGTTAAACGTTAATTTTAATTGTTATTTTGTTATCTGCATGCAAATCTCTGATAATATTCGAGGCATAGCTTATTCTACTGATTGTTTAGTTTAGATTATAAAAGAAAAAACTAAATTTAACGTTTGCTCATTCGTTAAAAAAATGTTTTTTGAAGTGAAAAATTCTATATGCGCGTTGAGCACTTTTTGGGTGAACAGACATCATGGAACTCGCGTCATCGTCACCGAACGCTTTCCATGAGCTATATGTATACTGATTCTATCGGCAGTCCCCAGACTGCCCCGCATTTTTTTTTAAATTTTGACTAGCTTTTGCCCACGGTTTTCGGCTCGAGTTCAGTGTCTATCCCTCGGGAACAGTACTTTCTTTCTGAATGAAAGGTACCCAATGTCCTTTTCTGTGTACCTGACAACGTGTATGCAGAATTTCATGATTATCGGTTGAGTAGTAGACGTGAAAGCGTAACGAACAAATAAACTCACTTTTACATTTACAATATTAATTAGGATGGTTTACGAACGAGTACCAATTTCTGCTGGTACTCTTTTAAAAATACTTTGACTAGTCACTATTATTACACAAAATAAAGTACTCAGGGATGCTGTAAATGCCCCACGGTACATTAGAAATGACGACCTCCACCGAGACCTTAAAATGGAACTCGTCACCCGAAAACGACCCCAAAAATTTGCTGAAGCCCACGAACACAGACTTCACCGACATGTGAATGTTGAGGCAATTCAGCTGCTCTAGACAACACGGACATAGTGCGTAGGTTATAGAGAACTAAATCATTTGAGTTAGTGTAGTGTATAAATAGTG
The DNA here is from genome assembly GCA_948098905.1 of Tiliacea aurago. Classification (NCBI taxonomy): domain Eukaryota; kingdom Metazoa; phylum Arthropoda; class Insecta; order Lepidoptera; family Noctuidae; genus Tiliacea; species Tiliacea aurago. The sequence goes on along the minus strand of OX402597.1, from coordinate 23,154,409 downwards.
AATGAATAATAGTAACAATGTTGTGCTATACTCGTACATATAACACGTGAACAAAGTGTTTTTATTAATTATCAGACCCTAAGAAAGTGCTACGTAATTGTGTAAAAGTGCAAATTGACACTATTCTTAGTTATAACGTAATCGTAAAATAATAAGTTAGAGTTAAATTGCTTATTAGCCTATTAGGCTAGATTGTAGTTCTTATTAATCAAGGGAAAAAAAAACTATTATTATTTCGGACCCGGCGTACAATCCAAAAAAAATAAAAAATTGTACTTAACATAATTTTTATTGTTTTTTTCTTATAATCCTTAATCACACTCACAAACCATGACACATACAACATGAATCCGCACAAAAACAAAAAAAAAACAAAAAAAAACAAGCCAGTGTTTATCACGTAACAGAGAGGGTAATTAAAAAATCTGTATCAGCACAATAATTGCGCAACTCTCTCACCTACTAACACACAAGCTTGTATCACTTCCCCCGTATCATTGATCTTAAGAACTTATGCAACACATGGAACTACGATTTTATATTTTTATGTAATATTTTTTCGTTGTTCTCACGAGAAAATAAAATATCTTGGTTTTTAGTTTAATGGCTTGGCGTTTAATTGTTTTAGACCAGGTTTGAGTCATGTAACTATGAACCAGTTCTTAAACTTAATTTGTGATTATTCTATGCTGACATTGTGTTTCCGGAAATGGACGGTTTTTTTTCAAACTTTTTATAATTTGATTATGTTATTTTATGAGGCTTCGTATGCTTTGTTTTATTTCTACTATACTCATGCTGAAGTTGTCATAAAGAAACAAAAAATGTAATTAAGTAATAGAATCTGGCGTTAGTTAGCTGAAATTAAAAATAAATTGATATTAAATAATGTAGAAAATAATAACAAACTTACAACCTCCAAAATTAAAGAAGTCATTTCTGATGTGAAAAATATTGATCAGAAATGACTTCTTTAATTTTGGAGGTTGTAAGTTTGTTTAAAATTAGAATGTGTTAAAATCAAGGTAAGCTATTAGATAGTATTAAAGAGGAGTTAAGGCTGCCTCAGACATGTGCGACGCGACAACGCTAAGTGAGTCCTAGTAGAACAATTTCTGTGAAATCTTCATGGAGATTGTTCTACCAGAATCGCGTTGCAGCGTCGCTCGCGACGCAATTGTCTTCGGCCTTTATAGTTCCTAAAATCAGCTGCAAGTAGGGTTGCCATGTGCCCGGCTTTAGGTGGAAATAATAACAAATTTACAACCTCCTACATTAAAGAAGTCATGTCTGATGTGAAAAATATTGATTAGAAATGACTTCTTTAATTTTGGAGGTTGTAAGTTTGTTATTATTTTCTACATTATTTATTATCAATATTTTTTTTTTATTTCAGCTAACTAACGACCTAGTTTTAAATAATCAGGCCCAATGGCACGACGAAAATCTATGTACCTAGGTAAATACAATCAACGTTATACATGATAACCTAAAACGTCATTCTGTCTGACAACTGCAAATGTTTTTAAGCAACTTTATGATGTTCTAATTGATGTGTAACATCTTTTCTCTCGCTTTCTGTGGAAGTGATTTCGTGACAAGGGACGGAAGTATGTAACAGGAAGTGACAGCTTGAGTATGGAATAAGTAAGTACTTTTTAAAATCATGGAATTAGTGTACTCATGGAGTTAGCAAGTACTAAGTATACAACATTAGTTTTTGTTTATACTAAACCTCTTAAGGGGTCATTGTACTCATCATTATGAACAACTTTTACTATGGGACCAACCTTGATATCGAAAAAAAAATATCAGCTGTTCCCTACATTTAAGTTCGCTGTACTCGTCAAAATGTAGGGAACAGCTGATATTTTTTTCGCGATTTCAACTTTGGTCCCATAGTAAAAGTTGTTCATAATGATGAATACAATGACCCCTTAAGAGGTTTTGTATAAACAAAAACTAATGTTGTACCTATAGATTGTTGTGAGGAAATCATGAGGGAGGAAACGCATGTGACTAGAAGAATGATGAATATAAATGTTGATGGGTGGAGAGGGAGAGGGAGGGAGAGGGAGGGCAAAGAAAATATGGATCGATTGTGTGAGCAACGATATGGAAGAGAAGGGAGTGAATGATAGCGTGACTGCTGACAGGGAGTGGAAGAAGAAAATGGCTGGCGTGGACCACAAGTAGCAACCAAACATTAACTGCGGGATTAGAATCATAATAGGATAATATTATGAATCATAATTATTCAAAATCGCAAAATGGTCACAAACTGACAATTCATACAATCTGCATACAATTTATATCACGCTATTCATTTGTTTGACAGTTTTGTATGGAGTTTAGATTCACTTGCTATAGTGAAGTTTAATGTCAAATAGCAGAATCATAAGAAGTCAGTCAAAAGCAACCTCTTACAAATCATTTATTTAGGATTTTGTAATATGTTGCTTTTAACTAACAGCAACAGCAACAGCTAACAGTTTATTGCTGCTGTTTTTTGAAAATAAAAGCAAATATAAATGAAAAATGTAGGTATTTTTTTCAGGTTTACGAACCTCTCGATCGATGTGTCAATGTGTTGATTGAAGTGAAACTCCTTTAGGACATCCCTAAAACGTGTTATGTTTGCTCTATCTCGCTTCCTTTACAAGATACAGTGGTTTTAGTGTATTTTTTTTGTGGTTAGGTCGGTATTGCATGCTATATGCAAAATGACTATACCACAATAGGTAAAAAGAATTAAAAATGAAGCAATGAAAAATAACTTAATTATGAGATAGACACATGGTGCGCACATATTTACAAACAATGTAAAAGTTTTTGTTTTCCCAAAAAAATAAAATAATAAGTCAGTGTGTGAATTAAGGTAATCATAAAATGTGAAATCAATGTCTTAAAAATAACTAATTATACAATTAAAATATGAACCAGTCTGATTTTGTCTGTACGCGTTGCCAGCCTTTAAAGTTTTATTGTTTCTAATTTCCCTTTTCAGGGCTTATCTGCGGTCTTTTGAACAGTTATTATTAGATTATAATAAAATAATATTTAAACTGCAGAAAATTAAAAATAAATTTATTTCATACAAAATTAACCGGTAAAATTACGGTTTTATTTTTTTTCATGCGGCGATCTGTACACCAAATATGATTATGTTATGGATTGAATTAAATAGGATTCTAATGTGTCACCATTTTACGAAAATTAGAGGAATTGTGATGATCTGTTGAGAATTCAGGAAATGAATCGCTTTTAGAGGAATTGCTTAATGTGGCCGTTTTAGGCCCCCAGTGGCTTATTACCAAGGTGAGATGTCAGATGTTACAGATCATATGCGACTACTGTAAGGTACACTCGTTTTTTTTATTTATTTAGTGCTAATCTTAGTTTAGTTAGTGTGTGGTCGTGCATGTGGGCCCTATTATTTTTAAGTATTTCATGAATAGATATAACAGGAACTAAAGTAGCAATAAATTATGTTTTTTTTTATTTTTATAATAGGCATAAATTAACAAAACAGACTAATCGGATTTTAATCTTAATTTCGACCTAAAATCCTCTCTCTCTTACGTCGATGATCTCCTACTTATCAATTCCAATTTTATGCATAATGTGGGTATTATGCGTGAATAATACCCCCACACAATAATTAAACTACCTTTTAACGAATAAATGAGTGCACAGCATCACGATTTAGCTTGAAATTACCGCAAAAAGGAGGGGAACAAAGACTTTGGCGCAACCTACATACATCCCCTCTTTCGATCTCAAGATTGTCCGAGGATCGCAGAAGCGCAAGTCGGTAGAATATCTTTATCTCAGTAAGGATTAAAAGAACTAATTCTGTAATGTTATGTAGCCCTGGTATGTTAAACAAAATGATTACAATGTAACGGGTATCAGGTGGAATTCGCCAACGGTGTGGCTCTTTAATTGTATGTTGTCCTAGTACTTTACGTGATGCAACAATATGGACATTTTTGCCGTACTATCAAAGTGGTGTAGGTACCAAATGAACGAAAAATAATTATGTTGTTCTCTTTAAACATGAACAAAATCATAATTTTCCAAACATTCTGATGTCTAGAGCCTACGTACAAGGTGTTCTTCTCACATGAATCCCTAGGAGCTCTTGTCATTTTCAAAACATTTTTTAGCCCGAATTTCCTAACGATTCTTCAACAATTTCCACCACGTTTTTTTCATGATTTATCAATAATTTCTTTAACTACGTAATTAGAGATAATAATTAGTTGCCTAAGACAGATACTGCACGAACAGGGCTTATCACTGCGTAATGGTTTACAGAATACGTGTCATTTACTATACTATAGATAGGACCAGATTTTTGGAATCATTCGTACTTTTTATTAAAACAATATTTTGTATTTAGGAATCGTCCGTCAGATTGCTTAATCAAGCAATAAATTGGTAGTTGGATTTAATTATTTTACTTCGTTTGTTGTAATTTTCCCTAACCTAATTTACCCAAGATCATACCAACCCCTTACTTCAAGTCGAAGCTATTTTATTCTATCTCTACTCAACCAGTAGATACCTCCTTTGAATTTCCAACAAAATCAATGATAAAGTAATTTTATACAGAACTCACACACAACATGGTTTTCGGGACTGACTTTTGGTAAAGGAAAATGAGTAAAATCTAATGAAACTATCTTCTATCGGGCAGTCAGTTGCGCCACTTCTTTTTCCCAGATTCTGGTAAAGGGCAGGCTATAAAAGTTCTGATTCTCAGCCTAATTTGATTAAATGACTTTGATCGTGAATTTGGCCGAACTTTATTTTGGTTGACCTTTATTTTGGCCGACCTTTATTTTAAAATAAATAGGTAAGTACCGTTTAGGTCTTGGCTATCAAACAATTTTTATAGGAAATTGAAAATTTACGTCAATAATCCATTTTGGTGTCCTTGTGGATTGAGGAGCCATGTCTCATATTTAAAAGAGGGTATCTACTACCAATATTAAGTAGTAAATTAGCCGATTTGTAGGCCCAATCCTGGAGTTTGTAGTAAAACCATTAAAAAGTTATACGATGTTTAAGGTGGCTCCTCAATCCAGATCTGGATTTTTAGATTGAGCCTACAAAAACGGAAAATTTACTACTGAATATTGGTAGTACCCTCCTTTAAATATGAGACATGGCTCCTCAATCCATACGGGCACCCATTTTGTACTAAGCACGCCACATGACATAGAAAACCCCATAGTATTAGCCATTTTTTCTCTATCAAAGCCTTGTCGCGTCTACACCGCGCCTCGGGTGGCGCAAGAGCTTCATCTCGCCTAAGCTGGCTTATGCAACCTTTCACTATTGCACAACCGACTGACCGACATTCAACGATTTGCGAGAGGTTATGTAATACAATTGTCTTTTTAATGCCACCCCTTTAGTGGATGGAAGTCGTTTAAAGTTCTGTAAAAACGTGTCATATGCTATTTAGGATATATTAATTTTGAGTGCATTAGGTAAAATCGATAGAATACTTAAGTGAACGTAGATCTAGGCGCTAATAAAGCCGATTCTTTCTACACCGAAAGACAATGTCACAATTCATTTGTGGAATTATGCAGTGTTTTGCCAAATTGACCAAAAAGAAAAGAAGAGTTTGTCCCCGTTTCCCAACTATGGGGTCAGCTTCCAGTCTACCCAGATGCATCTGATTATCAGTATTTTAAATGGAGCGATTGCCTATCTGACCTCCACAACCCAGTTACTTGTTAAGAGGGAGATTTCTGAAAATGGTCAAAAATTTGCAGTGTATCTCTTAAACCGTAACTGTTTTTTCCAAAACAAAAACAGTATGATATTTAATTTTAAGTCTTTTGTGCATACGGTGATGGAACTCAAAACATAATTAAACATAATTTAATACATCAAAAAAATCTTGAAAGGCAACTCTTAATTAAAGCAGTTTATCCCTTCCCTTCGTTGACAGTTATAATTAAAAGTATACCATAAAATTGCAAATGCTTCAAACTGCATCCGGTGATGGATTAATTTTTATTAATTAGTTAATATCTAATTTTATACTATTTTATTTGCATTTTCACGCCATATGTTGTGTCATCGCGCATCTCTTCCTTTTGTATGCAATCTGACAGTGACAGCGGTTTTTGTCGGCTTCTTAATACGATACCCCTTCGTAAGACCGGTTGTCAAACTTTCAGGCTTTTGACGACCCTTAACGACAGTCATAATATATCCACGAATGACAGCGGGGTCCAAAGGCTTACGTGCTTTCCGAGGCACAGAGGGGTCTTGGTATATAAAGATGGTCACCCATCCACGGACCAACCAGTACTCGGACTAACCAAGCGTAGCTTAACCTGATCGATAGTTCGTCTGTTATTACTTAGCCACCAGTCCCTTAGACTAAGTAGTGTTAAACACTAACTGCAGAACTACAATTTCTACTTCGTCAGTTTTAACTACCGTATCCGGTCGCAGTAAAAAAAGTGACCGATTTTCTTGAAATTGTTCTCGGTATTGGCAAACTCATCGTGGTCTGATGAAGTGAATCATGGATGTGACCTGGATGCGACCAGCGCGGGACTGAGGTGGATAGCAGGAATAAGATGGAGAAGGACCTAGTCTCAGTAGTGGAATGGTGAATGAAGACTTTGTGGTCAACTTTCATCTATTCCTATTTTTCTATTTTGATTAAATAACTGCCGAAAAAAATAGCCTGCTTTGACTCATGTCATGGATGTATTAAAATAGCCTTTACGAATGGTACTCTTATCATCTAAGAGTGCTGTGAAAAACAACAAACAATTAAAATATTGTTTCTTAGTTTCTGTGCAGTACAGTCACTGGCATGTCATGCTACCACTTTGCTGACTGGCTAATATTTTACCCTAAGCTTGAGCTATTCTGGCTACAAACATTGGATTACATACATACTGAAAGAATAATAATATAAACCCTGCATTTGCCAGGTCCATTATAAAAATGCACGATAAATATATAATTATATACCATGATATACACTCACACGTACGCTTACGCACCCTCTCACACACACACACACGATCACACAAACACCATCCCGCTCACACATACACACACATGGACACATTCACCCTCACACACGCCTCAAGCAGGTTTTTTATAATTTAAAATTGTTTAAATTTTATTGCATTATCTGTGTAAAACTACTGGGAGAAGACACTGATTCCTGTAACACAGGTTACAACCTAGCGCTGGAGTCAGGGCTTCCTTAAAATGTAACATACTTTTACGTCAATAAAATATTATTATTATTTAAATATTCTTATTCCAGTTCCTGCCAACACAAAAGATGAATTCATCATCTGCTTAGCCTTTTCCTGAAAATACTAGTATTTTACATGGAGCGCCAGCTTGGCTGACCTACATAACCCAGTTACTGGGTAACACGATACACCTTGATAAGACTGGAATACAAAAGATGAAGTCGAGCCATCTAATAACAATACCAATATACCGCTTCGATCACACAATGCGGGTCAAGGTAAAAGTATGAACATTCAAACGAAAGCAAGAGTGTGAGAGATCCTGAATCCGCCATGATACATCCGCAAAACGGCGCGTACGCATAACGGACGTGTGTCACACCGAAGACGCATGGCGTGCTTATACTTTGGGTGGACATTATTGGAATATTTTTTACATCTTCCTAAGTTGTAATTCTCAATGCTGATGGTCGTTATCTCTTATTGGCTAATTTTTGGACGGTTATAATATTCTGCAAGTACGCTATCCTTGCGAGTTGGGAGACCAGTGCATCTTTAATTTGCAGAGTTAAAAGGAATTTGAGGGTAAAAAAAACTACGATTTTTGAGTCATCTTTATTATTAATTTACTCATTAACTGAGGGCCTAAAAAATATAAGCACACAAGCCAGTTTTCCAATTATTTCGTAACTATCTCTATGTTGCTTTTTGTAACTGTCTAAATCATCAGACATTATCAGTGCATTATTGACAATTTCCTCTTGAATGCCCAACCATGATAGGAATAGGGCCTTCGTGCCTAGTGTTCGCATGAGTATATGATACAAATACAAGTTAAAGAGTGAATAATTTGATGTTTGCTGTTTTTTCGTGAATTATTATATTATGTCGCAGGCAGATTGTATGATTCGTCGTTATACACACGGCGCCGTCCGTATAAAAACGCTCGCAGTTATAAAATATGCCGAAGGTAAATTGGCAACTCGTTCAATTTTTATAATTTCGACATTGATTGTTATTGTAGGTTCGGTTGGAACTGGGACCAACCACGCGCGAGTCGAATTAGTCACAGTTACTAAGCCAGGGCACTCCGACCAAAAAGGTTAGGTTAGGTTAGAACAGTGAGCAGCCTTAAGAAATAGAACTAAACATTTCAATTTGCCGTGGCGTTTTGTAGACGGTGTTTGAATTGTCCATCAAATATAGCTAATATATAGTGACAAGGCAATTTACATTTTGTCTTCGATGCCGAAGAATTTCATAACTGCGACCGTTTTTAAACAGATGACGCCGCCGCCGCCGTTTGCTAAAAGCACAATCATACTTAAATTGCCTGGTTACATACTTACATGAGACTTAATCGTTTAAATACCCCTTTGGCCAATACGAGTCTTATGTTGATTAGATATTTGTCACATATTTGTCACTTATTTTGTGTTACACATCGGTGTGATAGTCATCTAAGTTATAACGGGTTTTTTTCTGACTCACCCTCAACCGTAAGTAGGACATCTTTCGTTTCCGTTTTAAAATTAACTTTTTATGCTTATTGACTGACACCATTTTGATAAATATTTCGCCTTTGAAGATCCTGGAACTCCTTTTAGTTATAATGACCTAAGCCCAGAACTGAAAGCAGTTAAAAGTAGCTGTTTTTCTACTAAACTATTTGCTGTATTGCAGAAACGATTATGGAGTTTGATGTGTGTTTTAATAATAATTAATAACTCCTACTTCTTTTGATGTAAACTTGCTGAAAAAACAACACAACGATAAACTGTTAATATAAATTAATTTAATTAATTATGTCCTCATATGGCGTCCCCTCCCGGTATTTCCACTCACATCTGCCTTGTAAGGCGAGCGTACTGAAACTGTAGAAACGGCAAGCGACTCCTCATTTGTCTTTACAGAGAGTGTTGCGCCAGATCCTCCTCCAATTTGGCAGACTACCAGGAATAGAAGACCACCTGCCGATCTGCAGGACTACGACACCTCAAGTTAGAATGCAGCGGGGGAGAATGTGGTGAACTTCTTAATCACCACATACAGACTGGCTAAGAGTCTATGCTTTTCACTGGTTTGAAGACCTTTTGTTAGTCGCATTTCATTCATCCTCTCAACAAGACCAAACCATCTAAGCATAGGTACTCTTTACAGTTTTTTTTTTATTAGTGATGTTTTTCAGAAAAGTCAGGTGTGTAGTACTCGCTACTGGCGTGCGTGTATGACCAGATGTATGAACGTAACCGAGACAAAAGGAGTATGTAAGCAGCGTAGCAGGTGGCGTTCTGTAGTATCTGCCTACCCCCATAGTAAGAAGGCGTGAGTTTATGTGTGTTTGTAATATTGTCTTAATCAAAAAAATTTAGTAGGTATACCTACAACACTAAATACTTAGATTGCTAAATATAATTTCTAGGGACAGTTGTAGAATTATTGATTTGGTCAGTAATATAGCAGAAGACCCCTTTGGTTTGATAAATTAATTGAAGCCCTTAGTTCCTCTCAAAGATTTTACAATACAATTATGAAAAGCTGGCCTTCTATAATTTTTACAGGAGAAATATTTCATCATTTTCTTTTTATTAGGGCCATTGAAGACGGTAAATGGTGCAAGACCCTAATTGTAAAAAAAAATAGTTTAGAGAAAAATAACACTAAAGTTCGTGTCAATTCTATTTCATAACACAAAACGTGGATCCGTCGGCTCTGAATATCGGAACTCGTGCATCTGCCTAGCAAAACATCTTAAAAACATCCCCACATCATGCGAAAAACGACCTTAAAGTAATCCAGCAACAATTACAATTCCTCTGAAATTGGAATCATCACTTTCGACTTTTGTCATTTGAATTCCCAGTTGTAACGGAGTTCCAAACAGGAAACCAGATACAAATGAAAATGGTCAGTATTTCTTGAAAATAAAGTTGATTTTACATACCGGTGGGTTCGATCCCAACAACTTTGTCAAAGTAAAACGTTTGCCCTACAAATGAAAGTGAAAGTTTGTCCGCGCAAGCGCATAGTGGTGGGGAGGGAGCGCACGCGTCGCATGTAAATGCGGATTTAGGCGTTTGATGAAGCACCGCACGTAGTGTAGCCAGCCACTCATATTTATGTATTATTTTTGGACACTCAGATGAAAGTATCAAGATTAGTTTCGGGTCATATTCATGACGTCGCTCACATAGTATTATGTTTTTTTTTCCAGTTAAAACCTGTTTTTTGTTTGCTGTGGGAGAAAAGGCCTTTGCCCATTACTCCACAAAACGATCAAGTGAAGTCTTGTACCGACTCCCCACAATTCGCTTACGACAATGTTCAACCCACGTACCACGTAAAGTGTACCTAATATGGCACGATTCTCCAACTGGAATTGCTACTTATAAAGACTTTGAATTAAAGTTTGGGGGATTTACGACTAAAAGAGAGTTGGTAACCATGAAGTTAACCTAACCTGCAGTTAACCTACATGATGTTTTTTGTAAAACTTAGATACTACTGGAAACAGTGGCTCGTAAGCAATATGCAGCAGACAAGGATCTTCCACCAGGAAAAGCTAAATATTTAATAGCCTACAATAAGAATATCCTGCCTCACTGTAAAGGTCCCTTCTGTTACTGAGAAGTAACGAGAATTGAAGCTCAATATTAGTGTTAGTGATTCCTCACAATTTGTTCAAATAAATACACTATGCAATAAATAACTCCGCTATCAAAAATTTCAGCTGATGCAATATTAAAATGTAATAAAGTAATAAAGTTACTTTTTAGGGTTCCGTACCCAAAGGGTAAAACGGGAACCCTATTACTAAGGCTCCGCCGTCTGTCTGTCTGTCTGTCCGTCTGTCTGTCTGTCTGTCTGTCTGTCCGTCTGTCCGTCTGTCACCAGGCGTATCTCATGAACTGTGATAGTTAGACAGTTGAAATTTTCACAGATGATGTATTTATATTGCCGCTATAACAACACATACTAAAAAACAGAATAAAATAAATATTTAAGGGGGCTCCCATACAACAAACGAGATTTTTTTGCTCGTTTTTGCTCTATACTGATAATGGCAACCGGTAGACGTTTTAAATATTCACAGAATATTTAGTTATATATTCAAATTAAAAATAAATAATTAAATTAAAATAAAAAAAATATTTAAGGGGGGCTCCCATACAACAAACGTGATTTTTTTGCCATTTTTATAGATAATGGTACGGAACCCTTCGTGCGCGATTCCGACTCGCACTTGGCCGGTTTTTTACCTTGCCAGTTTCAAAACAAATGAGTACTAGTAGATAGTCTGACTAAAAAGCAATTTAAATTCATGTTTCATCATAAATTAATATAAAACGTATCATCGGAAATTATAAGAACCTCCTCCTTCAGGTTTATTATAAGTTGGTTAAAAACCACAAAGTACCTACCTACCTATGGAAAATCTTTAACAAACAGTATCAATCAGGTTTTCCCTATAAGGTGATGATGATAATTGATCATCAATCAATCATCACCGACCCCTCAATAATATCAATAAAGCCAATCACAGGTACCAGGGCCACATAATGACCGAAGAGCTCGTGCATCTCAGATTCGATATGTAGGCGATTTTACTTATCTAATGGCTTTCAGGGGACTTGGCCTTTAGGGAAATACCTAAATGGGACTGGCCCACTTGTTGTCCAGATCTGATTTTCCTTCTAACTATTATTACTGAATTTACTGATTTCATTAACTCCGCAATAAGATAGTTTATTTACATGAACTATTTAAAGTTTAAAACACCCTAATCGATCGATCTTTCTGTGTTGTGGTGAAATACAGCAGTCTGTGTGCCTACTCGTATAATGCATTTTTGTCTAGGCATATTTCCAGTATAGATTTGTATAATCCTAGGTAATTTACTATCGTCGTTTACACAATGAGCAAGATTGATTGCTGTGTGTTATGAACAAAAATTATCAGATAATCCGAATTTATGAGATCGTGACAGCGATGTTTTTAAATGTCGTTCTTTGGTTCTCTTGGCCCATATTTTGGAATAGATACATTATAATTCATCGATTTAGTCATTATATCCATCCTTCCAATTTGTCCATCATTTTCCATTAGTAATTTGCTAGCCAATAGTTATCCATGTGTCTATTTACCATAAAGGTAAAAGGCGACTATTGCACATAAGTTTACAACTAACCAAGAGTACTAGGCAAACATAATCGAATAGAAGTAACTAGTATAAAATTCTATTACAATTATCTTCTGGGAACTATCCCACGAGATCGGCGTAGAGGCGATAGTATGGGGCAATACAGACAGACATTTAACATCAAAATGAACCTTATTTACTCAACTTAAATACTATAATTGGTTAGGAACGACATTTGTCTAATTATTATGGAACTGGATCGCTTGTGAAGGATAGGTCAAAAATTATAGAGCAATTTCTCTAAAAAAATATGTCAATCTGAAAGACATGAAAATTATATGCAAACGTTTAGTACTGAAACAGATTATTCTGTAGGACTTATATCCGTTAATAACCAACAAGTAGTAAGTTGATAAAGTTACGTGACTAGCACTAACAACAATGCACTAATTAAATCTGATACGTCACCGGGCAAGGAAGAACATTGTTTGTAATTAAATAATTAGGATTCCCTAAGAAATTGTTATAGTTTCATTTCTACGTTGAATAAAGTAAACTTAGAAATCACCTATCTGTTTGTGAGTGGTCCTCAAGAAAAGCTGAACAGATTTTGAAAGTTTTCAACTATAATTAATCGGTAGATTAGGAGAATGGACTGAATGAAGAGTGAAGATTAATCGCTCCGTAAGTTAACACTCATCCATCGACAGTTCCTTTCAATATTAGCAATTTCGTCAGTTTCATCTTGTCCGGGAACTACCAACATACCTTATTCTATCATCAAGCAGCATCGGTGTGATCCGGTTTGATGGGTATGGCGGCCAGCACAGGCACATGATTCATTAAGACGACGATAACCGACTTTTAATGATTTTATACTGAAGATCACGTCTAAACGAGTAGTGTTATTGATTTGAAAAAAATATATGTTCAATTAGAGCATTTTTTCAATAACTTAATATATGAATATTTTAGATTATGTTTATAGTACATAGTGAAATTAATTAGTAAAGTTATATCTAACGCGGAAAAAAATCTGAGAATGGCGCAAAATCTACCACGCGTATGTTTCTGAAACATTCACCAATTTAAACACAATTTAATTATTGATCTTTTAGTATACACGTTTTATTAAAATACTTTATGTTTTGTGTATTATAAATTAATAATGCGTCAAATTGGGGACTCGCCCATCAAGGCGCGCTGCCTTGATGGGCGAGTCCTATTACTAGGCTGAAGGTACGATGCGTTGCGTGAGCTCAGTACAGAACACGCAAGCTAACCACTCAAGGTCACTGGCATACACGTCTCAGGTCTTAATACCATCTTTGTTTCTTGGGTGGCCACGCAACGTCAATGCCTTAGTATTGATAGATCATGTCTATACGCGGCGGCGACCACTTACCTACCATCAGATGGTAAAGCATCATAACATAGGTACAAAGTATAAAATGGTCCAATAATAAAGGAAGAAAGAAAGAATAGTAGATTGATACACGAGGGTCGAAAGGAATCAATTCCCATACGAGGCATTTAGACGCCTGAGCGCAGCGAGGGCGGCTATAGTCCGAGCAGGAATTGGTGACTTTCACCCGTGTTAAACACTACTTTTCATTTCTAAAAATAAGGAAAGTATTTTTTTTTAGTTTTTAGTAAATATTTTATTTTCTTGTTTGTTCGTCACTTCATAAAATAATTTTATGTACAGACGCCAGCAAGTCAAGCTACCTGGAACTGTCAAATTTTCCCAATCAACCTTGAACCTTATGTTGTAGGGATAAAGTAGAAAATCAATTAAAGAAATTTGACAGATTGCAGTAGCTTGAAATATTTTTCCTTTGAAATTTTTGGCAAAAGATTTTCGATTACTGTATTTGCCTCGTCTGTAACCGAATCTGCGGTCAACATTTCAGAATTGCTTATTTATTTATTAATTAATCAAATATTAGTGCATAAAACCGATATTATGAATTTCAGTGTAGCTTACAGAGTTAGTATTACGCCATATTATATAGTCTTTTTTTAATTTTAAACATGGAACACACGATATTTTCTTAAATTATGTAAAAAAAAATCCAAACCGAAGTTAGTTCTATTTTTAAAATTCATTCTCGCCCTAGAGAGGGAAGCAATTACTATGAGTCTTTCCCGCCCAAGGGTATGGAACAGCGTCATCCACCCGCTACTCGGATCAAATAGATACTACTTTCCGAGTATGAGAAAAAAAAAGTATTTATTGGGACTCGCACAGGAGATCACAAATTAAACTAAAACACACTCATGGAACATATGAACAAAAAAAAAACAAAGTAAAATGAAAATAAAACACCTTAAATCCTCCCCCCACTCTACCGACTTTTACTCCTACGAGTACTCCTTTTCTGTGGACGCGGTTCTGTTGTGGAATGCACTTCCACCTGAATTTAGGGACTGCCAAACCGTTGCAGTTTTTAAAAGAAGAGTCAAAGGACACTATCTTTCCACTTCATCATAGTTGCTTAATATGTATTTATTATTTTATACTTATATATATTTTAGTGATATTTATTTTAGAAGTATGTATGTAAGTATATTCTCTTATTGTGTGTTTATTTTTAAATTAGTGATTAGTATAGTAATAATATTAGTAAGTTTTTTATTTTGATTTTATGTATTATGTTTTCTCTTTTAATCTTGCACACGTTGTCTACATCTCTTCGTCTACTTTCCTTGTCGCAGGTATGCTGGAAGAGATTTCTTTAGAAAGAAGCAACACCTTTGTAGGTATTTTTCTGTTCCTTTTTTCTTGTCTGTATATATGTGTGTACATAAACTGTTAAATAAATAAAATAGAAACAGAAAGCCCTGTACGAGATGGCGATGTGTGTGGAGAAACACTGCAGTCATTAATAAAAAAACGGGCGAGCCTTAAGTGGCATGCGATGTGTAGCATCTGATATCTCACCTTGGTAATAAGTGGCATGCGATGTGTAGCATCTGATATCTCACCTTGGTAATAAGTGGCATGCGATGTGTAGCATCTGATATCTCACCTTGGTAATAAGTGGCATGCGATGTGTAGCATCTGATATCTCACCTTGGTAATAAGTGGCATGCGATGTGTAGCATCTGATATCTCACCTTGGTAATAAGTGGCATGCGATGTGTAGCATCTGATATCTCACCTTGGTAATAAGTGGCATGCGATGTGTAGCATCTGATATCTCACCTTGGTAATAAGTGGCATGCGATGTGTAGCATCTGATATCTCACCTTGGTAATAAGTGGCATGCGATGTGTAGCATCTGATATCTCACCTTGGTAATAAGTGGCATGCGATGTGTAGCATCTGATATCTCACCTTGGTAATAAGTGGCATGCGATGTGTAGCATCTGATATCTCACCTTGGTAATAAGTGGCATGCGATGTGTAGCATCTGATATCTCACCTTGGTAATAAGTGGCATGCGATGTGTAGCATCTAATATCTCACCTTGGTAATAAGTGGCATGCGATGTGTAGCATCTGATATCTCACCTTGGTAATAAGTGGCATGCGATGTGTAGCATCTGATATCTCACCTTGGTAATAAGTGGCATGCGATGTGTAGCATCTGTTATCTCACCTTGGTAATAAGTGGCATGCGATGTGTAGCATCTGATATCTCACCTTGGTAATAAGTGGCATGCGATGTGTAGCATCTGATATCTCACCTTGGTAATAAGTGGCATGCGATGTGTAGCATCTGATATCTCACCTTGGTAATAAGTGGCATGCGATGTGTAGCATCTGATATCTCACCTTGGTAATAAGTGGCATGCGATGTGTAGCATCTGATATCTCACCTTGGTAATAAGTGGCATGCGATGTGTAGCATCTGATATCTCACCTTGGTAATAAGTGGCATGCGATGTGTAGCATCTGATATCTCACCTTGGTAATAAGTGGCATGCGATGTGTAGCATCTGATATCTCACCTTGGTAATAAGTGGCATGCGATGTGTAGCATCTGATATCTCACCTTGGTAATAAGTGGCATGCGATGTGTAGCATCTGATATCTCACCTTGGTAATAAGTGGCATGCGATGTGTAGCATCTGATATCTCACCTTGGTAATAAGTGGCATGCGATGTGTAGCATCTGATATCTCACCTTGGTAATAAGTGGCATGCGATGTGTAGCATCTGATATCTCACCTTGGTAATAAGTGGCATGCGATGTGTAGCATCTGATATCTCACCTTGGTAATAAGTGGCATGCGATGTGTAGCATCTGATATCTCACCTTGGTAATAAGTGGCATGCGATGTGTAGCATCTGATATCTCACCTTGGTAATAAGTGGCATGCGATGTGTAGCATCTGATATCTCACCTTGGTAATAAGTGGCATGCGATGTGTAGCATCTGATATCTCACCTTGGTAATAAGTGGCATGCGATGTGTAGCATCTGATATCTCACCTTGGTAATAAGTGGCATGCGATGTGTAGCATCTGATATCTCACCTTGGTAATAAGTGGCATGCGATGTGTAGCATCTGATATCTCACCTTGGTAATAAGTGGCATGCGATGTGTAGCATCTGATATCTCACCTTGGTAATAAGTGGCATGCGATGTGTAGCATCTGATATCTCACCTTGGTAATAAGCAACTGAGCATGGCAGCGACAGAAATCAACCTCAACATTTCAAAAAGCTAAACACTGAAATATTAATTCGTATAATTATTCGTACTAGTAGTCGCCCACTGGTTAAAATAACATTTATACAGGGTGTTAAAGTAACTGCCTGCCATAGCTTAGGAGTAGGTTTAGTATCAAGAAAGGAACCCAGAAAAAAAAAAAAGGATTTTATTTATTAAACATAAAAAAAAAAAACATAAGTCTCTTGTTAGTTTAACGGGCTTAGGACCGTCGAATACAATAAGTTTAATTCTAAACGATTGCTATTTTAAGTTAGTAGGTACTAAATTAGGTTGATCTTGCAAGATTTTTTCCAAAGGGTTCCTTTATCGGTACTGAACCTACCCTTAAGCTATGGCACGCAGTTACTTTAACACCCTCTATAGTACTTACAAATTCCATGAGTACACTAATTCCATGCTATTATAAAGTACTTACTAATTACATGCTATTAAAAAGTACTTACTTATTCCATGCTCAAGCTGTCAGTTCCTGTTACACACTTCCGTCCCTTTTCACGAAATCTTTCCCACAGAAAGCCAGGGAAGATGTTACACATGACTATGTAACATCTCCATAGATTGTCGATACAGAACCCAGTATAAATAAATGCAATTTTATTCTCATCAACCATAATCCATTAATTAGTGACATAATTAGAATTATCACTGAAATCATCAGGATCCTTGGTAAGTCTAGCACGCTCGAAATCGTGATGAAACTGTGCTCATCATGATGTCGTTTGTATTGCGTATTTCATCATTTTTCCGTGTTCTTAAGTGTCATTTGCATATTGTTATAGGAAAGGGAAATAGCAGATTTTCCGAGTCCATCGGAACCGTACACATAGCGCGAACATTATTATTATGGATTTACTTACATAAAGATGACCCAGAAGTGGATCTACTTACGTAATGACGCCCTAAAGGCCTCGCCTCTCATGTATAAGGTCGTGGGTTCAAAACCGGGCAAGCACCAATGTGACTTTTCAATTCATATGAAATCAGCGTTTTGTATGGAGAAATTTAAAGAAGTTGCATTTTTCATACTAACATTTTCTTAATTTATATAACAACCATGAACACTAATGTTTTAAAACTTTTATGCTATATTTTTTTTAAACTAAGCTATCGTAATATGCCATTTAGATTATGCGACATAAATAAGTTTTGGATAAGTTAATTATACAAATAGTGGTAATTTCTGTTAACAAAGTGAGGAGTAATTTTTAAGGTATTATTTTTGTTCAAAAAACTATAAGTAATAAGGATTTTTTACTATTGGTAGTTGTCTATGGTGGTCATTATAATATAATATATAATACCAAGCAATTTATTGATAAATATTTTAAATCATAGAAATGACAAGGTTCTCTATTTGTGAGAAAAAAAAACGCCAATTTCATAGGTGGGCACCCAGTACAAGTCTGAAATCGCTTAACAGTCTTGAGCAAACATGGTGTTCAATGCTCATGCTTTCCCTGTTTGAGAAGAAGGCCTCCCTGCAGTAGGACTGAAATAGGCTGGTATTGGCGATTATAATAAGATCTGTCAGCATCTTATAGATTTACATCAACAGTGGCGATCGACAAGAAATACGATGTGGATCGTCTGTTGCTTACACATTTACTCGATTTTGTTTGATCACATGTGACGAACGTCAAAAATTTATCAAATCTGCAGGCTGTCTTCTTTTCTTTTTTCGGTATGATCAATTGAGCATGAGCTAATGAAGTTGTCCATGCCGTGGTCTAAAATATTGGTGAGTCAGCAAGGGGTCGAAGCTGACTGCCGAATACCACACGTCATCACGTCAACGCCGGCTGTCGCTGAAAACCAGCGCTGGGGCTCTGTCTCGCATAGGGTCGCAGCATTATGCTGAGCGACGGCTGTTTTGCGTGAATGTGACGCGTATTTTCCCTCAACTTGTTCTTTCGTGTTTGTGTTGTTTTTTCTTTGCGTTAAGTTTACCGCAAATAAACTTATTTTCTTTCTTTCTAATATGCAGATGATTCTCAGATGACTCGTGTAGACTGGCGCGATATCGCGGGCGCGACAGGCAGCGCGACACTTTCCATGAAGTTTTCATAGAAATTGTGCTACTACTGTCGCATCGCGCCTGTCTACGAGAGCCTTTAATCATTTGCAACAAAACCTACTTTGTAATCAGCTTAATTTTCTTCACTGTAATTATGTAAGTATTACTGCGTCATTGGTCTAGTGTTAGCAAGCGCGACTGCTGGGCGTGAGGTCCTGAGTACGTTCCCCAGGACAGGTAGTGTTTAGAGAGATTCCCAACAATTGATATTATTTTAGCTTTTATTACATTTAGTTATCCTATTATGACAGTTCGTAGAACGTACACAGAAAAACCTGTAATTTTTGGTCATAATAAAAATCCTACTAATATTATAAACGCGAAAGTTTGTAAGTATGAATGGATGGACGTTTGTTACTCTTTCACGTAAAAACGGCTGGACCAATTTTGATAAAATTTTGTATCGAGGTAGCTGACACCCTGGATTAACTAACATATAGGCTACTTTTTATCCCTATATTCCCACGGGATCGAGACTTACGCGGGTGAAACCGTGGGGCGCAGCTAGTAAATAATATTTTTAAGGTTAGGTGACTGTTAATGAGAAATCCTGTGTGTTTACAATCTACTGTTATATTTTTTTAGTGAGAGCTTCACTAAAATATCGTCAGGAATAATCTGGAAGAATGCATCAGTAAGTTTATCAATGTTGAGCCATTAGGTAGTATTATATGCAGGAACGCAGCTGTTCACTGATGGCTGCGGGTGTCGACCTCAGAACAAGCTGCTTCTCATACGGACAACTTTATTTCGTCCTGACTCTTTTCATTTTGGCTGCTGAGACCAAAACTACAAACCTAGTATACATGGAAGTTTCGTAAAAATGTGGCTGTTATTTTAGTAGATATATATTGTTGTCTTATGACTTCCACGCGAACGAAGTCGCGGGCAGAATCTAGTTTACTCTAGACTTAGAAATTAATTTAAAGCTAAAAACAGACTTAAGTTAGACAAGTCTGGTTTTAACAAGCCTTTGATCTT
Source organism: Tiliacea aurago (assembly GCA_948098905.1). Classification (NCBI taxonomy): domain Eukaryota; kingdom Metazoa; phylum Arthropoda; class Insecta; order Lepidoptera; family Noctuidae; genus Tiliacea; species Tiliacea aurago. The sequence goes on along the minus strand of OX402597.1, from coordinate 23,134,280 downwards.
GAATAACTTAATCCCTATACAAGTGTCAATGACTCAACGAGTAGTGACAATAGATTGAAAGATCGTGGACTCGAATCTAGACAATCTAGCTGAGGTTGTTTTAAGCGCAAGCTACACTACGAGCTAAGCTAACTTGGCTTAAATTATTATTTTTAATTTGTTAGACCAACATGACAGCTGAAATAGACCATTTTTAGGGTTCCGTACCAAAATGGTAAAAAGGAAGGGTTCCTTTTTACCATGTTGGTATGGTGAGACTAAGTCTGTCTGTCTGTCACACCTGGATATCTCAAGAACTACTAATGCTATTAACTTGAAATTTAGAATAGTTTTAGATGACGTTTGCCCAACTGTTTTGCAAACAAGAAAGAAGTTTAAAAAAATATATCTTTTTTGCAAAAGGGACTGAAAATTTTTTTTTAGGTACCATAGTTTCCGACTTTTGATGAAAAATGTAAATAAAATACCTTTTCCCCCCTTTAACTCCGAAGTTTGCATGTATAAAAATCTGAAATTATTCTTATGTGATAGAACTTTATGTAAAGATTACAAGAAAAATAAAACGATGTCTCTAAATAGCACAATTTTTCAGAAAGCATCAACATCATATGTAGGTACGGAACCCTCAGTGCGCGAGTCCGACTTGCTCTTGACCGGTTTTTATTTTTAATAACTCGATTAGTAATTAATTATATTACAGAGACAACACGACAGCAGGGAAGGTCCTCCTGCAGAGAATGATTCAGTGGTCCTTAGTGAGAATCACTTGGCAACTAAATTATTTAATTATTATAGGTTATTTTATTATTTATTTGTTATTTTTTGTAATTTATTTAAGTATTTCATAAAGTTTGGTAGTCTGTTTCAAAATTTATGGATGAATCGTAAAGAGATGAGAGTAACAATTAACACAAACAACTACTGACCCCAACCTGGGAAAATGCAGGGTGATTGATTTATTCCTTTTTAAAACTTGTGTGTATGATTGTAGAATTTTCTTTACTACGCAACCAATAACTAAGAACCATCCAAAGTTTTTCCTAATTTAAATCCATACCAACACCATTCCACAAAGCAACCATTGTAGTAAACTTTTTATGACTTCTTTTCTTCCAAAAGAAATGCCCTGAAGGCGTTGCACTCTCCCCCCCCCCTCCTCCTGGCAAGTCAGGTAGAGGGGAGGGAGAGGGGGATGCGTAAGCACCGCAGAGCATTCCACTGTCGCTTTCCAAGCTTTCTTCCGCCTCTAGCAGCCTTGAAAATTTGGCGCAGGGCCGGTCGTGGAGACTTATCAGTGTTATATTTTTTGGGAACAACGTTTCAACAAGTATAGTTGATAAACACGGTAAAAGGAATTGAAATTTAACATTTTAAAATTATTATATTAGTCATTAATAGAATATGTGCTTACCTTTTATTTTCAGTTTTTAAAAAACTGTTTTAATTCATTTTGCTTGTGTTTTTTATTTATTTACAGAATAACTTACGCATAAAAGCCAATAGGTAAGTAACAAGCACCATACCTTAGAACCCGCTGAAATAAGTACGCTTTTTGTTGTATTGGCATTGGAAAACAATAATCAACAACGACGATTTTGCGTATTAAAAGGAAAAAACAAAAGTCTTTTGTGTAAAAAAAAATAAGTTACCTTAGCGACTCCACCACCCTGTTCCTTCTGGAGTGAATGAACTAAATAAGCGAGATGGTCTAAAGTCGTACTTTCACCGAGGTTAAGGGCCTGCTCTGAGGCCCTTGGCCCTTAGGCCGATGCACTTATCTGCAGCAGAAAAAAAACAAGCCTTTTTGGTACTAGCGCCGAAGGAACGTAGTTTGTGAAAATAAATTGGTACCAGGAGACCAGGGGGAGTACTAATGGGGTATTTAATGTGTTGGGAAAAACGGCGCCTAATTTATGTATAACTCTTAATACCGTTAACAATTTATCTATACTAATATTAAAAATGGGAAAGTAAAGCAGTCTGTTACCTTTTCACACCCATACCACTGACCTGATCGTTATGAAATTTGACAAATGGGTAGCCTGGCACCTGGAGAAGGACATGGGCTACTTTCATCTATACCTGTAATTGCTTGTCCCGACGGATTCATCAATGTAGAGCCGAAACTAGTGGGACTAGGAAAGTGGAATTATGCACACGGGTTGCTTTTACAATGTAGAAATGAAATGAAATGGAATTTATTTATTGCAAGAATTGTAGTACATTACAGATGGTTGGTTTTTTTATGTTTCTAAAACAATTCGCTAAAACTAGCAAGTACTAGCAGTAGGGAGCACTAAGAAGGGGTTCTTGGAAATTCGACCTTTAAGGAGTGAAAAGGAAGGATTTTGTTTATATGGAAAAATTCCTTGTGTTAATAAACTTGAAACTTAGCAAGAATACTAATGTTTTAAATTATCAAGTTTGTCACTTTTTGTTTTTCTAAACTACCCTATGTAATTTGGGGGGTGTCAAAGTTTGCATAGAACAATTTTACCACGCGGTCCGATTTACTCAAAACTCCTTATTTTTTAAGATCGAAAATAAAGAATAATTATATATCAGCGTTTTTGGAAATCTACCCCTAACGGGGTGAAAAGTGGTAGTCAATTGTACAGGGGAGGATTTTAGTACGTGGCTCAAAAATTGGTATAAATAATCTTTAATTGATTGATTTAATTTAATGGGTGGAGGGTGTTGAACTTCTTAGAGTAAAGTACGAAATCCACACGGACGAAGTCGCGGGCGAAGTGCTAGTTCTGGATAGTTGTATTAAAAAAATATGTATCGTGATTTTTTTACAGCTGCAAGCAGTACCTAACAGTAAAATAATTCCATTGGTTTACCAGCAAATTGATGGAAATATTCTGAGTCTTTTCAATATATTTGAATATAAGTAATTGAATTTTACCGAGATTTCCTTTCTTTCAACTATTTTGGCTCATCAATGGTACTAATGGTCGCAAGAAGTAACTCTTTTCTCGAATAAAATGTGATTGCATGACTAATAACTAAATAAGCGTTGAGTAAGTAATTAAATGAGTTTGTTAGTCCGTGTCGGTGTACGCACATCATGACCTACTTTTCTTATGTGTACCTATTTGAGGAGAAAGATAAGCCAATAAAATAATGCCTTTTATTCTTACGCTCGTAACCAGGAGATAAGCCATGAAATAAAGCAATTTTCCTTGAGCCATTTTCACTATTCTCCGTTTTCAATTTTGCTAAGAAAAATCTAACGCGGCGCTGTAAATCCCACCTCCTCGAAAATTAATAACTTTGAAAAAATATGCTTGCACCGTTTCATAAACCTTCTGGTTTTCCAGATTACTGCAGCGGCCTGCAAAAGGGGCATTCATGGACGAACGTGAAAATGTGGGCCGAGGCGAAGCCGAGGCACTCATACGTGAGTCCATCAATGCCTGGTTGCGGCCAAGGCTTGTATAGTGCTTTTCTCAAATAATGCGCGGAAATTCAAACTATGAATTTATTTATAATTCCAGATTCAATAACGAACAACGATAATTCTTCACGCGCCAATATGTTCATTAGTTTGTTTTTACTTTTTTTTAGTAAGCTACCACCTTGGTTGCCATGTGCCGACGTAAAAAGTTCGTTCCATTTCTTAATTACACTACAGATTTGAGTTTTCATAGTAATTTATTTGGCCGTTAAACACGACAGATATGGATTTTCATACTAACATTGCCGGCCGCCTGCTCGCATGTATTTGACCAGTACAGCATTTTCGATTTATCTCCAAGAAGGTTGTCAAAATAATGCTCGAATTTCCAAGCATATTTGAGAAAATCATTTTATAGACTTCCTTTAACTTATCCTAGCTAGATCTTATTTAATTATAATAGGTAATTCAGTTAATCTTTCACTCTCCCCGATACCCACTAAACCAACCCCTTTTTTCCTCCGATAATTATCTGTACCAGGATACCATCAGTTTAAAGGAGTTAGGGGAAGTTAAGGTGCACGCGGTGTGTTGTTACCAAAACTGCATAGACTAGTGTCAACGCTCCGGTCGTTGTACGCGCCGGTACAGCCGAGCGACATAGTTGCTGCATGCATTTTTAAAAGTATTTACTTTCGATGGATTTCTTAAACTAATGGCTGATTTTTTCTACACCTGATATAATATATTTCTTATTATCCAATGATTTATTTTGAATTCTTGACAGTTTTTCCGTACAAAAAAACTGTCATAAGTCAATTTAAATCCACGAATTTAAAAGATATCTGGGGAAATCAGCCCTTAATGTTTTCTTTATTTATGTTAAAATACAATTAGTAATTAATTTTGCCACTAACTAGTTTACTAATAAATATCTTGACCTACGAACAAGCTAATATTTTTATCATAATCTACAAGAATAGATCGATTTATGTTCGTACAGCAGTAAATAAGGAGACAATGCTCTGCCACCACGATCCACTCTGTCGCTTGGCTGTACAGTCGCACGTGCAAGGCCGCCGCGCGGCGGGTCGCCGACCCACTCCCGCGCAGCCTCCGATATACTCCCGAGGAAAACCCGCGTGGCGCTAGAAACGGGAACTTTTAACCGACTTTGAATAGACAGCTATAGGTACATTATATATTCCGGAAAGGCCCCAATACATAGCAAGATGTGAGGTATTTTGTCTGTTAAATCACAATTGAGAAAACCCTCGTTATGTGCATACCTTTAAAACAAAGTTAAAGAAGGTTTTACTGACTAACTGAGCAGTGAGGTAATTCTACACAGGAAACGATCTTCTGTGTCTTACCAAGAGGTATCTTGTTACCTAGCAAAGACTGGAAGCTGAACCCAACATAATTGGGAAAAGGCGGGCAGATGATAACACAGAGCCGTGGTCGAGTCGATAGTCGGCAGCGAGGAGACCTGGGACGCGGTGGTATCCTTCTGCGAAACAGCCGTGTCGCAGAAGGAGGCTGCGGAAAGGGAGCGGGAGATCTCCCCGGCCCGCAGCTGGTGCACTGGGCGTCGGTGGAGGGCAGACAATGCCCTCTTCTAGCCCCCCTAAATGTATCCAGGACGGCGGACTTGGGGACGTCTGCCGCCGCCTATCACACTGGACCTGAGGTGGTGGCGCGTAGTGTACCACGCACGCCCCTTTCAGACGTCGCGGGGGGGGATCAATCACCCCATCCCCCCCAGACTTGAGGTGGCCCGCGGAAGCAGGCAGGCACTAGCCGGGGATTGCGGAAGTAATAACAAATCCCAAGATCCTCGGTGCAAGTGTGGGAGGGGAACACTAGAGTGGTATTTAGTCAGTAAGAGTCTGACAGACCCCTTCGCCCGTCCCAGGGCAGAGGACATCCATGAGGATTTTCCACCCCGAGAACAAAAAAAAAGGCAACGATAATTACGGATTAACTAACATAGGAAAAAAAATTGGCATAATTCCCATGTACAGATGTGTCATGATAATTTACCAGACCACCATGAAATTCCACCCCGAACTTCAAACTAAATCCGCCAGGTGACTGGTGACTAATTTATAAAGAAAAACAATCGAATAATGACATTAAATTGGAATCTTCACTTACTGAGAATACAACAATCGTTAGTATTTAGTCAGCACGGTGGTCGGGCATTCTGCTGGTGCAGCGGTTTCGTTGATACATGAGTGGTTCGCTGGTTCATTCATTGTAATTTAAAACTTTGGCGAGTTTTATTCATATTCTTATGTTTATGCCTCATTGGTTTTGCGGTTGTAAGCACGACTGTGTAACTTGGGGTCCTGAGTTCGATTCCCAGATCAGGGAGAGTTATTGGATGGGCATTCTCATTAACTGGTTGGTAGATAGCAATAGTCTCGACCCCTCTAACCAAGGATCATTTTGGTTACCTATTGAAAGGGTTTTCGACAGGGTTTTTCTAAGCGGTTAAACAAAAACTCATACGATATGGGTAACCCTTATGAACGGCTTAATTTAAGCCATTCAAAATTACCCACACCGTATGGGTTTTCGATTAACTACTCAGAAAAACCCTATCGAAAACCCTTTCCATTGAAACCCTATTGAAAACCCTTCAAATAGGGTTTTTCTAAAATGGTAACCAATTTTGGTGACCAATTCTTTCTCTATTCTACCCAGGGACCGTTTGGTCCCTGGGTAGAATAGAGATAGAATTGTATTGGTCATGTTACGCGTGCTGGGCGGATATCGAAATAACATAATATTATGATTTTTTCATGTTACTGGGTTTCAAGTAGGTATAGAACCTATTGAAATGGGTTATCATATAACCCTTTCACTGGGTTTCAAGTATAAAACACATTCAACTCAACTCAACTCAACTCAAAGCATTTATTTCAATTAAACCATTGACAGGCACTTTTGAATTGTCAAGAAGTCGGTCAGTTACAAATATGAAGCTAGTTGCCCATTCCAAATAGTAGGTTCCTATGGAGAAGAACGGGCAAGAAACTCCACGGACACTCTTTTAAATTAAAATATTGGTACAAAATATTGGTTACATCATTCATATTGAAGTTAAACATGTGAGAACGATGCAATACGTCAAAAGCGTCCGTGATAAAAAGATAACAATTCAAAACTAAAATAATTAAAAATAAGCCGTGGCAGCTAAGAGATGACCAGTCCCAACTGACAGCGCCCGTTCACGAACATGACGCATGGATCAGCACCATTCAGCTCAACCATTTTGAAGGGAGCTAAATGATCCAACACACACGCCACCATCAGCGAGACATCTGAGTGAGCATGACATATTCTCAGCCGCCAGGGCACATTTAAGTCAATGAAAGACATAATTACAATTACATATTCAATGGGCTATCATGTAACCCTTTCAATGGGTTTCTAGTATAAAACCCTTTCAATGGGTTACATCATGATAAAGGTAACCCATTGAATGGGATACCCCTTCGAAAGGTTTAACCGGCGTTGTACGGTCCCTGCCTCTAACAACATACGAGTTAAACATAACTGGCGAAATGTGGGTGTAACAAGTTAATAAGATGTCTTTGCCGGCCTCCGGGAAATACCTCGCCTGATCTTATGCTATTTATTTGTTCAAGTAAGGGAGCCACTTCGGAAACACGAGATTTTTCCGAGATTTGACTCTGAAGGTCTGAACGTGGTGATCCATCGATCCGTCAGTACGAAATAGTAGATTGTTAAACAAGGGTCTTAAGGAATTGGTGACTTTCACCCGTGTAACAACACTACTTTTCATTTCTAAAAGGAAAGTAAAAATGCAAGTTTTTCAAAAATATTTTATTTTCTTGTTTGCTCGCCACTTCATAAAATCATTGTTTGTATTTAAACATCTTTCCTTTGAAATTTCTGTCAAAAGATTTTTGATTACTGTATTTGACTCGTCTTTAACCGAATCTGGGGCCAACATTTCAGAATCGCTTGAACTCATTTTAAATAATTAATCAAATCAAATTCTATAAAACCGAGACATTGAATTTCGGTGCAGCTTACAGAGTTAGTATCCCGCCAAATTAAATATTTTTTTAAATTTTAAACTTGGAACACACTGCTTCACCGCCGCGGGCCGTCCCGCATAATAGATATTTTTTTTTATTTATAAGGACTTGCAGTTTCTACACTCACAAGACCGCAGCATTTTTTTTTAATTGATCGATTTTTTTTAAATTAATTATGCAAAATTTTTCGTAGCCGACTACAAAACCAAGTTTAGTTCTATTTTTAAAATACATTCCCGCCCTAGAGAGGGAAGCAATTACTATGAGTCTTTGCCGCCCAAGGGTGGGAAGCAGCGTCTTCCACCCGCTACTTGGATCAAACAAACACTACTTTCCGGGTTTGAGAAATGAAAAGACATTTTCACCATGTACAGGGATATTAACAGGGTATATATATGGTTTTATCCTGCTGAATTTAAAAACACCATGTGACATTATGCATTGCCTATTGAGATAGGCAGCTAAAAATCAACCTCACGAGGTTACACAAAAAAACAGCTGATGACTATTTCCGAGGTACCAGGATGGCATGAACTTAAGATGTTTCCAATAGACCCACGATGCCTATTGAGAAAGGCCTCCTTATCACAGCCTATCACGACTCACAGCGATTTTCGACTTTGACCTACAAGAAACAGCTGATCATAATGTCTGCAGGGTACCAAGGTAGCATAAGCTTGAGGTGCTTTCAATAGGGCAGAACCACCTCTTGAGAGATCATCTCCCTCCCTCTTTTTTCTCTATTTAATAGCTGCGAAATATGGCGCAGCCTACAAAGAAACAGCTGATTATTATGACTGCTAGGTACTAGGGTTCCATAAACCCAAGGTGGTTCCAATAGACCACAGACCAAATTAGTTGTAGATGGCGTTGTACCAATAAAGGTGTCTGGCGGTTGCTACAGGGTGTTACATAACACGGCAACTCGCCGACAACTGGGCAAGTAGACCGGAACGGTGTATTATACAGAATGATCATTTTTATACAGAAATAGCACATAACATTTGTTTTTATCTTTTCCCACGGTGCACAGTGTGTGAGGATAAAAAAAATATATATAATTTTTACTTAACATTGTAAAAGAATTGTAAACTAAATTAATTGAAGAGTCAAATAAATATTAGTTTCTTGATTAATTTCTGTACAAATAAGCCAGGTTCTTAGGTACTAGACCATTTTTTATTGAGAGTTACAGACAGATCACAAGCTTATAATATATACAACATTATTTTTAGTACAAGCGATACCTGAATATAGTTTGTTCAGAATAAGGAACTGAATCGATTTCAATATTTTTTACACCATGTTATATTTTGTTCCAAAAATATAAGTGTGATGGAAAATGTTATCACCATTTAATTACTTACAATACAATCGCCGTATGGTTAGGTACCTACTGCCAAATTATTATCAATGACCGCAGGACGACCCTGGCGGCGCAGGGGCGCCGTTATTGTAGTACGCATGTTTTTGTACGGACAACCCGGTACCATAACAACCTTATAACTTCGTGAGTTTTCATGATACAGTTTTGAAATTTTGAACATAGATTCTTTACATAAAAATACTAGATACGTGTTTCGAGTTTCGCATACACTAAAACTAATATTGTATATGTAGCAAACCTTAAATACAAGTTTGTTTATTAATTTATGATGTTGAAGTAAGCCAGCATCATCATCATCACCTCCCGTTACCTTCTTCCATGTTACTTGGGGTCATCGCCAGGGGTTGTCTTCTTCCACCCCTCTGTCAGCCGTCACGCTATCATTCACTCTCTTCTCCTCCAAATCATTCCTCACACAATCAATTCATCTATTCTTTGCCCTCCCTCTCCCACCCATCAACATTTATATAATCACTCTTTTTGTCACATGCATTTCCTCCCTCATAATCCTAGTCAAATGATTTCCTTTCAACTTTTCCGTAACTGGCGCCACTTTCAAACTGAACATATTATTACTATGTAAGTAAAAACGCGCCCTAAACCCAAATCCTACATTTACAGTAAAAACAGCAGCCTGTACACAAAATCTTAAAGTTGCACCGAGATTGACGCAACGCCGTGCAAAATGAGAAGAACCGACTATTGTGATCGCTTCCTAGTGTTATGTCATACTAACCTAGTTTTATTATTATAAAAATATAACGTCAACTTAGAAAATTGTGCTCGAGACCGCGAATTGTTTAGTGATTATTGAGAACGCAGCTCAGTGGTTAAGGTGAGATACGGTGAGTGAGAAGTACTGAGTTCGATCTCCATACCTCATCCGTTACTATATTAGGTAGGTATCCCTTTACTACCCGTTGATAACTGGCAAAACGGAAGTAGGTATTAGCGCCTACCTTAATTTACCAAAAAATTAACTGATACGTAAAAACATTAGACAGTCACCAATGTCATTAATTGAACTGATACGTAAAAAACATTAGACAGTCACCAATGTCATTAATTGAACTGATACGTAAAAAACATTAGACAGTCACCAATGTCATTAATTGAACTGATACGTAAAAAACAATAGACAGTCACCAATGTCATTAATTGAACTGATACGTAAAAAACATTAGACAGTCACCAATGTCATTAATTGAACTGATACGTAAAAAACATTAGACAGTAACCAATGTCATTAATTGAACTGATACGTAAAAAACATTAGACAGTCTCCAATGACATTAATTGAACAGATACGTAAAAAATATTAGACAGTCACCAATGTCATTAATTGAACTGATACGTTAAACATTCCTTTTAGATTTTTTGTATTGGGTTCGGGATTTACAAGTGGCATTGAATTGCATTGAATTCTCTTAACTGCGACTTATTACTACACCAAAAAAGCAGAAGCAGACATTGGCAACTTCAACGTGTAACACAGCATAGCAGTGACATAGAAAAGCATCAAGGAAGCAGTTTAACCCCGCCAAAAGATTCACCGCACAAGACTCTGGAATCAGCAACGTGTAATACAGCATAGCAGTGACACAGTCAAGAACAGAAAGGACCGGAGCCAACCTGGTGGCGCAGCTATTAAAAGATGCCCCTCCCATAGATAAATATCACCCGTCTCTCCACTATTCCAATGCTTGCTCAAGGATGCATATCCGGCAGGCTCTAATAATCCTACTATATTCCATGGGCACGTCTTCCCTACCATTATCGCGGCCCCGGTCTACTCTTTGATACACAATGGTCTCTGTAGTCCCATGAAACATGAGGCTTCAGGGACTAGGGTGAATCTTTTGGTTCATTCGAGCAATCGAGTCTGGTTCAACCATGCTGGGGTCGGTGCATTTCATTAATTCATTCATATAACTTATAAATATCCTACAACCAAAAATTCTAACACATGTGAGGACACCTACCAATCCGCACTGGCTCCACTCCCTCTCACCCAGAGGAGGTCTGAGTTTCAGCAGTGGGAACGTTTTAGGCTAATTATACTAGCCGGAACGCGAAGGTGGAATAATAGCCGCGTCATTTAGTGTATAGTATAGCAGCATATAAATAGCTTCATCAGTGTTTTAGGTACATCTTTCCGGGCTTCCCAGGATAACAGCCAGATGGAGTTGCAGATATAAAAGTTGATGCGTACATTAACATCCATTCACCTTCAAGCAAATGACCTGTGAATAATAATATCGATTGAACGCATTGTTTACAGGATTATAATATTATGATGATAAGGATTCATAGAATGTAGATAAGTATGATATTATGGTATGTAGTTTAGTAAGATCATTGTCCTTCTGGGGCAGTCAGGTAAAAAATAATTCAATAATATGTCCATAATAATTGAAGAAAATATCGATGTGTGACTATAAAATAAAATACTGCCCCAGAAGGAAGGTAATGTTTTTTTTTTCGAGAGTAGTACGTTTGTATGTAAGTATCTATATATATTTCTTTGTCACGCTCGCTCTGTACCCTAAACAGCATAATGGATTTGCAAAAAAGGAAGGGGAAGGTTTTTTTTAAATACATACATAAACTCACGCCTTCTTCCCATGGGGGTAGGCAGAAACTATAGAACGCCACCTGCTACGCTCCATCCACTCTTTTATCTTCGGCTAGGTACGTAAAAAAAAAAAAAAAAAAAGTTAATAAAATAAAAGTTAAAAAAACGTTGGAAAAAACGTCAGTCGCAACGTGCCACGATGCGACATCGTATCGTGTGATAAGTACTAGGACCACATAACTGGCAAAATGTCTCACGCAAATAATGTAGTGTAAAGGCGAAATCAATTCCGTGCGGCCCACGCGCGCGCCACCTAGTCATTATGCGTAGGAGTCGATAATTTTTTGCGAAAGTCAATTTGAGTGGCAAATGATTTGCTCCATCATGATTGATTAAAATTAATGTTAGTATAAATAATAATTATGCATATAATAACATTAATTTTAGCAAGGTATGGATAGATCTCATTTTCTCTCGGTTTGACCTATCTACGTATGTAATAAAAATATTGTGTTCACTGACAGGCAACACACAGCCTATTTTAAAAGCAAGAAATTTTGCACAAGTTCCTTTTTAACCGACTGACAAAAAAAAAGGAGGTTCTGTTCGTCTGTATGTTTTTTTTTATGTATATTCATCGATATTGTCGTCAATTGTGAGACGATTTTTAAAAATTGGGTATACTCCTGAGGTGGTCCCAATTAAATTTCGTGAAGTTCTGATGAGTAAGTAGTTTTTGAGTTAGCTTCATTAGTACATTATAGCACCTTTCACTGTAGATTTACATAGTAGTAGCAGTGGAATAAGATTTTTTGTGGGGTAGGTACTTACCACAACTAATAAAGTGAAAAATACAAAACTTTTTTACAAATAAAAAAATACAACCGAGTTCCAAAAAAAAAGCACTACATAGTGACAAATAACTTTAATTTTGGAAGTCGGTGGCATTTATCTGTATTTTAGTTTTTTGCCACCGACTTCCGTTTTTCACTTTGTAGTGTTTTCTTTGTCAAAAGTTCATGTTTTTCACTTTTTAGTGGTTCAGTTTGTAATCTATCTAAGTTACAATAGCCTAATGTGAACTGTTCATCACTTTTACAAAATACTGCTTTTCCCGATGCAGGGACGTTAATTTTTGAAGAGTTCTCCTGTTCAGAACCAGGAGAACTTCACCATCAGCTCCACTTCACCATGTGCATTGTGCCGATTTGATGGTTGATCTGAAATGCTACCGGGCAGACGGTCTGTTCTTGAGGTAGTAGGTATCTACCTAATTACAAACTTGACACATTTTGTTCAAGATTAATTTAGGAGGTGCTAAATTTATTTGACAGTCAAGCAATATGGAGCGACTCAATCATTTATTAGTTCAATAAAATAGGCATACAATTAAATAGAAACATAGGTACCTCGTACCTGAGGCCGTCAACCTTTTGCAAAGATAACCCGTTGCAGTTTTTATCAGACATTGCATTTTTAGGGTTCCATACGTCCGAATGAAAAAACGGAGCCCTTATAGGATCACTCGTCTGTCCGCCTGTCACAGCCAATTTGCTCTGAATCTAATGGACCGATTAAATTGAAACTTGGTATATATATGATTTTTTATGACCCAAACACGTACGTGTACCGTAAATAAATGAATTTTGAATATACACTTTTGGGGGACACAAACAAGAAAAAAAAAATAAAAAAGATTTACGTACTGTACCGTGTAAAGGCTTCTACATACCAGCGCGACATGTCGCGCGACGCGACACGGCACAAATGCCCCGCGCGTCGCGGGACAAGCGGTGCCTTTGTGCCGCGTCGCGTCGCCGTGTTAGAAACCTTAACTTGGCGGGTTGGCCTCGGCATGAATTTGGACAAGACAAAAGTCATGTACAATACTCACGTCTTGCCGAGTCCAATCCACATCGAAGGGTCGCTTCTCGAAGTTGTGAAGGAGTATGTCTACCTAGGACAAATGATCCAGCTCGGTAGACACAACTTTGAGAAAGAAGCCGAAAGAAGGATCCAGTTGGGTTGGGCGGCATTTGGAAAACTGCGTCAAGTCTTCTCGTCGCCTATCCCGCAATGTTTGAAGACTAAGGTCTTTGACCAGTGCGTCCTGCCCGTCATGACATACGGTGCCGAAACGTGGACACTGACAGTCGGGCTGGTCCACAAATTCAAGGTCACTCAGCGCGCTATGGAGCAGGCTATGCTTGGAGTCTCTTTGAAGGATAAAATCAAGAATGAAATTATCCGGAAAAGAACCGGAGTTACCGACATAGCTTGCAGAGTAAGCAAACTGAAGTGGCAGTGGGCTGGCCATGTTTGTCGAAGGACCGATGGCCGATGGAGCAGACGAGTTCTGGAGTGGAGACCGCGTATCGGCAAGCGTAGTGTGGGACGCCCCCCAGCTAGATGGACCGACGACCTTAAAAAGATGGCTGGGTCAGACTGGATGCGGAAAGCGGAGGAGAGGGTGTTGTGGCGCAGCCTGGGAGAGGCCTATGTCCAGCAGTGGACTGCGATAGGCTGAGTTGATTGACCGTTTAACATATTAAATGAAAGGGGTTACGGCCCACAAATATTTTTTTAATAGTAAAAAAAATTTTTTTTTTGAAAAACAAGAAGTTTATGGTCTTAAAATAGCATGGTAAACATCTTAACATTGTGCGTACAAACTTACATTGCTTTCCGAGAGCAAATGCACGAGTTACTAAATATGTACCCAAATTGCTATAAGTGTGCCGATAAAATTTGAGGAAGTCTCTCGATTTCCAAGGGGTCCCCTCATCAGAGTCTGACTTGGTAACAATAGGACCACCTCGAGAGCACATACACATTCAAACAAGAAAAACGAATGGAATGAACCGAATGTATGGGAGAACATGTTTTTCAACTAGAATATTAAGTTTGTTCTTGAAATAAATTCATCCCAACTACGGAACCCTTCACCATGCGTGCTCCGAAACGCACTTGGCCGGTTTTTTATCGTACAACGATCTAGGTGCGCAGTTTTTTTCCTGAAAACGCATTTGCCTTGATAACTAATGTGTACTTAGTTAGTTATACTAACAATACTTACAGACTAGGGTCAGTGGACAGCGAAGAACATATTAATAATAATATATGTTCGATTATATTGATGTACTTACCTAAATCTCTCTCATCCGTGTGGTGCTGGACGTAAAGAATAGCACTAACCCATTTCTTCCCATGGGTGTCGTAAAAGGCGGTAAGGGACTAATTACTAGAGAATGGGCAGCAGCGTTCTTTATGCATTTTAACATCCTAATGCGATCGCCAAGCCGCCTGCCAAGCGTGGCGATTATGGCAACCCCCCCCCCCCTTTGGCGGAGGCCTATGTCCAGCAGTGGACGTCTTTCGGCTGTAATGATGATCATTAATGATGACTTACCCAAATACATGACAAGATCGCTTTTAGCGATAAGACCGCCCATTGTGTCACCCTATGTAAAATTTATATCTGTAACTTTTATGGTGTACATAATAAAGAGTATTCTATTCTATTCTATTCTACATGGTTAATACTTATTAATGATTAGCATTTAACTTGCAATTTTGGTTTTTTCTGGTATGTTTTTAAAGGATGAGTACAGGCCCGGACTTAGAGACCCAGGGCCCCCAGGAAATTAACATTTTAGGCGTCCCCCTATACCGAAGCCCTTTTAAAAAATCCACTAATACAGAAAATAATATAATTTTTATAATAAATAGGTACCTACCATGATAATTATGAGCGCAGAGTCTGTAGCATTTGCTATCCAGCCCTGCCCGCCTGCTGCGGCAAGCCTTGATCGAGGTAGCTTTGGGGTGCCTATGCTGGCTGGGCCCCTGGGCCCCCGGCCCTTAAGGTTATTTATTTATTTATGATTATTTATTGAACAAATAATGGTTAAACAATCAAACACCATGCGTATTACACCATTAGTGCTTTAAGCAATCTTTGTATGAACTAGGCTTACTTAGGCGTAAATCCGTGGCTGGAAGAGTTCTGCATTTACTAAGAAAAAAAAACAACTTTATCAACTTTTTTAATGACGACTGAGACAAGTACAAGTAGACCTCACACCACCTTTATAAATTAGAATAGAATAATGTTACTTCTATAACAAATTGCTACTAATTTAATTTAGGCGCTTTTGAGTCTAAATTCGTTTGTAAGTCGTACTACGTTATTGCATCTTGGGACCGTGTACCAACTTAATATTATTATTATTAAATTTGTAACTTTATTATTCAAATGATTCTATTCTTACCATGGATTGGTGTTTGTAAATTATTGGTCTTGAGTCGTGAATACCAGGGGCCCTAAAATGGACGCTTTGGCAGAATCATAATATTATGATCTGCGTACAATTCATACATCCCGCAATTCATCTGTTTGACAGCTGCTTTTTGACATTAGACTTCATTAGAGCAATTTATAATTTGTTGACCATTTTACGAAACTCCATACAAAACTGTCAAACAGATGAATAGCGGGATATGAATTCAAATCAAAAATATTTTTATTTCACATAAGCCTACATGGGCACTTAAGAAACGTCAGAAGCTAGGTGCACGGTTCCAATTGGTCGTTTCCTATGGAGAAGAGCCGGCAAGAAACTCCACGGTCACTCATTCAAAAAAATAAAATTGGCTTTTACAATGTTTTCAAATTACAGTGTTAATATGTATGAGAGGACAGCGTAGGCCCATCAAAAGTACCAGGTACTTAACAAAATAGAAAATGGTCTACAGATCTACAGTCTATTATGCCTACAACGTCCTCACATTGACAAAAAAAAACAATATAAAATATGATTAAAATAATAAAAGTTAGAACCTTGTGGAAATTAAAATTGTACGCAGATCATAATAATGATTCTGCCAAAGCGTCCATTTTAGGACCCCTAGGTGCTTTCACACGCACACCAATGTATCTATTACAACTTCTTCAAAATATCTTGCCTGGGGAGGGTTTGTGGTATTTTCTTGTTGTGGAAGAACATGATCAGTGACAGGAATTCAGGATCATGGCAAAAACATTACATTCTTGATTGACGTTAATTGATGAAATTTCAAACTCCTTGCGACATCTAGTGGCAAATAGCAGAACTTTCAAGACCGTTACATTCAGTTTAACTATATCCATTCGTCCATAGATGGCGCTCATTTCTTCATCTGTAAATAAAAAAAAATATTAGGATTTCGATAGGATTCTATCAAATTAATTAAATGCAATGATAAAAAGTAACACAAAACTCGTAAAGAACGATCCTTCATGACACTATCTCTCTCCTTAATATTTTTTTGATTAATATTGAATAATTATATGTAAATAGATAAGTTTAATATGTTTTATGTATTTACTGTATAAATTATGTAAATGGTACACCAGACTACCTGCAGTAGTGTCTCTCCATCCCCCAAAGGATGTATTTAAAAGATCGCTTTTAGCGATAAGACCGCCCATTGTGTCACCTTAAGTAATATTTCTGCGATTAAATTCCTGTATCTGTAATTTTTATTGTGTACTTATTAGACTAATCTATCTATAAAAATAAAGATAAAAAATTACATTAAATTTGATGAGTCTATCAGCACTAACTTGAATAAAGATGAAGAGCAGAAAAATGGTACGTAAATTATATTTGATTTTAATTCGATATCCGATAATAATATCCATAATATACTCAACTATCAAGATTAATAAAAAAATATAGTCATTAAAAAACAACAAAAACAAAAAAGCTATGTTTCCGCCCGGGATCGAACCGGGGGCCTTCTGCGTGTTAGGCAGATGTGATAACCGCTACACCACGGAAACTAATGATTAGAGTATAGAAAATACCTAACATATTCAGACTATACTGATCAGCGTTTGTGATGTTCGCTTCGATGGCAAATATTAGCATTGAGTCGCAAAACATCATCGTTGGATCATACAATTACTAAATTAAAATTATTAATACTGTTGTAATTTCTAAGGAAAGAAAAAATAATCTTGATGAGATAATTTTATTTTGAGTGACAATAAGAACGAACGACATACTTTTCAAAACAATAATCTGGAGAGTTTTAATGGAATCTCTTGAAAATAGTTCACATTACAACATCCGCCCTCAATTAAAACTCTCTTACAAATAAAAAAACATTAACATGACCTATGCTAAAACCAGCTACACATCTCTTATGCGCAATACGCCCTAATGGTTTTGTAAACAAATCAGCAAAATTCAAATCTGACATAACGAATTTAATATCTATAATGCCGTCAGATACCTTTTCTTGTATAAAGTGATATCTAGTATCTATATGCTTCGTTCGCTCGTGATGGACAGGGTTGTGCACTTTAATGTCACTCAAAATAAAATTATCTCATCTACAAGAATTTTTTTTCTTTCCTTAGAAATTACAACAAATACAATTAAATAAATACATTAAATTGAAAATTATAAATACAATGATATAAAAAACAAAATCAAAATTAAAATAACATCATAGCCAAAACGTTCAGCGAAAGCGTTCAAGATACTGTTGCGGCTGGCCTGCACCCTATTCACCAGGGATGTGCACCGCTTACGCATGATTGTGTGGAAATAACCCACACCAGCCTCGCCAAACATCCCCGATGCGCTACAGAAGCGATTCGAGGCAGCCCCAAGAGCTCCCTGAACGCGTTGTTGTATTGAACGCGTAGAGCACTGTACTGCTTCTGCGTGTAATCTATCAACAGACCGTCAGTATAGAAGGACGTACAAAATGCCCTAAATAGGGCTATTTGACGCCCCTCGAACACCGAGCAAATCTGAGGGCTATCATCATATTCGCACGAACAGACAGCGCCCTACGTTCCCTTTCAATGTCTGCATCGTCTTTCAGGCCAGAGGTTAATAAATGTCCAAGATACTTAAACGTATCAATTTTATTAAGTGGGCATCCGTTGAGCTTAATTGCCGGTAAGTAATCAGGCATCTCCCCCCCCCCCCTTCGTGTTATACACCAAACCATGTTCTTCAGCATACTTTTCACTTTCGCCAATGAGCCTTGGACCGATGGACCGATGACCGGTTGAGCAGACGAGTCCTGGAATGGAGACCGCGTAACGGCAAGCGTAGTGTGGAACGCCCCCCAGCTAGATGGACCGACGACTGGATGCGGAAGGCGGAGGACAGGGTGTTGTGGCGCAGCCTGGGAGAGGTCTATGTCCAGCAGTGGACTGCTTTATGCGGAGTTGATTGATTGAATCAGCCTTGCCACACCACAGACAGAGGCGCTCAGCAGCACCATATCGTCAGCGTAACTGACATTGTTTAGGCACACACCTCCAATAGATAAAGTCATAATTATAGAAATAAAAGTTCATCAGCTCCTTTAATTTTTCGATCATTCTTTAGAAAGATGCTGAGTGCCGAAACCACGATCGTTGGATCGGTTCACTAATGATTTAATTTTTCACTTTTAATTCATTTGGTTTTCAGACGGTTCGCTTCAAGTGAAAGCCATTGAAAGGCAAAAACGGCCAAGTGCAACCATATTTTTTTAATACTTAAAGGATCGAGCAAAATCGCCGAAAAAAAAACGATTCTTGCCTCCTTACATTTTTACCTTTATTATTTGTTGTTATAGCGGCTATAGTATATTACGGTTCAACATATACCTACCTACAGTAGAGCTTCCGAAAGAGTGGGTCTTAAAATGAACATGGATAAGACAAAGGTCATGTCAAATGCCCATCTCACTATGAACATTTTTGCGAAGTGACCTTTAAGCGAGTTAGCTGGCATTGATGTCAATTCCTTGCATCAGGTGGAATGCCAGCTCACTTTAAGCGAGTTAGCTGGCATGCATGTCAATCCCTCGCATCAGGTGGAATGGCAGCTCAATTTAAGCTCACTTTACCTTAGTTTTCACGGTGAGATTTTTACAGAATAGATTGCCTGATCATTTGTGCAAACATACTGAGGAATGCTTGAACATTAAAAACTCAAAGGATTCTTTATATATACTTTATTGTACACCACAAATAATACATAACAAAAAATAAATCAAACTACAAAATATACAATGGGCGGCCTTATCGCTTTCTGCGATCTCTTCCCGGCAGCCTTGGAATGGACAGTGATTTGTCTAGACATAAAGTGGAGCTGTCGTTGTGATCGTTGTGTTTCGTTAGTGAGGATAATCCGCTGTCTCTCTTTTTTACGATCTTGAGGTGTTAGCACTTCTAGAATCCTCAAATGTTTCTACAGTAGATACATAAAATGTACTCTATCTATCAACTCACTTATCAGATTTTTTCTATTTGTCTCAATACCCGGTCTGCGCGTGCGTCACTAATGGCGCCAGCAATCGTCAAGGTGTCGTTAGATGGCGACGCACGATCACGCACCGCTGACAGCCGTCATTTTTCAGTGTCAGATTGAAGCGGATATGGTGTTATTATTCGGGTTGAGAGGATCTTTCTGTTTTTCTTTCTTTTTCAATTGTTCTTTTCTTTCTCAACTAGAACGAGCAATTAGTAGGTAATGGTCATATTCGTGAATTTGTTTTCTATATTCCTAGAGACTAGAGTGGTTGTAGAGACTAACCTGTAAGGCGCTGAGAAGAGGAAAATGATAAAAGTAGGCTTGTCTTAACCAATAAAATTGCCAAAGCTAGTATATAGTTTGTGGTAGCGGATAAATATATCTTATTCTTGAACATATTTCTCAGAACTTGGTTGTTACCAAAACACGTTTAGAAAAAAATTTCGATACAAATTAACGGTAAACTAACCCTTTACTTTAAGTTTCAATCCAAAATATCTGTATTCAATATCAACGTACGATTGGTATTTAATTAATAACAAGAAGTCTTATTTGTATGCAGAACTTGGTTGTTTTTTTATTTTCGATTACTCAACTCATTTTTGAGTAAATAAATAATTGCTTCATATTTTGCCATAAATTACAAGCGTTGTGTCATCGCGCTTCTCTTTCTTTTTTATGCAGTCTGACAGTGATAGCGGCTTACCTGTTGTCAGCGTCATACCTTAGTAAATCATCGCTCTCGAATAGTTGATCGAAGAAGTGGATGCACTCCTCTATTTTTCGTTCATTGGATAGGCACAACCAATGGGTACAACATTATTTTTTTCGGTAATCAACCATTAGTTAAAGTATGTTTGAACCAGTCTTGTTACAAAAATATTTATCATTTTAACATAAAACAGCAATCGGACAATTACATTAGTTACATTACAATATGGGTGGACCATTCTTTCGATAGTCTACAAGCACTGCTTCTGACGACACGGTTGGCGCAGTGGTTAAGCGATTGGCAGCTGCGCTGCGTGTCGCGGGTTCGATTCCCGTACGGAACAAATATTTGTATGACCTACAAGTAGTTGTTCCGGGTCTGGCTGTTTGTGTATGTGAGTTTAAATGTTTGTAAACGCACCCACAATACAGGAGAAATTCCTAGTGTGGAGCAACGTTAAAAAAAAAAACTGCATGAACACGCACTGCAGACTGTTAAAGAAGCATTAATTTTGTGTAAACTATGGTAGTATTGCTTCTGGTCTTTAAAATACACCTGAAACACCTTATTTAAGGGACATAAAAGTGTAGGTACCTACAAGAGGAGTAGAGACCATTGTCATTTATATTTTCCTTGCGATTCAAAACCGTCTGGAGATCTCTCGATACCAGTCATTGTGTGTCAAGTTGACAGCTTGATGGATAGATTCCATCGATGTTCGTCAATGGAATACTGATTCTGGTTTTTGTACCAGTTCTTTTTTTAATCATAGTATTGTGTTACGTTGTAATCGGGCCCGACTTTACGTATTTGGTATTCAAATCAACATCATTGTGCAAAATGCGGATTGGGCAGAATTATTAATAATCATTTTGCTAATAATCATAGAACATAGTGCAGGTAATACTCAAACTCAAAGTATTTATTTCAATTAAACCAATTACAGGCACTTTTGAATTCTCAAAGAGTCGGTCGGTTAGTCAGAAAGTTGAAGCTATTTTGCCCATTCCAAAACGAGGATCTCTATGGAGAAGAATAGGCAAGAAACTCCAAGGACACTCTTTTAAATCAAGATATTACAAAATCCTGGGAAATACAGTAATCAGGTTCACAGGTTAACAAAAGTTGAGACGACCCAAGGTACGAATTCGGATAAGATTGTAGTAATGCCCGATTTCACTTTAATTAATGATGCAATTATTGGAATTTTATGGCTCGCTCAGCGCAGAGGGTTGAAAGTCTAACAAAGCAATAATATTTAGGGATTAATCATTTAGGGGTTGCCTAGTGTTACTTAGTGAACAGTTGAACACAGAATTATATATACATTCCAAAGCTGAAACTTGGGCTTCCTCTCTGTGAGAGAGTGGACCGTTTAATCCACCACGCAGACCGAGCGTGGGTTTGTGTACTCCATCCATAAGCTAACTAAACCTAAGTATAATTGTATAATCAACCTTTTTCCTCATATACCTGTGTACACAATAGTCCAGCGCAATAGGACAACGACGACCTACGTCCCAATTAGAAACAATTTGCTGTCTATTTAACTAATCGATGTGTGCGGAACTATTCACTGCCAGCTGACGCATGTTCTCCTGGTAATTCTGGTCACGTGTACTGGATTAAAGGGGTTTGAATCTTCGAGCTTGGGCCTTCGTGGATAGGCTGTTCTTTGCCTGCTAACAACTTAAGCGGCCCTGGTAAATATTGTTTAGGTGTACCTACTGTATGAAACCCTTCTTATCTTCATGCTTTTGTCATTTTGGGTCTTCGGCCTTTATTAAACGTCGTTCGGTCTCGTCATCTTCTAACGATTGACAGAAACATAACGATGTTTAATGATTTGCGATGACATCTTGATTTCTTTGACTTCTTATTTATTTATTATGCCTTCCTTTTTTTGCCAAAATGTAGGTTCGTTAGTGTTGTTACCAGGCTATCAGAACTGCAAAGAAGTATGTGATTTTCATTCACGCGTGTGTAATATCAACCAATAGATCACAAGAGCACGCCTGATTGGCGACGGCAAAGGTCTTGCACGCTCTGTCGCGCAACTATTTGTACCTATTTACTTACGATGCATAGTTAATATTTGAATATTGAATAATAAGCGTTTCAAAATCCACCGTGATTTATTCAAACTAGGCTGAGAATCAACACTCACACAGTCCCCCAAAACGCCCCCCCTTCACCACTTCCTAGTGCTTTAGCTGGGAAGAAGAAGTGGCGCAACAAACTGCCCAGCAACTGCATGCTCAGTTAGAAAAATTTGACTGTATACAATAGTATTCAAAATAATTCACATTAAGCAACACAAAACATTACATATGATTAACCATATTATAAATGAACTCTAAAGAATTTGTGGATCAGTTTGTTTACCTTGGCTCTCTTCTGAACAACGAGGGTGGCAGCGGCAAGGAGATAGCCAGGAGAATCCAAATGTCCAAAGCAGCGATGACTAAACTCACTAGGATATGGAAAGACCGAAATATATCCAGTAAAACCAAAGTGAGGCTGGTGCGAACTTTAGTCTTCTCAATTTTCTTATACGGCGCCGAGTCCTGGACGATAAAACAGAGAGAAAGGGCGAAGATCGACGCTTTTGAGACGGTTGCTGCGAATACCATGGACCGCACGACGTACCAACATATCCATCCTAAAGGAGCTCGGAATAACCACAAGGCTGTCCACTACCTGTTTTCAGCGAATCCTCAAATATTTTGGTCACATCGCTCAGAGAAACCCTGACAGCCTAGAGAAGCTGATGGTAGTTGGCCAGGTCGACGGGAAGAGACCACGCGGGCGCTCACCTACCCGGAGGTCAGTCCTTGTAAGAAGTAAAGAAGCTCACTGGCCAACCAGTATCCAAGGCTATTAAAACCGCTGAGGACAGAATCACTTGGAAGAGCGTAGTGCATCGAGTGGTCAACAATTTCAAATTAAGCACGACCTTCAGAAATGAAGTTACCGACTAACACTCAGTTGCAGAAACGATCTTTAAATTTTAAAGACTACATTAAACACTAATGTAGCATTAAATCATTGCACAAAACCATTTTTTTCATTGAAAGATTTTGTAAAGATGGAATGTCTCTGGAAAAAAATAAGTTAGCAAACTTAAATTTTTTCGGCATATCTGCCGCAAAATAATTATTTTTTCAGCCGGTAACGAAAATTACATACATAGGCATGAATAATTTATTATGTCCACCAGAAATGACCGAAAACGGAAAAAGAAAATAAATTCGGTTGGTCCGAAGCGAAGTGGCTAGTCCGAAAGTAATCCGAAGCTAGCCGTGACTAGTCGAGAGTAGTCCGTAACTAGTCGAGACTATTTCCGTCTTATTACAAAAAAATGCTTGTACTGTTTTATACCAAGACCACAAGGTCTAGGATTGTTGCGGTATTCAAGTTAATATCAAGCTCAAAACGTAATCTTATTACAAAACGAAGACTTTTCGAGGATCAGTTAGTACCAAAGAAATTCATGGTTCCACAGATAAGAAACAAAAATGCCATTCTTTCATTCGTTCATTCTGCATCTATTTGAAGCAACGTTTCGTTTCTCTAAATATTGATATTATAATAACACTTGAAATGCATAAATAATTATTAATCAATACAAAAATATGTCATAAATCGTTCTTTGTTTAGGTTACAATATATTGAACAAGCACAACTTGTACTTTTGACGTGCTTTTTATAATCAAGTTATCATATTTTTTAACACCTCTAGCGTGAAGTGGAGTGAATTACATAGGTACGGCGCGGCACTCGTAATTTGAGACGAATGTTTATGTTGCATCCTTTATTAATAAATCTTAGTATTATTGTTGATAATATGTGGTTTGTTTGTGAGTTGTGTCTGGTTAAACCGTTGAAGATAAACTTAGTAAAACCCTAAGATGACCCACTGACCAAAACATGGATTTTTAATTAATATTAGGTAAGCAATGCTTTGTATCATCTTATTTCGACTGCCTAACGCGAATGTTCATATTATTATAGGAAATATTACGTCGTACTACGTATGACGATGTCTGAAAGATCGCCGAGACGTCTCCAGCATAATTATCCAAATCTTCCAAATCCATCAAGTCGATTTGTAAATAAAAAGCCACACAATAACAATAAACGCTAACCTCAAATAAATTAGTACCGAAGTTAGTCCATAGCAAAACTAGGGGTCTCGGCGGACTATCTTTAGTACCATAACTAGTTCATGAACTAGTGATAAACTTCATTTTATAATAACGTTTTATTTAGTCATGGTGGCAAACCTAGTAATTATCCTAGTACTAAATTTAGATCGTGTTTTGGAATAAGACGGATAGTGTCTAGCCAGGAGCGAATCGGAAAATATAAATAAATAGAACGAAAATGCGTAAGTTCTTCATGAATGTGTTAGTTATCTAAAGAAGAGATAGTAGGTACTCATATGACGGTACATTCCTCAAATATTTCTGTTTGGTCTGATAAGGATGTGCGTAGAAACACTCGAAATGATTGATCGATAATCGCAGATAAGGAAAACTATAGTGTTTTTTTTTTTATTAAATACGATGTCAATTGTGTACAAAATACGATGTCGATTGTATACAAAATTCTCTATGATTTTCCTAGATTGATCGAGAAACAGGTAAACCCCTCAATATGGGAACGCTGTTTAAAGACTGAAGCTCACCAGGCGGCACAACACGGCATGGCAAAGGATTTTCGGCGGAAATGATTATGAATCATTTTTTTTCCTTTTCTCAGTTTTAATGATGGTCTGGCATTTTGAGGGCTTTAAGGCTTCTACATACCGGGGCGACGTGTCGCGCGACGCGACGCGGCGACGTGACACAAAGGCACCGCTCGTCCCGCGACACGCGGGGCCTTTGTGCCGTGTCGCGTTGCGCGACAAGTCGCGCTGGTATGTAGAAGCCTTTATGCGGCCTACCCAAATGTCCTTTCTTTGGTATTGTTCGTCGAGTCGTTGAGCTCCTTAAGTCTTGAGTTGAGCTGCACGATTACTGACAAATGCTTGCACTGATTGGACAGGTCCACTCAAATTTGTGTGGTTCTATCCTCAAAATATCATTTCAGACACGAATCTACATGGTCCTCACATGACCTGACCAAGATTATGTCTGAACTTTAAAAGAGACATTGAACCCTGAGTTTCTTTCGCCATTTCTTCAGGAAATATCGACTACATCTAGTTTATTTTTTATATGACGTGTAAAAGTGATTCTTATATCCTATTTACAGATTAAACGATTTCATTTCATTTCAATCTTTTTATTGACATCGTAAACACGGGGACTTGAGCATACTGCGGGAAGCTACGGTATGCCGCGGAAGGCTTCAGCATGCCGGGGCCATACAAATGCCGTGCCAAGCCTTCATAATTGCGTTCGACCATTAGTGCAATACTCAATATATTTATTGCTTCCACATGTGAACTTAGGTGGTAGGTTTTACAAATATGATCATTGTGGACCCTGTCGGGCACATCAAACAGTAGGAGAGAGGAAGAGGGCTTTTATTTGACTACTTAGTTGTTGTAATAAATATTGTAATTATTTTATAAGAATCTAAGTAATTTAAAATTTGTCATTGAAATATTCATTTATAATAAAATAGCATTTATTTATTAGAAATTGTTTTAATTTATTAGTGAATATATTAAATTTTTGTTCTTCTTTAATTATTTCTGGTAATTTATTGTATATCTTAATTGACATGACTAATGTACTTGTTGTGTGCATTTTTAACTTAGAGCTTGGTAAGTTTAACCTATTTTTATGACGTAATGTATATTTAGACTGTATATTTTCTCTTGTTGTGTAAAAGTGTTGGTAATTTCGAACGAATTTGCATAGTTCTAGAATTTATAAGCAGGGGAGGGTAACTATTTTATGTTCTTGGAAATGAGGTTTGCAACTGTCGGTGTCTTCTATATTTACTAGAATTCTTATGAGTCTCTTTTGTAATGTGAAAAGTGTCGGCGCATCTGTGCTGTTTCCCCACAATATCACGCCGTAACTGAGCCACGCATATGCGTAGGCATAATAGGTAACAAGTGCAGATTTAAGGTTAGTGGTTTTTTTTTAATTCACGGAGGGCGTATGCAAATTTGGACAGTTTTGATTTTATCTTTCTAATGTGTGATTTCCAATTTATGTTTGTGCCTATAGACAGGCCAAGTAAAGTAAACTCATGAACGACTTCTATTGTTTTACCGTTGTAGCTGAAGTTTAAGTCTAGTGGGGTTTTTTGACGTGGGTGGAAAGGAATTAATTTAGATTTAGAGAAATTGATTTCAAGGTTATGGTCGTTCATCCAAGTTATTAATTTATTTAATGTGGCAGTTAGGTCGTCGCACAAGCCTACATTGTTCCGGCATGAAGTTAAAAGCGAGATATCGTCAGCAAACAAGACGCATGGCCCTTCTATGGTTTTTGGAAGGTCGTTTATATAAATAAGAAATAGGAGGCATCCAATCACACTCCCTTGGGGAATAGAAGCATTAATTGTTTTATTGTCAGACCGAATATTTTGTATCTCTTTGGTATTTTCATTATAAAATTCTATTTGCACCCGGTGGTAAGCAATGATCCCCTCGATGATGAAGCAAGCTTGCTTTTAAAAATAGCCTGTTCGCTCAAGACCTGAAGACCTCAGGTTAAAGCTATTAGAGAAACAACTCAACATCCCAAGAGGAGGTTCAGTTCTTCGCAGTACGCACAATGAATGTATTGATGGAGTATCCAGTGTCTACCACCTAAATCGTTGGCGAATCTCCATTCGTCTGGCCTAGCTATGAAACATAATGCAGATTTATAGTCAGCTTCAGTTGATAAACAAAGCAATCAATAGCAATAAAATCTTGTAAATCATATCGTAATAATTCAAATGTGCGGTACATTTTCAACATCTGTTTTATGTCTTATGTCTGAGTAGTTCCTATGTGATGTAGACTGTCCGAATCTGTTTTCAACTGTTTTTTTTTTAGAAGGGTGGTATTTTCCACTTAGCAGATTTGTGATAGATGGGTGGTCCAATTTTTTTTTTCTAAACCAATTTGATGGTTTGCTTTTGAGGTTTAGTAATGCGCCAACGCTCCCTGATGAAAGAGAAAACTTAAAAACTGGCCAACTGCGAGTCGGACTCGCGCTCGATGGGTTCCGTACCATTATCTATAAAAAAGGCAAAAAATCACGTTTTTTGCATGGCAGCCTTAAATATTTGTTTATTTTAATTTTATTATTTATTTTTAAAGTGAACGTACAACTAAATATTCTGTGAATATTTCAAGCGTCTACCTGTTGCCATTATCAATATAGAGCAAAGACGAGCAAAAAAATCACGTTTGTTGTATGGGCGCCCCCTTAAATATTTATTTTATTCTGTTTTTTTGTATTTTTTGTTATAGCAGCAACAGAAATACATCATCTGTGAAAATTTCAACTGTCTAACTATCACGGTTTATGAGATACAGCCTGGTGACAGACGGACAGACAGACAGACGGCGCGGAGCCTTAGTAATAGGGTTCCCGTTTTACCCTTTGGGTACGGAACCCTAAAAAAAGGTCACGTTCTTGAACTTTTCACCGGCATCCATACCCTTATATCCGGAACAGCAATACCGACTGCTGTGTGGTAGCACTTGCTCTTAGAAGGACCCGAGTCCTACTTGAAAGCGATCGTCGCGATCATAATTATGTCACTTTATTCGGTGAACCTTAACACGTGGTCGTGGCGATAGAGGGTGTTTTCCAGTTTTCCGAATAAAAGTGACCTATGCACGCGGCGATCGCGTATTCGCGCGGTGATCGCTTTTAAATAGGACGCGGGGTTAATCTGTCAAAAATAGCTCGAATGTTTGACAAGTTTTTGACATCGGTATTCGTTGAGATGAGATTGCAACTAGATTTTGAACGTAATACGTGCGTTCTGGTCGTAGCTCATTTTAACTAAATTAGATGGCGTAGAGATACATGTTATACTAAATATGTATGTACACAATGTCAAACGCATGCTAGTGTGTGTGTGTAATGTTTTTTTAATTATTTTAACCTATTTCTATTGTATAAAAATATTAGTTTTCTGCACTCTTCTTCCATATTACAAACTTTAATTGTGCCAAATTTCATACTCCTCTATCGCAATAAACCTAATTTTCGTAAAAAGGGTTACAAAGTTCTTTCTTCACGTATAATTATACAACATGTCTCGGAATTAACGCACAACCTCTTAAGGGGTCATTGTACTCATCATTACGACCAAAATTTACTATGGGACCAAAAAAAAAACCTGCTGTTTACTAGATTTTGACGAGTTATTCGAACATAAATGTACGGAACAGCTAATATTTTTTTCGCGATTTCAGGTTTGGTTACAGTACAATGACCCCTTAAGAGGTTGTGCGTTAAGATAAGATAAGATAAGATCATTTATTTGTCCAAAACATGAGTATCACACACATGGCACGCAAGATGTTACAATACAATTATATTACAGTCATGTTTTGCCTTAACGGCGTACAAATATAGATAGGATATTAAATTAACATCAAATAATATTATTAATTCATCCATTATTAAAAAAAAAATACAATCCAAATAATAATAAAATTAAAAAAATTAAATGTACTACAGAACAGTCAAATTAGTCAATTAAATTAAATGTCAAAATAAATTAGGAATACACAAATTAGATTATTTTATCATTAAGAAATTCGTCAATGCTGTAGTAGACTTTCTCTAATAGAAGGCTTTTTAACCTACTTCTTAATTTAATTCCGGGATATGTTGTATGTCAAACGTAGTGTGTAGTGTTTTTATTATTAATTTTATCTATTTCTATAAAAATATTAGCTTTCTGCACTATTCCTCCATACTACTCGTACAAACTTTAAATGTGCCAAATTTCATACTCCTCCGCCCGCGTAATTGTCGTACAAAGGGTTACCCACAAAGTTTTTGCTTCATGTAATATTAAATAGATATTGGAATTATCAGCACAACAAAACAGGAAGAAGATTGTGATTTGTGGTTTAGTTCCCCAGACGAGCAGCACAAGCAGATCTTCTCTACAAACTATTTACATCATAATATTTTTTTTGGTTTTTAAATGATTTCGATTTATATTGTAGGCTAATTGCGTTGCTTCGTCTAAACGGGTCTTTATCTCACAAGATAATCTGTATATTTTGCGCTTAATTAAATAAATATTTTCTTATTATCATGTCGTACGATATTAATATTTAATCTATTAATTGTCTAGTGATTAGGCTAATTAATTTGTAAGTTCGATAAAGGTTCCAATATTTTGCCGACTCCGAAAAATAGGAGGTTCTCGGTTCGAGAATCCAAAGTAAAATATTCACCTCCACCATAATGTAGAATTTTACCTACATAGGTAATCTTAAACACATAATATTTGATATATTTCCCAAAAGGAAAATAACTTTCGCCAATTTCCCACGTATCGAATGCAACTACCATCTTTCCCACATTCCAAAATCATCATCATATACCATAAAGTAATCAGTACTCGTATTTGGCACATACAAGACATAAATAATTCAATTCGAAGAACATGGACCCTCTGTAGGAACTGTGCAATTGCTTTCGAGCCACTAAATTATGCTCAAACATCCGTATAGCTCGTTTGTTTGTTCATATAACTAGCGTATGACCTGATACTCGTTTGTGGTATGTCTGGGAACTACTAAACTCCTATTTTCGTATGGGCTCCTGGTAATCAAAGTTGTTTTTAGTCTAGAACTGGCGAGTTCTGGAAGTTCATTACACCTCCACAGGTCTGGACTTAAGCTTGAACGCAGCAACCTTCTTAACACTGTTGATGTCCTGGTACTTCTTTAAGATTCAGGTTTGTGAGATATTTTCAGGAAGGTGCTGTTTGAAGAAGTTAAAAAAATATAAAGTACCTACCTAGTACATTTAAAAACAATTCATAGCACAATTACAACATTAGAGATGGGACTCAATCACTTGTTATGTAGGTAGATACCTATTAGATATTTAGATCACGTCAGTATTTCTGCTATGAAATCTCATATTAACTGCTGTGATTGGTTGAACGTAAAAAGAACAACAGCCAATCAATCGCTTGACATTGTTTATCTGCAAACGAAAAAATACTGCAATAAATTCACTGCAATAAAACAAAATGTAAAACATGGAAGTTATAAATAGATTTATTTTATTCAAGACAAGTTCAATAAAATACTCAACTTATATTTATTGTTGACAAAACAAAGATCAATTTAATTTATTGCAGTGTTACTGTTTTCAGTTTAAGTAAACAAAATAATGTGCTAATGCAAACATGTTTGTTTCATACAAAAACATTTTTATTAAGGCTTTAAAATAAATACAACTATTTCTTATTCATTGGTTTTTGTATAAATGCATAAGAGCTGTTGGAATAAAGTTCGAAGATTGTTGTGGTTAAAAGAAAAAAAAACTGGCCAAGTGAGTGTTGGACCACGCACAATGAAGGGTTCCGTAGTTGGGATGAATTTATCCCAAAAACACACTTAACATTGTAGTTGAAAAACATGTTCTCCCATACATCGATATAGGTACGGCATGGTCAATTCTCCAACTGCAAATTTAATTTGGTCGACTATTACTCGTTAACTTGTAAAGCCTACTTGGCTGTGATAGTTTTCCTTTTAACTTTGTTATAGCTATTTATAACTTCCTCGTTTATAACTAGCTATATATAACTTATAGCTATTTATAACTAAGTATATAACTTCGGTTAGCTACTGCCATGATTTTTTTCACATATCCAAAAATAACCATTCAGCTGGCAGGGCCCACCCTTGACTCCAACAAAAAATAGCACTTTAGAGCTTACGCAAACGGATCCCTGAATCGAACAATGGTTATCACAGACCCGCAATATTTTTGAACGGCCTATTCAACAATACCCCACACCATGGGGTAGACGAAAAAAAATATCATCCCCTACTTTACGTGGTAGGGAGGTAAGTACCATATTTTTTTTTATAATTTTATTTTACCACATTGTCGGCGTGATTTTTATATACAGGGTTATTTTTAAAACGTTAATAACCTCTTAAGGGGTCTTAACTAATAATAACTTTTACTATGGGACCAAAACTGAAATCGCGAAAAAAAACCAGCTGTTCCCTATATTTAAGTAGGATGTTCGAATAATTCGTTAAAATGTAGGGAACAGCATTTTTTTTTTTCGCGATTTCAGGACAATGATGACACTGACGGCTCTGGAACACGGTTTAGATTTGATTAAGTTCAGTTTCATAGGTGAAATTCTCCCTTAAAGTAAGGGATTAATGATCCGCAAAAATATGTAAATTGTAGTATAGTAGAGCTCTTCGTGAAGGAGTTCGTCAGACGAAATACCTACTAGGTCAAACTCAAACTCAAAGCATTTATTTCAAATAAACCAATTACAGGCACTTTTATTTATTTATGTATTCAACATCACATACATTTGTTTTAACAGGTAATACCCAAACTAACAAAAGTACCTAGTCATTATTTCTAATTGTTCGGTCCCTAATAACGGGTCCGGCTTTGAATTGTCAAGGGGTCGGTCAGTCAGGAAGATAAAGCTAGTTGCCCATTCCAAAGCGTAGTAGGTTCCTACGGAGAAGAACGGGCGATAAACTCCACGGTCACTCTTTTAAA
Source organism: Tiliacea aurago (assembly GCA_948098905.1). Classification (NCBI taxonomy): domain Eukaryota; kingdom Metazoa; phylum Arthropoda; class Insecta; order Lepidoptera; family Noctuidae; genus Tiliacea; species Tiliacea aurago. The sequence continues at coordinate 23,102,122 of OX402597.1, read as the reverse complement.
TTAAATTAATGTTACAAAATATTAGTTACATCAAAAACAATTGAAAAATTAAAATTAGGCCGTTTTTTCCCTTTATTAAAAAAAATTAATAACAATCTAGACTATATGGCTAATAAGTAATTTTAATCTAACTTATTTTTTTATGTGATAATTATTTTAAAATTTAGAATAGTGTTGATTGTACTTTACACAAGTCCGTTCCACTTTCTTAGAGTCTAATATAATAATATAAACACTTTGTTCATGTGTTATATGTGTGTCATTGTCACTATTATGTCTACACTTTTTACACTACCTACACTAACTCTAACCCCCTTATTAAAAACAAGGTTTATCTTCTGACCCAGGTTTAAAACATGGAGCCATTATTGAATTTCGAACTTTATTCCGACTGTGGTAAAGTTCCTAAACACAAAACTGACAACTCAGTACCGAACTAAGTTTTCAGTTTTGTATAAAGAACGGTATTTCAATCACTGTTACGTTCTTATTACAAAAACTGGCTTCATGGTTTAAGCCATGTCAAAATATAAATCTTGTTTTGTAATAAGGCGGAAAAGGTTTTGTTCGTTTTTGTCTTCGCACTATATTTGTTTGGTCTAACAGCTGAACTGCCTCGACGTTCACATGTCGGTGGAGTCAGTGTTCATGGGCCTCAGCAAATTTTTGGATTATGTTGGTGACTGGCTCCATTTTTAGGTCACGATGGAGGTCGTCATTTCTTATATACCAGGGCGCATTAACCATACTCCTGAGTACCTTAGTCTGGAATGTTTGTATAATTTTGATATTGGTCGTTTTAGTACAGCCCCACAGTTAGATGCCATAATTATGTCCATATTGGCATAGGAATATGCATAAATAATAGAATTTTGTAATGTATCGAATTATCGATAGCCAGAAATCCTGTCCAATCAACCAATACACGTTTTTAACACGCATGTCTAGTTCCTGTCTTTTCTTTTTAACGTGCGCTTTCCGGCGCAGTTCGCGTCAAGCATTATGCCAAGGTATTTGGCTATTTATGCTTATGGCATTTATGAAGATTGGGAATCACAATTCCTGTTGGTGAAATCAATGTGAAGTGACCTCGATTCATTCAATTTGATTCTCCATTTTTGTGCCCAGTCATGATCTTTATTTACAGCAATTTGTACATTTTTGATTGCACCCGTGTGTCATGACCCTGTAGCCATAATAGCAGTGTCGTTGGCAAAGGTTGCAATAGCATTATTCCAGCTCTGGTATATCATACGTGTACAACAGGTAGAGGGAGGGTTGCGAGGACTGGACCCAGCACACTACCTTGAGGCACACCAGTCTTAATCATTTTTAACTCGGAAAAGGCATCCTCGTGCCTTACTCGAAACATTCTATCTATAATGTATGATTGCAAGATATTGCCAGAATAATTATGCAGCATAAGTCTTAGCTTGTATATCAAACCCTTATGCCAAACTCTATCAAAAGATTGCGCCACATCTAAAAATACTGTGGAGCAGACTTTTTTATCTTCGAGCGTTCTCTCAATGATGTTGGTAATTCTATGTACTTGGTCTGTTGTTGAGTGTTTCACTCTGAAACCAAATAAGCCGTGACAGCTAAGAAATTACCAGTACCCTACTGACGGTCATTACCATTAAATTACCGTCACCCATTACCGCCACCAAGTAGCGCTGCTGTGTTTCGGTCTAGAAGTTATGTCATCTTATATATAGAAAGGCATTGTAATTGCTATGCCTCTAATATTGCAGAGATATCTGCAATATTAGAGGCATCGTATCGCACCACCGAGGTAATAACATGATGGGCTGCAAGCATGCTTGTAAAAAAAGTGGTAAGGTATACTGGAAGCCAATAACAACATAGTCGGGAATAGTCTTTACTAGCTCACTTCCCATTGTCTTTGATTTGCCGGCTAAACATATTAAATACAGCAAAACTTTTCGCTATTTGGCGGGAACTCCTAAACTTAATACCACATCATAAAAAGTCAATTATAATAAATGATTGCACAGATTAGCATAATCAAACTACGAGCAAATAACATTAAACAGATAATTCAGATAATTAATTACCTATAATATTGAGCAGCGCCATGAAACTAGTTGTAATCTATAAATACATTAGTACGATATCTACTTGAAAACAGGTCTAAATCTTGATTTGAAAGCGCCACTGGTAGAGGTTTGGTCCCATTGTGAGCGAGATGAACGTATTTATTTAAAAAAGACCTACGTTTTCTCTGTGGCTTCGCTCGTGTATGACTATAAAAAATAAAAAATAAAAATGTTTATTTCAATTACAAAGGACATATAGAATGTGTTGTTGGAGATCACCTTTTAAGCAAGGAATTGCTTGTGTTAGGAGACTCCGCGCTTCCACTTATCATTATCTTTTATGCAATTGAAATGTAGACAATGTACTATGCAAAATTAAAAATAAAAGGTAAAAGGTAACTTAAAATTATACAAACAGCAGAGCAAATAAATGATTGATATGCCTAGAACAGGGCCAAAACGCGCGAATACGTGTGATATGTGTGAGTATGGGTGAGAGTGTGAAGAGTGAGGGTGTGTAGTGTGTGAGATATAATTAGCTTATTTTAGTCTATATATTAACAAAACTCTCCTAATATTATAAATACGAAAGTGTGTTTGTTTGTTTGATTGTTACGCTTTCACGTCAAAATGTCTTAACAAATCTGGAAGAGATCCAGCACTCTGGCAGTTCTTCTCTTGGGTCAGGATACCTCCGACCCGACATTACCCACGACCTCCATGGGATCGAGACCCATGCGGGCGAAACCAGCAGGCGGAGCCAGTATAAGTTTAGGTGTAAGTTCCAGTGTAAGTTGTAGGTTAGCCCTACGACAATGTCTTGGGATCGGAAGAAGCCAAATAAATCTTCCACTAACCACGCACACTACAATCCGAATGTGGTTATTTTGGTCATTGAACCGTAGATACAATAGACTCAACATCGTCGTAAGTTTTAGTCTTAAGCCAATCAGTTACAACTTTCTTACAGTCTCGGAGCTTCATGGAAAATATACGAAGTTCTTTATTCAGCAAATTGTATAGAAAGGATGATTGCCTGGAGTACTGTCTTTTAGCGAAAGTAGATCTAACCCTGACAGTTGGAGCGACTAAGTAGCTCCTTCTGTTTCTAGGCTTAGAGGGATCGTACGGAAGGGATGTGTGTTTTTTTAGTATGAGTTGAAGCAAATATAGTTGTCTTACAGACAGAAGATCAGATAATAGGTAGAGGCTATGGGTAAGCTAACTATAAACATACATTTTTCCGATTAAAATAATAATCCACGTACATTTTTAATAGGATATCTAATAACTTATAGCTTATTTAAACCTGAATAGATTTTAATAAAATAAGAAATATCTACGCAGTATTAATACTACTTACTAATGTCATATTTATTTCAATGGAGGCATTGATTATAATTAAATAGGTACCTACCATTTTATTTATTCATCCGAAATGTACGATCATCATTACATTAATTTTACAATATTTCGTACATAATCATCTTCGAGCCGTGTGACGCATGCGCATGGTTTACGTCATTAAACCGCGAAGTCGCGCGTCTGTGGTGAATAATATCTCAACTGATAATAACTATATAGGGTTTCCCCGCGGATTTAAAAATTATTTATAAATTTAGTTTTGATAAAAATCAAATCTACTTTCGTTAAGGTTCTGTTTGCCTTAAAATATAGATGTTAATTTCATTCACAAATTTTCAATGATATACCATGCTCTAGAGGTTTTCTACCAAGTAGAAGGCCGGTTCATTCCGTGGTCAAAAGATTAAGCCAGTGAAATAAAAGAGGTATTCCACTCAGAGCACTGATATAGTTTGCGTTTACTTCACAAAAATAGTTTCCAAGCAGTACCCTCCCCGCTATCAGTCGTACCACACCCTTACAGGATTGCTCGGATTGTTTCTGATATGACAGAATTTACTATTAAAACTCGTTCCGTCTTATTACAAAACAAGATTTATATTTTGACATGACATAAACCATGGAGCCAGTTTTTGTAATAAGAACGTAACAGTGATTGAAATACCGTTCTTTATACAAAACTGAAAACTTAGTTCGGTACTAAGTTGTCAATTTTGTGTTTAGGAACTTTACCATAGTCGGAATAAAGTTCGAAATTCAATAATGGCTCCATGTTTTAAACCTAGGTCTGAAGATAAACCTTGTTTTGGAATAAGGGGAAGCGGCTTTCGCTTTCACAAATAAGTTTCATCAAACCTAGCATTGACAACAATCAATCAAACAAGTTCGAAGTGTGATGTAAGTACTAGTTTGGGGGTAGGTACCAAAAAAATCCCCTTATCTATTGTACCGATACTTAAGTGTCATAGTGATGTCCATAGTTCAAAACGTCATGAACAGTTGCCTTATTAATAGTTTTTTCAAGTAAACGATTACGTTTTAGTAAGTACCTCGATCTGTCTAACTGGATGCAGCTGTATACCAGTATTATATGGAGCGACTGCCAATCTGACCTCCACAACCCAACAAGGGTAAAACGGTATCCCTTGGTAAGACTGGTGACAGACTTTCGGGCTTCTGACGACCCCTAACGACTGTCAAAGATCCACGTATGCCAGCCGGGACCAACGGTTTAATGTGCTTTTCGAGGCATGGAGGAGCCTCGGTGTGTAGACGGCCACCCATCCACAGACCAACCTCGGCAAGCGTAGATTAACCTGATGGATTGACCCGTGCGACTGTTTAATGTTCAGTCAAGTAAAGATTCGTGCAAAAATCCACGAGAACCTATAAATTGCTTGCCGATAAATTGTTTTGCAGTTTGGCAGGTGTTATCTTAAACTAAAGCTGTATAATAATAGATTAAATAAATAAAAATAAAACTTAGCCACGCGTGCTCCTACCGTGCTGGGAGCCTAAAATGGACGCTTTGGCAGAATCATGCGTGCAATTCATACAGCCCGCAATTCATCTGTTTGACAGCTGCTATTTAACATTAGACTTCACTATATTAATTCTTAATTTGTGGACCATTTTACGAAACTCCATACACAACTGTCAAACAGATGAATTGCGGGATATGAATTGAACGCAGATCATAATATGATTCTGCGAAAGCGTCCATTTTAGGCCCCCAGGTACCGTGTGGTCACTACCTGTACCTTCCTAATCGAAATTGGAAAAAGAACGTCAGATTTCAAATTAATTTATTGATCAATTTAAATAAAGAGAATTGTTCATTAATTATAGGTACTTTCTCTATAGTCAGCTTAGTGCGCAAAAACAACGTGAGGATAAAATGAGAATATGCAAAATAGTAATCCTTCAGTCTACTCTATCGATATAACGCTGCTAAATAAAAACTGCTTATAATTGCTATTGTCTTCAACAAACACTGGGCTATCAGACATGGTCGGGTTACCTCCTTTGGTCAGTCCGATCGTACCGAGAACATTTTAGTATGATTTCAACAGTTTAAAACACGGACGTGTGTTATCGAAGTGACATGAATTAATATAAAAGTTATCGTAAATATTTGTTAAAAGAAATTAAGTTTCAAAGTGATTTTTTGAAGAAATAATTTTAGAGATAAACATTTTATTTATAAAAATAAAGAATACAGTACCAAAACAAATACAGCTACCTAATAAGACATCTAGTTAATATTAATAATTAAATTTGAGGATAATTTGTATATTTTCACAGTAAATCACATAATAACAAGGTAGAAACCATAGAAACTCAATTAAGTGCTAATTAATATAAATCATAACAATTTAAAATAAAATCACAAGTCCCATAAATAACAAACAAAACTGGTCCAATAAATAATAACCGAAAAAGATTCTTGAATAAATAATAAAATAACAGGTCTCATAAAATACCGAATAAAAAAATTACTGACTTGCAAAAAATGTCGAGTACGAGTTTGGGGGGTCTCGGACACAATTCCAAATTTGAAAAAGTGTTAAAAATAGTGAGGTGACCATGACGTGGACCAAGGAATTGGACGAGGCCGCAATCCTGGCCACTAAGACAGGCCACTGGCATGTAGTGTTGTTCTATTTACTATGTGGACTAGCGGCTATACCTACTTCGTTCCTGGTATTTTCTCAGGTAAGGCCTTTGATGTATTTGTTTTTATGGGATAGGATCTCTCGTGGTTAACCATTGTCACACCTGATGTTAAGCGATTATGCGGTTGATGAAGGTGCTTGCCTTGAAGTAACCTATTCACTCGACGACTTGAAGTCTCCTACTTTCGAGGACGAATTTCAGCCAGTAATGGTTCCATTCCGTTCTATTGATGATCACAGTCATCACGTTTTGTTCATTACGTGTGAACGATTTCAGGCTGTTATAAGTTCAAGTGTTCAAGATTAATTTAGAAAGTAACTAGCATACTATATTGAAAAAAAAACTGGCCAAGTGCAAGTCGGACTCGCGCACGAAGGGTTCCGTACCATTATCTATAAAAATAGCAAAACAATCATGTTTTTTGTATGGATACCCCCCTTAAAGATTTGTTTTTTTTAATTTAATTATTTATTTTTAAAGTGAATATACAACTAAATATTCTGTGAATATTTCAAGCGTCTATCTGTGGCCATTATCAATATAGAGCAAAATCGAGCAAAAAAATCACGTTTGTTGTATGGGAGCCCCTTAAATATTGATTTTATTCTGTTTTTTTGTATTTTTTGTTATAGCGGCAACAGAAATACATCATCTGTGAAAATTTCAACTGTCTAACTATCACGGTTCATGAGATACAGCCTGGTGACAGACGGACAGACAGACAGACGGCGGAGCCCTAAAAACGAGCGACAGTAGTTGCTTATGATGTGTAGCATCTGACATATCACCTTGGTAATAAGCAACTGAGCAGCCACAGACATTAACCTCAACATTTAAAAAGCTAAATATAAATTCGAATAATTATTCATTACTAGTGGTCGCCCACTGGTCGAAATTGGACCCCCTTTACTTACAATCTATATAATACTTACTAATTCCATTCTATTAAAAGTACTTAGTTATTCCATGCTCAAGCTGTCACTTCCGTCGCTTTTCACGAAATCACTCCCACAGAAAGCCAGAGGGAAGATGATACACATCAAATCACATGGTACTTGCCAGGTATCAAGCCTCGTATCATCATAATAAACTATGCACTTATTATAGCCTCCACGAATGGCCATACAAACTTAAATGTAGATAAGTCCAGGTACCCTGTACTCAGTGAGAAAATTAACATATTTTTGAAAAAACTTAGAGTATTTTTGCTAAAAAAAAGCTACTACTCGATAAACGAGTATCTAAGTGATAGACATAATAAAGTCATAACTTTAAATTTTACTTGTTTTTATTAATTAATAGCACCTATTTAATGCTTCCTCTCTCCTAACTCACTTATTTTACTGTGCCCGTTTACCACCTAAGAATATCTACATGTGGAAAGCAATAAAAGTATTGAGTATTGAGTGTTGGAATCGGACAGATAAAACAATATCGTACGTTTCGTTAAATAAGATAGTATTTCTAAAAAAAATATCGTACATCATGGAAAAATAGAGTCAAACACGGTATTTTCTCCCAGTATAACACTTTAGAGGAAGAATAAATAAAGGAACCAAGAAAATATAGAAGACACAATTCAATCATAAAATAAATCTAAGTTATTTATTGATATATTTTCGATTTGTTTAATAAATAGAAACCTTAATTAAAATATACATGGTAAAACTAAAATATATATAGTATGTACAAGTTTTAAATAAAACAAAATAAAAAATAAAGGGGGGGAAAGCTCATTGGGCATCAAAAAATTCGTCCGCATGGCTGTCAATGGGAAAAGTGCCCAAAAGGCTGGCAGTATTGCCACGTTGGATGGCAATGCTGATTCTTTGGGCTAAAAATAGGCCAGCCCTCTGGTCACATGAAGAGTAAATAAATAAAATAAATTGACTTTAAATTATCACTTAACTTAGAATGATCAATTGGTCAATCTAAGTTATGTAAATTAAACATTTATTTCGATTTCTGCAATATGTTCAATGCACTGCATTCCATCAGTAGGTATTTTTGTCATTGGCTCATATTAACATTTCTTCTGGGGGTTCAAAATCGGTGCAATTACCGCTTTTGCTAAGTTTTATTGCATCGCATGACATGATGACAATAAGATCAACATAGAAAGTATCGTATTTTTGCGTACGATCGTTGAATAAGGATAGTATATCGTACTTTATGACAAATAATCGTACAAATACGATAATTATCGTGCAAAATCCAACACTGCCCGTATTATCAACCCCGCTACCTTGCTGACTGGTTAACATCTTAACCTGGCTATCTGTCTGGCTGGTTGTCTTAATACACTTACCATCAAAACCCAGAACAACATTTTCATACAAACGAGGTCATTATTTCGAAGCATCGGTTCTCCGTCAGATAACAATTCGGATGAGATCTGATAGCAGCTCTCCAGAGTATGAATGGAGGAAGTCTTCAGATTTCATGCCGTACTTGGTCATGAAACAAAAAACCTCAAAATAGCATCAATATGTAAGAAATCAGAACTCTCAGAACTATACACAAGTACACACTCTCAGGGCCCCAAGTCTGCTATTTTTATAAATTCAGTAATTCCAACACGATCCCATTGTCATTTTGTTAAAAGTTCGTAATCTGCTAAATTCATAATGGTCGATCATTGGTCGGTCAATGTTCTCGTAATAGAATTGTGTTATTATATTGGCATTGTCGTATTGCCATTATTATAAAACCCATTAGTAGAAATGTCATTCATTTGTCATTACATTATGTACGAGATTACCAATAAATGCAATTTCTTTCAATGTAGTGTCGGTGGCCGACCATTGGAAAGTCATAATGACGCCATTATAATAGTAGATTACCAAACTTGTCAAAATCATGAAATCAATGATCGACCATTCTGACACTATTGTAATAGCAGACTTGAGGCCCTGGTCTGGTGTAAATGGCTTTTCTGATCAGTTGGGTGCCTTAAGCGCTCCAGACTTCCTCCATCCGTACTCTGGAGAGCTGTATCAGATCTCATCCAAATCGATACCTGACAGAGAACCGAGGCTTCAAAATGACCTTGTTTGTATGAAAATGTTGCTCTGGGTACTTAGTTGTGACGGTGAGTGTAGTTCGTATCGATACGTGAGAAATATTCAGTGCAAGGTTGTATACTGTACCCGCATATTGGTACTTAGGTACCAGAAGGCTTAAAAAGGCCATTCTGTCATAGATTACGATAATGGAAACGTCAAAAATGTAGTAGATGGACATAAGCTACCGAAATGCTTAAGGGGACAATAACCGACTTTTAATGATTTTATACTGAAGATCACGTCTAAACGAGTAGTGGTAATGATTTGAAAAAAATATATGATAAATTAAAGCAGTCTCAATAATTTAATATGTGAATATTTTACATAGTGAAATTAATTTGTAAAGTTATGTCTAACGCGGATAAAAAACTGAGAATGGCGCAGAATCTACCAAACGTATTTTTTTAAAACCTTCACCAATTTAAAGATAATTTAATGATTGATCTTTTAGTATACGCTTTTTATTAAAATACCTTTTGTTTTGTGTATAATAAATTAATAATGCGTCAAATTGGGAACAGCGCTCCTTGATGGGCGAGTCCTATTACTGGCTGAACGTACGACGCGTTGCGTGAGCTCAGTACAGAACACGTAAGCTAACCACTCAAGGTCACTGGCATATATCTGCGTCTTAAGTTAATTCAGTTGTAAGTCGTTGTAGGCATACGGAACGCTTTGAAAGCGATTGCCCCTTGTATAGTAATGATATGCCTATATGTCCACAAACCACGGGGCCATAACTAAGGCAGCATAAACCTGTTGAGGTAAAACCAACATCAGTCAGACAACAATATTTATTTTGGTTTTATTTTCGTCTTTGGAAGCAACACAACAAATATTGAGCAAAAGTTCAGTGACATTATCTTATTTCCTTTAAATAAGATGTTGTTTTGATGTCAAGTTTATGACATTCTTATCAATTTCATACTTTTTATTTACATTCTACAAAAAAAGAAAACGAGGGAGCCTTAAAGTAGTCGTACATGATGTGTCACATCTGACATTTCACTGTCTCAACTGCGCAGCGACAGAAATGACCCCTCTGCTTACAATCTATAAGTTGTAAGATCCTAGAACCCAAACTTTTTTTTATATTTTAATTCTCTCCTTCTTCTTTCTTTTTTAAAAAAAACATTGCCCCATACTAGGAATTTCTCCTGTATTGTGGGTGCGTTTACAAATATTTAAACTCACATACACAAACAGCCAGACCCGGAGCAACTACTTGTAGGTCATACAAATATTTGTTCCGTGCGGGAATCGAACCCGCGACACGCAGCGCAGCAGTCAATCGCTTAACCACTGCGCCAATATACACAAATATGTTTCAACATTGTAGATAGTAATCCATGGGAAGTTGCGAGGTAACCCCATCACAAGTATCCTTATAACTTCCGGGGCTGCCTCAATTTTGTGCTGTGAAACAATTGTATGAGAAACAATAAAAACTTTTTATTTTTTTATAAAGTACCTACTTACTAATTTCATGCTAATATGTATAAATCACTTACTAATTCGCGTGCGTGTATGAACAGAGGGGCAATTCTACTAATTTTAAGAACGTTCACAGTCCTCAGATCTCAGTCTCAATCTGTCAAAAATACCTCTTATTTCCCTACATTTTGACAATTTTTTGACGTTTGTTTGTCGCCAAGATGAGATTGCGACTAGATTTTGAACGTTTTAAATTACGAGAATTGGCCTTCTGATGTATGAACGTAAACGAAGCAAAAGGAGTATGTAAGGAGCGTAGCAGTTGGCGTTCTATAGTTTCTGCCTACCCCCATAGGAAGAAGGCGTGCGTTTATGTATGTATGTGTTCCATGCTATTAAAAAGTATTTCCTTGTACTTAATGAACGAATTTACGTTGTTTTTGATATGGCACATCTTACCTGTCACTTCCTGTTACACACTTCCGTCCCTTTTTACGAAATCCCTCCCACAGAAAGCGACAGGAAAGATGTTAGGTACACACGGCTACACATCTAGCTATACATTTCCAGTATCTGCTGACCTCTCATTGTACGGAAATCTTATACAATGCGAGATCAGCTTATACTGGAAATGTATAGCTTGATGTGTAGCCGTGTGTACACATCAAAAACAACATAAATTCTTTAATTTATTGACAGGCAACGCACGGCCTGAACGACTAGGTCTAGAAGTATGGTATGATGTTTTGCACAAGAGTTCCTTTTATAACGATGCCAGTAAGGATGGGTTTTTAAAATTTATTTCCCTAAAGGGGTTAAATAAGGGATTCAAGTTTGTACGGAAGTTCGTTTCCCGGGCACGGCTTGAATCTAACTAATTCTTAAAAAAAAAGTTATACTACCGGTATGGACGAGAATCGCATAAACCAGGGAAGCATGGCACAAAAGCGATAAAAAAAAAAAAATCTTTATTGGCATAAAAAATGTGTACAAAGTGAAGCCCTGACTCCTGCGCTAGGTAAAAAACCTGTGATACAGGACCAGTGTCTTCTCCCAAACAATAGGTTCTGGATTTTATGCAATATACCTACATCGTTTGAATTTACTTACAACAAACAAAATTAATAATAATATAATAATATAAAAGGGAGAGGCTATACTCACCAGGCGAGTGGAACAAGGCTGCTAATCTAGGCTAATGATGGTATCGGGAACGGGGTCCAAACTACCAGGGCCTTATTACAAAACAAGGTTTATCTTCAGACCCAAATTTAAACCATGGAGACATTATTGAATTTCGAACTTTATTCCGTCTACGGTAAAGTTCCTAACACAAAACTGACAACTTAGTACCGAACTAAGTTTTCAGTTTTGTATGAAGAACGGTATTCCAATCACAGTTAGGTTCTTATTACAAAAATTGGCTCCATGGTTAAAGCCATGTCAAAATATAAATCTTGTTTTGTAATAAGACGGCCAGTGTTTAGGTTGCCCAATGAGAGAATCAAACCTAAAACCGAATGCCCAATAGTCGCTAGTGACAGCTATAAATCCAGTCCATATTATACGTTAATTTATTGCTTGAGTTCCAAATATAGAAGTGAATGACAAACATTCACTTCTATAGACTTTGTCATTCAAGATGTTCTACTAAGTGATATCTCATACAGAAGTCAACGTGTTATACTCGTATTGACTGATCGGTATAGCACTAATTCGAGAGTAATGAAAAATGGCTTGGAGGTATATTTAGCCGGGAGCTCATCATTTGCCATTTTTCTCTCTGAAAACTAAATAGGCACCTCAAGGTTTCATCTTTGTATCTGTAAAGCCGACAACGATTCATGAATATGAGGCATTTTTTAAAGTAAATATTCAAGTTTTGTATTCAATGTGAAACTGCTGAGACTTTTTAAATGCACTGTCAAATTATGAATTCCTGATCATTGGCTTCTGTTTACACCAGTAAACTAAACTAAGTACTAAGTGCAGACTACGATCAACCAGCCACAGATATATGTAGACCATATTAGTTGCTTTAGAGAAAGGATTATGTTATCGTTTTACCTACAGAGATAAATCGTGAGATTGGCGCCTTCAAATAGAAATACATTCCTTTCAAACGTGCAGCGAAATATCAATTCATCATTACCATTGCCAGCCTTGTTCCACACAGTGCTGAGTATAGGCCCCATCACTTCTTTGTCATGCTTTCCTAGTCTGTGCGAGTCGCAACCAATCAGTGTCAATTAAGTATGATGAATGGCCCTAAGGCTAGGTAGCAACTTGTTGGTTGTTGGTATTTTGGATAACCAATCACTATTAGCTAACATGTTTATGTAGTAAAAATGTAACACACACATAAACTCACGCCTTCTTCCCATGGGGGTAGGCAGAAAATATAGAACGCCACCTGCTACGATCCTTACATAATCCTTTTGCTCCGCCTACGTTCGTAGATCTGGTCATACACGCCCGCCGGTTGCGAGTACTACACACCTGACCTTTCTGAAGAACATCACCAATTAGGTCACTACATTTCCTCCTAGGGCGTCCCCTCCTTGCGTTTCCACTCACCTCTGCTTTGTAAATACCTTTTGTTAGTCGCGTTTTATTCACCGTCTCAAAATGACCAAACCATGTTAAGCTCTACACATCTTCACATCTCCGCATTTTCTAAAATGTCGAAGTTGCAAAAGCCGCCCTCTAAAAACGACCACCTTTCACCCTTGTAAATATAACTAATAATATAACCCTTTATTTATAGCGGCACTGAACGAGTGAACTATGTCTTGTATAGTTTGTAAGTTTTCATGAATATCTGTTATATATATTGTTAAAAGTGTGAGGGAACAATTGCCATAGGTACCTCAACTCAGCCTATCGCAGTCCACTGCTGGACATTGGCCTCTCCCAAGCTGCGCCACACCACTCTGTCCTCCGCCATCCGCGTTCAGTCTGACCCAGCCACCTTCTTAAGGTCTTCGGTCCATCTAGCTGGGGGGCGTCCCACACTACGCTTGCCGATACGCGGTCTCCACTCCAGGACTCGTCTGCTCCATCGGCCATCGGTCCTTCGACAAACATGGCCAGCCCACTGCCAAATCAGTTTGCTTACTCTCTGATTTGCATAGGTATCTACTACATTTTAATGTCAAATGCCGCAATAATGTCATACCGCTGAAACTATAAAGATAGGATATGCTAAGTAGGTATATTTTTATAATTAAGTATATGCTGTCCCAGGCGCCATCATATAGTGCCGCTGGTTTAGATGGAGATGTAAACATGAATGCTGATTCTTAGGTATAAAACTGTGTGACAAAATTGCTTAAAACATTACATTAGAAGTAGTTAATAAATATTTCCACTCAAGGACTGACTACTGATTGTTGAATGGACTGTCTGCAATATTAATGTTTGTAGAGTTAAACTACATTCGCGGACACAGAATATGGGTCAGTACGAAAAACTAAAATTACTCTTGCGGCCCAAGTGCAAAAGCAAGCTAGCGGCCATATACAAAAACATAATATTTCATAAACTCGAAGGTAAACATTACACAAAACAGATCTACAGCGTACCGTTTTCTATCAGCACTAACTCAGTGTAACTCTCTGAAGAGATTCCAGCCCAAACCCTATCAAATCAACCGCCGAACACTTTTTCCTCAAAACAAGCTGGAATAAAACGTTCCCCTGGCCATCAGTAGACTCTTCGACGCCCATCATGTGCATACAGCATAAATCTGGATTCGTCAGAAAACATTACTCTTGCCAATTCTTCGTCTCCCCATTGCACGTGTTCGCGGGCGTAACGTAATCTTACTACCCGATGTTCCATTTCAGGTTTAGGACCATTTGCAGGTCTATGTGGGGTCAAATTTTTAAGGAGCCGCCGACTTACAGTCCGCTCACTTACGTCGTCTCTACGGGTCTCCCGAAGTTGATTTGTTACTTCAACTGCCGTGAGGTGCCGATTTCGGAGCATGGTCGTAACAATAAATCGATCCTCTCGAGCCGTAGTATATCGCCTTTCTCAGACACGTTGGACGACTCGCTGCACTGCAGAAAGTGACACGCTTAGTGTTCTTGATGTACTTCGCTGATTTCTGCCTTTTTCTAACATAGTGATGATTCGTGCACATCCTTCTGGTGTTAGCGACGTGATAGTAATTCATAATGATGGTGAAAGACGACAATGACCGCCTTTTATCATTTTGATTTGACAGATTGAAAACAAAAGTGAGAAAACAAGCAAAAATAAACCAACCGCGAATTGAATTTATTTCCAAATTCAAGGTTTTTCAAAATGTTGTTTTTTTTATTAATTACGTTATATATCACTAGCTGCACCCCCCAACAGTCTATATGTTAATCCAGGGTGTCAGCTACCTCCATACAAAATTTTATCAAAATAGGTCCAGCCGTTTGAGCGTGAAGAAGTAACAAACATCCATCCATCCATACTTACAAACTTTCACGTTTATAATATTAGTAGGATTTAAGGGTTTATTTCATACGATATTAAAATTCGCTGTAATATAAAGTCAGTTTCATGCATGTACCATTATTAATTTGCAAGTTACAGGGATTGTCGTCATCGACCCGTATTCTTTGACCGCGAGTGTAGCACTTTAAAAGTATAGATAAGATTGCCAGTACATACAGTACAAATTAATATCACTACCACACCTGTACAGTCACCGATTAGTAACCAACAATCATTTATTTAAAATGCAGTAGCACATGTTTAGTCTACGACGTCGTATTTGCTTAACTACCCGAAGCAAGCGAGTAGAACTAGCAACTACAACCGAATTGGCGAGCAACGAGCATCGCTGCTCGTTGCTCGCCTATTCGCTGGTATGCGTATATTCCAAGAGTCTCGTCAACGAGTGTTCTGTCCGCCTAGCGAGCGTCGTCGCTGAGCGAGTAGGTACTCTCTTTGATACTCGTAGCTCTTAGGGCCTAGAAAATTGGCATCGCTTCGGAGCGATTCTAATATATTTCTACAATCGCTATAATTATTTCACCTTTTGACAAGTGTTATTGCTAGTTATCAATTCGAATTCCTTCATCATCATCATTTCATCCGAAAGACGTCCACTGCTGGACATAGGCCTCCCCCAAAAGGAAGGTGGGTTGCCATAATCGCCACGCTTGGCAGGCGGGTTGGCGATCGCAGTATGGTGTTAAAATGCATAGAGTACGCTGCTGCCCATTCTCTAGTAAGTCCCTTAGTCGCCTTTTACGACACCCATGGGAAGAAATAGGATGGTGCTATTCTTTACGTCCGGCACCACACGGAATTCCTTGATACGAATCGAAAACTAGCGATAATGCTTGTCAAAAAGTGCCACTTGGCTACGCATCTATAAGGAAGTTATCGTTCGATGCTGTCGATTCGTTTCATGGAATCGAATGATGATAACATCTAGATAATTTCTATTCGTTGACCTATGATCACGTGACATTTCGATAGCTTATGTCAACCCCATACATTTTTTGGCTTTTCTACTAGCGGTATCGCTAATCTAATGTTACTTGGCTAGGCCCTGCGACAGGTCGCTGCGACAAACGATTACTCGCCGGCGAAGCGGCGGTTAAACAGTCAGCGATCAACTATTAATATACATGCATATGTATCAGTCTTACTGGTACGGGACCTACAATCCGTTGATAGCCAGGCGCTTCCTCGTTGAATGAGGCTGAATGTCACGCAATGCATGTCGTTAGGGCTATTTGTCTTTGTGACAGTTCGATAGTTTCAACCTTATTGAAGTTTCAATTAACTGGGAACTGTCTACGAGGTCGGTCGGTCTTGTACCTAATTTGAAGCTAAATTTGTATTGAAATTAAGGTTATTGTCGACATGAAAGCTGTACCGTTAGCATGAATCAATCGAAATAAAATAGCCGTCATCACTTATTTTTCAAAATTTGACGAAAGCCCACGGAAGTTCAAGGCAAAATATTAGAAAAAAACTGGCCAAGTGTGAGTCGGACCACGCACAATGAAGGGTTCCGTAGTTGCGATGAATTTATCCCAAAAATAAACTTAACATTGTAGTTGAAAAACATGTTCTCCCTTATATCGATAAACGTCACGGTTAATTTTCCAACTATACAAATGAAAATTGGTAGTTATAAAACTATATATTAACGATTTTCGGACCTTTTCCTTTACTTATGCTGTGAAAAGTTGCTTCTTGCCAAATTTCATAATTCTCGGTAAACGGGAAGTACTCAAAATAAGGTTTTGATTTATCACAATAAGTTGCATATATGGCCGTTTTTAGGGTTCCGAACCAAAATGGTAAAACGGAACCCTTATGGTGAGACTAAGTCTGTCTGTCTGTCACACCTGGATATCTCAAGAACTACTAATGCTATCAACTTGAAATTTAGAATAGTTTTAGGAGACGTTTGCCCAACCATTTTGCAAGCAAGAAAGAAATTTAAAAAATATATCTTTTTTGCAAAAGGGACTGAAAGGGGGTCTTAAAAATTTGAAGTGGGGCTACTAGGGCATGTGAAAGAACGCTGTTTGCACATTCTCAAACATATTTTTATTTTTTTAGACGGCATAGTTTCCGACTTTTGATGAAAAATATGAAAAAATACCGTTCCCCCCCTTATCTCCGAAGTTTGCAGAGATAAAAATCTGAAATTATTTTATATGATAGAAGCTTATGTAAAGATTACAGGAAAAATAAAACGATGTGTCTAAATAGCACAGTTTTTCAGAAATCATCAACATCATATATTCGTACGGAGCCCTCGGTGCGCGAGTCCGACTCGCTCTTGACCGGTTTTTTTATTGCGTTGGCTTTTAAGCTTGAAATTTGAGAGCTCCAAAGAACCGTAGACCTACGTATTTTATATTCAACTTGATACCTCCACGCGTTCCTGAGAAAAAGGGTCTTGACAGACTTACACACAGACAGACAGACGGACAACGAAGTGATCCTATAAGGACCCCGTTTTTTTCTTTTTGAAGTATGAAAACTTAAAAATATTGTTACAGGACAGCATTTTTTAACATAAACATAAAGCATTTCAAAAAATGTATAGGAAAGGCTATCAAAAGGAAACTCGTTACAATAACAGTAACGTTACGAACCTAGCAGTGTCCGTAGCAGCCATTACAAATTGGACACGTCACATTGAACGCGGTGAACAAAAGCAGGGGGCAGGGTCTTGTTCATAAATCATCATCTCAATCATGATCGGCTTATAACCTTTTACAAACTGGATTCCGACGGCATATTGTTGGGGTCAGCTTCCAACTGTTTATAATGAGCTGGACTCTTATTTATACTATCCTAATCCTAACTTTATCCTAATCCTAACTAATGGTATATATACAGGTTGTTAAAGAAATTGTACTCTCTTGCAAATGTTTTAATTTTTAATTTTATTTTTTTATTTTTTTTCCTGGGTTCCTTTATCGATACTGAACCTACCCCTAAGCTATGGCACGCAATTTTTTTAACAGCCTGTATATGACATTCTAGGGAAGGACTTAAGCTACTTTTTGTTTTAATAATAATCCTGCAGTAGGTGATATAGGGAATGAAAGTTTCCATGGAAAACCCAGCGTTTCATAAGTTAGGGATATGAAAACAGATATAGAAATGAAGAATTACGTGTTTCAGCGGAGGTATTTGTAAAATCATCCCAAGAGGGTAAATTAAGGGGTGATTCTAACATTCACATGTAGGTAATATTGATATCTTTGTGTACTTCTTTTTAAGATATTTAAAGGTTTGTAGGAAATTATTGTATTATTGTATTGTTGGAAATTATCTCAGGGGAACTTTCACGCGGGCGAAGCTGCGGGCAAAAGCTAATAATAATTATTAATCCTTGGCAGCACTGGACAGAGACAGGTGGAAGGAGAGTCAGGAGGTCTTTGCCCAGCAGTACTAATACGGGCAAAAAATAGGAGTTAATGCCGTTGGTATGAGAAATTATGTTCAAATCATGATTAACGCTGGACTGTGCTGGTTCTAATAAGCTTATAAACATTCATGGGTTAACGGAAAAATGTTTCCAGAACCTTAAAATGCCTAAGGTAATTTTTATTTAAAAAGCGTTTCTAATATACAACATTAGTTTTTGTTTATACTAAACCTCTTAAGGGGTCATTGTACTCATCAAAGTTGAAATCGCGAAAAAAATATCAGCTGTTCCCTACATTTTGACGAGTTCAACGAACTTAAATGTAGGGAACAGCTGATTTTTTTTTCGCGATTTCAAGGTTGGTCCCATAGTAAAAGTTGTTCATAATGATGAGTACAATGACCCCTTAAGAGGTTTAGTATAAACAAAAACTAATGTTGTATATACATCCACAAAAAAGTATAGTGACTAAGGCTAAGGTCTATAAACTTTACTTAGTACTTTTTTTTACTTTGGTTTTTTAACCTTCTAACAGTCAAACTACAAATGCAAGGTACAGAATGTTTGAGCCAAAGTACGAGCCAAGTAACGTTTACACTGTTTAATTATAAGTACTCCACCTGACTGACTGGTGATATGAACACGTCATCGGTGTTGCTTAAAAAGTGTAGAGGTGAGTTAAGAAAGAATAATTAGGTAACAGTTCCACATTGACTGGGTCAAATGGTCAACTGTTAAATGATTTGTTATTTCCATTAATCAATAATACATTGACCTCATTTTTGCACAACGGTTTGAAACAAACTAAACTGAAAATATACAGTGATAGTTTTTGCGCCTGACTGACATTGGACAGGGGGGCGTTGTTGGTAAATATTTGTGTAATTGACCATCTTTACACAACAAAACCCCTCCGAGCTTAGGAACGCACATTAAGCCGTTGGTCCCGGCTGCCATTTGTGGATCTTTGACAGTATTTACCTACAGGTCGTCAGAAGTCCGAAAGTCTGACAACCAGTCTTACCAAGAGGTATCGTGTTACCCAGATACTGGATTATGGAGGTCAGAAAGACAGTCGCTCCATGTCATCATCATCATCATTTCAGCCGAAAGACCTACACTGCTGGACTTAGGCCTCCCCCACAAAGTGGGGGATTTGCCATAATCGCCACGCTTGGCAGGCGGGTTGGCGATCGCAGTATGGTTTTTAAAATGCATAGAGAATTCAACGCTGCTGCCCATTCTCTAGTAAGTCCCTTAGTCGCCTTTTACGACACTCATGGGAAGAAATGGGATGATGCTATTCTTTACGTCCGGCACCAAACGGAACATCGTCGAATAGTAGTTCGTATCATTACATAGTGCTACATGTCTCACCGTTTAAACGGTATGCAAATCAATTTACATCGTCGCTCCATGTAAAATACTGGTATTCAGCTATTTCCGGTTAAACTGGAAGCCGACCTCAACAGAGTTGGGAAAAAGCAGGCAGATTGATTAAATAATAATAATTAATAAAGGATCAAATCAGCCCACTGCCACTTCAGCTTGCCTGATTAACTGGCATACCATAAGCTGAAGCAATAATAAAAGTTGCACGGTCTAAACAGTGTTTGTCATTTGTTACTTCATTATACAGGGTGTTAAAGTAACTGCATAATTGTATAATAAACTTGTATATTAAAGCCAATGACTAATAAATTCTGCAAAAACCTTCCAAGTGAGACAAATTATAGTAAATACAATTACAACAATCAGTGGGTACTTACAGTGATAAGATAAGGGGTGCCTCCTAGACGGTTACACTGACACATTTGTAAACATCGCCTAATTCAGTATCGGAATGTGTCGGAGCAGCGATAAGGGTTTCATTAATGACGTGCTAATTATTTTGTTGTGGTGACTCGGATATTAAGGTAACTGGTTTAGGGGTATGAAGTTGCCAGTTCGAAACTATCAAGAGTAATGCTTCGATTATAGAACTAGTAATCTCAGTAGTAATGTTAGACTGGAAGCTGATCCTACAATAGTAAGGAAATTGCTAAGCAGATGATGAATCTAAGTGATAATTGGTAATTATATATATTGGTAATTTTTCTATATAACAACCTGTATATTGAAGTAACAAATAACAAACACCATTTAGACTGTACAACTTTTATTATTGCTTCAGCATGCCAGTAAATCAGGCTTTAGCAAGCTGAAGTGGCAGTGGGTTTGATAAATTGATATACGATCCTTTTATTGTTGGCAAGTTCAAATCGAGATATAACTGTAATTTTACAGTCAATTGTATTCTAATGAGCAGTGGTGGCCCAGCCGTAAGCGTCGTGGGTTCGAAACCAGGCCTTAACTTTGTGTAGGTAAAAAAATTCATCACCACTGCTCTCAAAACGGTGAAGGAAAACATCGTGAGGGAAAAAAGAATCGGCATGTTCTAGAACCAAAAATTCGAAAACATGTGACATCTACCAACCCACACTGGGTTCGCATGGTAGATTACAGCCCACTCCCTCTCGAAGATAGGAGGCCAGTGTCCCAGCAGCGGGAACAGTGGCAGTTCATAATGTCTGGACTTTTAAAAGAAATCATGATCTCTGAGTTTGTTTCCGCGTTTCTTCTTAAACATTGTCAGTTAGGAAATATCGGTGATATATATTTCCACGTAAAAGCGTATTCAAAGTGTAAACTCAAACTCAAACCGTCTTATTACAAAATAAGATTTATATTTTGACATGGCTTAAACCATGGAGCCAGTTTTTGCAATAAGAACGTAACAGTGATTGAAATACCGTTCTTTATACAGGGTGTCCCGTGGCAGAATTAGGTTTTAATTTTCAAAGTTCTCGATAACGGCTAAGCGGAGGAGCGGGGCGTGGGCCGCGTTTGTTTCGTCATTCGTGCGGGTTATTTAGTCACGATGTCGCAGTGGACAGGAGAACAACGTGCGTTCGTAATAGAAGCGTTTTTCAAAGCGAACGATTCGTGTGCAATTTCGCGTCGACAGTTTTGTACACGTTACAATATTCGACGTTTACGTGAAGCGCCAAGTGAAGATTTGATTCGATCTTGGGTCAGGAGTTTCCGGGCAACAAGTTTAACAACAAACGACCCACGGCTGGGACCCAGTCGGACGTCGAGAGCAAACGAAAACATTGAACTCGTCGCGAACAGTTTGCACGATAATCCACGTCAGTCCATGCGGAAGAGAGCTGCTACCCTAGGGGCTTCTGACGGTAGTGCACGAAATGTTGAAGAAGGATCTTAGATTTCCCCCTTTTAAGATTCAAATTGTGCAAGCGCTTAAACCTAATGATTACCATTTACGTAAAAATGTATGTGAGGCAATTTTAGAGCGATTCCGAACGGTACATACAATCTTTTGGAGTGATGAAGCCCATTTTCATTTAAATGGAAGTTTAAATAAGCAGAAAACATACGTGAAAACTTTGAATTGATAATAGAATAGAATAGAATATGTATTTACCAGAAATATGGTATGTTTACAAAAGTAGTTCGTATCATTACCTATTGCTACATGTCTCACCATTTTAACGGTATGCAAATCAATTTACAATTATTATTAAGTACATACAATCATTCAAGTGCATTAATATAATTAGTTAAGGAGTTGGTCAGTCATAAATATGAAGCTAGTTGCCCATTCCAAAGCGTAGTAGGTACCTATGGAGAAGAACGAGCAAGAAACTCCATGGAAACTCTTTTACATCAAAAATTTGTTACTTCTTCTTCGCTTTTGACAGAGCGGTCGTGGTCCCGATGAATTGTGTCCAATCGCAAGTGTAGTCGTTGCTCGCATCACGATCTCTCTCCATCTTTTTCTGTTAGAAGACAGTCTGGTTCTGACAGACAAACAGCAGAAGACATTGTTACAAAATATTGGTAGATAAGCTTGCAAGAATGGGGAAATGTACCATAATTCATCACTTCATTTCATAAGTCATATTTCGGTTCCTTGTGGAAATGATATTAAGATAGGTACCTAATTAATCATAGGTATCATATGTAATCATACTTACACAATCAAATTCAATACTCTTTATCAGCAATGATTACTACAAATCACAGAATTAATAGCAAACACTATTGATACGGTTATCAATAAACTTAATTAGTGAAAAATTTATTACGACATTAAAAAATATTTAGATTTTATTGATGCATTTGGGATTGCCCGATAATACAAAGACAAGCAGCGTGTTCGATGGTATATTCCATCGGCAAAAATGACGATCTTCCATTCATCTCCTATTCAACCCCTTTAAGACGCAGATATCTGCCAGTGACCTTGAGTGGTTAGCTTGCGTGTTCTATACTGAGCTCACGCAACGCATCGTACGTTCAGCCAGTAATAGGACTCACCCATCAAGGAGCGCTGTCCCCAATTTGACGCATAATTAATTTATTATAGACAAAACAAAAGGTATTTTAATGAAACGCGTATACTAAAAGATCAATAATTAAATTGCCATTCTCAGTTTTTTATCCGCGTTAGACATAACTTAACAAATTAATTTCAAAATGTATTATAAATATAATCTAAAATATTCACATATAAAGTTATTGAGAAAATGCTCTAATTTATCATATATTTTTTTTAAATTATTAACACAACTCGTTTAAACGTGATCTTCAATATAAAATCATTAAAAGTCGGTTATCGTCCCCTTAAGGGATGAATTTCCAAATATCCTTAGTGCTATGCAAAAATCTTTCTTTATTATTTTTCATGTGGTTAGTGCCTAACCTGGTGTCAGAGATTTTATGCCGCCCATGGGCCTATCATTTGGCTTCACATGCCGTCGAGAAATATCTCTCTATCGTTGTGTTTCACGCGCGCCTCAAAGAGTTGTCAGCAGCAACTGATAGGGTCCGTTAGGACCAATGCCTGCCAGGGTTGCGAGTTTGTCGGAAAGGGATATCGTGGCCCCGGCACACAGGCAACGGAAGGAACACGGGTAGGTTTAAGTCAGTAAAAGTCTGACACGCCCTCCCGCTCAGCCCAGAGCGCGAGAAGTTATTTGATAATTTCCCACACAAAAAAAAAAAAGTTTCGCCATATTGTAAGCAAGTGATAAAATTCTACAATATGAATCCGAAATGTCAGAGGTGCGTGCCTTGGGTTCGAACTTGAGACCTATGACTTGGCAGTCCGACGGCAACACCTCTAGGCTATCACTACTACCACAATAATAATAATATTATGTTTTAAGTTGTTCGTTGTATGTTATTTATTGTAAGGCTGCGAATCAGCACTTCATCAGCACAGAGTCTCCCATAACGCCCGTCCTTCACCACTTCCTATTGCTTTAGCTGGGAAGAAGAAGTGGCGCACAAACTTCACAATGTAGATTCGTTAGGCATAAGAAAAGTTAGCGAATGATATTTATAGGACAGACATTGTGTAGAATTGTTACTTCTTTTTTAATAATTATGCAGATTAAACACATTATAATATTTTAATGGCTGTACGTTTTGAAGAGCTATTCTTTCGCTACATAATTTTAGCTAATTAAATTCTTGTAGCATGACATCATTTTAAATATTTTATTAATTCGTGCGATTTATTTTAGTATCATCGACAATGCAGGATCCCTATTTCTTCCCGTGGGTGGATGTCGTAAAAGGCGACTAAAGGACTTACCTACTAGAGAATGGGCAGCAGCGTTCTCTATGCATTTTAACACCATACTGCGATCGCCAACCCGCCTGCCAAGCGTGCCACCCCGCCCTCATCACCTTGGGCGAGGCCTATGTCCAGCAGAGGACGTCTTTCGGCTGGAATCATGATCCAAGTCGAACATTTTGTTCTACAATAGGCATTATCAGCTTATCTATAAGGTTTCCACTGCTGGGACTCTGGCCTCCTCTCTGCGAGAGAGCCCTTACCCACCCCACGGACTCAGTGCGGTGGATGTCACACGACTTCGAATGTTTGGTTTCTAGGATATGTCGTTTTCCTCACGACGTTTTTTTTCCACATAACAATTATATGACATCCATTTAGTTGGTGAAACTACACCCTAACGTCACCAACTCAATGCACTACAGTCTGTTCCGAAAGTATCTGTTAAATGTGTAAACAAACCCAGTTCAGGTTAACTTCTTACGCAATCACTCACTAAAGGGAATTGGTAACACATTCATATCATTATGTATTTCAAAGGTTTCAACTTTATATCCACCACTTTTCTAAACAATATATCTATAAAATCAATGCCACTTTTCGTTGTAATTTTATAACTCAAGAACGGGCTCACCTATCAAAAAAAAAGGTTTAGGCTTTGTTCGGTCTATTTAGTAGATGGTTTATGTGAAGTTTTTTTTTTTTTTTTTAGGTGGCTAGGGTAAGTAGGTAAAGTAGGTATTCTTTTAGCCATAGAAAGCCACGTTATTTGTGTGTCATAGAGTACAAATGTTTACCGCCCAACGGAGTGGGCGCGGGTCAGCTAGTTAGTTATAAAATATTATTAAATTGTAACTGAAAAGCAATCGACGAAAATTGAGGTTATAAAATTAACCTTAATAGTCAATGGAAAACATCAAACTGATTGCTAACTAGAATTTGCTAAGAAGAATGGCGCTAGGTTATCGGAGAAATAGTGGGCGTGGCTAAAATACCTAAACATCGAGTCTCAATTCCCTATTGTCAGCGTCTTAAAGTACTAAAATAGTCAAATCAAAGCACTAATTTTGTAGGCGGCACAACAAATTGGCATCCACAGGTAAGTACATTTTCTGACCCAGTAGTTTAGATAGGTACTTTTGGAACAGACCACACAAGCACATCATTCACTTTAGTCATGCACTTGCACATGTAGCACACTCAAGAATTTCAGCTCAACGTCTCGAGTATTCCGATTACCTCACCATGCATACTCACGATTCCTTTATACTTTGCTAAGTAAAACTAGTCTCAATATAATATTGTTTGCCACGATCATGATTTTAACTATTGTCATACAAATTATTTTACGTAATGCTCTGAGTATTTGTATGAGTGCATGGCGCTTCGTCGTAAATCTGTATGAAAAGATGACACACTTTAAAGTATTTGTATTATTATAATTTTATTGATGTGTAACTGTAACTTACTAGAGAATGGGCAGCAGCGTTTTCTATGCATTTTAACACCATACTGCGATCGCCAACCCGCTTGCCAAGCGTGGCGATAATGGCCCTTTGGGGGAGGCCCTCAGATTATAGAAAAGAAGCAGATAGACCGCGCGGAACAATAAAGTGAGGCCCGTTTGTAGACATGTGTGCGTTACAGCCACGTGACAGCACTATAAGAACAGGTGCCTCTATGTGTGTGTACGGTTGCCAGGAGAATGAAAAAATTAGCCATAATATTTCATTACATGAAAAAAAAAAAGTTTTTTTTTCTTAAATCAGTTATTTTTATTAACAGTATACGTCAAATTAACAATACCCATATAAACTATACATTTGCGATATATTTTTATTTTGAGACACCAACATTTTATTGTTTTTGGTAGCTATATTTACTTTATGGTGACGTCATAATAACCCATGATATAGCAAATCGACTGATGTAATAAGTATTATAGAATCCATTAACTAGTTACACTTACGAAGACACATACATACTTATTTATTTATAAACATACTAACCAGAAAAGGCGATAAAGAAAACACTATTATCGAAATAAATATTTTTGTAAATCGATACTCCTGTACCCTATACTTATTTCCTAACTTAGGGGTAAATGTTTCAATATAAACTAGCAACACCGAATGATTTTTGTTAAGGTTTTGTGTTTCAAGATGTCACTAACAATAAACACGTAAAATAAATCCAAATAGACAAATAATCAATATTTTACTTATGAAAGATAATCCATCTTATTTCTTTTGTTTTTGTGAACAGTTTTTACAATGTTTAAAAATACAAGACGGCATCATTCTGAAATTATCTGTTAGAGCCCGTGACGTACTAACGATGCGACGCTTCGTGCTGTACTGAATCGAGAGTGTATTCGCTTTTAAATTTGTATTTGCTTTGTTGGCCGCACTCTCGGTGTTCCGCGCGGTCTATCTGCTTCTTTTCTATAATCTGAGGGGAGGCCCATGTCCAGCAGTGGACGTCTTTCGGCTGAAATGATGATGAAAAAACCGGCCAAGTGCGAGTCGGACTCGCGCACGAATGGTTCCGTATCATTATCCATAAAAAAAAACCTACTTACTAGATCTCGTTCAAACCAATTTTCGGTGGAAGTGTACATCATATATTTTTTTAGTTTTATCATTCTCTTATTTTAGAAGTTACAGGGACACACACACATTTTACCACTTTGGAAGTGTCTCTCGCGCAAACTATTCAGTTTAAAAAAAATGATATTAGAAACCTCAATGTCATTTTTGAAGACCTAGCCATAGATACTCCACACGTATGGGTTTGATGAAAAAACATTGTTCTAAGTATGGGCAATCCCCAAAATTTATCGTTTTTTTTTCTATTTTTGTGTAAAATACATCTACTTACCAAGTTTCAACAGTATAGTTCTTATAGATTCGGAAAATTGTGGCTGTGACATACGGACGAACAAACAGACAGACATGACGAATCCATAAGGGTTCCATTTAATGCCATTTGGCTGCGGAACCCTAAAAATTATTGATGTGTAATAGTTGAAGCGGCCGTAAGACAACAGATTGATACAGACAGATACATTATACAGATTCACAAGTAGTTTTGGTTTTGACTAGCATGTTTAATTTCTTGTAAAATACCTTTTAGCAAAAGTAATGCCTAGGTATCGGTTATTGAATTGAGATAAAAATATTGATGCGAATCAACTATAAGTCGTTTTATATGTTTCATTTAGAGTAAATTGCTTTCGATTGGTTGATTGAGTTAGAATTGAACGCCATCAGTATACCGAAACCATTATTAATTCATGAGTTTTTTTTGGCAATGGGCCAATCGTGGGCCACTTATTAGAAATCAGATTTTCAAGTCCTACCATTCTTTTGTTTTGCAGGTCTTCACCAACGCAACTCCAGAACATTGGTGCGCCTCGCCTCCAGAACTAGACAACCTAGGCCTTCCAGATGACCTGCTCCGTTCATTGACAGTACCAGGAGAGCATGGAACGTACGAGTCATGTCAAGCTTACGATATAGACCTCAAGGAGTTGCGTGAGGCGCTGAGAGATTTTGTTGAAGAAAGGTAACTTTGATTTATGTCAGCCTAGTAGTTTTACTTATTTTGGTAATAGCTGAGCGCCAAAAGGCTACTCGTCCTCGGCGTCCTTTCGTTTCCTTTTGGTTTTTTGCCTTAAAGTGCGAAAGGACTTTTTTCCAACGTAATTATTAATTAATTTAGCTTGTTTCTTGTTCGTTGAGAAGGGAAAACGGAAAAAACGAAAGACAAAATGACAGACTGTAAAGATTTGTACGGCGCGATGTCAACAATGAAGAAAATATAATTCACGTTAAGCAGGGTATAACAAGACCCTTCGAAGCCGTCATCTACGCATTATGTACATCAAAACATTATGGGAGCATGCAATGGTACAGGGATCGTGGGAGTATTTAATGTTGACATTTAAAACTTGTTTTCGTCAAAAAACATTGAATAAGGATGGAACTTTGCCCTTCAATAGCTCGGTAGTTAGAAAGTTCCCCGTATGGTCCAGAACTAAAAATATCATAATAACGTGAAGAACAAGTAACTTATTTTAGTGACTCTACACAGATCATAAATAGTAGTAGTGTAGTAGTAGTCTATGATATGCTACGCATGCTGTAGTGGGGTAATTATTATAGGCCAATATACTATACTCGAGTTAATAGCCAAGTATTCTTGTGATATCAATGACAGCATTCGTTTTTCTGGCGTGTTGGCCTTAATCTCCACGCTTAGCAGGCGGGTTGGCGATCGGAGAATAGTGTTAAAATGCATACAGAACGCTGCTGCCCATTCTCTAGTAAGTCCCTTAGTCGCCTTTTACGACAGCTCGGGAAGAAATAGGGTGGTGCTATTCTTTACGTCCGGCACCACTCGGAGCAACATAATAATAATATTGAAAAAGTGCCACTGATGCTTCCACCTTGTGCTTGTTCAGAGACTCAGTGGTTCCCTTAATCATCAGGCCACGACTTAACCTTGAATAGGTAATAGAATTAAATTAATTGACTGATAGCGAATCAATAAATAAGTCAAATCAATCAAGCAAATCCTAAATATAATTCACATACGATTATAATCGTATGTGGATTACATTTAGGTATTAAGCCTACTTGAAAGTAGAAACTCCAATGTCGACTGCGTACTTGATACTCGTGCACCTTCGCATTCGATTATGTATCGTAGGTATGTATGGCAAGCCGTATTAGGGTACCGCAAATAGTGCAAAATATTCCTTTTGTATTCAGCTTCAGCGCCTAAAGTTAGTTTTTTTAATTCCAGATTTGTCATTTAAAATTTTTGTTGTTTGCTTTTTCAATTTGGAGTTTGACATTTTCACCTGTCAAATTACTATCTGGGTTTAAAAAAAGAACTTTAGAGCACTAAGAATATCCGTTTAAAACCCCTTTTTACATAGAAGTTCACGGTGATTTACAATACGTACCTAATATCTTAAATCCCGTATGATTTTCTCTGTTGTTTGATTTTCTTCACCAATTTTCCACTGTCCTGGACTCTTTTTTTTTGTTTCGGGGTGGGATATCCTAATGGATGTCCTCCGCCCTAGGCAGACGGACGGGTCTGTCAGACTCTTACAGACTAAAAACTACCCCCGGTGTTCCCTTCCCACACTTGCATCGGAGATCGTGGGATCTTGTGCGACTTCCACGATCCCCAGCTGATGTGTCCTGAACTCTACCACAAGCATTTGACTAACATAAACTAGGTGTGCAAAACACTTATTAACTTTAAAAAAAATAGGCAGTCATGGGGACCGCCGACAGAAGTAAAAATGTATCTCTCAACGCGCCTAAAGAAGTAGGTATTTATTCACTTCAATAAAATAATAATTATCTAAAAATTTAAACAATGCACAGTATACACAAATTAAACTTTTCACGTAGTCAATTTAACTTCACTAACTGCTACTACAGCATGTCGGCGCGGCATGTCAGTGACGTGAACCCATAAGTTTTTCTCCTACCACAAATCGCAAAAAAATATGTTGTAGCCTATATTTTTTTTAAACCCCAGTTGGTAATGTATTTTTTCCTATTATTTAGAGAATCATATCAAGAAATGTAAAAATCACACACTGGGCTTCAGCTATCCTTGAGATAAAATCAAAAACTTATTTTATGGTTATACAATATCTTCATTAGGTAAATCAAAAGCGTAATAAACTATATTTTCGAGAGCGACAAGGTGATGAAATTATGAATAGGTGCTGATACTGACACGAATGGTTTATCACCACGGAAACTGTACTTTTATAGTTACACAGACTTAATGTTTCAATTATTTCAAGCTTTCCCACAATTAGATAAGAAATTGACTAAAAAGGGGTTTTTTTCGTGCACGGAGTCTTAACGCGTTTAAAGAAGTTTTCACTTCAAAAATGCCACGTATTTTTTGTCAAAGTTGATAATGTAAGATATCAATCTTGGTTCACCCTTGTTTGGTCGAACAACGTTTGATACAATATTACTAAATCGAACAACGTTTAAGAAAATCATCACTTAGTATAATATCGTTTGACAGAACTTTCAGTTCGTCGAATATTTATTTGCTATAACAACATTTGTGCTAATGATCAAAAGGTATAATGTTCATTTGATGTAATGTTCAGATGGTATAACATGTATTTTATCGAATATTCAAGTATGCCATATCCCCGTCACGGGGACAGCGGGACGTGATTAAATTTATTTCCCGTTGTTCCCATAACGTACATTCGGCTAACGGGGACAAATCGAAAGTTCGAAACAGCTAGGTTAGGTTAGGTTAGAACTGTGACCACACAACGCACGAGCCGAGCGAGCGAAGCGAGCGGTGCCGCGGTAGCGGCCGGCGAGTGCCAGAAACATATTTTTGAATGTAAAACCAAACCACGGGGACAACGGGAAGTATTTTAGTCTAGTGAAACATTAGTTTAAATAAAATTAGTGCATTTGAAAATTCGGTGAAATGAAATTTGTTCAAATGAAATTAGTTCACATAAATAATTATGCTAAATAAAAATTTACCAATGAATTATTCGGTCAAATGAATAATTCTACGAAATGACTTAATTGCAACTAAAATTCGCCGAAGTGATTTTCGACGAAACATTGTTCGACCAAACAAGGGTGAACCATCAATCTTTGTCTTAACCATACCTACCCAATTATTCCTAAAATAAACACACAAAAAAGACAATTCAACATCGTCAAAACATCAACAATATATTAACTTGTCACTACTAAATTAAAACATATTATTATTGTAACTACATATATTTACACGCTCATTTATATTATTAATTATAATTTTATCGCTCTAACGAGCCGTTTAACAAGTCATCCATCAAAATCTTGACAAAAAACGTCAAACACGTGGTTTTAAATTGAAGAGGCAGACATCTTGTAATTTAAGAATTTATGTTCATTGAATTTTTGTGCAAATAAATTGTCTGTATTTGGCATAAGCTGTGCTATGATCTTATCACGCATTTAATGATGATGACTAGACATCGAATTATATGCATTTGCTTGTTTGCATATGCAAATGCATACAACGCCATTTTTATAGTAATTTCATATTTTAGTACTTTTTAGGGTTCCGTAGTCAACAAGGAACCCTTATAGTTTCGCCATGTCCGTCTGTCTGTCCGTCGGTCCGTCCGTCCGTCTGTCCCCGGCTTAGCTCAGAGACAATTAGTACTAGAAAGCTGTAATTTGGCATGGGTATACATATTAATCATGCCGAAAAAGTCGTCAAATAAAACCAAGAAAAACAAATTTTTTTAAGGTACCTGCCTTACACGTGAAATGGGGATGATATATTTTTTTCACGTCTATTCCATAGTGTGGGGTATCGTTGGATAGGCCGTTCAAAAATATTGCCGGTTTGTCGGGACCATTTTTCAATTAAGGGATCCGTTTGGGTAATATTAAGCTTTAAAGTGCTATTTTTTGTTAGAGTCAAGTGTCCCCCCCCCCCCACCTAAATGGTTGGTTTTGGATATGTGAAAAAAATTATGGCAATAGTATATAGAACGAAATTAAAAGGAAAACTATCACAGCTAAGTAGGCTTCACAAGTTAACGAGTAATAGTCGACCAACTTAAATTTGCAGTTGAAGAATTGACCGTAACGTATATCGATGTATGGGAGAGCATTTTTTCAACTACAATGTTAAGTTTGTTTTTGGGATAAATCAATCCTAACTACGGAACCCTTCATTGTGCGTGGTCCGACACGCACTTGGCCGGTTTTTAGTGCATATTTTGGCATTTTGATATTGCATAATAATCCGATGTCTAATGATGACACTACAATTTTAATTTTATATTTGCATAACATAGCTGATAAATCGTTTCATGAATGTAAGGTAGTCTGTAGTCTTTTAAATCTAAAATCACCATCCTCATCATCTGCCCGCCTTTACCCAACTATTTTGGGGTCAGCTTCCAGACGAACCGAAAGCAGCTCAATACCAGTAATATACATGAAGCCGCTGCCTATCTGACCTCCAACCTAGTTACTGGGTAACACGATACCCCTTGGTAAGACTGGTTGTCAGACTTTCGGGATTCTGACGACCCGTAACGACTGTCAAAGAATATGAATTGCAGCCGGGACCAACGCACTTGCCGAGGCACGGAGTGGTCTCGATATGTAAAGATGGCCATCTATCCACGGACCAACCGCAGCGAGCGTAGCTTAACCCGATCGATCGACCCATGCGGCTGTTAATTACTTAGCCACGGGCCCCACGGTATTTTAATGTCGAGCAAGCATCGTCCAGCTTTTCCGGTGTAATGCCATACAAACATGGGACCATGCAAAAATAAGATTAGGTATATACAGGGTTATTTTTTAAACATCAATAACCTCTTAAGGGGTCATTGTACTCATCATTATGAACAACTTTTACCATGGGACCAAATCTGAAATCGCGAAAAAATACCAGCTGTTCCCTACATTTATGTTCGAATTATTCGTTAAAATGTAGGGAACAGCTGATTTTTTTTGCGGTTTCAGGTTTGGTCCTATAGTAAAAGTTGTTCATAATGATGAGTACAATGACCCCTTAAGAGGTTATTGACGTTTTAAAAATAACCTTGTATACTGCTTCATGAATGGGCAGGAATCATTTGGCCTTGGCCAGAAATTAAGAGATCTGCAGGCCAACCAAGGTAACCGACATAGCCCGAAGAATTGCCAAGCTTAAGCGGCAGTGGGCAGAGCACATTGCTCGCAGAACTGATGGCCGATGGGGCCGATAGGTTCTGGAGTGGCGACCGCGTACTGGAAGACGTAGCGTTGGAACGCCTCCTACAATGTGGACCGATGACCTTGTGAAGGCCGCAGGAATCCGTTGGATGCGAGAAACTCAGAACCGGTCGAAGTGGTGGTGCTTTGGGGAGACCTATGTCCTGCAGTGGACGTGTTTTGGCTGAAATGATGATGATACTGTTTCATTATTACGATAAATCGTTTGTTAAAAGTTAAATTCATATTTTTATATTTTTGATTAATCGACCCGACAGGCGGAAATCCCATAGAAAAGGGGACGTTCAGTTTTACCTCTTGCTTTGCTTTTATCAATTTTTTTCTTTCCATAAAAATCTAATTCGGACTATGACGAACATTTTAAAACAAAAAAAATCCAAATTGGTCCAGCCGTTCTCAAATAATACGCTTACCAACGAACAGCTTTTATTTTTTATTTTTAAAATACATAGATATAAAGAACATTGATTAGTTGTCTTCTACATTCAAGCTTTTAAATTTTAGTACTAAGTACTTAGTCAGTTACCACTCCTAGTAATAGAAAAAAATTGTTTAATTGTGGGCTGCCCCTGGGTAATTTCTGACGACAAACCTTTCCGACTAGGAAAGGCATTTTTGAATAAGCTGGATGCAAACTTAAACTACTACTAACATTATCTAGCCCAAAGCATGTTGTTATGAAGGAATGTTTGGCAATTACTCAAATAAAATGCTTTTGTGAGTACAAAGTACAAACCACTCCAGATTATTAGTAGATAGGAGTAGCATCGTATTAAATGTTCGTTTGTCGTCACTTTGAATAATGGACGGCTGTTGGCTGATGTGTTGATGGTCTCCCACGGGTAAAGTAAACATTTAGTAATTACATCAAACGTGGTTATTAACAAATAGAAGTAAAGAGCCATTAGCATATTGCATTTTGTTGATATTCTTTACATCAAATGAAACAGACCCCATTAGGAAAATGACCATTAGTAAAATTGACTACAATTTAACCTCTCCAATCCTTATATCAACCTGGTACCGCGGAGAAAGAATTCACCAACATAACTCACGTCCTTCAGGCCGTATTGCAATTTGGGTGTTTCAGAGAGGCTTAAAATTGATGACAGTCTCACCTCTTTGATCCGTATGCCACCCTGGTAAGAGGCATAGAAAAAGAAAAAAACCGGCCGTCGGCCAAGTGCATGTCGGCCCACGCAGAATGAAGGGTTTGCGTAGTTGGGATGAATTTATCCCAAGAATAAACTTAAAATTGTAGTTGAAAGACATGTTCCAACTCCAACTGCAAATGTAGTTTGTA
The DNA here is from genome assembly GCA_948098905.1 of Tiliacea aurago. NCBI lineage: Eukaryota > Metazoa > Arthropoda > Insecta > Lepidoptera > Noctuidae > Tiliacea > Tiliacea aurago. Next base: position 23,067,862 of record OX402597.1, on the reverse strand, counting down.
CGCATAATAATGAGAGATTTACCATGTTATTTTAAGACCACAGACATCTTATAGGTTTTACGTAATCATCGTTAAAGGGGGTGGAAATGGTCAATTTCCATCTGTTTTCTTAAATAACTTTAAAAGTATAAATTTTAAAATTATAAAATAAAATATCTGTAATCCTTACATCAAGTTATTTCATTTGATATATTTTTTTTAATTTTCTAATTTGCCCCTCAAAAGTTACCCCCTTATTAAAAATTCATTTATTTCCGTTACACGTCCGTGTTTGGGTCACAAAATTTTAAATTCATGTGTACCAAGTTTCAAGTTAATCGGTCCAGTAGATTCAGAGCAAGTTGGCAGTGACAGACGGACAGACATACACACGAGTGATCCTTTATGGGTTCCATTTTTTCCTTTTGAGGTACGGAACCATAAAAATACAAAACATTTATTTGCTTATAATGTAGGTTTAAGATGGACTTTTTTAAGATAGTACCGATACATTTACCTACAGCACAATTATTAAGATACAATATTGGGTGATTCAATTTTGTCAGGATTGAGGGGCTTGTGGTTATAAAATTCGCACGGATAGATTGATCCACAGGCACCAAGCCATTGATAATAATAAATATATAATGACAATGATTATGGATGGTGTCAATTTAAATATGAGCTTTTTTTTAAAGCTGATTTGAGCTTTATTTTCTAATTCCTACTTCATTCTCCACAGAAAAGTGACAATCAAAGAAGGCAACGCATTTCATACGGTGAAAATATACGACCTCATGACAGTAAGCGATGATCTGCACAATGATTTGGTGAGTAATGCAGAGCTTTGGTCCTATGTAACATCATCATCATCATCATTAGCAGCCTTGCTCCACCTAATGCAGAGAATAAGCTTACTACATTTCGGTGTCATGCTTCCCTGGTCTATGCGAGACTCAACTTATGTTGTATATTGAAAAAAATGTGAGCTAACTAAGATACATTTTCTCTTAGTTGGCATTAAAATGTTTGGAATAATTATTTATTTATTTACTATAAACAAGATAGCTCATTTGCCAGAACCAATTCATTTTATTTATATCGACAATGTGACATGTACAGAATAATCACCGGTCTTTGTTACATCATATATGCTTTGTTTGATTTTACTTCATCACTTTTGTATATCAAATAATAATTTAAGTTTTTTATTTTTTTATTTATTTATCACAAACACTGCTATCATTACAGGAAAAAATCCTAATGCGGTAGCGTGGTCCTTAATTAAACTATCTTAGTTATCTATCATAAATAACTATCTTAAATAACATTTCGTCTCATGCGGAGCCCAAATAACAGCATTATACTCAAGCTGAGTTCTTATCAGAGCATTATATAATGCTGCAACTGCTTTTATATTTGAATAACCTGATGCCCGTCGAAGAACGAAACCCAGACTTCTGTATGATTTTTTACAAACGTTTACAATATGGTCACGAAATGTTAACTCAGTGTTCAGGCCCACACCCAAGTCGCGTACCTTTTCTACCCGCTTAATTGATGTGCCCTCAATCTTGTACTCGTGATGATGTGGTTCTTTTATTCTGCTAAAAGTTATGAGTAAGTTGTTGAAAGTATATAAGTTGATATAACAAGCAACTTGTTAGCATTATATCGTTCTTAAGTTGGCCAACATTTGAGTTAAATTAAATAACTACCCGTAATTAAACTAATTATTTACTTAGTTGACGGAACTATGATAATTTACCTAAGTTCTCCTAGCTCCAGAAGTCAAGATCTTGTTATGCTCGTATGGAGTCAAAATGCGTTATCACATTAAACAAGATTTTCGGTAACGCAAACACTTTCTTTTTTCAGTGTAGGCAATGATTAATCCCTTTTTGTATGGTATGTAAATAATCCCACCCGGATTCCTGAAATTAGTATTTCAGGAATCCGGGTGGGATTATTTATTATTATTTGACACTATCTATTTGACGATTACCATTGTATTTCGAACGATTCATTCTCAATTTCCAGATATCAAACATAACGAATGCCGTGCTCTCAGTGAGGAGGAACACCACGTCGCCATGTGCTTACGGCTGGCGGTTCAGTACGGACCAGTACCAGGAAACCTTGGTTACAGATGTAAGTATACCTACTTTATATTTAACGTGACTGCATTGTAGGCAGTCAATCACAATACAACGCAATAATGAACAGCTTAGCAGAGGCTAGTAATAGAGACAAGAATAGTCTCAGAAGGCCAAAGTGACATTTTATGGTCCATAACTATGAGTACATTGGAAAAGTCAAAAATGTATGGGACTGACATAAGCTACAGCAGAAAAACTTATGTCGATGCTGTTGAAAGTAATTTCAGAAATACGAAACGCTTTGAAGTCAATTGCCTCTTGTCAAGGCCCTCTGCATTGGCTTCTAATTTCTGTCTTGCGTGCTAAAGCAGGAATTTAAAATTTAAAACATGTTTGTAATATTTATTATGTTTGTGATAAAGAATATGAATAAATATTTCCAGTTTTCTTTGGTCTGCGACATGGATTGGCTGCCCAGAATGTGTAACACTCTCTTCTGGGTCGGCTCTATATTCGGCAACCTGTTCTTTGGATGGATGTCTGATAGGTAAGCATTTTAAATTCAGTATGAGGTAACTAATTGTTGACCAACTGGGCTAGACCACCTAATAAAAAGTCGTGGATACCGCCATCCACACGAAACGAGTTTCACTAAGGCGTGTCTTTCAGCGGGGTTTATATTATGAAACACTAGTTTCATACATATATCGTGAAACAGTAGCTGTTTCAGCCTATAGCTAACTAACATCCGGTTATTGAATAGCTGATAAATTCTACTAACACGCTGTCATATAGAGTTTTAGAGGTATGAGGAACAGGGTGTAAAGTTCACTCATCCTCCATAGAAAAGGGAGGATCCTCCGATCATACGGGTGTTGTGTCTGGTGGGCAACTGCCCGACGGTTGATGTCGGGATGTTGTATATATATGCTAGTCACGCGGTAAACTCTGCTTGCGCGATGCAGGATTTTGCGTGACGTCAGTGTGACGCGTAGTTCGCATGTGGCAATTTTTGATGCCGCTACACAGTAGTAAAATACTTTCAGCCATGTAAGCTTGCAAAAAAACAACAATAAAACAAATGGATCATATTTCTGTAGCGTCTTTAAATGGTAGTCGCGTACTTGGAAGCCAATGAAAAGAAAAACAAAACAACTTTAGCGTTATGATAACATTTTATTTTGCCTCTTTTCAGGTATGGACGCCGCCCCACAATTCTGCTAATGGTCTTTCTAGAAGTTCCCCTTGCTATAGCGTCATCATTCGCTACATCATTCTGGACCTACGTTGGACTCCGAGTAGCTGGTGGACTGTTCTTCCCAGCATTGTATCAGCTGCCTTTTATATTAGCACTGGAACTAATGCCGCCTGGGCAACGGAATCATACGGGTAAGGTTCAGCATAACGACCTAATATCACGGGTGTTTTCCCTGAAGCTATATGAAAAGCTTACTAGTGAATGAGCAGCAGCGTTCTCTATGCATTTTAACACCATACTGTGATCGCCAAACCGCCTGCCAAGCGTGGCGATTATGGCAAACCCCTCCTTTGGGGGAGGCCTATGTCCAACAGTGGACGTCTTTCTGCTGAAATGATGATGATGATGATATCAAAAGCTACAGCAGCTGTATTCCCATATTTGCTAGTTATGTCATAAGTCCTGTGTAACAGGAAGCGAGCCCATTGCCATTAGCTGGGTTTAAATACAAGCTCTGGGTTGCTATTGAAAATATCCAATAATACCGGAAAAGACCTAGGGATCAAACACAGGACCCCATGATCAGCCGTCGCTTACAACAGTTACAACCAACAACCATTAGACCAACGTGACAGTTCAAACGTTCAAAAACTTGGGATTGCGCCGCTCGCTCTGCTTAGCCTTGTGATAAAACTGGAAAACTTGACATTTTAATTATTATGCTAAATCATCATTCAATATTTTTTGTCGTATTACAACGGCAGCCCACTTCATGCATCCAATGAGTAGTCATTGGATGCATGAAGTGGTCATTGCTGAATATGATAATATACAAATTTACATGAATATTTACTTTGAAAAGTATTATATTTATTCATTGATGTATCAATAGGAAGATATGGTACGCGCTCCTCGATGTGGACCGCATAAATTAGGGGAAAGGACACAATTGACCTACATTACTTCCGGTTTGCGGGGAATACCCGAATCGTAGTTTTTTTGCGAGTTGTTATGGGTACGTAACAGTGACAATTATTGCGATCTCGTTCCCGCTATAGCCCGCGTAATATGTCTATCTATTTCGGTTGTCGAGCACATGACGCACGACATCGGATCCATTTACTATTTGCGTGATGTTAGAGAGTGGCCTATCTTCTTCCTATTTAATACATCAATGTATTTATTACATTAATTATTGTGGATGTGATTACTATGTTTTATGTATTTTTTTTATATATTCTTTTTTTTTTTTCTTAGTTTGATTAATGATGGTCTGGCATTTTGAGCACTTTATGCGGCCTACCCAAATGTCCTTTCTTTGGTATTGTTCGTCAAGTCATTGACCTCCTTAAGACGTTGAGCTGCACGATTACTGACAAATGCTTGCACTGATTGGACAAGTCCATTCAAATTTGTGTGGTTATTTCCTCGCACACACACACACAACAACAAACACGGATCTACATGGTCCTCACATGATCTGACCCAAATTATGTCTGGACTTTAAAAGAGACTTTGACCCCTGATTTTGTTTCGCCATTTCTTCTCAGGGGTAGTCAGATAGGAAATGTCGACTCCATCTAACTTATTTTTTAATATGACTTGTAAAAGGATTCCGATATTTACAGAATACACATTTTCATTGTATTTTTTTATTCTTCTATCATTCAATTATTGTTTCTTATTTCAGGTATTGTTGTTGGAATGCTATTCGCTGGTGGCATGTGCCTATTATCTATGCTGGCTTATGCTGTGCAGGACTGGTACCATCTGTCCTTGGTCACTACATTCCCTTTCATACTATTGTATGGGTAAGTTAAAAAAATTTGGGTTCCGTACCTCAAAAGGAAAAAAACGGAACCCTTATAGGATCACTCGTGTGTCTATGTCTATGTCACTGTCTGTCAGTCCATCTGTCAGTCGATCTATCTATATCTCTATCAATCAGCTCGGTAATCGGTGGACCAATTAAGTTGAAATTTCATACACATAATGAATTGGTTCACTTTTGGGAGTAAATTAGAAAATTTAGTTTTGCAAATTGTACCGGGTGACATATCAAATAAAAGGACTTGTTAGGAGGATTTTTTTTATCGACTCTTACGCGGGTGATACCGCGGGGCGCAGCTAGTGTGATATATATTGACTTTATCTCATCTATTCACAAACCGCACGCACGTTTTTCTTTTAAACTCATTTAAGTAAACATTCGATATCTTGTGACCGTTGGCTATGAGCCGTTTGGCTCGGCTTAATACTTACTTATGTGTCTAATCCCAGCCACTTATTGGCCTTATTTGTGACGGTGTTTCATCTATTGCTCGTACATAAAGAAATGCGCAATAATTGGTTTAAGAGTCAATATTGTAAACCCCTGCTAAGCCCTTTACCTTTCTTCTTGCAGACCTCTCTGGCGTTTGCAATATTTTGCCACAAAACAATAGGGTTTAATAAATCAACTTTTTTTACAGATATTACTGGCTCATACCAGAATCTCCAAGGTGGTTGGTTGGCAGAGGGCGAATAGCAGAAGCTGAAAAAGTACTTAGGAATCTCGCGAGAAGGAATGGTATACACCTGGAAAGAGGCTTCTTATTGGAATTACATGTAAGTACAAAATAACTAACCCACGATCATATTCTGAGTGCTTAAACAATTTAAAAGCCAAATAATACTTAATAGAACAAATGAAGCAAAAAGAGTATATCATTGTAAGGATCGTAGCAGGTGGCGTTCTGTAGTTTCATGGGAAAAAGGCGTGTTTATGTATGTATATAGAGTTGTCTAAACTTTAAATATATCACAGGATTATATTTATCTCTTGCAGAAGAAAATAAAAGAAGAAGAAGAAGAAAACATACAAGAAGAATTAACAACGATGTCAAACATGAACGGCCATGTTGCAGGATACACAGAGTTACCAGAAAAAGATGAAAATATGGACAGAAGAATAAGCAACATGCTAACATTCAAGCCAGACCTCTCAAAAATATCTGAAACAGAAGAAACTAACAAAAGCTTAGAAAAGATAATAGCACTAGAAGTAGCAGAAATCGTAAATAAAAAAACTAGACTGAAAAAAGAAGAGGAAGAAAAAGAAACTAATATTACAGAAGTAACAACTCTGAATGCTGAACACCAACAGAAAGCAACCCAGACTGAGTATACTAAATCACCAGGGAGTACTCTTAGAAGAAAGTCTCTACAGTTAGTTAGTAAGATATTCATTCAAGAAGATGGCGAAGAAGATATTGTGGAGAATAAGAGAATGGATGATCAGAATTCTGAAGGAGATTGTAAAGCTTCTCCGTTAGACGTGTTCAGATATCCGAATATAAGGAAAAAGTTCTTTATTCTTACGTTCGATTGGGTTGCTCTAGGAGTTGTGTATAACAGTATGAGTTATAATACTCCTAATTTAGGTGTCAACGATTACTTGGCGTTTTTCATAGGTGAGTCATATTTAAGTTCCTTTCAGCCCTAATATTCCATCGGAGCTCTGTTTTTAATTGATCAAAAAATTAGTCCGTAAAGGTTAATTTAAAAATCAGTGTTAGGTTCGTCTGTTTATCATTATTGCTGAAATCAACCTATTTTGACGCAGTCGTGAGGCACTCATGGTCCTATATTTAAATTAAATGTTAGTTTTTAAATTGTTTTAACGTGTTCTTTGCTTACGGTAAAGAAAAAAATCATTCATTTGGCACATGTCAAATAAACATTTTTCTTTCTTTCTTTTAAAAAACGTAGACTTAATGTATATATTAACAGAAATATTTTGAATGTACATTATTTATTTGAAACAGTCATTGCTAGTCTTTATCTATGTAGGGAAGGCATACGAGAGGCCCCAGCAAACTCGCAGAGGCCCGTTAGACACTTTACTCTAAAAAAATATATATAAATAGTGTTCTGTCATTTCAGGTGGCGCCGTAGAAATACCATCGTATTTCATGGCATGGCGGTGTATGGAGCGGTTCGGTCGTCGCTGGGTGCTCTGCGTGTTCATGTGTGTTGGAGGAGTAGCCTGCATCAGCTGTATTCTTGTTCCTGAATGTAAGTGAATAACGCTTAGAATAGAATAGAATAGAATACTCTTTATTATATACACTATAAAAGTTACAGATATAAATGTTAAAATTTTACATAGGGTGACACACTACCGCTGCTTCACTAACTATGGAAGCATTATCTATAAATGGAAAAGGATCTCTAAGATTTCACGGTCTGAATAGGTAATTGTTATTTAGTGGCAGAGCAAATTTGTATACAGGGTGTTAAAGTAACTGCGTGCCATAGCTTAAGGGTAAAAATAAATCTAAAAAAAACAAAAACTATAACACAAAAAAAATATTGCAAGATCAACCTAATTTAGTACCTACTAACTTAAAATAGCAATCGTTTAGAATTAAAATTATTTTATATTACGGTCCTAAGCCCGTTAAAGTACGGAGAGACTTATTTTTATTAATTTTTTATGTTTAATTACAATTTTGTCTATATTTTTTATTTTTTTCCTGGGTTCCTTTGTCGATACTGAACCTACCCATAAGCTATGGCACGCAGTTAGTTTAACACCCTGTATAGTTTTGGTCGACACTAGCTGTCTATTGCCAGAATATGAGCGAGTAGAATTCCTATAAAACAACTGGTCTAGTAATGTATGTAGGTCCATCATTCCACTGATCTTGATCCTGTATTGCTGTGTTCCGATTAAAAGGGTGTAAATGCTTGTGACAATAAATCCACACGATAAAATTCGAATTTGTCTCTAAGATTGGCAACGCATTACAAGCCCAGCAATGCGGTTTACTAGTTAAGAAGCCACATTCTAACATAAAGGCCGTATAGCTATTTTTACCTTAACTAATGTTATAAAACCTGCTAAGTGCGTGTCAGACCACGCATAATGAAGGGTTTTGAGTTGGGATGGATTTATCCCAAAAACAAACATTGAAAAACGTGTTCATCACATCGATATACATCACGGTCAATTTCCCAACTGCAAATGTAAGTTGGTCGACTATTTCTCGTTAACTTGTAAACCCTACTTAGCTGTTATAGTTTTCCTTTTAATTCCGTTATATTATGTACTACTGCCATGAATTTTTTCACATATCTAAAAACAACTATTTAGCTGGCAGAGGGGGAGGACGCTTCACTTTAACAAAAATTAGCACCTTAAAGCTTAATATTATGCAAACGGATCCCTGAATCGAAAATGGTCTTCATAGAACCTCTTTATTTTCGGTCTATCCAATGATACCCCACATCATGGGATAGACGAGAAAATAAATATCATCCCCTCTTAACGCAAAAAAAAAAGTATTTTACCGCTTTGTCGGCGTGATTAATATGTAAAAAATAATTTGGCATGGGTCACCCAAATTCAAAAAACCCCATGCCATTTTACAGCTTTCTAGCACTGATAGTCTCTAAGCTAAGCCGGGGACAGACAGACAGACAGATGGACATGGTGAAACTATAAGGGTTCCTTGTTGACTAAAGAACTCTATAAGAGGTAATCTCGGAAAGTGCTGATTCGATTACAAAACTTCTTTCACTGATGTGCGACAGGATCCGGATCAGGAACGAGTGCCATAGGATGATTTATGGTTTAGTTAACTTCCACTCCTCTTCCAAGTCGCGAGCAGAAGCTAGTTTATAATATAATGACAGCTAATCCAATGATTTCTTTAATAAATTCTTAAGTAAATCTTCAACACTATCAATCTTTTTAATACATACATTTCTTTCCAGCATGGCCATGGATAACAGTAACTCTCTCAATGCTGGGCCGGTTGTTCGCTGCTTCATCGTTTGCTGTCTTCTACGTACTAATTGGAGAATTGTTACCAACTGTACTTAGAGCACAGGCAATGGGAGCAGCTTCGTTTATATCTGGACTTGGGCTACTGGCTGTTCCATATATAGTGCATCTGGTAAGTCGATCAGCATTGATATAATTGCTTTTAAGGCGATTAACATGGCCATCTCCTGGGCCCAAGTTATAATATAAAAAGTACCACCGATTCTAAAACGACTTATTTCAATAAGCCCTCTTGTTATTGCTAGAACTTATCCGATACATATTCTGTCCTAGTTTTGAACTGATTTGGTAGATAGTGTCTTTACACAACGTTGTATGCTGTTGCATTTATTTTTGATACTGGTATGTATACGTTCAACTTTATCATAATCATTTCTTTTTATGTCAATATTTTAATAATAATATTACTTATTTCCTTTACCTTTTCAGGCAGTCTACTCCAGAGCACTACCCCTGACTATAATGGGCGTTCTAAGTGTGATGGGAGGGATCACCTCACTGTTCCTACCAGAAACCCTGAACCAGCCACTCCCACAGACCCTGGGTGACGGGGAAACTTTTGGCAGAGACTTTAAAATATTAAGTTGTGTTGAGAGACAAAGTGAAAAGTGAATTTGAAAGTGTATAATGTGAAAGAATAATTGTATAAATCCTGTAAATATTCAGTGTTATAACTATTGACCATTTAGCGTCACAAATATTTGTCTGTTATTGTAAAGCTGATAATAATTATTAGAAGCTTCAACTGAGTGAATGATCATTTTTGTTTCATTCCTCGTTCACACGATACCGAAAAAAAAATATAGGATTGAACGTTCATCTGCTTATTTCATTTCGTTTTTCGATCATTCGATAGGCAAGTGAAGATGCCGAATGAAAGTCAAAAATGAACAAAAAGTGAAAAATCTGATAGATATGTCTGAATATAAAGACGTCAGATTGGAAAAGAAGATATTATTTAGAGATAAGGCACACAATTTCTCATAGATATTCTAAAAATAAATGATTTTGCGTCACAAATTATACTTTTTAAGTTAAAACTAAGTCAATTCATTGTTAAATTCGTGTTCTTTGTAATGTTTGTGAATAAGATAATTAAGTTAAAATAATTTTCGTATAGTACAAAAATAAATGTAAATAACACAACAAAACTGTAAATATTAAACTGTAATTATATTGTAATTGATTTCTTTATTTTTTGTATAGGGTGCACTAATGTCATCATCATCATCATCGTCAGCCCGTTACACATTGAAGTACGTTCGCTGTAATCAATCATCAAAATTTTTCAAAGATTGGGCTGCACAGTAACGAGATACCAAACTAATTTACCCACATTTCTTCATGGGAAAGAAAATTTTCGAAACGTCCATTATCCTTTCTTTACAAATTGTTGACTATGAAAGTATCTACATAATAATTATCATCTTCCTGTCTTCAACCCAATTTATTCGAGATCGGCGCAGTATTTCTTCATCCATTCAAATGAGCCGTAATATTAGTAGTCATATATCAAAATTATCTAGGTACATAATATATCTATGGTCTAATCAAAATAAGCTATTTTACTTTAAGAGAACAGTAGGTTGATAAGATATGATAAGTTTGTTAAGATATCAAAATCTATAGGAAAGTGGACTGCAGCATCACAACGATGTAGTTAGTAAGAATTCCTATCAGTTGTATTGGTAGTGAGGCATCGATGTAGAATAAGCCACACGCGCTCATCTTACTGAACGAAGCTCGGTTTATCTGTATCACGTGGCCGCAGAGATTTTCTTCGTAATCTGTAAAAAAGTAGGACGTAACTCGTCAAATGGATAGTTATGTAATTCTGGATGCAGAAAAATCAGCCCTGCATGAGCTTATCATAATCAGCTTATAATATTTCCACTGTGGGGTACAGACCTCCCTCTATGAGAGGGAGTGGGCCATAATCCAACACGCTGCCCAGTACGGGTTGGTGAATGTTACAAATGTCTTCGAATTACGTTTGTTGTAGGACATATCAGCTGTTCAAAAAAAAATCTGCGGTTCCCTACATTTTGACGAGTTATTCGAACGTAAATGTAGGGAACAGCTGATTTTTTTTTCGCGATTTCAGGTTTGGTCCCATAGTAAAAGTTGTTAATAATGATGAGTACAATAACTCCTTAAGAGGTTGTGCGTTAATTCTGGGACATGTGGTGTATGTAAATTCCTTTTTAAATTATTCGGGTTAGAAGTTATGACGGGTATAAAAATGCAATGAGCAAGAAACATGCCGCGGAGTTACCGAACAGCCCTCATCATCAGCCCATAGCAGTCCACTGCTGGACATAGGCCTCTCCAATTGCACGCCATTCAGCTCGGTTCTCGGCAACTCTGATGATCTGAACAGCTGCCACCAGCCACCCTGCGAAGATCGTCGCTCCACCTAGCCTGAGGGCGTCCGACCTTACGTTTGCCGATTCGCGGTCTCCACTCAAGAACACTTCTACCCCAACGGTCATCGGTTCTACGGCTAATATACCGAATAGCCCTACGCTTAGTCTATTAGTTTCCTACACATTTTATTTATTGTAGATTAATACATGGGTTTACTACTTTTAATCCCGGTAGTACGTGCCCGTGGGATATTTTCTAACATCCAAGCGGGCGCAGCCGCGGGAAAAAGCTAGTTATATAGATAAATCTGCATTGCCACTGTACCTAATTTTATCATGGGGTTTTACAAAAATATTATTGACATACGTAATAGGGGTATAATCTTTATCTTCTTTTTTTGACATTTAATATAATATCGAGAAACTGCAAATGTTTTACTTTCTTATTTGGTTACTGTTTTAAATAATGATTTATATTGTAATTCTTTTAATTTTGAATTGTTATAATTTTGTGTAAAATTTTTATACAATGTAAAAATTGTTACAGAAATAAATAATACATCATTGCAATAAGCTTTTTCGTCCTAATTTCAAATATTTTTAAAAATTAATGGGCTGAAGGCCTAAAACAGTACGGGCACTACTTTACAGTAAAGCGTTCATCGTTGGTGTTGTAATATTTTTTTTGTAACATTATTAATTCATTCATTCATAGCTGGAAGTTCCCAGCAGTGGGGATATGCAACCGTTGATTGCACTTTTAATATCTATCAATCGTCTCTTGCGCTTACCTAGATAATTTTTATTCTTCAAACGTTGTATACACACCGTCTCAGCTTCCTCAACAGTTAAATAGAATTTCTCGCAATGCACGCATTGTATAATTACTATAAATATATCCTTTGCTAGCCATATGGCTGCTAAAAAGATGGTAAGTGCAAACTGCATCTCCTCCTGAAAGTTTTAAAAGAAGAAATAAAACCGAAATAAATGATAGGCACAATTTAGTGGTCTATCGACATCCCGCAAATCTGACAACCACTCTCTCCAAGGGGCATCGTGATACCCAGTAACCGGATAGTGTATGTCAGACAGTTTAACGAAACCCAAAAGTTAGTTAGCTCACCCAAAGGTTGACTGGTAGAAAATGCCTATGGCATTAAGTCCGCCTCTGTATATTTGTGTGCTTAGAGTATTAAATAAATAATAAATAAATTTAAGGAAAGATGTACTTCATGGCCCCCAAATAAATAGGGTCTAAAGTAATGAATAGGCAGCAAGATGATGAGAGTTAGATTGGTATATCTTAATACTTACTTCGTCATTATGACCAGCTGACATTGTCAGGATATGCAGCAAAACACCAAAATAGCATAAACTTCGGAAAAATGTATCAACAGTATGGAATAATATCTGTAGAAGTAAAAAGGACCAATAATTATGAACTATTAATATTCCAACAGTAAAATAGCTATTCATTAAATTTTAATATTGTTTAAAGAAATTGAAAGTTAAAACACAACACACTAATGCAGATAATGATAGAGGTAGTCCCTTTGGAAAGTATTACTGTAAATGAAATAATATCAATAGAATCTTACCATTAATTGGAAAATATTCTTATATAAGTTATAAGCTTCCAAAATATTTCGATACACACCAAAAAAATCGATTTCTTCTTCATCATCGTTAGCTATGAGAACATTTGCAATCCATTTCTCGAGATACTTTCTCAGCAATATAATAACCCGAATACCATAAACTAAGTTGATATCAAAGCTAATGAACATATAATTTAAGATCATGTCACCTAAATAGAATTCATCATAAATCCCTGCATACAAAAAATTAAGAAAGATGTTTACGCCAACAGCACTTAAAATTGAGATCCAGTTCCAACGAGTGATTTTCTTGAGACTTTCAGTCAAGTCTAATTCCTGGTAAATTCTTTGAATTAATAAAATGATTGAGATGTTGATGTCATTGTGAATGATGTTGAGAACGAAGAGAATGGTAAACCCGGCACTGTAGAAAACCATAAAGAATGCAAACGTGATAGCGACGATGTCATAATTGTTGGTTCCCATTGTGTCTTCCAATTCTCCGAAAAACAAACGATTGATACTCAATCCATATACACAGGCCAAACAGACGAATGTCAACGTATAACATGTTTTCTCTTTTGGAGTAATATAATCATCTTTTATAGTATATTTCGATAAGAGAAAGAGTGAGAGCACAAAGTTCACTGGATACATAATTTTTTGAATGTCTTTTTCAAGTCTATTATCAAGTAATATTTCTGGAAGTACCATTGTACTCTTTGGTTTGATTTCATTATTTATTAAAATCATTTTTCTATTCACGACTACTTTTGTCTTCATTTAGACGATGAATGAATAAAATTATCATAATGGTGAAATGAAATATTCTTGCACAAATACGGAATTATTGTTGTAATCAATTTAATGACCGTTTTCAACGAATTAAAACAATTGAATTCCAATGAAGTTGAATACCAAATGATAATAGCGAAAGTACATGGAGGAGTTATTGATACATATACATATCATCACGCCTTGTTTCCCCAAAGGGTTGGGCCGAGGTACAATTCCTGTAGTACCTACACCCACATTTCGCCAGTAATGTTTAACACCCATATTCAAGAACGATACTATGAGGTCTCACAGTGCCCATCAACGCATAGGGCCGGTAAATCCGATTCATAAACAATACTTGAGTGATGTGCAACGCTATGCGTTCACTTAGAAGGACCCTTACGTAAAGTACCTGGGCAGCTATTTTAACCAACGCATAGTGTAGCTTGTTGTAAAAAAAAGGTCTGTGTCAAATGATAATGTGGTTCACAGATGTGGTTGTTTCTGTATGTTTTGTATCCATTTGTGATATTTTATTTTATTATTCATTTTAACTTTTTGAATTCAATATTTTTGGCGTGTGTCTGTTTGTCTTCTATGATAGGCCGCTCCCGTACAAATAGCTATCATTCCCAAACAGAAAACGGTAGCTTCTTAAAACTGAAGCAAAATAAAATTATATTTAATTGTCATTAAATAGATAGAATATTTTATATAATTGTTGCTGATGTCATTAATTTGTTGTAAGATGTATAAGTACAATTATCCAAAAACTAATTATTATTTTATTAATAATTATTATTTAGGTAGTAATAATACTAGAAAATCATTTAAAAAAAAAACAGTAAACAATCCATTAATTGACGGCTTCGTTTGTTTTTGGAGAATTCGAAATCGTATGCACATTTTTTTCCGTTCACTGATGCACATCCATTAATGACTAATCAATTGAAGGTAACTAAATACTTTTTTGTTTGTCGATCCTTGAAAACAGAGTACTTTTTATTATTAAATAAATCACCACACTTGATGGTTCATATTTCACAACTGACAACACGTTTAAAGGTTATATTTAAGTCGTCCACACATCTGCCAAACACTAAAGCGAACTTAGCAACAGAAACGGACCAATCACAGATCTATAGATCTATAGATCTATAGGTTTGTTGTATGCCAAAGTCGCGTTATTTGAGTTCGAAGATTAAAAACAGTAGTAACGTAATTAAAACGACTTGGAATATTATTAATAGTGAAACGGGAAGGTCTAGTAACCGAAATACTGACTATAGCCTGTCAATTAATGACAACATAATAAAATCAGACTCACAAGTCGCCGTGGCCTTTGAAAATTTCTTTTCAGATATTCCCGTTTCAACTACTAAATCCCTAAACTCATCACCTTCTGTTGCTGAGTCTTTGCTTAAGGAAAATGTTAATGTTTGCGAGTCGGAATTTCATTTTGAACATATTACCTGTAGAGATATAATTAAAACCTTTCACACTTTAAATGTAAAAAAGACTGCAGATCTGTGGGGTAATTCTGTAGAAGTTGCTAAGTCTATTATAGACATTGTAGCACCTACTTTAGCCCTTATCTTTAATAATTGTATTGACTGTGGGGAGTTTCCTGACCTTATGAAAAATAGTAAAATAATACCGTTGTTTAAATCAGGTAGTACATCAGACCCCTCAAATTATAGACCTATTTCAGTACTACCTACCTTTAGTAAAATTTTTGAGAAATTAATTTTAGACCAATTGCAAAGATTTTTTAATAAACATAAATTACTACATAGCAAACAGTTCGGTTTTACAAGGGGCCGTTCGACTACTGATGCCGGTGTTGAACTGTTAGGACATATTTATAATGCATGGGAAGATAAATGCGATGCCTTGGGCATTTTTTGTGATTTGTCCAAGGCATTCGATTGCGTTTTTCATGAAACGTTAATCAGGAAACTCCGCCACTACGGGATCCGGAACACCGCTCTGGATCTTCTTATTTCATACTTGAGTAATAGGATTCAGAGCGTTGACGTCAATGGGAAAAGATCTCCCGGATCTATAGTAAGAATGGGAGTCCCACAGGGCTCAATTCTTGGTCCTTTCTTGTTTCTTATTTATATTAATGACTTGCCTTACCTCATAAAGGATAATCATGATATAGTGTTGTTTGCAGATGACACTTCACTTTTGTTTAAACTTAAACGTCAGCAGCTGGTTACTGACGATGTAAATAGCGCGATCTCAAAAGTAGTTCACTGGTTTAATGTTAATAATTTACTTCTAAATGAAAAAAAAACCAAATGCATTAAGTTTACGCTACCTCACGTTAGGCAGGTGAAAACTAATGTGTTAATAAAGGGCGAAGAATTGAATCCTGAAGATAGCACTGTATTCTTGGGCTTGACTTTGGATGCTAAGCTTCAGTGGGGCCCACATGTAGATAAACTGTCAAAAAAGCTAAGCTCCGCAGCATATGCTGTTAGAAAAATTCGTAATTTAACTGACATAGAGACAGCCCGTTTAGTGTACTTTAGCTATTTTCATAGTGTAATGTCGTACGGTATTCTGTTATGGGGAAATGCTGCCGACATTCAGACTATCTTTGTTTTGCAGAAAAGAGCTGTTCGATCAATTTATAAATTAAGTCCAAGACACTCTCTCAGAGAGAAATTTAAGGAGATTAATGTAATGACTGTGCCTTCTCAGTATATTTTTGAAAATCTATTATATGCCCATAAAAATATAAAATTATTTAAAAAATACAGTGATATCCATAATATAAATACTAGGAACAAACACAAATTTGTTGTACCTACAACAAGGCTCAAGAAAATAGGTGGCTCGTTTCGATGTCAATGTATACGCTTTTATAATAAACTTCCAAGCCACGTTCAAGATCTAAGCCTTAATAAATTCAAATCATTCATTAAACGAAAGTTGTGCCAGAAAGCCTTTTATACTGTTAAAGATTATATTGAGGACAAAAAGGCTTGGGATTGAGCTGCTCCAATTTTTGTACATATTGAGGTAGTTTATTTTTATTGTTTTTTTTTTTGTTTTTGCTAACCATATTATTTTATAAACAGTGACATTTAATTATTATTTTATACACAATGACAGGAATATTTACTTGTAAAGTATTATATTATTTTAATTATTGTGAATGTGAAGACTATGTGGGTTATTGCATAATATTTTTTTTTCCCTTTCTTTTATTCTCAGTTAGTGTTAATCATGGTCTGGCAGTTTGAGTCATATAAGTGGCCTACCCAAATGGCCTTTCTTTGGTATTGATAGTCGCATCGTTGAGCTCCTTAAATTCTGAGTAGAGCTGCACGATTACTGACAAATGCGTGCACTGACTGGTCAGGTCCACTCAACCTGTGTGGTTCTTTCCTCAAAAGACCATTTCAGACACCAATCTACATGGTCTTCACATGATCTGACCAAGATTATGTCTGGACTTTAAAAGAGACTATGACCTCTGAGTTTGTTTCGGCCTTTCTTCTCAGAGTAGTCAGATAGGAAACGCCGACCTCATCTAGTTTTTAAAATATGATTGACGTGTAAAAGTGTTTGTACAAACCTACTTACAGAAATAAAATCATTTATCATTTATAATCGACGCTGTGCGTTCGCATAGTAAAGTGTCGCTTGAGTATTGTTTGTGAATTGAATGGCCCGCCATGACGAACGCTGTGAGAAATGCCTTACTTAGCATAGTGTCACTGCCATACTTATGTAAGTATCGTTCTTGAATACGGGGGTAAGTCCCATGTAATAGGGGGCGAGCCTATTGCCATCAACCGGGCACAAATCCAGACTCCGGGCTGCTACTGAGAAATTTCAGATAGATAAGCCCAATATTACTTTGCCCAACACGGGAATCGAACCCAGGACCTCACATACATATTACTGATACATATTGCAGTATAATTCCAGCATTAAAACTTTTTACGCGCGTTCCGCATTCGAACTTCATGTTTAAAATTGATTGTTTTCAAATTATTATTTTTTCTCGAAAGCTTCCTAACAATGTTGTCAAAAAGACCAATATTTCAGTTGAGTAAGCTATTATTTACTAAGCTTTATTCATGTCGAACCGTAAAAGCGTATTACAACCGTAGTGACGGTGTTTGTGTTGTTTGTTGTTTTTTTCTTTTAATGGTATGGCTACCGACCTCCCTAGCGGCGTCAGCGTGGTTTGCTCGCTGATGACACGCTGGTCCTGGCGCAGGGGAGGTCGCATGAGGCGGCAGCCGTACTGGCTGTACATGGCATGATCTTTGGCATGACTTTGTTATTTAGAAACATTCTTACAGCTTTAAAGCTTAGAAAAAATCGTACTTAAATACAAAATACTGCAGCATTATAATAAGTATTGATCGTATCGAAGGCTAAGCTATAATAATGTATCAATTATATTAAATGGTGAGGAGGAACATTTTAATTTACTAAAAAGGTTATTAACGGCATGGCATAGAAACTCTAAATATCATTAAAATGGTATTAATATTTTTTATATAGAATTTTAAAAACAAGGTTTAGGCCGCGGTCACACCAAAACGTATAGTATAACGTAAACAAACTTTTTCCAAAAAAAACAACCGGCTTCCAAAAAAAAAACAATACATAGTGAAAAATAAATTTAATTTCAGAAGTTCGTCGTCTTTGGATACTTTTATGCCACCGACTTCTGAAATCAAAGTTATTTTACAATTTATTTTTTGGAAGTCGGTTGTTTTTTTTTGCATTTTTTTTAAATATTTTAATTTTAGTGGGTCAGTTTGTAATTTATCTAAGTTACTTACTGGTTAGGTGCTTACTGTCAACTGCTCATCACCTTTTACAAAATATTGCTTTTCCCGATGCAGGGACGTTAATTGTTAAGGAGATCTCCTGGTAAGAACCAGGAGAACTGACACTCACCATATGAATTGGGACTAGCATAAATTGCTTAGCAACCATATTAAAGTACTTAATGGAATCGCAGCCCGTTATATACTTATTATTAAGTAGTTCCGGTGACCGTCTGTGGTCTTCATCATCAGTTCCATTTCACCAAATGGGGCTTTCCAAGAGCAAATGCACGAGTGACTATAAAAAAATACCCAAAATGCTATAGGTGTGCCTATAAAATTACAGGATTTCCCTCGATTTCCATGGGATCCTTTCATCAGATTCTGACTTGCTGACAATAGGACCACTTCAAGAGCATACACTTCAAACAATTTTTTTTTTATTATAGTCCATAATAAATTGACGGAGAAATCGTTGAACATACATAAAAAAAAACCGGCCAAGTGCATGTCGGACCACGCACAATGAAGCGTTCCGTAGTAATATATAAATTAGTACTAGATAAATTCATCCCAGAATTTATCCCAAAAACAAACTTAACATTGTAGTTGAAAAACATGTTCTCCCATACGATCGTCGATCATCGATATACGTCATGGTCAATGCTCCAACTGCAAATGTAAGTTGATCAACTATTATTACTCGTTAACTTGTAAAGCTTACTAAGCTGTGATAGTTTTCCTTTTAATTTCTTTATTCTTTCTTTACCATTGCCATGATTTTTTTCACTTAAGGCGACGATAACCGACTTTTAATGATTTTATACTGTAGATCACGTCTAAACGAGTACCTAGTGTTAATGATTTGAAAAACATTATATGATAAATTAGAGCATTTTCTCAAGAACTTAATATGTGAATATTTTAGATTATGTTTATATTACATAGTGAAATTAATTTGTAAAATTATGTCTAACGCGGATAAAAAACTGAGAGCGCAAAATCTACCAATCGTATTTTTCTGAAACCTTCACCAAGTTAAAGATAATTTAATTATTGATCTTTTAGTATACGCGTTTTATTAAAACGCGTAAGTATACTAAAAGACGACGAACTTTATTATACACAAAACTAATACATTTTGTTTTGTGTATAATAAATTAATAATGCGTCAAATTGGGGACAGCGCTCCTTGATGGGCGAGTCCTATTACTGGCTGAACGTACGACGCGTTGCGTGAGCTCAGTACAGAACACGCAAGCTAACTACTCAAGGGCACTAGATAAATATCTCCGTCTTAATCTGAAACAACCATTTATCTGGCAGGGGGTGACACTTGACCCTAACAAAAAATAGCCCTTAAAGCTTAATATTACGCAAACGGATCCCTGAATCGAAAAATGGTTTTAACAAACCCGTAACATTTTTGAACGGCCTATCCAATGATACCCCACACCATAGACAGAAGAGAGAAAAAAACTCTCCACTTTAATTGCAAGGGAGGTACAATTTTCTTTTTCTCGGATTTTTTTTTTAAACTTTGCCCCGTTTACAAACATTTAAACTCACATACACAAACAGCCAGACCCGGAACAACTACTTGTAGGTCATACAAATATTTGTTCCGTGCGGAAATCGAACCCGCGACACGCAACGCAGCAGTCAATCGCTTAACCACTGCGCCAACCGTGTCGTCAAATTTTATCACTTTAATAAATAAATAAATAATCATTTATTCGCAGACGTTAAAGTCCATAGAATTATTGAAATATTGACATCAAAACATAAGCATTCATTAATTACAAAGGCATCATAACAAAAATAACATAATCGGAAACATCACAACATAATAATGTCATAATAAAAATAACACAATACACACACATAAGAATCACAAATAGTTACAAATACTTTGTCGGCGTAAATACTACGTGAACCCATGCCAAATTACAGCTTTCTATTACTAAGAGTCTCTGAGCTAAGCTGGGGACAGACAGACGGACATGGTGAAACTATAAGGGTTCCTTGTTGACTACGGAACCCTAAAAACAAACAAACAGGCGAACATATAACCTCCTCCTTTTTGGAACTCGGTTAAAAGTTAGACAAGCGATAGTAATTTTTTCATATAACTTCGGTTGTTTTTGAGAAATAAATAAAAAAAGGTAGAAGTTAATAGTAGCGTAGCGCTAGCGGTCTGGACAGTTCGCAGTTTCTTCTAGCTATTATGTCACTCATACTCAAAGGGATAGTGATGGGCAATATATTACTTTCCTCTATGGTGATGGGTCAAGCTGATCCAAATTAGTATGGTATGTGGTCGTTTTTAAGTATACTTTTCATAAATGTGAATTCGAACAGCTTGCCAAGGTTTAAATGGAAACTAGTCCATCCCAATTGTATCCAGGAAATAGTTTCAAAGAATCATTTATAAAATCTTTATGACTAATTCCAACTTCCAAATAGCTGGTTTGGTCGTTTAAATTTCGTTCAGAAACGTTTTAAGCTTTTCATTTCACTAATGTAAAGACAATCAATAAATATTGACATGTTTATTAAATCAATATAATTATAACCAAACGTAACTGACTTCCTTCGTGGAACGGTTTTACTATGACAACAATTCGTCAACAAGCGAACAACGTGAAAATGAAGATGATAAAAATATTTAAAAGACGTAAAACTACCCCACAGCCCACATTCCAAGTGCTACTCAATAATCGACTCGCAAAAGAAGTTCAAAGAATTGTGCATTCTTTTAATTTTGCACTTCATTTGTTTATCTCTTCTAAATATTGTGTACAAAATAATCATATTTATCCAAGGGGCAACAAGTATTTAATATTGTCATTCTGCTATATGTTATCATTGAATGCGTTGTGTATCTATCGAGCGTTTACAATAGACGTTAGAGATGCAAATATGAAACAATCAGAAAATTACTTTATTTCACTCCTTGGCGCTCTTTATTACATCATCCAATCAATTTGTTTCACAACATTGTTTATTCTGGACATTGTGCACAAACGCAACAATGTCTTTCTTATTTTGAAGTTCCAAACTATCCATAAGAGCACCTATTTTAGGAAGAGTGTTCGGTATTACATTGTCTGGAACTGGATCACATTACTATCTTCTATATGTGGAGATATTTATTTACATGTGATCTATTTTATGTCTCGTGTAAACACAAGTTTTGCGGAAAATGCCTTTGAAATTTATTGTGATGCAACGTTTATAATATTTGATGTCAACTATATCATTGCCATCCGAGTTTTAATATTATTAAAAAAATATCTAGAAGAATGGATAAAAGAAATCCTGACGTTGAATGCCGATCAAAATATTAATGAACAATGTCAAAAACTGCTAAAGATATACAAAAATATTTTAAAAGCTTACAATCTGTATAGAAGAATTTTCCAGGTGTTGGTAAGTCCATGATTATTCTACTTGAAATATAACTAAACTTACAAATACACTGAAGTGCTAAATGACGTGCAAAAACCTTCGTTGAAACTTGAATTACGCCTTCATCATCAGAAAAAATGGCATAGTTTTATCTATCTTACTTTCCTCAAGTTTCGTCATTTTCTAATCATGAGCTATATATACTCTCTCGATATATATACTCTGTCTGTTCCAAAAGTATCTGATGAAAATGTAAACAAAAGTGTCTGAGCGAGAGCGGGAGTGTGCGAGAGAGAGAAGGAGAAAAACCTGTTGTAATCCATCCGAGCGTTTGACAAAAATGGGTCAGAAAACGTACCTGTGGGTGCAGGACAATTTATAGCGCCACTTACAAATTGAGTGCTTTGATTTGATAATTTGAATACTCAACCCGAAATTATAGTTTTAATCCGCAGCTGCAGTCTGCGAAATTTAAATTTCTAACGTTTTTTTGCATTTTGCAGGTGAGTGTCAGGTTGTATCTTGATCAAAACATGATAAATGATTTATCTTCTGTAAGTAGGTTTGTACAAACACTTTTACACGTCAACCATATTTAAAAATAAAAAAAACTAGATGAGGTCGGCGTTTCGTAACTGACTACTCTGAGAAGAAAGGCCGAAACAAACTCAGAGGTCACAGTCTTATTTAAAGTCCAGACATAATCTTGGTCAAATCATGTGAAGACCATGTAGATTGGTACCTGAAATGATCTTTTGATGAAAGAATCACACAGATTGAGGGGACCTGTCCAGTCAGTGCACGCATTTGTCAGTAGTCGTGCAGCTCAACTCAGAACTTGAGGAGCTCAACGATTCAACGAACAATACTAAAGAAAGGACATTTGGGTAGGCCGCATAAATTACTCAAACTGCCAGACAATGATGAAAACTAACTGAGTAAAAACAAAAATAAACAATAACCCACATAGTCTTCACATTAACAATACTTAATTAAAACAATATATTACTTAACAAAGTAAATATTCATGTCATTGTAGGTATATATAAAATTCATCAATGTCAATGTGTATATAAAATACGGATATAATCTTGGTCAGATCATTTGAGGAACATATAGATTGGTGTCTGAAATAGTCTTTTGAGGAAAGAACCACACAGATTTGAGTGGACCTGTCCAGTTAGTGCACTGATTCGCGACTACAAGGGTGCTTTTCCACCACAGATGTGATACGCTGCTATGGCTGTGTTTGATATCCACCAATCATATTCATTAGTCGACATAGCATAGCACTGGTGAAAACGGGTTCAACTAAGCTATGTTTTTATTATATGGAAGGATGCGTGCTATGGAAGCTTTTGTTAGATATCCACCAATCATATTCATTGGTCCACATAGCATAGCACTGGTGGAAACGGTCACATAGTTTCGTTGCTTAGCTTTCACATCCTTCCAGCATAGCTGCATAGCACATCTCTGGTGGAAAAGCATCCTAACAGATATGTATTTACAGAGTTTTATTCATTAGAATCATGAACACATATCTCTAAGTTATATTCGTTCCTCAATGTCATGATTTCATGAAAAAGCCATTCAATGGATCCACCTTAAATAGGTTTCTCATTTGGCTTAGTTTAATTTTAAAACTTGAATTATTGCCATCGATTATTGCACGCCTCAGCGAAGCTTTGAGGCGCTTTACTCTCGACATTTAAAAAAAAGCAGTTTTATCGAAACTGAAATCGATTTTTTTTTTAAATGTATATCGCACTTTTAGGATATTATGAGCGTACTAATATCAAGTCAAATAATTTGTCAGACACATAAAATATAATTCAATATCAATTATTTTGTTTAACATAGTAAATAATAACATTAAAAATGATCTTTCCTGGACGTCCGTGTGTCTGTGTTTATAGATTGGTGTAAGTGGCAGGGAAATTGGTCGAAAAAAATATCGTACCGGAATATTTTTTTTTTTATTATCTAAAGTAATACACTACGGACTTTTTCAATTAATATGAGCGTTCAATTCACTGTCGTTTAATTATTATTCATAAAAAACTAATATACGACTGTGTATATTTTTGTATATCTATCTATTTATTACAGTTGTAGCGCCATTCGTTTCTGAACGTCTCAGCCTAAAATCCAGCGCCGTTACGTTGGCAGCGCGACGACTGCGCCGCCAAGGCGCCAAAACAAACCGCGCCCTGCCGCCCGCGCCTGATACCCCTCTCGCCCCTTTCCCTAAAAAGACGCTACGAGACGGACGTGTGTCCTCCGGTCGCGTCCCGAGTGACCCGACTCCATGATTGTGTTTTTGTAAACTTTCTACAATATATGTGTACCTACTACCTGTTACCATATTATAAATGTGTGCCACTATAACTGTGTGTTTTTAAGAACGTTGAATCCCTACACAGTGTTCCCCCCCCCCCCCCCCTTATAATTAAGGCGCCACTAAACCATAGCAGAGTTATCTGTTTTTTTATAATTGTTTTTTGTATTGTTTTATTATTATTTATATTTATTTTTTATTTTATTTCATTTAATTAATTATCTTATTAGCAGTAATAAGAAAAAAACGACGTAAACGTTATGAGGCGTGCACTTTTGGATTTTCCAATTTTTTTTAATTACAATGTTAGTCAAACAGTAATTGTTGGAAAAAAGTGGTGAAATATAAAGTCGAAACTTTCTAAATACAGATAAATTTGTTATTCATTCCCTTTATTGAATGATTGCGTAGGAATGTAACCTGAACACACTACAGTTTCATCAGATACTTTTGGAACAGACTATACTAACATATTTTATTCTTATAATTTCACAGACCTTAAGCCAAGTGGTTGTCAAATTCCTTCTCGTCATGCTTTACTATTACTTCATTATCTTCGAGATAAAAAGACATCTACTCTCAGGCAATGAAGTAAGTATGATATTCATTGACCACCACAATATTTGAAAACATTGTCTCAGTTGTGTTTATAGGAAACAATATTAACGTAGTTTGTGCCATAACATAAAATTATTCATCTCTTGTCAATATTTTCTAATTATAAATATGTTTGTTTAGCCGGCGTTCTTTGGTGTCGATTCAGTCATTTTTCTATTGAAGAATATAATACTCATCATTATACATAGCATATACTGTGAGAGGTTCTATATAACTGTTGAGGAAGCTGAGACGGCGTGTATACAGCTTATGAAGAATGAGAACTGTCCAAGTAAGCATGTTTTTAATTAAATTACAGGGACTACTTAAAATACCGGAAAAATAAAGTTTTAGATACAAATCGTGCATACGTAGATCATAACACAAAATAGTTTGAGGTATACAAAAAGGTAAAATCTTCCTTCCTTACAGACAGCCACAAACATCTCTGCAAGAATGTGATACCGGCAAATAGAACGTTCAGTAAGATGACCGCGTGTGGCCTGTTCTATGTAGACGCTACGCTACCAATATGTGTGGTAGGAGTAATCACTAATTACGCTGTTGTATTGTGGCAGTTCACTTTTATGTAAGGAGTTATTAAAGAAAAATAAATATTTTATAAAGAGTCGCAATTGTCTGTTTCAACATAACTGGCAACTTATTTTTGAAAAATATATCGCTCAAAGTAATAGTGGATACTTTTAAGATCCTGAGCTGCTCCGTGTGGTGCCGGACGTAAAGAATACCATCATCCCATTTCTTCCCAAGGGTGTTGTAAAAGGTGACTAAAGGACTTACTAGAGAATGGGCAGCAGCGTTCTCTATTCATTTTAACACCATACTGCGATCGCCAACCTGCCTGCCAAGCGTGGCGATTATGGCAACCCCCCCCCCCTTTGGGGGAGGCCTATGTCCAGCAGTGGACGTCTTTCGGCTGGAATGATGATGACTTTTAAGATCTAGAAGCTGTTTTTTTGTATGGCATCTCGCTGATCAACCTAGGAGGTTATCGGCTGCTTAACCGGCTATCCTGTAGATGCCTTATTAAGGTCTCCAGCCAGGCCATAAAACTTATAAACCAAGCGACAACACGCTAAGGGCACCCTCTGTGGGATACGGACCTCAGCTTAGGTCATCGCTAGGGGAGGGAAGCAAGGGACAGGCTGGATCGGATGAATTTAAAGACGTGCGACGCGACACAAAGGCCCCGCGTGTCGCGCGACGAGTGGTGCCTTTGTGTCGCGTCGCGAGTCGCGCCGGTATGTACTCAATACTCAATATATTTATTGCTTCCACATGTGAACTTAGGTGGTAGGTTTTACAAATATGATCATTGTGGACCCTGTCGGGCACATCAAACAGTAGGAGAGAGGAAGAGGGCTTTTATTTGACTACTAAGTTGTTGTAATAAATATTGTAATTATTTTAAAGTAATTTAAAATTTGTCATTGAAATATTCATTTATATTATAATAGCATTTATTTATTAGAAATTGTTTTAATTTATTAGTGAATATATTCAATTTTTGTTCTTCTTTAATTATTTCTGGTAATTTATTGTATATCTTAATTGACATGACTAATGTACTTGTTGAGTGCATTTTTAATTTAGAGCGTGGTAAGTTTAACCTATTTTTCTGGCGTAATGTATATTTAGACTGCATATTTTCTCTTGTTGTGTAAAAGTGTTGGTAATTTCGAACGAATTTGCATAATTCTAGAATGTATAAGCAATGGAGGGTAAGTATTTTATGTTCTTGGAAATGAGGTTAGCAACTGTCGGTGTCTTCTATATTTACTAATTTTTATGAGTCTCTTTTGTAATGTGAAAAGTGTCGGCGCATCTGTGCTGTTCCTCCACAATATCACGCCGTAACTGAGCCACGCATATGCGTAGGCATAATAGGTAACAAGTGCAGATTTAAGGTTAGTGGTTTTTTTTACTTCACGGAGGGCGTATGCAAATTTGGGACAGTTTTGATTTTATCTTTCTAATGTGTGATTTCCAATTTATGTTTGTGTCTATAGACAGGCCAAGTAAAGTAATGTAGAAGCCTTAAAGCTACAGGCTCAGTGGTGCGGGCTGACTCGAGCAAGGGTCGGGGCGGTGATGGACGGGGCTGACTCGAGCAAGGGTCGGGGCGGTGATGGACGGGGCTGACTCGAGCAAGGGTCGGGGCGGTGATGGACGGGGCTGACTCGAGCAAGGGTCGGGGCGGTGATGGACGGGGCTGACTTTTAGGGAATGTCTATGCATTTGGACAGAATCTGTCCGTTAGTATTTGCGTGATGCTGGAACACACATACAGACAAACATGGCGAAAATATAGTTTTTTAAACCGTGAAAACCGTTTGAAAATCCTTTCAGTAGTTTGCTCCTTTGATTTACTTAATGAAGATATTGTATAATCATGAAATGAAATTTTGATTTTATCTCAAGGATAACTGAAGTCCAGTGACTGATTTTTAAATTTCTTGATATGTTTTGGTAAATAATAGGAAAAAATACATTAATGACTGGGTTTAAAAAAAAATGGTTTTTCAACATTATTTTTCTGCTATATTTTGTATGGAAGTTGAAATTAGTGCTTCCCCCACATGCAAGTAGACCATATAATAATGTTGATTGTATATTATAATTTTCAAAATCATAATAGTGTCTTGTAAAAAGATAATCAAACGTGAGTCTGGCGCCATTTTGCGGAAAACTTGTTGCGAATATTAGTGATTTTCCATGAATACTTAATCTATTTGATATCGATTTGATCACATGCAAAACAAAGAACTCAACATTTCTAATCACAAACAATTTTTGTTTAAATTATTTTTCGCTCTCTCACAACCAATGAACAAAATTGATCAAAATCAGCCGATTTCATGCACGTCCCTAACACAGAGAAATACAATCTTTTTACGCTCGGAAACATACTGGGTGTCAAAAATAGAAACTTTTCGATTGTGTTTTGTTTTCATTTAAATAAAAGCTAATATTTTTTTTTTTTTTTTATGTTATTGTTAGTCATTTTTTATGTCATGGAGTAACGCTATTTGACTGCTGATGAAATGCAGAGAACTGTAGGAATGCTACAAGCGGGAAGAAAGCAGTCCCTGGTATCTTCAGGGTATCTCGGCATATTTTGTCGGCTTTGGCAGCGTTACGTTAATGCAGGGGATTCTGCTGAGCCAGGCCGTGGAAGGAGTACAACTGCTCGACAGGACCGATACATACAACTGACTGCAAGACGTCAGCCGATGTTAACCGCTATAGAACTATGTTCAGATTTTTTTATTCTCAGTAGTTTCAGAGATAATAGGGAATGGTAAATTTTCATCAGCTTGCTTAAAAATAACTTTAAAATTATTTATTTTAAAATTAAAAAAACATACTTGAGACACTCACAGTTAGCCCTTTCATTTGATACATCACACAGTACAGCCAGCAATTTTTTTTTTAATTTTCTTATTTGTCACCCATGTGACCTCCATATTATATTTAAAATACGAAACTGAGTTTGTTTGTTTGTTACGCTTTCACGCTAAAACAGATGGCACATCATGGGTAGATCATGATCTGGGTTAGTAAAGAAAGAAAGAAAGAAAGAAAGAAAATACGTTTATTTGCGGTAAACATGACGCAACAAAGAACATAAACACAAAAATAAGAAAAGGTTGGGGGAAACATGCGTCACATCCACGCAAAACGGCTATCGCTCAGCATTATACTGCGACCCTATGCAAGACAGAGCCCCAGCGCTGGTTTTTACTTAGGATACTTTTTATCCTGATAGATTAAATCGAGATTTATGCGGGTGAAACCGCGGGGCGCAATGTTAATAAATTAAGGTTTCGTGCCCACCGAGCCTTTCCCTGGTTTGTATGTAAAGGCTTGCTCAGAAAATAAGTAAGGTCGCCTTTTCATTATTGTAATGAAATAATCAATAAACATTGAAAGGATTACTACAAAAATAAATAGGAACATAGCTACACATCAAGCATAGCTCATCGAACAACGGGCAGTTAGAGATGGAAAAAATGTTTCAAACACGTAGAGTTATCCCAAAGCCCCTATTCCAAGTGCTCCCAAAGAATCGACTCGAAAAAGAAGCTCAAAGAATAGTGCACTCTTTTAATTTTGCACTTCATTAGTTTTTCTCTTCTAAATATTGTGTACAATATAAACATATTTATCCAAGAGGAAATAAGTATCGATTGTTGTCATTAGTCTATGTATTATTCATGAATGCTATGTGTATCTGTGTAGGGTTTACTTTAGACCTCAGAGCTGTAAATATGAAACAAGCAGAAAATGACTTTATTACATTCCTTGGCGCTCTTTATTTTATCATCCAATCAATTTGCTTCTTAATGTTGTCCATTCTGGACATTGTGCACAAACACAACAACGTCTTTCTTATTTTGAAGTTCCAAACTATCCATAAAAGCATCAATTTTAGAAGCAGTATTCGGAGTTACATTCTTTGGAATTGGATCACACTATTATCTTCTATATGTGGAGATATAATATACATATTTAAATGTGCACTATTATATGTCTCGTGTAAACACAAGTTTTGTGGATATTGCCCTTCCTTTTTTTTGTGATGTAATGTTTATAACATTCGATGTCAACTTTATTATTGCTATCCGAGTTATAATATTATTGAAAACATATCTCGATGAATGGATAAAAGAAATCCTGACGATGAATGCTGATCAAAATAGTAATAAACAATGTCAGAAATTGCTACAGATATACCAAAATATTTTAAAAGCTTACAATCTGTATATTAGAATTTTTCAGGTGTTGGTAAGTTCACGATTATTCTACTTGAAACATTATCTACTTATTATACAGTAAACGATCAAAAATAACCCTAATTGAAAACCTTCATCATCAGAAAAAATGGCCAACTTTTTTAATATTAAGTACAGTAAGTGCGTTTTTGTTTTCCCAGATTTTAAGCCAAGTGGTAGTCAAATTCCTCCACGTTATGCTTTACTATTACTTCATTATCTTCGAGATAAAAATACATCTTCTTTCAGGCAACAAAGTAAGTATGTACCTTTACTTTGTAAGCTTACATTACCTATTCTTTTAGGGTTATAATAATCATAGAATTAACTGCCGATTTTTTTTCTTCTTTCATTCAACTAATCAATATACATTCTACAGAGCTCTCATTGATTCAATATTAGTTTAAATCTTC
This sequence comes from Tiliacea aurago, assembly GCA_948098905.1. NCBI lineage: Eukaryota > Metazoa > Arthropoda > Insecta > Lepidoptera > Noctuidae > Tiliacea > Tiliacea aurago. Next base: position 23,037,649 of record OX402597.1, on the reverse strand, counting down.
AGTTTCTAACAATATCTTAACACTTTGAATGTCTTAGTTGTGTTTAGAGGTAACAATATTAAGGTATTTTGTGCCATAATATAAAATTATTCATCAGTTGTCTTTGTAGTTCATTTTCTAGTTTGAAATATTTTTATTTGGCCGGCGTTCTTCGGTATCGATACAGTAATTTCTCTATTGAAGAATATAATACTCATCCTCATACATGGTACTTACTGTGAGAGGTTCTATATAACTTTTGAAGATGCTGAGACGGCGTGTATACAGCTTATGAAGAACACGAACTGTCCAAGTAAGAATGCTTTGACAACAATATATCTATGCGACTGGTTAAACAAGAGATATATTCAAGGACTCAGCCTACTTAAGAGTCATGAATATATCTCTTGTTGTATTCTAATATAATAAGATGAACAGCAAAAAACGAAAATTCTAATATATATTATACGATACATATATTTCCTTACAGAGAGTCACAAACGTCTGTGCAAGAACGTAATACAGACAAATCGAATGTTCAGTAAGATGACCGCGTGTGGCCTGTTCTATGCAGACGCTACACTAACAATATATTTTATGGGATCTATCACTAATTATGCTCTTGTATTGTGGCTGTTCACTTTTATGTAAATGTTACAAGGAATAATAATAACATTGTTTCGAGCAATACCTGAAGCACTATATGAATCTGTTCATCTGCTTGGAACCTTGCAAGTTAATTTAAATGTAACTCAAAAGTACAAAGAAAACAAATAAAGTACTGAGGTGTAAAAGAAAACTACAATTACATACTTATTTTTATATAATTACAATAGTTAAGTTTATGAAATAAAATGTCCCTTTTGTAGTGTTTAGTTTAAATGCTACAGTTAGGTTTTTATATATACCTATACCCCCAACGTGGCATTACGATAAGTCCCTGTAAATCCTTATTAGCTTATAGAACCTGTCCGATTTGCCACCAATGAGCTAGATCATCAAATACACTCAACCACAAATCTAAACAATCTCTATTCTACTATACATCTTGTGAAGGTCATCATCTCATGTTTCCGAATCTATCGATAAAGGGAGGAATATAAAATATATAGATACCTACGGTAGCTTCTTGTTTTTGAGTAAGTTACAGCACTGTGGCATTGTGGTTATTTTTATTTTATTTATTTATTGAGCAAGGCATACCAACAACATTTACAACGATAGTAACAGTAGGTAATAACGAGTCTTCGATAGGCACTGAGCAAATACATCACATACAGGAGGCATGCACAAAATTCTTGTTGTTTCATTAATTCTCGTGGATGGCATAATTCCATAAAACAAGTTTATCCTCGAGCAACTTTAAAAATCTAATAGCATAATCAATGTTGGCATCAAACATAATTAAAACAACAAATTGAACAAGTAAATAAAAGATAGATTTTTTTTGGGTATACAGCATACTTGCAATCATCATCAGCATTTCATCCGAAAGACGTCCACTGCTGGACATAAGCCTCCTCCCCCCAAGCACCTCCAGTTCGACCGGTTCTATGCTTCCCGCATCCAGCGGATTCCTGCAGCCCTCACAGGTCATCATACTCAATATATTTATTGCTTCCACATATTGTGAACTTATGTGGTAGGTTTTACAAAATATGATCATTGTGGACCCTGTCGAGCACAGCAAAAGTAGGAGAGAGGAAGAGGGCTTTTATTTGACTACTTAGTTGTTATAATAAATATTGTATTAATTTTATAAGAATTTATGTTATGTAAAATTTGTCATTTCAATATTCATTAATATTGTAATAGCATTTATTTATTAGAAAATGTTGTAATTTATTTGTGAATATATTCAATTTTTGTTCTTCTTTAATTATTTCTGGTAATTTATTTGTATTATATTTTAATTGAAATGACTAGTGTACTTGTTGAGTCTCATAATTATAATAACAGCAGAATATAATGTAGGAGCAAATAATCACAGCAACACTTATTATCAAACTGTTTCTGATAAACCTATGTTATATTGTTGTGTTATTGTTCAGAAATCTATGGACTTGTTCAATGGTCAAAATGAACGACACATTATTCTTCGCGTGAATCAGATTACTAATGAAGTTCATGAAGATTCCAAAGATATTATAACAGAAGTCGTTGATTACGGTATAGAACTCCATTTCAACAATGGCAATCACTCTCACACTTACTATACGTGAGTGAGATAAGATAAGATAAGATTTCATTATTTGTTTAAAGTTTGTATACATACAAGAGCATGCAAGATATTACAGTCATCGTTTGAGTCCAATTGTTTAGCCGTAAGTATCGGCGTACAAATATTTCCATAAAATTTAAAATAGTTAACAATAACAAAAATCGATAAATTACCTAGAATAGACACTTACAAAGTTTATAATTTAGAAACTTTATAAATTACAAATTATTGTTATGTTATAATGTCATTATTCTATACTTATTCATATATGAGTCGAAACAGAAACAAAGATATGTACAAGACAGTGCCGCAAAGTAACAGGACTTTATTATACAGATTATTTGCAGTCACGACATCGTTTTTAATGCGATACTTTGGACATAATAGACTTAATAAATTGGCTTGCAAGAGAGTAGAGGCTGACTAATATCAATAATTCGGTTATTTATATATTCTTACTCACACATATCACACGTATTCGCGCGTTTTGGCCATGTTCTAGGCATAACACTCATTCATTTACAGTGCTGTTTGTATAATTTTAAGTTACCTTTTATTTTTAGTTTTGCATACATTGTCTACTTTTCAATTGCATAAGATAATTATAAGTGGAAGCGCGGAGTCTCTTAACACAAGCAATTCCTTGCTTAAAACGTGATCTCGAATAATATGTATCTATATTTCCTTTGTAATTGAAATAAACATATTTTTGTTTCGCTTGTTATTAGACATTTTCCTAAACAAAAATGTCTCCAATGAGAACAATATAGTAATTTTGGTCAAATAATAATAATAATGACTTTAATTTAATCATAACAGCCGCACGGGTCGATCGTCAAGGTTAAGTAACGCTTGCCGAGGTCGGTCTGTGGATGGGTGACCAGTCATTACATATCGAGACCCCGCTGTGCCTTGGAAAGTACGGTAAGCAGTTAGTCCCGGCTGTCATTCGTAGATCTTTGACAGTAATTACGTGTAGTCAGAAGCCCGAAAGTCTGACAACCATTCTTGCCAAGGGGTATCGTTTTCCCAGTAACCAGTGGGGTGGTCAGATAGGCAGTCGCTTTATTTAAAATACTGTTAAAATAAAATGAAATCGTTTATTCTGTAAATAGGTTCGGAATCACTTTTACACGTCATATTAAAAAATAAGCTAGATGTAGTCGACATTTCCTATCTGACTACCCCTGAGAAGAAATGGCGAAACAAACTCAGGGGTCAAAGTCTCTTTTAAAGTCCAGACATAATCTTGGTCAGATCATATGAGGACCATGTACATCCGTGACTGAAATGGACTTTTGAGGAAAGAACCACACAAATTTGAGTGGACCTGTCCAATCAGTGCAAGCATTTGTCAGTAATAGTGCAGCTCAACTCAAGACTTAAGACGCAGATATAATATGCCAGTGACCTTGAGTGGTTAGCTTGCGTGTTCTGTACTGAGCTCATGCAACGCGTCGTACGTTCAGCCAGTAATAGGACTCGCCCATCAAGGAGCGCTGTCCCCAATTTGACGCATTATTAATTTATTATACACAAAACAAAAGGTATTTTAATAAAACGCTTATTCTAAAAGATCAATAATTAAATTATCTTTAATTTGGTGAAGGTCTCAGAAAAATACGCGTGGTAGATTTTGCGCCATTCTCAGTTTTTATCCGCGTTAGACATAACTTTACAAATTAATTTCACTATGTAATATAAACATAATCTAAAATATTCACATTTAAGTTATTGAGAAAATCTCTAATTTATCATATATTTTTTTGAAATCATTAACACTACTCGTTTAGACGTGATCTTCAGTGTAAAATCATTAAAAGTCGGTTATAGTCCCCTTAACGAGCTCAACGACTCGATAAACAATACCAAAGAAAGGACATTTGGGTAGGCCGAATAATGTTAAATGTTATTCAGCTGCATCCAGACTGGAAGCCAACCCCAATATAGTTGGGAAAAGGCTAAGCAGATGATGATGACTTTACGTACCTAATTGAGTTTATGCGTAAAAGTTATTAAGGGTTATTCAAGTTCGTAAGTTAACAACTACTATTCGAGTAGTCAGAAGATAATTGTCTAGACTGAAAATCAGACAAGAGCCGTTGATTAGATTTTTGGTTGCTAAGTCACGAGTACAAATCATATTTTCGTAAGATTTGTAGACAAGTGTTAAGAGCGTTTACGACGTACGGCATTTCATACAAACTTTCAAGCCCTTGTTTTTCGAAATGACTGAACCGATTTTAATGAAACGTCTTACGCATAAGTAAGATACAAAGGTCTAAAAAGTTAGGAAAGAACATTTTCGAAAAATAATGTTTCAGCCAAATTAGACCGATTTTAAATTGTCCATAGAAACAGAAATTTCCAGTTATCTGTATTTAAATAAGACATTTCGAAAATGTTCTTCACTAACTTTTTAGACCTTTGTATCCTGCTTATGCGTATGAAGTTTCATTAAAATCGGTTCAGTCATTTCGAAAAACAAGGGCTTGAAAGTTTGTATATAATGCCGTACGTCGTAAACGCTCTTAATAATCAGCTAGAATTAACAACAAAAAGGATGATTTTATCCAAAGTCGGATATCTTTTATCCGTGGATAGAATTGACGACAGGCTTTGTATGGAAAAACGGTATTAAATTCAAAATCATTCCCCGGACTAAGTGTTCAGCCTAAGATAAGATAATTATTGTTCTTATGCTTTTCTATTCAATTAAAATACTTAACGTGATTTGCTATAATTCTATTATAGCAGTGCTTAGACGTAAAACACATTAGCCATACAAAATCACATAATGTTACATTTAATTAATCATAAAATAAAATATTATAATAAAATTATAACGTAGACCAATCAAAGAGAGACCTTTGCGTTAACAATCACTTATCAAATGACAGTTACAACATATTATACTAAAATTCTAACGTAAGCCAATCAAGGAGTGAGACCTTTGCAATTACCAATCACTTAACAAATGACAGTTACAAACACATTTGAAGAATTATAATTACATGAAACAAACGACATTCGATTAAATAAATGCATTCTCAATGGCTTTGATGAACTTTCATATCACTTCATTATGAAACATCAACATGTTCGGTATAACATACGTATTGACAAAGTTCAGAGACAAACGACGATCAAAATTAGGCCCTATTCTACCGGACAAAAAACCGAAAATCCCATACACAAGTGAAATCTTGCTCGACAATTTCATCGAAAATGATTTTCTGACAGTTCTTAGGCCGTTGAATCAGATGCAATCGCTTCTTGTCTGTTCTAAGTATTCTATCCGTGACAATTTCATTACTTCCAACAGTTGCCTTTACAACTGTATCGGCGTTATCGGCTTTTTATTATCCCGATGTATAGGTTTATATGGCCTGATTACGTCCATTACTGACTGGGAAATTCTAGCCTTGATTCTTAACTGGACCAGTTTTTACGACTTCTTCAGCTACTCTTACGGTTTCATTATAAATTACTATATTAATATCAATTGGAGTAACACTAATATAGTTTTGGTATTAAAAACCCAATATGTGCTTAGAGCTGTCAAGATTACCGGCAAGGATCTCTTCATCTTAACTGTGCAGAACTGGGTTTCTGTCATCACTATAAATGGTATCATAATTGGGTCTATCATCTATATGATATATATGTTCTATCCCCATACAAATGTCGTTGATATGTTGTATTACTACTTTAGTATGACTTTTGATGTTAATCTGGTATACGCGAAGTTCCTTATCAAGTTGATCTGCAAGGCACTTTGTGCTTGGACCGAAGATGCTCGGAAAGCAGGGAATTCTAAATCTGTGTCTTATTGGGAATTTATGTTTGATGTTTATTTGAATATCTTACAGATTTACTTGACCGTAGAGAAAACTTTTAAACATTTGGTAAGCTTGTGTGATTATTTTCTCTTTGTTTTTCTTTCTTCTTGAAACCGTGTCCACCCAACGTGAGTAGATTCGCGCAGTCGCGGGCTTCCCGCATCTAATTGTAAAAATATTGTAAACTATTTTACTTTACTTTCAATAGGTGAATCGAATTTTCAGATTCTATTCTACACAATATTCGCAGTTTCCCATGGTCTAATAAACATAGCACTTATAATAAAAATGAAGCTATTTATAGAAGGCGGAGGACTCAGTGTAAGTAGCTGAATCACATTAATTCTAAGAGAGATTATCTATTTAATATTACATTATATTATTTTATTTCTTGGTGTTTACTTAATCTTTGCCTTTCCTCCGTAAATTATCTGCCCGCCTTTTCCTAACATGTTGGGGTCAGCTTTCAGTCTAACCGGATGCAGCTGAACACCAGTATTTTACATGGAGCGGCTGCCTATGTGACCTCCATAACCTAGTTACTGGGTAATACTGTTGGGCTTCTGAGTTCCCGTAAACGACCGTCAAAAATCTAAGAATGACAGTCGGGACCAACGACCTTAACGTCCTTTTCTATCTATTTTTTTTGTTTTTTTGTAGTGGCGTGTGCTAGCTAACATATGGTAAATAACTTAATTTAATGTTTTGTGTTGCGTAATGCAAATTATTTTACATTCTATTGCATAGAATCAAGTTTTCTAACTAGACAGACAGCTGTGCTGCTGGGAGTGTGTTGCGCCACTTCTGCTTCCCAGCTAAAGCACTAGGCCCAGGGGTTTTTGGGGGACTGTCTCATGTAATTTTTGACGTTCGAAAAGTGCTGATTCTCAGCCTAGTTTGAATAAATGACTTTTGATATGATCTAAGAACCGAGAGGTCTCGATATGTAATGGTCACCCATCCACGAACCTACTGCGGCAAGTGTAGCTTAACTTGCGATCGACCAGTGTGGCTGTTATTATTTAGCAACGAGCCCTTTCCGCCGTAAATACAGGTATAAAAGTAGATATCTTATTATAATTATTGTGTTGTATTTTTCCAGGCAGCCATATTCGTAGTAATCACTCAGATATGGTTCGTAAAGAACATTATGATACTAACATCTTTGAGCATTGAATGCGAGAGATTTTATACCGCCACTAAAGAAGTTCAGAGTACAATGATCATGTTCTCGAAGAGAAGAGGACTCTCAGGTAAAACCAAATTATATTGATTCAAAAAGTTCTTTCCTAAAAACCCTCTACAGTATACAGAAGTAAAGTATTTTTGGTTTTGGTTTCGCCAAATAGGTATAGTATGAATGTTTATAACTATGAGAAAAGAGGCAGATACAGAAAGGTATGGATTGTATGATAGATGATATGGCTAGGAAGGAATAGAACACCAGCATGACGACTAATGGTGCTGTTGTATGCAAGAAAAATCCATATGGCACCGACCCTAAAGAATTAAGAGAAAGAGAGGAAGTTGATGATTATATATGATGTAGTGTGCTAAATGCCTCTAATAAGTTAGTACAAAATAAAAATAAAACTTTTTCCCACAGAAACACAAAGACAAGTATGTAAGAATGTTCTACGTGTGCAGAATGCTGTCTTTAAAAAAATGGACGCCTGTGGAGTATTCATCATAGATGCCACTCTCCCTCTATGCCTGTTCAGTTTCATTACTACTCATACCGTAGTTTTACTTCAGTTCTCGATGTGACTTGCAATAATGTTTATAATATGTCTCTTAAAAAATATGTATATCGACGGACGGTGCTCATTGCAAATTTATAAAAACCTGGTTAAGTCCTATAAAAACAAAATATTGTGAAGTTGTCGTTGGCGTTTATTCCTTACTAACGTGTTCCTCTGTTTCTCCCTGTTTAATGATACTAATCATAAATATATTAGTTTTAGAAATAAAAATATATACAAACATATAATTACGGCAAAAAACAAAACATAGACATAATATCATTAAGGCAGAAAAAAAATTGGACTAGTACCATTAAACTGGGAGAAAACAGAGGAATACGTTGGTATGGAATGAACGCCAAGCAATGGCGTAATCAATAATGTGAATAAAAATGTGGTAAACTTTTCTCAATAAATCATTTATGATGCAATCGGTATTGTAAGCTTGTATTGTTAACTTAACAAATAAGTTACAAAATAGTGAATTCCAATATTACCATGCCGTTGTTAGTAATAAAACCCATCAACACAATTGCTAGCGTCGCGTCTACATAGAACAGACCACACGCGGTCATCTTACTGAACGTCCGATTTGTTTGTAGTAGGTTCTTAAAAAAAAGGCAAAAATATCCATTGGGTGAGCCAATAAGCGAAAGTTTATACCAAACTTGAAGAAAGACACAAATATTATGCACCTCCATTTAGCAGAACTCAACAATAAACAGTAATATGAACTTTTACATGGTTCTGCAGATAACACGATACCGTAACTTGATTAGGAACACACTTTTACTTGGCACAATTTAGAATTAACTGGGCAAAATAATAAATTACATATTTTCATGTACTTAACTTTTTTTTTGAAAATTGTCAGCTTCTTTTGAACTCCTATCATAATTATGAATATCAAAAAAAAAAATGAATAAAACCTTGATGACCAGGTAGAAACCAAAAAGTTGCAACCGCAGAGTTTACGCTGCAATGTGTTGGGACAGTTGATGACAAACCAAGGGTAGCAGTAATGAATGATAATGATAAATTATATTGTTTGGTAAATAAAGAGCATGTCAAAAAGAAAAAGAGTGTCTGTGGAGTTTGTTGCCCGTTCTTATCCATAGAAACCTAATATTTGGAATGGGCAACTAGCTTCATATTTGTAACTGACCGACTTCTTGACAATTCAAAAGTGCCTGTAAATGGTTTAATTGAAATAAATGCTTTGAGTTTGAGTTTGAAAATGTTAATTAGGGAAAAGATGATTATTTGAGGGATAAAGAAGGATTATTTGACGAGGACTAGGAAAGAAGTTAACGATACGATGATGGCGGATAGGGTTTTATGAAAGAAAAAGATATGCTGCGCCAACCAACTGTTTATTAAATACTTTGTGAGGAGTATGTTTCTAAATGATCGTCCATTCTTGATCATTACAAAAGGGATAACTGGAAAACTTTGCAAAGACAGTTTAATTTATAAAATCAATAAAAAAATCCTTAAGGAGAAAATATACATAATTTGTATTTGTCTGACACATTTTGTTCAGGAACAAAGTTAAAAGTACTTTTTTAATTTACTACTGGGAATATCAAATTGATACGATCAGTAAGTACATACATATATAAACCCAATCGTACTAACATTATGGCTGAGTCTGGCACAAGTCATCGAGCAACAGGCAGATGAAGATGATAGCAATGTTTAAAAACGTGAAATAATACAAAAGCCCTCATTTCCTGTGATACCTAATAATGAAATCGACAAAGAAGTTCAAAAAATGACGTATTCTTTTGATTTTGCACAACTTTTTTTTTTCTCTTCGAAATATTTAGTAAAAAATTATCGTGTTCACCCAAAAGGAAATAAGTATCAATTAATGTCGTTCTGCTTTACTTTGTTCATGAGTTTGTTCAGTTTCTATAGAATGATAACTATCAATATGACGGATAGAAGTATGAAACCTACTGAGAATGACTTTATTACACTTCTTAGTGCTGTTTATTACATACTGTATGCATTGGGATTTATAATGTTATTCGTTTTAGACATTGTGCACAGGCACAACAACGTCTTTCTTATTTTGAAGTTCCAAACTATCCACAAGAGCATTGAACTACTCTCTGTAGTGATATTTTCATATATGCTTCTTTTTGTGTCTTGTACGATAACTCTAGTCTCAGTGAGATTGTCCTTGACTTTTTTTGTGACGTAATGTTTATAACATTTGATATAAATTATATAGTTGACATCCGAGTAATAATATTGTTAAAACAATTTCTCGATGAATGGATAAAACATGTCCTGATGTTGAACGACGGACAGGAGAATGATGAACATTGTCTCCAATTGCTCGGGATATTCCAAAATATTTTAATAGCCTATAATATTAATAAGAATATATTCCAGTTATTGGTAAGTTCACAATACCTTTGAAGACTAGAAATTTTACAGAAAGTGCTTAATTTGAATTGGATCCCAGGCATGAGTCCCCACACCAATATTATAAATGTAGAAGTAACTCTGTCCATCCATCAACTGTCTGTCACGTTTTCACGCCGAAACCACTGAACCAATCGATATGTTTGACAGATAGGTCGCTTGCGATCTGAACCAATCGATATGTATGACAGATAGGTCGCTTGCGATCTGAACCAATCGATATGTTTGACAGATAGGTCGCTTGCGATCTGAACCAATCGATATGTTTGACAGATAGGTCGCTTGCGATCTGAACCAATCGATATGTTTGACAGATAGGTCGCTTGCGATCTGAACCAATCGATATGTTTGACAGATAGGTCGCTTGCGATCTGGAGAAGGACATACTATTACTTTCAATACTGGATACGCAGCATACTTGTATACGCAGACAAGGTCACGGATAACCGCTAGTCAAAAATAAATATAAAATAATGTCCAGCTGTCTGTGTTCTCTTTTTATCTTTCTTAGATACTCTTATTTTACAGCTATATAGTCATCTTCTAGATGTAGTAGTGTTTCGTCATCATCATTTCGACCGACCCTCTGCTGGATATAGACGCCCAAAATGTTTATTTCAACATACGATATTTTTTACAGACTGTAAGCCACGTAGTAGATGCATTTTACCGCAGTATACTTTTTATTTATGTGGCAATTTTCACGTTTAAACGATTTGCATTAGCAGGAAGCAGTGTAAGTATAACACATCGTCCGGATTGATTCAAAGGTACTCTTTTAGCTGTAGTTTTATGTCTGTCGTTATACGAACAAGATCAGGGCTGGCCACACCAGTCTCGACATAGATAGCGATCGCTTTACGACCGAATTTGATCGCAAAGTCCTAATGGGATCTCTATACGGTCAAAATTGCTTGATATGCACGAAAAAATCAGAATCTTGTCAAGCATTTTTGACCGTCTAGGGACTCCATAGGACTTTGCGACTGAATTCAGTCGAAAAGCGATCGCTTTATATGTCGAGACTGCAGGCCTAGATGTATGAACGTGGATGAAGCAAAAGGAGTATGTTAAGATCGTAGCACATGGCGTTCTGTAATATCTACTTACCCCAAGGAGAAAAGGCACGAAGTCATTGTTGTTTATATTTCATATGTACCCACATACATAAACTCACGCCTCTTTCACATGGAGGTAGGCAGAAACTATAGAACGCCACCTGCAACGATCCTTACATATATACTCTTTTTGCTTCGTTTACGTTCATACATCTCGTCATACACGCACGCTGCCACCGCCGCCGGTTGCGAGTACTACGCACCTAACCTATATTTTTACTAACTCTTCTATTTCTGCCCGTATCTGATGCTGGAACACGTGCTCGTAAAATTGACAGTGGCCTGTTTTACACAGCACGCATAGCATTTTGGAAACAAAAGCAACGAAAAAATTAAAGATTGTAAAAACATGTCTATGGCGCGATGGCTATAATGTCGAGCCGCCCTATGTTTGGGCAGAAGAGATGTCACAAAGAGCTAATTATGTATATATTTAGTAGAATAGAGGTAGATGAGGTCATGCTACACGTGCTGAGGACAGAACCTCAAGTTCAAATAAATATTTCAAACAGTCTCTGAATTTGATATTTTGGTTGCCAGGCTCCGCTATTTAGTGTGGTCGTGTCATTCATTTGGCTATCAAATAATATAGCTTTGGTTGTTATACATAGCATATACTGTGAGAAATTCTATATAACTGTCGAGGAAGCTAAATCGGCCTGTATACAGCTTATCAAGAACCAGGACTGTCCAAGTAAGAAAGTTTTGACAACAAATACACTACACCAGCTGCAGTGGTGCACTGGAGCAATGGTGGCCCAGTGGATGGCCGTCCACTTACGAGTTGTAGGTCGTAGGTTTAATCCCAGACAGGTGCTTTACTTTGTGTAAATTATTTCATCACCACTGCTCTCAAAACGGTGAAGGAAAACATCGTTAGTAAACCCTAGAACGAAAAATTCGAAGACATGTGACATCTACCAACCCGCACTGGGCCCACGTGGTAGATTACAGCCCATTTCGTCTCACTGAGAGAAGACACTTGTGTCCCAGCATTAGAAAAATTATAGGCTGATTATGCTATTATGCTTTAATATACCCTAACTCCTCCAGTGTCGATAGATTTTAATATATGAAGTTCTGTCCATGCTAAATTTTAGAAAATCTGCTAATTTCAAAGATACAAGATTTTAAAACTTATATTATTTTCAGAAGTCATGTTTATTACCAAACATTTTCTAACTTACAACATCTTTCCTTCCAGAGACCCAAAAACATCTTTTCAAGAACGTGTTACAGACAAGTCGATTGTTCAGTAAGATGACCGCGTGTGGCCTGTTCTATGTAGACGCTACGCTAACAATATGTTTGATGGGAGTTATCGCTAATTACGCTGTTGTACTATTGCAGTTTACACTTTTGTAAAGTTACTGTTTAAAAATAATAAACATTGAGTAGCAATATTTTTTAATTATGTTTTATTCATCATCTAGCTAACTCTAGTCCACTGCTTCATGCATTTTTGTCTCACCATAATCATTCGGAAGAAACCGTAAGCACATGCATAATATAACAAAGAATGACCTAGTTTCTTTTGTCAAACATGATGGAAACGAAATAAAAACACCTATTAATTTCACTAAAGTAACAAGGCAAATATTGATGCTATCCATACATTACATATTAAAAAACGCGTTCGTAGCAGCCATTTCAGAGTCAAACGGAATCGAACAGCGGCCGGTTGAAGATGATAATAATGTCACACAAACTTGAAATTATGCCAAAGCCCTCAATCCAAGTGCTACCAAATAATGATCTCGAACAAGAAGTTCAAAGAATGACGTATTCTTTTAATTTTGCACTTAATTTGTTTTTCTCTTCAAAATATTGTATTAAATGTAATCATATTTATCCAATAGGAAACAAATACTTATTATTATCGTTCTACTACACGTTATGCATGAACGCGTTGTGTTTCTATCGTATATTCACCGTAGACATAACAGATGTAAAAATGTCAAGTTTTGAAAATTATTTTATTCAATTAATTAGTTTTCTCTACTACTTCGTTCATGCAATTGGTTTCACAATGTTCTTCATTTTGGATTTTGTGCACAAAAACAACAATGTCTCTCTTATTTTGATGATTCAAACTATCCATAAGAGCATCGATTTTAGTAAGAGTATCCGGAGTTACATTATATGGAACTGGATCTCAATATTATCTACTATAACTACTGCTTTTTCCGTATTTATAGTTTATTACATTTTCTTTGATAGTATGAGTTGGTTAGAGGTTATCATTGATTTTTCTTGCGACATAATGACTATCGCGTTCGATTTAAATTATATGGTTGCCATCCGACTAATAATATTATTGAGAAAATATCTCGCTGATTTGATTAAAGATATTCTGATGTTGAATGACAGTCCGGAAAGTAATGAACGATGTATGAATTTGCTTAGGATTTACCAGAATATTATAAAAGCTTACAATCTGTATAAAAACATTTTCCAGATGTTGGTAAGTCCACAATTCTTATACTTGTATCTTTTTGTCACCAACGAGAGTTGTTCTTAAGTACCTTATGCAATTTTAATTGAAATTACTGGAAACCTCAAATTAGGAAAAAAAGTCTGCTGTTCTCCAACCTCCCCCCCCCCTCCCGCCCCTCACTCTTTTGAAGTTTTCAGTTACATCAATTACATCTTGTATAACCATAATAATTGGATGCAATAGGACTACTCGTCATCAGTAATATTGAACAGGTTCAATTTTATCTTGCTTACCAATTGTCGTCTTTTAGACAAAATATCTAAGTCAGTCTACAACAAACATTGTAAAAATATAAACAAAAGTAGCAGGATGGCATTTGTCATCAGCAATACGGTCAAAATAATAATCAGCTTCCTCGTCTTCTTCTGGAGAAAATGCCAAACATTATTTGTTTTATTTTACAGACATTATGCCACGTACTTGAAACATTTTGCCGCAGTTTACTTTTTATTTATTTGATTATCTACACGTCTAAACAATTTGTACTATTTGGAGACCATGTAAGTACACATATGATAATATTTTGTTTTTCTTTATTTACATCCGAGTAATTTCATGGATTTATGCAAATGTACCTACTCAACCAATAACATTTAATTTGTTAATAATAGAAATACTCAAAACACTTAATAAATACTGCTGATTTTATTAGGAATTTCTTCCAGCAGACTTGCATCAGGAGAGTTGGACGAGAGATATTAGTGTGTAAAAAAACAATACATGAAAACTTAAATAGGACTATAATAACCTTATGTTAAAATACACTTACATAATTACAACAGTTTAAAATAAACATACCTACAAATAATATACACTGGAAATACAACATAGTCACTTTCTGCAATTGCGGCCTGGGACATAGAATACCTACTTTTTATCCGGATAGTATAATGCTTTGGGATAATTACCCTTAGACGCGGGCGAAGCCACAGGCTAAAACTATTTTTTAAATATAACCTTTCATATATAATATATAATACTATCTATTTTTACTAGAAAGCACCTTAAACTGTATTTCATGAAACATGAAACACTGATGGGCCAATAATTGAGTCCTGTGGAACTCCTTGTTTTAATAAACCTTGGGGCATAAATACGTAGTAATTTCTATTAAACGTTCTAGATACATAGATGCGTCTAGATCAGATATAAAAAAATGCTTTTAAAAAAGTATGATCAATGATCACTTATGATATAAATAATGTCAAATGCTTTTTAAAGAGGAATATCACGATAATTTAAGCTACTATTACGTTCGCTTAGGCGATGATAACACAAAGCAATTTATTGTATTTCTGCGTCATTAGGACAATATTTTATAGTCAGTAACACATTCATTGTATTTTATAATAATGTTCCTAAAACGTGAAATTATTCCAGAGGCCTCGTTTCAAGTCCTACCAAATAATCGACTCAATATAGAAATTAAAAATATTGTGTATTCTTTTAATTTTGCTCTTGGCGTATTTTCGTTTTCAAAATATAACGTTCATGATAATCATATATATCCTCACAAAAACAAATGTCAATTACTACTGTCATTCTGTCGTATGATAGTTTTTAATTCAATTTGTGCCTTTCGGATGTACACAGCAGTATCCGATATAATTAACGCAAAAATGTTAAACACTACTAGTACTGATATCTTCGTCTTCGTATTTGTTTTAACTTTTTTTTCCATATTACATGCTTTCTGTTTTACAATGATGTTCATTCTGGACATTGTGCACAAGCACAATAACGTCTCTCTTATTTTGATGATCCAAACTATCCATAAGAGCATCGATTTCAGGAAAAGTATCCAAAGTTACATTATTTGGAACTGGATTTCAATATTAATTATTATCTGTATTAATATTACTTTCATTGCGAGTTTTTACACATTACTTTATTACTCGGAAGAAAATTTTAATGTTACTTTAAAATGTATTAACATTTATGCTGATTTGACGTTTGTCGTATTTGATATAAATTTAATAATTGCCATCCGAGTTATGGTATTGTTAAGAAAATATCTCGATGAGTGGATTAAAGATATCCTGCTGATGAATAATGAGAATGAAAACGACGAACAATGTCACCAACTGCTTGAAATATATCAACATATTTTGAATGCTTACAATCTGTATAAAACAGTGTACCATGTATTGGTGAGTTCCTGCTTATTTTACCAGAATCATTCTTATATCATTATTTATTACAACATGCATTATTTTATTTTGTCGTTGTTTACAACACAGTATCTTTTTTTCACAGATGTTATGCCACGCAATGGATGCATTTTCCCGAAATCTATTTTATTTGGACACACCGTTTCGAATTATGAAAGAATATGGAGGACTTGGAGATCCTGTAAGTCTAAAAGTATTTCTTTTTGTTTTTCAGAAGTATCGAAATTGCGTTTCAAAAATACGTTATTATGGTGTAAATTAATGTTATGTCTTATTTTGTAGTTTGCATTAATGGGACTCACGACATATTCATGGCTAGTAAAGACTATAGTACTTGTGATTATACACAGTATATACAGTGAGAGGTTCTACATAACTGTTGAGGAAGCTGAGACGGCGTGTATACAGCTTATGAAGAACGGGAATTGTCCAAGTAAGAATGATTTGACAAAAAAATGTATCTTGACCAATTTTTTCTAGACTAAGAAAGTATATTCTTCTTGATTTCAGAAAAAATCTATCCTATATGTCGAAGTCTAATAATAATAAACCTTCCATTACAGAGAGTCAAAAACATCTTTGTAACAACGTGATATTGCAAAATCGTACGTTCAGCAAGATGACCGCGTGTGGCTTTTCTATGTAGACGCTACGCTACCACTATATTTGATGGGAATTCTCACAAACTACGTTATTGTACTGCTGCAATTTAATTTTCTGTAAAATGAGTATTTTGGTGGAATAAATACTGCTTTAAGACAATATCAATTGACGTATTTCATATCACGAAAAGTTATACAGGGGAGATTTTTTTTTGGCTAATATGGTTCTGATACAGCTGTTTTTTTTATAACCGACGAAAAATAATCAACTGTTGTGGGAATCTAGAATCATTTACTGAATTCATTGTCACTGTTTTTACGTCGAAATCCCTTATACGCTTTTCTTTTTATTTTTGGGAGGGAAATTATCAAATAACTTTTCCTGCTCTGGGCGCAGTGGGAGGGCGTGTCAGACTTTTACTGACTAAAACCCACCCGTGTTCATTTGCCTGTGTGCCAGGGCCACGATATCCCTTTCGGACAAACTCGCAACCCTGGCAGGCATTGGTCCTGATGGACCCCGTCAGTTGGTGTTGACATCTCTTTGAGGCGCGCGTGGAACACACAACGCGCCGTCGACCTGGGCTTGGTCCTCATCGGACGGCGAGCTACCCATCGCTCTCCGCCCGCAAGCCGGCGCCTACGGTGGCCGGAAATCGGCTTGCAACTGCCAACGCCCGACCCGTCTCCTGCGGCGACTAGAGGCGCGAGGGCGCGAACCTTGCCTCTCCCTCACGCGTTCCACCTCCACCTTCGCGAGCATTACTGCTTCGCAGAAGGAGGTGACGGCCTCCCATGCACTCTCGCTCCGAACCATGGCCTGAACCAGTGCCGGACGCGAGAGATCGCCGCCACCGATCGCCTCCGTGAGGACACGGCGGTGCTCCGCCCAAGCCGGGCAGATCTCCACCGTATGCTCCACCGTGTCCTCCAGGCGATCCACACAGTGGTGACAACCGGGTGTTTCCTCCCACTTTATCCTGAACAGGAACCTCCCGAAACAACCGTGTCCGGTGAGGACCCGCGTCAGGCGGAAGGTGAGGATGCCGTGGCGCCTCTCTAGCCACTCCTCAAACAGGGGACTTATCACCACAATTGTAGCGTGCCCAGCGCTGGGTTGCGACAATCGCACTCTCCATGCCGACATGAGATCCCGCCGGAGTTCGCTGTGCCGTGATTTCTCGCAGCAGCGGAGTTTCACCCCGGCGTTTCGCCTCCTCGCACCACTCCCAGATGTCCGTGAGGACTTTTGTCTCCAGATCCCACGGCTGCAGTCCGGCAAGGAGGCTCGCCGCCTCACGGGAGACCGTGCGGTAACCCCGTACCAGCCTGATGGCCATGACCCTTTGGGACGCGTTCAACTGCTGGGCTGGTCGCAGCCTCAGAGAACGCGCCCACACCGGTGCCCCGGCACCGAGGCGGCAGGAGGCGTTTGGACCCCCTAGAATGGGCAGAAGCCGCTTCAAAGCAGCCCCAGCCCTCTCCAATCTGGGAGCCAAACGTCGGAAGTGCTCCACGAAGTTCCACCAGCTATCGAAGACGAGTCCCAAGTACTTCATCGTCGACTCGACACCGATGTGAACTCCGCCCGTCGTTATATGGGAACTCGACAGTGGCGCGTTCTGAGGACCATAAAAACACATGGCCTCGGACTTGCGCCAGGCGCAGCGTGTCGTCAGCATAGCAGACTACGCTGACGCCGCTAGGGAGGTCGGCGCGCAGTACCCAGTCGTAGCCGATGTCCCACAGATGCGGCCCCAGGACCGATCCCTGTGGGACACCGCACGACATCTCTCGCCGGTTCCACTCTCCTTGGTGACCAGGGTAGATGACGGCCCTGTCCATCAGGTAGGCCTCGACCACGCGACAGAGGTAGGTCGGCATCCGGTGATACCGAAATGCCTCCCTAATGCAACTCCAGGGCAGGGTATTGAAGGCATTGGCGATGTCAAGAGACACCGCCAAGACGACCCCACCCCGGGCCACAGCATCCCCCGTCGTGAGGGCTCGATCGCGCCCCCTCCCTCCTCGCCCGCTCCCTTACACCCTGTATTTAGGTAATGTGTTATAGAATGGGTAACGAGAACTCACTAGAAGCGGGCAGTGCAGAAGACCGAAATCAAAATCAAAATATTTTATTTCATATTTAGGTATTATTTATTTTTATTTCACTTTATTGGGACATAAAACAGTTACACATTACAATTTAAGTGTAACAGAATAAATTCAAAACTAGGTAAACGTGTAACGTTTACCTAGTTTTTAACCCACACTAATGTCGGCGAAATAATGGTTTACTTAGATTGTTATTACGTGCGTTGAATTTACAGAGAAATAAGAAGTACTCGTACGTATTTTAGAATAATAGGTGTAAGATGGCTATTTTAAAGAATCAATAGCCATCCTTTTGAACTTAAAGTGTGTACCTAAGCGCAAAAATATCCAATTCGATGAACTGGGTGTTATACGTATCTACAATGCGACGGAGAGGCGCCCGTGCACCAGCGTGAGTTCTGCACCTTGCGGTGTGGAAAAGCCGGGGCACACGCGCCTCTCGGTCGTTTGAAGAACGCATGACGAAACCAAACATACGATGCGCCTTATTAACGATGTTATCAATATGAAGATTGAAGTGCAATTTCGAGTCCATCCATTGTAATACCGAGATCTCGAATGTGGTCAACTCTTGGCAGGCAGATACCATGTAGACTATAATCAAATTTTATAATGTTTTTGTTTTTTGTGAAAGCATTTAGGCTGGAGTTTGTTAAATGAGCAATATTGAGAAAGTCTATCCAGGTCCCCCTGCAAGAGCATGCAATCATGTTGGCTTTTGCGATGTCATCGGCATACATACATTAGAAATCGTGAATGAATGAAGCATTTCTTATTGTCATTGATAAACAAAATAAAGAGTAGGGGCCCCATAATTGAGCCCTGGGGCACCCCGGAGATGACAATGATTCAACTTGATTGAAAACCATCTTTTGCGATATATTGTGTATATACGCTATGAACCAGCGTAACAAATTGCCACGGATTCCGTTGTAAGCAATTTTATCTAAGAGCAGTTTTTGGTCCACTAAAAATAGTCACGGAATCATATCAATTCTTACAATAAGCATGTCCCAATTACCATCATATTTCCAAAACTGGCAACATAAATCTCTCCCCAAATACTTGAATCAAAATAATAATCTTTTAAATTGACATATTTCCTGCAATGTTTTACAAAGTAACGAAAGCTGTGGTAGGATTTCAAATATTATCAGTTATTTTATTTATTTAATATTCTCTTTGTGCGTGCTAGGCCACACTGTATTCATGTCCTTTGCTCGAGTAGTCAGCGCCGTTGTGATCGGTTACAAACAGTCGGATCTAGTAGTGCATTATACAGAAACAGTATTTTTGTAATGGCTCCAAAGGTCTATAATAAATTATCGAAATTTAAATTCATATTGAAATTTAAATTGTTTATTGAAATTGAAATTGTTTATTGAAATTGAAATTGTTTATTGAAATTGAAATTGTTTATTGAAATTTAAATTGTTTATTGAAATTGTTTATTGAAATTTAAATTGTTTATTGAAATTGTTTATTGAAATAATTCATTTACATAAATATTTACAAAATAGGGCCTTAGACTAGAGGTTAAGGTAAATAATAATTGGATTCTACCTGAACTAGGAATAAACCTGTATCTCAGGTATCTCACTGAAGTGTTACCTAAGATTCCAAAAAAATGTAACTGATTTATCGGGTGATTCCCGATGTCCTCAAGTTCCAAGTTCCCCAAAGCATAAATTATTAAATAAAAGTTGTACGACTTTGTCTTGACCGAAATCGTGAATGGTACAGTCGCCGAATCAATGCTTACGTACGTATCGTTTAGTGTTATTATTACTTGAGAGAACCAATGGGGTTAAAAACGTTATTTTTTCATTGCAATTTATGCTCAATATTAACATTAAGCAATACTAATACGTGAGTGATTGATTGTTATCTACAAACAAAGTTGTTCTGTACTTAATTACCAAATAGGCGCTCATCAATAAAAGTGTTAATGAGTGCGAATGAGAGAAAAATATCAAAACTTGTTTCTGCACTTGTGTGAATGAGAGGGGGAAATGAAACAAGTTTCAAAACTTGTTTCACTTCCTCGTCCTGTACTCCTGGTTTTTGCATAATATCTGGCACTATGACTGCAGTTTGCATAGCGACGTTGCTGGTTGTGCAAAGCGATGTAAAACTTTGGGAATATCAAAGGAGACCCCAGCAGAAATGGCTCATGCAACAAAATGTGCTTCATTAGCTTTCATGCCAGCAGAAGATTTAGATGATGCTTGGCTAACGGTGATGTCTACAGGACCCAATAGTGACAACATGGAAAATCCAACGACTATTTTGTGACGCAATGGCTAGAAAACGCTAACCTGAACCAGATTTGGAATTGTGGAGCTATGCGTCACAGAACCATCAATTTTTAGAATCTTGGCACAGCAAGATTAATAAAAAAATCGAAACGTTTTGTTTAATTTTAGAACAACTTTTGTGATCTCGACCGAGACACAGATCAGTGCAAGGTACTAAGATCCAGATGTGAAAACAAATGGATATCACTAACAAACCCGTCACTATTCTTGTACCATTGCTGCAACATTGATACTGTCAAAGTAATCTGCGGCGAACAGATAAACAAGGTGAAACTGAGCAAAGCTGGTGTCATTTACTTAGAACCAGGTTGCGTGCGGGTCAAGATTTTACGCTGAACATTCAGAGTCAAAAGAAAAACAGAATTGACATGAGCCCGGACATGTTTATACCTGATATGGATCAGTTAAACTTCATCATTAACAGCACTATGCCTTTAAAAATCTTACACGACGTAACATAGTCAGGCGAGATGAAGTACGCCTTACAAAAGCTACACAAACGAATCGATGACATGAAACAGTCAAGTGGAAGTAGGAGATACATTATCCACTCATGACATCCATCAATATGCAGTAAGCTACATCCTGATCGGCGCGCTGGCGCTGGCGGTGGGAGCGCTGCTGTACAGATGGCTGCGGCTGCGAGTGCGCCGCGCCCACATCACGTCGGATATGGAGCTTCAACCCACCAGAAGTTTTAGTGATGTGAACGTCAATAGTGTTAGTGTTAGTGCGCGGCATAACATGAGTGAACGTTATTCTAGGGCGACTCATAATTATGGTGAATTAAACAATACATTGATGAATAGGGCGTGTCTAGCCTAGTAATCCTTTAGGAACAATAAGCTCTTAATTTTATTTCAAATCAGTTTTACTTTTGTCTACTAACATTTTAATCTTAAGTTGGCTTGTTTTCACTTTGTAAATATTATTATCATGGTCATTCCATTATTTTACTAACATTGTTTCATCTCAGCATCCCTATGTTTCGGGGCCCGGAATATGTTCGGTGATTTCACCGAACACCTTAGTTAGCGACATTACAACTTGTTCAACTATAGCTAAAATAAAATAAAATAATTTATTTAGTAACTTGTTATTTATTATTTTATATTATATTCAGTGCACTTTTGTCTACCGCGTTAGCCGGGTGTATTCAAACATTTCATTAACATTTTAACTTTAAGAACAGTTTGTGAGTGAGTCATTAAACAGTGTTCAAAATAAACATTTGTTTTTCCTCAAAAACACCGACACCTTGCTACGTACCCCGACAGTCGCCTTTTGCGACACCCACGGGACAAAAATGGGGTGGTGCTATTCTCTCGTCCGGCACCACATGGATAACAAGTTACTATTGAGAAACAAAATAATTATGTTTTAATTTCCAGATCTCGCCGTTTTATCTCCTGAATACTGTTAGTTGGATAGCAAAGAATATAGTGCTTGTTCTCATGTTTATCACAAATTGCGAGAAGTTTTACATAACTGTTGAGGAAACTGAGTCAGTGTGTTTACAGCTTATTAAGAACAGCAACTGTCCAAGTAAGTAACACTACAAAATCTATTGCAAATGTTTATACAAGGTATAACTGGTAACTTGAAAAGGAGTCTTTGTACTCATTAATATGGATAACTTTTATAAAACAGCTTTTCAAAATCAAAAATATAAATCAAAATATTGTGTTTCACATAAGTCTACGTGGGCACTTATGAAACGTCAGAATCTAGGTCATCATCATCATCATCATCATCATTTCAGCCGAAAGACGTCCACTGCTGGACATAGGCCTCCCCCAAGCACCGCCACTTCGACCGGTTCTGTGCTTCCCGCATCCAGCGGATACCTGCGGCCTTCACAAGGTCATCGGTCCACCTTGTAGGAGGCCTTCCAACTTCATTTCTGATTCGATCACGTAGGGAAACTCCAAGCATAGCCCTCTCCATTGCCCTTTGGGTGACTTTTAGCCTTCTGATAAGGCCCATTGTAAGCGACCACATTTCAGTGCCATAGGCCATCACTGGCAACACGCACTGGTCAAATAATTTCGTCTTGAGACACTGCGGTATGTGGGACGAGAAGATATTGCGAAACTTCCCGAACACTGCCCAGCCGAGTCGGATTCGACGATTGACCTCTTTCTCGAAGTTGGACCTACCTAACTGGACAGTTTGTCCGAGGTAAACATACTCGTCCACAATTTCGAGTGTAGCGCCTCCGATCTTCATGAGAGTGGGTGTTACATGGGCATTTGACATGACCTTTGTCTTATCCATGTTCATTTTCAGACCCACTCTTTCGGAAGCTCTACTGAGGTCATGGAGCATTGCAGAATCTAGGTGCACAGTTCCAATTGGTCGTTTCCTATAGAGAAGAGCGGGTAGGAAACTCCACGGTTACTCTTTTAAAAATAATTGTCTTTTACAATGTTTTGAAATTATAGTGTTATTAGGTATGAGAGGACAGCGTAGGCCCGTTAAAAGTACCAGGTACTTAACAAAATAGGAAATGGTCTACAAATCTACAGTCTATTAAGCCTACAACGTTCTCACATTCAGAAAACATTAAAAATAAACCGGCCTAGTGCGAGTCGGACTCGCGCACAAAGGGTTCCGTACCATTATCTATAAAAATGGCAAAAAAATCACGTTTGTTGTATGGGAGCCACCCTTAAAGATTAGTTTTATTTTAATTTAACTATTTATTTTTAAAGTGAATAAATAACTACCTATATATTCTGTGAATATTTCAAGCGTCTACCTGTTGCTGTTGTAGCGGCATCAACATCGCCACATGCGAACTACGCGTCACACTGACGTCACGCAAATCCTGCATCGCGCAAGCAGAGCCATGCATTTACCACGCAACTAGCATATACAACGTGTTTTTTTTTAAATCCCATAACTCTAGGGTATGATTGAGGCCATATCGAAGAATCAACTGGCATATGAGTTATGTTCCAATCCTTCGTTATTTTTTTTTTCATTTTTCATACAAAATAATTCGGCAAAGTCACGATTATTAATGTAAAACACCCTCACGTGAAATATGACAACGTCGCATTTTCTTTCGTCCCTTCACTAGCTGCCGCCGGGAAGCCCCGATACCATCACCTACATATTTTATTTTACTATTTATTTTACTACACTACTGCGAAGTTTGGCAACCTCGCAAAAGTAAAGATTCGTCATACTGGTGACAATTTTTGACCTAATTTAATTATGATTGATGATATCTCCGAAACGATGCATTTTTGGACCACCTATTCTAGGAGTTTTAGTATTATTTTTACCTACAGAATATAACCCTAGAGTTATGGGATATCAAAAAAAACAGGTTGTATACAACGTCCCGACATCAACCGTTGAGCAGTTGCCCACCAGACACGACACCCGTCTAGTCGGAGGATCCTCCCTTTTCTATGGTGGATGAGTGAACTTTACACCCTGTTCCTCATACCTACTAAACTGGTGACCCCGAGTATGAACGTCAGCGCAGCCTTCGTGCAACTACTTCAGCGTGACGTCATCATCATCATCACTTCCTCAAGCTTTCGAGCGGCGAGTCACACAGCCAGCCAGCACCCACGGCTTCAACGGGTATCCTGACCACCAGCATGCAGCGGACGCGCATTCCTGGTCATCACCTACAGCCTCATCAGCAACCTTGGCACAGCACACTGCACTTCCGGCCGGTCCACAAGCAGAGAACATGATACCTCTCCTGGTCGACGCCAGCAGTCAGCCACAACCCGGCGCTGTACTACATCCGACGCACTGGAGCATAACGCAGCGCCACCCCGACTAACTGGGGAATCACCGCAGACAGTTCCGACTTACCGAGAACTATGCGGCTCCCGGTTCCAACACACTGGAACCCCTCTACTGGCACTGGCTAGCATCGCAAGATACACGGCTCAGCCCACTATCGACCTCCGGTCTCCGGAGGGGAGTGATGTAGCGGCATCAACATCGCCACATACGAACTACGCGTCACACTGACGTCATGCAAATCCTGCATCGCGCAAGCAGATTTTACCACGCAACTAGTATATATACAACGTCCCGACATCAACCATCGGGCAGTTGCCCACCAGACACGACACCCGTCTGGTCGGAGGATCCTCCCTTTTCTATGGTGGATGAGTGAACTTTACACCCTGTTCCTCATACCACCAAACTGTTATCAATATAGAGCAAAAACGAGCAAAACGTTTGTTGTATAGGAGCCCCCTTAAATATTTATTTTATTCTGTTTTTTAGTATTTGTTATTATAGCGGCAACAGAAATACATCATCTGTGATAATTTCAACTGTCTAGCTATCACGGTTCATGAGATACAGCCTGGTGACAGACGGACAGACAGACGGCGGAGCCTTAGTAATAGGGTTCCCGTTTTACCTTTTGGGTACGGAACCCTAAAAACTATTTAAAAAAATATTAAAATAATATAAGTTAGAACATTTTAGTTAGGCACAAAATCAGAGTTCGTAAAAAATTGTTAGTTTAAAATTGTTTTAAACGCATCTACAGATGAAATTGAAATTTAATTTTTTCAATATTTTTTAAATCAAGAATAATATTTAGGTATCTACCTGCACCCCTGGTATGACGCCTAGATTCCGATCTCTGAAAATAATTATGTTATGACTTAAAATATCCCTTGAATGTAAAACTCACAAGCTTAAAGTATAAATTGTTACTTTGTAGTACCTATATATATTATAGATATATATAATTATGCCATCAAAGGCTTCCGTGGTTTTTGGCATAAAATTATTAACTCTGCTATAAGTATACTTTTTTTGAACATTAATAAAAAAAGTCAAATCAACAAGCTTTCTGTGCTAAGTATACCTAAGTTCGTTCGTATTATACAATTTTAAACAAACCTTCCTGAAGAAATTCTCTAAAGCAAAAACCGCATCAAATCCATTGTGTAGCTTAAAAACCTCTAAGCGCTCACACAGACGGACATGTAAATCGATTTTTGTTTTATAGATTTAGAGATATACAAAAAAAAAAAAAATTCAATGAGTTTTTCAAAGCCAATTTGTATGATTACACTACTCGTAACAAACAACATGCATGCATGGACAATTTTTAATTAAGTATGTCTGAAATAAATGTACCTATTTTTAATAAGTAATATACATTTTTTTATTATAATTTCTTAGTATTATATGTATAATTGCATAGCACATGTGTGAGCACTATGTACTTACTATAAAGCTACCATTTACTGAGTACTTCTTTCATTGACTTGAATGTGCCCTGGCGGCTGAGAGTAAGTCATGCTCCCTGTAATGTCTCGCTGATGGTGGCGGGTGTGTTGAATCATTTAGCTCCCTTCAAAATAGTTAAGTTGAATGGAGCTAATCCATGCGTCATGTTCGTGAACGGGCGCCATCATGAGTAGGGACTGGTCATCTCTTAGCGGCCTTGGCTTATTTTAATTTAATTTCTGAATTGTATTTTTTGTTGTTACGGACGCTTTTGACGTTTTGCATCGTTCTCACATGTTTAATTTCAACACGAATGATGTAACCAATATTTTGTAATCATATGTTAATTTAAAAGAGTGTCCGTGGAGTTTCTTGCCCGTTCTTCTCCATAGGTACCTACTAAGCTTTGAAATGGGCAACTAGCTTCATCTTTATGACTGACCGACCCCTTGACAATCCAAAAGTGCCTGTCATTGGTTTATTTAAAATTAAAATAATAATAATGTAACTTATTTCCTTACAGAGAGTCACAAACATCTTTGCAAGAACGTGCTACAAGCAAATCGGACGTTCAGTAAGATGACCGCGTGTGGTATGTTCTATGTAGACGCGACGCTAGCAATTGTGTTGATGAGTTGTATCACTAATTATGCCATTGTAATGTTGCAGTTCACTATTCTATAAAGTTGTAACTATTCATTATTACTATCTAACAATTGCTTATATACTATTCATAATAAATAGCTCCACCTTAAATAAACTTAATTATTTTCAATATAGACCTGAAGTTTTTTTTAGCTACAGTTAAGATATCGGTGTGGGAAGATACAACACTATTACACACTAGCTGACCGGGCAGACGTTGTCTTGTCCAAAGAAAATGGCAGGATTACATGTAATCTGGGTGTCGCATTTAGAGTTCATTAAATATTTTATACACAAAATATTTCATAAAAAAAAAACTGATTACTGGCCACTGCCACCAGAGTGTCAAATTAATGTCGCCACTGTAGCGGCACGCTGTATGTCTCTGACTATGACATTCTAGGCTAGCACTAGGCTAGCACTAGGCTAGCACTAGGCTAGCACTAGGCTAGCACTAGGCTAGCACTAGGCTTTACTAGATAACGAGTAGTATTAGTCCACCAACTTACATTTTTGTTTGGAGAAGTTAATGTTACGTGTATCGATGTATGGGAGAACATGTTTTTCAACTACCACTGAGTTTGTTTTTGGCATAAATTCATCCCAACTACGGAACCCTTCATTTCATCTTCTTTCATCAAAATCAAAATATTTTTGATTTTCATTTTGATTTTCATTGTGCGTAGTCCGACACGCACTAAGCCGATTTTTATTCATAAAGAAAATTTACTTAATCAATTTGTTGTTTGTTTCATGTAAATAGTATTTATTTTTCATTGCTGAAAATAAATAGTATTTATTTTCAGCCATTTCACATTTGTGTATCAATTAAGTGATTGTATTACTCATAATCTGATTGATAAAGTAGATCAAGGCCTTCGCAACATAAAATAATAATTATTATTGAATTAAGTACCCAAATATCTATGAATAATTTTCTTGTTTATATGACTAAGGTATTTTACCCATACTTTCTTTATTTCTAAGTAGAAATACGTTATTATTATTCATGAAAACTTTTGATTGCATCAAAATCCAATCAAAATCAAAAAAAAAAATCACATAAGCCTACATGGGCACTTACGAAACGTCAGAAGCTAGGTGCACGGATCCAATTGGTCGTTTCCTTTGGAGAAGAGCCGGCAAGAAACTCCACATAGATCAATTGGAACTGTCGTAAGAGGATAATTATTTATTGAGCAAGAGGTATCATAATATAATACTCACAATGAAAGTTTCAATAATAATCATAATCATAAAAAACCGGCCAAGTGCGTGTCGCACCACGCACAACGAAGGGTGCCGTAGTTAGGATGAATTTATCCATAAAAAAAACTGAACAGTGTAGTCGAAAAACATGTTTTCCCGTAGTAGATTAGTGTCCGAAATGGTTTGGAAAAGAACCACACAGATTTGAGTGGACCTGTCCAGTCAGTGCAAGCTTTTGTCTGTAATCGCGTAGCTCAACATTAAGGCTTGTACATACCGGGGCGACTTGTCGCGCGACGCGACGCGGCACAAAGGCACCGCGTGTCGCGGAACGAGCGAACTTTAGTCAGTGCAAACATTTGTCAGTAATCATATTTTAAACAAGCAAAAAAAAGTAGTAGTACCTACTGAGTGATCTATTTGTATTGTACAATGGGCCCGCATGTGGCACATTTTAGACTGATTATGTAAACTTTTGTAATGGGCCCCAAATGGGCGCACACTACTTATCTCCAAGCAAGGTAGTTTCGCGTGGTGTCGCAAGTTGTGAATTGTAGGAGTATCTACAAGCAAAAGCAATTTGAACACAATGTTATAAGTTTACTTAAGTGGCTGGATGCGTAGTTCATACAAACGTAATCACGTAATCGCTTCCCGCTTCCTGTCTGTAGGGACTAACAGGAAGCGGGAAGCGACTTTGTTCAAACCGCATCAAAATCCGTTGCGTAGTTTTAAAGATCTAAGCATACATCCCTATGTGGGATGATAGGGATGTATGCTTAGATCTTTAAAACTTCCCAACGGATTTTGATGCGGTTTTTTTTAATAGATAGAGTGATTCAAGAGGAAGGTTTATATGTTTAGAAAAAGCCACGCGGGCAGCAGCTAGTACCAAAATAATTTGTAAATCAAACATATTCATAAGGTAGTGTATCTTTATTCCGATTGGAATACAGAATATGTAGGTTCCCAATTATATATTTTGAATGGACACTGATTTAAACAAGAGTTATGAGAAAAATAAGTTTTCTATAGAAATTTTAAATTCCTCATATCTCGTCTTTATATCATTGTCCTTTGAAAATAAATATTTGGGAACATAAATATTCTGTAATCCAATCGAAATAAATATACACTACCTACCGTAAGAATATGTTTGATTTACAAATTATTTTGGTATTACGTTTGTATGAACTACGCATGCTACGCCCCTTAAGTATTTAAATATTGTTCTCATTTAATACGTAAAATTTAAATATCTTTCTGAAAAATAAATTCTCTTAAGCCAGAAAAGCAAGCAAAGGTTTTAAAACCTTAGGGGTGCTACCATAGATATAAGGAGATATAGGTAGGTAGCTGAAAAAGTATCGGAACGGTGTTTCCAGTTTGTCCCTACCACTCGCGTTGTGACTAAATACCCATTACAGATATTATTATTGTATTATAAAAGTGTGTATGTATTATTATTTCAATGAGTAACACTAAATTATTGAAATTATTAATGTGAGATCGTATCAATAGCATAGTTATTTTAATTTTTAATGTTATATAACCCTCAAATTTGCGATGCCTCGAAAAGGCCGCTAAGTTGTAAGTACCTACATTATAAAATATCACCAAAATGTATACTTATTTTGCAAATAAGTCTTTGACTTTGACTTTGACGTTATCAAAACAAATTCTGGTAACTACCCGACATATGCGGAATATGCTAGACGTTCTTTGATAAGATTTCGTATCATCAGAGGATTAAGTGACGAGCCATAATTAGCTACGGTTGCTATTACTGGCACCCAAATTCATGCAACCGATACTAATGCCAAATAAATGGTCGATAGTTTAGTTCATTTTTTGTCGGTATATATGTAATCTACTCCTGGTTCGAAAACGCAGTGGTTTTCGTGAAAATGAATCATTTCATTTCATCAAGATTAGAAAATTAAATGTTTTCATTTCGTCAACCTACTTTTCTTTCGGTCTACCTCTTTTCCTTTTGTTTGTTGATCCTTGCCAGGTAGTTACTCTCTGTGTCCATTTTTCCTTGTCCATACGTGCAATATGACCCGCCCATTTCCATTTTAGTTTTTGAGAATGTTCCAAAGCATCTATTACTTTTGTTGTTTTTCTTATTTCTGTGTTTTTTTTCTGTTTTTTCTGTATGTTTAGTATGCTCCTTTCCATCGCTCTCTGGCATACTTGTATTCTGTTTTTATTATTATTATTGTATATCCATGTTTGGCTGCCATAGGTAAGATAGGGTAATAAGCATGAGTCCATTACCTTTTTCTTGAGATTTATAGGGAGTTTCGATTTTAGGGTTTCTTTATTGCTCCAGAATTTATTCCAGGTTATGTTAACTCGTCTTTTAATCTCATCTTCGTGTCGTGTCTCAGAGAAAGATATGTGTTGTCCTAGGTAAACATAGCTTTAAACGTATTCTAGTGTTATTGACCCGTATTGGTATACTATGATGGTTCGTCATGACTTTAGTCTTGGTAGAATTTAGTTCTAGGCCAATCTTGTTGCTTACATCATTTAGCGCTGATGATGCATCCGCAAATCGAAGATTACTGAGGAGTTTCCCATTTATGTGAATTCCTTTCTTTTCCCAGTTCAGAGTTTTCATTATGCTTTGAAGCACAGTTATAAAAATTCTAGGTGACAGGGGTCACCTTGTCTGTATATTAAGATTAATTATAATTACGATCAGCTATCTAACGAGTTACAAAACTCCGCCGATGAAACAGTCGATAGTGTTGGCAAATTATAGTAATAAACTCGAGAATAATCATTAATAACCCTTACGGTGAAATTACGTAAAGTAACTGTCATTATTGTTTGTCATTATTATTATTTGACAAACATTACTGTTGTGTTCTCATGTTCGGAAACATTTTTGGAAGTGCTTTCGAAAAGATGTCCAATAAAAGAAGGAATTACCAAAATATTGATCTAAGTCTTCAAACAGAAGTTTTACCGAATAATGTCGATAAAGATGTGCAGTCCATTTTTCTGCCTTTTACTCTATTGCAAACCATCTTGTTAAGTCCAAAGTATCGCATCAAGAACGATTTCATAACTGCAAATAATCTGTTCAATAAGGTCCTGTTACTTTGCGGCACAGTCTTGTGCATGTTTTTGTTTCTCTTTCGACTCATTCACATAGACAGTGTAAGAGAACATGCCATTGTTAAAATGCAGTTCTATTCCACAATCCAGGACTTCTGCTACCATTTTTTCGGATTCTTTATTAACTTCATAATTACTCTGATTCAAGCGGACAGAAATGTGTTGTTCGTTTTGACCATTCAACAAGTTCATAGATTTCTGAAGAATGAGATCATCTCTAAGAGGTTTATCAGAAACAGTTGGATAACTGTTGCTATGATTATTTGTTTCTACATTACCTTTACCTGTTTTAATTTTGCTATATACCCAAGTATGCCGTTGTATTTAATTGTTCAATTGGCTATCTTAATTCATTTTGATGCTAATATAGTTTATGCAATTCGATTTATAAACTTGCTTGAGGATAAAGTTGTTCTATGGAATCATCAGGTTTTACACTTGCTCAATGATAACCGAGATGAAAAAAATTTGTTTCAAGCTTACGTCCAAATATTAAAAAGTTACCAGATTTACAAAAATATGTCTCAACCAATGGTTAGTAACTTTCATTAGAGGTAGGTAAGTAATATCAATAATTTATACAATTTTTTTTTTTTATTCGATTTCAGGTTCTATACTTTACGGTGCATAACTTATTGCATACGTTATTATATGTTCAGATGTTAATAGAATTTTATCAAACACTAAGCAGACCAGAGGAGCGTGTACGTATTATCTTTGTATTGAAACCTTAGTGCATTTGATAACATAATGTTTATTATACCAAGTTCCATAAGCGGTCTGACTATTAGAACCTTTCAGACCGCCTACTTCCGTGGCTGTGACGGTAACTTATTGTCTGGTTACGGAACGGGATAGTTTGTTGAGATTTTTCATATGTGATTGCCTATTTCACAGACATCACTGTTATAAAAACTACAAATAAAAATTTTCTTTTCTTCAAGTATCTGTAATAATGCTAATGTAGCGGCATCAACATCGCCACAAGAGAACTACGCGTCACACTGACGGCACGCAAAATCCTGCATCGCGCAAGCATAGTTTACCGCGCGACTAGAAAAAACTAGCATATATACAACATCCCGACATCAATCGCTGGGCAGTTGCCCACCAGACACAACACCCGTCTGGTCGGAGGATCCTCCCTTTTCTATAGAGGATGAGTGAACTTTACACCCTGTTCCTCATGCCTCTAAACTAACATTATGTGTTTTATTTTCAGTACGTAGCATTGTCGTCATCAGTGCTGATTTGCATTTGGATAATTAAAAACCTAATGTTACAAACTATACTGAGTCTGTACTGCGAGGCGTTCTATACAGCTGTGGAGGACTCTCAGGACACATGCGCTTATATTCTCATGATCAATTGTACAGGTATGCGAGAATTGAAGTAGACTCTAACAAACGTTACTGACGTACAAAGAAACATTGAAGCAACTAATGGTGTAGATATTTAATCGTTGTAAATGATTTTTTTTGTTCTTATTTATTTAGGGACTTTTATAATCGCAATGCGTATGACAGCCCATCATACCCTACCTCGCGCATGAAGGGTTCCGTACCATTTTTTATAAAAACGGCAAAAATATCACGTTTTTTGAATGGATTTTGTGGGAATTAAAATAAAACAAATATTTAAGGGGGGTCCCCTTAAATATTTGTTTTATTTTAATTTAATTATTTATTTTTGAATGTGAATATACAACTAAATATTCTGTGAATATTTCAAGCATCTACCTGTTGCAGAGCAAAAAAGAACAAAAAAATCACGTTTATTGTATGGGAGCCCCCTTGCCCCCTTATTGAATTGAATTTAAATATTTATTTTATTCTGTTTTTTTTTGTATTTGTTGTTATAGCGGCAACAGAATTACATCATCTGTGAAAATTTCAACTGTCTAACTATCACGGTTCAGGAGATACAGCCTGGTGACAGACGGACAGACAGACAAAAAGACAGACGGCGGAGCCTTAGTAATAGGGTTCCCGTTTTACCCATTGGGTACGGAACCCTAAAAATACACGCTGTTATGCATTGCATTCGGGCCATGAACCTGAACAGACTCTTCGCATCATAACCGTTAATTTGGAACTTTTACAGTTGAAGATAAGAAGTTATGCAAGAACGTACGGCGCGTGCACCGCGCGTCGTTCAGTAAGATGCGCGCCTGTCGACTGTTCTACGTAGACGAGAGTCTACTGCTGCACATGGCGGCGCTTCTCACTAACTATACCGTTGTGTTGCTACAGTTTGCATTTCTATAATCCTGATATCATTAATCGCGTGCAAATGTTTTGTGGATATCAAATGATATAAAAAGTTGATTGAATGTTTAAAATCCTATCAATGTTTCGTACTTTTGTTACGGATGGAAACAGTTTTATTTGGTTTGCACTTGACACTATGAATTAATAATTTGATTTGCGGAGCAAGATATCTTGATAGAGATAAGATTTTACTAGCCTTGAGAACAATATTTAAGTCATAGGGAAGTATGATACGAGTACGATATCTTAGACCAGATATTGATCAAGACTTGCTTACTTATATATAATATTTGTGCAGACACGCTCAGCTATACAGATTTGTAAATTGCTGCAGTACTCACATGTACAAAAGTAACAGAATATTAAGTTGGAAAAATCAATGATATGCGTACTCACAAATTATAATTAGACACTGATATAATAACATATCTCTTAGCACAACTAATATTGACCATGAAAATGAAACTTGTTAGAAACTTATTAGTGGCATTACTAATATGCATCGTATTGTTGTGTGTGGTGGTACTGACTGTGAACTCGGCGACGATGGTGCAAGTGAGAGTAAGCGAGGGCTTGCTGGAGGGAGAGCTGGTGCACAACGAGTACGGCGGCACGTACTTCAGCTTCAAAGGGATACCGTACGCGCAGCCGCCGCTCGGGGAACTGAGGTTCAAGGTAAGGATCTATGAACATCATTTTAACACTCATAATGACTGCGTCCTTTGCTGAGTGATGGCAACCGTGACGTTGAGCATGGGCTGGATGTGATCCCCAAGTCTGGCTAAGTGTTATTGTTTTTACCATCAGGAAATTCTCCGAGCAGCGCGGTGCTTGGAATTGGGCCCGATTAATTGCATTAACCTTGCCCTCAATTATTATGGGTGTAAAAAATAATTAACGAAATGAGGGTGTACTACTACATACACTATTACGTTATCCTTCGGGGAAACACAGTGATCATCATCATCATCATTTTAGCCAAAAGACGTCCACTATTGGACATAGCCCCCAAAGGGGGGGTTATATAATCGCCACGCTTGGCAGGCGGGTTGGCGATCGCAGCATGGTGTTAAATTAAAATGCATAGAGAACGCTGCTGCCCATTCTCTAGTAAGTCCCTTAGTCGCATTTTACGACACCCACGGGAAGACATCGGATGGTGCCAGATGTGATGTAATGTGTAAACTTTTGTTAAAAATAAAATAGCACTAAAATGAAAATAATATTAAATAAACCAATTAGCAATATGAAGAAACAAAATTATTCTTTATTGCCACGGTAAATGGAATTTTGTACTAGTCCAAATTTTTATTCGGAGCAGCTCTCTATGAATTGTTTGTCAATCAAATGATAACGCAACATTTTATGATATCAAAACTTTATCCCAGAACTTGTTGATCAGAGAACTTTTTGCCAGATGCAGCCACTAGCGAGCAAACAGTTTATTGTTGTTCTTTCTTGTTCACTAAAACACTATTTATAATGTTCACAGGCCCCACAACCTTCAACACCGTGGGAAGGAGTTCGTAGCGCAAAGGAATTAGGTTTCAAGTGCGCTCAGTACGAACTATTCGTTGATCAAGATAAACGGAGTGGTAGTGAAGACTGTTTGTATCTCAACGTTTACACACCAGACGTCTTACCTGAAACACCACTGCCTGTTATGGTCTGGATACACGGAGGAGGTTTCGTATCCGGTGCTGGAGATGATGACGAATACGGTCCTAAGTTCCTTGTAAGACAAGATGTTATACTTGTCACGATTAACTACCGACTCGAAGTGTTTGGTTTCCTTTGTTTAGATACAGAAGATGTACCTGGAAATGCTGGTATGAAAGACCAAGTAGAAGCCCTCAAATGGGTGAAGAAGAATATTGCCAATTTCGGTGGTGATTCAGAAAATATAACCATATTTGGTGAGAGTGCTGGTGCGGTCAGTGTCTCTTATCACTTAATATCGCCAATGTCAAAGGGTTTATTCAAGAGAGCTATTGTTCAGAGTGGCGTCAGTGTTGCTTACTGGGCACAATCATACCAACCCCGTGAAAGAAGTTTTGCATTGGCAAGAAAATTAGGATTCTATTCTGATGACGTTAAAGAAGTATACGAATTCCTAAAAAATCAACCAGTAGATTCCTTTATACAAGCCATGGTCCCTATAACTTATTCCGAAAAAGTAAGGACCAATATTGAAATTTATTTTAGTGTGACTGATGAAAAAGAATTTGGAAACAATGAGAGATTTTACTATGGAGATATGGTCGATGTAGTATCAAATAGTGTTCACGAAGGAGTCGATATTATGGTAGGATACACTGCCGATGAAGGTCTTATGGGGTTAGCTATCTTTGGCGATGTCGAAGAAAGTCTAGATCAAGCTAGAAACTACCCACAGTTTTTCGTTTCCTATCCAATGTCACTCGATTTATCAGTAAATAAACAATTAGAACTCGGGAGAAAAATCAAGGAATATTATTTCAAGAGTGAGATTTCAATACCAGATGATTGGGAGAAATTAGTAAAATACTATTCTATGGATCAGTTCATATTCCCCGCGATAAGGTGGGCTAAGATATGTGCTCGCTCTCAGAAGAACAAAATATATCTGTACAAGTTCACGTGCACATCTAAATTGAATATTATTTCTCAATTAACGGGGATAGGCCATTTAGTTGGAGATAAGCCAGTTGTTGCCCATGGTGATGACTTAATGTATCTATTTAATGCAAGAGAACAGCCTTTAATTGATATGAACTCTATTGAGTTCCACCATATTGAGAAAGTCACAAAACTATGGAGCAATTTTGCTAAATCCGGGTAAGTTCAGCTTTATATTTTGGTTGTAGGTAACACGGAAAACAATCGCTTAAATTCTAGCTCATCGCTAACAGTTACAACCCTGTCCATACTGACATCATCATAATCGACCAGAATTTATTTGATTGTCTACGATTTCTATCCCTTAAATAATACTGTATCAATGTGTTGCTAACATTAAGCACCCAATGTATAATAAATATATTATGTTTTGTGGCTACACATTGATACAATATTAACAAAGATTGTAGACAATTACAGTGCCCTCCAAAAGTTAGTTGAAGTTTATCAACTTCGGCTATTTATATCAGTATTTTAATTAATAATGCGACATTACATTACAGCTGAAGTTGGAAAATTTCAAATAATTTTTGAGGGCACTGTAATTGTATTCTTGTCGAAATGTCATCTTTAAGAGGCTGACTGTACTTTACGAATTCGCATTTTATACTCACAACACGTCATCATTACAATATTTTTTAACCAACAAGTAGTTTATCATAACTACTTACTAAATAGTTAATACGGCTGGTGTCCGCAACTCCAGGTATTTTTTTTTACCCGCAACGGGGTAGCTATTGGCCTTCATCTCACCTGATGGTAAGTGATGGTCAGGCCGAATGTGGAAGCGACCTTCACCCGGAATCCTCAACCACAGAGGAACTGACCCATCTTACCTATAGCTGCCAAAACACAACAATGCTGTTAATATTGTTGTTATGGTGACAAACTTAGATAAGATGGTGGTAGCTAGTATGCGCGTATTTTGCATACGGAAACTATTTTACATATTATTTTTTTAAATATCTTCGACATATTCGGGACCTTTGGAGGCGTACGAGGGGCCAAGGCCAACTCGCAGAGGCCCGTTAGACCGCAGGCACCGACCAACGATTATCCCCGTTCGCACTATACAAGTGCACCCAAAGACAACCCCCGGTTGGTGTAGGACTATTGCAGGATATGGAAACAAAGATATTGGGATATGGGTATGGGTGGCTAAAGTGAACCGGTTATCTAGGACTATGGAAAGACTATGGCCCCTGCCTGACCAATGTTTCATTAAATACACCCTCAATCATTATTGAGTGCACCCCCTGCCAATTGCCTGTTAATGGGCCCCCGGAAACTGTCGCTAGCACGCAGTGACATAGGAACAAGGGGCAACATATCCTGAGGTGTTTGAGGAGTGGAGAAGTATTCCACGGCTATCAGAATAATCCCAAAACGAAAGATGGTCAAGATCCCTACCAGCACTTACCTTCCTCCGAGCACGTTTGACTCAAACTCAAAGCATTTATTTCAATTAAGCCATTGACAGGCACTTTTGAATTGGCAAGAAGTCGGTCAGTTACAAATATGAAGCTAGTTGCCCATTCCAAATAGTAAGTTCCTAGGGAGAAGAACGGGCAAGAAACTCCAAGGACACTCTTTTAAATTTAAATATTGATACAAAATATTGGTAACATCATTCATATTGAAGTTAAACATGTGAGAACGATGCAATACGTCAGAAGCGTCCGTGATAAAAAGATAACAATTCAAAACTAAAATAATTAAAAATAAGCCGTGGAGCCAAGAGATGACCAGTCCCAACTGACAGCGCCTGTTCACGAACATGACGCATGGCACACCACACCCACCACCACCACCACCATTCAGCTCAACCATTTTGAAGGGAGCTAAATGATCCAACACATATGCCACCATCAGCGAGACATCTGAGTGAGCATGACATTCTCACAGCCGCCCGGGCACATTTAAGTCAATGAAAGACATAATTACCCGGTAAATGGTAGCTCTATTGTACATAGTACTCACACCTGTGATATGCAATTATATTATATAATACAAAGGAGATTCGACTTTATATAATGAAAAAATAGTCTTCCAATCTTCATCAGCTCCAACAGTATTTTCAAATGTTAATAAATTAGTTGTGGTTGTGGAGCTGGACCAGCATTGAGCCAAGCATTTCTATCAGCAATGTAATCCCCCAACCTATAATATGCCTGCTTGCATAGTGTGCGTTTTATACAAGATTTGAATTTCGCCTCTTTGTTGTTGTGAACCTCCACTCAAGCCGGCCAATAAAGGCAAGAATGAGGTGGGAGCTCTGTTCCTCGTCAGTGATCACTCCAGCCGGCCAATAAAGGCAAGCCAGAGATGAGGAACAAGACTTCTCCCGGGAGATAGGGTCCGTGGGTTTGCTACTTCTACTGCGGGTTTCTGTTTCTCTCTTGGTCTGGCTCCTTACCCTAGGACCTGTTCCGGCAAAGTAAACTTTTCCGGCACGGACCTAGAGTTTGGAGCGCGCAATCTCCACCTCGAAAACAACGTAGAGATACGGCGGTGGGGAGACATATTATTATTATTGTACTTACTAGATATATTATACTCGTAGGTATGTATGACTATAGATCGTTATTTCTAGGACCAAATTGATGCAACTTTATTTTTTTTTATTTTAGTAACCCAACTCCTGATAACTCTTTGGGAGCCGAGTGGACTCCGTATTCTCTCGAGAACCAAGAATATCTTGACATCGGCAATGAGCTGCAATCCGGCAATGCACCGGATGACGAAGGAATACAATTCTACGAAAATCTTTTAACGGAATTTGGACTAAAACTGTACTGAACTCTACGTTGCTGTGTAATTTTTTATATTTGAGTATTTTATTTTATCCAAGGACTGATGATTTTGAATTAAATGTTTTCCAAAAGAGGGTTTATTTGGTTCGTCATCACGAATCCTATTTTATTTCACATTTACTATACTGCATTTGAAATAAGATTAGACATTTAAATAAACTTGTTTACAGTCCGTTCAACCGATTTTGACGGCATAAGGATGGCATTGAAAGCAATAACGTGGTTACAATACCAACTGTTTATTACAGCTGTCATTGGACATGCCACCAACGCAATAGAAGTCAA
This sequence comes from Tiliacea aurago, assembly GCA_948098905.1. Lineage (NCBI taxonomy): Eukaryota > Metazoa > Arthropoda > Insecta > Lepidoptera > Noctuidae > Tiliacea > Tiliacea aurago. The sequence goes on along the minus strand of OX402597.1, from coordinate 22,998,373 downwards.
AACCATTTGACCATTGACAAACCAACCAACCATTGACAGGCACTTTTGAATTGGCAAGAAGTCGGTCAGTTACAAATATGTAGCTAGTTGCCCATTCCAAATAGTAGGTTCCTATGGAGAAGAACGGGCAAGAAACTCCACGGACACTCTTTTAAATTAAAATATTGATACAAAATATTGGTTACATCATTCATATTGAAGTTAAACATGTGAGAACGATGCAATACGTTAGAAGCGGCCGTGATAAAAAGATAAAAAACAAAAAAAAAAACAATTAAAAACTAAAATAATTAAAAATAATATACCTACATTATACACATAAAACGAAATTTGAAGAAAAACTATCACAACTAAGTAGGCTTCACAAGTTAACGGGTATTTATCGACCAACTTACATTTGCAGTTGGAATGTATGGGCGAAAATGTTTTTCAACTACAATGTTGAATTTATGCTTGGGATAAAGTCATCCCAATTACGTAATCCTTCGTTGTGCGTGGTCCAATACGTACTTGGCCGGTTTTTAGGATTCCGTATCTCATATGGATAAAACGGAACCCATTATGGATCACTTCGTCGTCCGTTTGTCTGTTTGTCAAGACCCTTATACGAGTACTCAGGATTGCGTGGAGGTATTGAGTTGAAATTATATCAAATACGTCGATGGTCCCTTGGAGCTCTAAAAATCAAGCTTCTAAGTCAATGCAATAAAAAATACGGCCATGTATGCAACATATTTTGATACTCGCAATTAAATCAAAACCTACACTAGTAGGGTACTTCCCGTTGACATTGACATTAATTATTAAATGTAACTTGTAAGTTAAACGGGTATAAAAATGATAAAAATAAAAAACTAGTCGCGCGTAGTGCATTAGTTAGACAGAACAACACTACATGTTTTTCAACTACAATGTTAAGTTTGTTTTTGGGATAAATTCATCCCAACCATGGAACCCTTCATTGTGCGTGGTCGGACACGCACTTGGCCGGGTTTTTTTGTAAACTAGGATCCACTGAGAATTTTGCTTTGTTTCGCAAAAAATCTACTATCTACCACGAAGACCTATCCTGAAGGGACGGTAGTAAATAAAATAATAACTGCTATAAACTCAACACATTTAATTTTGCTTTGATTATAAAATAGTAAGTAGTAAAAAAAGAAGTAAAAACACTCAACAGACCAAGGCCCGTCGTCCACGACGCTACTCTAAATTAACGTGTTACAAACTCAAATCACCAATTAGTACACGACGCGCGACGCGACTTATTTTATTTTATTTCTTAAGAAAACTTACAGCTAGGATCTTCGCTCAATAATAGCACAGGATACCGATAGTTGACAGTTAGTGAAAAAAGATCAATTAAAAGTTTTCACTGACATTATTAGGATACTCGTAGAATAAGAAACAGCAGACAGACAACCGAAAGTAAGAATAAGTAAGCACTCGGAGAGAATTAAGAAAAGACTGAACAGGTTTTTAGTGATTTTCAAAGAAGTTTTTACATAGTATTTTTTTTAAGTTTAGGAGCACTGGTGGAGAATAAATCAAGATCATCAACACTCTGACACATCGAGTTGTTTGCCCTGCTAGCTCCTAGCATATAAGAGTTTTGTCGATATATGCACCGCACAGAGGGAGTAAACAGAGGTAGTTGATTCCTTAAGGTGAATGATGGAACTCGCAGCCGAATTTTGCTCATCAACTCAGAACAGTCGGACTTACTAATGCGTTTGATTAGTTGCACCATGTACGATTACTCTTAGAAACATTGTGTGCAAGAGATATTTGATGAGACGTTTGTCTTTAGTCAATATGTTCCTTGATGAATATATGCCATAATTATTGATACGCTCCATACTCCATAGGGTGCTACTTAAGATATTATATTTTATATGAAAAACCTTGAAAATATTAAGTAAATAATTTCCATTACTTAATGAGATTGATGTGTTCGTTTAATACAATTACCATGGATTATTCTGTCAATTGTGTACCAGAAGGCTACAGAAAATAGTCTATTAAACATGAAGAAAAATCTTATTTTCGCTAAGGACTATACTGTAAACGTTCCTTTTAAAAATACCGTGGATAAAGATGTGCAGTCGATGCTTCTGCCGTTCAATCTCTTGCAGTATCTTATGTTTTGTCCTAACTATCGCATCAAAGACAACGTTATAACTCCAAATGGTTCAATCTCCAATTTTATTTCAATTGTTGGAACACTGGCGTTCACTTTGTCAACCATATACCGCTGCTTTACGCTATCCTTTTATGAAGAATATCTAGGAGACACTACGTTTATGTATATCTTTGCTTATTATGACTGTGTCTACAACTGCTTGGGATTCGCTATTAATTATTTCACCGGAATCATTCCAACCAAAAGCTATATAGAGTTTGTCCTAATTTTTCAAAAAGTGCACAGATTTCTCAACGACGAAACAAGTTCTAGTCGCATCATCATTTGGAATTGGATTGCCGCAATTGCAGCACTGTTCGGCTATTGCTTTGTGTTCACTTATTTTATCTTCAAATTAGATTTGTCTTTCAAAAAAATGTTCAGTTGCTACTTTATCGTGTTTTTTGAATTGAAAGTATCTTATTTCCTTCGAGTCTTGAAAATGTTGGAAGAGAAACTTATTCTATGGAACATTCAAGCTTTAAATTCTCAAGTTATGGGAGACACACTCTGCAAGTACAAGTTTAACAAGAAAATGTTTCAGGCTTACGTTGATATAATAAAGTGCTATGAAATCCACAAACACTGTTTCCACTATTTCGTAAGTGACTTGTTTTGCCGTTTTTGGAAGATAGGTACCTTATAAAACATTTGTTTCAATAAAACTAATATAGAATTTGCTATTTTTCAGATACTTTATAACACTGTACAATTATTCATTCACGCTTTGGTTTACATTCAACTGTCAATTGAAATGTTGAAGAGAGGAGTGATTAACTTTGTGAGTTCAATTTATATGACTGCTTTTTTTGTTATGTGCTTTAATGAAGTTGTGGCGACATCAATACACATACGACATACGAACTTCCCACAAAACCTACATCACATAAGCAATGTTTACCGCGATATCTGTATTACAACACTACCATCCACCAATCCAACTACCATCGGACCCAACACCCACCTGGTCGGAAGATGCTCCCTTTTCAATGCCTCAGGATGAGGAATTTTCCAACCTGTTTCTTTCCTCCAAACTGGTGAACTCGACATGATTGTCAGCGCAGGCTTCCAAATAAAACTGAGTTAAGAAATGTGATCAGTTTCGAGTCCACCTGGCCATTACTTAAAACAGGACTCTGTGAGTGGTGCAATTCTATTTGAACCAGTGTCATCATTCGTAGCTTATTTCACTTACAGGACACAGCAATTATAGCGTCGCTGTCCATATACATTTGGGTGATAAAAGATTTGTCGTGGCAAACTATACTGAGTGGGGAATGCGAGAAATTCTACATAGCCACACAAAGTGCTCAAGATACTTTGGCACTTATTTTAAAGTCTGATTGTTCAGGTTAGTAGTAGTTTTTTTTTGTTGTAAATATTGACGTTCAAAAGTGCCTTTATTGCCTATTTGAAATAAACAATTTGACTTTTTTTTTTTTTTTTGTTCTTTGTAAATTCATACAGAACCCGGGTGTTAATATAGCATCGAGTTTTAGGAACAGACTGTCACGCATATGAGTGACAAAGATAGAGTTCTCCAAGGCCGAACGTTTTTTGTTCCGTACATTTCAATACAAGTGGAGCTTTTCGTGAGAATCCCGGCCGGGGAGTTAAACTCAAACTCAAAGTAATTATTTCAATTAAACCATTGACAGGCACTTAAGAATTGTCAAGAAGTCGGTCAGTTACAAATATGAAGCTAGTTGCCCATTCCAAATAGTGGGTTCCTATGGAGAAGAACGGGCAAGAAACTCCACGGACACTCACAATATTCATACAAAATATTGGTAACATCATTCATATTGAAGTTAAACATGTGAGAACGATGCAAAACGTATGAAGCGTCCGTGATAAAAAGATAAAATTTAAGTTTAAGTTAATACCACCATATCTTAAGGGGCACCTTTTAGCTCTTATGAAAGAAATCATATTATTGCAAGCCTCTAGGTGAGGCTTCCTTAGTTTCCCAGAAACAGTTGATGATTACATACTCAGTGTCCGTAAAGTATGGTTCGGAGCGAGAGCGCATGGGAGGCCGTCACCTCCTTCTGCGAAGCAGTAATGCTCGCGGAGGAGGAGGCGGAATGCGTGAGGGTGAGGCTGGGTTCACGCCCTCACGCCCTTAGCCAGCGCAGGAGACGCCCCGGGCGTCGGGAGTCGCAAGCTGATTTCCGGCCACCGTAGGCGCGGGCCTGCGGACGGTGAGCGATGGGTAGCTCGCCGTCCGATAAGGACCAGGCCCGGGTCGACGGTGCTTTGTGTTTCACGCGCGCCTCAAAGAGATGTCAGCACCAACTGACGTGGGCCGTTAGGGCCAATGCCTGCCAGGGTTGCGAGTTTGTCCGAAAAGGATATCGTGGCCCCGGCACACAGGCAATGGAAGGAACACGGGTGGGTTTTGTTCAGTAAAAGTCTGACACGCCCTCCCCGCTCAGCCCAGAGCGGGAGAAGTTATTTGATAATTTACCAAAAAAACCCAAAAAAAAAAAAAGTGTGGCTAAAGTAAAAAGTTATTATGTAACAGCTTCGAAGTTCACTGAAACCTGTCGTCTATTCAAAATTCTCACCGAGTGGTTTTACTTTTACTTTCTCGTGCCCGTCTACTATCTTGTTCTACTCTAGTATTCATCATTATCTGCCTAGCCTTTTCCCAACTTTGTTGAGGTTGGCTTCCAGTCTTCTATCTTAGTATTATGTATCAGTAAAAAGAAAACTGGTGTTTCTTCACTAATGTTAACTATCCGTATCCTAGCGCAAGTTTTCTGAGGAAATAAAACAATGCAAGATACAATATTTCCGACGCAAACATTTTGAACTGCGGAGAGAGAAGTTAGGGTTATTTTCAAATCTCACTCCCTTTTATAGACGGAATTAAGACAATACAATTCTACTGTACTCTAAGTTTATTAATCCTTAGTGTTATACACATTTGACAGATCACGAGCGAAAACTATGCAAGAACTTACTGCGGTTTCAACGAGCATCATTCAGCAAGATACGTGTGTGTGGCCTTTTCTACGTAGACGCTGCGGTACAATTGAGTCTGATGAGCCATCTCACTAACAACGCTATTGTTTTGCTACAGTTTGCTATTCTGTAATTCAGGTTTAATTAAACCGATGTTTTGGTAAGTCGTTATTATTTATAATGACTTTAAAGGAAAAACATAAGAAATGATACATAGCAAATACGCTATTTTTTAAGGTTTGTTAGGAGAGACCACTTACAAATAATTGGTTTAGAAATAACATTTTAACATCAACGTGTCAACATTTATCTTTTCATGTCTCTTGTAATCTATAACTATCTTTAAAAACATGAAAAACCTGATCTTATTCTTGATGCCCTCTTGAAGGTCATGTGCCATTTACTGACGATTTTTTTACCAACTGCACGTGTAAGGGGATTACACTATCATATATCTGGGATAATATATTTTATCCTACATGAAAATATAAGATATATATAGTATCCCAAAACTCACAAATTAATCATTTTATATAAATAATATATTAAATTGTATACATCAATATCATATGATATCATATTATATATATATCATATGTCTAAGATCAATATCCTAGACATATGATAGTGTAATATCCCAAAACTCACAAACATTAATCATTTTATATAAATAATATATTAAATTGTATACATCACTATCATATGATATCATATTATATATATATCATATGTCTAAGATCAATATCCTAGACATATGATAGTGTAATATCCCTCTCCCCAATGTATGAACGTGGATGACGTAAAAGGATGTTAGTAATTCTGTTTACTCACACAAAAAACACCCAAAAAACCATTAAGAGTAAAACATAATTGTTTTATTCCCATTTTTAGGCTATATATATATAAATAATTATAGATAACCAGTATACATTCAGAAAGTACTCCTCATGACTTTTCATTACATACCAAACACAATGTATTCATCTTAAATATGTTTTCTTCGGTGACACTTGCAACCCGTGTTACGAGGCCAACCTGCAAGCTCAGCACATCGTTCCGACAAACTGACCGATCGTATTATGACACCGCGCTTCCCACGTCACCGAGTATTGTCATCGCCTTTCTTTACCTAACTTCGGTGGGAACGGACATTGATATATTGAACCTAACTAATAAGAAATCTATTTTATAATTTTTATGTGTTTGTGAATATTCAAATACATTTCGTAACCTAAAAAGGACTTATTTATTGGAGAGTTTCCCGACACATGCCCCCACACATATTTGGCGCAGTCGGAGCTCGTTACAGACTTAAGATGTGGTGATGTTAAATACCTAAAAATCAGGAAAACGCCGCATCAACCGTCTTGTTTGGGACATCCAAAAATCGATAAAACAATACTCGCAAGCAATGCTACTCATGTAAGTACATAAGTCCTATTATTGGTTGCTATATTTCTACGCAGGGTACTATCATTTTACAAAATTTTTCACCCACGTGGTAATAGGGACCTTAGTTTTAGTAAGCGCAATCAACTCCGCATCGCGCGAAGTGACGAATTTCGTAATTTAGAAGATTTAACAGACAAATTTGAAACTATGACGGAATCGAATAGTAGTTTTACATTAGATATGAATCAGATAGATTTATCAGATAAGATTTATAGATCACTTAGGTTAGTTCCGGAATTTGACGGAAATCCTAATGTTTTAACTAGATTTTTGAACTTGTGCGATCAGTTAGTGCTCACTTTTATCAATCCGGACCCAGGACATCAGCTTTCGAACTTATCTTTGATTAATGGGATTTTAAACAAGATTACTGGTAATGCTGCACGTACTTTGGCAATTAACGGAATTCCAAGTGACTGGAATGGTATAAGATCGACCTTAATTAATACATTTTCAGATCACAGGGACGAATCGTCGTTGTATACTGATCTTTCTCTCTTAGTTCAGGGAACCGATACGATACAAGTTTTTTACGAAAAAGTTCAACACTTATTATGCACAATTATGACGTACGTTGAATTACACGAATCTTTAAAAACTACCATAGAATCCAAACGAACGCTTTATAAAAAACTAGCTTTACAGAGTTTTTTGAAAGGTCTAGAAGAACCACTAGGTTCTAGGATAAGGTGTATGAGACCTTCAACTCTTGAAAGTGCTCTTGAATACGCTCATTATGAATTAAATATACTCTATTTACAGAAAATAAATAAATCAGTACCAGCAAAAGAAAAACCCCAAAATTTTGAGCAGGTTAAACCTTCTACTTCTTGGTCACACCCTAATTTTCGTTCGGTTAGGCCAGCAAATCAAATTACAACATTCCAAATATACCCGAGACCTCAAAACCAGCCTTTGGGAATTCAATATCCACCACAATATCTCGCACAACCTGCACGACCAGAGCAGTTCAGACAACCCTACCCGAGACCTACCAAAACTCAACAAATATTCAGAACAACCCCTACCAACATGTCCACTGGATTTCAAATCCCACTACCCCAAGCCCCTCAGAATAATTATCCAAAACCTATGAGTGGTATTAGTTACCCCGTCGCGCGTACTCTGCCACCCACGAACTACAATGCCAGACGCAATTTAGCGCCTAATAATGTTCCACAGATTAAAGAAGCGAACTTCAACGAATCTTTTAACGACAATTATTGCTACTATGATTGCAATATCCAGAACACTGATGTTACTAATACGGATTCAAACTATCCTAACAATTTTTTGACCGACCTTGACGTTGACAATCTAATTTTAGAAGATGGCCAGAACCTTCAGAGTGCAAATTTTTGCCCAACCTTGGAGAAAAATGCCCCCGAATAGACTTAAATTTGCATAATAAACGCCGTTTACCTTATATTCAAATAAATGATCCACCAATAAAACTTTTGATCGATACAGGCGCAAATGAGTCCTTTATAAGCCCGGAAGCTTACGAGAAATTTTATCTGCATATCCCACTCGACTATGAACCTTTTTTAGTCACAAATACCCACGTGACTACCCAAAATTATTACTCGTTAACTGTGCCCTGTTTCAATGAGTTTAAAGATTATATTCCGATAAAATTACATCTATACAGATTTCATAATTTTTTCGATGGGTTGATAGGTTGCGAACAATTAAAAAAATGGAATGCAAAAATCGACCTTGCTTCGCATACGTTAGAAACTAAATTCGCTAAAATTCCTATAATCTTATATAATTCTGAATGCTTAAACTCTTATCAAATTACCATACCTGCACAAACTATTCAGTTAATTAAGGTACCCACTAATATTGCGCAAGGAGACATTTACATTGAAGAACAGTCAATTTCTGATTGCTACATCAGCGAATGCTTATCATCCGCCGAAAATAATCACACCAATGTACAAATTTCAAATCCCACGGATAATGATATTGTAATTTCTGTAACAAAACCTATCTTTGCACATATTTTCAACGAACAAACAATGCCAGTAACTCGAGTAGACACGACCGTGAATACCGATATGCGAACTCAGCAAATCTTATCGCATTTGCGCATAGAACATTTAAATGCAGAAGAGACAGCCAATTTAATTAATCTTTGCAAAGAATATGCCGATACATTTTATCTTGAAAATGAACCATTAACCTTTACCAATGAAATCAAACATCATATCAGAACCGTAGACGATAGCCCGGTATACAGTAAAAGTTACAGATACCCTTACGTGCATAAGAAAGAAGTACAAAATCAAATAGAATCGATGTTACACCAAGGTATTATTCAACCATCTTCATCGCCTTGGAACGCTCCAATATGGATAGTACCAAAAAAAAGTGACGCGTCTGGTAAGGTCAAGTGGCGCTTAGTCATTGACTTTCGCCAACTCAATGCAAAAACAATTAATGATAAATATCCGATCCCGAACATTAATGATATTTTAGACAAGCTTGGCAGATGTTTATACTTTTCGACATTAGATTTAAAATCTGGGTTTTTGCAAATTCAGCTAAATCCGTCCGATATTCCGAAAACGGCATTTAGTGTAGAGCAAGGGCATTTTGAATACGTTAGAATGCCCATGGGATTAAAAAATTCTCCAGCCACATTTCAACGTGTGATAGACAATGTTCTTCGCGGATTGCCAAATTGTACCACATACATGGATGATATTTTGGTATTTTCGACGTCCTTGCAAGAACATATAGTTAATTTACGTGCCATATTGGACCGCCTCAGAAATTCAAATTTAAAAATTCAGATGGATAAGTCGGAATTTCTCAAACACGAAACTCCCTATCTTGGTCATATAATTACTACAGACGGTGTGAAACCAAACCCGGATAAAATATCAGCTATTGTAAATTATCCGATTCCGAAAACCCCTAAGCAGATTAAGGCATTCTTAGGTTTACTTGGTTATTACAGACGTTTTATACCGAATTTCGCACGTGTCACTAAACCCTTTACGTCATGTCTTAACAAAAGGCGCTAAAATTAATTTGACTCCAGAGTACTTGACCTGCTTTGAACACTGTAAAACTCTTCTTACAAATGACCCTATTCTAACATATCCAGATTTTGGCAAAGAATTTATTTTAACCACAGACGCCTCAAACGTGGCCTTGGGAGCAATACTTTCTCAGGGACCTATCGGTTCTGACAAACCCATAGCCTACGCATCTAGAACTTTAAACGATAGCGAAATTAATTACTCCACAATCGAGAAAGAGCTACTCGCAATAGTCTGGGCTACAAAATATTTCAGGCCTTATCTATTCGGCAGAGAATTTAAAATAATAACGGATCACAAACCCTTAATTTGGCTTATGAATCTTAAAGAACCAGGTTCACGTCTCACGAGATGGAGACTAAGGTTAGCAGAATATGATTATACTATTGTTCATAAAAAAGGTAAAATTAATACCTTAGCGGATTAGCGGATGCTCTGTCGCGTATTCAAATCAACCAAAATGAAACTATGTCTTTGTTCGTTAATCATTCTGAAACGGCACACTCTGATTCATCTTCTACATTAACTGCCGAAGGCAACAACCTAATATATTCCTCATCCACTCGCACTGCTAGCCCGATACATTCATCATCAACCGTCACCGCTCACTCAGTTATTGATGGAGGATCAAATGACCCACAGCATCAAGAAAGTACAGCCTCCCCACATATTGAAACCATACACACAAGCCTAGAAAACCCTGTTCTGGAAATTCCAATATCGGACGAACCTTTAAATAAATTTAAGAGGCAGTTAGTCATTAACATAATAAATAGTAACCCTAAAAGTAGACCAACAATAACTCAACCTTTTCAATCCTTTCAGAAAACTACGGTAGACATTAATGAACATAGCATTGAAGGAAGTCTTATTAACGTTATAAGGTCTCACGTCGATCCAAAACTCCGGACAGCGATTCTTGTAAATCCTATCGGAAAAATGTTGAGTATCATACCGATTTTACAGCATACTTTCGAGAATTTATCCATGAATTTAGTTTTAGTTAAATATGAAGTACTTAACGTTAATGATCAGTCAAACCAACTAGAAATAATAAAAAAATACCACGAAGGCAAGACCAATCATCGCGGAATCAACGAAACCTACCTTTCGTTGTCACAACGTTACTTTTGGCCGAAAATTAAAATAGATATTACTAAATTTATAAACGAATGCAATATTTGCAGATGTGCAAAATATGACCGAAATCCAATACGTCCGCAGTTCAGAGTTGTACCTCCACCAACTCAACCATTCAAATTAGCACACGCAGACGTTCTGACTATTGACCATGAGAAATACTTAACTATCATTGACTCATTTTCTAAATACGCTCAGGCGTATCTTTTACCCGATTGTACTGCACCCAATATTTTAAAAGCCCTTTTAACTTACAGTACCCATTATGGTTTTCCTTTAAACTTAACTACGGATCAAGGTACCGAATTTAGTAATCAAGTAGTGTCAGAATTTCTCCGTTTGCATAAAATAGAACACCACATGACTAGTGCATATGCACCAAACGAAAACGGTATCATAGAAAGTTTCCACAGTACGCTTTTAGAACACTTACGATTATTTAAAATTCAGCATAAAAACGAGCCCATCCGAAATCTTATACCGTACGCATTAATCGCCTACAATAGTTCTATCCACAGTTTAACCAAGTCTAGACCATTTGATGTCATATCTGGACATTTTGATCCTCGGAATCCTATTGATTTAAATATGACGGAACGATATCTTCAAACTTATATTCAAGATCATCGTAGTCGGATGGAAACGGTGTATAAAATGATTCATGATTCTGCACTATCCGATCGTATAGGTATAATGACGCGTCGTAACGCTGATAGGGAACCCGTTTTAGATTATGAACAAAATCAAGTCATACATTTACGAAATCCAAGGGCAAATAGACAAAAATTGGCACCTCGATATATTCAGGACAAAGTAGTTAAGAACTTACCTGTACATATATACACCGCAAAAAGTCGTGGTCTTGTCGCAAAATCACGGTTAAAAAGACCACCGAAAAAATGACATTCTTCATATCATTGTTACAGGTACTTATTGTTGTTGCTGGTTTTCCAAGTTGGTGCTCAAATCATACGTTTTGACAGCCTAGACAATGGACCGGGTATACTACCGTTTAATCTAGGTGCTACTAAAATTATATCTCACTTCCACACATTCTTGCAAGACATTGACCTTAAAGAAATTGAGTCACATGTAAACACTATCAAATCTCAACTCGCTGTCGCTAAACATAAGTTATCACATGGGGACAGCACTCTCTTTAACTATCAGATTAAACATTTATACACAAAGTTAGAAAAAGTTTCAGTGCAGTTAGATACATTTAGGCCAACCAGAATCAAGAGAGGCCTGATCAATCCAATAGGCACAATCATCAAAAGTATTTCTGGAAATTTAGACAACGATGACGCGCTGAAATTTGAAAATGCATTACGTATCTTAAATAAAAACGATCAAACTTTGTCACAATCGTTTAACAAGCATATAACTTTATATAAAGAAATGACAATTCAGCAATCCAAATAATCCGCAATCTTTCAATTAATCAGAGAAAATTGGAAAATGCTCTTTCATATGTCATGAATATGACTTATAATGGTAATGAGCAAATAATTCATTACTCTCATCTTGTGCAACTTTTCGCGATTTTGACCGAAAATGTACAAGAACTACTGAGTGAAATTAATAGAATAGAAAATATATTAGCCTTTAGTCGAGATAAATCAGTTCATCATTCCATACTTTCTGTCAAAGATCTTAAAAATATGATAAGCCAATTAAAAAGTATATATAGTTCCGACGAAATAATTGACTTGGATATTAGAAATTATTACGAGATTCTTAACTTAGCTTCATTTTTTACCGAGTCCACAGTTGTAGTAGTCATAAAGTTTCCTATTACATTTGCTACTGAGTATCAGTTATATGAATTGTGCCCCGTTCCTAATAACAATAGCGTAATTATAGTACCACCTGCACCCTATATAGCATCCAATTCTCAGGAATTTGTGTATATAGAGGCTGAATGCCCGAAGGTCAACACTTGGCACCTATGCGAGCAGAGGATCGTCCACCAGATTATGTCAAAAACAGACTGTATTCAAAAACTCATACAATCTCAGGAGATAGATGTAACGTGCAAAACCACGCCTATCTCTCTGACAAAGGAAGCTCTGATTGAGCTAGACAGCTACCATTACATAATTGCTTTCCCCAACAGTACAAAAGTTAAACTATCCTGTGGAAAAGAACGATATCAGATGTTACGAGGAAGCTTTTTGGTCACCGTTCCTCAAGGTTGCAAGATAAAAACCCCAGAGATCAGTATAATCAATTTGGATAACAAATTAGTCGGGCAACCATTAGAACTTATGGCTCTACCGCACTATGAGATAATAGCGAAGACCCGCAGCTTCCATTTGCAGACTACAGATCTAGGCAGTCTTCGCAAAATTCAGAACCAAATTACTATGCAAGAAGAAATACAAGTTGAATCATTAAACACGATTGGAATGTACCACACCACAATTCCATTTTATTCACTGATACTATTCGGTGCAAGCGCACTAAGCATATGGTATATCATTCGTCGCCGCCGTCAAGCTGCGAAAGTAAATATTACAACTCAAACAGCTAATACCGAGTTGACAGAAGATGGAAAAAGAGCCGCAACTTTTGGAGTCAAGGTCACCAAATAGTTGCTTATCTGGCAGGGGAGGTGTTACGAGGCCAACCTGCAAGCTCTGCACATCGTTCCGACAAACTGACCGATCGTATTATGACACCGCGCTTCCCACGTCACCGAGTATTGTCATCGCCTTTCTTTACCTAACTTCGGTGGGAACGGACATTGATATATTGAACCTAACTAATAAGAAATCTATTTTATAATTTTTATGTGTTTGTGAATATTCAAATACATTTCGTAACCTAAAAAGGACTTATTTATTGGAGAGTTTCCCGACACATGCCCCCACACATATTTCCCGCAACAACATGACACTTCTGACGATACCTCATTTGTCAAAATACGACAAATAGTTTAAGAGTTATGACACGCCCTCCCCTCCGCCCAGAGCGAGAGAAGCTATTTGATAATTTCCCACCCAAAAAAAAAAGGGTTGAACACAATATATTTAGCTCAAAATTATCAAAAAGTGTATAGTGTACATAGAGATGGAATGCCACATGGAAGTGTATTTGGACCCTTACTACGAGTATTCATTAAATGTTATCTAAGTGAAATAATGTGAAATAGTGAACTTTTGGACATAATCACATTCTGATAAATGAATCTAATAAAGTGCGTAAAAACAACCGGTAAATAATAATTGTTTATAAAGTGTTGATGCAGCTGTCACAAACTAACAAATCAACAACAATTGAGACTTAATAACAAAAAATAAACAACAACAACATTAATTCAAAACTTTCTTCTGTTATAACTTCAAGTGTAAACGAGATAAGTGCATAGTGAAACATAAATAACAGAAATGGTAGGACTCCGTATTAAACCGTAACAAAAAAAATTGTGTTTGTGAAAAAAAAGTTCAAAAATAACTATCCCATGAGTCATCATAACGACTTCTTAAATTTAAAATCAAATACACGACGAATGTGGAACACTATTTCACCTAGCTATCTAACTGTTCAATTGGCCTAGGGGCTCAGTAAGCAATTTCGTAACTACGTGCACGAGGTGCCGCGAGTTCAAACGTCAGGATCTGATTTACTTTTTATAAGATTTTAATACAAACTACGACAAACTAAGGTTGATTCAACATGAATTTCTTAGAAAACATTACATTCCGCCGTACCAGGACAAAGTCAGATTCAATCCTTAATGAAAGTGAGGTAGTTAATAATCAAACATTAAATGAGACTGTCACAAGTGTACCGGAAATGTCTGACTACGAAGATGATGAAATTAAAAAACTACGAGAACAAATTTCCACTCTTAAACTAGATCTACAGAGTACACACTTAGAAATTGAAGCACTGTCTTTACAAAACAGTAATCTCAAGACATTAAATGATAATTTGAATAAAAATAATGACTTATTTAAGAAAATGACTAGCAGTCCAGTCAAAAGGAAGACATCTAGCAAAAAGTACAATAACAATAAAAACAAACAAACACAAACTGAAATGCCGAAGCCGGAGGAAAATAATAGTGCTACACCATTAAAACAAAGCGCAGATAATTTGGCCAAAAAATACTTGCATCGTAACAAAATATGCATCCTAAGTACAGACAACAAGAACAAATTGCTTCATATTGCAGAAAACACTTTTGAGACCTGTGAACTTTGTCACTACATCACACCTCGTGGAAGTATGCAATTTCTGTTAAAAGGCATCAGAGAAAAGCTGGCCAGTTTTACTTTACTGGACTTTTGCATTATACTACTAGGTGAAGAAGACTTTAAAGTTACAAATAGATATTTTGATAATATCTTGCAAATTAGACAAGTTTTGCAAGAAATCACAAACACAAATATAATTATCTGCACTCCAACATACAAATTCTTCACTAATAATTACTTATACAACTCAAGAGTGGAAACCTTCAATAATCTATTATACTTAGATACAAATACTCACGAATATGCCTACTTTTTGGATAGTAACAAGAATTTAAAATATGACGACACCATGTTTGACAGACGGACTGGCTTAATAAATAGCTCCGGAATTGAATCTATTTTTAAGGATGTTTATGACACGACTATTTATGTAAAATCTATCAACACTGACTATCATTATGAAGTTGAAAGAAATGAGGACATGTCTGCGAATCAAGACAACATCAATGAGCAGCAATTTGCTACGCAGAAGCTTTTTCGGAAATAAATATATCACCATATTCCACCAAAATATTGCAGGTTTGAGGAGCAAGGCCGATGCACTAACGGTCTGCTTACATGAATTATCGGACAATAACACGGATATCGATGTAGTTTGTCTGACTGAACATTTCATGATGTCGGGCCGTGAAAATATTTGTGTGATACCCAATTTCTGCCTAGCTGCCCACTTCAGCAGAAGTAATTCCAACAGAGGAGGCTCGTGTATATACGTAAAAAAAGGACATAAATGGAAAACAATTTCGAAATCAGTGTTATTCACCGAGTGCTCAACTTTTGAATGCTCTGCAATAGAATTGGTAGCCTATAAATTGATTATTATTTGTATTTATAGGGTTCCTTTAACTAGTAACTTAAACAATTTTTTTGCAAGATTAGATAAAATGCTCAAGTATATCAATAAATCCTATAATAAGCATAATGTTGTATTAGCAGGTGATTTTAATATTGATATTTTAAAACAAAATAATACCACATCTGAGTTTGAATGTTTACTACTCAACTATAATCTAAGGCTTAAGATAACAGAGCCTACCAGAAAAATTAGCAAAACATGTATAGACAACTTTGCTCATAACTATCATAATAAATGCAAAGCAGAAGTGATTGATTTTGCATTATCTGATCACACAGCTCAGATATTGAGGTGTCTTGTTAAAAGAGTATGCCTTATTAAGAGCTGGAAAATTAAACGTAGAGACTATAGCGAGGAAAATCTTAGTAAGTTTAAATCTTATACAGAGAAATTGTCATTTTCGGAAATGTACACAACTTGTGATCCAAATGTAGCCTATAATATTTTCATTGATTTGTTTAAGTTATTTTATGACCTTTGCTTTCCATTTAAATATATCACCATTAATAGTCATCGAAAAGCTAATTGGGTAACACGAGGCATCAAGGCTTGCAGTATAAAAAAACGACAACTTTTATGGCAATACAGAAAAAAACCAAGCGAGATAAACAAAACCAAACTGACCCAATATTCAAAAAGATATAAGAAAATAATAAGACTAACTCAGCGAGCGCAAAATAATCATTCAATTAATAAGTCAGACAATAAAAGTAGAACGGCATGGAAAATTATTAACAAAGCAAAACAAAATTTACCAAAGGATACTATATCTAACATTAAAATTAACGATAGAACTATAACTGACCCACGTGAAATTTCCAATGCTTTTAATAATTATTTCGTCGATAAAATTATACCTAAGGATGATTCGAACAAAATGCAGTATAACTCTTATATGTCTACTGAACAAAAGTCTATGTTTCTGAAACCATGCTTGCCACATGATATTTTGCGAATAATTAATAATCTAAAAAGCACAAATAAATATGATGGCTATGATGAAATATCAACTAAAGTTATTAAATATATAGGTACAAATATCTCTACTCATCTTAGCTATATCTTAAATTTATGCATTGCTGAAGGAGTCTACCCTGATAGACTAAAAACTTCAATCATAAAACCCATTTTTAAGAAAGATGACAGTGAGTACCTAGATAACTATCGACCCATTGCCCTAGTTTCAGTTATTTCTAAAATATTTGAGAAACATGTTCACATAGAAGAGGAAAAAGGCTTTAGACCTAATAAAACCATAAACATGGCCATATATGACTTTTTAGACTTTGTTACGGTTAATCTTGACAGAAGAATACCCGTCTGCTCTATCTTTATGGATATGACACAGGCTTTTGATTATGTTGACCATGATATATTAGTTGGTAAACTCAATGCCTACGGAATAAGAGGTAACGTTCTAAAACTAATTGAATCATACCTCAAAGGCCGAAACCAATATACTGAAGTGACTAAAGTGAATGTTCTTACTAAACAAGAGGAAACCTTTCGGTCACATGAAAGAAAAATAAACTACGGAGTACCACAAGGTAGCGTTCTGGGTCCACCGTTATTTATAATTTACATTAATGACCTACCCAAAGCCACTGATAATCCTATATCTCTCTTTGCGGATGATAGCACTGTTACTGTCAAATGTAAAGACATACATACTTATGAAGATGACTTAAATAGCACCTTGAACTCTATTATGAATTGGTTGAATGTAAATAATTTAAAATCAAACTTAGGAAAAACAAAATTAATGAGCTTCAGACAGCGCCTACCAGCACTAAACAACCTAAACGTAAATTTTAACAACCAACCTATTGAAGAAACAGACACCTCAAAATTTCTTGGCTTGCATATTGATAATAAAATGACTTGGAAACCACATATTGAAATATTGTGCAAGCGAGTGAGTCGATCAGCTTACGCCCTACATGAACTTGCATATAAAATTAATTCCAAAACACTCATAACTGCATATCATGGGCTTGTGGCGTCTATACTCAGATATGGCATAATTTTTTGGGGCAACTGCACTAACAAAGATCTTGTCTTTAAGGCACAGAAACGGTGCTTTAGGGCTATGTTCGGTTTAAAATCTACCGAAAGTTGTGTACCTTTCTTTAAAAAGTACAACATCTTACCATTGCCATCACTGTATATATTTGAAGTAGCTGTCTTCGTGAAACAAAATCCTGAACGTTTTGTGCTTGCATCTGAAGCATACAATCGTACGCAAAGAGATGAAAGTCGTCTTTGTGTTCGTCAAACGAATACTGCCTTAATGTATAAGAGTATTTTTCATATGGCACCTGTCGTTTATAATAAATTGCCTAAGGACCTAAAAAAATGTAATGTTAATTTGTTTAAGCAAAAATTAAAAACAATGCTATGTGAAAAATGTTATTATAGTATCTCAGATTTTTTAACAGATAAATTTTGACATTATGTATTAAATAAATATATTTAATATTATCTGAATATTTGTTTTAAGTAATTCTAATTTGACTTTATGATAAAATTCTATAATAATTAGGTATAAGTCAAGTATAGGTACTATAATATCAGCAAAATCTGACTGAAGCATTTTTTATTTTTTTATTTTATATTTTTTTTTTTTTGACATAAACTTTTAGATATTTTATGATTTGTGAATTATTTTTTATTTACTGTTGACATTTTATGCTGAATTCACTTTAATTTATTGATATTGACTTGAAATCAATTATTAATAATCTTAACTATTACATTTGTACGCCTTAATAATTGGCAAACATGTCTGAACTTATTTTTTTCTTTGTAATCCTGCGCATATCTCTACTATTGTATGTGTACACATGTTTATGCAAATAAATATATTATCTTATCTTATCTTATCTTAAATACATAACATTCTTAAAACTTATGCTTGATAATCACGCTACGGCATACTAAAAGAGACAAAAATCATTCTGGCTTCAAAACCTTTTTATTTACACAAAATAAAACAATGTCATTAAAAAGAAAACTGTAATAAAACGACAGTGTATGTAGTGATGAGAGAGAAGAAATGCAAAGGTTGTGTGGCATCTATGATGAACAGACCACAAACGTTCATTTTTTTGAAGATAGTCCTCTGCACGCGTTGAATGTTCTTGCACACTCTTTTCTGTGTTACTGAGGAGCATACATAAAATAAATTAATAGTGAAAGTGTAAATAATGAATTGAATAAAGAGAGAGTGCAAGATATTTTTGGCAACACAAATAATGTCCACGATTTCTGCTCCTGCAGAGTCCCGTCACAGACAGGCGGCGACGTAGGCCAAGTAAAAGGGTTCCATTACAAACTTTGGATCATTTATAAACATAGGGCCTAACTCTGTATACCTCAAATTACATTTAAGAAAACATTGATAGCATATGTCATTTAACTTTTACCAAATATGTGATCATTGTAATTTTATATACTTCATTGATATTTGTACGTCGTCAACTATGCATATTTTATTTACAACAGTTTTACAATTATCTACGTTTTTCAAATAAGAACTTTGTCTTTTTCTTTTATTTATATCCTTCAGTTTCAGTGTTAGTGAAATTACAGCTTCAGCTACAGAGTTTACCTGATACATTGCTTGATGTCTCCAGCCTGGAACATGTAAGCTGAACTTCACTCATGGCTGAATAAAATCTTTCACATTCCACGCTTAAAGAGATTTGTAAAAGAATGCTTTTTAGTAGCCATGGTTGAGACGAAAGCACTTGAAGAGCAAACTAGAACAACAAAAATAAAATTGGATTTGATTCATCAATACTTAAATATGATATTTTAATATCAACTTGGTTTTGTCTAATAGAGCTAATATTAAACTGGGACACAATAGTTGCGCAACCATGGTCACGCTATCAACAAAACGATTGGTTGGGGCAACCAATATGACGCTCAGGTGACGCATGGTAACGCCAGTGTAAGTTGATCTCTCATTGCACGTAAAGGTTATACAATTTGAGGTTAGCTTATACTGGAAATGTATCGCCGTGTGTATATACTTACATTAGATTCACCATCTATTGTTATTTTTCGCGCCTGTATGTGAATTGCTAAATCCATGAGGGCGTTTGAAAATATATATAGATTATAAAATAATATCTGAAAATATAGTACAAAATATTATTTAATCGAACAAAACTAGAATTACTAAAGATCTCAAACAATAAGCTAACCAGATTTCGGAAAGTCTTCTCTACTAGCTGGTAAGATTTTATTATTTCCATATAAGCTTTAAAGTAATTATTCCAAAAACTCTCGTCTTTGACACATCTTGACTCAAGCATATTTTCAATCCATACCGTAAGAGTTTCCCACTTCAATTTCATTATCCTCGCAGCATATAGGACATTAACGTCAAAGCAAATATGAAGGTAGCTAGTAAAGATATCGGTGAAACCCATATTATTAAAGATAGAGCAGTAATAAAACATCCAGAAAATATGGAAAAGATTCAAAGTGATGACGTAAATCCAGTTGCAAGTGATGAAACAGCTAAAAACCGTCCCATTAATTTTGAGAATTCTTTGCACGTTCTGAATGCTACAGACTAGCAACACGTTGTTAGTCTTTTCCATCACATTGGTGAAGTAACTAAGAAGGCTTCCAGAAAGAAAAACAACAACGTCGTTCAAAACGCCAGAGTAGACGAAGTTGCAACCTTTTTCCCCGACGATTCTGAATGAGGAAGTGAACAAGAGGTAGAAGCTTCCAGAGATATAAATGACATTGCCAAAGGCTGAAATGACATCGTAGCGCAAACTGTTCTGAGTGATCAAATCTTCTTCAATCTTGTACTTTGCACAGAAGAATAACGCTTGCATCATGTTCAGGGGCTTTAAAATAGATTGTAAGTATTTTTCAATAACATTCTTCTCTTGGACTACATTGTGTACATGACTAGATCTAGTTTTTATTGTATTACTGGTAATTTTTAGATGATTTCTATAGTTTGATAACATGTCTATTTCAGTAAGCAGTTTATATGGTATTAAATGTACCGGTTGGTATTAAGCCATTATGCAATTAGTCTGATGGGCATTCCGTAATGACTTTTGTAAAAATACGTTCATTTCTTTTAATGGAAAGTAAAGTAACATTAAATTAAATGTTTATTGATGAGTGAATACAAAAAGATAGAGAATATAATATAAGTCCTTGTAAGTACAAGGTAAGACACATAGACAACTAAATGTCTTGTAGAATGAAATATATACGAACGAAGGTCACGGAAAGGGCAAGGCTAAAGCAGGGAAGGCTTATGTTCAGTAGTGGACAAGACAACGCCTAAGAAAGTGGTGGTGGTCCCAGCATGGCTTCGACTGCTGCAGTCGGAGTAGTCCTCATGCAGCCCGTAGTCGCCATGCAGGCTAGTCTTTGCATGCGTTGTAGTTTGTTGGAGGCTGCAACTAGCTCGGTGCGGGGCCACCAGACCACGGCCCCATAGGTAATCATGACACACTGAAAACACTAGCTCAGCTAGTGCTTTCAATATTGCGCGTGAATATAAACAAACCTTATTCTTACCACCAATCACCGAATGTTGGCATCACAGACTTAAAAATTGTGAATGGAGTGAATGCGTCCTTGTCGTCCTGACGACAAAAAATTTAGGTATTTCTATTTCTTTCTTATTTCTAACCTCCAAATATGAGAATATTAGGAAAATAATCGCAATATATTAATAAACCGAAGTATATTGCGTACTTACATGTGATATGAGATCCCTTGTATTTTATTAACTTTGGTACCTATCATAATTGGTACACTTTCTAAATACATTATAGATAGCATTTTTTGATCTTTTTAGCTGCGTCTGTGTCGCAGCGTTTTTTAATATGGGTTATTTCTATAGGTCTCACTTACCACACGCGGTGGAGCATCAGGCAGAACTTAATCCCCCTTATTACAAAACAAGGTTTACCTTCAGACCCCGGTTTAAAACATGGAGTCATTATTGAATTTTGAACTTTATTCCGACTATGGTAAAGTTCCGTTGTATAAAGAACGGTATTTCAATCACTGTTACGTTCTTATTACAAAAACTGGCTCCATGGTTTAAGCCATGTCAAATATAAATCTTGTTTTGTAATAAGACGACAATTCAAAGTCTGCCTTCTAGAAGCAACTACATTGATTCACCCTAGTGTGGACGCGCCTTTATCCATTATGACGGACGCGTTGGACACATGCGTAGGAGCAGGCCCTGCAGTCTCGACATAGATAGCGATCGCTTTACGAACGAATTCGGTCGCAAAGTCCTAATGGGATCTCTTGACGGCCAGAATTGCTTGACGGAATTGTGATTTTTTCGTGCTTATCAAGCAATTTTGACTGGCTAGGACTCTTGGGACCCCATTAGGACTTTGCGACCGAATTTGGTCGTAAAGAGATCGCTATCTATGTGGAGACTGCAGGGCCAGTGTTACCTACTACAACAAAAGGTGAGCGGAACGTGGAACCCAGTCGTATACTTTTCAAAACAATTATCAGAGGCACAAAAGAAGTATAGCACGTATGCTAGAGTTAACCGCGATTTACATGGCCGTGGTTCATTTCCGTAATTTAATAGAGGGGCGACAAATTACTTACTTTACGACATGTTTTTGTTTACGAGTTTATGTATTTAGTGACTCTTTTCATCGATCTATGCAGCACATCCCTCAGCTGATCGCCGACCGATCGCGCATAGATAACTTACAGTGACGACACAACATCAAATATATATCGAAAAATAAGGTAGGTAAAACACATTTAAAAATATAGAAAGAAAGAAAGAAAATACGTTTATTTACGGTAAATATGACGCAAAAGAGAACATAAACACAAAATAAGAAAAGGTTGGGGGAAATATTCGTCACATCGACGCAAAACGACTATCGCTCAGCATTTTACTGCGACCCTATGCAAGACAGAGCCCCCGCGCTGGTTGGTTGGTGGTGGTATAGGTATCAACAAGTGTTGCAGTTCGCATAGATCACTGTCACTATTTTTATTTTTTCTTTCAAAACACTTCTTCCAAAAAACAATCGTTTTGTTGCTGACCAATTCCACCGAATTAAGGCTTCTACATACCAGCGCGACTTGTCACGCGACGCGACACGGCACAAAGGCCCCGCGTGTCGCGGGACGAGCGGTGCCTTTGTGTCGCGTCGCGTCGCGCGACAAGTTGCCCCGGTATGTAGAAGCCTTTATCTGTAAGTACACAACAACTCAAAGGGAACGTCTAGTCGCCACAGGGGATAGAGCGGGACTCTCTTGAGGCGCTACCATTGAGTTGTGCTAGTATATCACCTGTGATAACGGCAATCCCGATCACTGTTATGATTATGCCTGCATAATCATAACAGTGATCGGGATTGCGTTTGCGATATTGATTATTTGTTTACGCGGAAGATATTGTGGCACCAGTACTAAGAAATGGTTAAGAAAGGAACTGATATCGTATGGCCTGCGGGGCCCGCAGTCACAGCGGCCCAGCAGTCGACCACACCGCAAGCTTCATACGCTTAATGGCTATCAGTAGTTGTAATGCAAAATACGGCACTGTGATTACAGGGATTACAGTGATTAGATTATAGTGAAATAGTACGAAAAGTAGATAAAAGTGAGAAAAGTAGATGTATATCAAAATAAGGTGGATAAAGATTAGATATTCGATAATTGGAACTCGGGAATTTATTTTTATTTTGTTTTTGTGTAGGAAATTATCAAATAACTTCTCCCGCTCTGGGCTGAGCTAGGGCGTGTCAGACTTTTACTGACTAAAACCCACCCGTGTTCCTTCCGTTGCCTGTGTGCCAGGGCCGCGATATCCCTTTCGGACAAACTCGCAACCCTGGCAGGCATTGGTCCTAACGGACCCCGTCAGTTGGTGCTGAGCTCTCTTTGAGGCGCGCGTGGAACACAACGCGCCGTCGACCCGGTCCTGGTCCTTATCGGACGGCGAGCTACCCATCGCTCACCGTCCGCAAGCCCGCGCCCACGGTGGCCGGAAGTCGGCTTGCGACTCCCGACGCCCGGGGCGTCTCCTGCGGCGACTAGGGGCGCGAGGGCGCGAACCTTGCCTCTCCCTCACGCGTTCCACCTCCTCCTTCGCGAGCATTACTGCTTCACAGAAGGAGGTGACGGCCTCCCATGCACTCTCGCTCCGAACCATGTCCTGCACCAGGGCCGGACGCGAGAGATCACCGCCGCCGATCGCCTCCGTGAGGACACGACGGTGCTCCGCCCAAGCCGGGCAGATCTCCACCGTATGCTCCACCGTGTCCTCCGGGCGATGCACACAGTGGTGACACCCGGGCGTTTCCTCCCGCTTTATCCTGAACAGGAACCTCCCGAAACAACCATGTCCGGTGAGGACCTGCGTCAGGCGGAAGGTGAGGACGCCGTGGCGCCTCTCTAGCCACTCCTCATAGAGGGGACTTATCGCCACAATTGTGGCGTGCCCATGGGAATTAAGGCTAACGTAAACATTGTAATACAAAACTTTTACATGTATAAACAATGGATTATATTTCATGTAATGCTGTTGATAACAATTATAGGTAACGTAATACAATTAACTACAACAACAATGTAGGTATTCACACAGAGTCTAGACAACAGCCAGCGAAATGTTAAACAGATTATTCATGTTATAATACGGTCACAGACATAATGTAAGTTGGGTAGTGTTAGACAATTGTGTTACTTATATCTTGCTGCTCGATCGTAGGTCAATCTGCAGAGAATGTGTTGTTGGTGACAAGCCACAATGACGCCAAGAGAGGGCAGCAGAATATAAGCCACATATAGGGACTACAGGTGACAATCTTGCCGGCGGTGCAAAATATAATGTTCACTGCACGTAGAGTTTAGCGCCAGTCGTCCGCCAGCGCCGTGGCAATAACTCGTGTACTATATTAATTATGTAAAGGCGTCACTGTACTCGATATCTACTATTTATAACAATAGACTTAATTCGGTACACCGGAATTTCATTTATTCTCCTTGGCCAACCACCCAGTAGTAAAGGTCCCAAAAATGAACATAATCGTTTTAAATAATCCTGAAATTGTGGAAAGTTGCAAATTATAATGTCTGATATCTATTTTGACTGATACACATCATTATGAAGAGTTAGTACGAGTATATGCTTATCAGAGGTAAAAATAAACAACCTGAGTATATACCACCAGTGCATCTCAACGGGGTATCTTTGAGTCGGGTCTTTCAGTTTAGGTATCTAGGGCATGTTGTGACCGAAACTCTACATGATGACGCAGATATTGAGAGAGAGCGGAGAGCATTGTCGGTGCGCGCTAACATGTTGTACATAGATTTACGAAGTGTACAGCACAAGTAAAGGTAACTTTATTCAGGGTAATTGTATGGATTAAGTTATCTGAATTAAATGATTTTTTTTTATTAAATTGCGTGTATTTTATGTTTGTAAGAGTAGGTGCGTGACTGTATATGAGTGGGTGTGACACTGGTTTTAATAAGTCGTCTTTTTACGTTTTAAGTTTTAAGTGGCAATGTAATCTAGATTTAATAGCCAAGTGCGTAATTTTCTTTTACAAATAGCTTTAGTATGAGTGTAGATAGATATTTTGTTATTAATTGAATTATAAAGAAAAGTGCCAAGAAAACAGAAAAAGCTTTTGGGAGAAACTAGTGTAATAACGGATGATTGAACAAACATTTTTTGATCGTCGGGAACAAGCAACTAACTTTTAATATAGCTCTTTGGGCTCAAGTAGACGAGGACTCGTGGGCCTGATTGAAATAACTTCAGATAGGGTTAAAAACATTGTCATATTTTTTTTCAAAATGTGAAAAATCAACCCAATCTACAATCTGGAAAATGAGAAATTCAATACTTAAAGAAATTATGGTTACTAATAAATGGAATATTGATTAAATTATAATCGATTAACGTGACAGAGATAATTCCACATATATTTAAAAAAATGCTTTTACCAGATAAAATTGAAATTAAATTGTTTAGTCTGTAAATATGATAAAAAACCGTGCTTGCCAATTAATGGGTGTTTCTAGTCTAAAATCAAATATAAAAATTATCAAAAATAAAATCTAATCTATTTTAATTTATTGTAAGTAATCAAATTAGCTTTTAATATTTTTTTTTTACCTAAACTATTTTTATAGTCTTGCTTTAATTATTGAATTGTGTTATTATCTGCGCATAATGTAGTGCATGCTGTGCTTTTCTTTAAGTAATGAGACGTTTAGACTTAAGTTTACAATGTACAAATTTTAAAGTAATAGTGAACTCATTGTTGAAGAGCCTAATAAATAAATAAGATAAGATAAAATTTATTTTTCTCACCACAATATTACCAAATACATATTACAAGCTATCAGAGTCAGACAACATTTTAATATTGTGGGAGACTGGTGCCTGAACTAAGCTCTAGGCCTGTATTTCAGATCACCAGGTTTCCGCCCTTTTACAAAATTATACATTTAATTTTTTTATGTACTTGTACACTGATAACCTAAAAGAAAACAATATTATAAAAAGATTAGTGGCTCGAGTGGAATTTTTTAAACTTTACATATATTATAAACTATACTTTTGTTAAAGGTTATTTGTGTGTGGAAGTGTGTGTATGTGTTTGTGGAGGAGTGTATGTGGAGTGGTGAACGACGCGTGGTTGTGTGTATGTGTGTTAGGCGCTTTTTTTTTTCGGGCGTGCCTGACTGAATGATAGTGTTATTTTTATTATGTGACTTAAAGATAACTTGAAGACGTGAGAATGATGATGTAAATAAGTTTTTTTTATTTAAATAAATAAATGATATCCGAATCACTATTACACGTCACATAATAAAATTAAAGAAGCTAGATGGAGTCGACTATCGAGCTCTCTAACCATACAAAGTTCTAACTTACCGGTTGTTGGAAAATATTCTTACAAATCTCATAACACTTTAAAATATGCACTATATAATAGCTTCTGACATTCGGTCGCATTCCAGTTCATTATTTTCACCTTGTTCATTTGTCGGGGGCAGTACAACTCGAACATTCCATAATTCAACTTTATCAGCCAATAGCTTAATCAAGCTCATCGCATAAATTAGATTGGTATCAAGACTTGTCAAAAAGATTAAATTAAATACAACGTACCAAAATGGCTGATTGTAAATAAGGGACGTAAAGGCTAAAATTACGAAATAAAACCCGAAGATAATAATACCACTTATCCAATTCCTAATTATGGCCCCCTTAAAACTGGACTCATTGTTTATAAATCTATGCACTTCTTGAAAGGTCAAGACGAATGTGACACTCTTTTTTGTATGAATGCAATGAAGGATAACGTTCATGATAAATCCTGCGCTGTAGAACACAAAGTCGTAGTAGAAAGCTAAATACAGAAACTGAATAGAAACATATCGCTTCATGTTGTCGTCTACCAATATTTCTGCAACTCTGTATATGTATCCCGTAAGGTAAATCACAAGCATAATATGAACTTATTGAAACGGTTATTCGGTTTTATAGAATTGTTCTTCATGCAGTACTTTGGGTTCAACACCATGATTTGCATCAGGTTCAGAGGATATAGTATTGCCTGCACTTCTTTGTCGATAATGTTCCTCAAATCCGGGACACCCTGAGAGAGAGACATTTTGAGGTTTCGAATGCAAATGGACGCTATGAAAAAATAATGTACTAGAGAGGCCAGTAATACAATATATAATTGTGTAATTGACACATTAGAGAAATTAACAAGTGATATTGCGTCACAGCTTATACGCCAATGTGTTATGAAAACTACTCATAAACTAACAAAAGCAAAAAAAAATAAGTTATAAAGGTTACATAACTACAGAAACATTATGTTATTGGATTTTTTATGGTGAAACAGAAAGTCTACCATGAATTCCAATTAAAGCGTCAGTTTGGAAATCAATACTCGTAAGTTTAACCTCATTTTCAGATGAAAATTTATTAATTAATAAAACGATAAATTTTACAATTTATTTAATTTAATAATATACCTATACATCCAATTAAGAGAGGTGGAATTCGAAAGTAGCGCCTGTGTCAGAAAAGTTGAAAGGACATTGTAGGCATCTGATGAAGAAGGATACAACGATGTGACTAAGGTCGTGAAAATAAATATTGACAAATGGAGAAGAAGGGGAAGAAGAAGGCATAAGAATAAATGGATATGTGAAGGATTAACACAAATTATAAAGAAGTAATTGATAAGTAGACGGCAGACAGCTGAAAACCAAAATCATAATAATGGCCAAATATTTTACCACATTTGGCCATATAATATGTTTTTCTCTCAGTGAAGGAGCAACAAAAAGAAGAAGAATACATAAGTAATCTAGAATTATAGAAATTCGAACTGAATCAGAACTATAGTGTAGGTGGTGATGAAACTGAAAAGGTGCAGAGACATCATGGCGTCCACGATAAAAAGACGACAAGCGCTCATTTTCTTGAACGAAGCGTTCTGCATACGTTGAATGTTCTTACACGTGGAGGGAGTATATTTATCTGTAAATATAATAAGTAAATTCCATGCTCAGTCACAGCCCAGAGTCCGGATTTATGACCAGGTAATGGCAATAGAGACCTTAAAAATATCCGGCGAAATCTGGGTGTATTATGCAACGTAGCGTACTCTAACTGTTCAATATATTGCTTATGATTTTTGGTCTGTCTTTAATATAAGTTCCGAATTCCGACGGATAATTTCGGAGAAGTAGGTATTGCCATGACTTCTTGCCTAATTCTTACGATAAGCAGTGTTACCTTTTTATGCTCCTATTGAAATGGTAAAGTAAAGGGATAAATATGTCTAAAGTGCTGGTAACCTGTTACCATCAGGTGACCTTTCTAAGTTAGTTGCTTAGTTACCCTCAAATAAATAAAATTCTTTACAATTAAAAAAATAATATTAACTATTTTATTCTTTAGAATTATGCATTATCTTTGTACGTATTTTTTTGTTCTCTTCTTCTTGTCTGTTGCTGAGTGTATCTAAACTGTTAAATATATAAAATAAGAAGAAATTTTTTTTCAGCTGCGCATCTAATTGAATACATCAGTGGTGTCACCGCACCTCGGACATCTTTCATGGCTTTGTAGAATCTCTCACAATTTACGCTCAAAGATATTGCCATCAGTATACTTTTCAGCAGCCATACTTGTGACACAACTATTAATAAACCGAACTGTAAATAAGAAATACAATATGAACGTATTTTTCCTGTATTTGTTATAGTATAACACTTGTATTTTTCCTGTATTTTGTATTTATATATATAATTCTCATGGTTCCAAGTACTAGGCAGGTAATGCTGTTCAATGCAATAATTGATCCACTCATACCATATGTTTATAGACTGACTAGCTTCTGTCCACAACTTCGTTCACGTGGAAGTCGTAAGACACCACAATATACTAAAACAGCCACATATTCATAAAAAACTGCCCCGTTGGTCAAGAGGTCGCAAGCTCTACAATTGAACATGAGGTCCTGGGTTCTATTCTCAGGTCAGGCAGTGTTATTGGGTTTTCCAACTGGTATTTCTTAGTAACAGTCTGAAATCAGGGTTTGTGCCCGG
This sequence comes from Tiliacea aurago, assembly GCA_948098905.1. Classification (NCBI taxonomy): domain Eukaryota; kingdom Metazoa; phylum Arthropoda; class Insecta; order Lepidoptera; family Noctuidae; genus Tiliacea; species Tiliacea aurago. Next base: position 22,968,820 of record OX402597.1, on the reverse strand, counting down.
TTAGTGGTAGTAGGCTCGCCCCCTATTACATGGGACCTAAACTGGCGAAATATGGGTATACTATAGGTACACCTCTGCCCAACCCTTGGAAAACAGGCGTGATGTTATGTTATTTTTAACAACGGTGTTCATTTTTTCGTCAAATGTTAGATAAAAAAATCGAGAAGGAAACACTTACTAAAAAATCATCCATCAAGAGTATTTGTATTTTTAATACCGTGGCTATTTTTATCAACGCGTGAAATGCTGTATTTATTATATTGAATGCAATCTGAAAATAAAATAACATGAAATCATTATGGAGTCTGCATTTATCTTTTATTTTTATTGGAAAAATGTGTACTTTCAAGGTGACCAAAGGTTTTCTCAACGAGCTTATATGCCTCTATTATGTCTACATACACATCATACTTGATCTGCCAATAAGATTCTCTTTCCGAATCTGAAATATTTTCCGCCCTTCGAACATCTTCAATCCAAAGTATTAACAGCTTACATAACAGTTTCATACCGAATGAAGCGTACATGATATGAATATCAAAAATTATGATATTGTTACCTAAAAGTATATTGATATAACCAATTCCAGGGACGAAACAAAAAAATAAGATCCATGTTACAATAAAAACACCGTTAACACTTATAACAGAAATCGAATTGTAAATTTTCCATCTTCTGAGTTCTTTACCGTTCACTTTGAGGAGAGTGAGAGCATGCTGGATCCTTGAAACTAATGATATATTTTCATGGAGATACTTGATATTGCTGTAGTAAATTAAAATGAACCCAAACGAGTGGATGAAGTTCTCATAGATAGTAGTCCAGGTATTGAGCATGAACAAGCCCTCACCGAAACCGACAAATGTGCTTAACCAACCATAGAAGCAATAGGCGCGGAATATGATCATGCAGGCGACTCCAATAAAGTGGTAGGTGAAACTGTTTACAGTAATTATGTTATCGCGAATTTTGTACTTCGAACAGATGAAGAGGGCTTGCATTAGATTTAACGGCCTTAGAACCTATTGTAGATCATCTTCAAGCTGGTTGTTGAACAAAACTTTACTGTAATAAGGAACGATTGGTGCAGTCTCGATTAAAGCCGAGTTTATTCTTGATTTTATTCTGTTTATTGTTGAAAACATGTTTATGGTACCTACAACTCAACTGTTCTATTTGACAAACAAATTGTAAACCCTTAAAATCAATAATTTAATAATCTTAATGGGTTATGTTTTATTTCTTTGACATTAATTTCGATTGTTATCGCTGGGGCTCGTGGCTACGTAATAACAGCTGCTCAGCTCGATTGAAGGTTAAGTAAGGTACGGTTTCCACAGTCAATCCGTGGATGGAACCATTTTATACCGAGACCCCTCCGTGCCTCGGAAAGCACGCAAAGATGTTGGTCCCGGCTATCATCAAGTCGTTACGGGTCGTCAGAAGCCCGAAATTCTGATAATCGGTCATACCAAGAGATATTGTGTTACCCAGTAACTGTGGAGGTCTGATAGGCAGTCGCTCCATTTAAAATACTGCTGTATTTGGTTAGACCAGAAGCCGGCCCCAATATAGTGTGGAAAAGGCGATTTTATCTAATAAATTTACACACGTTTCGACTACCGGGCAGTCGGCACCTGCTACCAGCCGTGAGGTACGTATGAACGCACACGCGTGCTGGCACAGTTTATCCAGATACACATTCGCCCCCATACGGATACTTGGCGCCGGTGGAACCTATTTCGTTATGTAGGTACTTTGTACAGACTAGTGGTCGCCCACTGGTCGAAACTCGACCCCCTCTTAGTCCAGTCATCTTTGTAAGTTCACCTCAGAATTTGATATACCCAGCTATAAACTCGTATAAACTTGTATTTCGACATCCTAAAAGTGTTCTCAAAACCTACATGTAGGGTGTACGCGACTATTAAAATCTAAGGTCAAAGGTCACAAAAATCGTAACAGCTAATAAGAAATTAAAATTATTATAATTATGTATTTATCAATAATTAATATAGTTTATATGGCTTGTTTTTGACCGGGACTGCCGGTTGACCTTAAAAGATGCTCTAACTGCTCCCTCTCCACCCTCGAAAACGATTCATCGTATAAAAATAAAGAAATAAAAATTGTAGGGAATTTAATACTCTACAGTATTGATGTTATATCTTATATTATATACAAATAGCGACAACCCATGATAGGAAACGAGATATTTGCTAAAAAAAAACGATTTTTGTACCTTTGACCTTAGATTTTAATAGTCGCGTACAGCCTACCATATGTGGGTTTTGAGACAACTTTTAGGATGTCAAAATACAAGTATAAACGAGGTTATAGCTGGGTATCTCAAATTCCGAGATACTTGCCTAATTATACTCGTTATTGCCTCGTCCTCGATGATGATAAAAAACGACCTTATAGTCTGTGGCGTCACATAATTTGGAAGAATATAGTAAAAACAAACATATCCTTCTGCGGGTGTGCTGTCATCTGTAACAATCTACATTAAGTTCATAGCAATTTATTGGTTTTACAACATAGGGTCCATGCTCATATCTATATATATAAAAGAGAAGTCCACTCACTGACCACTCATCACGAAATCTCGGAAACTACTGGGCCGTGAGGTCTAAAATTTGACACTAGCACTCTCTATGGGGTGTAGGCGCGCACTAAGAAAGGATTTTTATAAATTCGCACCTTAAGCGGTTGAAAAGGGGTGTCAAAGTTTGTATGAAACTCCTATGTTTTTTAAAGTTAGAGACATGAATGTTGGCCTGATTGTTCCTTTCGACTTCTAGGTGCTCACTAAGAAAGGATTTTATGAAATTCGGCGCTTAAGGGTGAAAATAAGGGTTTTTAATGTTTGTATGATAAATGAACCAAATGCAGTTAAGATCCAAATTGAATCTTACGGCAACGAGTTATTGCATACTTTACATTGAAAATTGAATTCGGAGGCCGATAAAGATCTAAATTGAATTTTACGACAACGCGTTAATGCATATTTTACATTGAGATAAGAATTTTTGGAAGTTTCTTGAGGTTTATATTTAGTTTTTTTTCTAGGTGGCCAGTATGTCTCAGTGCAGGCGTGATAAGGTTCTAAAGTTTTTATGCCAGTTCTAGGTGGCCAGTATTTTTCAGTATGCAGGCATCTGCTAAAAGATAATGAAATGAGGTTCTAATTGGTATTCAGGTAATTTGAACGTTGCATTTATAGCATTAAAGTCGAGAATGCCAAGGGTAAAACTTCACAATGTTTAACCTTAATCGCGGCTTGCAAGCCGATCGTATCAAAAAACGAAGTCATGTATCAATCACAGAATACAAACCTAAGCGATACACGTTCAAGCTATACGAGTAGTTACCGAAATTTCTGTTCTGCGATATTTTGTTATTACTTACTACTAATTTGCTTTGAAATATTTTTCATCGTCGTTGTTTGGTTTTCGTTTTGGTTTGTTTCGCTTCCTAATTTTAAATTGGAGGATAACAAATGTGTTTTTACCTATTGCCGGGTTGAAATTTTGTTATTCCTATTTTTTTGTGAATTACTTATTGTGTAGGTATTTCACACTGTGGTATTACTATAATAGTTTTTAGTATTAGTCGTTCTTACTAGAAAAAGTGTCCTTGAATACCTACGTTCGTATTTTAATTTGATTGCTTAGTATCTTTGGTTTAGGCTGGTGTTGTAAGGGTTGGATAAAGGCGGGAGAAATATTCCCATTTTAAATGGATGTCAGCACCAACTGACGGGGTCCGAAAGGGCCAATGCCTGCCAGGGTTATGAGCCTGTCCGAAAGGGATATCGTGGCCCTGACACACACAGGCATTTGAAGGAACACGGGTGGGTTTTAGTCAGTAAAAGTCTGACACGCATCAAAATGACCTTCATTGAAATTTCCTGAGAATCAGATTATTTTTACTCCCTGTTGTGCGTCCCCAAAACCAGCAATAAAAATACCATCTTAAAACACCTGGAACTCAAATGGGAATAGTTCTCCCGCTGCCATGAGTTCACAGGTGGTTCCGTAGGTCCCATTACAAGACATTTCAGCGACGTATTCACGCTTTGAACCATAAACAGCTCTTCCTGACCGATCCTGGGTGTAAGGTTGGAATATTTCCCAGTTTTTAGACACGTGGCGCACAATGCTGTCTCGAATTTAAGAAGACAATGACATGGCCACGTTACTGTTCACCAAATAGGAGAGAGATGAAAATAAGCATGCGCCATCGCCAGGGATATTTACTATTTGGCAAAGAATTTGCATGCCACAATTGTGGCGATAAGTCCCCTCTATGAGTAGTGGCTAGAGAGGCGCCACGGCTTCCTCACCTTCCGCCTGACGCACGTCCTCACCGGACACGGTTGTTTCGGGAGGTTCCTATTCAGAATAAAGCGGGAGGAAACGCCCGGGAGTCACCATTGTGTGGATCGCCCGGAGGACACGGTGGAGCATACGGTTGAGGTCTGCCCTGCTGCTGCTGCTCACGGAGGCTATCGGCGGCGGCGATCTCTCGCATCTGGCCCTGGTTCAGGCCATGGTTCGGAGTGAGAGTGCACGGGAGGCCATCACCTCCTTCTGCAAAGCAGTAATGCATGCGAAGGAGGAGGCGGAACACGTGAGGGTGAGGCAGGGTTCGCGCCCTCACGCCCTTAGTCACTGCAGGAGACGCACCGGGCGTCGGGAATCGCAGGCCGATTCCCGGCCACCGTGGGCGCGGGCTTGCGGACGGTGAGCGATGGGTAGCTTGCCGTACGATAAGGACCAGGCCCGGGTCGACGGCGCGTTGTGTTCCACGCGCGCCTCAAAGAGATGTCAGCACCAATTGACGGGGTCCGAAAGGGCTAATGCCTGCCAGTTACGAGTCTGTCCGAAAGGGATATCGTGGCCCTGGCACACAGGCATTTGAAGGAACACGGGTGGGTTTTAGTCAGTAACAGTCTGACACGCCCTCCCCGCTCCGGCCAGAGTGGGAGAAGTTATTTCATAATTTACCACCCAAAAAAAAATGGCAGTGGCAGAACTATTCTCATTTGAGTTCCAGGTGTTTCAGGATGGTATTTTTATTGCTGGTTTTGGGGAAGCACGGCAAGGAGTCAAAATAATCCGATTCTCAGGAAACTTTATTGAAGGTCATTTTGATGTTTTAATTCCGTTGGCTAATTTAAATAATAAAAAAACCGGCCAAGTGCGAGTCGGACTCGCCCACGAAGGGTTCCGGTTCCGTACCATTATCTATAAAAATAGCAAAAAAATCACTTTTGTTGTATGGGAGCCCCCTTAAATATTATTTTTATTCTGTTTTTTAGTATTAGTTGTTATACCGGCAACAGAAATACATCATCTGTGAAAATTTCAACTGTCTAACTATCACGGTTCATGAGATACAGCCTGGTGACAGACGGACAAACGGCGGAGCCTTAGTAATAGGGTTCCCGTTTTACCCTTTGGGTACGGAACTCTAAAAATATATTTTGACCCCTCACGCCGGCAAAATTGAAGAATCACCTACCGTCACCGACTCAGCGGTAAATGTGCAGTTGAATTCACAATCCCAGTCCCAATTCACTGCTATTGATTTTGTCGAGAAGTCGCTTGCCTATAGTGAGCAAACGGAATGCGAGTCATTTTTTTTTAAGCTTTACCGTTGCTTCATCTACTTATATTAATATTTTATAGTTTGTGAGGTTGTAGGGATAATCTCTGGATCTACTGAACCGATTTTGAAAAATCTTTTACCCATTGAAAGTCACGTTATTATTTTGTGAGTGTCATAACATAAGGCCATAATTTAATCCGAAAAATGAAAAGACGGTAAAATGTTTACCGCCCAACGAAGTGGGCACGGGTCAGCTAGTATAACTATATAGCATGGAATGTTTGGGTCGGGTGCATCTTCGGACGAGGCAATAACTTCGTATAATTACCGTCGAACTTCACTTACAGGTAAGTTCGTTTGACTATTCAATTTTGACTAAGATGACTGGACTATCTATTTACAATCTTTAAAGTATATTTAGGTCAATCACTGAACAATAATAAACATGTCAGCGTAATTGCGACACCGCACTCTATGCCTTGAATATTTTATGTATTACCTAAGTAAAATAGTCAGTACGTTTTCCTTCTTTCCTATTCCAGAGATATAACCGTTACATTTCCGTCGCGGTAGTCTTAACAACTGAGCTGCGCTTCCCTAATATCGGGAAAAATACAATTTGAATTAAAAAAAATATAGGTATTTAGTTTTAAATTAAATTAAAAAAATATAACTTTCTAATTCCTTACGTACATTATATCCATGCTATTATAAAGTACTTACTAACTCCATGCTCAAGCTGTCACTTCTGTCACCTACCTATATTCAAGTAATGAAGCCCTGGTACTGTGTGTATAGCTTTTTTATTTATCCTCAAATCATGGTTACCCTAACATAGGACTCTAAACACGATTAGAAGCATCATCAATTTGCCTTCAATATTTTGCAAACTAGCAAGCGTTTATGCTGCAGCTACACTGTCGCGATGACACGAACTACACTTCGCGAACTTCGCGTGCTCTCTGTACCCCGAGTGTAAGTTTGCAAGTGAGTAAACGTAACTAGCGCGTTTGCGTAGTATTATGATCTATTGGTCAAATTTTAACGCAAACGAAATAGTTACGTTTACTCTCTTGCAAACTTATACTTGGGGTACTGTTGTACAGCGAGATGTTGACTGGTGTGCGAGAGAGAGTGCGCTAAGTGGAGTTTACGTTATCGCGTCACTGTAGCCGTAGCATTACAAACAGAGGACGCTGTATGTATAATAACGAGTCATTACAATGTGCCGCCGACACCAATATTTTATTAAGCCTGAGAAATGACGGTGACAGAAAATATAAAGTCGTCGAATATTAACAAACTAGGCACCTACTTATCATAATTAATTTGTATCGTTTTTCTTTCATCAACTCGCAATCTAGTTTGATCTGCCTCTTTTAACAAACATGTCGCCACTAACAACACCAAAACGCTATTTAAATAATAGAATTGCTATAATTATAGAAAATATAACTAGTGAACCTCGTGGACCACATGAAACAAATAGATCAAACGAAATCAATGAAGAAACGTTACATGAACATGTAGTTGAAAAATACTTACAATCAATACTCAAACCGATGAATATGATGCAAGCTTTATTTGTCTGTGCTAGATACCAAATTCGGGACAACGTCATCATTCCCAACAATCGCCGTTACAGTTTTCTGTCAGTATGCGCTTCAGTAATCTTGATGGCTATCATTTACATCATGTTCTTTATGTCCCCGAACACAACTGGACTGGAAGTTTTTGACTACTTCTTTCTCAATATCTATGACTTTGTTTTGTATTTCATCGGTGGCTTCTTAAACTCCTGCACCAACATCGAGCAGAGGCTCAACAATGTGTTGTTTGTCTTGAAGATCCAAAATGTGCATAGAATCCTTAAACTAAGCGACAGATCTTTTAATAATTTAACCATATCCAACTGGATCTGCGTCGTCACAGTTAATTGTTTTCATTTTTCCTGGATGTGCATGTACTTTTATATTTTCTATGAGATCGGTATTGCCAATATTTTAGCTAGTTATACTTGCATTCGGTTTGACATGAACATTGTATACGCAACAAGGAGTATGAAACTTGTCTACAAAAGTCTGAAGTCCTGGATAGAAGAACTACGGAAATCAAAACATACTGATAATGTAGACGATGAACAGTATTGGGATAGTATGTTCAAAAGTTATATAGACATAATACAAGTTTTCGAAATAGTTGAGAAGACCTTTAATCGACTGGTGGGTTTAGCTTGGGATATTTTCACAGTATTTTGTGTATATTATGAGATTTTTTAATGTCGACGTTTGGTGCAGGTTTTATATTATATTGTACACACGTCTTCTAACACTTTATTGGATATTTGGATTCGTATAGAAATGAAGACACCTGACTATGGGGATGTTCAGGTAATCTAGCTGTTTTAAATTTTAAACAAAAACGTTTAATGTATCTGCTTTTGTTTACTATAAACCTTTAACATAAACGTAACTAACTTTCTTTTCACTATTTCAAGATTTAAAAAAACCAAAATGTCACTTTTAGACTCATACTTAATAATTACTTTAACGAAATAGATTTGGACCCGACACTTGTATGTATACATACTTTAATTACTAAATTGAATCCAAAATATAAGCAAAGGCAATGATTGAAAATGTATCAACATCCTTATGATTTTAGTATGCTCTTCTAACATGTATGTCTTTAACGTGGGTATTAAAGAACCTCATTCTTCTTTCATCTTTGAGCGTGGAGTGTGAGAGATTCTATTCGGCCATGACAGAAGTTCAAAGCACCTGCATACAAATTCTAACTTCAGGAAGATGCTCAGGTAAAAAAAAACACTTGATTAATATATATTTCTTTACATACAAGAGATCGCAGGAAGATCTGGATGGGATTTGCTCAGACCAGGGAAGCATGGACAAAAAGGAGGAGGTCTATACTCATGCAGTAATGGGTGGAACAATGCTGCCAACTAAAATGATGAATATACATATTTCGTTCCTAAAAGCATAGCCTAATAATGATGAAAAACTTGCCGTACGTGATCCTAAACTTGCAGTTAATTACTACACTAGTAGCCTACGAAAACAAATTGTAGATGATACTAAACTTGAAGCAAGCGATGCAATAAGAATACGGAAACAAGGAAATAAGACTGTGCGATTCCTTCATCTTATCAGCTTTTTCCGCTTATGTATTAACTAACATCGAAGACATGACGTTTAGATATACATAATCTAATTCATAGTTAAAAGAAAGATTATGAGAACTCTAAGGTTGTATTTTTTTTTACTGTAACACGTTCTTTACAGAAATTCGAAAAAGTTTCTGCAAGAATATCCAGCGATTTCAAAGTGCTACCTTCAAGAAGATGAATGTGTGTAACCTATTTACAATAGACGCTGTAATGCTGGTGCAAGTGCTTGTTCTCATCACTACTTATACCATAGTCCTATTACAGTTCGAGTTTTTGTAAATTAGTCTCAGTTAGTGTACAGTTCCTGTTTATAATAATGGGTCAATATAGGTTACCATAACAATAATTGTAATGACTAATCAATCTTTGAAAATGCTTGTTTTATTCTAAATATTTGTTTTAAAATACTATTCACTAATAAAGTTCTTTAGTTTTCAAAAATCTTTAAGGAATGAGAGTTATTCGTTTTCATTTACTTAAATATTTCGCGTTTTCATTCACTATTCCTAGGAAAACTTTTCAATTAATTGCAAGCATGAATTTGTCTTTCAACTAGTCAATAACAGATCGCCAACGAGTAATTACGGAATTAATTCATTGCTATTCCACTGTCTTTTAACTTTTAATTTACATCAAACTGACGAGTGCAACAAACATGCTTTCATTTCCGAAGAACAAACGAAAATCGAAAATAATCGATGTAATAATCAAGAACACACCAAAAGTACCATACAAGGAAGTATTACTGAACAACGTGATTAAAGAAGATTTACAATCAGTGCTAAAACCTTTGGATATGATGCAAAGTCTTTTCATCTGCGCAAAGTATTCTATTCGGGACAATTTCATCACTTCGAACAGTAACAAATACAACTTTGTTGGTCTCTTCTGCGCTGTTATATTCCGGTCTCTAATCTTCTATCGACTTCTTCTTTCGAAGGATGTATCCACTATTCTTGTTTGGTGCAAAGTATTCGACTTTTTTTTCTTCTCTATTGGATTCATTATAAACTACTGTTCAAATATTATGAATTGCAACAATAATGCCTTATTAGTCTTGAAAATCCAACACGTGCATAGAGTTCTCGAAATTGACGCAAAACATTTAAAAACCTTGGTTATCTCCAACTGGGTTTATGTAATCGTCCTAAATTTCATTTACGTGACGGGCAATTTATATAACTGCATACATTTTTCTCTTACCAATATTTTGGATAGTATGTCTAGTTATTCCAGCATTTCTTTTGATATTAATATTGTTTATGCTACATTTGTTATTAATTTGTTGCGGAAAACGCTTAGAATTTGGATAAAGGAGGTGCAACTATCAGGAAACGTGAGAGGTTTGAGTAGTGAATCTCATTGGACAAAAATGTATGATTTATACTTAAATATATTAGATGCATTTAAGATTTTTGAAAAAACGTTTCGACTACTGGTGAGTATATTAAATAACAAAACTCTATAATGTTACAACATACATTTTATTATATGGGGTATCTGGCTATAGGATCACAGTCCAATTTTATTTAATTTGTGTTCTCTATTACCCATAAACGTCTCTCTTTACTTTTAGGTTGTATATTATACAATACACACAGTCAGCCACGGACTAATGACCGTAGCGATATTACTACAAATGAAACAAATATTAGCAAACAATAGAAGAGAAGTGAGTACACTAATTTTAATAAATGAATTGAACATATTACTAAGTTGATATAGGGCAAACGAAGGACATACTCGAGGACTAAACTAATGACCGTAATAAGGCAGGGAGGTATGATTCGTATGCCTTTCAAACCACTTTGGACTAGCTTGTACCTGTTTTATGTACACACGGCTACACATCAAGCTATACATTTCCTGTTTACGCTGAGCTCGCACCGTACGGAAATCCTATACAAAACGAGATCAGCTTATACTGGATATGTATAGCTTGACGTGTAGCCGTGTGTACCTACTATCGTCAAAAATTAAGCATGCTCAGTTTAAAAAATATTTCAGTGGCAAGCGCAGCTAGTAACAGATCACCTTTGGTGGTTTCGCCCAATTAGAGACAAGACAATATGCATTTGTATGAGTAAGTGCGTGTAACAAAAAATAACAACAAACATAAAAATATATTGTAGAAATTACAATATTATTTTTATGTTTGTTGTTATTTTTTGTTGATGATGACAGACTTGAGGATGTTAAATAACATTGGTATTTATAAACTTATTTTTATTGTAGTTGCAAAAGTTGCGACAGCAATAAACAAAAAGCTTGTATGAATTTCGCCAAGTATTGAATCAAATTCTTTTGTAATTGTGCTATTTCAATCAAAACTTAGAGCAATAAAAGAAAAAGATACCAAATGTTGTAAATTTCTAACAAAATTACGTAACTTGATTAATTTTTAGGGTTCCGTACTTCAAGAGGAAAAAACAGAACCCTTATAGGATCACTTCATTGTCCGTCTGTCTGTCTGTCAGTCTGTCAAGACCGTTTTTCTGAGGAACGCGTGCAGGTATCAAGTTGAAATTAATATCAAATACGTAAGTTCACGGTCCCTTGGAGCTCTAAAAAAATCAAGCTTCTAATTCAACGCAATAAAAAAATACGGCGATTTATGTGACATATTTTGATACTCAAATCAAAACCTATAGGGTACTTCCCGTTGACCTAGAATCTTGAAATTTGGCAAGAGGCAAGGTCTCACAGTACTAGTAAAGGAAAACGTCCGAAAACCGTTAATTTGTAGTTCTAACACAAATGCAAATGCGATTGCATATGCCACGGTTAATTTTGTAACTGCAAATGTAGGCATTTGCAGTTACAAAATTAACCGTGGCATATATCAATGTGTGGGAGAACATGTCTTTCAACTACAACGTTAAGTTTGTTTTTGGGATAAATTCATCCCAACTACGGAACTCTTCATTGTGCGTGGCCCGACATGCACTTGACCGGTTTTTTTACATATAAGTTTAATCACATTAAAATGTAGTTATTTAATTTTTAATAGCTCTGCCCAAGTAACTAGTGCCTCTCACGCCGATAAAACACAAAAAAATCAATATTATAAACATTTTATACCTATAAGCAGTGCCGGTCAACGCACCTAGCGCTTTCGCTGCAATTTGTATGGCGCCATCGCATAGGCCATCTTGAAATTTAGGGAGGCAGTGAAAGCGTTATTAAATAATTGACAAAGTAGAATATTAAAATGGAAAGAATAGATATAAATTGTTGTTTGACATTTCATATGAAAAATTATTATATTTTTGTGGAAAGTTGATACTAATTTAATATAGCAATACCAATGATACATCTTCTAAACAAAACAGAAGATATGATGAGTAGGTACGAATTTACTTCTTATCAACAATAGTAATTCGTAGAGCTCACGGGGGCCGTGCCCATTAAAAAACAAGTGAGCATAGCACGCACCTAGTGTGAGTGTCACACTTCTATACATTATACGATTAAAATACGCTTCGTACATCCTATTGGTCAAAACGAATGCACCGGGCGTATGAGTCGTGAGCCGTGCTATACGAAGGTGAGCATGCGGAAGTTTGGCCGATAGTACCTTTACTGCGTCGTTGGACTAGTGCATACCAACCTTTCATTTCTGATCCTGGCTTCGGAATCCGGGTCAAAAGTTTTATATTGAAATCGTCTATGATTAATGGCACTAGGCGCGCCCCCTATCATGCCTGGCCAAATGTGGCTGTATTATCCGTCACTGCCAAACCTATTGACGAATACAAGGCTTGTTATGTTATGTGGATCGCCTTACTTACGCTTTCTTTACAGTTTGTACTATTTGCAATAATATCACAATCATGGCTCATCAAGAACTCCGCTTTACAAATCCTGCTGAGCATTGAAAGCGAGAAGTTATATGCAACTATGACTGAAGTTCAAAGTGTTTGTACCCTGCTTAAGAAGTCAAGAGGATGTTCAGGTAATTGTTGGGCATTCATACTAATATAATAATGCGAAAGCAAACTCTGTCTATCTGTCTCTTTGTTACCTTTTCACGCCTAAACGGTTGAATGGATTTCGATGTTTAACTTAAGACATCGGATACTTTTTGTCCTGGTAGGTAGAACGTTCCCATGGGATAATTTCCAGCTTCCACACGGGCGTAACCGCGGGTTTAAAGCCAGTTTCATATAATGGAAAAAAACAGATATTATTACAATTTTTTCCATCTATACATTTCTGTCAATCGTTAAGGTCAAACGGTTTATTACAACAAGAACATTTACTACTGTTGAAAGTAATCTAAGTCCACCCCCTTTCAAGCCATATCGTGCTTTCTCAGATAGCACTGCTGGGAAGTCAGCATAATTCATTAAACTAGTAATGCGAATATTGAAGTACCTATCTAATTAAATTATACTACTATTAAACGTGACAACCAACTAAATGGCTCCTGGACCTGTCTAAAAATTTATCCGCATTGCTGTCAACTAGTAATGTGCCCAAGAGACTGGCGTCATTGCCACATTGTTTGGCAATGCCGCCTCTGGCTAAGGTAAAAAACAGTAGGTCACGGGAAGTGACAACTAACAGTTTAGTGTTAGGATATTTTATTGTGTTTATTTAATGTGTATAGTTTTTGTCATCATCATCATTACAGTGAAAGACTACCGCCACTTCGACCGGTTCTGTGCTTGTTACAAACAATAACATTATAAATAGAATAGTTTTATGATAGTTAATAAATACTTTACGATTCACAGATACACAAAGAAGAATATGCAAAAACATCCAACGCCAACAAATAACATCGTTCGAGAAGTTGAACGCGTTCGGTTTCTGCGTCATTGACGCCACGTTACCCTTGAAAATATTTAGCGTCGTCGTTAACTACACGATTGCTCTGTTACAGTTTGATTTGTTTTAGTTTAATTGAAGTTGTGTACTGTAAGGGACCTCGCACACTATGCGGCTACGACCACGGCAGTAGTCGAAATGACCAGCGCCTAAACAAATTGCTTCTAAACCGTTTCGTATTCCTAGTAACTACTTTCAACAGGTCAACTTATATCAGTCCATACATTTTTTACTGTTTCATCTTCATTATCGTTGATAGAATGACCCTTTGTCAATTTTATGATTAAAGACTACGTTGAAGACAAGGAAGTTTGGCAATAATTTCTTCTGCACATGTGGCTTCCCTGGTACCTCATTAACGGTATAACTATGTAAATTTTGCTGATGTTAGCTGCTCCCAAGTTACGTTTCTTTTTACATACTTTCATGACATAATTTTTAGGGTTCCGTACCAAAATGGTAAAAAGGAGCCCTTATGGTGAGACTAAGTCTGTCTGTCTGTCCGTCTGTCTGTCTGTCTGTCTGTCTGTCACACCTGGATATCTCAAGAACTACTAATGCTATCAACTTTAAATTTAGAATAGTTTTAGATGACGTTTGCTCAACTATTTTGCAAGCAAGAATGAAATTTAAAAAAATATATCTTTTTTGCAAAAGGGACTGAAAGCTGGTATCATATGAAAGAACGCTGTTTGCACATTCTCAAAACAATTTTTTTTTTTTTGGCAGTATAGTTGTTGTCTTTTGATGAAAAATGTAAAAAAAATACCGTTCCCCCTCCCCCCTTATCTTCGAAGTTTGCAGAGATAAAAATCTGAAATTATTCTATATGATAGAAACTTATGTAAAGATTACAGGAAAATAAAACGATGTCTCTAAATAGCACAGTTTTTCAGAAATCATCAACATCATATATTCGTACGGAACCCTCGGTGCGCGAGTCCGACTCACTCTTGACCGGTTTTTTTTATTATTTGATATTATATACCTACAATCCTAATTTCAACTATTAGTCGTACCTTTTGTGGACTGGATATTAATTCAGATTTGTTACAGTTGTAATGCCAAACAAGTCATTTATTTCGTGTATTCCCGTTGTCCCCGTATGCTGTGTCCCCGTTTTACGGGGACAGCGGTACTTCAATTAAATATTTAGAAATACTTCCCGTTGTCCCCGTGGTTTGGTTTTACATTCAAAAATATGTTTCTGGCACTCGCCGGCCGCTGCCGCGACACCGCACGCTTCGCTCGCTCGGCTCGTTCGTTGTGTGGTCACAGTTCTAACCTAACCTAACCTAGCTGTTTCGATTTAAAAAAGGTTTACTTCGTACGATAAGGGGACAACGGGAAATAAATTTAATCACGTCCCGCTGTCCCCGTGACGGGGATATGGCAAACGGGGACAACGGGAATACACTATTTATTTTGGTTTAAATATGTTTTTATTTATCAAAGAGAAAGATTCATTTATATTTTGTTAATGTGAGAACATTCCAGGCTTAACAGACTGTAGATTTGTAGACCATTATCTATTTTGTTAAGTACATGGTACTTGTTGATGGGCCTACACTGTCCTCCCATACCTATTAACACTGTAATTTGAAAATATTGTAAAATCCAATTATTTTTAAAAGAGTAACCGTGGAGTTTCTTGCCGGCCCTTCTCCATAGGAAACGATCAATTAGAACCGTGCACCTAGCTTCTGAACTTTAGCCCATGTAGGTTTATATGAAATAAAATATGATTTTGATTTCGCTCTTCTGCACTGCCCGCTTCTAGAGTAACCATGAATTCAGTACCTAAATGATTCTAGATTCCCCATTGATGCATTAAATAGGAAGATATGCCACTCTCTAACATCACGTAAATATTAAATGGACTAGAAACACTTACACATGTAAAAACACCCACACAACTACATTTCCCGATGTCGTGCGTCATGTGCTCGACAACCGAAATAGAGAGACATATTATGCGGGCTATAGCGGGAACGAGATAGCAATAATTATCACTGATCATACTCTTAACTGTTGTGCAAGCAAATCGCGTTAGCAGCCGAATGTTAGCCGAATGTTTACGATTATGAACGACTTATGATGGAACAAACATTAAATATTATTATAATTTTCAAGAAAAATAACATTTTTGGCTGCACTTACGAGTGAAAACGAATCCCGTGGAACTTGTTTTTGGTTTTTGCACTATTTGTGCACATTTTATAAACATTTTATAATTACTGTAATTTTACTTAACGTGCTACTTATAGGCGTTCGATTGTGACTAAGGTCGATTGTGTTCTTGCACCTAATTTATGCGGTCCACTTCGAGGAGCGCGTACCATATCTTCCCTTATTTTAGAGAGATTCCCACAAAAGTTGATAATTTTCGTCGGTTATAAAGAAAACAGCAGTTTCAGAACCTTAAGCCGAAGTTTTTTCTACAACCTGTATCATTTTTCGTGACATAAAATACGTCAATATTATCTTAAAGCAGTATTTATTCCACCCAAATGGTCATTTTACAGAAAATTAAATTGCAGCAGTACAATAACGTAGTTAGTGAGAATTCCCATCAAATATAGTGGTAGCGTAGCGTCATAGAACAAGCCACACGCGGTCATCTTGCTGAACGTACGATTTTGCAATATCACGTTGTTACAAAGATGTTTTTGACTCTCTGTAATGGAAGGTTTATTATTATTAGACTTCGACATATAGGATAGATTTTTTCTGAAATCAAGAAGAATATACTTTCTTAGTCTAGAAAAAATTGGTCAAGATACATTTTTTTGTCAAATCATTCTTACTTGGACAATTCCCGTTCTTCATAAGCTGTATACACGCCGTCTCAGCTTCCTCAACAGTTATGTAGAACCTCTCACTGTATATACTGTGTGTAGCCACGAGTACTATAGTCTTTACTAGCCATGAATATAACGTGAGTCCGATTAACGTAAACTATAAAATAAGACATGACATTATTTTTCACCATAAAAGGAATTTGTTTGCAACGCAATTTCGATACTTCTGAAAAACAAAAATAAATACTTTTATACTAACAGGATCTCCAAGTCCTCTATATTCTTTCGTATCACAAAAAATTGTCTCCAAAAAAAATAGATTTCGGGAAAATGCATCCATTGCGTGGCATAACGTCTGTGAAAAAAAGACACAGTGTTGTAAGCAACGATTAAGTAAAAGATTGCATGTTGAAATAAATAATTATATAAAATGATTCTGGTAAAATAAGCAGGAACTCACCAATACATGGCACATTGTTTTATACAGATTGTAAGCATTCAAAATATTTTGGTATATTTCAAGCAGTTGGTGACATTGTTCGTCGTTTTCATTCTGATTATTCATCAGCAGAATATCTTTAATCCACTCATCGAGATGTTTTCTTAACAATACCATAACTCGGATGGCAATTATTAAATTGATATCAAATACGACAAACGTCAAATCAGCATAAATGTTAATACATTTTAAAGTAACGTTAGTAAAGTTTTTTTCAGAGTAATAAAGTAATGTGTAAAAACTCGCAATGAAAGTAAAATTTATACAGATAATAAATAATATCGAAATCCAGTTCCAAGTAATGTAACTTCGGATACTCTTACTGAAATCGATGCTCTTATGGATAGTTTGGATCGTCAAAATAAGAGAGACGTTATTGTGCTTGTGCACAATGTCCAGAATAAATATACTTGTAAAACAGAAAGCATGTACTATGGAAAAGAAAGTTAAAACAAGAATGTAGAGGAAGATATCAGTACTAGTAGTGTTTACCATTTTTGCGTTAATTATATCGGATACTGCTGTGTACATCCGAAAGGCACAAATTGAATTAAAAACTATCATACGACAGAATGACAGTAGTAATTGACATTTGTTTTGGTGAGGATATATATGATTATCATGAACATTATATTTTGAAAACAAAAAAATACCAAGGGCAAAGTTAAAAGAATACGCAATATTTTTAACTTCCATATTGAGCCGATTATTTGGTAGCACTTGAAACGAGGACTCTGGAATAATTTCACGTTTTAGGAACATTATTATAAAATACAATGAATGTGTTACTGACTATAAAAATAATATTGTCCCAATAAGCCCTAATGGCGAAGAAATACAATAAATTGTTTTGTTTATGTAGGTACACAATCATGTTATCATCGTCAAAGCGAACGTAATATTGTAGCATGTGGTCTTGTTGTTCTAGTAGCCTAAATTATTGTGATATTCCTTTTTTAAAAGCATTTGACATTATTTATTTCATAAATGATCATTGATCATACTTTTTTAAAAGCATTTGTTTATATCTGATCTAGACGCGTCTATGTATCTACAACGTTTAATAGAAATTACTAAGTATTTATGCCCCCAAGGTTTATTAAAAGAGGGGGTTTCACAGGGCTCAATTATTAGCCCATCAGTGTTTCAAGTTTTAAGGTGGTTTTATCATGAAATACAGTGTTCTAGTGAAACTAGATAGTATTTTATATGAAAACTTATATTTAAAAAACAGCTTTTGCCCGCGGCTTCGCCCGCGTCTAAGGGTAATTAATTAATTATCCCAAAGGAATATACCACTGGGATAAAAAATTAGTATTCTATGTCATAACCATGTGCCATTTTAAATGTTATTCATATATCATGCCCTTTTGGCCGTCAAGGCGTGAAAAAACAACATACAGACAAATAGACCGACAGAAATAGAGTCACTTTCACGTTTATTATATTAGTATAATATTAGTATGGAGTATGGAAATATGAATTTAACATTTAAAAAATGCATGTTTACAAAGCCACTAATTACCTCATTAGGTGTTGAATAATAAAACCGGCCAAGTGCGAGTCCGCCTCGCACACTAAGACTTCCGTACCACCATACAATATTTAACCATCGTTATTCCAGCCGAAAGACGTCCACTGCTGGACATAGGCCTCTCCCAAAAGGGGGGGGGGTTGCCATAATCGCCACGCTTGGCAGGCGGGTTGGTGATCGCAGTATGGTATTAAAATGCATAGAGAGCGCTGCTGCTCATTCTCTAGTAAGTCCCTTAGTCGCCTTTTACGACACCCACGGGAAGAAATGGGATGGTACTATTCTTTACGTCCGGCATCACACGGAGCACGTCGGGCACCACACGGAGCAACCATATTTAACCATACATTTTTTTAAATACTCTAGTAAAAAATACACGTTTCTTGTATGGCGGCTCCCTTTAATTTTTAACTTTTTTTTGTTATAGCGGCCATAGAAGTGCACACTGTACAAATTTTAAGTGTCTAACTATGACGGTTCAAAATATACAGCCCTGTGACAGACGGATGAACCTACAGGGGAGCCCTGGTAATAGGTCCCGTTGGCGCCCTTTGGGTCAGCATGTCAGCCGAAAGACGTCCACTTGTGGACATAAGCCTCCCCCAAAGAGGGGGAGTTTGCCATAATCGCCACGCTTGGCAGGCGGATTGGCGATCGCAATATGGTGTTAAAATGCATAGAGAACGCTGCTGCCCATTCTCTAGTAAGTCCCTTAGTCGCCTTTTAACACACTCACGGGAAGAAATGGGGTGATGCTATTCTTTACGTCCGGCACCACACGGAACCCTTTGGGTACGGAATCCTAAAAAAGATCCAACAAATAAAAAAGAGCCTACAGTATTTTTTGAAAACTTTATTTGTTCTTTATTTCTTCTTTACCTACGAGTACACACGCAAGAAATTTTAGAGAAAAAAGAACTGCAAACTTCTTAGTCTACATAGAACAAGCCACACGCGGTCATCTTACTGAACGATCGATTTGCCACTTTATCGTTCATGCAAAGATGTTTCTGACTCTCTGTAAGGAAAGATATCATATATTTAGATTTGAATTTTTTTTTATTATAGAAGTAAAACTTCTTTACGCACGCTTGACTTGAGGAGTGTGCTGGTGAATGCGTGACGAGAGCGTTACGGAAAGAGGGGAACGGAAGTTGTTTAAATTTTAAACATAGAACACACCGCGTCACCGCCGCGGGCCGTCCCGCTTAAGGCGTGGTGTGTTACCTCAATATTCACAATAACTGGTTTCTTGGATAGTCGAGTATGACGTAACGCAATGAAAATATCCGACGCAAAAAATAGACAGAATAGTGGACAGAAAAGGGTTTATAGAAATTTTTTAACCGAATAGAATAGTAAAATATAGTTTGATATTCGCAATAAAAAATTGTGAAGTTACTTCACAAAAATAAACTTTGGCGTCGAATATCTCTGTACTTTCAGCGAAAACATTTTTTTTTAGGATTCTAATTGCATTAGCTTTGTTTTAAAACTTTAACCGGACAATTATTTAATATAATGTGTATATTCCGAATAATCTAAATAAAACCCGTAAAATAAATAATATAGTACTACAATTCTTGCAATAAATAAATTTCATTTCATTTCAAATGCCAATTCGCAGCTTAGTCACATCGTCAACACAATCGTTTATTCAATTTTCCACCTTATTTCAAGCGGTTGTGTGAGTGCAGTTGCAGCGTTTTAAATCGTTGTCAGTCCACGCCATAATAGGTTTTTTTTTTAAATCACACTGGCTGTTTATACACTCACAAGACCGCAGCTTTTTTGAAGTAAAACTTCTTTTGCTAGCGAACGGTGATTTCTGTTTTACTTTAAATCAGTCGTGTGGTCTAAAGCACACTCGTTTTTTTTAAATATCTCAGGACCATCGGGTCCCGGTTCTTTGGAAGGTGTATGAGGGGCCGAAGTCAACTCGTAGAGGACAGACAATTTTGACTGGAATAAATTAAATAGAGTAGGTGAAGTCAATCCCCCCTGCCTTACCCCACACTCCATCCTATATTGATCCGAGCATTCGCCCATCCACCTAACAAAATTGCTTTGGTTATCATACCAATATTTAAATAAATTGATGATCTCTACAGGCAGCTTAGTGTTAAGCCTCATCTTCCTCCACAGAACATTGTATGACACCATGTCAAATGCTTTTGACAGGTCCAGGAAACAGGCGTATACTGGTGTTCTTCTGTCAGTATAGTACCGGACATTATGCTTTAGACACAGTACTGCAGATTCTGTGGACAGCCCAGGTCAGAACCCGAACTGAGCGTCGTGCAGAGCGACATATTGGCTTAAATGTCTGTTAAGCACATCATCCAGCACCTTACCCAGGGTCGTGGCCAGAGAGATAGGTCTATAATTTGCCTTTTCCGATGCGTCACCAGTCTTATTTTTAATTATAGGTACTACTATGGTCTTCATGAGATCGTCTGGTAGGTAAATATGACGATGACAGAAAGTAAACAACATGGATAGGACCCTAGGCAGGTGAACACCCGCATGCTGCAGATCCTCGATGCTGAGGCCATCGTGCGCCGGCGACTTCCCTCTGGTCATTTGATTAATAATCTTATCAACCTCCGCATAAGTTATCTTAACTGGAGGGTCACCGGTACCGTGTTTCCCAGCATTAAGCATCATTTCGCCCTGTTCCGGTTTCAGAACTGGTTCCACTCTTAAGTGATTCATAAATAGGTTAGCCACGTCACGGGGAGCACTAATCCCCTCCATACTGGCTGGGAGATTCACCCTCGGCTTAACCTTGTTTCTTTTCTTCCTTCCAAAACTGTCTGAAAATTCAAAATCGGTTCATAATTGCCGGAGTAATCGCGTAACAAACATACAAAAAAAAAACATACAGCCGAATTGAGAACGTCCTTTTTGGAAGTCGGGTAAAAATATTGTAAAATCTAATTATTTTTAAAAGAGTAACCGTAGTTTCTTGCCGGCCCTTCTCCATAGGAAACGACCAATTGGAACCGTGCACCTAGGCTTCTGAAGTTTCATAAGTGCCCATGTAGGTTTATATTATGAAATAAAAAAAAATGATTTTCATTTCGGTCTTCTGCACTGCCCGCTTCTAGTGGGTTCTCACGACCCATTCTATAACACATTACCTAAATACAGGGCGTAAGGGATTTCGACGTGAAAACAGTGACCATGAGTTCAGTAAATGATTCTAGATTCCTGATTCCCACAAAAGATGATCATTTTCGTCGGTTATAAAAAAACAGCTGTTTCAGAATCTTAAAAGCCGAAGTTTTTTCTACAATCTGTATAATTTTTCGTGACATGAAATACGTCAATAATGTCTTAAAACAGTATTTATTCCACCCAAATGCTCATTTTATAGAAAATTAAATTGCAGCAGTAAAATAACGTAGTTAGTGACAATTCCCATCAATTATACTGGAAGCGTAGCCAATAATAATAGAACAAGCCATGCGCGGTCATCTTGCTGAACTTACGATTTTCCATTATCACGTTGTTACAAAGATGTTTTTGACTCTCTGTAATTGAAGGTTTACTTCTTTCTTTTAGAAATAATTAAACGAAAAAGAAAATATTACATTCATAATAATCAGCCATGTTTGCCTATGCTCCATGTGGTGCCGGACGTAAAGAATAGCACGATCCTATTTCTTCCCGTGGATGTCGTAAAAGGCGACTAACCTAAGGATGCAAGTAGTGCCAAAAAGTATCGATATATATCGTATCGATATTTAAAAAAAATATTGATATTGATTTCGATTCATCGGAAAAAAAGTATCGATATATTTATTTATTTATTTATTGACACACCAACGACTTATTCACTAAATCATTACATTAAATTCTATATCAACAGCTTTGCGGTGAATTTGTCACTTATAGGTGTGCACAGCACTTGTATAATCAATAATAAAAATTTACACAGTTTACATTGAATTTAAAATGACAAGTAGTTAAATTGAAATACAGTATAATTAAAAAATTAATATAAAAAAAACATCAATAAAATTGGATTAATAAAATAATTATAAATTGAAACTATAAAAATACAAATAAATTAGTTAAATTATAAATTGAAACTATAAAAATGACAAATAAATTAGGACATTATCATTATTACATTAATTATAAATAAGAATAGGATAAATTAAATTAAATTAAATTGTACATTACATTACATACACAATTATTATATTAAATACATTGGATGGAGTCACACAAATACACAATTAACATTTTGTAACAGAAATAAACAAACAGATCGATCAAGAACTGAGAACGTATCGCCTGAATTCATTCAGACTGTTCGAAAATATGTCCAAGTCATTAGTACGCGTGCTCAGCTTATTGTAGCTAGACAAAAACCGGTATAAAGGAGCTGAACGACCAAGATTAGTTCTATTTTTAGGCATTTGAAATGTTTCGGTTTTAAAATTGGATCTGTATGAGGTACGGCTGGACACATTAAGACCGATCTCTGAAACCAACTCTGGTACATTCGCCAAATTGATTGACAAATGACAATGACAAAACAAATTGTGGAGGGACTTATAAAGGAAAACTAAGTCTGAGCAACTTCTTCGTTGCTCCAAGGAGCTCATCCTGGAATATCGTTATATCGGTGATATTTTCTAAAAAGTATATGGTACTAGGTATATGAAATTGTATTGTTTGTTTTTTATTCATAGAAATACCAAACTAGAATCATCATTTCTGATGTAAAATCTTAAACTAACAAAACATTGATAAAAATAAGTTTACATTTTTACGGCTCTGAATTCTAGTGGTTTTAGTCAGTGGGGCCAACGGTGTTGCTGTTGGAAATATATCGTATTTGATACATTTTCGATACTTGATATTTTTTTATATCGATATATCGAACAAAAAATATCGATATATCGATACATCGATATTTTTTCTGCAAGCCTAGACTAACCGCAAAATCAAACGGAAAATGGTCGAGTTCTCAATGCAAAATGGTGACTATGTACTTGGCTAAGAATTCTCACTTTTGACAAATTTTATTTTCAAGCAATTACTAAAATATAGAACATAAATAATTACTTGAGTATTTACTTTTACTCAAGTAATCACTTTTACTTGTTTATTAAGGAGATACGTAAAAAATAAATCATAGCGAACTGGGCCTAAGAAAGTGACAGAGTCAATTACTTCCACAATCATGCGAAAAAAGAGTGCGCAATATACTATTGTAGTCTGTGGTGCGCAACAAAGCGCTCGCGCTGGAACCAAAATACAACAACGTAAGAGCGCCAAACCAAATAAAAATTGTTTAAAAATAAATTAAGCTATGTGCCTATCAAAAATATGTTCAGCCACAGTTTTCAATTACATAAACGCACATTTTGAATGCAGTTTTGCAATGAAATTACTTAGGATTTTGAAATTACAGAAAATAATAGGATTTAAAAGTAGAGGTCTTTTCGCAATTAAATTCTACCGAGGAAATTGAACCAATTGCGTTTTACGTCAGTCAGAGTACTAATCAAATAGTCAATAAACATTTAACCAAGAATTAAATCCATACAATCATGCTGTAAGTAATAGTGAAATAAATGGTTACGAAGAAGTCCACAATTTTTTTTTTTTGGTATCGCCGGGTGTTAGTATAGTTAGACTTCGACCTTTAGGATAGGTTTTTTTTTCTGAAATCAGAAAGAACATACTGAAGAAAAATTGGTCAAGATATATTTTTATCAAATCATTCTTACTTGGACAATTCCCGTTCTTGATAAGCTGTCTATAGGCCGTTCTCGCAGCTTCCTCAACAGTTTTAAAGAACCTCTCACAGTAATATACTGTTTATAGCCACAAGCTATAGTCTTTACTAGCCATGAATATAATAGATTATATTTTAAAATAGATAATAATTAATAGAATCCCATATTTGTTACGTCCGCGAATCATATTTATATCAAGATCAACATACAACCTGTTACTGACCTGCAAATTGCAAAAAACGTAAGAAAATTAAAATTTCGCGGGCTACCTTAGCGCATCCCCGTAGCTGAAAACAAAATGTCGGACGCGGCTGACGGACGCGGCTGACAGTTGCGACTGTGCACAGTCTTTTGACACGTGGCTTGCGGACGCGATCCAACGCCTATTCCACAAAGAACTGTAGACGAAGAAACATGTCGAATACTGAAAGTGAAGACGATGTTCTCGAATTAGCGGCGGCTGTTTCATGTGGTCCACCCAGAAAGAAAATAAAAAGAAGCGTTTTTAACCTGTCAGACCCTATGACATAACAAACGTCAAAACGCTCAAGCCCTGCCTCTTATCTTAAAGAAAGAACCGAGTCTGTGGAATTCCACACTTTGTATCTACATTTACCCCGTGCACACCGTCCGTGGACGTTTTCGGCAGACTAAAACATCCAACGCGCTAGATTTCTGTCGGACGTCCGAACGCTCAAAATCAGCCCAAGGTTACATTCACGACTTACATCCGATAGTTTGCACAGCTCAATGTACACACGGCTACACATCAAGCTATACAATTGCAGTATACGCTGACCTCTCTTTGGACGGCAATCCTACACAAGGCGATGTCAACTTTTACTGGAAATATATAGCTTGATGTGTAGCCGTGTGTACATTCATTATCTAGATACCTCTATGTCGCGGCTGTCAGCCGCGTCTGATAATTTGTTTTCAGCTTTAGTCGGATAAAAACTAAGGATCCTCTTCCGACAAACTACACGATTACCGAACGAAACGAATCAAAGTGTCATTTGTCAGTAGTTGTCAATGTCAAACGCAAATGTACAAACAGGTACAAACCAAATCAATTCGACGTCCAGTGGTGCCAGATTAGGCGACTTGTCGCCATTTAGGCTACTTGGAAGGGTTTCGGGGCGACCAATTTTTAAGATCGGTAAATGGTCGCAATTAGGCTACCTCAGAAAAAAAATTAGGCGATTTTAGGCTCCATCCAGATTGTCTGGGGAACAATGTAAATCTCCGGTACTAATGCAATCCAGCCTCTCATTTGCCAATCGACCTTACAAAGGCCGAATTCAAATAAACCGGTTTTGCCAATCGATCTGTTTCAGGTCGACTGACGCACAACTCACAAGGGTATGTTTGGATCCATTGTGATTATTTTCTTGGGATTTGAAGCATGATAGTAAAATTGGTAGAATGACGATTTACGCTGACTTCTCATTGTAAGGAAATCCTACACAATGCGAGATCAGCTTATACTGGAAATGAATAGCTTGATCTGTAGCCGTGCGTACGCATTCATAGATTTCGGCGAATTTTGGGTTACGTTTTATAGTTGTACAATTACATCCAAATACACAAAAATTATAGATTTTGTATAAACTAAAAATCTATTAAAAGGATGGCAGGTATGCTGGAAGAGATTTCTTTAGAAATAAGTATCACCTTTGTACGTATTTTTCTGTTCCTTTCTTCTTTTCTGTATGTATGTGTGTATGTATGTACATAAACTGTTAAAAAAAAAATCTGCATACGTCGAGAGGATTTTCTTGTGATTTGAGTGTGTGGTGGTCAGGTTGTAGAGCTACCAAAATGAAAAACGTAGAAAATATAACAAACAATACAGAAGCGAATGCGAAAAAAAAATCTTAAAAAAAGGTACCTACATTTAAGTGATTCATTTATATTTTCAGGCATTTTTTCCATTAAAAGTATAGGAACTGGAATATGAAATTCTTATTGTTTAACACAAAAAGTGTGGCATCAGACTTATATTTTGGCAAAATTAGGCTACTTTACAGAAAAAAAAATTAGGCTACTCGGGGTAAATATTGGAGACTTGGAGCGCGCCACATGGCAACACTGCAGACGTCAAACAAACGTCAAAACTTGATCGAATAATGAATTTTGTATCTTTTTAAATTATTTTATTTTAGAAATGAATTGAGTTTGTGAAAGAATGTAACAAACATTAGTCCGTGAAATAATAATTATAACAAAACGAGGTGATGTTAATTGGCTGATACCGATATCAAGAGAACTGATAGCATTAATTGCGCTTACTAATGACTGCATAATGCTGGAAGCAATCGGTAAGCTTTTATGATATTAGGTAATAGGTACATAAACATAGTGTACATACCAGTTTTAAACATGACGCGGGTAGCTACGTACGTGTTCATAGATTTAGAGACCACCGGTCTCCCGAAGTTTGAGTATAATAAGACGAGAATTACTGAATTAAGTATGGTGGTAGTGAGACGAAGGCATATTTTGGACACAAGACCGGGGGCTGCGCCGCGCGTGCAAGAAAAGCTTACACTGTGCTTCAACCCTCGCAAAGCCATTCACCCTGATAGCTCTGACGTGTCAGGCTTGGACAACGACCTACTGGAGCATCAAACCCCGTTCAACATGAATGTATTTAACACTATAAACTCTTTCCTACAATGTTTTGAGAAGCCAGTGTGTTTAGTTGCACAGAATGGTCACAATTTTGACTTTCCAATCTTAAAAAATCATTTTGAGAAGTTAGCAGTTAGTTTACCAGATGATATTTTGTGTGCCGATAGCCTTCATGGATTTTATGATATTGAATCTGGAAGGAATCGGGATAATGCTGGTAAAGAGGGTGTGTCCGTTGTTGATCACAAAACAAATGTTGTAAAGGCTGATGTGTCATCTGGTGACCAAAAACAGAATAACCAAATATCTAATAAGGTAGTAGAAAGATCAAGGTCAGACAAACAAATATGCAACGGTTCCAATAAACTTTTGGAAGAGTATATAACAGAAGAATTGTTGAAAGATTTTGAAGAAAATGATGATTTGAATAGTCAGCTAACAATACAACAGGAAAATGAAAGAACACCCATACAGAAACGGGGTGCTCCAAAGGTAACTGTGAGTTTAAATACAGTTAGACAAAATAACGTTAGACGAAACAAAGTTAGACGAAATATATTCTATAACAAGCCTGGCACAGAGCCAAGCAAAAAGCCTAGTAGTTCATACAAACTGAAAGACTTTTATGAGCGTGCTGTAGGACGACCCGCAATAGAAGCTCATCGGGCAGAGAATGACTGCGTCATGGCCATGGAAGCTTCAGTCGCAATAGCTAAAGAATTTGTGGAATGGGTCGACAATGCTGATAACCAATGCAAATTCAGTGAAGTGAATGCTATGAAACTTGGTGTGCCACTCGGAGATTAATGTATATTGATAATACATGGCCAAATTCTAAAAGCTGAAATACACATGCTATTAAAAAGCATACTTGAAAAGTATGCTCGGTCGAAAGTAGCATGTTTTTGTGCTACAAAATAGCATGTGTATCATAGCTTTTTATGACAGATGTACTGTAGTAATTTTTTGTACAACTGTTTTTTTCAATAATTTTTTGTTTCATATATATAAGACAAATCATGTGAAACTTAGTTTTTCAAAGAATTTTATATACTTAATGAACTCAATTTTTATAATAATTTCTTATTTTATTTTTGGCTTTTATTGAATGAATTGCATTCTAGAACTAAATTGGAGTTGATGAAATTTAATCTGTAACCACTGTCTTTTTAAGACAGACTTCTTATAAGTTTTATTATCACAAAACAAACTTAGGGGTTGAGGATTATTTTATAGTCCAGACATAAAGATCTTTGACCAATTTCGTGGAACTAAAATACAATGCATGTCTGTTCCTGTTGAGGAAATCGTCATCATCAATAAGTGTGAATCATAAGCTAGGCCCAGCGGGGTAATTGTAAGCTAGGCCCAGCGGGGTAATTGTAAGCTAGGCCCAGCGGGGTAATTGTAAGCTAGGCCCAGCAGGGTAATTGTAAGATAGGCCCAGCGGGGTAATTGCATAACACACAACATGACAATTGATCGTAATGGGTTTCACATTGACAGTTCACCCACATTCATCGCGAAATTTAGATTGTTGTGCAAACAAATTTTTTAAACCTATGAAGTAATAGATTAGATTATACTCTCGAATTGTGATTGAAAGCGTGTTACTCAATTAGGGTGCTGCACTAGAATCTAGGTCAAAGTAAGTAAATGCTAGTCTGAAGCTAATGAATTAATTGGCAAGGTACCGTCACGATAGAGATTCGCGGCGGCGTGGATTGTAGATCTGTCTCCGGTCTGAGAAATATTTAAAATACGTGCCAATTTTTGATCTCTTCAATATTTTTCCATATTAATTTATGGAAATCTTTTTGCGAATTATAATGCATTTTGAGATCAAAATTGCAATGTACAGACGCCAGCAAGTCAAGCTACCCGAAACTGTAAAATTTTCACAATAAACCTTGATCCATAAGCTTTAACGACAGAGTTGAAAATCTTTTAAAAAAAAATTACAGATTGTAGTAGCTGGATGTGCTGGAGTCTGTACAATAAAATGTTGTAAACTCATAATAAGTATTTTGAAATTTTGATGTGTTGTGGAATGAAAATTCAATTCATAACTTAAAAGAAAATTACTTGTTTGTTATTTTTTTTACTAAGGATTTATTTTAGTGAGTTTTATTATTACCTGTAATTAATTAATTATTTAAATTACGAGTAAAATAAATAAAGAAAATTATAAATTCTTATTTAAGCATGCATTAAGTATTGAATGATATTTAAAATGTCGATTTTTAATTCAAAATATGGTATCTAATACTAAAGTTGAAAAGCTCATTAAAAAAATTGATCTCTGTTTTGAAAATGACCAAAATTTTGTTAACCTTTACTTAGGTGGGTTATTATTGTAAAATGAATAAAATAAAAAAATTGCTACTTTATTTTTTATATTAAGTAATGTAGGTTAGAATAAGATAAAGATTTTATACAAAAGCATAATCATTATTTTAATCATAATCATTATTTCAATCATCATCATTATTATAATTAACAAACTAAATAACTCCCGTGCAATTATGTTTATAAGTAATTTTAAAAACATTTACTACTTATACTTAAATAAAATTGTATATTTTTTATTAATGAAGTTTTTTTTAACCTAGCCTAATTTGAAGTAAGTAGTATGTACCTTGATACGAAGTATAAGAAACTGAATACTTGGATCTCCAGTACCTAGGTATTAGTTGTCGATATCTAACAATAACAGGTCTAAAATGGATGCTTTGGCAGAATCATAATATGATCTGCGTACAATTCGTACATCCCGCAATTCATCTGTTTGACAGCTGCTATTTGACATTAGACTTCACTATAGTAATTTATAGTTTGTGGACCATTTTACGAAACTCCATACAAAACTGTCAAACAGATGAATTATTATTGCGGGATAGGAATTGTACGTATGATTCTGCCAAGGCGTCCATTTTAGGCCCTCTGATTCTTATCAATTGTTGATTAGTTTGATCTTGTTAGGTTGACAGGCTGACCTCCTTAAAGTATTGAAAATATAACAACTGAATGAAGAACTTGTGGCAAGAGAAGATGTGATTTAATACAAATGTGATTGAAAAAAAATGGAATGATTGTGTAAAAGATAATATCGCTATGAAAAAGTGAATGATGAGAGTAAGGCTAATGATATAAGTAAGAAAAAAAACGGTGTCGGACCACGCACAATGAAGCGTTCCGTAGTTGGGAATTGGGATGTATTTATCCCAAAAACA
The DNA here is from genome assembly GCA_948098905.1 of Tiliacea aurago. Lineage (NCBI taxonomy): Eukaryota > Metazoa > Arthropoda > Insecta > Lepidoptera > Noctuidae > Tiliacea > Tiliacea aurago. The sequence goes on along the minus strand of OX402597.1, from coordinate 22,938,724 downwards.
AACTTAACATTGTAGTTGAAAAACTTGTTCTCCCATACATCTATATAGACCACGGCCAATTTTCCAACTGAAAATGAAAGTTTATATCGCATTTTTTTTTTATTTGATCAAACTAAACATTTACAATTTTCGGACTTTTTCTTTTACTTGTGCTGTGAGACCTTGCTTCTTGCCAAATTTCATGATTCTAGGTCAACGCGAAGTAACCCTATAGGTTTTGATTTATTTGTATCAAAATATGACGCATAACACGCCGTATTTTTTTATTGCGTTGACTTAGAAGCTTGCTTTTTTTAGAGCTCCAAGTGACCGTAGACTAACGTACCCATTTGGTATTAATTTCAACTTTAAACCTCCACGCGTTCCTGAGAAAATGGGTCTTGTGACAGACGGACAACAAAGTGATCCTTTAAGGGTGTAGACTTTTTCCTTTTGAGCTACGGAATCCTAAAAACAACAAACTGTCAAATATTTCCTGGATTTCACGATTGTTCTTCTCAGTAAATAATTTAAGTTAAATATTTCCTAAAAATGTCCAACGCAACCACATTGGACCACACAAAACGATTCGTTTTAAACAAAGGTTTAGCGTATAATCCTCAGAACAATGAAAACCAGTATAATCATAACGAAACATGTATGGACGGACGACCGGAACATCCTCCATAGCTAGTTAGGCCCTTGAATGTGTGAATGTAGCCCTTGTGTTGTTGTCCCTTATGGGCCCGTTTCCCGAACGTAAATTATCGTAAAATTAATGTGACAAATTGTCAAGAGCGCATAAACTGCTGCGATTGGCTGTCTGGATATATCATTCAACCAATCGCAGCAGTTTTCGCGCGAGATTTATAGAGTAGGGATTGCAGGCGCAACTGCTGAGCATGCGCATGGTGTTGGGTTCGATCTCTAGGTCGGGCAAGACGTAGTAGCAGCCCAGAGTCTGAATATTTGTGTTATTTATTTATTTAATACTTTTAAGCACACAGATGTACAGAGGCGGACTTAATGCCATAGGCATTTTCTACCAGTCAACCTTTGGGTGATGCAGAGACAAGCAGTGGTAGGTGCAATAAGGAAAATTGTGAAATCAATATTTATTTCAATATAAGGTTATACATACATATACCTATTTAAAACTTTAAATATAATATTATACCTAATTATACCAATAATACACCATATACCATTAATAATAAATTATAAATATATGACCAAATAAATACACGAATATACTATTAGCCAAACAAACAATGGGAAAACTTTAACGTTGTGATGATACTGCCAGCTTCTTACGAATGTGCTCGCGAACTTTAAAGGATAATCGGTTGGTTGCCATCCTGATTTCCTGGGGGAGCGCATTCCACAGTGAGATAGACTGAACGAAGAAGGAAGAGTGAATGAAGTCAGTGCGGTGAGTGGGACATTGAAGAAGACGATTGTGTGAAGAACGTAGATTTTTATTGTGGTTGGCGCAAATGTACTGAAAGTGGGGGGCTAGATAACTAGGAGAAGAGGGAGAGTCAAGAAATGAAAATAAGGTGGTCAACGCCTTTTGCTCTCTGCGCTGGCGTATGGGCAACCACTTTAGAAGCGACCGATGCGAATATTTGTGTTCTGTTTACACGAGACTTAAAATGCGGGTGTTATGTGCACATAGTCTGGAGTGGAGGTTCTGGAGTGGCGACCGCGTACCGGACGAAGATGATAAATCAATGAAGAGTAAATGATAAATGATTTTTATTTCTGTAAGTAGGTTTGTACCGTTGGAAGGACTCCTACAAGGTGACCGATGACCTTGTGAAGGCCGCAGGTATCCGCTGGATGCGGGAAGCACAGAACCGGTCGAAGTGGTGGGGCTTGGGCGAGGCCTATGTCCAGCAGTGGACGTCTATCGTAGATGGTGCACATCTCTGCTAACGATTTCGGGGAACACAGGCGTGATATTATGTTTATCCTGCTGTGGGATAAACCTACGCAAATTCGAATTCAAAATATTTTATTTCACATGGGCACTTATGAAATGTCAGAAGCTAGGTGCATAGGGAAAAGAGCCGGGAAGAAACTTCACGGTTACTTTTTTTTTAATAATTGGTTTTTACAATGTTTTCAAATTACACTGTTAATAATTATATTAGGTATTAGGTCCGTCCACTTGCAACATGCCAATACACAATGGAAAGGAGCATGATGAATGTGAAAAAGACAGACCGATTGTGAAACCGTGTAATAAGAAGCAAAACAAAGGTTATAGACATAACGTGCAAAATTAGAAGGCTTAAATGGCGATGGGCAGGGCATGTGATAAGAGGAAAAGATAAGTGGAGCAAATTGTGACACGATGGTATCCTAGAGAAGGTAAAAGGAAACAAGGTAGACCACAAAAAAGATGGGATGACGACTTAAGACAAGTGGCAGGCGTCACATGGAACAGAGTGGCTCAAGAAAGACATGAGTGGAAAAGGTTGGAGGAGGCCTTTGTCGACTGGCAAACAGATCTACAGAAAATAAGTAAAACTCAAATAAGAGACTAGATTAAGGTTAACATTAAATTTAAGTTTTCTATGTATTTTGCATGGACGTATAAAAAAGTGTCTGGTATTCATGTATATCATGGCCATGTTACTTAGAAGTAGGTACAAATACATAAATGCTTGGCACTGTAAGTATATTATTCAGATTTATAAAATATTCACGGCATCTCTCTCTTTGCGGGATACGGACTAATGTGCGAATTGCTCGTTTTTGTAAAACAAGTATGTTTGCGTGCACCTGTTTCCGCTCGTTTTGTCATATAATTGTAATATGGATCTGAATAAAAGGCTATATTATTATTATATTAGGTCCGTCCTCCCGGACAATGTAGGCCTGTTAAGAAGTACCAGGTACTTACACAACGATTGCCGATCTACTGACATCACACCAACACCACTAACTTCTATCTTCATGGTTCCAGGTCTCTTGATGTTAACCGGTGTGCTGTGGGGTTGCACCAACCCCTTCATACGGCAGGGTACTAAGGGACTACGTGACGTCACTGCCACCACGGTGCGAGGACAGGTCTGGGCTGAAGTTAGCTTCCTTCTCGGGAATTGGAAGGTTAGCAGTACAGGTCTACTTTCTAGATACTTTGGATTTTTGTAACTCAATCACGCTTTGACGACTGAACGCATTTTGATGGGCTGACTGCACAGGCTATTTGGCTGACTGTGATCTGGATTGGCATGTAGCGCTTTTTTTCTCTTAGACCATAGAAGCCTCTAAAAGATGTTCCTATATATCAACTAGAGTTTATTTCCCTGTCTACAATTTGTTGTCCATAAATATTAATGTGGACCTACAATTAAGTAAGTACCCAATTAATACAACATTATGGAACAATGATTTTAGACAATTAAATGATTTCTTGTCGAAATAATAATAAAATATCTTTTTAAGGCTGGCTGTACACCAGCTGGACTTAAAGCCGTGTGTTTGACATTCTCTAATAGCCGACCAAGTAATTTAAAAAACTTGCTAGAATGCGGCCCACCCGCTTAGTAGCCTGCTTCAGACCATTACAATCTCAATACATACTTTATTTACATTCCGCAATATGTACTTAGGTGTTAACTAACTTTCGACTCTTCATGTGACCAGAGGGCTGGCCTATTTTCAGCCCAAAGAATCAGCATTGCCATCCAACGTGGCAATGCTGCCAACCTTTTGGGCACTTTTCCCATTGACAGCGATGCGGACGATTTTTTTGATGCCCAATGAGCTTTCCCCCCCTTTATTTTTAATTTTGTTTTATTTTGAACTTGTACATAAGTACTATATATATTTTAGTTTTACCATGTATATTTTAATTAAGGTTTCAATTTTAATGTTACAGTTTAAGACATTTATTTTTCTCAAAAGATTACAATTAATCACTAAGGTACAGAGAAAATACAATAATATGAACAAAATAACCGATTAGTGTTTTTAGAAGAGTAGTTGTTAAAAATGTTAGCGGAGATTGTGTATGGGCTGCGGTACGGGTTCAATTGTAAATAAATTTAAAAATAAATAATTAGGTGTTAACTTAAATAATATTATTTGTGATCACTACAGACCATGCCGGGCACAGCAAAATAGTAGGAGAGAGGAAGCTTTGAAAAACTTAGCTTATCAGTTATCAGTCTTCTGAACCAATTATTATTATTATTATTTAAGGGGTTTAAAAATTAACCCGACAAACTTTAAGGAGTGCTTTAGACCATCGAACTGAATAACTCTTACTACGGGAACAACTTTGAAATCACGAAAAATCAATCAAAATCAAAATAATTTATTTCACATAAACCTACATGGACACATATGAAACGTCAGAAACTCCTCGGTTGATGTTTTAAAAATAATGGGTTTTTACAATGTTTTCAAGTTACAGTGTTAATAGGTATGGGAGGACAGTGTAGGCCGTCAACAAGTACCAAGTACTTACCAAAATAGAAAATGGTTTACAAAGCTACAGTCTGTTAAGCCTGGAATGTTCACAAAACATTACAAAAAAACGATATAAAATATTATTAAAATAATAAAATTTTGAACCTTGTTTAAATTAAAATTGTTGGTTTTTAATGTCAAATAAAAAAAAAAGATAATGTCAAGGAAGTAAAAAAAATATTTAAACAAACACCGCAACAAAAAAAAACAGCTGTCCCTTATAGTTTAGAACAGTAGGTACGAGTATAAACTTTAGTATGGACAGCTGAGCAGTCAGCACTCCTTAAAGTTTGTAAGGTTATTTTTTAAACACCTTATGAATATAAGGGTTGGGGGAGGGGGATCTGTCAAATATTAGCGAATATCGACGCGACTTATAAAGTCAAAGTAATTTATTAGCCAGAAACACGGTAAGTACATATATTATGATGTTCATACATTACCAATAGGTCTACATGTTTCACCATTAAGTGGTCTACAAATATTAGTTACAAGCTTTAAAATAATTAAATTAATAATAAAATGCCTATGGCATTAAGTCCGCCTCTGTACATTTGTGTGCTTATAGTGTTAAATAAATAAATAAAATAATTGAGTAGACTAGGCTAGTAACATGCAGTCTATAATGTTGCAGTACGTGCTGCCATGGCTGGTGAACCAGGCTGGGTCGCTGAGTTACCTGGCCGCAGTTCAGCGAGCGCCGCTGTCAGTGGCGGTGCCCGTTGCTAACAGCCTGGCGTTTGTGTTCACCGCAGTCACTGGAGCAGGCATCGGCGCTGAAGAACCTCTGGATGCAAGTACGTTGAAGCCTAATATACGTTGACATAATTATAGTTTACTAGTAGAATATACAAATATACTTCCGCCACACTGAATTTCCAATACCACATTGAGGCCTTGGTTCCTAGAATTCGTAAACTTATCTATATATTTAAATCTGTTCGTCATATTGCTGACACTTCCATAATTAAAACTGTTTATCTCGCATTGTGCCAATCTTTACTGTCTTATTGTATAACTTCTTGGGGTGGAGCCTCTAAAATGTACCTACTGAAACTGGAGAGAGCCCAAAGAGCCATATTAAAAGTAAGTTCTTTCCTTCCTATTCGATACCCCACGTTTGATCTATATCAGCGCTGTAATGTACTGACCGTTAGACAACGTTTTATTCTGCTGACAGTTACTAAGAAGCACTCAGAACTGTATTACGACCCCAAAACAATCTCAGGTAAGAGAAGAACCACCGATGTCTGCACGACAATTGGATATAAATTCAGTTTGGGCACATAATTTTTACGGTTTCCTGGGTCCATATTTATATAATAAAATGAACAAGCAGCTGTTGATTTATCCTCTTTCTAGGACTGAGTGCAAGAAAAAAGTTTGTTCGTGGCTTCAAGGCATTGATTACAACTCAACGGAACATTTGTTAAAACCCTTAAGGCAGCGTTTCCTACCATGGAACGATATACACTCATTTGACACACACATACCCATCACACCATCACCTACACTCACTCTCACCGACACACATCCACACATACTCACCCCCCTATCAATATTAGGCCACTTCTGCCACCAAATTTGTTTTATTTTAGTTTTTAATTTTCTATTTTGTTTCACTTTTATTATTAATTTGTAATGTTTTATATTGTTCAATCTGTATGTTCAATGTTTGATACAGTCATAGGTCATAAGTGAGTTGTCCGATAGAGGGTAAGCCTGGTGATCTGTAATACAGGTTTTACCTACAACAGACACCAGTCTCTATTAAGTGTTACATTGACTTTGTACTGTGTTGGTGATTATGAGAAAACAATAAAGAATATTATTATTATTATTACATTGGTACAGTAAGCGACAAAAGTTGATTAACACCTCAATTTTTTCAATCACCTCTGCATAGTCCTTCGGGAAATACTAAATATTTAATTAAAATCGGAACAGAAGTAAAATTATAAGAATAATAATTCTTATTAGCTATTATATGAAATGCTGATATACATTTATACAATGTATCGAACAATTTTGTATCAATTTAGATGCAATATTAATCGAATTCTGTCGCTGACCGTACCGGTACATGATATCGTAATATATCCTTCCTATTAGCTTCTTCTCTCCTATTATGTTGCTATGCCCGCCAGGGTCCATAGTGATCACTTGTATTTTTCAACACATAGCAACGTATTTAGGTTCATAATTCAGCTTATTATACATTCGTGTTTTTTAGTTTACTTTACCACACTAGTGTTTTTTACTTACTTTTTTAAATTTCCGTAAATTGTTCTATGTCTAAAAACAATGAATATTTTTGGGAATAAATAAATTATTTTAGGTTTTTAAATATCAAATCATCAAATTATATATTTTTCACTACATATTAACCTTAATTGGCGTACTCAAATCATTATTTTGTGTTTATTATATTTTTAGTTTTAGCCGTTTAGCGGTTTTGCCAGTGCTTTTATTTAAACCAGTGCGCGCATCACTAACGCCGCCGCGCGCGGAAAAAACATAACCAGCGCGCAATTTTCCATAAATGATAAATGATAAATGATTTTATTTCTGTAAGTAGGTTTGTACAAACACTTTTACACGTCAATCATATTTTAAAAACTAGATGAGGTCGGCGTTTCCTATCTGACTACTCTGAGAAGAAAGGCCGAAACAAACTCAGAGGTCATAGTCTCTTTTAAAGTCCAGACATAATCTTGGTCAGATCATGTGAAGACCATGTAGATTGGTGTCTGAAATGGTCTTTTGAGGAAAGAACCACACAGGTTGAGTGGACCTGACCAGTCAGTGCACGCATTTGTCAGTAATCGTGCAGCTCTACTCAGAATATAAGGAGCTCAACGATGCGACTATCAATACCAAAGAAAGGCCATTTGGGTAGGCCACTTATATGACTCAAACTGCCAGACCATGATTAACACTAACTGAGAATAAAAGAAAGGGAAAAAAAAATATTATGCAATAACCCACATAGTCTTCACATTCACAATAATTAAAATAATATAATACTTTACAAGTAAATATTCCTGTCATTGTGTATAAAATAATAATTAAATGTCACTGTTTATAAAATAATAAAGTTAGCAAAAACAAAAAAAAAAAAACAATAAAAATAAACTACCTCAATATGTACAAAAATTGGAGCAGCTCAATCCCAAGCCTTTTTGTCCTCAATATAATCTTTAACAGTATAAAAGGCTTTCTGGCACAACTTACGTTTAATGAATGATTTGAATTTATTAAGGCTTAGATCTTGAACGTGGCTTGGAAGTTTATTATAAAAGCGTATACATTGACATCGAAACGAGCCACCTATTTTCTTGAGCCTTGTTGTAGGTACAACAAATTTGTGTTTGTTTCTAGTATTTATATTATGGATATCACTGTATTTTTTAAATAATTTTATATTTTTATGGGCATATAATAGATTTTCAAAAATATACTGAGAAGGCACAGTCATTACATTAATCTCCTTAAATTTCTCTCTGAGAGAGTGTCTTGGACTTAATTTATAAATTGATCGAACAGCTCTTTTCTGCAAAACAAAGATAGTCTGAATGTCGGCAGCATTTCCCCATAACAGAATACCGTACGACATTACACTATGAAAATAGCTAAAGTACACTAAACGGGCTGTCTCTCTCATAAAAGTTAATAACAATACAAATCTGTTCTTTTCCTCGCAAGTGTGTTGAAAAACGTCGTGCATTGTACACTCGGCTCCATTATTCGCCGAATAATGCCGCTTCGTGTGTCATGATCATGATCATTACCAACATAGCACACTTGTATCATAATGTACTATTAAGTTACCACCTAAGTACACATTGTGGAATGCAAATAAAGTGTTAAGTATCTCTAGAACATTTTTTTAGGAACTACCTAAGCGATTTTTTTTTATTATAGTGAGCAATATCAGATGAGGATATTTTTATTTAATAACCCAAAAATAGGCAATAGCCCGGTTCTTTCACCTTTATATTGTCCTATTTTCGTGAGCTATGTATATGTTAAAAAGCGTAGCCTATATAATATGTATTAATTAAGTATTCTAATATGTAATTTCCAGGGTCTATCCTGGGTATCGTGCTGATCATGGCAGGAACAGCTCTTTGCTGTTTTGACGACTCCAGTTGAAGACACCAGCAGACAAATAAGTTAAGTTAGAACTTAAGGTATGATTCGTTATGACGCTACTTATTAATTAAACAATGGAAAAAGTGGACCTAAAATACCCATGGTTTTTAATACCCGGGGCTCTTAATACCCGTGGCCCTTTAATACCCATGGCCCTTTAATATCCGTGGCTCTTTAATACCCATGGCCCTTTAATGTCCGTGGCACTTTAATATCCGTGACCCTTTAATACCCGGGGCCCTTTATACCCGTGGCCCTTAATACAAGTGGCTATATAATAATATTCGTGTCCTAATTTGGCGCTACTGAGGGCAAGCTAGCTGTCGTAGAGCTTGTTAGAATAATAATTGTCACGGGCCGTCAGTTTCTAAGAGTAAACTGTGACGTTCACTGACACGCTTGGTTGGTCTGAAAGTAGTGTTGGCAGACTGGAAGTACTCTCTAGCAACGGCCGCCGAGGCTTCTCCGTGCTGTGTTCCGCCGAGTCACGGAACTTGTTTAATTATTCGGACCGCTAGTTTACAAATTCTTTTTTAATGACACAACTGCAGAGTGATGTTAAGTTAAACCACAAACATCTATTCAGTAATTATTTCAAAATAGTAATAAAACATGATTTAAAATGTTGAGTATCTTTTTATTGTTTCATTATCAATATTATTTCTCGCGAAATGTATTTTACAATAAATATTATAAAATAAGAGGCATATGTCAAGCGATTTGATGGAAAGTAATCAGATTACAGAATTATGTTAAACGGTTAGTATGTGCAGGGTGTAACAAGACTTCACGAAGCCGTCATCTACGCATTCTGTACTATGTAACTTTGTGCAAAAATAATTGCTGGGAAACTACTTTTATTTTTGGTGTGAAAATTTGCTGTTTATGGCCGCGGCCGTGCGCAATATATCGCACGCGAAACATTGTGCTTATGGAGCATGCAACGTTACAGTGATCGTAGGAGTATTTAAAGTTATAACATTTAAAAATTGTCTTCGTAAAAAAACGTCGAAAAAAGTTGGAACTTTGACCTTCAATATCTCCGTAACCCAGGTATGGTCCAGTACAAAAAAAATATCATAATAAAGGGGAACAACAATTGACTCTCTGCTTCGTTAAGAGTATTTTTACACCCCTTAGTCTCTGTAGGCATAATAATATCATAATATTTTAGATATTATAATAAATAATCGGCTGATCAGTGTAATTCTAATCAGAGTACTAGGTGAATGGAATAAATGTATTTAAAATATATATTATATTTAATGGCTATTTTATTATACAGTGATTATAGGGATAATACTAAAATTTGCGTTTAAATTTTCCTTCTACAACATGTCTAGTATATTTTGACAGGTGGCAAAACTCGGAACTAAATTTTAATAGAGAAAAGTGTGTAAAAAAAATGGCGTTAAAAACAGTTTATAAAACGTCGTGTAGTTATTGCGTTATTTTAACGTTGACTTAACGTTTACAATAATAAATATTACCTAAAAATAGCTGACTAGTTATTTCTATTTTACAGTTAAATTGACAAAAACATATTTCTAACATTTTTGGTACAATTTTAATAGCGTAAGGTTAGACCTTAGGTTTTTAGTTTTTGGATCCGTAAATAAATAAATAACGGAGACAGACTTAAATATTTAACCCTTTTTCGTGGGAGCTCCCATTTTCAGGTTTACATTGTACACTAATTCTTTGTTTACACTTTCATTAGGTTTAATTATTTACAATTATCCTACACTTCTTAACATCTTTAGATATATGTCAATTACCTGTAGGCCGAAATATGTTTTCCCATGAGTTCTAAATAACTTTCTCATTTCTCATAGAATGGTATATGATGCGTGAACTTTCAAGTTATCTTAAACCCGAGATTGATATTTACATCAGCGTGTTTTTGATGTGTAATCCCTTCCCTCTCGCTTTCTGTAATCACTCCGATTTTGTGTAACAGGAAGTGACAGCTTAAGCATGGAGTAAGTAAGTACTTTTTAATAACATAAGAGTGGGTCGAATTTCGACCAGTGAGCGACCACGAGTAATGAATAATTAGGTACTCGAATAAATATTCCAGTATTTAGCTTTTTACATTTGAGGTTATTTTAAATCGCTGTTCAGTTGCTTATTACCAAGGTGTGATGTCAGATGTTACACATTGCGACAACTACAGCAACGAATGACGAAACTGACGAACGGCAAAACGAGCAAGCCTTACATGGCTTGCTCGTTTTTTTTCTTTAGTCATGAACTTCATCTCTGTATTAATTAATTAGGTATTACACTTCACGGCCCACAAGCTGGCTAGGCCACCTAAGTGAGAAGTAACTCAACATAACATAACACCTAGTTATAGGATTTTAACAAAATAATAATTGTCTCCGTCAATTCAAACTACATACAAAATTATTTACTTTTAACAAGTGCTTATCGCTCTTTAAGCTTATTACTAATTAATTAATATGTATAACTAAAGCACACTTTAAATAATATTAACATTTTGTCGTGTTATCAAAGTCGTATAGTGTGCCCAGTGTATCTTAGTACGTGGCGAATTAAAACTAAAATAAATGAATAAAGTGTAGGTACTGAGTTTGACATTCGCGTTTGCAGGCATTCAGTCAAGCAGAGTTGCCATAAGGGCTAAGATTTGCTAAAGTAACCGTCATGAGAAGCTATAAATACATAAAATTGCAAATTATACAACTATCAACTTTAAACTCAAGATATCTAAGTTGATTTATGAATAAAGAAATTATCGCTAAACGTCATAAAATAATTTTAGTTGCAATGGAAACTGAACCATACGCAATTTCAGTTAAAGTTTTAAATCCCAAAGTATGAAATTTATCTCGTCTCATGGCGTTGACTTTAGGTGTCTATCAATCAGTAATCCTGCAAAACTGGATATGATTTTGTGTCAGTACAGCGAGCGAACTAGGTAAGTATGTTTACGACCCCTTGGCCCTGCACCGTAACTTTTACTATTTGGATTTTAATATTTGGATTCTGTTGTATAAAATTGTCAAAATTAAAGGAATTGTTAATCCGAATGTGTTATGTAGCTAATTGTGGAGCTGGACTAATAAAGTAGGACTTTTGTGCCGTATGTCACCCATGTGGCTTGAGTCTTTGTGTACTAGCAGAAGTTGTACTTCGAAACTTTTTCAAAATAACTCCACCTCACTGACTCGTATATGAACTATCTCAAAATATCGAGGCGCATCTGACTCTTACGGAAACCTACTCAACTTTGCTCGAGGTGCAGTCATGAACCGGCCTCGTACCACTATCCTGCGTTGGCAATTTAATTTACAAACTTGTAAACTTTCTTTGTAGAAAATTAACTTTAATATTCGCACTTAAATTTCTGTTTGCCCTAAAGCTTTATGACTTTTTCAATAGTACTTGTCATTCTGAAATCAACTTAATTAACACTAGTTTAAAGTTGTAATTTGTTTAAGTGGAAATAACATCAATTGGAAACATTTAAATGTTAGTAGTTCCTAATGACTTCGATGGCTTGTTGTATTCGCTGTAGCGAAAGACGGAGGTTGTTTTCTTCGACGGAGAGGTTCTGTCGCTCGGCTAGCAGCGCACGCGCATGGTCCGAGTCGCGGGAAGCTGAGCAGGTTATGTGTGCGCCTTCTATTTTGAGAGTAGTGTTGCGCTTGTGAAGGTCGGCTATCTCTTTTCGGCGAGCTGGAACCACATAAATTAAAAATTAGAAAAAGAAATACTATACGGCCGTAAATTGAACTAAGCAGGTAAGTTTGTTAATCCTACACATAGATTTACAATAGTTAATGGGAAAGTAAGTAAATCTGAGTAGGCTTCTTGTTGCCAGCAGAAAAACTTAAAAAAGACGGTGTGATATTAGTAGCCCCTACATAGTCAGCACCTTAAATTTTTGCTAGTCGCCAAAATGTAACTCAAGCCCCACGCGTCTATATTAAAGTAAATCGTATACTTAACATTTACCCTATGCAGCTGTACGAGTGTAAGAAGACATTGACTGAATGGCTCTTCACACTTAATTATGTTGCCGTGGACGACATTTTGGCGACTCTGGGTTGAACATCATGCATACTGACGCACACACACATACACACACTCCAACACACCCCTATTCATACACACACACACTCCAGCACACTTCCATACTCATTCACACGCCCACTCACACCCGCACCCACTCTTACACACACTCATAGACACAAAATATACATTCACACACTCATAAACACACATACAAAACACACTCTAGTTTTCACACACTGCCATAAACACGATTTTCATTTTTCTTTTTATTCAGTTTTCTATAGTTACAAAAAAAAAATGTGTAACTTATACCTAATTAGCACAACGAAACAATTGTTAATTAATCGAGGAAGAGCGAGGCGATTATCCCATCACAAGTATGTTCGGATTACTTTCTGGGAAGCCCCGGCAACTTAATTGTAAGTATAGATTTAAGATAGTAAACACATTTTTTTTTAACACTTTGAAGCAGTGCAGGCGTTTTGGGGAATGTCTATTGACTTTTGTGAAGTTAAATTCTGAATAGGTATGTATAGATCAATTAATTTAGCGTGAAATAGGAAAACTACCAGCCATGATTTCGCCTTTGGAAAGTTATCTAACCTTCCAACATAGAAATCACATAGGGAGAACTATACAACTGCCTGGGGAGCTTATAACAATTGGATTTTTTTACAAAAGTGAATAGAAAGTAATATGTATAATAGTGAAATAAGAAAGAAACAGATTGATTGGTAAATTACCTGCATCGTATTCCTTATAGCTCTTAACCAGAGCTTCAGGTTCTGGCCACGAGGGTTCGTCCACCTGACAGCACATGTCTCTCGTCTTCCCCGAAGACGATATCTCCTCAAACATCTCTGTTACCCCTGCCGCCGAATTCTGCGGCTCGTCCATAGATGTCGCTTGCGTCGACGTCGCCGACGGACATTCTTGCGCCGATTTCAAGGAAATTATCTTCGAAATACTAGGAATTCTAATCTTAGGATAATCTTGGTACGGCCGCTGAACTTTTATGCTTGGTTTTTTAATATTTTCGCTGTCGAAACCAGGAGTTAAGTCTCGTTTTCTCGCGTTTGGAGCCTTGAACAGTTTCACACTGTTGTCGGCCATTTTGGATAGGCGGTTTAACTCTGAGAAGTTCTTCTCTGCTAACACTTTTATGCTGTCATCATTCGCGTCTCCATTGGAAGCTGAGTCTAATCTCTTTTTGATAAGGTTGTTATTCTCGTTGACGCATTTCTTGATTTCGGTCAGCAATCTGAGTTGGCAGTTAGGATCAAACCCGAGGCGCGCTTCCTTGTGGTTATCTTCTCCATCTGGGTTGCTGTTTCGACGTTTTCTTTCTTTTAATATTTCTTGCCATACTTTGTCGTATCCTGAAATTTAAATGGGCCATCTTTTATGAAATAGTCCTGCGTTAATATTATAAGTAGAGGGCTTTTGAAGACAGTTTGCAGGTAGATATTTGTTAAGTGATTAACTCAGATCAAAATTTATATTACTAGTAGAACCAATACTGTCGATTTATACAAAGTGGCTGATTAATATAAATATTCGGAATGTTCCTTTTACCTTCTTTATACTTCTGTGTGACTTGTGTAAGTTTCAACTTCGACAGGAACAGCTTCTTCCTCTGAGTCGCGGTCCTGGTCTCTTGTTGAACATCATCTAGTTGCTTCTCTTCATCTGGTACGTCATCATCCGCCGTATCCCCGGGTGGTACATTGAGCAGCACGTCGAGACGACCCACTGCGGCGTATGCTGATGCTACTGAGTCGTTTCTTAGCACCTTGTCTTGAAGTTCGAGATCTTTTTCTGCGAATATTTTGGAAAATAATCCATATTAGGTCTTAAAAGACAAAATCTAGCATTAGTTACTAAGAATGTCAGTGTGAAACTATTACTTTTGTTTAATCATGTGACTATCGTATGTAATGTCTTTGTGACATTAGTACTTACATACGTTTTTAAAGTATGAATTTGATGTAGGGAGCGTGTCTACAACTAACATACCTTTATATGCTTCTAGTGTCGCTAATCTAAGACCAGCCATGAATTCAACCTTCCCTTTGTCGTCGTCAGCTTTAGCGCCATATTCCTCAATGATGTGTTCGTATATTCTCAGTTCTTCTTCCCCGTAACCATCAGTGTCACTGCCGCTGCTGCCTTCATCTGTGCCTACTTTAGTATTTGCAAATTCTTTGTATATCTCGTTTTTTACCTTATCAGGTGTAATTACATTACGAATTTCAGTCTTTTCCACCTTCTTAGTGTCAGGTTTAACATCTTTTGTCTCACGATTAGACAGATACTTTAGTCGCCTCAAACGTTTTCTTTTCTCATAATTATCTAAAGAGCTAATCTCATCAATATTATTTATTTTTGGTCGTATATTAGTTATTACGATTTTAGGCTGTAACTTTGAGTCCATTTGATAAGGGCATGCTATGTATAGTTTGTCTTTTGTCATCGGTAGATCAAATTTTTTGGGACCTTCTTTTTTTGGGGCGATTCTTGGGACGACTGGAGGAACAAATTTTGCAAAATCTCGTTTTTTTGATGGTGGATTTATTTTTTCAGTTTCCACTATCGAGGCTATTGGCACTTGGTAAACGATCTTTGGGCTTACAATAACTGTTGGGTTTGCTTGAATCACTAAGTCGGACTTAGTTATGGATGATAGATCTCGAGTTTGTATAACGCTGTTGCTAGGTTTCAAAACATGAATTTCTTTACTCGCTGCTTCTATACTTGGTATTGAAGTTTTAATTTCTGAATTACTTTCTGTACTTGGTACAGTAGTTAATTCAGGTACTATTCGGCTACTTACTATTGGCGCTATTTTTGCTTTAAAAGCTTCAGGAGTTTGTGTCACTTTAGAAGTATTTTTAATCATCATGAAATTAGCGGGAATCTGAACGTTGCTCAAGTATACGAAGTTGTTGCACGGTTGCAAAACAACGCTCTTAGTCTCAGTTGTAGTGACTTTTTCAGTCACCTTTACGTTTTTCAAATCTTGTTCCTGCAATGTGCCTTGAGATTTCTCCTTCACGACTATCTTGTTACCATATATTTGATTCTCAGTGATCAAATTCTCGAAATCGTTTTCGTCACTATTTTCCTGGTGTAACCTTTTCAATGCAACCACTTTCGACGAAGTGCTTTCGTTCACTACGTCTTCCTTACATTTCTTACTTTGGTTTGACAGTCGTGAAGGAGCTTGCAGGTTTTTTGACTCGAAACTAGTTCTTTGTAACAATACTTGTGGGTTCTGCTGTAGCGTAAGCATCATCTTTGAGTTCGAACTGTTCTTGTTTTGAATGAATACTATTTGATTTTTTTGTTCATTATAAGATGTCTCCGATGGCTTGCTAAAATTTGCCTTGCTTGTTTCAATATTGATTGGGTTGAATAAGGGTCTTGGTAATGTAGGAGAATCTTTCACTTCAGCTGGTGGGTCAGCTTTTGGTTCGGGCACACGAAACGTATTGTCTGTTTTGTTAATAGCTTCAGCTGCATTAATTAAAGTACCTATATTGCTATTTGGTATCACACTGGACTTTGCCTCTTTAAGTTCCGGTTCTTTTGTTGCCGTTTTTATGATAATATTACTCTGAATTTCAACTCTTGACGACTCTTTGGAGAAAGCAGGACTGTAAGTTTTCTTTGCTAAAGAATTTTGGAAGGCAGTATCGGGTGGATTGACGACACATTTCATGTCAATTTTACTTATAGGTATACTGGTTTTTAAACTGAACCTTGGTTCTGTTTTCTTTTTGAAGTCTTTGTTTGTTATTTGGGACGGTATAGTGACCGTGGCTCCTGAACCCTGTGCTAACGATGTGATGCTCATCTTTGATTCAGTACTTTGTGTTTTACTGGCATCAGGTACTGATTTAGCTGTTATAATTTCTGGCGTGAAATGTTCTTCAAAGTCAGTCTGTGGTTTTAAGGTCTCTTCGGGAGGTGCCTTATCTGTACTTGGTTCTTCAACCATAGGTGCTGGAAGATTTTCTTTGGGCATTGGTGGGAAGGGTATGAATTCAGGATTCAGTGTCTCGTTCTGTATCGGAGGGGGAATGCTCGGCGGAGCTATTGGCGGATAGTTTACTGAACTAATTGGCTGAAACGCCGAGTATCCCGGTATTGAGTAAAGGTAACTTCCGAAGTTCGGGTACCCGGTATCTACTTGTTTCGGGGTCATCACGCTTGGGTTCGGGTTGGGAATGGATGATGGTGAGATCTTCGGAGAATGCGGGATAGGCTTCGCTGGAAGGAAAGCTGGTTTTTCAAATATGACAGTTTCGTCATGCTTATAAGGTTCTGGGGGTTTTGGGGGAATGGGGTCCGGGGGGAGGGCTCTCTCTTGCTCCAGTGGTGCTATTGGGGTGATCGGCTTCACGGGAACAATCACTGTAACATGAGAAATGGTGTGTCAGAATATTGTAGGGATATTTACATAATTATACCTACAGTATGTTAGGTTAAACGAGGGACATACTTTAAATCGTAAAAATGATCATTTATCATTGACAAAATTATAACAAAAGTTGTTCATTTTCATGAGTAGGTACACACGGCTACACATCAAGCTATACATTTCCAGTATAAGCTGATCTCGAATTGTGTAGAATTTCCATACAATGAGAGGTCAGTGTTTACTGGAAATATATAGCTTGATGTGTAGCCGTGTGTACACTCCCTGTAAGTGTGTACCTTGTATAACCTAACAGACTGTGCTTTGTGAATTAGTAAGTTTGCTTACAGAGTGTTGGTATTGTTTCAAGAACTTATTGATCATTTTTTTTACTAATAACTAAAAAATATAGACACTTATCTACTTAAGTCATTGATTGTTATGGTACGTTTTGACTGCTTGTTGATACAGTGTCTGACATTTGAGACTGTTCCCGGTGTCGGTCCCGGCTTCATTCTGCTAGGTAGTTACATATCTAGCAGAATGAAACCGGTACCTCCCGACTCCGGTCTCCGGGTCCTCGTTCAGAACTGCTCCTTTTTCCGAACTCCCTTTATAAACCGCTAGGGCAAAAATAATTTTCGTCCAAGCGGTTTATAAAGTAACTGCATTACGCTGAGCAGACGCCAGTTGACAACTCATGAGTTACTTACTCAATAGTTTACTATATAATTTTGTACTTAGGAGTCGATTGTTGCCGTCGCAAAGCGAGTGTTAGCACCATTTTTCGTCTCACAACGTTTCTAATAGTAAAATAAAATAAAAAAAGACATGCTAAGGACAGGAATTAGGGAGGGATGCAATATACACACACTAAGCATAACGTGCACCGAATAATTGCATTAGGTAGAGTCAGTGCCCTGCATTACCTGATTCCTCATACAAAGAAGAAGAGGGGTCAGGTAATGCAGAACACTGTCTACTCAACTACTTGTTTTGCATTTAAGATTTGCCAATTAGCGACTGCTTTATTCAAATCCAGCACTGCGAATAACACTGGATGCTGGCCTAGATTGACATTGATCAAATATCGATACATTGTCACTGGAACTCAGGACAGTGACTGGAAATCAGCCTATAATGTTCCCACTGATGGGACACAGGCCTCCTCTCTTCGAGAGGGAGTGGGCCGTAACCCACCACGCGGGCCCAGTACGGGTTAGTGACGTCACATGTCTTCGAATTCTTGGTTCTAGGACATGCCGGTTTCCTCACGATGTTTTCCTTCACCGTTTTGAGAGCAGTGGTGATGAAATAATTTACACAAATTAAAGTACCTCCGTGGGGTTCGAACCCAAGACCTACAACTCGTAAGCCGCGGCCATTACCACTGGGCCACTTTCATTACACTGCTCTTCCTGGAACTCAGCGCTGTATTCAAATACTAGATCAATGTTAATTAGCCTTAAGAGATAGCAATTCATAATAATATCGTCAGTTTAAATGTACCTAATTTTCAGTATAGTTGATCTCGTAATCGCTTTATCTCCCTTAAGCTGAATGACGCTTGCACGTCATTAAATGGCAATGTATATTTGTCTGTGACAGTTAGAAGTTTCAATGTTGTAGGAATTGTTGTCAAAAGTGGTAAAGCAAAAACGAGGTCGACTTTTATCTACCTAACCTTCTCACTTTTCTCAGTGCACGTTAGTTAGCGCAATATGGCAAGCATTCTAAAAGCGTATAAATGCTGTTATTGTGAATAGTTTTATGATACTTATGTGGTAGGTAGGTAGCATGACCCGATATGTACCTAATAGCGACAAGCTGCCCTCAGTGGCTTAGCTAGCATGGCTGACACCCAATATTGTGGGGTCATCCAAGAATAAAAACCGGCCAAGTGTCCAACCACGCAGAATGAAAGGTTCCGTAGTTGGGATGAATTTATTCAAAGAACAAACTTAACATTGTAGTTGAAAAACACGTTCTCCCATACATTCCAACTGCAAATGTAAGGTTGGTCGAGTCTCCTTAAGACGGAGATATATGCCAGTGACCTTGAGTGGTTAGCTTGCGAGTTCTGTACTGAGCTCACGCAACGCGTCGTACATTGAGCCAGTAATAGGACCCGCCCATCAAGGAACGCTGTCCCCAATTTGACGCATTAATAATTTATTATACACAAACCAAAAGGTATTTTAATAAAACGCGTATACTAAAAGATCAATAATTAAATTATCTTTAAATTGGTGAAGGTTTCAGAAAAATACGTTTGGTAGATTCTGCGCCATTCTCAG
Organism: Tiliacea aurago; assembly: GCA_948098905.1. Classification (NCBI taxonomy): domain Eukaryota; kingdom Metazoa; phylum Arthropoda; class Insecta; order Lepidoptera; family Noctuidae; genus Tiliacea; species Tiliacea aurago. The sequence continues at coordinate 22,919,344 of OX402597.1, read as the reverse complement.
TTTTATATCCGCGTTAGACATAACTTTACAAATTAATTTCATTATGTAATATAAACATAATCTAAAATATTCACATATTAAGTTATTGAGAAAATGCTCTAATTTATCATATATTTTTTTCAAATCATTAACACTACTCGTTTAGACGTGATCTTCAGTGTGTATGTATTTGGATAGACGTTCTAACTTTGATGAACGGTGAGGAACGAGGTTACATATTCTATTATAATTCGTTATGTTGCTTCTTTTGTGTACCTACTGTGTAAATATTTCGACACAAATGTATTTTTGTTATGAAATAAATAACTTGAACTTGAACTTCAGTATCAAATCATTAAAAGTCGGATATCGTCACCTTAAGGCTAGTTTTCTTTTTAATTTCGTTATCTATACCTACTACCTACTGCCGTGATTTTTTCCTTCCCTTTTACCAAGTTTTTATCGTTTAAAAATGTGATAGTTTGTGTAAGTAATTATTATTTTTCACGGTCGTGTGTCACCCAAAATCAGGTGGCACCCGTGCTGACGTTTATTATCCAGCCATTAGATATTTTTTCTCTAGATCAATTATTACTTTAGTTTATAATAAACGAAATAAGAATTGAGACTTCCGCTATTAGTTTCGTGCTCGAACACGATCAAAGAGCGCACGCGGTATTCAACTTTATTACTGATGTGTTAGCGCATAACGGAGTGGCGGGGAGCATGGGGCGGAGCTTGCGTGGACATTTGATTTAGACTGCCTGGTCTTCACGTTCGTCATTCGCGGATCTTTTGACAGTCCGCACCTCCGCTCAAATAGTGTCGCAACCTAAGTCGCAACTCAAAAAATTTGAAAACTCTTCTATCAACGGGGTCCTCTTCTCTCTTCCCTTTTCTTCAACTGTTTCATTCGTTTCAGAAAACTTCAAAATCTTATCTCAAATAGTGTCATACTTATGAGTGATTTTTTGACTTACGACACTAACTGAGCGGAGGTGCGAGTCATTACGGGTCGTCAAAACCCGAAAGTCTGACAGCTAGTCTTATCAAGGGTACTTGTTGTGGAGGTCAGATAGGCAGTCGCTCCATGTAAAATACTGGTGTTCAGCTACATCCGGTTAGACTGGAAGCCAACCCTAACATACCTAGTTGGGAAAAGGCAGGCAGATTGGATAATCGCTTGTTTCAGTACCTACCTACCTACTTTCTATCTTATACTTAGTAAGAAACGCACTTCGACTTTGTTATACGAATATGAACCTTAATATGCGTATAATTTTCATATTCATATAAGCTAATGTGAGCAAGTTTTTCTTTACTTACAATATGAACATCAACGTTATAAATATTTTACATAGTGCGACATGTGAATCTCGCCCTTATAGGTAATGCTATACCGATCAGTAATTATACAGTATGTTAACTAACAGAGGGCGTTCCCGTTAACCCGCAATAGTATAGCATCCATACATGCTAAAAAAAATATTACCATTCAAAAACAAAATGTTTTTATTTTTTTTAATATTAAAATATTCACTAAAAATGTTAAATTGATACGTAAAAGAAACACTCTGTACACGCGTACTTGAAGGACGGCAACTTCGCAATTTACCTATATATGAATGACGGGCCGCGCCTGCGGCGATCTATTTGATGTGGCTAGCCCCGCCCCCTGCCCCCGGCTGTCCAACTAATTTTAGTCGGAACTAATATCACGCGTTGACCGGATGTGCATTATTGGTGCATGAAAAATGCCGCGTTATCAGTTCAGTGCTTAGGAGTATGCGAACATGGTGCTCATTTATGCTGAGTGTAATTATGATGGTGCACGTGCTCTGAGGATGTATGCTGAGAGGTACCCCAATGCACATCAACCGCGGAATTCTCGTGTTATTGTGAGTGCCCTGGTGCGTATTCGTAACAATGAACCGGTAGTGCCGCGTCGTTCTGGTGGCCCCCGACCCGTGATCTCTGTGCGGCAGGAAGAGAACGTGCTAAGGCATTTTGAGGAGGAGCCCGGTTCAAGCACTAGAAGAGCCGGCCGCCTGGTAAACATGAGTCACGTCGCAGTCTTAAAATTTTTAAGAAAAAATGCGGCGAGTGCACCAAAATAACCGTCGGCGATTGCAACAATGTGTAGACAGAGGAGGTCAGCATATTGAGCAGTTCTAAATCTAGGTAAGTTTTTAACATTATTTAAATGTATCATAATAGCTAAAACATTTCAAAAACATTAAAATAAAAATAGAAAATAACACTAAACGACTGTGCTACAAAATTAATAAGTTCAGAAGGCCCACTCTTTCCTAAAACTGCTTTTATACTCAGGCAGGGAGTACCCCGTTCAACGAACGTGTTACTACTGTGACGTTACACGATTGCTATGAATAAACGCAAGTACTTAGGTATTACGAAGGCAACTGCATAAAGTAAAAGTTTTTAAATTTCTGTATTTTAAAGTTCACTTGCTAACGTGTAATACCGTCATTATCATTTAAATCCTAGCCTAAACTGTGGTTTAAATAAATGAAACTTTCTCCAAACTTAACCGCACACTATTTATTAGCGGTACATTATTTTTTAGATAAAATTATTTTTTAAAAGCTTTTTTCATATTAACACTGTAAGCCTGTCGTACCATGCACCGGTCTGAGTGGCTAGGTAAAACAAATTCGTGTACTTGTTCCGTGAGTGGACCTTCTGTACTCGTATCTGTTTATTTTGTGGCCACGAGCCCGCGACGACGCGGCGACGCGCGACGTGTCGGCAGAAGCGCTGCTAACCCCGCGTTCATTACTCGGTCGCTGCGTGCAGAATAACTGTCTAATACTCTGTATTTTAATGTTAATATTATTGAAACGTGGCTTAGATAGGTAGGTACATGAATTTATGTTTTTTTTATTTACCTACTATGTTTGCGAATAGGTCCTTCCAAGTCCAAGGTGCCTCAGTAACGCATTCCTTTGTCATGTTATTGCTAAACCTACACATACTTACACAAATGTTTAATTTTACTGATAACAACCCGATGACGACGTGTCTTTCTAATTCACCGCTAAAGTGCCCGTGGGAACTCTAGTTCCCAGACGTTTTATGCCGCCATTATAAAAGTCGCTGCTCGCCATTCAACGCGGCGCGGGCGGCCGGTTCGCTCGGCTTCGTGAGTATTCGTGAGACGCTCGGCATCGTGCGTATTGCAACGTAGAATATAGAATAGCGCACGGACGCGGTCGAGTGCGGACGCATTATTCGCAATTTATTCGTAATTTACCCAAAAAAATGGTGTGTTAATTCATGGAAAATTGATTCGTATTGTTGTCGTACAACTAATAAACTAAGTACCAAAGTGGAGTGAACTTTTTTCGCTGATTTTATTCGCGAGTGCAATATCGGGCGCGCTAGCAAGGCTGAAGTAAGCTCTTCACCTCCTCGGGAGAAAGAGACAGGCTGCGCGCGACAAATAATTCGTCCTTGTCGCACTTCTGCGAAACGTGGAGCGCTTGGCGTTACACTCACACATCCACGGAATTTTTGATTTCTGATTAATAATAATTCAAAAATAATGGAGAAAAAGTGCGGCGCTTGCAGTTCAACTATAACAGATAACTTCTTTATGGAATGCTCAAATGAAAAATGCATGACAGCTTATGATTTAAATTGTCTCAAAATTAACCTAGATGCTTTTAAAACATTTACCCTAGCTTATAAGAAGAAATGGGTATGTCCAGAGTGTGTTTGCTTAAATCCGAAGCGCGGAAATATAGATACGCCGGTCAGAGGGGATTCCACCAGACTACACACAACCATAACACCTGATAATGTGAACTCCCAACGGGGAACCCGGGTCCAATGCTCACCTACAATTTCAAGCGACGTGGATTCGGAGTTGCTGGATGAACTTAGGCAGTTTCGATTGGACATTATGGCCCGCTTGGACTCTCAGGCAAATGCGATTACGCTCATGCAAGATCAATATACGCAAACAAAAAAAGATCTTGACAAATTAGTTAAAATAATGACGGTGATAGAAGAAAAAGTCAACCTTCAATTGGCTCGCAATATCCAATCTCAGACATCATCCAGCATCGTCGCACCACCGAAAGAGGCATCCACTAGCTCTCACTCTACATTTGCTGAAGCCGTTGGTCAAAATAAAACCAAAAAACCTAATAAAAATAACAATACGTATAATCAACCTACCGCCGAAATCCAGAATGTAAACAAGTGTGGGGCCACGAAATCTGCTACTACGGTACTTGAAACACAGGCGAGTTATACTGGCGCCCCAGACGTTATTGAACAGTCGGAGCGGGAAGAAGAAACTGGCTGTCTGTCTGTACAATATAAAAAACCTAACCGTTTGTCTAAATATGTGACTATTGGAAGAAATACGGAAATGAAAGGAATAGTGGCTATGGAAAGAATGAAATATCTACATGTATGGCGCTTGCATCCGGAAACCACACAAAAAGCTATGACTGATTACATACAAAATCTTTGTGGCCCTGAAGCACCTATGAAAATTGAGAAGATCAAACATAAAACAGCACGAGATTACTCGTCTTTTATTATAGGCGTATTCGAAAAGCACTATACCTTGCTGAATAATGCGGAAGTATGGCCACTACACGCTGAATTCAATGAATGGATTTGGTTTCGTAAACAACCCAACAGCCCGCTCCATAAGTAATAGTGTAATTGAAATATATTACCAAAATGTTAGGGGTCTTCGAACGAAGCTAGACTACTTCAGAAATAATTTATTAGCATCCGCCTCGGACTTATTCGCTATTACTGAGTCTGGCTGCAGTCAATCCATACAAGACGCGGAAATTGTTCCACCCGGATATAATATATTACGATGTGATCGAGCGGATGGTCGAAAGCAAGGCGGCGCGCTTCTCGTGGCCACACACCGGTTCGAGCTGCGACAACTACCTATCTTGGACGCGTCGATAGACACTTGTGTGTTCGAAATGGTTTGTGCAACGGTACATTTAAATAAACGATTTTTGTTTGTGTGTTGTGTTGTCTACATTCCGCCAGGTAGTTCGGAAAATGATTACATGTTGTTATTTAGAATAATAGAAAAATTGTGTGATAGGTATGGAGAAGTTGTTGTAATTGGTGATTTTAATTTGTATTCTTGTCCTGCTAATATTAGTAATTATTTCGAATGTTTTTTATCATATTGCGAGTTCACTCAAAGTAACGCAATACCCAACCATTTAGGTCGTCAGTTGGATTTGGTTCTGAGTGCGGGCATTAGCGGAGGAGTGACAGTGGTAGCGGCGGATGAGGCGCTGGTGCCGGTCGACGCGCACCACCCGCCGCTAGCGGCTAGCGTGCGCCCCGCCTCCGCCCCGCCGACGTCCCCCGCCGTCGCCCGCGATTCTAGTGCACACCATATTAGACCACAGTGGAATTGGAATAGGGCTGATTTTCAACTGTTATATTCTAGGATTCTTTCCATTGACTGGAGTATGATGTACGGAATGCATGATTTAGAAGAAATGTTGAACTTCTTTTATGATAATATTAATTGTACTATTAATGGGTGCGTACCCCGGAAAAAGCTTAGTAGTGGAACTTCGCGGTATGTATACCCAGTATGGTACACGAGAGTTATAATAACAAATATACAAATTAAAGCCAGACTTCACAAAAAATTCAAAAAAACTAAGTTGGATAATGATTATCACAAGTTTGCGGAATGTAGAACTCGTATAAAAAAGTTAATAGAAACTGCGCATATACAACATAAAAATAAAATTCAGTATCAATTTGTAAAGGATCCGAAATCGTTTTGGCAGTATATAAGATCGAAAAGAAAAACACTAAATAAGCAGAGTATCATAAAAGAAGGTCAACATCTAACAGATGATGAGTGTGCTGTGCAGTTCGCTGACTTTTTTGAGTCTGTGTACAGCAAGGAGCCACCCAAACTGGACGCGTGCGCGGCGGCGGCGGAGGTCGTCGCGACCGGTGCACAGGTACACATTGAGACGCTGAGTCTAGCGGAAGTTCGGCAGGCGCTAGGGAGTCTCAAGCCAAAACGTTCGTCTGGCCCAGACGGGATACCAGCGTTTCTGTTCCGAGACTGCGGGAGGGTATTGGCGGAGCCATTACTTCACATTTATAATGCATGTTTACATCAAGCCACGTTCCCTCAAAGGTGGAAGATCACGCGCGTTGTCCCGGTCCCTAAAGGAAAACCAAGTTCAAATACCTGTAATTATAGACCGGTGGCTGTACTCTCCACACCTGCTAAAGTACTCGAGTCGGCTATTCAGCGCTCCGTTCAGGAACAAATGCGTGCGCGTCTGTCAGATGCACAACATGGGTTCCGACCTGGACGCAGCACTGCTACAAACCTTATTAACTTTATGGTACAGGTGGTGCCGGCAGTAGACTCGGGGGTACAGGTAGATACTGCGTACTTCGATTTTAAAAAGGCGTTCGATACGGTGGATAATGACATCTTGTTAAGGAAGCTCGCGAAAATTGGATGTACACTACCTCTGCTACAGTTCTTCTCTAGCTATATGAAGGATCGCCAGCAATATGTCGACTACAATGGCTGTGTATCTCAACCGTACTACACGAGATCGGGCGTGAGCCAGGGCAGCAATGTAGGACCTCTCGAGTTTATTGTAATGATAAATGACTTGCCGGAAGTCGTCAGACATGGGACTTGTTTATTGTTTGCGGATGACCTGAAATTGCTGCTCGAGGTTCGGGATCACTCGGATTGTGAACGCCTACAGGAAGACATTGACAGAGTGGTCGAATGGAGCAATGACATCAAACTGCATTTTAATGTTGCTAAATGTTCGGTGATGTCGTTCACTCGCGCGCGAACTCCCTTGAGTTATCGGTACAAGATTGAGAATGTGCCGATGCAACGAGTGTCTCAGTTACGAGACTTAGGGGTAGTCTTCTCTAAGGAACTAACTTTCCGTGAGCATATCAATAAGATATGTAAGAAGGCATACAGAAACCTAGGTTTCGTACTCAGGCAGTCCCAAGGATTCACCAACATCACGACACTAAGGGTACTATATGACGCATTAGTCAGAAGTCACCTCGAACATAGCGCATTCATTTGGGCTCCTCATGAGGCGAAACACGCAGCGAATAATATGATCGGAGAAAAGAAAACGAACGTATTGAAAAGACGCGAGTTTGCAAATTATGTCAAATGAACTTTGAGAATGTTGGGAACTCCTGTAGTGTTACCAGTATCATCCTCCATATCATTTATTATACCACAAAATTTTCTTTTTTTAATAACTTTGTTTAAAACCGAAAACTTATAAAAATTAACACGGTATGATAATTGTTTAATTATTATTTCTAAAATCAGTACATAAAAGCCAATATAGCCTTGTTTTCCGCCATTTTATGTGAATTACCATTATGACGATTTTTTTTTGATCTGTTATCACCTTTGTTTACATAAATTGTCTGAATTGATGACTTAGGGTATAGGTACTATTCCGCGCTACTATTTTGATTTTAAACAGATGGTTTCGAATTTATTGTCAATTAATTATTTTTTTGAATACAGATTATTTTATGCTTATTTTTCTATGCTGATATTTTTATTTTAATCTATTAATGATATAGATTAACGAGTTTAGGGGAACGCCCTCTGTTATTTAACATACTGTATATGTTGATACTTTCAACCGATATTTACTGATTGGTATGGCATTTTATTAGAAGATAGTGATCGCTTGTTTCAGTAGGTACGCTCTATTTTAGACTCTGACATAAAAATCGGATCAGATTGACGAGAATCGTTCATATTCGCTCTAACTTTGATATGGCCTACTTAAATGTTTTATAACCATGATTTTCTATAAAATAATTATTATTGCCGACTTCTGTCAGACCTTTCTCCTCCCCCCTCTTGTATCGTTTTTCATAGCTTAGCATAGCTTAACTATACTTGTGCATCTGCGTTGACAGGTAAAATTACTTTCAGATTCTTAAAAAATATAAATTTTACAACAATACGGCCAAGACCCTAACATAGCCATAACATGGGTAAGCGATCGCCACGCGAGTACGCGATCATTTGTCACAATTTTTTATGTGAAGCATCTAGGTATAGGCGCACGTAAACCCGATTGCTGGCAGAGCGACGCATCCCACATGGCGATCGGCCACTATACAGTCTATATGTAGTAGTGTGTAAATGTGTGTGTAGTGCGATGTTTCACATCTGCCAGTCGTCCCGTGACAGCTTAATTTTTTTTTTGGAATATCGGAACGCGGCCTCTGTCGGCACTACGACACGTCACGTTCAGGTTCCCTGGACAAATGATCGTGAAGATCGCGTATTGATGCGACGATCACTGTCATCTCATCTCACTCTCGTATCGATTTTCATAGCTTATAGCATAGCATAACTATACCTGTGCTTCTGCGTTTACAAGTAAAATTACTTTCAGATTCTTTTTATAAAACATAGAAATGCTACAACAATAAGGCCAAGGCCCTAACATAGCCACAACATGGGAAAGCGATCGCCACGCGAATACGCGATCATTTGTCACTAATTTTTCGGAATATCGGAACGCGGCCTCTGTCGGCGCGTCTATAAAATATCGTTTGTAAAAGTTTAGTGCGTTATGCAAACAATGAATTACCCCTCCCGCGTCCCACCGAACGACATGTTATATCGGTGATTTTTGATAAGTATGTGCAACTGGAAGATAATAATAATGTTTTCATAGTACAGATATTATTATATTATTATGTATTTAACAGTGTACGCGTCTGTACCGAAATTGTAAGGTGTATTATACTAAACATTTCAAAAGATAACATAATGTTCTGCGATTTCGCTTTTTCGTAACCACCTAAACTTGGTCGGGTTACCTCGGTCATTCACTTCCTAATGACTTTAATCGTATTATCTCATTAATTATCCAATGTACTACGCTGAAATTTTACTGATATACAACTGAACTAAACAACTAGAGGAAAAGGTGGTAATGTGGTCCCTGCAGGTATATTGACCCCCCTCGATATTTATAGTTTAGAAACACGACATCTAGAAATTTTTTGGTGCAACGCGAAGCTCGTGTGACATTGTTGATTTTAACCCAATAAATCCGTGAGGGGGCGTTAACATTTTCTTTTTCTGCGAACCAGTCGAAACACGCAAGTGACAAACTTTTATTACCGCTCTGCATTTTTTTTAATTTACTGGAAATAAGTGAGTTTTAGCTTTGGTGATTTGTACATTGTGTTCGCTAAACGTTATTCTACAGGATTTTGAAGGTAATTATAAAAAAGAATTGATAGAATATTTTTGTCATGGTTTGTTTACAAATTCTTGCTTTCTTGCAATTTGGCCCCCTCACATTGTTTGTATTATGGTCCCGGGGGCCATAAAACATGTATGACCATTATATCACTTCGTAATTTTTTATTTTCCGGTTTTAGATGCGAATTGTTGTTTAATGTAATAATTGTTTAATAATTGTTTTTTCTCTGAATATGACGACGATGTCTATCCGAATAGCGTACCTGAAAACTCCGATACGATCTGCATATTCTGTGACACCAGTTACTCTAACGACAGACGTGGGGAGGAGTGGATTCAGTGCCAGAGTTGCAATTTATGGGCTCATACAGCCTGTGCAGGTGCTGAAGGCGAATATTATGTCTGCGATTTTTGTCGTTAGGTTTTAATTAAATCAATACATTTAATATGGCCCCCAGGGTGCCATATAACCCTCACTCGATCTCATGTTGCCAAATTTGCTTTTTCTAAGAATACATAAGTTTTCGATTATCCTGTGGCAGTTTCATTTATTACATAGTAAGGCACGTATAGGCAAATAAATAAGGACGCTATAACATATTTATTACATTTCTGAGTCTCGTATTTTTTACATAAGGCCTCAGAAACAAAGTAGGGGGCCACATTACCACCTTTTCCTCTAATAATTGACATAACATTCAGTTCATATATCCAATCCAGTGGCCAAATAACACCGCGCGCATCAAGACCGTGCTCGTGAAGAACTGAATATCATCATAACTTGTTAAATACTTACAGGATACTAATGAAACTTCACATACATTTGAAGGCATTTACAAGCTTTAAAATAACGTTTAAAGTAAGTCTTTAGACCTCTTATTGAGAGTGCTGGAACCAATTGAAGTGTTTTTCTATTTAATGAAATAACCTTTAAACTATGCATTATTTTGGTTTTTTTATTGCAGAACAAATTTAAACGAATTCCTAAGAAGTCATGTACAAAATATGATAAGAATCCGCTTAACCGTTTCAAAGATCTAGCAAAACCAAAAACGTTACCCCAGCAAAATCTCGAATAACTTCGCAACCGATGAAAGAACAAATACAAAATAAGGCACAACATTTACTTCATCTAGACAACTAATTTTATAGCTAGTATTTATTTAAATATTCCCATTAGAAAGAAAAAGGTCTGGCTGGGATAACGTTACCCCAGCAGGAAATGTTTTTGTGAAATAATTAAAAAACTATAAGCGCAACAAATTTAAAAATGTGCGCAACAATTACAGAAGCCGCAAAACTAATTATCTATTAGATTCAAATGACCATTTTCGACAACATCTGGCCTGGGTAACGCACACTACCAAATCGTCTCAATCTTGTCTTAATCTCTGGGGTCAGATTGCCTATAGATTTATAGTTATATAAGTACTTACTTAGGTGATAAGATATATAGAATACCTACCTTTACTTATTTCTTTTCATCTACTTACAGTGCCAGTTGTACCTACCTCTACTTAGGTACCTATTTATTTTTTGAACGAAAACTAGCCACCCTAGGAATTTCTCGTCTATCGAAAGTTTGTCTGTTGCTCTTACGAACACCATTACCTAAGCCATAAGTCTTTATTGTTCAGAGAGAGAGAGAGAGAGAGCATTACTTATGATCGTAAGATATTCAAATAGCAAAAAACAATGGGTAGGTACTTAGTCATTTCCGTATATCCGTGAGGGAATCGAACCCGCACCGCGGCCCAGCAGCCAAAGCATTAGGTACCATTACCTACATATAAAAATTCCTTTGTGGGACCATTGAGTCTACCATGACATCCATGGATTATTGAATACGAATACCTACGTATGTAGGTTTTAGCAGGGTTGTTTGTAGTCAGGAAATGATTTATACAATACCTACTTTCGTCAGTTTCATACTTATTTTATTTTCAACATACTTACACACATTATCAAAGAGTGGTTGAATTACAAGTTGTCAAGATCCGAGCGAGTGGGTTCAAGACTTCTCGTCAAAAGCACAGCAAGTAGAGCTCGAACCTCGGAATCCTTCAGCCGCGCCCGAGCTGCTTCGATATGCACGAAGCACCGACCTATTCTCTACGTGCCTAACATTTCGGGCGCTACAAGCGTGATGCTATGTTAACTTTTGTAAGTACCTACTATGCTTCATTATAACCTGTGTTAGCCTACTTGTTGGTAGGTACCTACATGTAGATACGCCTTCGAAAGGATCGCCACCTGTTGCTTTCATGCCTCTGCAGTAAGTAGGTACCTACTACCAATCAGTGCCTAAATATTTTAAATTGGGAGAGATAGTATCATAATTATGTATGTATGTTGTAAAAATCCTGTCCGATCCGATCGGATTGCGATAAATACTTTACGATGACTTAAAATAAGTACAATAGAAAATCCGACGTTTAGAAGGGCTTAGAATTAGAAGTTTATATGAAAACGGGTTTAAACAGTGAAGCCACAGGTGGCTGCACCGTATTTTATAGATTGCCTGCACCGTCTGTGATATAACAATAGACTAGACGTATAGAAGTAATCAGTATGAGGTGGTGGTGAATGCTCAGATGGTGTATGGGCTTGGTGTTAAGTCCACAGCTGGATGAGGACCACTTCTAGAGTACGAGTGCCCAACTCAAGGGTGTCTGTCCTTTCATTGCCATTTTTTATTTGTAGAATTCAGATATGTATTTTGTATCTCTCTAGCACTCAGCCCACCCCTCTTATCTAACCTTAATGTACAGACTTAGATGCGACTCATTGCCTGTACCTGCACGTGACTTGGTAAAACTTAACGCAAATAGTAATCTATAGGATAATATCACCGATCACAGTAAGAACGATACAGGCGCCTACTCAAATAAACAAACCAGAAGATATGTACTTAATATAGTAGCAAATATAATAAGAGATTATGTATGAATTATTATTAAGTATTACAATTTCATAAACATGATTTGATTAATTTTTTACCTAACATTACGTGGAAGCCACGCCGAAGAAGAATCCGCCAAGAAATCCGACTGAAAAGCAGCTATTTCTCCTCACGAACTGGAGAAACTTTTCCATCCACTCGTGGCTTTCTCCTGCTGTTTCTTTAACCTTTTCCCAGTTGACATAGATGTATCCAAACTCTGCCGCGAAGTGGAGAAAAATGACCCCGCCTCCGAGACCGAAGGCGGCGATTTTCCCTACCCTGACGATAGACACGCCCGAAACCCAGCCCGTAAAAGTTCCTAGTATCAAATTCTTGGTCGTATTACTCTTTATCCCGTCTATTGTGACATCTAAGAACGATGGGGTCTTCCTTGGGGTGACAACTCCGTCACCCTGGTTGGCAATGTTCTGGATCTCAGTGCTGAGTACGGGCCGGGCCATTGGCGTGCATTTTTTTGGTTTGTTATGCAGCTTTAGGTACAAAATTGTTGCTGTTTTTTTTTTTTCGAGAATTGACGTGCGTGTCTACCGTGTGTTGTGATGTGACAGGATTTGGTTGGATACTGTGATACTGTTGACAGGATCTGACAGCACTGAGCTGACTTCTTTCCACTGACAAGTATTTTTAAATTTTGATAGTGCTTCTTTCAGTTTGTAGTAGCATACTGTATTATCTATGGATACACTTCTAAAAACGGCTACAACAGCGGCCATTTTGGCGCTCGACTGCCGTTTACAGGGAGGTATGTTTGGTAAACATTTGTCGATACATTTGTGCAATAGAATGATTTTGTGAATGTATTCAAAAACCAGTTTGGCGGCGTTAGTTCCGATATTGGTCACGCGCCAAAATAACCACATGGCGCTCCAATATCTTAGTTCTTTCTCTTTAACTTTGTCGTAGCTGATAACAGAGTGTAAATCTATCTACGACAATTTCCACGAGTACCTACTTAGTCCTCCGAGGGACGGATAGGAACTAAGTCTTGATTTTGATGTTTGCACATAATTGTTCAAAAGGGAGTCGTTTTTGCTTAACTGGTCTTTGAAAGAACTTCAAAGTTAATTTTACCTGTAAGCGCTTGAAACAGATCCTTATGTATGATAAGTTATGAAGACTATATAACTTCGATACCTACGTAAATCGACGATATCAGGCATAATAGCCACTTAAGTCTACAATGACTGAATATCAATAACGTGGTCCTTTGGTGTTTGAGAAGATGCCTTTGTCCAGTCTACTAATTATGATTTTTGCTGCAAGAGTTGGGAATCGAACCGAACTGCTTTCGCTCGGAAGAAGAACTCATTTTTACACATACCCTGTGAGTCTAGTTCCACATTTCTAGCCTATTCAACGTTTAAAATCGGCCAAGTGTGGTTATTAATAACGTTCACCCTTACGTGGTTTAATATTAACCAATAAGTTATGTTTTCTTTTCTGAGACACAATTCAGTTCACACCGTTAAACAGTTTGAACAGACGTTGGCTCATTTAATCTATAACGTATGTCTTGCAAGCGTTCTAAAACCTCATTCACACTGCGACACAAATCGCGAACACATGAATCTGAAACATTTTTGTTGCCTTGTTGGGAACGTATTATGACGAGTTAGATCATTATTGTTCCAGTGCAAAAGGCAGATAACCTATAAAGAAAGAATGGCACCATCTCTTTTGCGCAATGGAACAATAATTACACATTGCATTGCAAAATACATCGTAATTTCTGGCAAACAAAATTGATACCAGTGTCTGGTGCCTGTTGCACAACACGTGCCAAAGTACGGACAAAGAGATGTGGCTTGTTTCGTTACTACTGTGCGGTCACTATAGCTTGACGAATGACGCGATTAGTAGCACTGAATTTTGCAGTCTTATCATTGGTAGTTCTGTTCTGTCAGTCGCCATTTTGAACTCTAACCCCCTTATTACAAAATAAGGTTTATCTTCAGACCCAAATATAAATCTTGTTTTGTAATAAGACGGTTACTGCCTTATTACAAAACAAGATTTATATTTTGACATGGCTTAAACCATGGAGTCAGTTTTTGTAATGAGAACGTAACTCTGATTGAAATACCGTTCTTTATACAAAACTGAATACTTAGTTCGGTACTAAGTTGTCAGTTTTGTATGAGGAACTTTATCGTAGACGGAATACAGTTCGAAATTCAATAATGGCTCCATGGTTTAAACTTGTGTCTGAAGTTAAATCTTGTTTTGTAATAAGGCCCTCAGAGTATTGAAACTGACTTGCAAAATTTAGTGCTTCCGTCACGCGCCAAGTTATAGTGAACGCACTAAAGTCATGATTTTTGTCGCTGAGAGTTCACAATGACGTGTTTATATTGCAATTACGTAGTGTTGCTGCGTTACCTAGAAGCTGCACAAACACTAACTACATGCTAACTTCAAGCTGTAGGAACGGGAGGGGAGAAAACAAAAATAAAAGTGACTACGCGAGCGGCGACGACGCGCCGTGCCGAGGCATCGCTACGTCGCCGACTCGCTAGCATGCACACTAGTAATTTCATTGAATGTATTTTTCAATAAAACCATATTTTTCACTTGTTAGGTATTGTCCATATCATATCTAACTATTAAATATAATATTTACATGACATATCGGACACTCGACACTTGGAATACGACAACACGCCGTCCACCTAAATGCTGCTCGTGATCGAAAAAAAGATTGAAAAATATTGAACACCTATTAAAAGCTAAAATTAATAATAACTATCTAAGTTAACGTACAAAGAGGTTTTTTTGTTATAAAATTTCGTGTTTTTTTATTTAATTCAATGTTCGTTAAACACTGCAGTCGTCGGTCGGGCGGGGTCGTGGTCGCGAATACTGCAACGGGAATCAAGTCTTATCACAAATGCAGTAGAGTTCAATATTGCGAAGCAGATTGCACGCGCGGCCCGTTGGGCACAACTTAGAGCTACTTAAGTTACGTTGACCCCGGACGAGCGAAATTACAAATAAAATAAGTCGATCGATATGTGGCGGGCAGCCGGCACGGGCAGTAAGTACTAGCCGGCGCGGGCAGTAAGTACTAGCCGGCGCGGGCAGTAAGTACTAGCCGGCGCGGGCAGTAAGTACTAGCCGGCGCGGGTAGTAAGTACTACTAGCCGGCGCGGCCAGTAAGTACTAGCCGGCGCCCGCGACATACCACATACCTACGTATATAATTCGTGCATTATCGATCGATACATTTGTTTTTACATCTAGATGTATATATAATTTTAAATAACCGCATATCCTATCTAGTTACAGGCTGCGCCGGGCAGTCGTTTATTCGTCAGTTTGATCATAGCGGAGTTATAATTATCTTAGTGGCGACTTTAGTAAGCGTAGAGTACGTGCACCGTGTGGCCGCGCGTACGTCACGTACACTTGTACGTACTGTGCGAACATAGCAACGAGTTGCGAACAACATTGTTGCTGTAACATTCACTGCATAGAACGTTGCTGCAACAAAGTTGTTTTACAAACAATTTTAATAGGGAACGTTCTGATTCAGCATAATATATTTTATTACAATAATATACATTTTTATTTACAATATCATACAAGTACATAAGGTCCGCGCGGCGACACAAAGTATATAATGTAGGAACTCGGCAGTTCTATCGTTTGGCTTCACTTTGTCGTTTTCGACCTCTCTCTCGCACACACAGCTAAAGAGACAGTACTATAGCTGTTGCTACTCAATTTGACGCTTTCTGTCATTAACATAAGGTTCAAATTACGTCATAGTGAGAAGCAACAACTAGAGTGCACTTCTATCGAAACTGATATTTGTATTTATATAAACTAGATGTAAAATAAGTTATAAAGATTGTAAAGATTACATTATCGTGACAAACTTCATATTATTGCTACAGAAGACTGTATCTCAGCCTTTTGCAAAAAAAACAAAAACATATTAAGAAGTGTGATAACTTAATATACCAGCAAAAGGTAAACTTCAAAAAACAGTGCTAAAACAAAATTATTGTCTCACAATATTTAACGAAAAAGTTATTGTCGGTTTTATTTACAATATCCGTCAAAAGGCCGTCCGTCAAGTGTAACCTATTGACCGCCCCAGTCGGAATTATTAATGCGACTGGGGGGACTGTCGGGGCCGTGCCGCCTCACTCGCATTTATACGACCAAGAAACTATTCGTTATTTTTTTTTTCGTGCCACGAGCCGATAATATGAATAGGGCAATTGATGTAAAACCAAGCGGTCAATAGGTGACACGAAACTCAACTTTATTCCTTTGTATATACCATTACTAATCGCTGATCAGTAGATCAATTGCTTTGAAGATGACTTGCCAGTCTGAATTGTTTTTGTGCAAGAAAGAGATGGAGCTATACAGGGCGAATAGCGGCGTCTCTTATCATCTTTACGCACTAGAACAATGATGACTTTGGTTACAACATGAAACAGTTAAACTTGGTTCATAACAATCATTCTAATCACAAATCAATAATAATCAACTATCAAATTCAATATAGAGCTTCTTCAAAACAGTACTGAATTTAATCATTCAATCATTACAGTACATATGATGCAAACATTTACTCATAATTCATTATACAAAGTTTTCAAGCCAATAGAGAACACGTCGGAAAGATATATGTATTAATTTAAAACACAAATAAATAACATGATTAATCAATCGGTTTCGATAAAAGCACACTGATAACATTCTCTCAATCAATGAATTAAGTTTCTCGTGTTTTGGAAGATACAATTATGGAGTGAGTACAGATAAACTGTAGATTTCAGTCAGAAAAATATCAGTTGACCTTTTTACGTGAGGCTTAATACTATCCAAATGATGACTTCTCTTTTTTATGCGTTGGCGTTAATAAAGACCAATCGCATAATGAGATTTGAACCTCAGAATAAGTCATTTTGGACTTATAAGTTTATTTACAGATGCAGAGATTAAAACAAAAAAATACCTCTATACAAAGTTGTTAGGTAATTTTTGAGATAAGTACCTACTTATTTACAACGCACCTCTAACATCGGGTTATCAACACCCAATTTTTTTTCTCCAATTAACTTGTTTTAAGACTCACGTAAATCAAGCTTAATAAAATAACATTTTGCGCGAATTCAATTTTCAGTTAACTTTATTTGAACTCCCGATTTCTGAACGCCTAAATAAGCCTGATTAATAAATCTCCTGTAAACTGTGATTGGCTGGTCACAACACGAGAATACACAGCAGAATTTACTGGACCGATTTTTAAAGGCTTTTAAAAATAAAGCTTTCAAAATATTAAAAGTTGTTTTTCATAAATTAAACAGGAGACTGAAAATTGATAACATTTTTAATATCTTAAACGACTAAGTTCTTGAAACAATCAACTTTACATTTGAAAATTATTAATGTTAAACGCAAAAAGTATTGGAAGGGAGTGGATAGTATTTTTTGTCAAAAGAGACAATTTTTGCAGTCATAGTAACGAAACCGACCACTCGATAAGGTTGTATAGCAATCCGTCACGATACAATGTGACTTTGCAAGTCACGAGGGTGTCACATGACTTTTATAAACATTGACATTTATTACTTTGCGTACGTGAAATGCCATAACTATTTTGATAGTCCTTAGGCACCATAGTTATCGTTGTATTTTTAGCACTACAGGGTTATAAAAAAAAACAACACAATTTTATAGGCTTGTGTGGGAAAATTACATTTTCATAGATTTTTTAAATCATTAGCTACAATATTGTTATTTGTCTATTCTAGCTTCGGTAACCAGCCCAACGTCCATATACGTTGAATACTTCGATTCTTTTCCGATCACCGAAGATTGATAGCATTCAAAAGCTACTTACCCAATATTTGTATAACAACCCTGTATACTGACATTTCACCATGTCGGATTGCTAAACATGGCTTACTCGCTATTATCTTTGCATTTCCTAGTGGCAGTGATAGCAAAGGCCTTTTGACCATAATGTGGCAAAATAAGAAATTTTATAAAAAAAAATATTACCCTATTTTACAGCCTACACACAAACAACGTGTCACGTTTCGATGTATGTTGTGACAAGATATATTATGTCGCAGGTTTAGTTGAATATTTATAGGTAAAATTGTGACATAATATTTCTTGTCACGGTAAGAAGTCGGTTCGATACAAGACATACCGGGATTAGTGATTTGAATTCGCATCACACGGCATTTGTACGTTGATGAACGCATGCGGGGACGGCATAGTGCAGAAAACTTATAGAATATTTATTTTGTACAAAATTCTATATAGCTGTCAATTTTAATTCTATTAAGCGTAATCATTACTGTGGTCAAAAAATGTAGATAAATGTCAACATTATTTAGATTAAATTCTACAATTTTCCTGCACTGTTGTCTCCGAATGCGGTCATTAGCAAAACAAATGCCGTGGAACGCGAAAGTATTTTTTTGTACAAAATTGTGTGAGGAAAGATTTAGTAGCGGTAGTATCGTCAGTTTGGGGAAGCACTGTGAGCGGGATCGTGGGTCAGTCTCCGAGCGGTCAGGCGGGCGCGTCGTCACCTGCGGGCCGCGCGTCGGGCGGCTCGGCGGGCGGCGCGGGCGCGGGCGCGGGCGCGGGCGCGGGCGCGGCGTCGGGCGGCGGCGAGTGGCGCGCCGTGAGCGCCAGCGGCGCGGGCTGGTGCGGCGGGTAGGGCCGGTAGGGCCGGTACAGCAGCGGCGGCGGCAGCAGCGCGCGCGGCAGGTAGGCGGGCGGCGGCAGCAGGTGGTGGCCGTGCGCGTGCGCGTGCGGGTGCAAGGCCGCGGCGAGCGCTCTCTGTTCGTCCCGCGCCCTCTCTTTCTCTCTCAGCGCGCGCTCTCGCTCCCGCTGTTCTTTCTCCCGTTGCTCCCGCTCCCGTTCTCGTTCTCTGTGGATTTTGAATAGACTACGACTTAATTAACGAGGTTATCACTTTGATTGATGAGTGCTGATATTGGGGGCGGTACAAAATTATGGTTGCAAGTTCTCTTTGGACATAATATTAGAATTTCTTGCAACAAATCAGGCATAT
The DNA here is from genome assembly GCA_948098905.1 of Tiliacea aurago. NCBI lineage: Eukaryota > Metazoa > Arthropoda > Insecta > Lepidoptera > Noctuidae > Tiliacea > Tiliacea aurago. The sequence goes on along the minus strand of OX402597.1, from coordinate 22,900,066 downwards.
TTTATACTTTTTGATGAATACTGTACCAATAATATTTACATCTATATGTATAAGAACCAGCCAAATGCGTGTCGGACTTCGCACATTTAGGGTCCGTACCAAATGTAAAATATAAGCCATCCAAATGGCAGAATGATTCATAAGGTGAGTGACCATAGTAACACTTTTGTAAGGCTCCAAATATGATTTACCAATATATTATTATTTTTTAGTAAAATATACGTAATAATAAATATTATCACCAAATATCAAGTTCATAGGTCAATGAGAAGTTAAAAAAATCATCGGAACAAAATGTTGTAAAAAAAACTGAATGGTGGCCTGGTCTCATTCCTTTGTTTTCCAATATGTTTTAAAACAAAAAATACAGTATTTATCTACTCAACGAGCTCTAAAAAACGATACCGCACTCGATGGTGTAAGTAAAATTTTATTTTTTCGCGCCTCCTGTACTTGTTTGGGAGCCCCGCTTAAAAACATTAAAAATCTTTTTTTTGACAATTCGTATGGCTTTGGGTCAACAAGATGCTTATACTGTGAATATGTGAAGACTGTAGCTCTAACCGTTTCGCTGTAAAACCTGTGTGACAAACGGATACGTGAGTAGGGTTGCCATCACCTAAATTGCCGACCCCGGACAAACACTTCAAAAACCCCGGACATTTGGATGAAATTCAGTATTTATCCCGGACATCCCAGAAAAAAAAATAACAATAAAAATAAAAATAAAATGTATTCATTTAAACAGCTTGTTTGCTAGTTATTTAACAATGTTTGACACAATCAACTTAAACTACTGTTTAACAAATAAAATAGTCTACATTTTACACTCTTCTATTTTTTGCCTACAATTAAAACCCCGCACTACACCACGAAATTATATGAAACGGAGGAATTTCTGAGAAAAACGAATAAATTCACGGTTTTTTTCTGCAAACATATCAGTAAATAATTACATACAGATCACTCTCGGTCCGGTGCGATATTCGGGCTCTTTAAGATATGTATTACTCAAAGACTAAACATGCTTCCATGAAAACGTAGTTAACATACTCAAAAATGTGATCAATATACTTAATGTAAGTAAACTTATTAACTTACGTTTTCGGACATCGGCCGTTATCGGCTTTTTTGAAGCGTAGGAGTTAGCTTGGTTGCGCTTACCAATTACGAATGAATTTTTAACTAAGATTTGTTCAGATTGATCGCTTATCTTTTAATTAATTGGGAATCCCCTGACAATAAAAGTGCCCCAGCCCCGCCCGGACGCTCCCCGGACGCCCTCTAAACTAGGACAAATCCGGGGAAACCCGGACGGATGGCAGCCCTATACGTGAGTGACAGCAATAGGGCCCCGTTTGGACCCCTCGGGTACGGAACCCTATTAAAAATGTAATGCTGTTCGTAAGCGCATCTCTTGAGAATGGCTGGACCGATTCGGATATTACAAGCTTTTATTTAACTTGCAATGTTTATCGACTGTGTTTACGACTTACGTACTTAGTTTGTTCGTTTGTTTAGTTAGACCGAATGTTGCAATATGAATTAAAACCACTTCCTTTTATCCTACGGAGTTGATATATTACATGTTGGTTCAGTTCCGAAGACAATGCACTTTGATGATAAGCATGACTGATTTTACACCCAGGATTGGCTCCAGACGAGGGAACTCCTCAACGGTCAACAGTATAGGCACAAAAGTTAATATAATACGTTTTGATTATGGTAGTCGGTTGTAAAGTCCACCAAGACCTGGCTGTTGCACCCAAAATTGGCTCCAAACGAGTTAGGAGGCGAATTAGAGGTACGTTAGCCCAAGGTGAAGTCTAGGATCTGGTGATGGAGCCAGATGGTGGCTTTTCGTTCTCAACTAAACAAGATAGCCCCGTTGTCTTTTGGCTATTTTGATACGTCTTGACAAGTACTATGCCCTGGTTGAAGTCTAGAGTGATGGTGGAGCCAGAAGGTAGCCACAGGAACTCCTCAACTAAATCAGATAGCGATGATGTGTTTGGGCTCGTAAGTTTTATCAAGACAAAAACTATAGCCCAAGGTGTAGACCAGGGACTGACGATAGTGCCATAAGGTGGCCACAAGCACACTTCAACTTTACAAGATAGCCCAGTTCTGTTAGATTCGTTGGATGTGTCTTGACAATTTATTATCTTACACGTGAACAGATTTGTTTTTTATCAAATTCTAATGCTAAACAAGTACAAATAAAACAATCAAAATCTTTTTAAAAACAAGACAACAACTTACGTAAAAATAGAAATTAAATATTTCCATAAAAGCGTGAGGCGTTCTTACACTTAAAGATAAACCTCAAGCTTACGTAAGTTTTAGTTGTTTTAAAATGGTCGTAAAAGTCGGAATTAGGTTTTTATGCAAATAAAAACTGGTTTTGAATTGAGTTTCCCAGAAAGCTTTATTATTCGGGAAAAACTGAACGTCGTTTTACTATGGGATTTTTGTATCAATTATTGAAAATTGGACAAGACAACGTGTCTATCAGGTTAGTTAGTTGAGAATATTATTATAACATAAAAAATTGTCGGTAACCTTTTCTGTCAATCGTGCTAAACCACGATCTTCCCAGATTAGTTTTCAAAATAAACCTATTTTACATAAGGAACATCGTTTGTCACATAAATTGTACAGCGAAAACGTCAACCCCGGTCTCACTTAGACGAAAAAAGTTAAAAAATAACTGGCGATTCGTCGAAGTTGGTTTTAAGTTTTTAACTTTTATTTTTATTCTATCATTTTGGGATTTGGGAAACTTTTTATCCGCTAGAAGCCGCCATATAATCTGCGCAACAACTTGACGCTGCCAGCGACACCTCGTTTGTTAAAATGCGACGAGTAGGAGTTAAAGCCTTGAGGTCTAGCCGGGAAATAATATTTTACTGGATGTCATTATAACCCGCTGGTCGATAATGTGATTTAAAGAAGATGTTTCATTTTCGGCCATAAAGAGTACTTACGGTAATGAAAAAAGAGGAAAAAATTCCATGAATTCAGAAAAAATATTTTTCCTGAATACTTTGTCCAGAAATCATGTTACAATCGTCTAGACGTTATTTATATAAATATGAAAGGCATGAATTTCTGTGCTAATAAGATAAGTTATTAGATAGCTATCTTAGACAACTTTTTTGGCTAATTATAAGAAAGTAATCGATAAAAAAACATATTCAATTTTTTTAGATATGTGGGATTTCTGGACGAAAAATGGCTGGCTGTCGATGGTCGCCTAACAACATGACAAACGTCAAACATTTTCAGTTTTTATTTAGTGCCTAATAATCATTAGTTATTATGAAAAAAGACATTCTATATCTGGTTTTCTAAAGCGTACATGTTGTGGCCGGAGTCCTATACAAAAATGAAACGTCTCCTTTGGAACCGCAACAAAAAATGTACTATGTGTATAATATGTATGAAAAGTTGGTATTTTTTTGTCGATAATCGAATTGCTTTTTATTACCTCGCTGAAGGTGTCAAAAGTAGAGTTTCCTCCTCGGGGACATAGGTGGTCGTCTTGGACGAGCTTGAATCCAAGCTTAACGAATGATGCTAGTGCTCCTGAGCACAACTAGGGCGTACAGTGTTTATTCCTGAGCGGATCGAGTGGGTACAGAGTTAACTCCTGAGCGAAGCGATAGACTAGAATCCTGAGTGCAGGAGGATAATTATGGCGCCCGTGAGATAAAACACTTCTTTATCCCCCTCGTTGAATAATATAGCATTATCATATGATCATTTATCACCTCTCTCTCTCGCGCTCGCGGTCCCGCTCCCGCTGCAGCGCGAGCTCCTTGTCCCGCTCGTCGTGCAGCGCGTGCGACACGTGCGACACGAGCGGCAGCGGCGGCGCGAGCTGCGGGTACAGCGCGTAGGGCGGGAGCCAGCCCACTCCGACGCCGCTGCGGAAGACCCGTTCCAGGTACATCTGTTCTTCTGCTGCTAGCCTGTAGATGCGTTAGTTCGATGTGATTATAACCGACCGGAATATTACCACAACATCTGTCTATGTTACTGTAAAAGGTCGAACTATTACGATAACCAACAATGAATATAATCGTCATTGGTAAAACTTAGCATGTGGCTAACTTTATTGGTGAAAGTCCGAGAAATCGTTTTATTTTTTATATCAATATATTTTATATAAAACCTTACATTTCCTAACTCATGTTGGTAAATCTTAAGATTTACAAGAAAAATCTAAGATTTACCAATGTTCGGGATTTTACAGTAACATTTATTCTCTAGCATAGAGTGTTAAGTATAGCAATATTTTAATTCTCAGGAAACACCACCTTAGCGCCTATTTACAATGCCTAGAAAAAAATCTTAATTTACTTTTGAAAAATTCACAAGTTTCACATACTCAGATGTTCTAATGCAAAAATGTTTTTGCACAACTAGGGTCACTAAATGCGTTGTGTTTATGACCAGAACATCGCATTAAGACCAACAGTGAACAAGCTGTGCAAAAACATTTTAACACAACGTGAGAGAAGGTTATTGTTGCACTGAGTCATCTAGATGTCACCTATGACAACCGGACATTTTATTAATTGTTTATGCGTGTATGTCCTAAGTAAAAATTGCAATATAGTTTGTTCTGTAATTTTATATTCCTTAATGTTCTTAAAATAGGAAGTATTTTCCAGAACGAAATTCTAGAGGCAATAATTTTATTATTTATACATAGGTGTTATCACAAAAAGTTTTTGTTTGGTTAACTTACGATCGAGTTTATGTTAGTTTACCCACATCAGTGTGCTCGAATTAATTATTTAGTTAGATATTGTTTCTCAGTAAGTGAATTATGTATGCAATTCTTATGAGAAATAAAGTTGTTCTTAAACCTTATTTCTGAGAATGAAGGATAACCTGGCATAACAGCTATCAGAAAAAAATTAAAAAAAATCTTGGTCATGTACTTTTTACATTATAAGTACATGACTAATTTTTTTTTTATATTTTTCTGATAAAGGTCACACTAGGACACACTTGGCACCTGTTTCCGGCTTGACGTTGATTTCTGGGACAATATGTATGTGTTATCACTTAATTCTGAGAATGCTGGTTAATTGGTGACTGTGTAGGTCGAGGGTTTTGTTACCTATAGTACTTATATACAGAACTACACATACAGTACTTTTATAAATAAATAATATTTACCGGAGCTAGTAAACGTTCGGTTTTCTTAATCCTAGAGACTAATTTGACATTTAAAATTATTGTTGTATGTATTTTTTTTTTCAAATTTTCAGTTTGACATTTGCACCTGTTAAATTAGTATCTGGGATTAAAAAAACAAACCTTAGATGCATAATAATAAGTTTGTTACCTGTACTGCAACGCGGCGCTTGAGTAGATGCTGGGGTGCGCATAGGGCGAGTACGCGGACGGCTCCAGCAGCGGGAACGACGCCGCCGGGTGCGACAGTCTACAACACACACACGTGAGCCATTACTTATACGTACATACACACGGGTACTCTCGGCCAGTCTACTCATTGACAGTCGTAACGGGTAGTCAGAAGCCCGAAAATCTGCCCATCAGTCCCGCCAAGGGATATAGCATTACCCAGTAACTGGGATGTGGAGGTCAGATAGGCAACCGCTCCATGTAAAATACTACTGCTAATCCAGCTGCAACTCAATTCTCAATTCTTTATTGCATTCCATATGTATTAATAGATAGTAAAAAAGTAAAAGATCAACATGGTCCCTGTCGGGCACAGCAAACATTAGCAGAGAGGAAGAGGGCTAAGTAACAATAACATTCAAGCAATTCATTATTATTATAAATTATTAATATGTGTTTAGTTGGGTGCATAATTATGTGTAGGTGTATATATATATATATTATTATTAGGTTTGTGTATACAGGTATAGTAAGTATATTAGTTATTTTTGTTTTATCTATTGCATAAGAATAATGTAGATAATTATTATGAAATTATTATTATTAGTTATGTTCATTATTATTTAATTATGTTATTATTTATGTATTCATATTTTTATTTGATTTTCTATATTCCTATTTATTTATATAGATTTCATAGAGATAGAATTTATTTTGCAATAGTTTTGTTATCTAATTAAAACTCATTTACTGAGTAGTATGACTTGGATTCCAGAAATTGTTTCAATTTATTAATAAATATTTTTGTTTTGGTAACTTCTCTAATGTCATTTGGCAATTTATTATACATTTTTATAGACATAACTAAAGGACTGGTTTGAGGTATGTTTATTTTGTTTTTGTTGTGTCGAAAATTGTATTTTGTTTGTGTTTCTTCGCAAGTGGTGTAAAAATGTGGGTGTTTTCTGACAAATTTACATAATTCAAAAATATATAAACAGGGAAGTGTGAGTATTTTGTGTTTTCGGAAGTGTGGTTTGCAGCTATCTGTTTGATCTATGTTGGTTATTATTCTAATTAACTTCTTTTGCAAAATAAATGTGGTTTGTGAGTCTGTACTGTTTCCCCACAACATAATCCCATAGCTGAGCCATGCCTGGGCATATGCGTAGTAAGTGACAAGTGCAGTTTGCAGGTTGGTAGTTTTTTTAATTTCGCGTAGGGCGTATGAAAATTTTGATAAGTCGCGGCTCTGGGTTTGCGGGTGCTGAAAGCCGACCTCAACATTGGGAAAAGGCAGGCAGATGATGACACAGGTGCAGCTCGATTCAAACTTTATGGCGGGTTCGCTTAACAGGTTCACGTGTTAGCGGGGGGAGGGGGTTACTGCGCAACGACTCGTCATGTTCCGTCCCGTCATAAAGTTGAATCGGGCTGTACTCTCGGTGTGTTAAAGGTAGGTTTCAGAAATGATTGACACAGTAACGTCAAAACACCGCATTGGGGCGAACGCCGCCATTTTGAGGCCGGTTTCGCAGGGATGTACATTGTCCATTGGACTGTGATTCCCACTGGAAAATGTCTGAATTATGAGTTCATAGTATTAGTGTGTGTAGAGGACTTTAGGCAACGCAAGCTGTCAGAACTGTGCAAATTCGTGGAATGCTTGCTATTTTAGACCAGTCGCTAGAGGATCCAGCCAGCCAGAACATTCAAATTTGTATTGTTCTTTCATCCTTCACATAGGTATCATCTTTCAAACAAGTTCTCATACAATCTTAACTTATGTTCGAAATAATTGGTTACCTTTCATCAGGTCTGTAGGGCTGGAACCCACTGGTGGGCAGGTGATGCGGCGAGGCGCGTTTGGGCGGCGCGGGCGCGGGCTTGTCTTTCCCACCGTCGCGCTCCGTCGCTGCGGGCCCCGAGCCTCCGCCTGCACACTCGTCAGTCAGCAGGGCCCCCGGCCCCCCGGGCTGGGGGCCAGCTACGTACGCGCATTTAGCTCTTACTATGCTACCCAAAATATTATAGATAGAAAAGTAGAAAAACTAAACTATATCTGTACAAGTCTTTCTTGTTTTATATAACCTCCAATATACGATGCTGGCTCAAAAGACACCTAAACTAGGACGGTACTACATTATTGACCTGGAAGGTATTATTTGTTGTGATCTGAGAGGTAATCTTTTTTCTACTAAAACGTTACTTATCTCTACTGCTTTAGGTATGTTTTTTGTTAAATACAGAGGAATAAGGCTTAAACAATTAGCCTAAGAACTATTATTGTTTAATCTTATCTAGTCCTTAAAACTTTCGAGTTAGCTACCCTACCCTATATTTTACTAAAAATAGTTTGCTAACTTTTTTCAGGAATATTATCGTGTGATTCGCCCAGCTACAGTATAGGCTTTAAAATCATAATATTTGCAAAGCCTACTCTAAGAAGTAAGAATAAATGGCAAAATATATAAAAACCACACACTATGAAGAGCTAAACGCAATAAAATCAATAAATAAAATTACAAATTGAAATTGTTAAAAACATTAAATAACACAATATCATATCACTTTTATATACAGGATTAAAAAACTCTTAAAATATCTTATACTTAGTTATAAATACAGTGATGTTTTTATGAAACAAGCATTTTTCACAGATTGACTAAAGCAGAAGGATTTTTCTATAGAAATTAGCTAGATAACACAAATAATTACTTTCTCTTACGCACATTAAACGGTCAAAGTCAGCTGTTAAATAAAAATCACATCCATTGTTCCACTTATACACCGAGGTATACAACAACAGACATGATTTAACAAATCGGCCGGTCAATGTGCCACATACTCTGGTCAATCCTCACAATGTCTGATGTAAGTAATAACTAAGTTCTAGCGACGTTGACAATTATTGGTACACATATGGACAAGTTAACAACCCAACAAGTGCACGATGAAGCTGAAGGAAATAAAAGAAAATGGGATCAGCAGACTGGTAGGGTAGTGGAATGTGTTATTGTTCAATGAGGATCCAAGATTCGTTCTTGTTGGAAAAAAGAACCCAATTCCTAACGATTTCCAAAAATAATAAATAAATAGGTTGAAAATACTGCATACGATTTTTATTATTTGTCTTTACTGCCAAAGAATCAAAGATTTAACTTAGCAAAGAAAAACATCCGTTTTGTAATCAGTTAAGACTCAATACTACTCCAAAAAAAAAAATACTAGTAAATTTTTTTAAACGTTCAAAATCTGGTCACAATCTCATCTCAGCGCCAATCAATGTCAAAAGCTTGTCAAAAATGTACGTAAATTAGTTTTTGTCAGATTGAGAATGATTAGAATGCGACCGTTATTACAAATACGTGAGTTGCCCCTCTGGCCTATTTATTCCGTCTCTTGTGACGTAAAGGTGACCTCCCACAATCCACTACCCGTTGGTCCAAGGTCAGGGTGACTAGCTACGGGTCCACTCACCGTCCTTGACGTCGGGGCCCGCGTTCTTCGCAAGCGTTCGTAGCGCCGCCGCGAACGGGCCGCCTTTGTTGGGAGGGATCTCTGCGCGCTTCGGAATCTTGCTCGCACTCACACCTGTTGACAATGTGGAGAGGTTTATGTCATTATCTTTAAATGGTGGGATTTTGTAAGCTACCTATATTAGGACTTTTCATTTGTCTTAAAGACGTGCCAGTCAAATCCGTAGCCGTTCCGGGGTCTGGCATCACCTTTCCTTTTCCAAAACGGGGGCAACTTTGGGTTAGGTTAGGTCAACTCATAAATAATCTTAACACCTGGAATCTCCTCCAATGTGATTCCATCAAAGAATGTAACCACTCATGGGTGACCTAGGCGACTAAGAGGGGCAGCAACATCTTCTCTGCCAAGAATAACAAACTGCGATCACCAATCCATCCGGCAAGAGTTATGATTATGGAAATTCTATTTACAGCCAATTATTTATTTGTAGTGCATATTTATGAGATAGGAAAAATTTATCAGTCAGAGTTACTTTAGTAACACCAACTTGAAACCTCGTGACACGAGCATATTGTAAGCCCAAAATCCAATGTGTATGGGTTCTGATAACCAAAAGAGATAAGCTTTTAACTTAACAAGGTGTAGAATCTGTAGAAATTACCTGAATTAATCTGATCGGTAGGGCCAGTTGGAATTGCCTTATATACCTAACATTATGTTCGACTGATGTTAAATATACAATTTACACAAACGAAGAAACAGAAACAAAAAAAAATACGTGTTGACTTGAGAACCTAATATGCAAAATCTTCGCAAATAAGCTTTGTAACTGCCTCGTGGCATCATAACTTCTTCAAGCTTTTTAAACTCGATCAAAATGATGAAAGTTCCTGTCATATTGATTAGGGACGGACAGCTGTCCCTGACGCCGTGACGAGAATGCCTTCCTACACCAATTACAAACTGTTCGTTTATTATAAGCTGCCACCAATGGGAAGGCGGCCAGCTGTCGTACGCCGCATGTTTGAGCTCAGAACTGCCGTTTCATTGGCGTGTTTGTATATTTTTTACGGCACGTCAACAGCAGGCTATGGCAGCGGTTGCGCTTCCCACCGCGGGCCAATAAAGTCAGGGGCAGAAGTCAAACTTCAAACCAACTCGCATTGAAATAAGCTGAATATCACATTGATACTTTTATGAACGATTGACCAGTCGCTTATTGAACCGATGTTTTACCTATTTTGTTCAGTACCTAGCGTAAACCTTGTTTTTTACTCCGGATCATTGAAATCCGGTTGGTATCATCACCAGTTTCTATCTAGGTCTGGTTCACTAACAATTTTGGAAAATAAAACGTCTGGTCCGGTTTTTCCCCCAAAGCGGAACAAGACTGTTATTTGTGTCTAAAAATTACTAATCTGCAACCTTATTGCGTAACACAGTTTGAATCGTAATCTGAATGATTTTGAAGTATATTGCTAATAATCCATTGCTTCTTATTGTAGAAAAAAAATTCTCAACAACGTAAATACCGCAATGAATGTTGTTGAACTGTCAAATTGAAACCGATTCCTACTGATAGTGTGTTACGCAATGAGCCCTCTGGTTTTGTGTTTGCTTACGTATAAAATATTATTTATTTATTTATGTACACACAAAACACTTAATAGGGAAACGTACATAAAAATAGAAGAGCACAAAGATACTGCTTGTTACATTAGGAATTTCTACCATTAAACCTGCGAAAAGAGAGTTGGATGAAATACTTAGATACAGTGTGTAAAGGAACACTGTGTCTAAGTACAAGTGTGAACAAGAAACGACAACACAGGAATGGTAAAATTAGACTAAAGTCACCTAAACCTTTTGTCACAATTGCAGTGGCCCACAGAATTCCTGGGTGTTTGTGTATGTGAGATATAACGTCCGTCTACAGTTGCACTCACGAGGCGGAATTGCTAGTGTGGCAACGTTCAATTATAACTTCTGTACATGTATATTTGTTGTGGTAACAACCGCAACGCTGTTTCTACCCTCCGGTAGTTATGTTCACACTTAGTTAAATATGACGAGCTGTGGTATTGACATGACGCTGAACACGGTACACAATACGGCTGGATGCTATTTTTTAAAGGACGATTGGTGATTAAAAAGTTCGTACGGCGTAAGTATGATTAAAAATAAATTGCGTTGTTAATGTTAATACTATCAGCCTGAATGTCTGTAACTATTTCCACTGGACAATAATGATTTCATTCATACAGGGCTTATGCATACGGCATCATTTTTACGCGCCGTCGACGCGCGTGTACGCACTTCAAACGCAACTAGCAGTACTTTTTCAAGGCAGTAAACGCGCCGTCCAAGCGCGATACATGGAACGCGCATGCTTAGATGGAATGGATACCTTAAAAGGCAGGTGTGACCTGGATGCAGAAGACGGAGCATCGGGTGTTGTGGTGCTACTTGGAAGAGCCCTATGTTCAGCAGTGGACAGATAGGGTGAGTTGATTGAAGTGCTACCTAAAACATTAAATTAACTCCTTTCCTCTGCTTATTATAAAGTCACATTGGTGCGTCTATCTATCCTGTACTATCCTGCTGCAGAGGGCCCTCTCCCTTCAACACACTTATGTTATTGGCAATGTAGGCCATTCCTATCAATAGGATGTTATTAAACTTCATTATAGTTACACTACATTTATGTCATCCCAGCCACTTAGATCCGTGCATGAGCAATAGGTCCTGGCCGTCGCTCCAGTCGACCTGACAATTGACCCCGTGATCAATGTGCCCCCGCTCAATTGTTACTTATGGCGCCACCGACGCATACGCAATCAGATGTACCATAGTTCATATGTGACGGAATATTATATGATTTCTATAAACTTTTGTGATTTAACGCTAGATTTGGTGACATGAGGACAAATACTTTTTCTATGGAGAGTAAGAAAATTCGGCTCTCTCTTTTCTCAATGTTCTCTTATTGACACAATTTTGCATCATTAGAAAAGAACCGTGGTTCAAAATGTCAACCCTTCCCTTCAAAATACATCGGTTTCAATTGAACTGGAACAGTATCGTGATCGCCATTCCGGTATCTGCAAGATACATGACTGGTACGTATAGCTTCAAATTAAGAAGCAGAATGAATGAATGAAATGCACCGACCCCAGCAAGGTTAAACCAGACTCGATCACTCGAATGAACCCAAGGATTCGCACTAGCCCCTGGAGCCTCATGTTTCATGGGACCACAGAGAGTAGACCGGGGGGCGCGATAGTGGTAGGGAAGACGTGCCCTTGCGGTAAGGATGGATTATTAGAGCCGTACCGGATATGCATCCTAGAGTAAGCATTGGAATAGTGGAGAGACGGGTGATATTTATCTATGGGAGGGGCATCTTTTAATAGCTTCGCCACCCGGTTGGCTCAAATCAAGAAGCAGAGAATACAAAACATAACATCACGTAATCCCCAAATGGTGAGGTAGATGTGTACCTATAGTACACCCACATTCCGCCAGTTATGTTTACGTTCCATGTAGGGCGAGCCTATTGCCATCAACCGGGCACGAATCCAAACTGGACTGCTACTGAAAAATTACTGATGGTAAAACACTTGCCCGGTCTGGGAATCAAACTCAGGACCTCATGCTAGGCAGTACCGCTTGCGACCACTATACCAACAAGACAGGACGGTATGGTACTTTTGAAGAATTCATCAAAATCTATGCTTTTGTAAACATGGCTTCAAATATTCTAATCAATTGCTAATTAATATCGATCAAGTGCCAGGCGCAGTACTAGCGCAGAACCAGTAATTCCTTCAACATTGACCACACAGCACCTTCGTCGAAACCTATATTAGATCCCGCCCTTTGTAAGTAATCCGGAACCATTCAGTTTCGCGAATCGTTCGTAATACACCCGTTTGTACAGACATCTGCAACTATATGGTAACATTTTGAGTTTGTCGTCTACATTTCGTGATCTAGTAAAGCACCAATATTCATAATTATGTACTTTGAGTTTATTTATTTATTATTAAGCTCTTCAACAATGAGTACACTATTACTTTACAATTTGTACATTGTAAACTTAAGTCTAAACGTCTCATTACTTAAAGAAAAGCACAGCATGCACTACATTATGCGCAGACAATAACACAATCTATATATATCTATCTATTATCTTCGTTATTACTGACATTCATCATCATCATTTCATCCGAAAGACGTCCACTGCTGGACATAGGCCTCCCCCAAAGGGGGGTTTGCCATAATCGCCACGCTTGGCAGGCGGGTTGGATATCGCAGTATGGTGTTAAAATGCATAGAGAACGCTGCTGCCCATTCTCTAGTAAATTTTCGCTTAGTCGACTTTTACGACACCCACGGGAAGAAATGGGTTAGTGCTATTCTTTACGTCCGGCACCACACGGTTTACTGACATTAGTGAAGGAAAAACATCGTGAGGAAACCTAGGCTAATAGTTTTAAAGTCTGAAATTGCTGTGTTCAGCAAGTGCTGTGATCAATGCTCGTGCCTACATGACAGGTCTTTGCCCCGTGTTGTGGGACCATAATAAGCTGGTATTATAAGCTAGTATTTGTACTTCAAGTGTTTACTACTCCGTGTGGTTGATTGTACTCGTAGCTCGGTGTGTAGACGCGGAAACAGGCGTGCCTATCAAGTTTATAGCCGGCCGTATCCTGTGTAAGACGAAATTGTATGCCTTTTGTGTTATGCTATTCTTGGAACATGTTTACAGTAGTGAGAAGTAAGGTAATTTAGCTGGCATTATTGCCTTCCTTGAGGTTTTGACTTTTGACATGAAGGGTGGTAATTGCAGGCTAGCAGTCAAAGTAGTTTTTGTTAGATGAACTCTGCTTGTCGATAGTCTTGACTAGAAAGGTACATAATTATATCAAGAGCAGCCTACAACTTTCAGTATACTAACACAAACTGTTACTTCACTTATATGTCATTAACATTGTTCGAGTATGTAGAAACTCATTCTCATCATTCTCAACTCTTCTCATCACAAACTCTGCAAGTCTTCATTCCATGCGGGATGACGACCTTTTAATTTAGGCCATCCCTAGTTTAGGAGACAGGATTTAAATGTTTGTTTTTATAGACAACTATTTTTTCCACTTGTGTCCATTGTTAGTTGATTAAGTCTTAGCATGTAACTAGTATACAACCCTTGTCTATGTATATTTTGAATCAATAAACTTATTATTTATTTATTTAATTCCGTAAAATTTTCTGTCTTATTTGTTCTGTCTGTATAATCTCGCATAATTATGATACACCAGCGAGATTCACACGAACACTTCTGTACATTTGCGTGCTTGAAGTAATAAATATTTGCTTCAAACTAAACGAATTCGCTTAGCAAGCCAATAGCCCGTCCTCTGACAATCGAGTGGTAATACATACATTTTCTATTACCTATCTATGTAATAGCTATCCTCACTCGGTTGTTTGCTAGATCCTACCTGAGCTGGGAACACATTAGGAGGGCCATTTCAACGTGGCTGCGTCGTTAGGCAAATTAAACATCGACGGGGATGAATGTCCATACTTTGTTAACGTTGCAATTTGACTAAGTATTCGATATTCGAATTCTGGGTTACATTACTACATTTACTACCTTAAAGGTTTGTATAGTCAGATTTAGTATTTCAAAGAAATGTGTTTTTCTTTCCACAGTTACTTTAAAGAGTTCGTATTAACGATTTGAAGCAGGTCGACAGATTGTTTGTGCGACAAATCATTGGCTCGATAGGTCGTGGGCCCTACCATACCACTACCTATTTTAGCAATATTATTTAAATTTTACTTCAGTGTGGGACAGAGGTGGAGTTATATTGTAACTATATGAAAAAGAGTTTGTTTACCAAGTTATTAAGCAGTTGTAGGCTTACTAGAGAATGGGCAGCAGCGTTCTCTATGCATGTTAACACCATACTGCGATCGCCAACCCACCTGCCAAGCGTGGCGATCGCTTAGTAATGTAATATATAAGTATGGTGTAAGTCATGAATTGATAATCACGCATTAAAATACACATTTTTCAGGAGTGGAAACTGCACAGTGTACTTTAAAGTGCATAGCGATTCACCCTCGTTACCACAGTAGGAGCTATTTTCAAACAGTTCTTGTCGATATAAAAGAAGAATCACGGCTCTCATCAATTATTTTATATCTTGTACTGGCTACTAAAACCAATCACCACAAAATATTATAATTTTGATTGCTTCCAATTCTCTGAGCATATTTTGATCTACAAAACCTTCGTTTAGTCGATGATGGCACTAGCGCGCCGCGACCCTAACCCGTGTAATAGGCTAGCGCGGGGCACATTAATCTCACAGGTCAATTAAAGGGTCAATGGGATCTACGCGGAACATCACTAACCAGAATAGATGTTACATTTCGACCAAACATCTTGATCATAGAACTCGCAACTTACGGTTTGGCTTTTCAGTAAAAAGATTTGATCATAAAAAACTTTTTACAAAAAAATAATAACCGACTACCAAACATAACTTTAATTTAAAAGTGGAAAATAACTTTAATTTCGGAAGTCGGTGTCTTTGGATTTGTATTTGAGTTTTTGGCCACCAACTTCCGAAATTAAAGTTATTTTTCACTTTGTAGTGTTTTGTTTGGTAGTCGGTTATTATTTTTTTGTAAAAACTTTTTTATTTTTCACTTTTTAGTGGGTCAGTTTTGAATTTATCTAAGTTACAATAGCCTAATGTTAACTGCTCATCACCTTTTACGAAATATTGCATTTCCCGATGCTGGGACGTTGATTGTTGAGGAGTTCTCCTGGTAAGAACCAGGAGAACTGCCACTCACCATTATGCATAGTGACGAGCATAAATTGCTTAATCGCAACACGTTAAATAGGTACTCATTATTATTCCGGTGGCCATCTGTGGTCTCCATCATCAGTTCCACTTCACCAAATGGTGCTTTCGAAGAGCAAATGCACGAGTTACTATAAAAAATACCCAAATCGCTATAGGTTTGCATATAAAATTTGAGGGTTTCCCTCGATTTCCATGGGATCTCCTCCTCAGATTCTGATTTGGTGGCAATGGGACTACCTCGGGAGTATACCCTTTCAAACAAAAAAATAATTTTTAAAATCGGTTCATAATTGACGGAGTAATCGCGTAACAAACATACAAAAAAAAAAAAAACAAAAAAAAAAAACATACAGCCGAATTGAGAACCTCCTCCTTTTTGGAAGTCGGTTAAAAATAGCAGTTTCAAGAGCTTGTGCAGCATAAAATAGCCGGGCTTGCTTTAAAAGTAAAGGCCACATCTTTTCTCATAGATGTCGTTAAAAGAACGCCTAAAATAATGGACAGTAGCGTCGTTTTATGCCATCAGCAACATCATCATCTGCAACACAACGATCTATTGCGATGCGCTCCAAACAATGAGTAGTTATAGGGGATGCTCTTAAAACGTTGAAGGCAGCTTAAGTACTTTAGATTAATCTATCTTATTTAAAATCTGCATTATTACAGTCTATCGTGGTAAATTAATCTCCAATGTTTGATGTTAAGACATTTTAGTCCTCAGCCAGATTTTTCCACCGAAAATAACATATGGGCGATGTAAAAAATAAATTTCTGAACCTTTACGCGCGTAAGCAAGTGGCGGGGGCACATTAATCTCGGGGGTCAATTGCGGTGAATGACGGCCGCGCGGAACATCACTAACAGGAATAGAATTCACACCATCATCGCACAACACTATGTGGATCCAGATCTTATTAATTTGATATTTGGTTACAAATGATTTGACGCTTATTCGGTTTGATTTGTTTATTTAGAATTTTAGAGGGTGACGATGCTTCATTCAAGTGTACCTGTAAATCGGTTCTATTGAAATGAATGCTTAGAAGAACACTTGTTGACAAACCTTGGTTCAATCAGACGAGAGATTTTGCAATGACATGAACTGGCATTAGTCTATCCTGATTTCTGAATCAGACAAGTGTGATAAAATATTTTTATTTTGATTTTGGTAGGTATGGCCGTGTACCTACCAAAATCAAAAATATTTTTATTTCACATAAGCCTGCATGGGCACTTATGAACCGTCAGAAGCTAGGTGCACGGTTCCAATTGGTCGTTTCCTTTGGAGAAGAGCCGGCAAGAAACTCCACGGTTACTCTTTTAAAAAAAATTGGCTATTACAATGTTTTCAAACTACAGTGTTAATATGTATGAGAGGACAGCGTAGGCCCGTCAAAAGTACCAGGTACTTAACAAAATAGAAAATGGTCTACAGATCTACAAACCTACCCCTACTAAAACTCTTGTAAAAGTTATGTAGTAATGTAATGATGTCTAAGGTGTTACAATTAATGATTAGTAAGTATATAATGTACCAATATTATGCGATCCGTCACTCTTGATAAAGGCAATTTGTACGAAGCCCACAATATGCCCAGTGACTTGGCCTATAAATAGACTTGAGTTGATTGATTTAACTTTTAAGAGCCTATGCTACCTCAAATGACTTAGCATGATCCTCCGTTATGTCGAAAATACTGCAGCATTAATTTTGAAATAAATATATGGTAAAGTTGAGGATTAATGTTAAGTACTATGTTTGACGAAAACACGATTCCATAAAATTTTCTTGATAGACAAAAAAATCCAAAGTTACCAACCTTAGTTACAAACCGAAGGTATTCAAAAAATTCTTCAAATTAAATAATGAAACTGCATACTTTGCTTTGTTTGCTTTGCTTTGCTTTTGCTGAACTATAAAGCAGGTCTTATGTAATTTTTTTTTTTAATTAACATTATTTTCACCGTAAAACAGAAATAAACTAAACTATCGGTGCCTTGGAGTCTTCTCCCTGCCACCCTGTCTGCTCGCGTGGCCACCAGCCGCAGCAGTGCACCAGCAGCAGTGTGCGAGCGAGATAAAGAGGGAGGTGGCGTTGAGGTAGTATAGACTCTTAAGCTTAGCTTTAACGGTACAGAGTTTTATTTCATTAACTTTACCCGTATGATTATATCCTTGTAAATCTGCATTCTTACCTGTAACAAACAAAAATATAAAAATTAATATGTGTCTTCAGTTATTAAAACTGCTATAAAATACGAAAACATTATAACATTATTACAATATCGTAGCAAACAATACGCCATCCATTCTCACCAGCGTATGTACCTAGACGAGCAACTCTACATAATTCATTAGGTACGTAGTCAAAATCGCTTGCGTCGAATCAACATCGTCCCGACAGGGCGATATTGGAGCAGAGGGTTGTCACCGAAGCGGCGAGCGGCAATTAATTTAGTCTGAAGCGCTAATTTGAGTAAAGAAGTCAACCTCCTGGGGCCGCGACACGTCTCCGTCAAAGATTAGATCGTAGGATGCAGATAGGCGACGTCGGGTACTGGTGAAGATAGTGTTGTGTTTGATACCTATTTTTATGACACTATTTTCATTTAGTGGTGTGTCTCGATCATTGATACTGTAGAGGTTCTATGATGAATAATGATGATGCATCATCCTGGCCGCTAGTTGGCACTAGCAGCTTAGTAAAAATAAATATTTAAATCGGAATAAAGAATTGAAATGATGGATTGTCAGAGAGACAGACTTAAGACGGAGATATTATTATATGCCAGTGACCTTGAGTGGTTAGCTTGCGTGTTCTGTACTGAGCTCATGCAACGCGTCGTACGTTCAGCCAGTAATAGGACTCGCCCATCAAAGAGCGCTGTCCCCAATTTGACGCATTATTAATTTATTATACACAAACCAAAAGGTATTTTAATAAAACGCGCATACCTAAAGATCAATAATTAAATTATCTTTAAATTGGTGAAGGTTTCAGAAAAATACGTTTGGTAGATTTTCCGCCATTCTCAGTTTTTTATCCGTGATAGACATAACTTTACAAATTAATTTCACTATGTAATATATATCACAATCTAAAATATGTTTAATATGTGAATCTAAAATATTCACATATTAAGTTATTGAGAAAATGCTCTAATTTAACATATATTGTTTTCAAATCATTAACACTACTGGTTTAGACGTGATCTCAGTATAAAATCATTAAAAGTAGGTTATCGACGCCTTAAGATAGCTTACGAAGGAACATGTACTTATTGAATTTTGAAAAAATAAAATATAAGTAATTTTATTTATCCAAAAGGATTATTATTTAATAGTGTAGCACGTCCCTCACACTACAACACCTACCCTATTTTACGGGTAAGAATGCGACAATTTTTCACTGAAATTCGCTGCAGAGACTGAACACATTTTTGTGCAGCAAGATTCTGATGCGAGAAAAAAAGTCGAATGTGATTCGATCACAACCATCAGACCAACTTAGTTGTCTTTTTCTTGATGTCGGTAAGTGGGTACAGCACAGAAAAGACGCAAGAAGAAAATCATATACCATCTACATACTGGTATCGATATTTGTAACTAAATATTCGCGAGAAAAGAAACTCCACTAGATATCTTTATCACGAAACCGCAATTTGTTTCACTCTGTAGTACGAGCGAGTCGCCAGTATTAAATTATGCATGACTCCACCAGGATAAAGTTACCATTTAATTTATTTATCAAAATATACGCTAAGTGAAGATTTCAGTTAAGCGATACGATAATATGCAAAGGAAACTCAAATTTATCCTCACTTATTTTATTTAGAAAGGTTTTGAATAATTTTCGGATTAAGTTTTCAATGCTTTCATAATCTTCAAAAGGCTTATGTTACGACAAGTCAAAACATTGGAGATTAAATTTAAACATTTATATCTGTAACTTTTATGGTGTACATAATAAAGAGTATTCTATTCTATTCTATATCCATATCGACAACCCTAGCTCGAATTCGCCTCGCTAATTGGCTAGCGATGCGTTTGCGTGTGTGTGAGCGTTCATTAACACGTGAGTGGGTACGTGTTAAAGCTAGGGTTGTTACTGTATTTCGATAACATATCAATCTGCCTAGTAATCTTCCCAAGTATGTTTTCGGGTCTGCTTCGAGTCTAACTGGATGGAGCTGAATACCAGTATTTTACATGGAGAGACTGCCTTTCGTCCTTTCTGCTCCGTGTGGTGCCGGACGTTAAGAATAGCACCATCTTATTTCTTCGCATGGGTGTCGTAGAAGGCGACTAAGTGACTTACTAGAGAATGGGCAGCAGCGTTCTCTATGCACCGTGCCAAGCGCGGCGATTGTGGCAACCTCCCCCCCTCCCCTTGGGGAGGCCTATGTCCGGCAGTGGACGTCTTTCTGCTGAAATGATGAATGATGACTGCCTTTCTAAACTCCAAAACCCAGTTACTGGGTAAGATACACCTTGGTAAGACTGGTTGTCAGACTTTTGGCTTCTGACTACCCATATGTAACGGATGGACACCCATCCACAAATCCACCGCGGTAAGCGTAGCGTCACCTTCCATCGACCCGTGCGGCTATTATCATTAAACCACGAGCCCCTCCTCCACCTTTACTTTCTTTGAAAATAGGCCAAGTGCGTGTCGGACAGCGCACAAAGAAGGGTTCCGTAGTTAGGATGAATTTATCCCAAGAAAAACCTTAACATTGTAGTTGAAAAACATGTTCACCCATACATTCCAACTGCAAATGTAAGTTAGTCGACTATTTCTCGTTAACTTGTAAAGCCTACTTAGCTGTGATAGTTATCCTTAAGACTTGCAAGTGGTCATATCATATACCATTTCGTCATCTTTCAGGATAGACTCGCAACTTGTCAGAAACGGAACTCGATAGACACGCAATTCGGCAGACATGCATAACGACCGATACGCATTTCGTCAGATATTTGAAACCATCCACCCAGATTGATGTAAACAAAAGATTTTGTCAAATAAAAGAATAAATAATAATCAATATTTTTTAATAAACAATATCAGATGACAATGCACTCAGCATATTAAATAAAACAGTATAAGATATAGTTTTTTTTATTTACTTTAGCTTTTAATCAACTTAACAAATAATATAATCATAAAAAATAAAGTAACAATGTCAATTATTTTTATGAACTTAAGCATGGGTAATTAACTATGTACCTTCTATTATCTTTTTTAAACCTACTAGGTATCACCTACTATAGCAACAAGTGATATTTTGAATATATTTTTAATTTTTCGCTTAATATTTCGTAAACAGTTCCCTGAATCGATAAATGGTTTTCATAAACTCGCAATATTTGAACGGCAACGTGATGGACGAGAATAAAAATCATCCCCGCTTTACGAGTAGGAGCAGTACCCTAAAAACATATATTTTATTTTACCACTTCGTCGGCGTGATTAATATGTATGCTCAATTACAGCTTTCTAGTACTAAGAGTGAGCTAAGCCGCGGACAGACAGAAGGGCATGGCGAAACAATGAGGAACCCTAAAAACCAGCATTTCAGCAAACATTTCTTCATCATAATAAATTATTCAACAGTCACGGCGCTTTTAGTCGCATCGCACTCATTTGGCTTGAAATCAAGTCGACATGTGGTTCTAATCACGCGTCAAGAAAAGCTCTAAAGAAACATTTTTATACGTTTTTTAACGCGCCCAGAACCGGTTGTTTTTAGAAATAAAACGTCTTGGAGGGTGACGATGAACTAAATATACTTTTATTGTATCATTAGACGGCTGTTAAGGGTAAATGGTGGGGTAATTATTACTTGCCGATGACGTTAAAGAGGGGGACATAGAAATATTCGGCTGCTTTTGACGATTTAATAAGATACGAAAATAACAGTGTTTTAGACTGGAGTTAGTGGTCGTTAATGAGTGTTTAGCTTGGATTGTAGCTTGGTTATTTTGTAACAGAAAACAGAATTGCAGGAAACGGGCTGCTTTAAAAAATCTAGGAGCTGACTCTGACGATTTAGATTTTTTATGGGGCTGCGGTTGTTCCTATTCTTTACAAGAATATAGGTAAAAGTTTAATGCTTGTTATTTCAGATGCTTGCCCCCAATACTGCTTGGCACAAGGATATGCTATCGTTGTAGCACTTGCCTAGATTAACTGCGTCAGAACCTCTACAAGTAGGCCTACTAACAATAATATATGTTTGAATTACGATCCAATTAGCAAACTTCTATCCACACCAAACAACAAAGAACAATTTCCGAACCAATCTTAGGCCTCAATTGTAACAGCCCTGTACAAGGAAGTGTCCCTGTATACGTATCACACAGCGATACTACTGTTATACGAGCGATATTTCAACGCAAAGGTAGTCGGCTAGACGCGAATCAATTAGTAGGTATTACTGCATCCCTTGCACAAATATGTTCGGCTGTCTGCTCAAATATACCGAAACAGAGTATTATGCAGTCAGAAATTCAGAATGTCCACACCAATAACATACGCTGTATGGTTTACTGTGAGTTGCGATTACCAACTCTCGGAACACATTTCACATAGGACTGAAATCAAAGGTTTAATGATGGCATCAGAATTTGTGGGTTACCAGCTATTTTGAGTGTACGATGTGCATGTGAAAAAAACCGGCAAAGTGCGAGTCGGACTCGCACATGAAGGGACATGACACTGATATAACAATTTCTATAAAAAAATCATGGAAATTGTTCTACCGGTGCCGCGACGGTCTACAGGAGCCTGTAAATACGCGCAAAAAAAAAAGACGTTTCAACCCCCCTTTAATTACTACTTTATTTAATTTTTATTATTTGTTGTTATAGCGGCAATACAAATACACAATCTGTGAAAATGTCAACTCTCTACCTATGGTTCACGAGATACTACAGCCCGCTGACCATAGATAATTTCTATGCCGCTGACAGACAAACGGATGGATGGACGGACAGCGGAGGCTTAGTAAAAGGGTTCCGTTTGGCACCCTTTGGGTACTGAACCTTAAAACAAAAAAAAATATACAAAAAAAATTAAAGGTTTTTTTTTTGTAAAAAGTATTTTTATTTTTCACTTTTTATTGGTCAGTTTACAATTTATCAAAGTTACAATAGCCTAATGTCAACTGCTCATCACCTTTTACAAAATATTGCTTTTCCCGATGCAGGGGCGTTAATAGTTGAGGAGTTCTTCTGGTAAGAATCAGGAGAACTGGAACTGATGGTGAATTCACCATATGCATTGTGACGAGCATAAATTGCTTAGCAACCTAAAATGTAATCGAATCGCAACAGTGAGATACTTATTATCTATTAAATAGTTCCGGTGGCCATCTGTGGTCTTCATCATCAGTTCCACTTCACCGAATGGTGCTTTCCGAGTGAAAATGCATGAGTTTCTATAAAAAATACTAAAATCGATATAGGTGTCGCTATATAGGTATCGATATATTTGAGGATTGCCCTCGATTTCCATGGGATCCCCTCATCAGATTCTGACTTGGTAACAATGGGACCACCTCGGACGCATACCCTTTCAAACTAAATAATAATTTTCATAATCGGTCCACAATTGACGAAGCCGAACATATAACTTCCTCCTTTTTGGAAGTCGGTTAATAAAAGTAAGAGAGACCAGGGGGGCGAGCACGGCCTACTCTGACATATCTTGAGTCACACATTTTATCACAGTTTGAGCGATAAAAGTATTTTGTCGTAAAATGCTAGTACAAATTGAAACAAACGTCTTGTCACAAACGTCTTGACACGCCCATACTCGGCCCGCTGATGGTCCTCATTAGAGTATGAGGTGGGTATATGTACGTATGAGTAGCACCATCATCTTTTACCATCGTCAATATAATTGCATTCAGCTATCTATTTACCGACGTGGTGACTACTGCTTGTTTCAATGTTTCTGTGCAAATCGACAACAATCGCGGGCACCAGGAGTGGTTGTTCTGATCCTTATTTACAGTACTGTAACTGTACAAATACTACTCGTAGCTATCTACGGCAGCAGTGGGGGCGAGTGATAGAGCGGAGTCGGCGCTCTGGCCGGCCGGGGTTGTGCCCTGGCGTGCGACCGAGGTAAGAGCGGAGAGTGGTTTAAATAGCAATCTTTTTTTTGGAACCAAGTTCCTTAAAGTGGCTTGCGGTAGGAGTCGACTGGTAGATATCGTCACGTAAGGAAAAAGCGTTATGCGGCGAGCTCCATGCGACTTTCTCTGTCTCTCTCTTTCTATTATATACGAGTACACAACAACAACGCAACAACTAAGTAGTCAAATAAAAGCCCTCTTCCTCTCTCCTACTTCTGCTGTGCCTGACAGGGTCCACAATGATCATTTTTGTAAAACCTACCACCTAAGTTCACATGTAGAAGCAATAAATATATTGAGTATTGAGTATGTGTGCGCGTGCGAGTATCGGATGCGTAGTTCATACAAACGTAATACCAAAATAATTTGTAAATCAAACATTTTCTTAAGGTACATATATTTTGAATGGACACTGATTTAAACAAGAGTTAAATGAAAAATAAGTTTTCTATAGAAATTTTAAATTCCTCATATCTCGTCTTTATTTCATTGTCAACAGTGAGTAGAAAAAAAAAAACAGCAGCGAAATTTGTAAAAATCGACAATCTACATTTGTGTCGAGACCAAAATGGTTGGAAAAAGCAGTGGGGCTGGAAGTCTAATTACTACGTTGCTCTTAAACACTACAAACACCACCACTTCTTTATCTAAGTAGTTTGTATTTATTTTGTTTCTTATTTATAATCTCACTGTATGCTGCACCGGTCGACGTCATCACGTCAACGCCGGTTATCGCTGAAAACAGCGCTGGGGCTCTGTCTAAAATAGGGTCGCAGCATTATGCTGAGCGGTGGCGTTTTGCGTGGATGTGACGCATAATATATTTTCCCCCTACTTGTTCTTTTTGTATCTATGTTCTTTCTTTGCGTCATGTTTACCGCAAATAAACGTATTTTCTTTCTTCTTTTCTTTTCTATAATATATTCTTCACGTCTGTGGGGTTTCGCTAATTTAATTTGCCTCTGTATATTTCTACCTACAACCATCATATCGCAGTGAGGACGACAATAAATCTATGATTACCCCGCTCCACCCATTCCCTTGCACCACCGCACACTGGTCCCAAATGATAAAAAAGGGGACATTAAGAATTTTTTGACAAAAGGTCAACCGATTCAGCTTATTTTTTTTTTTGTAGACAGCTGATGCAATTACAAATCACTTTTGTACATTGAGTTTTTGCCAAAAAAGCCGTATTTTCAGAGAAAAAAAATATTCAAATATTTTTTGTATGAAAGAAATCCTAATTTTGTCTTTATCTTCCAAGATTCAAACGTATTCAAAATAAAACTTAAAGCAGCTTGTAGAAATGCTAATTGCTCACTACTTTGTCATAGACACTCTTCTGCGATTTTGTGCTCCTTTTGAGTTACAGGCACTTTAAATATTTTTTGTATGAAAAAATCCTAATTTTCTCTTTATCTTCCAAGATTCAAACGTATTCAAAATAAAACTTAGCGCAGCTTGTAGAAGGGCTAATTGCTCACCACTTTGTCATAGACACTCTTCTGCGATTTTGTGCTCCTTTTGAGTTACATGCACTTTGAATATTTTATGTATGAAAAAATCCTAATTTTGTCTTTATCTTCCAAGATTCAAACGTATTCAAAATAAAACTTAAAGCAGCTTGTAGAGATGCTAATTACTCACTACTTTGTCATAGACACTCTTCTGCGATTTTGTGCTCCTTTTGAGTTACATGCACTTTAAATATTTTTTGTATGAAAAAATCCTAATTTTGTCTTTATCTTCCAAGATTCAAACGTATTCAAAATAAAACTTAGCGCAGCTTGTAGAGGGGTTAATTGTTCATCACTTTGCCATAGACACTCAATTGCGATTTTGTGCTCCTTTTCAGTTACAGGCACTTTAAATTTTTCGTTGTCGGATGAGCTTTACTAGTTTTTTGTAGACAGCTGATACAATTACAAACTTTATTATTAAACTTTATTAAACTTTATTATCTATTTTATTATACAATTACAAATTTAAAACTTTTTGATAATACTGAGCTCTTCGTTTGGAATTTCACTTGAAATACGATTTATAATGGTTTGACACAGTAAATCACTATTTTTAAGGCACCCACTATTACTCAAAAAAGAAAAAATGTCTAAATTAGTCACAAATGTAGTCATTTTGATACAAAAATGTTACAGGCAAATAAATAAAAGTTACAATGTGGTGATAGTTGATAAAAAATTGTGTTGTTTTTACGAGCACAAGACGCGTAATGAACAAAAACGGGTTCCGCTTGCCCTTATACTATTGATATATGACTCATTACCCAACTATCCCGTTACTTAATGGGGTAGTTAGATAATGGCTCATTACCTAACTACCTCATTACTTAATGGGGTAGTTAGATAATGAGCCAAATATTCTTGCAATTTGGATGAGTCACGAGAAAATAAAACATACTAAGATGTGCTCCTACATAAATACCGCAAAACTACAAAGGGAATTTTTAATTGCAATTTATATACCTATTCATCATTCAGCGTTTTCGACGCGTTCGACTAGATGACCAAATAGAGCCGAAATCGTCACTTATAGGGTAATTAAGCAATGACTCTATACAAAAAAAAATTTACATACGAGTCACACAATAACTTACCTGTACATAAACATGTCTGAACACGTTTTGAGATTTCCTTGTTTGTTTATTTGATACTGATAATTTCATATATTTGTAAGAGTTACTCTACAAGCTGCGCTAAGTTTTATTTTGAATACGTTTGAATCTTGGAAGATAAAGACAAAATTAGAATTTTTTTATACAAAAAATATTTAAAGTGCCTGTAACTCAAAAGGAGCACAAAATCGCAGAAGAGTGTCTATGACAAAGTGGTGAGCAATTAGCACCTCTACAAGCTGCGCTAAGTTTTATTTTGAATACGTTTGAATCTTGGAAGATAAAGACAAAATTAGGATTTCTTTCATACAAAAAATATTTCAATATTTTTTTTCTCTGAAAATACGGCTTATTTGGCAAAAACTCAATCTATAAAAGTGATTTGTAATTGCATCAGCTGTCTACAAAAAAAAAATCAGCCGAATCCGTTGACCTTCTGTCAAAAATTTCTTAATGTCCACTTTTTTATCATTCGGGACCAGTGTGCACCGGCTTGTGTATAACGTCTGCGGATTTCCATTACAGGCGCGCCTCCCCGCGGCCCGCCCGACCGACACATGTTACTGTTGCGTCACTGATATTTGGATGCCTATGAATACAGTGCTTCGGTGAGGATAGGATTATGATGGCAGGAAAGTTGAATAGTAACTTGGCTGAATGGCCTCCGTTTTGTTAATTAGGTTGGTACCTAATTCACCATCATTTAAATACGTGAGTATAAATAGAGTATAGTTGTAGATTACAGGAACTCACGTTTTTTACTTACATCCATATTTTTCCGTTTTTTTTTTTAAATCTGATTGTTTCTTTTAAAATCTCTAAAGTAATACCAGCAAGTTGTGTGATTTCCAAGAGGATCTGCACTCCTGAATATTCCGAAACTAGTATAAAAATACATGTTGAATAACTGTCGTATCTGTTAGCTACCCACTCTAAGGGCAGTCTGTTACCAACTTCATTGGGATCAAGGCGATCACTGTTAGTAATCGTACACCCTCGCCACTTCGGGAGTACCGAGCCCCTCACTACCGCAGCGTCATACATAGCTAACAAACGCCGGGAATCACCACTCTAACCGGAACTATCGCGGCCCCCGCAAACCTACTGTAACGCGCCACAGCGGATGACCGATCCATCCGTCGAGGGGTCAACCTAAATTGGACGGCACACAAGCCGCTTCCGACCTTACGTTTCGGGGCGAATCAATTTCCATTTGGGCGCCTCGCGTCTACGGCGTCACTTGAAAGTGAACTCAGTGGTGGCAACAATAAAGTATAATTTACACAGACACGGATTTCATCGAGATTTCTAAGGGTTGTTTGTTGAAGTAATACGTGATTTGCGGCGTCGACTTCAGAGTCGATTTTCGTTGTTGCGTGTTCTTATTGTTTGGGTGGTAAGGAGTATTTTAGATGTATTCTTATAAGTACCTAGATGGAAGTAATCCTTGGTGGCGGTTGTTCGTCAAACTTTAATTAAAAGTTCGGTGGGTCTCGCGGGGCTGAGTGGATAAATAATAAGCGTCACTGTATTATTAGATTGACGCGTCCACTCAACTGTTTTGATTCGATGACACGGCGCTTTGCATCGGCACTATGATTGATAGAGGGGGAGCAGATTGAATTGAGATTCGCTTCGCTTGCGGGAGAGCACTCTTTGTGAGTCTACAGGATCGATTTAAGTGAGGAATAGAATTAAGCGAAATAGTAGACAGAATCAGATATCTTCCTGACCAAATATATAATCTACTTTGGATGGCTGACAGTGCTGTGACCTGCTCGAGCTCGAGGGACGCATAGGTAGATATCTAGACTTAATGGATTATATCTATCAGTTGTTAGCTTGAACCATCAGTGGTTTTTCAAATTCTAAATAATGAAGCTCCTAAATTCTGTTCCTTCGAGACGAAATCACAAAAAGCACCACTAAGGAATATTCAGAGGACGACAAAACGAGGATGCATACCTAATTGAATGATTTTGAAGAGTCTCTTAAAATGCATGCATTCATGCACACGTACATAAATAGCCATCTATGTACATATCGTTTAAGCCAGTTAGCTACCTATTTCAGATGGACCAACATCCTCGAATGAACCGTAATAGGTAGGGAGCAATCATCAAGTCACCGCATAGGGTATCCTTGCTAAGCCCGACCTCGGGGGATGATTTTATACAACGGCCCTCGAACCGCGGGATAAGGATATCCGCACGGGTTTATAAGGTTAACCGGACAGGGGTAGCAACTTAGTTGTCTGGAGCCGGATAATATGTATCACGGAAGTAAATACTGACTCAAGAGGAGAAACTGGGAATTGGCTTTAACGGGTGACCTATGGAGGACCTTTGAAAGTTGGGAGTTCCAGTTACAGGTCATAATGATAATAGCCTACCCGAATGGCGATACTTATGTGGGGAGTTTGTAACGCCACTTCTTCCTAGCTAAAGCACTAGGAAGTGATGAAGGGCGAGCGTTTTAGAGGACTGTCTCCTGTAAGTGACGTTCAAATGTGCTGATTCTCAGTTTAGTTTGAGTAAATGACATGATTTTTTTTTAATGTTTCTAGGTCCACAGTGTCTCCTGGATAGTCAGCCTAATCTAACCTTGCTGGCTTGATAATGTTTGCACCACAATACAACAAAACATACATAAATGTTTCTTCCATTTCAATAGTCGTATAGCTCGATTCAAGAGCCGACACAGGAAGAAGCTATTTGAGGCATACAATCAGCAGAGCATATACACGGTCTGATTGGATGACGTAATAATGTTCTATGACTGCTTTTTCATGACAACAAATGCAATTGTAGCGATTTTAATCCATATTGGATGTCCGTACAGTAAACACATCAAGCTCATTTGTCGAACTATGTTATACCAACAATAGAAGCGTATCGGGGGTTCCATTGAAATGGTGGGTGTACCGCAATATGATTATTTCTCTATAAACGCGATTTGTAAAGGTATGGAATTACCAATCAGGGACTATGGAATTACCAATCAGGGACTATGGAACATAATCTGTACCTAATATTTTTAGATGGCCCGTTCTTTTATGAAGGAACGGAGGATACTAACGATTATTGTACGTGCTACTTCTCTTAATATACTTTTTGCTGTTTTTCCTACAGTAATTGCAGGGCTTGTTAGTTTAATGCCAATTTCGCGATAATAATTAATTTTTCATTCCAATTCTCTGTGCTTGAATTGATCGATAAGTGGACTCTCTTTTCACCCATTGACGATGTGATCGGAAACAAATTTTGAATATAGCGCATTCATCATAAGGGTCGTTACTCTTCCTCTTGTCTATTAATCACAAATCCAACTACAGCGCAATTCGAAGACCCAAGACAATTAGCTGGATTACGGGATGATATGAAGGTGACTCTCTTTTCTCCTCCTCAACCCGTAACCACCCAATACTGACTGTAGGTCTCCTTTCTTGTACGCCAGTTTACTCAATCTCGGGCCTCCCGCATCCAACTCTTGCCTGCAACTTGACCTGATCATCGGTTCACCGCGCTCGTGGCCTGCTTATGCTCCTATAGCTAGTACGTTCTGGCTCAAGATGACCGGTGATCATTTATCACAAGGATCCTAATCCATTTTCACCTACTAAGTACTGCAGCATATCACCTCATTCCAATCCCTTTCAGAACTATGACATACCTTTACCATCCCTTGCAAAAGGTATAACAAACCCAGAAACTCCCATTTCCCACAACATAATGATTGCGGTAGGTAGTAAAGTTACATATAAATTATCGCGGGGCGGTAATTGGCGGGCCGGCGGGGCGCGACAAATCTGACGGCCATTTCCGACGGGTACCGTTCCACCCCGCCACCCAACGGCGGGGGCCTGCGCTGGCGTGTGGGGT
Organism: Tiliacea aurago; assembly: GCA_948098905.1. NCBI lineage: Eukaryota > Metazoa > Arthropoda > Insecta > Lepidoptera > Noctuidae > Tiliacea > Tiliacea aurago. Next base: position 22,869,659 of record OX402597.1, on the reverse strand, counting down.
GAGTGATGAGAGGAAGTGGCATTAACAGGTTGTTAGGAAGAGCGGGATATGGGTCTTCATGAGCTATCTTAATGTTTCGCAATTATCATCATTGGAAATAGCGTCGCCGGCCGTTGGAGTGGACGCCATAGATACTCTATGAGTGTAACATTTCCTATATCCGTCCGTATTTATTTACTTTTCATATAAATTCACATCATTTCATAAATGTAACACAAATAGTTACTACATATTTTTTTAACCTGTAGGAACCATCCATATTGGTGAGACTGGTCTCCTATTGCTGTTTATTTCTTGGTTATGACCGATTGGCTCTGCTGTCATGTATCTTCTAGAACAAAGACCGCAGAGCCAAAACCTCACGGACTTTAGAGGCAAAGGGTTTTTTTTATACCGACCCAAGGATTGAATTAAAAGCTTGCAGCTAAGTGGTAGATTCTTATCCGTTAGCACCGCACCATGTTGGCACTGCATCACACAGTGGAGAAGCATCACACATTTCCCAATATTCAAACCATCTCCTTTCCTTATACTAAAATCTTTTTCCTACCCCGCTATCCGCTCATACTTCGGACGCGCGCAACAAGGAGTCGGCACGGCGGCGTGCGCGCGCACCTAGATAGGGTGACGATGGTATCGCAGGGTTGCGAGAATGTCCCGCTCCCGGCCGGGTCGCAACCCCCGCCGCCGCAGATACTCACTATTTATTGCCAAACTCCACTTGTACGGGAACTAAACTGATGTTTGGGAGTTTTAGCAGGAAATCGTCTATTTCTTTTCTTGTTAAATACGAATTTATAGAACTAGGATAGGTCATACCAACCGTGGTAACAATATAAGCAAAGTGATTTGTGGAGACTCTTTTAATACACCCCATTATTCTTCCATTATGTGTCTAACAAGCAGACCAAGAAAAATACGGCGGAATGTTAAGGAACTGGCTGAAAATTGTAGTAGACCAGAAGAAGTGAAAAAAATAATACGTCTCAGTGAAATCATCGAAAAAAACTACAGAAACCGGGCTATAATCTGTAACAAAGCAATGAACCCAATAACTTCAAGTAGCCAAACCCACTGACAAAAACGATCAGCAACATCATAAGCTCCCTCTTCAACATCCTCTCAATTCGTACTGTGGATGTGAACATTCCATGGCACGTCATCCATCACCCGTCCGGTTGACATTTTGCTCTCGAGCCGCTCAATTAACCCGTCTGTGGCGACTGGCGACCCCCGAGGGATCGCCCCGACCTTATGCGTATAATTATCTTTATAGCTACGGGTTCTCATGCTAAGAGCCGTTCGGAGTTTAATGATATGGTATTTATTTAATTGATATACCATGGCTTATGTGTTTTGTTACCGCCCAATTTCCGTTTTTTGAAGACCAAATGTAAGGAATTATTTATTTGTCACCATGCATATGTAAATAGGAATGGAGAAAATCAAAAGTGACATCAAAACTACAGCATTAAAAGTAGATGTTTACCTGGATGCGGGAAGTACGGCGGGCCGACGTTCATCATGGGGGGTGGAGCCCGGTAATCCATCACGACACACTAAACGCACATCACAGACACAACACTAGCGCCATTCGCGCGAACATAACACTCAACATTTTCCCCTCACTTTTCGTTTCACCGTTCAATTTCCGAATGTTAAAAATGTTGAACTCTCCTGGAATACAAAGTAGTGATGCGAACTTATACGAAGGTATAGGCTATCGGTATCGATGCGCGGGCCATTGTGTCCGCGTCAGAGTATTTTATCTCGGGCTGATGTCAATTGGCGCGTGATATAGCGCGGCTGTCAGTCGGCGCGCATTCTCCTTCAGTCTCGGTGGGAGCACTTTATACTCTCAACTCATAAATAATTAAGAGGGCGCCAGGAGCTCGACTGCTCGACGGATGAATCGAGCTGTGTTCGGTGCGCGCATTAAACTAATTGATGTAAGTATTCTGAGCCGGACTGGTTTACACGCACTTGTTGGACTATTCCTATATTTATGACGCCATTAAAGTTAATAATGCGAGATAAGTTTTATATTATAGTTCGAATAATTTAGCTGGAGCGCCATTTATTTATTTTGATGTCGTTGCGGCCTTGTTTAGGATTGATAAAAGTATATTGTAATACATAAAGATATTTCAAGTATTACAAAGATGCAATGTTAATGTTTTCCATTTGCTGATCAGCTATTTTCGACACGTGATACCAACTTATACTACGCGCATCGGAATTCGTAGTAATGAAAATCAGTTTCGAAAACGAGAAAGTACAAGGCAAAAACAAACCAACTCATTAATTCAGTCCGCCAAATAGGGGTAAGGAATTAAATTTCAAATGAAATATCGATAAAATTGTCACACCGATCACGTTCGCAGAACCGGAATTTCAAATGAAACGTTAAAAAAGCGTCAATTACGTCGTTCAGTATAATTGAATAGGTTCCGTCGCAGCAGCTGCGCGCGGCCCTGGCCGCTTGAAAAACTGCCCACTCAATAGGCCCCTCCATCTAGTATTTATTTTTACTCGGAATCGATTAAATTTATTTGCAGAGTAATTTATACGAATGTTTGGACGATTTCATGTTAATTAGTAACTATGATGTTTTGGTAAAAGCAATAAGTGCGATGAAACATGTAACTGATGAAAAGTATGGCGCAGTACTTTTACCGAATCACAGTAATAACATCGATATTAATTACTCTTCACAACACTATAAACGATTTTAATTAACAGATACCGCGCTATTTTCACGTTTGCTCTAAATGCATTTATCATATAATATTCAATCCCATTCGAATAAAAACCGCCCGCCAATTGTGAGAACGACAGATCAAATGGAAAAAGTAATAAACGATATTCGTTTTCACAGACATACGGGGTATGGAACAAAAAAAAACGGCTTAACTACGGATAAAACAGACATGGTATTCATATGGTTGTATTTTTCATTTTTTGGTTTTCGTTTTGCTGACATAATTTTATTGTGTATTTGATCGAAGCTGACCTGCTTTTGTTAGTAGTAGGAGTTGTATAATTATTGTACTCTGAATTAATGGCTATGGTTCTGAGTACCGAGATCCTTACGAGCTTTATCAGAATTAAGCGATTATCCATTGAATTCCGCTTGATTCTTGAATTTATAGGATTTGTGACGATCTTAGTAATCTTCCGATTACTCTTGTCAAGTTAAAAGATTTAACAGCCAAGGTTAGTAGCGGCTAGAGGGGCTGATTCACTAGGGGTGCGCCATTCTTACATAACTGCTATCACCCGCGAAGGCTATTTCAATGCGGATTAATCCATCAGTCGGATGTTATATTTTTAGTCCTTCATACATGTATACCTACTAAATGAGACTAGGAAGCGTAAAAACATGAATTCACAGCTATTTAATCGCAATTCAAGTAATATTGTGGGCAAAATATTTTAAGGGGTACGTACCACAAAAATAAAACACAACAATAGCGTGCAAACAGCCGTAGCAACCAACACGGTCCTTACCAAGAGCTCAGCACATTATAGGTGGTCAGGGGACGATTAAAACGCAACAGGCGCGACCGCAACCGAGTTCCGTGTATTCTGAGCTCGATGGAGTGTGAGGGGGTTACGGGGGTCATGGAAGAGGGGAGGAAGGTGGCAAATTAACAAACACGAAGCTCTTCGCCACGGCACGCACAGAAAGCCATAAAACCATATATTGGACGTCCGACGGAGTGTGGCGCTTTCAGCGAGAAGCTCAGCTGTATACGACATTCTTTGCGCGGTTGTGGGAATGTGGGAAGAAGTGTCATAACTTTGGTTTAGTTTATTTCTTGACGGAGTTATTTTTGTTACGGTGCAGCTGGTTTATAGAGAATTTAGACAGTGAAAACAGCATTTATTAAGATTAAAATGGTGAAATTGCAGACACTACACCGCAAAATGATGTAGAATGTAATCATAAGCACGACTTCTTAACAACACCAAATCCGCATCAACGGTTCTAGCCGGCTAGGCGACTTAGTGAAAACAAAGCAAGTAAAAAAGCGCTGCACCGCTAAATGTCGCCTGGTATATTTACAAACAGAACAAACACAGCTCCCGAGGGAGGTAAGGCAGCCCGCCTTAATGTAGATGTACGTTAAACTGGATTTTTAAGTGTTGTAATTAAAATAAATTATTTCCAACGCGCTTGAGTACTGTAAGTGCTTGTTGTGGATATTGTACTGAGTACTATTACTGACCCAAAAGTATAATGCAGTGACGAAATATTTGGGAGTATTAGGATTTTTAGGGACAGTATTTTACGCAATAAATGAAAATGCTTTAAGGGCCCCTTTTCCGAAATTTACGTTTCTAGATCGAGTTGGTTTTAGAGAAATCACCATATTTAAATTCGTAAAAAAATATATAGTACAGATACATGTTTGATCTAGTGACTTTTTTGGTTAAAAACACGTTATTTAACATCTTGCTTGGAAAAAAATCATAAAGTCGATTTTGAAAGTATTTTAAGTTGTATGAGACTTGGGGGAACGAAATTTTTATGAAAATTTAACATTTCATTTACTAATCGGGTTTGACAGGGATATTATTGGATAGATTTATAATATGGCACTTTTTTTTCTTATAATGAATAAATACGTGAGAAACGGCTCGCGCGCATCGCGCCACTGCTATAGTGCTATCGGGACTGCTCCTGTGCAACGCGGGCGCAAGCTGTCTCATACCTAAACTTTCGGGAAAAGGGGCCCTTAACTGGTAGTACGTGAAACGACATTGAAAACATTACAGAGCGAACTGAAAATAATTTCTGATTCAACATTGTTTCCCTATATTATTACAGGGGTAGACATCTGTTGCTACAACGTCAATACTCAAAAACTACATCCAATAAATAAATAATCATTCTAAGATTAACACAACCAACAAGCCCCTACTTATTCCTGCTGGAGGCATCAAATATGCATCTCTTAATCGCGCCGAGAAAATCAATAAGCATACTGTACAGTTTACAGCAGAAGTCCATTTAGAACTTTGCAAGTATAAACCCCATCTGTAAAGCGTTGAAGACGAGTTCCGAAATTTGTTAATACATCCGAAACTTGTGGAATTTAATAACGCATATCCTTGATACTGAAGTCGTGTGGCTCAGTTGAATTGAAAAATAAAACTGGTTTGTATCGTCCCCGATAAAGTAATTCAGAGAGTATATACGGCTACATATCAAGCTATACTTCTTCAATATAAGCTGACCTCTCATTGTACGGAAATCCTATACAGGGTTATTTTTAAAACGTCAATAACCTCTTAATGGGACATTGTAGTCATCATTATGAACAACTTTTACTATGGGACCAAACCTGAAAACGCGAAAAAAAAATTAGCTGTTCCCTACATTTTAACGAATTATTCGAACATAAATGTAGGGAACAGATTGTTATTTTTTTCGCGATTTTAGTTTTGGTCCCATAGTAAAAGTTGTTCATAATGATGAGTATAATGACCCCTTTAGAGGTTATTGACGTTTTAAAAATAACCTTGTATAATGCCAGATCAGTTTTTAGGTACTGGAAATGTATAGCTTGACATGTAGTCGTGTGTGCAAGTCAACCGTAAAAGAAGTCGACATGTCAATTGACTATAAGGAAGTGGCGTTTTTTTTAATTTAATGCTCTTGCCATTGTTTCTTCACACGTGAGCAGAATTACTAACATCAAACACATGACTTGTAAATGGCAGAAAGTTCAATCAATCAATCAATCTGCTAAAATATTGGGGTCGGCTTCCAGTCTAACCGGAATGTCATCTGAATACCAATGTCTAAAAAATGGTAGAAAGTTATGTTACAGAAAACAATAAGAAATCGTTGCTTGGTCTGATTCTTCACACGGATTTTTAGAAGCTCACTGTCATTTTCAACAACTTCATCGATAAACCGCAAGCATGTAATAAGGCTCGGCGAAAACGGGCCACCGACCACAGCCACCGGTGGCTGTCGCGCTCTACCGCCACATTTGTAATAGTGGCAGAAGCGAGCGACAGCCACCGGTGTTCGGAAGCCGCCACATTTTATAACCCGCTCTCTGCTGCACAGTTCTTTTTTATTTTTTTGGGTGGGAAATTATCAAATAACTTCTCCCGCTCTGGGCGGAGCGGGAGGGAGTGTCAGACTTTAACTTTAACTGCGCGGGGGGTGGAGTACTGCGACAGTAGCGGGTGTCGGCGTCTTGTGTGGCCCGTAGCGCCACAAGTGGCGAGTCGCCGACACTGCTGTAGCGTGTGGCCGCCACCGGCTACACGTGTGCGGCGCGTCTATACAAAATATATGAAAAAGTTTGTTAAGTCGCTGTCGCTGGCCACCAGTGGCTGTGGTCGGTAGCCCGTTTGCGCCGAGCCTAAAACGTCCCAAACTGCTAGTATAATTTAATAGTGCAATGCATTTGACAAGTGAACTGGCGACAATCCATCTGGATGTGTAACCGCAGCTCTTAAATACTTTACGCGCCGTTCTGCTAACATTTACTGCAATAGGCGATAAAACACTCATTTTAAACAATAGCAAACACATCGGGGTTTCTACTGAGGTGGATATATTTACAAGCTAAGCGGTGGCTGTGAACGAGGTATTGGCTCGAGTTGCAAGCCGCGACGTCAATAAAGTAAGATCAACAAACGCCTTTCAAAGTGTTGTTTAATGATTGTAACTCTAAAGTAAGCTAGTGCTTTTTTCTGTATGTCAGGTAGGTTTTACCCGTGACTTCGTCCACGATTTCGAAAATGCAGGGTATCAGATTTTCCCGTGCCAACTTATCAGACTCGCTCAGGGGGTTCCGATTCTATACTACGTTAATATACGCTTGTCAAAGAATCATAGTTTCTGAATTTCGTATGTCTACCTACAAATGGCTTTGCATTGTCTGTCATTCAATTAATCCCGAAGCTTTTTCATCCATATATCCAGTATATCGGCACAGCACAGCTAGAGAAGTGTGACCCACGGAGAGCGGAGCTAATGTTATAACTTTTGAATAGACATTACTAGACAATGTGCAGCGCTGCGGCATTTCATTTCAAGATGTAGCAGAATTATGAAACGGTAAAGTGTTACAAGAGAGGATCATTTATTTTCATATAGGACTAGTCTTTGACCGCAGCTTCGCTTGCGTGGACGTCGGGAATTATCCCACGGGAACGTATTACCGGGATGAAGTCCTATTTCCTTCCCAGGTCTTGGTCCATCTGCGTGGCTGTCATCCAAATCTGTTGATTCGTTAAGGTGCGAACAGTTAACAGATAGACGGAGTTACTGTCGCATTATATTTAGTATGGATTCCGTTTTTCGCATCGGCTGAAAGTCTAGTCTTTAGAAGTGGTACCTCATTAAGAGTAGCGACAAAGGATACATAAATATAGACCTGTACCGACTGCTGTGGGACATAGGAGTCTAACGAAGACGAGTTATGGCTTGTGGAGTCATTATGTTACGGTTTAAACGTGAGGTTTAAACTAGCCTTGAGTTAGGAGGAGTATGAATGGATGCTAGGCTGCTTTCGATCTTAACGAAACCTCTCTGCTGGGGCTCTGTCTTGCACAGGGTCGTATAATGCTGAGTGATAGCCGTTTGCGTGGATGTGACGCATGTTTCCCCCAACCTTTTCTTATTTTTGTGTTTATGTTCTTTTTTGCGTCATGTTTACCGCAAATAAACGTATTTTATTTCTTCTTTCTACTACTGAAAATATTTTTTCGAGAATTTGGTCCCTAAAATCTTGTAATCCACCGCCGCTAAATATTATAAGTTAAGATTTTCGCGGATGTATGATTAAGTACGTCTAAACCTACCTTTTGGTGCAGCCGTGAGGCACACACTTTTGTTGTTAAAACATTATTCCTAATTTGTTAAGTATTTGTATTTTGTGTTTCATGAATTGTGTCCAAATAAATGTTTTTCTTTCTTTCTTTAAAAACAATCTGGACATTGATCCCATTATCCGTTATTATAAGATATTCTCACATTCACCCAGTAAGCCGACGTTTGTGTTTTTGACGTAGTGAGATACATCTAAGATCTGTTTATTATTGTCTGGACCCCTTTCTGGGTTCTGGAAGAGAGCTTGCGGCTATGACTTACAATGCGATAGACTTTTCACAATTATTTTTGTAGTAGGAAAACAAAATATAGAGCGGGTCCAGGATATCTCGTTCGGTTTGCGACCTCACCGGATGACTATTTGATCAATCACGATCACACGCACGTGCGTAAACCTGATGCTAAGAGACCTATCCAGCCGCCGGGTATCGCTGAAAACCAGCGCTGGGGCTCTGTCTCGAATAGGGTCGCAGCATTATGCTGAGCGGTGGCCGTTTTGCGTGGATGTGACGCATATTTTCCCCCTAATTGTTCTTTTTGTATCTATGTTCTTTCTTTGCTTCATGTTTACCGCAAATAAACGTATTTTTTTTCTCTTCTTACCATTAATTAAAAAAAAAACCCATTTCGGTAGCGTATCACAACTTTCAAAGTAAGAAGAGATTGTCCGCTATTTGCGTAACTCTTGGCGACAGTAGCAGCGGCGGAGTGCCGTCGGGGGTGACAGCCGCGACGCTAATACCTCCATTATTAAAACATAAACTGTGGCACTCGTCGGGAATGCCGCGATGCCGGCGCGGCGTGGCCACCCTACGCTGTACTTATGCGATACAATTTCATCATTTTAGTAGAGTATTTTTTTTGCCTTTTTATTTTAGTACAATCATAAATAAATTGAATATTCCATTCGATTTTCAAAACAACCAAAGAAACATTTTTGACGTTTCGACGCTTTCAATATAAAATCACAAAAAAAAATACACAAAAATATTTACATCGATGTTGCAACACGTCACATCACTACTGCACAAAGAATCGCGCGACACGTGCACTCATTAGTGCGCCCGACGCCCGACTGACGACTGACACAACACAAGCGTCCACCGTATCGCGCATGCGCTACAAATTAACTCTCTACCACTCAAAAATAGACTTTGTCACGGGTTAAATAAGGGTTATTATTGTAGGGTGCTAGAGTACAGACACCTGTATAAACGTGTAGGGGTCGGAAGTCTGCGGTGCAGTGTCATTTCCACTCTTTCCACGTTACTTCCCTAATAAAAATGAGATTTGCCCCGTGGCGGGCGCGCTTCGGTAACACGATTACGCTTGCATCGAACGGCTACTGGGCTTGGCTTAGAGCGATGGTGCTAAGTAGATATCGTATAAGTTAATCATCCGATTACCTGGGATGCCTTTTTTAGTGAAAAACGTTATTGATATTTTTATAGGCGCTACTCTGACATACTAAGTCAATAAGTGGAAAAAAAAATCTCAAAAAGACTAAGTATACCTACATCATCCTGCATCAATCTCAATAAAACGGAAAGCACAGCCCTTAATTTTATCACACGTTTAAAATAGATTGGAAAAGCTATGACATCCGTCAACACATGAGCACAGTCAAGCGATAATTTATTATGAAGCGTTGCCTATCAAAATATTATCCGTCTGTCAGCTTCACCACATGAAATATATTAAATTTCTCAAAATATCACAACGTTGACAGAAAGGCATGATTTATCTGGCTGAATATTACGTAAAACTTTTAATGAAGTACTTCGTAAAATTTATAATTGGGTGGGAATTCATTAACTAGAAATTCATTAAAAGAAAGAATCAGGACACTAAGAAAATAGACTAGGTATGCTAATTCTGAACTTACTCAGATTTACAGTAAGAATAAGTCTGTCTTTTCTTGGAACGTAGTGATGAACACAACATCGATAAACTTAAAAGAGCAAATTTTACTCTGCTTCATTTGACACAACTGTATGAAAAGGAGTAGATAGATAAAGATAAGATAATCATCATAATAATTTTAAAACCAAACTTTTTCAAAAACTAGTCCCCATAAAAATAATATCGATAAAATCGCGACAGTTCGCGTCACTAACGAACTCACAGACCTGTTATTGAGTTATAATGTTTCAATTACACATTCTAGATTTATAGATCGCGCATTCGCCACCGTATATCGTTTATGTGCAATTCGTGTACGTACGGCTTTGTACGATCCATAACGTTGCGATGCGAAAACATTATATTTGCAGTGCCGCGTCGAGTATTGCGAAATTATAGTGCTCCGTCATTAATGCTATTTGAGCTTGTTAGCCTGTGCGTTCACGCGGTAAGTTCAGTGATATGGAGTGCGTTTAAGTAATATAATGCAAGGTTAAATGTAAAGATGGTTCGTTAATATTAAGTTTAAAGACGTTTACATCAAGACTTTAACAGTAGAACGTAGATTGTATGCTACTTATAGGGAGTATGTGCCCTTTATGATGGACTATGATGCGGCAGGGTAGCTTGATAAAAATGTTAAAATAATGAACACAACTGTTGAATAACTGGAAAAGCAGTTACGTGAACTAGCCCGTAAACAATTCCAGAAAGAGCTCTAAATATTTGTCAGGGAATATTTAATAAAAACAAGCCGTATAAAGAGAGTGTAGTTTCATGTCCAGTGCTCGTTTCCGCGGAATTGTTCACTGTCAAACGAAGATATTTATGAATATTCATGTGTCTGGTTCCAGGTAACAACTTAAATCTCTCATGCAATGTAGGCCGTATCTGTGTTCAACTCTCAACTGTATGATATAGTTGTCTATAAGAGTTTCCATTAAGGTAAACAATTGCTTAGGCTTAGCTAAATGTTTTGATATTATAATGTGCATAACGTTTTTTTATAACCTAAGTAACAGGAGCAGAAAATGATAATTTATCAGTAATCTGTATTGAGCCGAACATTGAAATTATTCTTCCATCAATAAATACTTCATTATCGATAATAAAACAGTATATTAAATATTACCGTTTTCCCCACACTTATTTAATTTTACACCCCCTCTTCCCTTTCTTTTTTTTCTTTTTTTGCCCCTATTACATGGGACTTAAACATAACTGGCGAAATGTGGGTGTACTTTAGGTAGGTACACCTCTGCCTAACCCTTCGGGGATTACAGGCGTGATGTTATGTTATTTAATTTTGTCGTCATCACACAATTTACCAAAAAAAAAAACATCGACACCTCGCTCAATACTGTCCCATCTCTACACAATCCGACTTCAACACAGCACTCGTATCATCGCGCCACTAGTGCTGCGACACGTACCTACAGCACCGTATAACCGATATAACGCGTATAACACACGGCCGGAGTACAAAGTGCGGGGCGGATCGCGCCCGGTCGCGGGGACCCCATGTAACTAGTGAGAATACGGCCGCACTAACCGCTGCGGGGAGCGCATGCGTCCTGTGAGCACCATAGAGCTAGTAATGGTGTAAAGACGACGCGGTATTTGAGTTATTCGAAGAAAAATATTAAACTTACTCTTTTAGTGCCAATTTCACCAATCAAACTGAACGCGATCTGCACATCTAAACCGAGTTCAAGAGCTGTCAGTGTCAATATTACAAAGAAAATAATGACACTGACAGCTCTTAAACGTAGTTTATGTGCTGATCGCGTTCAGTTTTCATTGGTGAAATTCGCCCTTAGTCGAACTTTTTGAACTTCGTTTAAAAACAGCGTCCAAAGAGATTCTGCTTTCATAACCAACGAAAAAGGTCACAAGTCGACGCGTATTTTCAATTTAAAGCCTTATGGATAGAGGTTCCATACTCACGGAAAGTGAAGATACAAAACTTATGGATAGAGGTTCCATACTCACGGAAAGTGAAGATACAAAACTTATGGATAGAGGTTCCATACTCACGGAAAGTGAAGATACAAAACTTATGGATAGAGGTTCCATACTCACGGAAAGTGAAGATACAAAACTTACCTGAAACAAAAAAAAAAAAGGTTAATTAGTGTGATTTATGACTACAAATTATTACAATAGTAGGCATCGTTCAGGTGCAATAATGGTTTCACATTGGTATTGCGTGTAGTTAGATCAAACTTTGACAGTAATTAATTCATTTTATTCTCGTCAAAAGAAACCTTTACTCATTAAAACTAGTACTCTGACACCGAACGACCTGCGACCTCATCCACTTATGTGACCAAGACTGTATCGCGACTACTCTGCCACAGTTATCATTGGCTTGCCACCCCCGACTGTTCTGTGTGTGATGTCTATACACTGCCTTATAGGCTGGCGTGTGGCGCGAGGGGAAGCGATGAGCGACTGTTATCAAGTCGCTCTGTATGTGTCAAAATTAAGAGGTCTTATGACCGTCTCAATAGAAATCGCATCACAAAATTAAGAGTTAGATCGTAGAGGACGATGCCTTTCAGTCTAATAAATACCACATCATCTAGAGATTCAACAAGTATGTAGTACATAATTGTAATTGTCATCTACAGAACTACATTAATTTGCTGACAGACAACGAACAGATTAAACCGCTGAGGCAAGTAGCCCCTCAAAGGGGGGGTTTGCCATAATCGCCACGCTTGGTAGGCGGGTTAGCGATCGCAGTATGGTGTTAAAATGCATAGAGAACGCTGCTGCCCATTCTCTAGTAAGTCCCTTAGTCGCATTTTACGACACTCACGGGCAGAAAAAAGGGCAGTGCTATTCTTTACGTCCGGCACCCCATATACATTTTGCACATGAGTTCTTTATAAACAAAGTGACCATCAACGAAGAATTTTTGAATGTTTTTCTCCTAAAGGGGATAAAAGTTTGTATTGTAGTTCTTAATGTTTGCCGATGAGAATCCCATCGGACGCATGGCTTGTAGATTTATAATTGAAAAGGAAGAAATAAAGAGGAATAATTTTATTTGTCACAGAAACACGTGCATACGAAATCATAATAAACTCGAGTAGGTAAACATTACACAAAACAGATCTACATAATTGCACACAAATAACAAAAAAGTGAAAGTAAATGTTTTTTTTTTAAGTACGTTGAAACTTTTTTTATGATATTTCGCAAGGGTAGGTAAGGTTTTTCCGAGTAGGAAAACTGTAAAATTTTCACGTGTTCGGAGCCACGTGGGTAGAACCAACGGAATCCACCCATACTAGGTACTTATACTAATATTATGAATGCAAAAGTAACTCTGTAACCTTTTCGATCATATTTGGCACACAGGTAGCCTATGACCTGGGTTAGGGCATTGGACTGGACTGGGTTTTTATCGCGCGGTCTATAGAATGGGTCCTCGTGAGTCCCTTAGAATCAAATTCAAAGAAATGGATGTACTAATGCCCGTTTTCACCGACATCCCCTAAGTTTAAGAGATCCCCTAAGAAGGGTTAGGGGGCTGTTAGAAGGTAGTTTCCGTTTCACCAACAGTAAGGGGTCAGAAAAACGTTAAAAGGTCCCCTAAATTTAGGTGGTCGAAATGTGGGCTCATAAACCGGCACATACGTAAGTGATCTTTTAGGCACGAAGATAGATAATGATTTATTTGAATTTCTTGAAGATTTAGAAACTGTTTCTACTATATTCGACGTAAATAACAGCCGTAGACCAAAAATATATCGGAAACGACCAAACCTACTTCGAAAGTTTTGATGAAACTGACTATTTTCGGAAATGTAGGTTAGGCAAATCTTCAGTGTTTTATTTATTGGATAAGATTGAACACACCTTATAATTTCCTGATGATAAGTGAGTATTTAACATATTAAAGTTTTTCTAAGTAGCCCATAAATTAAAAAAAAAAAAATGAAGCCTATGAACGTAGTATTTTTTCTTAGTCGACGATACCTACTTACGTCGATGCCTAACTAACAATGTAAACCTTAAGTACACTTGTGAGGTATGAACCTGTTCTTATTGTATTCGCATAATTACAATTCCATATAAATAACATTTTTTATTTTATTTCAGTTTTTTTTTTTTTTAAACGTTTAATTCTTTATGTATCTCCGATAAATCAGTTAAAATGTCACAAAAAGTTGGTAAAATAACACGCAACGCACAAGTCACAACAAACAATGAAACAAACAATCAAATCTCACGTCAGTACTTCACAAAGGAAAGAACTGTCAAATACAAATAAGACCACAGATACCACTCGACGTTTCGTAACGTAAATATGCAAGAAAATATGAAATTAGTTAAAAATATGAATGAAATAATATTTATTATTGCTATCAAAACATAGTTTATTAATAACTGAATCCATATAAGTGTATACTTTAGAGAATTTCACAAAAAACTATCTTGTTTCAAAGTATCGATAAGTTCAAAGACGAATCAGTCACTATTATCGAAAACAAAACGTCACTTAACTATGTGTCCCATAGTTATGTGATAAAAATGATGGTGAAACGAAATTTAATTTAGGGGCTAGTTTGGGGGAGCTTTTAAGCTAAAGGTCCCATACGTAGATGGTAGTATAGGGGATGTCGGTGAAAACGGGCATAACTCTGCCTTCTCGTTATATCTTAGAAAGTATTTTATATGTTCGCAAAAACTTAGGCCTTTTTAAAATAAGAAGCGTATTAGCGATTTCCATAATATAAATACACGTAGTAAACATGAAATTGTGATACCCAAATTTAGATTAACTAAAACTAGCAAGTCTTTTCTTATTAACAGTATCCGCTTTTATAACAAGTTGCCAAAGTCTGTTACAGAACTTGGCGATGGAAAATTCAAAACCCACATCAAACGTGTCCTTATCAAAAAAGCATATTATAAGATTAAAGACTACGGTGAAGACAAGGAAGTTTGGCATTAATTCCTTCTGCACATGTGGCTTCCCTGGTATCTCATTAACGGCAAAAATATGTAAATGTCTATTAACTGCTCCCTGCAATGTTTATGTTATTTATTTTTTACATACTTCCTTGACATAATCGATGTTTTTTTATTTCAACAAGGCTCTAAACTTTTATTATTTTAATCATATTTTATATAGTTTTTTTGTTAATGTGAGGACGTTGTAGGCTTAATATACTGTAGATCGTTTTCTATTTTGTTAAGTACCTGGTACTTTTCACGGGCCTACGCTGTCCTCTCATACTTTAAAAATTTTGTAAAAGCCAATTTTTTTTAAAAGAGTAACCGTGGAGTTTCTTGCCGGCTCTTCTCCATAGGAAACGACCAATTGGAACCGTGCATCTAGCTTCTGACGTTTCATAAGTGCCCATGTAGGCTTATATGAAATAAAAAAAAATTTGATTTTGATTTTTGATATCCCGATAGAACGTTCCCTTGGGTTAATTTCCGATTTCCAAGCGAGCAAAGTTAGTATTACATAATAACTTGTTTCAAACTTTCAACTCAACACAATTACTACGTACTAGAAATGCAATCAAAGTGAAAACCTAAATGTTTCATGAACTATTCAAATAACCGCTTGCGTCGCATCACAGTGACAGCGCGTCAAATAACCAACCAATAGCCGAATGTTGTTCCATGTATCTGCATTGTGTAGTACATATGAGCACGTGCTAGTGATGTACTGACAAATCAGTTCGTATCGATAGTTTGCCGACAGCTTCGTTATTAATATAGTCAGGCTACAAATCGTCTAACGCCGCCCGTAATTGTTTTTGGAGGTCGCAAATAAAACTCCGTAGAAAATACTATGAGTAAAGGAAAACTAAAAGTAATGTAGTCTTTGCATCAGAAATTTTCATTAGCGCGGTGTCCAGTAAAGGAACCTGCATAATGTCGGCAGTCCAGGATCTAATTACACCGCCTTTTAATGAGTATACCTACAGAAGAGCTACAGTTTTAGTAAGGATTCACGGAATTTTGAAGCACGTTATTAAACTCTAGTCAAAGAGCGAACTGATGAATCAAAAACCGTCAATATAATCTGAGCTCTTATCGCTTCCAACTAGAATTCCCAGGTCTAGTAGCTTTGTGGGTGCTACAGCAATACATACACGTGTGTATGGTAACGCGACAGCGCAGCTCTGCTAATCACGAGGAAACTTTGTCCCACCCTCTCCCCCCCCGATAGTGGTGCGAGCGATATCGATATCAAAGTCCTTTTAGATTGCCTCTAGTATAGGTAGGCATCAATTTATAGTCGCTAATGTGTTTGTAATTTCGCGATCATATCTGCCTGGAAATGTTTGGTGATTGATCAATAAACGAACGATGAGTAAAGGATGAATTGGGTGGTGATGTGTAGATTTTTTGCAACGTAGCAAATTTTTGAAAATATATGCGTTTTGAAAGGAATCATTTGGCTAAATGCTTTTGATGAATACTAAGCAAAGTGTAACGAAGTCATCATTGATCAGATTCTTTTAAATAAAGCACAAAAAAAACTTTTAAATTGGTTAAGTCTGTACATTCTATTCAATTTTACATAATCCACATCCTAAAACGCCGAATACATCACTAGCAGCGCACCAAAAATGTCAGTCGACAAAAAAGGTCGGAATAAAAACCGACAATCCAAATCCCCGCACTACACAACTACGGCTGGGAAGTATGCACTCCGTCAGAAAGTCTACGTGAATAATTCGAAACGGACGACCGAGCGTCGCGCCGAGGCACGGCCGTTGTACCGCAAAACGAGGTAGGGGGACTACAGAAGGACTACTAACTATGTTTGATCTGCTATTCATACGTGACTGATGCATAACAATATGGAATAGATGCAGATGCAATTTGTGTGCATATTTTTGGAACCTACGGTGTCTATTAGGAGGCGAATAAATGTCAATTTATTGACACTAACTATTTCTAAAGATTCTGGAGAAAAAAAAAGGAAGAGGCCCAAAAGACCTATTTCACCACAGATGTCATATATGTGACTAAGTAGATGGTGGAGTCAACTCTTCAGATTTAAAGCGTCTCCCGAAAGGGGAACAAAAGCTAGTCAACCCGTAAGGTGGGGATCAAGACCATTGGAAACCCCAACAGGTCACACTGCAGCATGTTTGAGCTTATCACGTACAGCAGCCATTTTGAGTGATCCAGTCTGCGGCAAGCCCTAAAAGCGTTAAAACCCCATGTGGCAGGCTTTTTGCGTTTTGTATTATTCATTTTGTCGAGTTTTGGGCTTTAGGCAACCGTCATGACCGCCAAGTTGCTTTGTAACATTGTGAGTGGTGTTGGCACTAACGATATTTGCGAAAAAGGACCTTCTGTCAACTTCTTATTCTGCGGTTATTGCCAACTCTGAAGCTGAATTAATAATAGTACGTCAAGGGGCGCGTTTTATACGTATTTACGATTCGAACCGCTGTAAAGGGATGCGGGTGGCCTAGCTATGCGTGGACTGGTCACGTCTCAAATGGACTATGAACGATCTTATTTTGGGTCAACGACAGGTCGAAGCCTTGAATATACAACCGTCGTAAAGACACCTTAACTGTTGCTTTTTTATTAACTCTTTACAATATTAAAAGTTTCAAACGACATTGTTAACATGTTTGAATACGTCGGGCCACATCTGCTGTAGCAAAACGACTGAAACATTATAATATTTGCAGGAATATTTTCATTGCGGTAGTTTGGATATTTGAATATTGTTATGAAATGGCTTTATAAGGATTTAAATGTAATTGCCATGTGGGATTTTCCGAGGGAATAGGCAGAAACTAGAGCACGTACACCTTTTGCTACGACTTCATTCATAGATGTAATATCTAATCCTGGAGAAGTTACTAGTAAAAAAATAAACCCTTGCCAATTGAATAACAGTCAGAAACTGCTGCAAAAACGAATAGGTTCCAGTCCATTCGTTCATTTCGAAAACCAAAACGTTCCCTTCAACCGACCGTTTCATAGCTAACGTTCACTCCGACTTCCTTTTCCGCAACGACCACTCGTCTACATTTCCTTAAGACCCCTCCGCACAAAATCCGAGCCACTTAACGTCTCAATCGCAACAATAACAGTCTGAAACGGCCCAATTAAAATCTGCCCCGACGCGTTTTCCAACTGAGTTGAATTTTTTTCCCTTAAGGTTCTGTGGTAATATTTACTTTTCATAATGTAGTTTTAACTTTATCTAAGAGTTTTAAAATGTTGTGTAAGCATTTTATGGTATTGATCTTTAGATATAAGTACATAATTATAATCACTGCACTTTGCACGACCATAGACAATTAAGTGATCATAACTATGCAAAAAGCTTTGGTTACAGGGTGGTCAGGGTGGTAATGACTCATTATGTTAAAACAAACACAGACCCAAGCTTCAAGTGTATTTTATTTTATATAGCCTTAAAAAATCTCTAAAACTAAAAACTTTAGTAAGTACTACATGATTAACGGCTTCATCTACACGCAGTCCTCAAAAGATATAATACATATCAGTTCACAACCTCTAAAATATTTATTCTACATAAGCTTCATAATATCGCCCGATTCTCACATTATTTGCGGAATCTTAAAATTTCGGCTGACGGCGTTCATTACTGGCTTGGCCGTTGGGGGTCGAGAAAAAAACGAATTCGTCCCGTAATCTGATGAACGCATAATTTCATTAGACCGGGCCGGGTCGTAAAGCGGGCCGCATTAAATAAACCCGGACCAAGAGATCGTATTTTAAAGTAGGAGTACCACTGGTTCGGATTTAGGTTAGATTAAATAGTGAATGGAATTATAGATCTTATTAAATGCTTGCTTAAAGGTTATAGTGATAATTTTAGATAATTTTGCAATACTGTAATTGTAGTCCCATCAAGTCATCAAAGGCTTCTCATTACACTGGGCAAGCCACGGGCAAGCTCTTAACTAGTAACAAAATCCGTCATTTGAAAATTCGGTAGCTTGGAATTTTGTGACTAGGAATAAGTAGAATTGACCAAACAATAAATTTTGTCCAAGTTTAATGAGCGTTCGACCGACTACCATAAACATAGCAAGCCAACCAACGCAAATAATAAGGAGATCTAAGAGCGAGGCCACACGAGCGTTACCGGTGCGTTGCGTCGTCGCACCGCTATGATTTCGACGGATTGGTTATTACACGGGCAATGCGGTGAAATATATTTGTACGCCTCACATAGAAGATCTACCGATCTGTAACATCTCGTACACTGTTGTAATTTGACCTATGTTTACAAATAAAGCATTTCGATTCTGATTCTGGTGTTGCAATGCAATGAGGCCAGTACTACGGCATCGCAGCGTTCCGGTGTAGAGTGTGTCATGTCAGTTAGTGAATAATCTACTATAAATATGCTCAACTCTCCCCTTTGATAGTATTCGCTGCGTTGCCGATACGGTGCGCGGCGTTACGACCCCTACATCCTCCCCGCTCCGTCTCCTTGGTCTCCTTGTCCGTTACGCGCACGCTGCGTCGTCGGATGACGTCGCAGCGCACCGTGTGGCATACCATGGACATTTATATGAAAAACGACGGAACGTCAACGCTCAGTCGTCCCAACGCATCCGTGTGGCCTCGCTCTAAGCCGCAAATAATTTGCTACGTCAAAGAAGTCAGTACGGATACAAAGTCACATAGCAAGGTCCGTGCAGCTAGCGGACATCGCAAGTATCGCAACAGTCCGCGCCCCGCATCCACACCAACGCGCGCATGCGTCGCACGAGCACGTGTCCATTGTACTTAAGACAGACGACTTTTTCTAATAAAGCATGACTTTAGAACTAGGAAAGGGTCGACACGAGGTAATGATGAGGTTGCAAGGGCATTCTATGTAGTTTTAAATCTACGATCCTTCTAACCGCATGGAGCTTCAATTCAAATGCCTGGTAACATGCAAGCTTCTTACTACTTATCGCAATACTATTACTGCTCGTAAAAACAAGTACGATAATTGGCAAAATAGACGTATAAGTCCTTCTTTGATTTATCTTACAATTCGGACGTCATAAATCCTGTGCCGTATGTGTAATGGAAACTAGCCACCACTACACAGCGACCTGGGGATTAAGCGCTCGTAAAGAGGGGGTAGCACGGCAATAACGTCTTCATGCACAAACTCGATTTAACCGCCAACCCCCATCCTAACTAAAACCAACCTTAGTTCGTGGATATAAGGTTTATATTCGCGTGTGATGATTCTTGGCAGTGTTTCAACGATAGTATGACACATGTCCATTTAGTAAGACCTTCAGCAGTTCCGTTTGTTTGGCATCATTTCTTCTGTTATTGAGGGGAGAGTCCAAATTGTTCGTATAATTTTCCGCGTTAGTGTCCCACTGTTTACATTAGGGAGAGTGTTGGGTAAAGTGGACTGTCTCGGAGTGCACACTACCGTCTCGGTTTCCTTGTCGAAGGGACGGCAAACAGTGATGTATCGTTGTAATATAGATGATTTATAAGAGCTTTAAATCTTTACGACAAACAGTTCTTCTGCTAAAATATTTTTGGTGCGTAATATGGTAAAACAAGTATTCTTCAAATATGCATCAGTCAGTCTGTTTAGGAAATCATCATCTGCTACCATCACCAAATTAAGCAAAAAACATCCCATTATTCTTGCGCCGTAAACTGTTGATATAATCTGTATGTCACCCCCTGTATTCATGAGTCAACCCCTGTCAATACTGTAGCTCGGGTCGCTAAGGATTTTGGGAGAGATGTTTCGCTTCAACTTACTGACAACAATACCTTTCATTATTGGAAAAAACCCCTGCCCGACTCATAAATTGAGTAGATAAAAGAAAAGGAACAAAGTAATTAGATCGAAAAGGTAAATTTCCAAGAAAGGGCATCGAAACTGACAACACGATACCATTAGGCAAGGCTTTCAGTGATATTTCCTCGAAGACCCCACCGGTAAACTAGACCGATTCTTATTGATAAATAAGTACGTCTTTCAACTTCCGAGAATATTAAAAACAGACTTCTTTCAGCATTCAGAAAATGTAGATATAACGAGATTCCCCCAACAAGTTTCTTGAGCTAATAACAATTTCCCGACGCTGGCCGACTCACAAAGAAAGCTTTCGAGCTAGTGTAGCTACTCGCACTGCTGTCAGTACACAGAGCAGTAAATACTTGGCGGCGAGTCGACACGCCAGCGGAATACTGAGTGGAGTGCCTTTAAGCGGGAGAGTTACTCGTCCCAGTGAGCGGGCTAGTGGGGAATTTAAATGAGGGAGAGTTAGTATTGCCAGTTGGTGGACTAGCTGTTAGTTGGTACAGGTCATCCTGGGTGCACGACACCATAATTAGAATAGAAAGAAAATGCCAGTTATCGTAAGTGTCGTATCGCATCGAAGGTCGTCCTTCGATGTTTTTATTTCAAACAAATGGTCTGGACATTTTATATTAATTGTCATCTTTATTACGCGATACGGGACGGCTGACATTTGTCAAAGTTAAATGTCAAACACAATCGAGTCTGATTACATTCAGTTGCACAAATAGCTCATCATTACTTACGGTGTACAAACAACGTTCAAGTACATTTGTCGTGTCATGGACGAGAGACGCGTTGGGCGCCAACATTATGCTGGCTGAATACTGAGTGAAATGTATACGTTTCGTAATTGTTACTTGTGGAAATTTCGTTAATATCTTTTATGTTCAGTAATTTGTGAATATGAAAATGCTATAGGCAACCAAACAACCCATTATCTTGCAACAAAATAATGTCAGAAGTTTTATTTATTTAGTTATTTATATAAATGGTTATCGATTTTATTTTTATCCTACATCTTTACCCAAAAGTGATCTTTGACGATGTTTGCCTACAATTAAAAAAAACAATAGGTACTTAAAACTTTTTATTATTTATTATTATTTTATGATTTAACTAAGTTTTTATTTTTTTTTCTTTACTTCACAATATTTATTAATTGATACCTATACTATCGTCACCGCTAGCCAAAAAACAATGACTTGACACCAGCAACGTAACCCGTCAACGGCTTCCACTATTCAAAATTCGAACCGCGTTCAAACGCGGCTGCTAACGATCCCCTCTCTCGTTAAAAGGGTAGACTGTACAAACTCCGACTACCCTCATTCGTCGCGAGATTCTGTTGGCATACGTCGCAAACTGAAGATAACCGTCGGTTTAATGTGCTGCGCTGGTAATCTTTACATTGTGCGAGCTCTATCTGGAGGTTTAATGTCGTCTTGTTAATGTAAGCAATGTCATGAGGTTGGAAATAGACGGTATATTTTGTTTTAGTTGTAATGTAGTCTTAAATAAAACTAACAAATAATTGTTTTATTAAGTGCTGCCCGTAATTATATATAAAAAATTATAAGTATGGCTAAAATGTCAGAAATATTAATTGGTATAATTGGTTATGAAATAGCACATCATTAGAACGTACCAAGGCAAAGTACTTTCCAGAAAAAGATGCCTGTGTCAAACATTCAAAACATTAATGACATATCAAAACCAATCTCAAAATAGGAAACACGAGCCAGCTCATGTTACTCGGTATCGATCGATGCATCAACTGTATGCATACGTATAGTACGGCATAGCCCCAGCACAACATAAATAGGTACAGAAGGACAGCTCAAAACAACGGGGACAAACGCATGCATACAAAGACACGCTTATTAACCCAAAGGGCATTCGCGACTGGCATGCGACCGAGATCTCCGTACGTACGCGTCTCTGTGTGCATGCGCCTGTTTTCGTTCGTTGTATGGAGCCGACCTTCTGTACTCTGTATATTTTGTGGTCCCATGTTGGGCGCCAGTTCCCGGAATAGGCAAGCCGAGGCAGAGAATGCAACTCGACGCTATATTGCGCCCGTCAGTGACGTTACGAGAGCTTTAGCGTGAATCTAATCGAAATTAATCAATTCTGTTTACCGATATAACTCTGGGAATAAAATGCATTTTCATTTAATTTCAAGAGATGGCTGTTTTAATAACACATATTGTAACTTAGCTACTTAAATTACTAAACACATGTCTCTGTAGATGAATTTGTGATAAGTACATACACTTATTATATGCGTGATAGAAAAATAATAAACGAATTACCTATCTCTAGTCTCTACTCCCTACTTCATAGTGCGTCGACATTCGACAGTACGCAAAGGACGACATTACAATCTAATGTCGTCCGTATCTGCGGGTGTTTAGCCCTAATGCGAACTTGTGGTTAGCGCTCGACTCGTGACAGCGCCGCTAATGGGCTCTGTGATGTTGACCTACACGGGCATACGAGAGGGTAGTCATGTGTTGAAGAGATCTTTATCTCTGTTTTCTAACTACACACAGTTAGTTGTCACGATGTGCTACGTACTAGCATAACATTTCGGACTACGGGCATGTTGTTTACAGGAAATAACAGGTTTTCTTTGAGACAGAAAGGTAATGTCTGTTGTTTTTGGATAGTAGTAGCAATGACGTATTATAAATAGACATAGCCATGAATGTAGCTACATACTTGCATACAATCAGGTACAATGCGTGAAGAAAAGGAAACACCTATACCGATATCTGTTGTTGGAAAGAGATGAACATACATATTAAGTTACGTCACTAGCTGCTGCAAGTCATGATTGTAAAAAACATTTTAATAAAAAAATACAGTAGTTACGCATGAGACGTTTTTCTTTACTCTCACAGTAGTAATGTAATTTGTATATCGTGTATAGACACGGGAAGGCATTTTCTTTACAAATGATTGCTGAGAATTGCGAGTGATAGTGACGTGTAGCTGCGTCACTGGATGGCGCGCGACTAATTCCAAGTCAGGCAATTGCCTTGCTTTTACTTTGCCATTATTGAGCGCGGGTAACGCATCTAGTAAAGGTCATCATTGAATAGTAGTGGGTACTTTCAAATGATTTATTCCTTTAATTTCCACTCACTTTTACAATATAAGGCTATATCGTATCGCAATTTGTGTTTCGCGCAGTATGAGTCGTGAAATGGCTGCTAGTGGGCGCTATGTACAACTCTTCAAATAGTGAGCGGAGCCCGAGTAGTAGTTTGAAGAACGTGAGGTTTTGATACAAGAAAATAACTGCAGAGATTATTTATTTCTTCGTAGAACAGTGAAAGATGCATGTTTGCATACTCAACTAACAATTGTACAGCTACCAGTTTTGATGTAAGTCAGGCTGCTTCAAGAATATATCAGACGCACATGTGCAAAAGTAGGTAACTCGTCATTTATTAATCCACTTTTCCCATAAATATCACGATACATAAATACAAATAGGATCATTAAACAAAAGGCCAATATGATGGTAATCAAAAAAATTACAGCGCGAGGCTGCATGATGAATGAGGCAGCGGGACGGAGGCGCGGGGTGAGCTGTAAAAATAAACAAGTCGCCGCCGTTACGACAAATAACCCTCAGACTTCTGCCGAGCATGCGCTCTGCGAAGCTAAGAGCTAGGATGCCATGATATTAAAGGTAGTCAAGAATGAAATTATAAATATTTTCTGACACAGAAGAACAAAGACAAGTAAGCTACTAGGGAATAAAATTCACTGTAATCGAAAACAAGGCTTGCTAGTTATAAATGTTACAAACATTAACTACGTTTTTCAGATGATGCTCAGAAGCTTTACTGACTGGAAACACAAGTTCTAGGAAAACAACTGTAAAATAAAAAGAAGTCCCCCCCTGGAAGCCAACAAAGGCTACTGGCGCGTAGCGCCCAACAAGGATCGAGCCAAAGGATACATTGCAATATTCATAAAAAATCACGAAAAAGGATCACTTTTAATTACCAAGCGTTATTGTACGAAGCTTTCACCTGAATCTAATTTCCGACAACATGTATATTATAGGTGGGCTGCAGCCCCTGTTGCTAGACAACAAGAGATGTACCTAGATGCTCATTGGATTGCGTAGCATCCTGTCAATAGGAGTGAGTTAATGAATGGTCAATCATTTCAATTTTGGATATTATGTTATTGATATTATGTGATATTCTACAGCTACTTGATAAATGGATATCGTGGGACGGTTTATGTAGTTGATTGCGATGGTAATTATTTTGTAACTAAAATCCATCCTTCACTCTTTAATACCACATACCTAGAGATATTTAGTAGGGTCATGTAATGACTTTATAGCGTATGATTATTTTAAGTAGGAAATAAACAACAGATCTCATCTCTTCGTTGGTAACGTAAATCTTTTGAGGGATACTTTCTTTGCAGAAAGACATTCTAGTTTGAGGGCCAGACTTCAAAGAGATATACACGACAAGTGGTTGCGACTTGCGACAAAGCGGTCACTATCACAAACATCAGCGGCCGAGTGGTGGCGGTACAAAGCGACACTCCACTCGGGAAGGCTCACACAAGACTTTAACTCTACTGTTGTAGCTTGTATTTTATAAGGGAGTAGTCAGAATTTTAAATGTAATGTTGGGTTGCAGCGATCAGATGGACATCTCGTTATGCTAAATACAAATATTCAGTGAGGAAGTGTGACTAGAACCATTGCTCGTGTTTAATTTGCATAATTGTGTACATTTGGAATTGATACTTTAAGCATCGGATGAAATCAATATGTCATCACAATTACTATTCTCGAGATACAAATATTATTAAAGTAACTGCAAGGTACTCTGTTACAATTCACAAACTAGCCTACTAAGCTCTATCCCTATCCAAACTATCAAACAAGCATCGCACGTGAGCTAGCAGGCAACAGGAGTTACTCTTCAAGTCAGTGTGGGTGGAAACAAAAGCGGAACAACACATGACAGCTGCCCCACGCTGGGCGCCAGTAAGACTTTGTGCGAGTTCGTGTATTGGAATTGGCACTTTGTCGGAAAGTTTAGCATTGTTGTCCAGTTAGCTTCGTTATTAATTTTCAGAATTCTTTTTTATTGTATGCCACAATTATAACAGCGCATGTAATTTCCGGATAAGGGCTCGTTTTAAGTAAAGGGAGTTTTAAAGTAATTATTTTTTTGTCCGTGTGGTGCCGGACGTAAATAATAGCACCATCCTATTTCTTCCCGTGGGTGTCGTAAAAGGCAACTAAGGGACTTACTAGAGAATGGGCAGCAGCAGTCTCTATGCATTTTAACACCATACTGCGATCGAAAACCTGCCTGCCAAGCGTGGCGGTTATGGCAAACCCCCCCCTTTGGGGGAGGCCTATGTCCAGCAGTGGACGTCTTTCGGTTGAAATGATGATGAATTTTCCTGCTAGACAACAAATCGAATTCTTAACATTTTCCTTCAGATTGTATATTAGCTCTAAAAAAAAAAGGCAAATCAAGATGTGTTATCTGCAAAAAACGCTGCT
Source organism: Tiliacea aurago (assembly GCA_948098905.1). Classification (NCBI taxonomy): domain Eukaryota; kingdom Metazoa; phylum Arthropoda; class Insecta; order Lepidoptera; family Noctuidae; genus Tiliacea; species Tiliacea aurago. The sequence continues at coordinate 22,843,526 of OX402597.1, read as the reverse complement.
GTATGAAGCAACCGTTCTCTCTTTTATGTAACTCAACATTGTAAGTCAATATTACCATACATACTATTCAAGGACAGCCAAGTCGTAACGTTCAGTATTCAACTAATGGCCGTACCAGTTGTCACGATTGTTTTCCCGCTCAGCAGAGGTTTGTTCAATGCGACGGCTTTTATATCGATGACTTTCTGCAGTAAATAACCGCTTCTTTCGTTTGCAGTTTTTTACATTGTTGATATAATAACCGGTCTACATTGTTGTTTATGACATAGCTTTTCAGGCGAAAAACCTTATGGAACAGAATTTTTATCATTATTAGTCTTAACTAATTGACTTTCAAAGAAATGTTTCGTAATTAACTGAACAAATAGTCTTTGGTTTTCTTTAAGATGTCAATTAACAGTAAGAACTGAAAACAACTTGTAAATAAATCAAGAATAATCGAAGCAGATAAAAACAGGCACTAGAAAATGTTTCGTTTCTTAATAGAAATCCAGTTCAGTCAAGCTTTCATAAATAGTCAAGCATTTTTGTACTGCAGCTAGAAACGACTTATTTATTACGTGAAAAACGCAACGAATCACCTAACAGACAAGCCGCAGTATTTTTCAACGGAGCACAAGTCACGTCAACTATCCAGCCGTTGTTGTTCAAACTTGTTGAGTGCTACTCACCAGTAGGCAGCGCTACCGGCGTAACAAATGGACTGTTCTAAAATGTTTGTACCCATCTCAAAAACAAAACATTATCACAGGGCATGTACAGCTGAATCGAGGATAGTCTGAAATTAGCTTGATGTGAATAAGTGTTGATAAAAACATATCAACATTCAAAATATTTTATTTACGTATAGGTAAGGGCACTTGTGTTTCGCCAGAAGTTGGGTGCACGGTTCCAATTGGTAATTTCCTATGGTTATCGAATCCAGAGGAGTCATTTAAATCTTTTGATCTTTACAGCACACAAGTAGCATCTATGAATACAGGCATTCATGGACGGAAGTTTGTAAGCATCATTCAAAGCTACATGCTGGTCTTGCTGCACAACCACTCACTTGTTAAAATTGATGGGATGAGATGCTTCCCTTTTTTGTGTGACATTACGATCTTATTGTTTATATTTATTTAATCAACATGAAGACATCGTCATGACGTGCAGCTTCCGACTATTTGTTTGTTTTTTATAGTACTTAGATCTGTTTTGTGTAACCTTCGAGTTTATTACAAGTATTATGTTTTCATACGCACATTTTTTCTGTGACAAATAAAATTATTTTTCTTTCTTTCTTTTTCTTTCTAATCAAGTTTTAAGTTGTTAAATACTTCAATAGGTAATAATGATTTTCATTCCTTCTGCTAGTAAAATTTTACTAATCTTTCAAATTATAGTTTTGTATAATTTAGAAGCATTTTTTGAATTTTATTAATGTGAGTACCATGGAGCTGTTTATTACAATAAGATGTATGTTGACTTAAAAAAACCTTGGCAGTCGAGAGTTTGTCATGCTCCTTATATGTCTCGCTGAGGGTTGAGCTGGATGGTGCTGAACTGCTGATCCACGCGTCATGTTCGTGAACGGACACCGTCGGTTGAGACGGTCATCTCTTAACTGCCAGCGCTTATTTTTAATCTTAATATTTGATTTGATTTTTTTTTTTTTTTTATTGTTCTCACATATAGAAGCAACAAGACTAATGTACCCAGGATTTTGTAATATCTTGATTTAAAAGAGTGTCCTTGGAGTTTCTTGCACGTTCTTCTCCATAGAGATCTACGTTTTGAAAAGGGCAACTAGCTTCAACTCATTGACAGACTCATTGACAGTTCAATAGTCACTGTAATTGGTTTAATGGAAACAATGCTTTGCGTTTGAGAGTTTAACATATAGCCACAAACAGAATTAGGGTTGTCTTATGCAACGTTTCTGCAATTCAAAGTTATCAAAGGCATAGCCCGCCACACTTATTACATGTCAATGTGCCCCTGCAGTGTTGTATTTTGTACGATAATTATCGTATTTGTACGATTATTTGTCATAAAGTACGATATACTATCCTTATTCAACAATCGTACGCAAAAATACAATAAATTCTATGTTGACAAGTTATCTTACTGTCATCATGTCATGCGATCAATAAAACTTTGCAAATTGGTAATTGCACCGATTACGAACCCCCAGAAGAAATTTAAAAAAGGGCCAATGACAAAAATACTGACTGAATGTAGTGCATTGAACAGATTGCTGATTTTCATTTACTCAATATCTTTATTGCTTTACCATAATGTGAACTTAGGTGGTAACTATATAATTAAGATCATTATGGACCCTGTAGGGCACAGCAAAAGGGTACGAGAGAGGAAGCCCTGTTTTAGGACATCATTAATAAGTTGTTGTTGTTGTGTAAAATGTTTTAATTTACTTACGTATCTTAGAATGACCAATTGATCATTCTAAGTTATGTGATACATTTTTGGTTCCTTTACTTATTCTTCCTCTAAAGTGTTAACCTGGGAAAAATTTCCGTGTTTGACTCTGATGTACGATATTTTATCTGTCCGATTCAAACACTGCGGCCTTGCTGTTACTTGGAAGTGGTCAATAAATGGTTACTCACTAAATAATGTAGGTATACGAAGAAGCTCGGGTTCCACGGGCCGTGGGAAGCCACACGTGGCGACGTTTAAGAACATAAGACGGTGGTAAGTACAGGAAAACCCAAGTACCCTTCTCTCATTATAGTTGCAACTAATCATCAGATTGTAAGTGGTTTACAAGTTCCTTTAGGTAATTGAAAGGGCAAGACGGAAGAAATTAAATGATTAAAAAAATAAAAAATAAAACGCCGAGTATTTTGCGAAATGTGAATAAGTACTTCACCCAAGGGGGGGTTTGCCATAATCGCCATGCTTGGCAGGCGGGTTGGCGATCGCAGTACGGTGTTAAAATGCATAGAGAATGCTGCTGCCCATACTCAAGTCCCTTAGTCGCCTTTTACGACACCCACGGGAAGAAATAGGATGGTGCTATTCTTTACGTCCGGCACCACACGGAATTCACACGAAGTTACTTTTACAATAGAACAAAAATATACAACAAACTAAAAAGGCGCTCACTTCGCACCACAAAAGAAGTCATACTAATTTATTATCACTAACTTTCAAACGGAACCTACATCACGACTAACGCCATCTACTGGGACAAGTGGAGTACCGTTGTATACTAGCGCTTTGTAACTAGTTTATTTTAAACAAGGGAGATTAAGCTTTTGGCCAAATGATCACGACCTAAGTTGCAAAGCTTATTAAATTAAGCATTGTTAAGCATGCTATCACAACAGATGAGGTAGTTTTGGTTTCATGAATAAGCTATGTTTCAATTATACGCTTGCAAACAGTTCTGTGTCTCATCGATAGCGCTAGTAGCTCGCGCCAGTAACTCCGCCCATTGTATGTACGTTTTGTATTGTTTAAAATCTATTTTTTGTAATGTATTTTCTGGTGTACAATATAGAATATATAAATAAATAACTCGTGCCAGCAACTCGCGCCAGTAGCTAGGCGAGTCGAGTAGGACAGTGTCACGTTATTTTCAGTGTGTATCGATATGTTCGCGCCGGGAATGGTTGCGGGTACCGTTACTGCTTTGTGGCTACGTTACTGAGGAGTGGGAAAGCGTTTAAAAAGTGAAACATTTTCCGGTGGAAACTATTTTGTGTTGATGTTGAAGATTCGGCATAAAATAATACTGTTCAATTAAAGTGGCGAGCGGGAGAAAAGCGGCTTTGTGGATATCTAACTAAATAAGTGAGATTAAGGCGACGATAACCGACTTTTAATTATTGAATACTGAAGATCACGTCTAAACGAGTAGTGTTTTTTTTTCCATCATTAGATTTGAAAAAAATATATGTTAAATTAGAGCATTTTCACAATAACTTGTGAATATTTTAGATTATGATTATATTACATGGTGAAATTAATTTATAAAGTTATGTCTAACGCGGATAAAAAAACTGAGAATGGCGCAAAATCTACAAAGCGTATTTTTCTGAAACTTTCACCAATTTAAAGATAATTTAACTATTGATATTTTAGTATACGCGTTTTATTAAAATACCTTTTGTTTTGTGTATCATAAATTAATAATGCGTCAAATTGGGGACAGCGCTACTTGATGGGAGAGTCCTATTACTGGCTGAACGTACGACGCGTTGTGTGAGCTCAGTACAGAACACGCAAGCTAACTACTCAAGGTCACTGGCATATATCTCCGTCTTAAATTGAGAAATCTAACAGAAATCAAATCAGTTAGAATTACAGAGAATAATGTGTATTGCTGGCTTAATTAAATTACTACTACTTCGCCGTTATCAAACAAACTCAATACAATAGCAATGTCTGGAATCGATAAACAAACCGTCATACCAAAATAAATATTACCTAAGAAAATCTTTCGGTTTAGTCATTCGATAAATAAAGGTAAAAGAATCTTTTGTTCAGGAAATCCGGAGAAGTTCCCTAATTAACAATATCTTGTATAATCCTGTCGCCGACAAATCACAGTTGTGTGGGAGCGCAAAGAAAATACGGGAGCTTCCAATCGGCACTCTTATTGTCTATAGCCGAGTGAAAAGATGGGGCGAGTGAGAGCGGCGCCATGAGCGGAGCGGAGGGAGGGAAAATTATGTATGATTTGTGGGAAAATGTGCGCCTTCTTCCCATGGGGGTAGGCAGAAACTATAGAACGCAACCTGCTACGCTCGCTACATACTCTTTTTGCTTCGTTTACGTTCATACATCAGTACCCCAAGTGTAAGTTTGCAAGAGAGTAAACGTAACTAGCACGTTTGCGTTTAGATTTTTATTCTCACTCTTATACTCTTATCATTATGATCTATCGGTCAAATTTTAACGCAAACGAAATAGTTACGTTTACTTTCTTGCAAACTTACACTCGGGGTACTGGTCATACACGCACGCCTTACCTTAGCAATTTTTTTATTAAATTCCTTTTAAGGTGTTTTCTTGTATGTTTTTATGCCAATAAACGAATTTTCTTTCGTTCTTTCTTTCCTAGTTATTACATTCTGTCGAAATAAAATGGAGCGTTCGTTATTATATTCAGGTCCATTTCGCGATTGGGGAAAGGGAGGTCTTAGTCCTGCAGTAGGACAATACAGGCTCGTTAGATTACATACTTTTTAATTCCTAACAATCCCTTGTTATCACACATTTAAATTATAACTTTATTATTCTTTGCAGAAATGCGATATGGTAAAATTTATGCGTTGATTAATCCAGAAAAGGCTAAAATGTCATCATCATCATCATTCATAATTTCAGCCGAAAGTCGTCCACTGCTGGACATAGGCTTCCCCCATAGCGGGGGGTTTGCAATAATTGCCATGCTTGGCAGGCGGGTTTGCGACCGCAGTATGGTGTTAAAATGCATAGATAACGCTGCAGCCCATTCTCTAGTAAATCCCTTAGTCGCCTTTTACGACACCCACGGGATGAAATAGGATGGTGCTATTCTTTACGTCCGGCACCACACAGACACAAGGCTAAAATGTGAAATACATTTTCAATCTATGGCAGATTCTGGTCACTTCGTTAGCCGATCAATGAACACTGGCTTGAAACCAAATGATCACTATCAACAACAAAACCACACTCGACCTCCTTAACAAAACTGCTCTCCTATCTCCAGACCCCCTACAACTGAGACCACACCTCACGCCGCCTGTTCGCAGCGCCACAAATGGCTTTCCAATAATCCGAGCTTTGACGCGTCTCCTTCCGTTAGACCCTCAAATTAGTACTCGACGCTATGGTCCAATGTCCTGTTGAATGGTGCTAATCTTGTGGCTTATTTGTAAGCTACCAAGTTCGATCGAATAATTTGGCATAATAAATTGAGGTTACGATAAGAATCATTTTAAAGCCGCCTAATGCCTCGTTTCACTAATGGTAGCAAACCCTCCTGGAGCGTTTGCTAACTTAGGTTCAATTCCAGTGACGAGAAATCTATTTCCCTATTTTTTTTTATTGTGAAAATCTCAGTACCAGCCTAGAGTCTGGATTAGTTCCCGAATAATAGCAAGAAGCTCGCACCATTTATATTTAAATTCTTTATAATTAGAAAATTATAAAGAATTTAAATATAACTGGTGAAAATGAAATGCCTCACACCTCTGCTTACCTTCGGTTACGAACATATGTGTACTCGTAGCCAGTTTATATTCGTTTACACCTCAAAGCAGACATTGTCGTTGACGCGGATCAGTTCCGTCCGTGCCGCGTCACTTCCGCGACGGAATAAGTCATAGCGGTGAGCGGATCGATGGAGGTCGTCTATGTCAGAGCAGTTAGATGAACGGTGACACATAAGGTAGCTTATGTGTGGAGATTAGCTTGCATGTCTTAGTAACCCTGCAAGTACATCATACTAACATGACGCGAGTCGTCCGCGCTGCATCGCTGCCGTCGCGGAATGATTCATAGCGGTGAGATGATCGATGGGGACTGTCTATGTCTGAGTGGTTAGGTCGCAACGAGTGACCTAGCTTATGTGTAGAGATTAATACAAAAGGGAGGCGGTAGAGTTACAGCAAGATATCATTTAACTTTATTTCCGCCAGTCAAATAAAATACTTTAAAACATAAATATTCTTATTATAAATTAAAAAAACCGGCCAAGTGCGTGTCGCCACGCACAATGAAGGGTTCCGTAGTTCGGATGAATTTATCACAAAAACAAACTTAACATTGTAGTTGAAAAACATGTTCTCCCGTACATCGATATACGTCACGGTCAATTCTCCAACTCCAAATATAAGTTGGCCGACTATTACTCGTTAACTTGTAAAGCCTACTTAGCTGTGATAGTTTTCCTTTTAATTTCGTTATATATACTACTGCCATACATTTTGGTACATTTCCAAAAACAATCATTTAGCTGGCAAGGGGGGGCACGTTGACACGTTGACTAACAAAATTTTGCACTTTAAAGCTTAATATTACGTAAAGGACGCCTGCATTCAAAAATGGTTTGCACATACTCGCATGTTTTTGAACGGCCTATCCAATGATACCCCACACCATGACATAGACGAGAAAAATATCATCCTCACTTTAAGTGTAAGATAGTAGTAGAACTAGTAGATTGTTGCACCGAGCGCAAAGTGAGTCATTAATGCACGAGTGTTATGTTGGTAAAAGTAATAAATTAGCACGAGTGCATTAATTACTCACTTTAGCAAGGTGCGTAATCTACTTTTATTTCTGTTTTGTAGTAATTAATGATAACATTACTACGTAGTTGAAAGAAAAAATATTTTCAAGATGTTATTTTACCACTTTGTCGGCGTGATTAGCCTAGTCTACAGTAAACACCGCGAAAAGCAATTTTGCGTTTTTTTTTTTTGCGAAATATAATTGAAGGGTAATATAAAATCGCTATAAGCTTATAGTCGACACCAATCCAAACTCAATATACGCGAAATACCAATATGTAACGTTATCCAGACTCCCTCCCGTCATCACTACACTTGCTACACACAAAGGACATATGTCACAACTGCCACAATATAAAACAGAACGTATGACATCGAAATAAGGACGAAATTTGAACTGATGCGAAAGGCATACAAGTATATGTTTAAACATAGCTGGATAGGAAAAAGCTTTTATTTGTTGTATTTAAATGATTACATTTGGGTCAATGTGTTTGAACAGAAAGACATGTTTCATTGAACAAATACTAATACACTAATTTAATTGTACTTATAGCATTTCCCATCGAACCCCATCCTAGTTTATATTGGGTTTGGCAGGTACGTCATTAGTTCATGCTATAATGAGACAATTGTCAGTCAAGAAGGTTAGCAACGAGGCTGAGACCCCAAGGTTTGCGGGATGAACGCTCCCCCGGATTTAGAAAGCCTATTGAAATGAACTTCATCCTTTAGTAAACTGGGTGTACAAGTATCATCACGTGTAAAAGTTCTTAGGAATCCTAATGTCAGTCTAGAAATACTGAATAACGGTTGAGACGGAAGTAAGCTCGTCTATGCTTAAAAATCTTATAAAAAATCCACTCAGTAATCTCACGAAACCGGATTGCAAAAGCACAAATTAAGTTTCCTGCGACCCTCCTTACTTTCGTAACCCGAAAAAAATAATCTTGGAGAGAATTAAGTAATTTCCCTATTCCATGAACAAAGGGTAATAAAGTGTGCGCTAGGAACTCTTACAAAAGACGGTGGTAAGGGATGTCGGCACGTGGTAGGGGTGGGGGAGGAGGCGCCGACAGCGATACCCTGCGCGCACTTAAGATGGTGTATTGTTACCGGTAGGGTTGGTCTGGGGGATAGAGTAGCTTGGTTGCAGGTGGGGCAATCATTTGTGGGTTGGAGTTTTGTGCCTAGGTGGGTTCAGGTCGTCGAAACAACATTTTCAGCGATATACAACATTATTTTTAGTATGTGCGAAACCTGAATATAGTTTGTTCCGAATAAGGAACTAAATCGATTTCAATAATTTTACACCATGTTATATTTTGTCCCAAAAATATTTAAGTGTGATGGAAAATGTTATCACCATTTAATTACTTACAATACAATCGCCGTAGGGTTAGGTACCTACTGTCAAATTATTATCAATGAGCTCAAGACGAACTTGGAGGCGCGGGGGCGCCCGCCGTTAGCATGTTTTTGTACGGACAACCCGGTAACATAACAACCTTATAACTTTGTGATTTTTCATGATACAGTTTTGAAATTTTGTACATAGATTCTTTACATAAAAATACTAGACACGTGCTTCGGGTGTCGCATATACTAAAACTAATATTGTATAGTACGGAAATTACTGAATAAAATAATACCCACTGCGGTTTTAGTCATCATGAGTAATGTACCTATGTAGTTCCCAGAATGATCAGGAATTAACTCATTCAATCAATCTGCCCGCCTTTTTCCCAACTAGGCTGGGGTCAGCTTCCAGTCTAACCGGATGCGGCTGAATACCAGCATTAACTCATTCCAATAATTAAAATTACTATCCAGCCATTTGGATACTACGAAGGAATAGGAAATCTGACATACATAATTACGTAGATACATGCGTAAAGCCTCTTTATTGCAGTCGGTCAGATGTATTGAAGCTGACACGTATTGATGTGAAACATTTATAGGCGTACGTAAAACCAATTGCTGGCGGGGCGACGCATGCCGCGTGGCGATTCACCGCTTACTCCGCGCGCACGCAACCTTTTGTTTGATTTCGATGTTTCCATCTGCCAGGCGTCCCGTGACGGCTATTTTTTAAATATTAATTCGAAACAATCGGAATAAAATAACAAATCAATAACCGCTAGGCCTATTTGTTAAATATGGGTCTTCTGCCTCCAAGGGGCAACCTCAACGTAGGTACTAAACTTCAAACGAAGTTCTTGCTACTTACTCTTTGGTAAATCTTGGTAAGGAGGGGAAGCACTTTATGGACATCCACAGGTGGTTAGCCATTTTAGCGGCTATATTGTTATGCGCCATATTAGAGGCGCCTTTAAAAGGTTTCGAGATGTGAAGAAGGAGTTGGGATGAATGCAGATTTTTTGATGGGTAACATCTTTCCTCTCGCTTTCTGAGGGGGAGATTTCGTGAAAAGGGACGGAAGTGTGTAACAGGAAGTGACAGCTTGAGCACGGAATAAGTAAGTACTTTTTAATAGCATGGAATTAGTAAGTACTTTATAATAGCATGTAATTAGTGTACTCATGGAATTAGTAAATTCGACCACCTCTACTTACAATCAATGTAGTACACATAGATTGTAAGTAGAGGTGGTCGAATTTTGACCAGTGTGCGACCACTAGTAATGAATTTCAGTATTTAGGTTTTTTTTTTTAAATTTGTAGCTGCTCAGTTGCTTATTAACAAGGTGAGATGTCAGTTATTTCACATCATATGCGACTACTGCAAGATACACTCGGTTTTCACAAACACTTGTAAGTACGTCATACTACACAGAATTTTATTTTAATCCGTACCAGTAACCCGTACGCAAATTTTTACAAATTACACTTTAGCGAGTTTTATTACACACAACTTTTTTATTTTCATATTTTTTAGTACAAAAAAATAAAGTTATCGTTAACGAAAGATGTATAAATTGAAATTTTTTAATTTGAAACTTTGAAAGTTTTTATGGTGACTTGCCGGCCGGCGCGTGTAGCGGACCGTGCGAAGGTACCAAAACAGCTGTGCGCTCGCCCGGATTTACCTGCGTAGGGTTTTACCCGACTGCCAAGGAAGGGTGATTTAGGTATTTTATTCGGATTTCAAGTCGAAAAAAAAAGCATTAAACAAATAAAGGAAATGTGTCCTATTACTGATATTTAACCACCAAAAAAAAATTGCGCATTAGTGACAATTGTTTTTCGGTATAAGTGACTGAAACAGATGAGCTCGGTTGTTGAACATGGTAGTTATGTAACATACCTTGGTCAGGCTTCTCGACTTTGTTCGGCGTTAGCCTCCGGTCCGCGAGCGCTGAACTCGGCTGCTTCGGGCTGTTCCGTTTCGAACTACTGCGAGACATCACCAGTGATTGAGGTATCTGTGAAGAGAGCGGTCGTGTTAGAACGGTAATAGATGATAGTAGTAACGATTAATATAAAAATAGACTTGATTGAAATATTTTACAGTAAATTTCGTAATCGTAGCGTTTTATAGGGGAAAAATTTACTATTGTTCAAAGACAATAGGAATAGAGATTACTTTATTCTTTTCGCAAATACTTGAGCAGTAGAAAAAAATGGTCACACGAATCGTGATATCGATGTTGTTGATTGCAAAACTGCTTTTTATAAGTTTCCAATTTAGCTAGAAAACGAAACTAGTCTTTTATTACAAATATACATTAGTTTTTGTTTATACTAAACCCGAAAAGGGGTCATTGTACTCATCATTTTGAACAATTTTTTCTATGGGACCAACCTTGAAATTGCAAAAATAGAATCAGCTGTTCCATACATTTTGTCGATTTAAGTGAGCACAAATGTATAAAACAGCTGATATTTTTGTTGAAAAAATTGTTCAAAATGATGAGTACAATGACCCCTTTTCAGGTTTAGTATAAACAAAAGCTAATGTTGTATATCATCCTATATTATTGTACTGAGTCCTAATACAATAAAGCATATGGCATGCCACTATGACATCAAAATTAAATCCCATCGTGTAAATCAGGCTTTAGGAGCAATGCTGTAAGAACATTTTCTATTGGAAATGGTTAGATTTTTGAATGAGATTTTTTTTCTTTGATTGAACATGATACCCACAAGTTTGTCGGAGCGGTCCCCGGACGGCAGGCGCGCGATGGTGACGTCGGCGGAGTCCTCGGGCGGCGGCGGCTGCTGCAGCCAGTTGTACTCGCGCTTGTCCACCGGCACGCCGCGCCGCTCGTAGTCCTGCGCCTGCGTCCTACCCAACACAGCTCGTCAGCACTAGTGGCCCGGCCCCGAGCGGAGCAATCACGAAAATGTTGTCAGGAAACTTTTTAGTATGAACGTGGACGGCTTTAAGAGTATGAAGACCAAAGTAATTTTATTCTATGTGCATCGTCTTCACATATAATTATATAATGAATGTACCTATAAAAATATTGTACAAGATTTTAAAAGAATACCGGTGGAGTTTCTTGCCCATTCTTCTCCATACGAAACTACCTTTTGGAAGGGGCGACTAGAATCAATTCAATTTTTTTGTAAATATTGACGTTCAAAAGTGCCTTTAATGCTTATTTGAAATAAACAATTTGACTTTGAAAGAAAAGATGGATGGACTGCGTGAAAGATGATATGACTAGAAACGGAATGACTACCGAGATGACGTCTAATAGAGAAATCTGGATAAAAAAAAGACGTTACGCCAACCATAATGGCAGGACAATAATGACTACAAGACAACTTTATTACACACTAGCTTTTGCCCACGGCTTCACCCACGTGGAGATCCGAAATTAACCCACGGGACTACTGGGATTAAAAGTATCCCACGTCCTAGCCCCAGGTCATAGACTAAGTGCGGAAACCAAACCCGCTAACATAGAACATAGAACCCCAGGTCATGGTTTACCCGTTTTAGCGTAACCAACAAACAAACTCACTTCCGCATTAATTTATAATATTAGTTAGGATGATTGTGGTCAACGTTTATCTCAAAAAAAAAAACTCGGTAACCATGGTGTCAAGTCGCGCCGCCCCCGAGCGCACCGCGCGCGTGGCCGCACCACTGTGAGTGACACTCTTCCTACAGCGCGTTGTGCGAGCAATTAAGAGTGTGAGAAACGTACTAATAAACTTTACTATAAAGCCAATGACCAAAAGTGGTGCAATTCAATTATTTTTCGAAACATTATTATGTAGATGCAGCATAATATGACGAACAAAAGTTAATAAGCGGTAACCTAACCTAACATCAATCGGAAGCGACTTATATAAATAACAATTTTCTTTTTAACTTTATTCATCATCTAAAAGCAGAATTGTACAGCTTAGAGCTTATTTTTTACATAAAAATTCAAGTTCAAATACATATTATATATCATCTCGGACTGCATTTGTAGAAAAATCGTTTACTTATCAATTCATTTTTGTGAGACTTTTTGGGCTTCTGACTACCGTAACGACTGTCAAAGATCTTCGAATTACAGCCGGGACCAACGGCTTAATGTGCTTTCCGAGGCACGGACAGGTCTCGATATATAATGGATGGTCACCCTTCCACGGACCAACCCCGGCAAGCGTAGCTTAATCTTCTATCGACCCGCGCGGTTGTTATCTTTTAGCCACGTGCCCTACTACTACTGTACACTGTTTATAAATAAATAACGCAACTCGTGATATAATGCGATTAGTATGATACCGTATGCCCAGGTTCACACGTTGAACTGCATAATGTTGGAATCCCACAGCAATTTTCTACTGCATTTGTTAACCGTATAAACAGCGAGATTTTGACGTGTGACCCGAACATTTTACAGTAATTTATTTTTTATTTTTTATAATAATATTTTAATGGCCTGGTTGCTGGGACCTTTTAGCCAAGTCTTTATTTAGTTACAAAACTTGTTTAATATTGATGAAATGAATTATATTCAATGCATGATGATGATATCCCCGCCCGCTCCCCTTGAGTTTCAGTAAAGATGTGGCACTTTACTGAGACCTACGCGGACTTCTTGAGAGAACTTAAAGCGAAGTTGCACTGTTTTGTTTCATTTGCCTACACTAATGCACGTTCACAAACACTTAATGGTTAATAATCCACCATTATTACACATTAATATGCGGCTAAACACAAATTTTGGAAAATTAAACAAACTGCTGAACAATGACGCTTCACTTTCCCGCCAAGTCCCTTTACAGTAAAATATCATTCAGTAAGCCCCCGTCCGCACGGGCGCTCGTAAAACGCGTACTGGATTTACAACTCTCAGCGCTAAGCCGAGCATTGAGAATCCAACAGAGCGCCACCCTAGCGCGTTAAGAAACGCACCGTTGGACTTTCAACTCTAAACGCCAAGCCGAGTGATCAGAATCCAGTGCACGTTAAAAAGCACCCGTGCGTGGGCTAACAGCGCCTTTTGAACGCCGCTGGTTCTTGGCGGGAAAGTGAAGCGTCATGTTTAGCAGTTATATTTATTTTCTAAAATTTGTGTTTAGCCGCATATTAATGTGTAATAATGATGGATTATTAACCATTAAGTGTTCGTGAACGTGCATTAGTGTAGGCAAATGAAACAAAACAGTGCAACATCACTTCAAGTTCTCTCACAAGAAGTCCGCGTGAGGTCTCAATAAAGTGCGACATCTTTACTGAAACTCAAGGGAGCGGGCGGGGATATAATCTATCATGCATTGTATATAATTACTTACATCATTATTTAAACAAAGTTTGTAACTAAATAAAGACTTGGCTAAAAGGTCCCAGCAACCAGGCCATTAAAATATGTTTTTTTTAAATGAACGTCCGCTAGCGGTATAAAGTATCGTTTACGAATAGTCATTCAATTTGTTCCAAATGTGCGGGAAAAAGCAGAAAATTAATTCTTATGTACTTATTTTAAAGTAAATAAATAAAATGTGACTAACCTTAAGCTTTCATAACAGTCTAAACATACTACGGCATAATCGCCATTTTCTAATAATAATGAATTTTCAGTCCGCCTTTGCACTAAGAATGGGAATTCCTGAAACAAAACAAAAAACATTATTAAATCAATCATAATGAAACTCATAAGATGAAATGTGGACATTCTAATTGATATTAAAGGATTTAGCCGTCAGTATTTTGGGATGGTAAAGATAACGCGTTCACGACGACTCTGCACTACTCTGCAGATAAGTACGTAACGAGAACACACAATATGTAAATTTTTAAATCATTTCATAGTTTATGAGAAAAATAAGAGTAGGTACACTCATCGATACGTATTTACATATAAGGATCAATTTTGTCACTGATGTTTTCGTCGTCTTACGGAAACGGCTTATTGATGATAATAATCCACGCTCTTCAGTCTTTATTAAGATACGTTAGAAAAAAAAATGTCTTTTGTTGTCTTTTTTTTTTTGTTATAATTTTTTTGTGTTTCACTTTTTTGTTGTGGTACCGACACCCCACAACAATTTGTATACTACTACTTGCTAGTAAGTAACAGGAAGTTTTATAACATCATCAAGATACACAAAGTGGATTAAATACGTATTATCAAAACTAACTCAAAAACTACCAAAGCAAAGTTAATAAAATTTATATCGGTATGGGTTTTTTTATTTTGTTATCTGTATTCATTCCCAATAAATAATGTTTCTTTCTATCTTTAATTTTATGGGACCACCGCGCAAGCTTCCTCTACCAAATGAAAATAAATTTTCAAAATTGACGAAATTATCGATGAACATACATAAAAAAAAAACATACGGACGAACATAAAATAACCTCCAGCTTTTTTGAAGTCTGTTAAAAATATTTTCGTCGATCTGTATTTCAACTCGCATACGAAGATGTACTCACTTTAATAGGTAGCGCCCTAACTCGTTTCCTGTACGTCTTAATGCCGCACAGGTGGCAGTGGTAGTCGTGAGTGTTGTACACTCTTCTCTCGGGAGGGTAGCCGCCTAACGCTTCGTACCTGCAACAAGGGCGGCCTTATAGCGAATAGGACAGAAGGTTGGACAGAACTAAATTTACATAGAAATGGCTAGTTTTAATTAATAAAGTTGCTGCGTAGTTTCTCGCCTGGAATAAGCAAATGGATGTAAGATATAAAGGTTACGTCAGATACGCGGACATTTTCACCTTCAGAATCAGAATCAGAACTTTATTTGCTATGAATGTAGCTACAGGTATAAGATGTACATAAATTAATGAGATCGGCTACGGTCTACCTTACGGCGTGCAAATTATTACATAAATTAAAATATTAATACAAACAAAATAATGTCAACAAAACAAAACAGAAATTAAAATGAAGTCAATTAATTGTCAGGTACATATTATGTCATGGTCAAATTTGCAATTAATTATAATAATCATAATCTGGACAAACTCTTAACATTTAAAAAGTATTTTACTGAGTAATAACATTGGCCCAGAAGTAGTGCAGTTACCTTAGATTTAAAATGTTAACAGAACAATCCTTAAAACTATGGGGTATTTCCGATGGTTAATAAACTCTCGTCGTGTAATTCCTGAGAAAAGGATTTGTGCAACTTTTTTTACTTTTGACAAACGCGATAGCCGCTAGTACTGTTCAGACGAAGATACTCACCTCCTCCACTGGCTCAGTAGCGAGTGGTAACAGAAGGTACAGACTAGAGCCGAGCCGTTCTCACGCAATTGCTCCGCGTTTGGATGACTCTGTCGACAAGTACAAAACATTATTAATTTACGAAGGTAAATAATAGTTGGTGCTATGAAAACCCCACCGCGCGAATAAAAACATCATTATTAACAAACGTATTTACGTATTTCAAACATCATTCTGTTATCTTCAAACGATTGACAGAAATAGAACGATATTTGAAATACGTTTAGTGATTCGTGGTGCAAGCGGGCCTGGTGTACTAGTGGATGACGTCACCTGGTGCGTGAGCAGGCAGGGGAAGTAGGGCGCGTTGCCCTGCGGCTGGCCGTACAGGATGCGCGCCAGCGTGAAGTCCGAGTGCAGCCCGCACAGGAAGCAGTAGATCGACGTGCACGCTGCGGGACACGGCAACAGTTTACAGCAAACAGTAACAAGGAGAACCGGTATTACAGAACCTAACTCAAAACTGAAGCATTTCTTATAAGTAGATTAAAGCTATTTGATTGTTTGAAACTATTGCAATTGAGCATAAGTTACTATTTGAACAATTAGGCCTAGTTTCCATACTGTCCATATTTACACAGCGGTTTAATAGTGGGTTGTTTAGTCTACCATTAATTAGTTGCTTTCTTAAATTAGAAGTTGTGGGCGATAGGCGTCCAGCATTGGTCGTGAGAATTGTTATGATGATGATATCGTGTCCAATGTGCTGTCAGAACGCATTTTTTGTAAGATAATTTTCCGAGCATTAGGCCGCTTGTGCGGTACTGGGAATATTAAGGCGATTCGATTTTCAAGAAAATGTCACATGATCATCCGGCAAATTGGGGAGATTTCACATGCAGACAGTAAGGCCACGTTTCTACTAGGCAACATTTGGCGCGCGGCACGTGACGCTCAACATGTACGGCAACGCTGCACAACAGCGCGCGACGTTGCCAGCTGGCGCGCAACATGACGCGCGGCTTGTTGTTTGTTTAAAGAGCATCGTTAGTTGAGCATCAATTGTTGTCGAGTGGAGACGTGACGCGCAACAATGTCCAAAAAATAACAAATTCCTCTGGCGACATGTTGTCGACGACTGACGTAAAGTAGTAGATGCGTAGACAGACAACGTTGTCCAACAAAAGTTCCGCGCTGACTTTCAACATGTTGGGCAACTTGTTGTGCAACATGTTGCGCGTCAATTGTTGCCTAGTGGAAACGCGGCTTTAGGCCGGCTTACGCCACAAATCACTAAATACGTTCTATCAATCTTTTGAAGATGACAGAGACAGAATGATGTTTAAATATGTTTACCGTTAAATGCGTTTAGTCATTTGTGGTGCAAGCAGGCCTGTGTGCCCAAGGGGCTTCTCAGGTAAAGCTACGCTTGCCGCGGTTGGTCCGTGGATGGATGACCATCTTTATATACCAAGACCCCTCCGTGCCTCGGATAGCACGTTAAGCACGTTGGTCCCGGCTGTCATTCGTGGATCTTTGACAATCGTTACGGGGCGTCAGAAGCCCGAAAGTCTGCAAGCAGTTTTACTAAGGGGTATCGTACTACCCAGTAACTGGGTCGTGGAGGTCAGATAGGCAGTCGCTCCATGTAAAATACTGGTATTCAGCTGCATCCGGTTAGACTGGGTGCTGACCACCAACATCGTTGGGAAAAGGCGGGCAGATGATGCTTTAACAACCCGGGTTTTTAACAAGGCTATCACATCGGACAGAATCACGAAGTTATGTATCAAGGTTGATAATCTTATGGCCTTTAAAGCCACGTTGAGTGTGACAGCTTACCATTATTACTAGCGACCGTCCGGTCGGACGTGGTCGACGGTGGGGTGGGGATGACTCGCTCGCCGTTCATAGACGAGTTCGCCGGTAGGGGCGACGGGATATTATATCTGGAACAAATCATGTTTTTTAGTACCTATTCGTTGTGAGAGAACTTAGTAAAATTATTGCTGTTAATAAGAATAATAACGTTTATTTGGACTCAATAAAATATAGCCTAATACAGTTATATTCCTAAGAATTAGGATACAAATCATGGAAGCGAGTAGACGGCTAAAACTATATGAACTCCTGAATTCCAAACTAGGTAAACCCGTATCTTGGAAAACAGTGCTCTTCCGTAAAAACTGTGCTGTTGTTAACACAATGCCTGTATTTTCCGAAGGAATAGGCAGAGGTATGAAGTATACATGCACATAGTTATGTTAGGTCCTACATTATAGAGGTAAGTCTCACTGGACTGTTATTGAGAATTTTCAAACGAAAAAACTCCAAAAAATGTGTCGTACGCTTTTTGTTCTCTCATTCATAAATGCGTGACATTCCATTTGATGTATATGAGCGAGAACCATCTTAAATGTATGCAAGCCAGGTACTTTTTAAGCTGAGCTTTTTTTTTTTGGGTGCGAAATTATCAAACAGGTTCTCCCGCTCGGGCCGGAGCGGGAGGGCGTGTCAGAATTATACTGACTAAAACCCACCCGTGTTCCTTCAGTTGCCTATGTGCCAGGGCCACGATATCCCTTTCGGACAAACTCGCAACCCTGGCAGGCATTGGCCCTACGGGTGCTGTTATCTGTTTTAGGCGCGCATGAAACACAACGCGCCGTCGACCCGGGCCTGGTCCTTATCGGACGGCGAGCTACCCATTGTTCACCGTTCACAAGTCCGCGTTTACGGTGGTCGGGAATCGGTCTGCGACTCCCGACACTCGGGGCGTCTCCCGCGGCGACCAGGGCTGTGAGGGCGCGAATTTTACCTCTCATTCACGCGTTCCGCCTCCTCCTTCGCGAGCGTTACTGCTCGCAGAAGGACGAAGGTGGCGCACGCAGCGCGCGCCGCCCGCCAGGCACGGGAAGTGCGTCGCGTGCGAGTTGTGTACTCACCTCCGATGCTCCAGCGGCACGCGCTCGGCGTCCAGCAGCTCCCACTGGCGCGCCAGGTGGCGCACGCAGCGCGCGCCGCCCGCCAGGCACGGGAAGTGCGTCGCGTGCGAGTTGTGTACTCACCTCCGATGCTCCAGCGGCACGCGCTCGGCGTCCAGCAGCTCCCACTGGCGCGCCAGGTGGCGCACGCAGCGCGCGCCGCCCGCCAGGCACGGGAAGTGCGTCGCGTGCGAGTTGTGTACTCACCTCCGATGCTCCAGCGGCACGCGCTCGGCGTCCAGCAGCTCCCACTGGCGCGCCAGGTGGCGCACGCAGCGCGCGCCGCCCGCCAGGCACGGGAAGTGCGTCGCGTGCGAGTTGTGTACTCACCTCCGATGCTCCAGCGGCACGCGCTCGGCGTCCAGCAGCTCCCACTGGCGCGCCAGGTGGCGCACGCAGCGCGCGCCGCCCGCCAGGCACGGGAAGTGCGTCGCGTGCGAGTTGTGTACTCACCTCCGATGCTCCAGCGGCACGCGCTCGGCGTCCAGCAGCTCCCACTGGCGCGCCAGGTGGCGCACGCAGCGCGCGCCGCCCGCCAGGCACGGGAAGTGCGTCGCGTGCGAGTTGTGTACTCACCTCCGATGCTCCAGCGGCACGCGCTCGGCGTCCAGCAGCTCCCACTGGCGCGCCAGGTGGCGCACGCAGCGCGCGCCGCCCGCCAGGCACGGGAAGTGCGTCGCGTGCGAGTTGTGTACTCACCTCCGATGCTCCAGCGGCACGCGCTCGGCGTCCAGCAGCTCCCACTGGCGCGCCAGGTGGCGCACGCAGCGCGCGCCGCCCGCCAGGCACGGGAAGTGCGTCGCGTGCGAGTTGTGTACTCACCTCCGATGCTCCAGCGGCACGCGCTCGGCGTCCAGCAGCTCCCACTGGCGCGCCAGGTGGCGCACGCAGCGCGCGCCGCCCGCCAGGCACGGGAAGTGCGTCGCGTGCGAGTTGTGTACTCACCTCCGATGCTCCAGCGGCACGCGCTCGGCGTCCAGCAGCTCCCACTGGCGCGCCAGGTGGCGCACGCAGCGCGCGCCGCCCGCCAGGCACGGGAAGTGCGTCGCGTGCGAGTTGTGTACTCACCTCCGATGCTCCAGCGGCACGCGCTCGGCGTCCAGCAGCTCCCACTGGCGCGCCAGGTGGCGCACGCAGCGCGCGCCGCCCGCCAGGCACGGGAAGTGCGTCGCGTGCGAGTTGTGTACTCACCTCCGATGCTCCAGCGGCACGCGCTCGGCGTCCAGCAGCTCCCACTGGCGCGCCAGGTGGCGCACGCAGCGCGCGCCGCCCGCCAGGCACGGGAAGTGCGTCGCGTGCGAGTTGTGTACTCACCTCCGATGCTCCAGCGGCACGCGCTCGGCGTCCAGCAGCTCCCACTGGCGCGCCAGGTGGCGCACGCAGCGCGCGCCGCCCGCCAGGCACGGGAAGTGCGTCGCGTGCGAGTTGTGTACTCACCTCCGATGCTCCAGCGGCACGCGCTCGGCGTCCAGCAGCTCCCACTGGCGCGCCAGGTGGCGCACGCAGCGCGCGCCGCCCGCCAGGCACGGGAAGTGCGTCGCGTGCGAGTTGTGTACTCACCTCCGATGCTCCAGCGGCACGCGCTCGGCGTCCAGCAGCTCCCACTGGCGCGCCAGGTGGCGCACGCAGCGCGCGCCGCCCGCCAGGCACGGGAAGTGCGTCGCGTGCGAGTTGTGTACTCACCTCCGATGCTCCAGCGGCACGCGCTCGGCGTCCAGCAGCTCCCACTGGCGCGCCAGGTGGCGCACGCAGCGCGCGCCGCCCGCCAGGCACGGGAAGTGCGTCGCGTGCGAGTTGTGTACTCACCTCCGATGCTCCAGCGGCACGCGCTCGGCGTCCAGCAGCTCCCACTGGCGCGCCAGGTGGCGCACGCAGCGCGCGCCGCCCGCCAGGCACGGGAAGTGCGTCGCGTGCGAGTTGTGTACTCACCTCCGATGCTCCAGCGGCACGCGCTCGGCGTCCAGCAGCTCCCACTGGCGCGCCAGGTGGCGCACGCAGCGCGCGCCGCCCGCCAGGCACGGGAAGTGCGTCGCGTGCGAGTTGTGTACTCACCTCCGATGCTCCAGCGGCACGCGCTCGGCGTCCAGCAGCTCCCACTGGCGCGCCAGGTGGCGCACGCAGCGCGCGCACGCCAGCACGCGGCCGCGCGCGCCGCCCGCCAGGCACGGGAAGTGCGTCGCGTGCGAGTTGTGTACTCACCTCCGATGCTCCAGCGGCACGCGCTCGGCGTCCAGCAGCTCCCACTGGCGCGCCAGGTGGCGCACGCAGCGCGCGCCGCCCGCCAGGCACGGGAAGTGCGTCGCGTGCGAGTTGTGTACTCACCTCCGATGCTCCAGCGGCACGCGCTCGGCGTCCAGCAGCTCCCACTGGCGCGCCAGGTGGCGCACGCAGCGCGCGCCGCCCGCCAGGCACGGGAAGTGCGTCGCGTGCGAGTTGTGTACTCACCTCCGATGCTCCAGCGGCACGCGCTCGGCGTCCAGCAGCTCCCACTGGCGCGCCAGGTGGCGCACGCAGCGCGCGCCGCCCGCCAGGCACGGGAAGTGCGTCGCGTGCGAGTTGTGTACTCACCTCCGATGCTCCAGCGGCACGCGCTCGGCGTCCAGCAGCTCCCACTGGCGCGCCAGGTGGCGCACGCAGCGCGCGCCGCCCGCCAGGCACGGGAAGTGCGTCGCGTGCGAGTTGTGTACTCACCTCCGATGCTCCAGCGGCACGCGCTCGGCGTCCAGCAGCTCCCACTGGCGCGCCAGGTGGCGCACGCAGCGCGCGCCGCCCGCCAGGCACGGGAAGTGCGTCGCGTGCGAGTTGTGTACTCACCTCCGATGCTCCAGCGGCACGCGCTCGGCGTCCAGCAGCTCCCACTGGCGCGCCAGGTGGCGCACGCAGCGCGCGCCGCCCGCCAGGCACGGGAAGTGCGTCGCGTGCGAGTTGTGTACTCACCTCCGATGCTCCAGCGGCACGCGCTCGGCGTCCAGCAGCTCCCACTGGCGCGCCAGGTGGCGCACGCAGCGCGCGCCGCCCGCCAGGCACGGGAAGTGCGTCGCGTGCGAGTTGTGTACTCACCTCCGATGCTCCAGCGGCACGCGCTCGGCGTCCAGCAGCTCCCACTGGCGCGCCAGGTGGCGCACGCAGCGCGCGCCGCCCGCCAGGCACGGGAAGTGCGTCGCGTGCGAGTTGTGTACTCACCTCCGATGCTCCAGCGGCACGCGCTCGGCGTCCAGCAGCTCCCACTGGCGCGCCAGGTGGCGCACGCAGCGCGCGCCGCCCGCCAGGCACGGGAAGTGCGTCGCGTGCGAGTTGTGTACTCACCTCCGATGCTCCAGCGGCACGCGCTCGGCGTCCAGCAGCTCCCACTGGCGCGCCAGGTGGCGCACGCAGCGCGCGCCGCCCGCCAGGCACGGGAAGTGCGTCGCGTGCGAGTTGTGTACTCACCTCCGATGCTCCAGCGGCACGCGCTCGGCGTCCAGCAGCTCCCACTGGCGCGCCAGGTGGCGCACGCAGCGCGCGCCGCCCGCCAGGCACGGGAAGTGCGTCGCGTGCGAGTTGTGTACTCACCTCCGATGCTCCAGCGGCACGCGCTCGGCGTCCAGCAGCTCCCACTGGCGCGCCAGGTGGCGCACGCAGCGCGCGCCGCCCGCCAGGCACGGGAAGTGCGTCGCGTGCGAGTTGTGTACTCACCTCCGATGCTCCAGCGGCACGCGCTCGGCGTCCAGCAGCTCCCACTGGCGCGCCAGGTGGCGCACGCAGCGCGCGCCGCCCGCCAGGCACGGGAAGTGCGTCGCGTGCGAGTTGTGTACTCACCTCCGATGCTCCAGCGGCACGCGCTCGGCGTCCAGCAGCTCCCACTGGCGCGCCAGGTGGCGCACGCAGCGCGCGCCGCCCGCCAGGCACGGGAAGTGCGTCGCGTGCGAGTTGTGTACTCACCTCCGATGCTCCAGCGGCACGCGCTCGGCGTCCAGCAGCTCCCACTGGCGCGCCAGGTGGCGCACGCAGCGCGCGCCGCCCGCCAGGCACGGGAAGTGCGTCGCGTGCGAGTTGTGTACTCACCTCCGATGCTCCAGCGGCACGCGCTCGGCGTCCAGCAGCTCCCACTGGCGCGCCAGGTGGCGCACGCAGCGCGCGCCGCCCGCCAGGCACGGGAAGTGCGTCGCGTGCGAGTTGTGTACTCACCTCCGATGCTCCAGCGGCACGCGCTCGGCGTCCAGCAGCTCCCACTGGCGCGCCAGGTGGCGCACGCAGCGCGCGCCGCCCGCCAGGCACGGGAAGTGCGTCGCGTGCGAGTTGTGTACTCACCTCCGATGCTCCAGCGGCACGCGCTCGGCGTCCAGCAGCTCCCACTGGCGCGCCAGGTGGCGCACGCAGCGCGCGCCGCCCGCCAGGCACGGGAAGTGCGTCGCGTGCGAGTTGTGTACTCACCTCCGATGCTCCAGCGGCACGCGCTCGGCGTCCAGCAGCTCCCACTGGCGCGCCAGGTGGCGCACGCAGCGCGCGCCGCCCGCCAGGCACGGGAAGTGCGTCGCGTGCGAGTTGTGTACTCACCTCCGATGCTCCAGCGGCACGCGCTCGGCGTCCAGCAGCTCCCACTGGCGCGCCAGGTGGCGCACGCAGCGCGCGCACGCCAGCACGCGGCCGCGCGCGCCGCCCGCCAGGCACGGGAAGTGCATCGCGTGCGAGTTCATGTACTCCGCCGAAGTCGACAGCCACTCCATGGACTGCTGCGGGAACAGGCCCGCGCACACATAACATCTGTAACAACCATTACAAATTACATTTCGTTTTCTGAAAGACCATCATTGTCACATATCGACTGCTCCACATATGCCTCTCCCACTCGTTGCCTTAACGACTGATCTGATCAGCATACATCACAAGACTGTTCGCGTATTGTTGCAAAAAAATTAGACTTCCAAATTCGATATAATAAAAAAATTAAATGCTTTGTTATTTAGTAAGCGCATCCCTTGAGAACGGCAGAACTAATTTGGTTTGTTTTAAAATAGACGTAAACCTCACCTAGTAACCAATAATAACACAAATTAAGCGTCAAGGATGTAATTCACATTGTTTTCTGATGCTGGTTTGTGTACCGATACGCAAACCCAGAATTCTAATTGTCTATCACATTTTCAAGATCTTCTAAGGACTCAAAAATAATCACCAGTATAAGTTAACATAACGACTTTCACAAATAACAACCTTAAATACATTTGGCCTAAGTTGATTTTACAAAGACAAAATGTCCAAAAACCTGTTTAGCTTTAAAAAAAACAGTAACAGTCAGTTCTGACCTGTACAGTCCCATGCCATTCTCTCCCGACACGATCTGGCTCTGCGGACTGCTGGACAACGCGTTCGACGGCCGCTTACTTGACTGACTCGAACTCGACTTGATGTCGTATGGCTTAAACCTGCAAGTCAAACAAGTGAGTTATGACTAGAAATATACAGAACTACTGCAGAGCAATTCCCGTATTTTTAAGAACGTTCGCATTCTAATCTCAGTGTCAATCTGTCAAAAAATTATATCATTTCCCTACATTTTTGATAAGTTTTTGACATTGATTGACGCTAAGATGAGACTGCAACTTGAACTTGAACGTTTTTAAGTACGAGAATTGGCCTTCTGATCAACGACTTGGTCCTTCAGAAAATTTGAGAACCTTTTGAAAATTGATTGTCAAGTCTAACTAAAAGTTCTAACAGATTTATCGTGACTTGTATCTGAAACATTTTTGTTCCGTTCCTAATACTTTTCAAGCTCATCTCAATCTAATCGTGTGTTGAATTGTTGTTATTTCTGCCAATATAAATAATTACCATTACCATTTTATATTACTTCAGTTCATTCTGTTTATTCGATTACGCTATCGTTAACACGACTCATCAAATTTTTTAAAAAGTTCGCATATTTTATTATGTTTATTTATCTCCACAAATTACATCTTATATTAGTAATACATATAGTTGACAGGTATTTTGTGATTTGTGGGAGATCTGGAGTCTAAACTAAGCCTAGGCCTGTATTTTAGAACTCCAGGACCGCCATTATATCACATAGTTAAGGTTGTATATAGTTTCGTGTTTGTCACTTGTTTGACAGGCACTTTCTAAAAGCTCAAAGAGTCATTTTAATTTTTGGTACTGTACAAATATTAAATGTTTTCTTACCTAATATTGTTGGTGTGTGTGTTGTTGTGCGCGGGGTTCGGCTCGCCGTTCTCGCCGTACGCCGGGTACTTGTGGGGGATGCTTTTGTAACACGACGCGCATATTTGTACCATACCTGAAATATAATGAAATACATACATACACATAAACTCACGCCTTCTTCTTCTTATATAATGAAATCATATGAATTAACAAAGAAATCGAGTGTAACCAGCTTCTAAAGCACCAAGTTGGCTTGGAACCCGAATATTTACATTCTTGGTTAATTTAGGACACGACACACGGTGAGAAATCAATCATAACGAAACTGGCATTGGCATCACAACGTAAATGGTACATACCAAGCTGCTGCACCCGGCAAGAGTGTGTTGCTGCTTCCTATAAGCTGATTAAATAACAATAACGTCAGGACTTGTGAGGTGAATCTGCACTTGTCGTGGTCAGTTCCTTATTTCTGACCCTTCCTTCCCGCTGAGAGCATTTTAATCTAACGGATGTCAATTCTAACAGTATGTCGTGCTCTCGAAAGTTTGACAAACATGTTTTGGTTCAACATTAAGGTCGATTTAGACCAAACGAGCGAACGCACATTCTATCCCCACTCCACCTAATTATTTTTGTGTAAAAAGGGACAGAACATTCTCCGTTGGTCTATTCCTATTAAAATGTCAAGAACATAACAGAAGAATGCTTCTGCGGGCTAATTGCATAACACACTATCAGTAGGCATCGGTTTCAATATGACAATTCAACAACATTCATTGCGTTATTTACGTTGTTGAGCAGACAAATTTTTCTAACATATGAAGCAATGGATTAGCAATATACTTCAAAATCATTCCGATTACGATTCAAACTGTGTTACGCAATTAGGGGGCTGGTTCTGATATTCGTTTGTCTAAACCTTTACATTACCAAGTACATTGAATCTTCGACTCACCTTGTGGACTAATAGGACTGGCATCCGGATGAGGTTTGAGCGTCGTTATAAAAGGATAATAAGGTTCTCTTTCGGGGTTAGGACAGCAGTAGACCAGTCTGAGTTGCGAGCTGGGGGCACCGACCCCGCATACGTAACAGACGAAGCTAGCGGTGGTGGAGGGCGCGGAGGGCTGGCTCGCCGGCCGCTCTAAGGAAGGCGAATGTGTGTGGGCTACTAAGGACTTGTCGCCGGAACTGGCGAGGCTAAGAGGGGAAGGAGGGAGGAGGGAGGGCGGCCGGGTCCGTAATGTGTATACTCGCTCGTTCGCCGGGACGGCTCGCATCTGTAACAAGGGTAACGGTTTTGTTAAGTAAGGTCAAGTCAGTATGACGGCACGATTGACTGCTGCGATGCGTGTGGCGGGTTCAATTCCCGCACGGAACAAATATTTGTATGACCTACAAGTATTTGTTCCGGGTTTGGCTGTTTGTGTATGTGAGTTTAAATGTTTGTAAACGCACCCACAATACAGGAAAAAATGCTAGTTGTGGGGCAACGTTTAAAAAAATGTATAGGAAGTAACTACGAACTAATACTTATACAGACCTAAGATTGTTGTATCCTAACTTATTTGTGTCATGATCATGACTAATCATGATACTATTTATAGTGAATAATTATACTGACTTCAGCTCCAAAGGTTAGCCTTTGGATATCAGTTTACCTTATTAATGAGGTTCAAAAGATTACATAGCATTAAGGCGTATCTTAACTTAGTACTGCTTGAAAAGTCAAGGAAAGGTTAAGTTCTTGAGTCATCTTAATAATACGCAATATTATGTCAGAATTCGCGAAAAAATAAGTTGTTTTTGGAGACACAACATTCTAGTGGTCAAAGTTTGGTCACACAAGTATTTGATTAAAATTAAAATGAGTGTCCCTGGAGTTTCTGGTCCGTTCTTCTCCATCACTCACTACGTAGTAGGTTCCTAGTCGGTCAGTCAAAAAGATGAAGCTACTTAGCTTCATCTTTCTGAACCGACTCTTTGACCATTCTAAAGTAGACTATGATTGGTTTAATTAAAATTAATGCTTTATGTCTGTGTACTTTGCCACTAGGATTAATTGTCGATGTAGGCTTAGATCTTTTCTAAACGGTAGGCTGTTTAGAAAAGAACTAGAACATTCTATCAAGACTCATACCGTCTTAGAACCACGTGCATGTCGTCACGCAGTCATCGGAAGGTTATCAACGATATACCGCGCCGGGTCAATACTACGGTACGCTACACAGATTAGCAAAAGAAAAGATTATGTTAAGAGGAACGACATCAGAGAATGCTGCCGCTAAAAATGCTTCCAGAAAATTCACCGCACCGTGGTCTGAGGGCAATTCCCGTATTTTTAACGACAATCGCATTTTAATCTGTCAGAAATACCTATAATTAACCTACATTGTTGACATGATTTCGATAATTATTGTTGCTCATATGAGATTGCTATACTATATTTTATACGTTTTTAATTACGGGTTATCCATATAGCTTGAGATTGTAGAATTCACCATCCATCTTGAACCTAAATACAACTGTTAGATCGTCGTACTTTTTTGTAGGACAATTTATTTATCTATTTTACTTTATTTAAATTATGTCGATCATAAAGATTAAAGGGATATAAATGTAGGTGTGAAATAAATATGCCAACTTGGTTTCACAAAATTATATTATATCATTTAATAAAAACATTAAAAATCACAACAACATAGTATTCACATTTTCAGTTTAGACTCAGAGGTGCGCTCTCTCCAATCACTCGGGCTCGACTGCGCCTTTGCTTTTTATATAAATGTATGGTATCTCGTAGTTGACCTTGAGAGGTCGTGACTAAATCGGACTATCCTGTGGCTGCCTTAAGTGAGCTTAAAGCCTTCAGGGGGCGAGTTTCTTAAATACTAAGCGACTGCACGCTTAGGGCACCCCCTGTGGGGTACGGACCTTGGCTTAGGGCGTCACTGGGGGAGGACAGCAAGTTGGGACAGGCTGGATCAAATTTGGATGATTATTATTATCAAGGGATAGTATTAAAGCTCACTCAGCCGCGGCGCGGGCTGGCAATGCGTCGAGCAAGGGACGGGGGGAACAAGTACATCTGGGTCTTCGCGTGGGACATCGGCGACGAGGATGGAATGTCGGTTTGTGAGATTTGTGCACTGTACTTGTAGCCCTACTGTTTTCCTGGAGGAGGCTAATGGGGTCATCGGGGTCGGTGACAGTATGCCTCGGACGGCGGATCTGACCAATACGCGAGGGTCTGTAACAAGCGGCCTTCACAACCAGAGGGTTGCGATGTCTGACGGCGGAATCGAAGAAACGCTTCGTAGTGCATTTCATTAACTGCTAAATGATGGGAATTTTAAGGTTTAAGTGGAGGATTTCGTTCCAAGCGAACCAAGGAGATCCTTGCCATTCGGAGGAAACGGTTTTGAAGTGTCTGCATCCTATGGATGAGGTGGGGCATTGCTTGTGCGGAAACTGCACAGGCATACGTCATGATGGGGCGGATGCACGCCGTGTATTTGCACTAAAGGGATAATTTGATGCGTGCATTTAGGACGGAATGGAGTCTATACCGAGAGTGAAGCCGACGCGCGACCGCGCGTTCATTATGTGCTCTGAGAATGACAGGTGCTGGTCAAGGGTCACACCTATTTGACTCGCTTCTCCCAAGGGACTGGCTTACCGAACATGGTGAACTGTCGGGACTGACTGTGCTAAATCGAGGGTTAGAAAATAGAACCCCTTGGCTTTAGAATCGCCGTATTTTTTTATTTAGTTGACTTAGAAGCTTGATTTTTTTTAGAGCTCCAAGAGACCATGGACCTACGTATTTGATATTAGTTTCAACTTGATACCTACACGCGTTCCTGAGAAAAAGGGTCTTGACAGACTGACAGACAGACAGACGGACGGACAACAAAGTGATCCTATAAGGGTTCCTTTTTTTCCTCTTGAGGTACGGAACCCTAAAAATACTCCAATATGTATAATCCCGTCACCTCGTCACGCAGTGGGTGTCAAAAGACGGGCGTTTATGGGAGGTTGGTCGATGACAACGTGCAGTGGAAAGCTGTACGGGAGACCTTTGCTCAGCAGTGACAATTCAGGTTGAAAAGAAAATCAAATCCATTGCAGGAGCGTTTTTTTTTAATTTGGACCGTTACACCGCTCCTGCAATGTTGTATGAAACGGCGTGCTGGGGTTATTAAATACTCTTTTCTCAAACATGCTTGGAAATTCGAGCATTATTTTGACAACCTTTTTCGAGATAAATCGAAATTGCTGTACCTACTAGCCAAATACATGCGGGCAGCGGCCAAATAAATTACCTGCATTCTTTTGAGAAAAGCACTGTATATGCCTCGGCGGAAATGGCAATTGCCTGTCTCGTATTAGTGAAGTCCTCGCCTACGGCTCGGCCTTCAAACTCATACTCGACCTGCTATTGCCTATTTTACGGCCTTTGCAATAATGT
This sequence comes from Tiliacea aurago, assembly GCA_948098905.1. Taxonomy (NCBI): domain Eukaryota; kingdom Metazoa; phylum Arthropoda; class Insecta; order Lepidoptera; family Noctuidae; genus Tiliacea; species Tiliacea aurago. The sequence goes on along the minus strand of OX402597.1, from coordinate 22,814,105 downwards.
ATTAAAATATACAAGTTTTGATATAGCAATAATAAAAAAATATTATTGATCACATGACATGTAGCCAGTTACGTATGTATGCGAAAAAAACTGAATAAAAAGTATGAAGATTATTTTATCAAAATCAAATCTTTCACTAAATTGAATCACTTGATAACGTTGGCACAGCAATTATAACCAGATCCATTTTTATATCTTTTATCAGTAGATACTTATCTCCACATAATATAACAATAAATAATTTTAAAAGAGAATTATATTTATCTGTTTACTGTACACTTGTATAATTAAGTTTTAAGATAAACGGCGTTATTTTAATGCTGGTTGATAAGAAACGCTAATACTATAAAAGTAATATAGGCCGTAGTATTGCCCCTTGTAGCACGCCACATTTGCTATTTAAAACAAAACAAATATCTTATTTATGATTTTGACCTTATTTTGACGTCATTCTTCTAAAACAAAATAAAGCTTAAACAAACTGACATTGTTTATGTAAGATTGTTTTAAGAAATGATTGGTGCCTAAAGCTTACTCTATCAAAGGCCTAAGCTAAGTTACTGTTACATGTTTGTCTAGTGATAGTTCGACCTGAACCTGATTTGACGCTTGTCATTTATATCAGTTCGTCAGTGCTTGATTATTATCGTCAACAATGTCCCACATCACCATTTTACAACAATAGGCATAATATTGCAGAGGCTATCGCCCAGCATTCGATCTGCCCTCTGACCAGCGCGGTCGGGTCACAGGCCGCATTAAAATCATATAAACAAACGATATCGCTCGACCGAATTATCAGTAGTATTATGTTAGGAATAATTCGAGAAAGCTTTGTCAATAAACTGATTACACAAAGACTGAGTTATTTTCGAGACTGATGCAACGTAAGATCATAAAAAGTGGAAGGCCCTACTTTATTCTTCAGATATTCCATTCACTAAAAAATACTTCCATATTTTAAAAGTTTTTTTATACACAAGTTGTAATTGAAATAAAGGGGTCCATGCACTCATGATTATTAACAACTTTTTGCTAGTTTATTGCAATAGAATGCATGAGGTTATATTTGAACCCGTACATTTCATTCGATTTTGTACCACAACCTGATTAAAATGTTCGAAATAAATTCTTTCAACATTCAGCTTTCGCTTAAGAACAAATAACTTGTTAATTTTAGCAAATGACTCACGTGATATCACTCGGAATGAGAATAATAGTCGAAGTAGATACCGATAATTTCTATAACAGTGGTACAATAAGTGTCAGTATTACGAGAGGTCAGTGCGTTATCTAGTGTCAACACTTTTTCAGAGTGCACTGCTCCTAAGCGGTCGCCGGCTCATGTAGGTGCTTCTGATAATGTTAGCTTTTTATTATTGTATATTGCATGTTTAATAGTTTTGTTTTCTTTACTAATTTATGTTGCATTGAAGATAGTGTCTATTTTATTTATTATGCTGTGTTGAATGGTACTTACTATAATTTCACTTCAACTACATATAATTGAAAACTATTGTAGGCGTTTTATGGAGTGAGCAAAATTTCTTTAAACTTTAGTTAGTTTTCATTTCAAGGGAGTTGAAAATAAATTGATTGTTTATACATGGATCTGTTTCTGTTATAGTCTTATGGAGCAATTATGGTCTGTCTTGTTCTAATTTTTAAGCAATATTATGCAATTTAATACCTTTAGACTCACCAATTATTTCCTTATCAAATTATCATTATTATCTCTTTTAATTACCGATTTGATTAACATATTTGATGTCCTCACAAATCTTTAGGTGCTATCAATAAATGCCAAAAAATCATTATGAATTAGAATTATGAAACATAAAAAATAAACAGAAATATAAATTATATAAAAAAAACAACGTGTCGCCCCAGGTGAACGAAGTCATGAGGAAGATAACGCCCGAAATGATGGCCTGATAACGGCTGAGAGTAATCATATGTCAGCTTATCTTAAGTGTCAATTTAATATTTGGAGATATGGAGAATTGGAGACAAAAATAACACGGGCAATAAAACTATGACGTGTATTTGGGTTCCAATGTGCAGGATATTTCTTTATTGAACCAACATTTTGTATAATTTGCTAAGGTTTAAATTATTACAATCAAATCAAAATGAGAAACTTCGTATCTTTCTGCTAAACCATTTTTCTGACTACACATTAAGGAGTGATTTCCATTCCTACCATGACTATAGTAATATAAATTCAGAATTGTATCTCCACTCGAATCGAAAATCCGAATCAATAGATAATATAGAGAAATAACGTGCGTAAAATAATTAAATCAACAGACTGACTCCAGAACTATGGAAACCTGAAGATTAGCCATGAACCAAGTTTAGTTTTACCTGTATAACTTTCGCGAGATAAATCGCAACCTCATTTTAGCTGCTGTGTGATTCGTTGAAAGAGACTAACAGCTTATTACAGTGACGGAATAACATAAATATCAAATTAAAAAGGCTTTCATAGACCAAGAGATGGAGAAAAAGTTGAGAAATTACATACGAACTTAGGTAAGTATAACAAAGAAAGATAAGCAACCGACCTTTCCGATAGGGATTACCATTTACCAATTGATATAGTCCAAACATTTATTACTAAAAAGTTTCGAGTATTTCGGCATTAAAGAGATAAGTTATCACATAAGCCGATTTTCTTTTATAAACGATACGTGTAAAGATTAAATGTCAAAACCTGATAAAATAATGAAAAAATTATGCAGTATGACAAAATAAAAATAAGGACACAGCTGACTTACCATTCAACCTTTTTAATGAATCGAAAGATGCCTCGATTTGAATGTAATTTGCAGTAACAACAATGAAAGATAAGTTACAATGAATAAAGTAGAGATTGTAATATTGTTTTGAAGGTGCTACCCCAATATCATACGGCTAATTCTATAGATAGATGGATAGCAGAATGCTTTATTGTACACCAACATTTTTACAGGGAGTGCCTTTTGGTTGGAGACAAGTTGTAGCCGTAACATTATACACTCTTGAACAGTATACAAGAAAAGAGTGCTTCTGTTGTATACTTCAACAAGTTTTAAAGTAAATCGACTTTTACAAACTTTTATCATTCAAATACATTAAAAACTTTCAGTAGATTTTTTTATCTTTATCTTGAATATAAATAATGTTTCAAAAATCAATATCATAAATACTTTTATTTTACAAAAGCCTCCATGGGCACTTATGAAACGTCATAAGCTAGGTGCACGGTTCCAATTGGTCGTTTCCTATGGAGAAGACCCGGCAAGAAACTCCACGGTTACTCTTTTAAATAAAAATTGGCTTTTATAAAGTTTTCAAATTACAGTGTTAATAGGTATGAAAGGACAGCGTAGGCCCGTCAAAAGTACCAGGTACTTAAAAAAAATTGAAAATGGTCTACAGATCTACAGTCTATTATGCCTACAACGTCCTCACATTAACAAAAAAACAATATATAATATGATTAAAATAATAAAAGTTAGAACCTTGTTGAAATTAAAATTGTAGGTAATAATAATGTCAAATAAAAAAAAACATTAAGTATGTCAGTGAAGTTTGTAAAAAAAGATAAAATTAAATTTAAAAAAAAACATCGTTATTTTGGAGCAATTAATAGACATTTACATAGTTTAGTTTACATATCTACATACTTTTTCAAATATACGTTCTTCACCTTTCTAGCTATATTCATAGCGTACCTCCCTTGCACGTAAAACAGGGATGATATTTTTTTTTCTCGTTTAATACATTGTGTGGGGTATCGCTGGATAGGCAGTTCAAAAATATTGTGGGTCTGTGAAAGACATTTTTCAATTCTGAGATCCGTTTGCGTAATATTAAGCTTTAAAGTGCTATTTTTTGTTAGAGTCAAGTGTCACCCCCCCCCCCCCCCGCCCCTACCACCTAAATGGTTGGTTTTGGATATGTGAAAAAATTCATGACAGTAGCATATATAACGAAATTAAAAGGAAAACTATCACAGCTAAGTAGGGTTTACCAGTTAACGAGTAATTGTCGACCAACTTAAATTTGCAGTTGAAGAATTGACCGTAACGTATATAGATGTATGGGAGAGCATGTTTTTCAACTACAATGTTAAGTTTGTTTTTGGGATGAATTCATCCTAACTACGGAACCCTTCATTGTGCGTGGTCCGACACGTACTTGGCCGGTTTTTGTTTTTTGTTCTTAATGAAAACGTGTTTATAAGAAGTTACGCCGTTTCTTTTTTTTTATTATCTTTTTCAATATTAGTTTATTGTTTTAAGTAATCAGCAATTAATTACTTATATTAAAATGTTTATGTAAAATGTTCTATATGTTTAATATATTCTTTGTTCAATTCTTCTATATAATTATAATCTGTTGTCAAGCCTTATATTATGATCGTTGGTTGTTATTATGGTCAATCAAGCAGCACAGCTTTTTTTTTTGTTTGGGTGGGAAATTATCAAATAACTTCTCCCGCTCTGGGCTGAGCGGGAGGGCGTGTCAGACTTTGACATTGCCTGCTTTGCTTTGGATTTGCCTGTGTGCCAGGGCCACGATATCCCTTTCGGACAAACTTGCAACCCTGGCAGGCAGATCCCATGGCGGTAGTCCGGCAAGGAGGCTCGCCGCCTCACGGGAGACCGTGCGGTATCCTCGGACCAGGCTGATGGCCATGCCCCTTTGGGACGCGTTCAACCGCCGGGCTGGTGGCAGCCTTATACAACGCGCCCACACCGCAATTAGCACAGCTAAGTTGTGAAATGTTAGAATCTCAAATTGAAGATGAAGTACCTACATATTTCTTTCCAAATTTATAAAACTGTTTGTAGAACAAACTTACAAAGCCACATAATGACATAACTGACCACTCACTACCGTTCCTCACTCATTGAGATGTGCTGAAATTTTAATCATTTACAAAAAGCAGCAAGTAATTGAAAATTGTAACCAAAACTTTGTTTGTATACTATTCCGTGCGTCATTAAAAATATGGTGTTTTCACCTGAACACATACGAAGACATATCATAAGCTCTTGTACTAAATAACATGGATTCTATCACATACACATGAATTTGTATCCCTCTTAAGTTTTATCAATACAAAATATTGTTCTGTCTGTACTACATTATCAATAATGATTAGTTTTACTTGAGTTAATAAAATTAATTGTAAATTTAAAGAAGATAATGCATGGGGTTGGTAAAAGAACAATAATTGTAATTTTTTTAAACACGTTTTAAGATAAAGACGATTTGTCCCGACTCAAATTAATTGGGATACGGGCAAGAAAATGATGATACAGTACATCTTTTTTAAGCCAGATATTGGAGTGGAGCGGTATCAATTATCCCTAAACTGACACACTGAAACAGCTTTTGGAGGAGGAACTCTGAATACTACCTATTAATATATAATTTTAAGTTAAACTCCATTTATTATAACATAAGAGAAATACCCATCAGACCTATCTTAGCAAGAAAATGTATAGAAATAAATAAGCATTTTCCCATTATTACAAGGATTTAAGACAATATTAGCTTTCATGAATCTTGACGGTCAATCAATATCAGCTGAAACTCTACTTGATGAAAGAGGTCAAAAATATTCATGGCTGGATAGGCAATTTTTACCAATGTTCTAATAAATTGAGTATAGTTTCCATGGAGATGCTGAAATCTCACAAGATACTACCAAAAAAATACTCAGGAAACCCAAGACCTCGAACATACGTAACAACAAAACTTGCAACAGCCGAAGTCCGATGAAAATGAACATATTAGACAGTCTGGTCGCTAATGCTAGTGTAAACGAACGGCAGACATCCGTGACCCGGTGCAGTATGAGTGTAGGACAAATATGCGCGAGAGCTGCAATGTTTGTTATGATAAGATAACAAGCTTCTGGGTTTCCAGTTCTGTTAATTCTTACAGCCCGGAATTAAGTTACGTCAAAAGATAAAGATGGTAGATTAGGTAATTACAATGATGAAACAGCGGTGCGATGACAAGAAGAGTCGATGGCTAATACATTTCGACAGAAACACCTGAACAAAATGCTAACAAATAGGAAAGATAATATCACTTAACAGGCAGTGGAGGCATACAGACGTAACGAGCCGAAGTCCGATGAAAGTTTTATTATTCATTTATTTATTTTATTTTATTTATTTAATTAAATAATGCATATTTACAATATTAAGCCTTATAGTAAAATGGTAGGTATATAATAATGGTTCGACCTGAACTAGGATAAACCTGTATCTCAGGTGTCATAAGTGCAACATTACATTAAAATTTTCTAAAATTGATGGTAGACATAAATAGTGAGTAACTTAACAGACTAATGATAGGACAGTCCATAATTAAAAATAATATTTAACTTAAAACAACCAGTAACTTTTCTGTGTCATCATAAGACAAATTTCAATCAATGTCAATTCAAATGTCAATTTTGTAACCAAGTTGAGATAACATTTTTGCATTGTACCGTTTTTAATGCAGACATAGACAAAATTGCGTTTAATTTATTATACAAAAATGGGCCTAAGAATATAAAAAATCTATACATAAACGAATGCCTTAATCTATAATTATCCATACAGATGTCTTTACGTCTTTTATCAGTGACAACTCTATCGTACGGCAATTTAGAGTGCTGTTTTATTAAAGTATTCATAATGAATAACTGCCGCACTGTCAGAACATTGCGAGATTTATATAAAACTTGGGTCGGGAACAGGATAGGCCGGAATGTGGATACTTTCAGAACAGCTCTTTGCGCGCGCTCCAGTGGTAGTAAAATTGTTTTAGCCGCTCCTCCCCATGAAGTAATACAATATGTAATTGTCGATTGACACAAAGCATAATATACCTGTTTTATCACCTTAGAGTCAGCAAAAGGCCTAATTTTCTTGAATATGAACATCAACTTACGGACTCTACTGCATAATAACAACAAGACAGTGAACAAATTAAACAGTCTGGTCGCCAATGCTAGAGTAAACGAACGGCAGACATCCGTGACCCGGTGCAGTATGAGTGTAGGACAAATATGCGAGAGAGTGTTGTCTGTTTTGGTAAGATAACGAGGTATGGCTGTGAGCTCCTGGATTCTATTTATTATCAAGTATAGTCCATAGACAAATCAACCTGTTTGTGCACGTTGCACAGGGCAGGTCCGAATTGAAATGCTCAAGGCACGGACTGACGTGACGAGTCGGGAATTGAGCTCCCGATTCATCAGTCCACGAAACCTCTCATAGCTTAAGAGCGTTTACGACGTCCGGCATTTCATACAAACTTTCAAGCCCGTGTTTTTCGAAATGACTGAACTGATTTTAATGAAACTTCATACGCATAAGCAGGATACAAAAGTTTAAAAAGTTAGTTAAGAACATTTTCGAAAAATAGTGTTACAGCCAAATTAGACCGATTTTTTATAGAAACAGAGATTTCCAGTTATGTTTTTAAATAAGACATTTCGATTATGACACAATCAGTCTTATCAGAAAGACCAAAACAAAATACTAGCAAATAGTAAAGAATGATGTTAAAGGACAGTGGGGCTTAATCAAAATGGAAATGAAGATCGGAATGTCCTACTTCACCATCTCAAGACATATCGAAACAAAACTTAAGAAGCTCTCAAATAAGACGCTCACAAGAGTCACAAGTACCACATAACAAGTATTAAGTCCTATAAAAACACAAGATATCACATCAAGTATACTATTTCCTGCACTTCGATAGAATCTCCCTGATTACGATGCATGTACAAGATAAACATTAAATGCTATGATTATGAAATTCAAATAGCAATTAATTCCAATGATATTATTACACCCGTACAAGTACATGGACGTGGTTGATCATGATATGTTTATTAATAAGATACAAGAATCTTATACATATTTATTACACACGATACTGGTAACGGCAGGGAAAATTCAGTGGATTTATCAGTGTTTAAGCAAAGGTTGTGGTCGTGAGCCAGGGACTTTAGAAACTGTGTTTATTATACTAAGTTTTTTTTTACGAAATGCAGTAGCAGTAGCAGTGAACAGCAATGTAGATGAAGTAACAGTGCTGAGATGGATGCGTGGAGTAACAAGAATGGATAGAGATAGAAATTAGTACATTAGAGCAAGTTTGAAAGCAGCGCCAGTGACAGAAAATGTTAGGGAATCGTTTGTGTTGGTATGGGCATGACGAGGAGTAATGAAACGTATGTTACTAAAAGACCATGAGGCATGTACATATTTATGACAAATTTACACAATCTAATAAGAGATTTTACGTCTATCAGTGATGGAAAACAAAGTTCATAGTTTGTCATGTCATTCAGGTCTTATAACCTGAACATAGTTCACACTATAATCTTGTTAACGATAATGATGTAAAAGTACCGTTTGATTACTGAACGAACTCTGCCACGACTCAAACGAAGTTTTCCTTAAACGTGGTAGATAAGCTAATATCATAGTCATCCTTAGGAACCCAGACAGACTGTGTTTATAACGTTGTACTAAAGTCTACGTACAGTCACGAGCACTAATATGTACATACTTAGCAACTTTTAAAAGTAATTTTTTCTAACTATACTGATTTTAATTAAATTTTACTACGAACATAGTATTTTGGAACCCAAACTATTATGAAATAGATCTTTTCTCAAAGTTGCAATCGTTATTCCACGAGGAATTGTTGACTAATTATGTAAACACTAAGCATAAATCAAAACCGATTAGAATTTTGCTTAGTGTTTACATAATTAGTGCTCATGACTGTACAACAATACTAGTGTTGTACCTATGACAAAGAGATTGGTGGGCTACTCATTTTTGGCGGGAAAACGACGAATGAGCTTCCTGGTCAGATTACCTCCTTTTTGAAGCAGGCAGAATGCGTCGCTATTGTTAACAAAATACTACTCAGTACCCATTAATGAGACACTTCGAGCTTTAGAAAGAGACTGTCACAAATATGAGTAACGGAGAAGACGCTCCACAAAGCCGAAGTTTTTTTAATCTCGATCCGCCATATTTACTATGGCAGGGACCAAACTCCTATATTTCTGCTACATCACAATTTCCTACGAAACTAACAGTTGTACCTATTGACTTAAAACTCAACTGTCCAAATAAAACAATGACATAAACTGCACTAGCACGTATCACGCGCGTTGATAGCAACGATGCGTGCAACCTGTCGTATTACCTTGCAGTTCGCCGGCGTCCTATCTTCGTTCCCACACATTCGCACTAACATTGCAATAATCCACTAAATATCACGTGTACACTATTTCATTATTTCATTATATCACTTATATATTATTTTATTATATCACTAAATTCACATAACACAGCCACACACATGAGTACACAATATGAATTATCAAACGATAAGTTATAGATAGTTTTGGGTCTTGGCACAGACAAGGGTTATTATCAGGTTGCAGTAGAAATTGTTACACATAGACCATACAGTAGGAAGACACGTACGCTCGTTGGTAAGCGTCGCACGCGACTGGCGGAGCGGTCGGTGTTATCGTTTGTAGGTCAACCGGTAGCCGCCATCAATGATTGTATGTTCAAACATTACGATACTGTAGTTTACACAGATGACGTGCTCGTGAAAGTCGGTAAACTAAGCGGCTGGCGTGGGTCTTAGTTCTGTGGTTTAGGATGCCGTTTGAAGGATGTTTGTATTACTTTAATAGAGAAAATATTAGTTATTCTCTTAAGCTGTCTGGGTATTAAGATTAATCAAATGAATCTCATTTTCTTAGTACCTACCAGTTCTGCCACTATTTCTTTGACATCACTCACAAAATCACTTCATTAATTTATTTTTACGATTAAATATTCAAAGTTTTATGAATGTTGATTTATAATGAGCTTTTAATCTGGTTTTAAGAATATTTATAGAGACTAAAAAAAAGGGATCCAAATTCACGAAATTATAATTTCAGGAAAAGTAATATATAAAAAACTAATAATCTTAGGCGTCGTCCTTACTGGTAAACTATAGGCTATCGTTTTGCTACAATCAAATACATATTTTATCACATAATTACGCACATTCAACTTTATGATTGTCTCAAGTTTACGTGCAATTACGGGATTATCATTCTATTCACGACCTTGTGTGGAATGTATCATTAAAGTTACAAACTAACATTATAAAAGATTTGTGTCAGCACTTGCATCTGCCCTTGCTGCTTTGACTCGTGATTTGTATTTATTCCTGATTAGGCTCATCATCATCTGCCTAGTCTGTTTCTCAACGTCGGCTTCAAGTCTAACCGGATGCAGCTAAAAACTAGTACCTATTTTACATGGAGCGACTGCCTATCTGACCATCAACAACCCAGTTACTGTTTAACACACAGGATAAACTCAGTTAAGCTTTTAAACAAAATTCGGTTTCATCACCTTGTTTTCCAATCAGGATAACGCCTTAACATTCAATGATGAGGACATCCTCAGAATTTCTCATAAACATTATAAACAGTTGGTATATTCAGATGCAAATAATTATGTTTTACGATGCCATTTAATAAATAATTCATTACTCAAGCAAATTATCTCACTTAACGATGTTCAATCAGTGGAACCTGTATTTTATAGACGATGAATTCTAATATTTTTTGAATAATTGAAGTCGTTATTAAATTATGAGCTTTTACACTTTTTTTTTAAATATTATGCAAATCATTAATATTTTTTTCTTTTTGGTTTTTTCATATAATTAGTAATTTATTCATAGATATCCGAGAGTAAATTCGATTGCTTGTCGTCCTACGGCAAAACACTGAACCAGTTTTGATGAATAATATCAGAATGATTAGAAAGGAATGTGAATTTTAGCCACCAAAAACCAGAGGACAGATTATGGAAGTTTCGATAGCCGTTCTTTAGGAAATGTATCAAAGTCATTTATTCCAATTACGGTGAGAATCAGCACTTTTTGAACGTCAAAAATACATAAGGCAGTCCCCTAAAACAGCAGCCTGGAGTTTTATCTGCGAAGAAGTGGCGCAACAAACTCCCCAGCAGAATCTATTCTCCTTATAGTAAATCATACCTTTCAGTATCACACAATCATTCACATTTTAAAATAAGTCCAAGTCCTCCTACATAGAAACTCTTATATCTAAAACATTTTTGCGACGCAACATTGAATCAGTGAAGGAGTCTTATTTATATTCATACTCAATATCTCCCACTCATCGAGGAATAGAAGAAAAACAAATGGTAATGAGAGGTTATCTGTCGTACGACAGACGATACAGATACCGCCGTGCCAGAGGTCGGTATGTGTTTAACGTTAGCAGTATTCTTCCTATAACAGAGAAAATAAATCAACATAAAAGTCTACAATACCTCAAATTGCTTAGCTTTTTTTATTGATTTTAAAATAAATATATGGTAAAGTTGAGGATTAATGTTAAGAACTATGACGAAAAGACGATTAAAAAAAAAAAATGTATAGACAAAAATACAAAGTTACCTCCAAACCGAACAATAAACCGCTAGTATTCAAAAAATGCTTCAAGTTAGATCATGACACTTTGTTCAATAACATTAATAACTGAAGTAAATGTAAAGCAGATACTATGTTTTTGTTTTCACTGTAACATAAATTACCTAAACTATCGGCGCCTTGGAGTCTTCTCCCTGCCACCCAACACCACACTCAAGTCTTCTCGCTTACTCGCGTGACCGTGAGCAGTAGGGAATGAGCGAGATAAAGAATGAGGTGGTGCTGGTAGGTAGGTATTATGGACTCAGGTGAACTGAATTATGAATATAACCAGATTATTTCTTGTGGTTTGAACTATGAACGACAATTTCTATCATTTGGATTTTGTTATGTGCGATAGATATATATTACAATGTATAAGCATATCTTCGCTGCTGGACAACCTTCATTGGACATCATCCTCCTACGCCCAATTAATTTGGGGTCGGCACATCTCTTTCAGCCGTCATTTCAGTATTAACCCCTTCCTGTTCTAATGACGATGCAGCATTTACGACGATCATCAAGAAGAGAACCGTTTCTATTACAGTTTATTTATTATAAAACTTGACAGTAATCGTTTTTTGAATTGAAAACTTCTTTAGGCGAATTGAGCGATACGTATATATTTTATTTATCCATACTATCAGTACTAATATTAATCCTCACTTAAGGCGGCGATAACCAACTTCTAATGATTTTATACTGAAGATCAAATCTAAACGAGTAGTGTTAATGATTTGAAAAAAAAATATGTTAAATTAGAGCATTTTTTCATTAATTTAATATGTGAATATTTTAGATTATGTTTATATTACATAGTGAAACTGAGAATGGCGCAAAATCTACCTAGCGTATTTTTCTGAAACCTTCACCAATTTAAAAATAATTTAATTACTGATCTTTTAGTATACGTGTTTTATTTAAATATCTATTGTTTTGTGTATAATAAATTAATAATGCATCAAATTGGGGACAACGCTCCTTGATGGGCGAGTCCTATTACTGGCTGAACGTACGACGCGTTGCGTGAGCTCAGTACAGAAAACGCAAGCTAACTACACAAGGTCACTGGTATATATCTCCGTCTTAAAACAAAGATCTCACACGATTACGAAGTATCCATAGATTCATGAAAAACCTTCACCATTGCCCCAACAGGATACGATAAGAACCAAATAGTACAATTGTACATCTGTAAGAGAACTTATACTATGACGTCATAAGACACGTCTTAAGCGTCTGTTTGATAAAGCATCAGCAGCTGTACGAGTGACACATTCATACTCTTTATATAACGTTATAATTTCGGATGTGATCTGACATTAAGACCTTTTCAAGTAATTATATTTTTTTAAAGGTCGTTTTATCTGTTTCTGTTTTAAATGTCAATAGTCTGAGTTAATACAACTCAAAAAAACACAAAACCAAAAACTCTAATATTTAAACGTTACTTAACTATTTCAATCTGCCGTAGAGCTGGTAGAGCTTAGATTGGAATTTAGCCCAGTGACAGTATAAGTATTAAATCACAGTAAGCAGCAAAAAAAAATGCATCTCGTATAAAAAACTCGTGACTAAAATAGACGCTACAAATTGAAGGTTAGGTCGTTTACATAAAATCCGGTTTTCACTGTCCACATAAATTATAGCTTCACAAATCATAGCAAACATGTCTAACAAGGCTTTAATTTTGATACGACACTCCCCCTTTTTTATTAATATAATTATATATATTATAATTTGCACTTCACTTACATAACACAAGCTAATGCACTTAACTCGACAAACGTACAGAGTAAATATATAGTAATATATACCAATATAAAATATTAACAAGTCTATTCAATAATATTTACCTAAGCAGAGATTATCGCACAACGTTAGTACTTGAGTAGTGCTATCTCGCTCTAACATGCCGCGTTAGAAAGGGACAGAGTTAGTTGTTGTGACGTAATAATTAGAGGTTGTTAGAACCTAATTATTTGTGGAGGGGGTGTGTACTGTACTGTGTATATGAAAAATTTAAGCCGTAAATCAATTTTACAAGCATGATTATGTTATTTTTGATTTAGTAGACAAATATGGCGACTGATACGGAATCATCTTAATTGGCCGTATCCGTCAACAGCCACTCGCAAATAAATAATTATAAGGGAATTGACAAATTCAGTTTTTAGGGTTCCGTACCAAAATGGTAAAAAGGAACCCTTACGGTGAGACTAAGTGTGGATATCTCACGAACTACTAATGCTATCAACTTGAAATGTTGAATAGTTTTAGATGACGATTGCTCAACTATTTGGCAAACAAGAAATAAATTTAAAAAATATATCTTTTTTGCAAAAGGGACTGAAAATGAGTCTTAAAAATTTGAAGTGGGGCTACTAGGGCATCATATGAAAGAGCGCTGTTTGCACATACTCAAACATAATTTTTTTTTAGGCAGCAGTTTCAGAGTTTTGATATAAACAGTAAAAAAAAAATCTCCGAAGTATGCATAGAAAAAAATCTGAAATTATTTTATGTGATAGAAGTTTATGTAAAGATAAAAGGAAAAATAAAACGACGTCTCTAAATAGCACAGTTTTTCAGAAATCATCAACATAATATATAAGTACGTACGGAACCCTCGGTGTGCGAGTGCGATTCGCACTTGACCGGTTTTTTTTAATGCCTCATCTGTCTGTATTTATTTTTACAAAACAGAACACATCAAAAATCTGCCTTAACGACAGAAATGTGAAAGATATGACGGTATTCCATCCTTGGACAAATTCTATCACATAGGTCTCTACTGTAAAAAAAAAACATCAATCTTTCACCCGTTAGCTGCCACGTAAAGCTCATGTGCCGGACGCTAATGAAGATTTAACAATTTTTTTTTTCGGCATTTAAAAAAATACTAAATAATAATACAAACTTTATTGTCAAAAATATTACAGTTAAAGTATACAATGGAGGAGCCATATAAACTTTAACTGTGCCAAATGTCATGCTCCTCCGTCCGCGTAATTTTCGTAAAAAAGGGTACAAAGTTTTCGCTTCACGTATTAATATAATGATGTCTTAGTACTGATGACAATCCTTATACTATTACAAGATAAAACACACACTTTGAAAATGGTGTCAATAACATACTAGAAGTACTCGTGTAAGCCTAAAGCACTTGCTTCAACTACCCACGATAATGTCACACAATAACTTACTAATAATATTGCTCGTAATGTGTGCTTACGCAACTGTGTCTACACAAAGTGATGTGTTTGGAGTGTGTTTAAAACTTGTTACGTCGGGACACAATTATGAGTTGTTTTTTTTATAAACATGGTTAAAAAAGCCTGTAATGGTGATTGTGTGTATGCGTGTAGTGTGTGTGTGAGTGTGAGTTTGTGTGCTCGAATTGTGTGTGTAAATTGAATTGAGTGTTCAGGAATGGATGATTGGGATGGGGACTTCACCACTTACTCGGGGTAAGTGGTGAAGTTGTGAAGTTGAGTGCCTCTCATGGGTAGAATTGGGAGTTACGAAAGAGTTATAAGGATTTTATCTGTGTCGTCGTAATTGAGGGATAGTAGCTATGGCTTAAGACTGCTTGAAGTTATGGAGGGTAAGTTTATAAATTGATAGGTTCTTGTTGATTTTATTGTAAATTTGGGAGCTTTGGGCACGATAGTGTCGTCGGGCCAGCGCAGAACGACACTGAACAGATTCACAGATAGGAAAGCCAATACGCCGATTGGATAGATTTTTATCTAGCGGCATCATGGAATGTCGACGTAAGTATAGTGCACGCAGTGCACAAGTGCAATGGAATGTCGACGCAATTGCATGGCGACGCATCATGACAAATATGCGCTCTTAATTTGGTTGAATCCTTTGGTGGTTTATGTGAATTTGGTGGTTGGAACTGAAGTACCTTTAAAACATTGAGTTTCAGGAGGTGAATTGAAAGCCAGTACATGACAGTTCACAAGTGAGTTCAGTTCTTTGTCTCAGGTGTCATCATATATCAAAAGTGCTGTGTAACGACTAAGTAGGTAAAAATTTCACAATTAATTGTGGGTAATTGACAGAGGTTATATATATTTGAAATAGGGTGGGTCCCAAGATACTACCTTGAGGTATACCGAAGCTGATAAACTCTTAGTCACTGAAAACGGAGTCAATTTTAACACACTGGCTACGCCCACTGAGGTAATTTTTGTAAATATTTAGGGCCACACCACCTATTGCTCCATTCCTATATGCTCCATTTTGGCTACGAGTCTGGGAACAGAAACTGTATCAAAGGCCTTCGTTAAATCTAAGAAGAATTCTTCCATCTTTAAAAACTTAGCAATTATATGCTGAACATCATTATTTTTTACTTAATTTGCTAGTATTCATTTACTATTAACTTTAAGTGATGGTAATATTTTCTATGAAGAAAGACATTGTTCTGATAGCGTTCCATCTAATTCTAACCGCACGTCCATTGTAACAATTTGCCTCTACAGCGCCTGTAATACGTAGCAGTAAGGCCGCATTTCGTATTTATAGTATTACTACAGTCGTGCAGCTCTCCGTCCTTATTAAATACATATTTTATATTGTTAAAATGGTTTTACAATCAAGTCGATAAACATGGTAGGACAAATGTCATACACCATCAGCGCGAAAAGCATCTTGGTGGCCCAGTATACAGCGTGTTTTTTCGCGATTACGATGTTGGTTCCATGGACAAAGTTATTTAGTTTGATAGTCTGTAGACCTTAAATATGAGCACACATTTCATCCAAACGCTGTATAACAGTCCTTATAGATATAGTTCGGCACTGACCTGGTAGGCGTTCCACTGTTGCAGCAGATGGTGATGGCAGGCGGCGCAGGCGCGCACGGTGCCCTGCGCGTCCTTGGGCCGCGAGCGCGGCGGCCGCGGGTGCTGCTCGCCGAAGATGGGGAAGTACGCCTGCTTGTTCTGGAAATTAACGAACAATTATGATAAGACTAGAATAAGTAATAGAGACCTAACTGATCAAATCTCAGACCAGCCAATCTCATGGTGATAATCAATCCAATCACTCAACGAAGTTTTGTTTAATCCAACATTCAATTGCACAGGTTTCAGAGACCAAGCGTTAACAGTTATTACCGCCACGACGCAAGCTCATACATCTTTGGTCACCATTTAGATAGAGGAATAATCTTATATCCTAGGAACTTAATTAAACACAAATCGTGTCTTGTCAGGGTAGGGGATAGTCAATGTGAAGTTTAGTGTAAGATAGAAGATAGACACCGATGCGTGTTAGGAGACGGTCTCGAACGCGAAAAACTTTATGATCTCTCGGAAGTTGCACGCGAATGGATAAAAGTACCTACCTATATTAAAAAAGGTAATTATTTTTGTGATGAATATAACAATGTTGTAGATAGACATATAGGAACTCATAAAAATATTATTTAATGTTATAATTATGTTATGTAATTAGCTATTAATATACTTTTAGGGCACTCGCGTGCAACTTCAGAGTAAGCAAGTCGTACAAAGCACCGCTTAACTAATGAGTGGTGTAGGTACTAGGTGCTATCAATAATATTATATTGACAGTAGTTACGGTCTCGGAACCGACCCGCCGACTTCTGACCCGATAAGAGCTCTCGGTGACCACTGCAGCTATAAAGACCTCCAGCCGATTACTGAGTAGGGCTTGTGTGTAAGTGGGTTTATTTTAATAAAAATAATATGTTGTACAGGCCCCAAATCCGGGCCCGAGCCCAAGGCCCAGGCCCCAGTGAAAACAAAGTATGGCCTTATTTGTGTATACAGGGTGGCCCGTTTACCGTGGTCCCAAATAACTTTTTAGAATCTTTTCGTCTTCTGGCTTTCCAAAATATACCAACGCGTATTCAACGATTACTAACTGTGTCATGATTCGGAGAAAACTAAGAATAATTTTGTCCACAAAAATCTTTCCAGACTTTCAGTTCCTATAAATTTAATAACGCGAGTGTGGCAAAGACATCCAAGTAGTTTTAAAACTCTTATGGACTGTTAACAAATTTTTGTAATTTATGTTTATTTCACCAAAAATAATACAACGGATTATCAAACTTATATGCTAGTAATAGGGAGTATATAACATGGGAGCATCTGTAGACGAACTAGGACGAGTCCTGTATCTCGGCATACAGCCACTACGCACAATTATTTTGGTTGGGTATTTCGGTAAGCCCTTGGACATCAAAAAAAAAGTTTTGGAAAACTGTAAGCGGGCCACGGCAACGGTATATTTGAACTTAAACGTAAGAAAATAAAAACTAAAGCAACAACACACGGGAGTAGACAGAAACTACGAAACGCCACGTGATAAGATACGATCGATAAGTTCTATGGATAAAATTAAAAACGTGGTCACACAGTCCGTATCACGAGTATCGGCCTTAATCTTAACATTTAGTGCTTCAGTGCGATTCGACATTCAGACGCTCCTCTCGCGCGTGACTCTAACATTATCGAGTCTTCTCAATAACGGTATCACTGGGGTTCGATATGTTAGCATAAAAAACAATTGTGGCTACCGACACGAAGCTAATCAAAAAAATGACTGAAATGCTAACTGTCTAGTTCAGAATGGACAGTTCGTGCCCACTTTCAAGTCATCCAAAGACAAGCTATCAAAATGGAAATGTCACCTGTAGAATACGATTATTAAAAATGCTTTACATTTGGTATATTTCTGCGATCATGATCTTAGAGAATAAATCAATCTTTAATTTGTATGCTATTTATGTACGGAACTAAGTATTGAGCCAAATGCAACCACAGCGGCTTCATATTTATAAAATAAATTATAGCTTTACATTTATAATTTTATTACAACATAATAATATATAATTCGCGGCTCAAATACCTACCGTTGCTATGTACTCTATCAGGTTATCATTGTTATGTAAACGTGATTTTTTTTTGTACTGATGACGTCGTTGAATGGTTCAAGATTAATGTTTTACATTATAATGTCAATGTTGCACTTGACCTTGTCGTGATGAGAGCCGAATTGGGATCATTAGTCTTTATTCAATGAGAAAGTAAGTAAGGAACCAAGAAAATCTTGATGTAACTATTTTTGATTGCTTTTATTTACTTGCAAATCACTTTAGCCATAATTACGACGAAAAATGCTCTTAAAATTGCTGTAATTACCATTTGTATTAAAAAAAAAACATTTTCAGATTTTTTTTTATGGTAAACTTAAAACTATTAAGTATTACAAGATTTGTATGTATAAAGAAAATATTCCAAATTATTAAATAACTAAATCAGCTGTCATGATCAAGACTAAGGTCCACTTGCATCACAACTCACTAAACACATTTAACGCTAAACGAACTTAAATCACATCATCGATATCATCTATCGATACGAGTGGACAGCATTTAATTACGTCAAGTCAACTGCCAACTGTCAGTTTCGTCAACTGACAGCTGTCAACGGCACTTTCCGTTAAGGGTGAGCGTTTTTTCGGGAAACTACTTCCGGCACCTTTTAGGTGCCAGTAGGGTCTGACCGGTTAAGGGGGACGCGCTAAGGTAGCCCGCGAAATTCAAATTTTTCTTAGGTTTTCTGTAATTTACAGGTCAGTAACAGGTTGTATGTTGATCTAAATATGATTCGCTGACGTAAAAAATATGGTTTTACAGAATTATTATCATTAGAATCAGCAATATGTATGTCCAGCCTGTCATTTAGTGATATATAGTGCAAGTGGACTTAAACACATCTGTTATTAAATCTCCCATTCGCTGCTGTGATTGGTGAGGAACAATAATCAACCACAAGTTACATGAGGTTTTTCAGAAATCTATGGTAAAACAATAAAGCGAATTATTCTGCCATCCCTAGTTGCAGCTAATAATATAAACTCATTAATGCGCCGTCTGTTTGTAAGTAAACATCTGCACAAAGTGCACGGGTCAAAGAAAACATGCCGATAACATGTGCGTGGCTCACATGAGAAATTATTAATAGTAGAAGCATGTGACTAGAAGAGTATCTACATAACATGACATCACGCCCCAAAGGGTTAGGCAGAGGTGTACCCATAGTAGGTACTGTAGCGTAGGCATAGTATTAAATATCTTTAGTCTTTGGCAATGTATTACCTAGCTCTTAAGTTAACTCTCTGTCCTCACAACCATTGTATATACGATCAGTTATGTTTAAGTCCCATTTAATAGGGGACGGGCCTATTGTCATCAACCGGGCACAAATCCAGACTACGCGCTGAGAAATTCCTAATAGAAATACCCAATAACACTTTGCTCGACCACTAGAACACCGAGGCAGTCAAAAGTATCTACATGTCCCAGAATTAACGCACAACCTCTTAAGGGGTCATTGTATTCATCATTATGAACAACTTTCACTATGTGACCAAACCTGAAATCGCAAAAAAGAAATCAGGTGTTCCCTACATTTTGACGAGTTTATTCGAACACAAATGTAAGGAACAGCTGATATTTTGTCGCGATTTCAGGTTTGGTCCCATAGCAAAAGTTGTTCATAATGATGAGTACAATTTAATTTAATACGTTAATTCTGGGACATTTTGTATAATCATATTAATCATCATACTTCATTCACCTCTTATCAAAATTTAATCGGGTCGGCGCAGCTTGTCCTAATATTCCATACATCACCATATGCAATAGACTCGCAGTTGATGGCAGTAAAGTCAAAGTCAAATGATTTATTTCAAATAGGCACATAACATGCACTTTTGAAAGTTTAAAATTTACAAAAAAAATAGAATTGATTCTAGTTCCCCCCCCCCTTCCAAAAGGTAGTTTCGTATGGAGAAGAATGGGCAAGAAACTCCACCGTTACTATTTTAAAATGTTTTACAATATTTTGTACTGGTAAATTAATTATTTGTCGTGGGTTCGAACCCAGACAGGCGCTTTACTTTGTGGAAATAATTTGATCACCACTGCTCTCAAAACGGTGATGGAAAACATCGTGAGGAAACCGGCATGTCGTAGAACCAAAAATTCGAAGACATGTGACATCCACCAACCCGCACTGGGCCCGCGTGGTGGAATACGGCCCACTCCGTCTCGAAGAGAGGTGGCCTGTGTCCCAGCAGTGGGAACATTAAATGCTGATTAAGATGATGATGAAATTAATTATATATGTATGTACACCATGTTTACACAAATAAATAAACTTACTAACTTACTTACAATTAAATAAAATAGCAATCAGTTTGATTTTGTCTAGACTCTAGATTGTCCTATGAAGCTGGACCAGCATGTTTCCAAGCATTCTTATGTTAGATATATTCCTCTAATTATGTAATATGCTCGCCCCCTATCACATGGGGCCTAAACATAACATACAGACGTGATGTTATATTATGTTATGACTTCTGTAAGCCGTAGTTTCAGAATTAATTTCCTACACGAAAATTTGAGTGGATGGCTATTAAAGCATTAGGCCAGGGGAAATTAGGTTTGTACCCTGCGCTAAATATTAACAGCGATTTTTTTCTTGAATCGTGTTTTTGAAAAGGTAAAAAAAAACGAAAACGCGTTTTTGTGAATTAAAATTGAGGCAAAATAGGAAAATTTTGGTTACAATATGTAAAAAATTTGTAAAACCAATACATTTTTTCAGAATTAAAGATTTTTATCGCTTGCAGGCCCTTAGCATATTATAATTTTTCCTTAACAGCTTTATTTTTTATGTTATCTGTTTACAAATAGGTCAAAGCCTATCTAAAATGGGATTCCCAATGCATTGTTTTTCTTTGAGACAAAGTTGCACTGCGTCACAGCAAAACTGTTCTGTATTAAGACCCTGACAACAGGTAAACCGCTGTCACTGTCAGACTGCATACAAAAGAAAGAGAAGCTTGTAATTTATTGCAAAACATGAAGCAATTATTTATTTACTCAAAAATGAGTTGAGTAATCGAAAATAAAAAACAACCACGTTCTGCATACAAATAAGACGTTCTTGTTATTAATTAAATACCAACCCTACGTTGATATTAATCTTGGATTGAAACTCAAAGTAAAGGGTTAGTTTACCGTTAATTTGTATCAAGATTTTTTTCTAAACGTGTTTTGGTAACAACCAAGTTCTTAGAAATATTTTCAAGAATAACATTTATATTATTTCCGCTACCACAAACTATATAGATTTGGGCATTTTTTTGTTTAAGACAAGCCTACTTATTTCATTTGCCTCTTGTCAGCGCCTTAACGATGGAAATGCTTGTAGTAGTATATTCTAAAGAACTTCTTGCTTTATTTATCTAGCGATAAATCTATTTATCAATCATTTGATTTCATTGATCGCTGGACATAGGCCTCCCCCAAGCACCGCCACTTCGACCGGTTCTGTGCTTCCCGCATCCAGCAGATACCTGCGGCCTTCACAAGGTCATCGGTCCACCTTGTAGGAAGCCTTCCAACGCTACGTCTTCCGGTACGCGGTCGCCACTCCAGAACCTTTCGGCCCCATCGGCCATCAGTTCTGCGAGCAATGTGCCCTGCCCACTGCCACTTAAGTTTTGCAATTCTTCGTGCATTGTCGGTTACCTTGGTTCGCCTGCGGATCTCTTCATTTTTGATTGAAACACACACTATTTGTTTAATTAGAGCCAAAAATATCCGTATCTTAATATGTGACCCACTGAACTTATTTACTAACAATCCCATAGGTACCTCCTAATATTATCAATGGAATAAAAACTATTTATAATTATGTAAACAGAGAGTAATCAGTGGACAATTAACGGATACACAATTCGCCGCGATTTGTCAACCTCCTGTCCTTGTTTAAATTTATTTAGGGTCATAATGGCTCAACATGCCTGCTTCTTCCAAACATCTCTGTTAGACGTCATCTGCCTGCCAGGGTTGCGAGTTTGTCCTAAAGGGATATCGTGGCCCTGGCACACAGGCAAATGAAGGAATACGGGTGGGTTTTAGTCAGTAAAAGTCTGACACGCCTTCCCGCTCCGCCCATAGCGGGAGAAGTTATTTGATAATTTCCCACCCAAAAAAAGAAAGAAAAAAAAAGACGTCATCTCAGTAGTCCCTCCTTCTAGACACATCATTCACAACATTCTTTAACTGTTTCTTTAGTCTTCCTATAATCTTATAGCTGTCGATTTTCCAAGAATATTACTGGAAAAACCGATCTGCATACAAACTCAAACTCAAAGCATTTATTTCAATTAAACCATTGTCAGGCACTTTTAAATTGTCAAGAAGTCGGTCAATTACAAATATGAAGCTAGTTGCCCATTCCAAATAGTAGGTTCATATGGAGAAGAACGGGCAAGAAACTCCACGGACACTCTTTTATATTAAAATATTGATACAAAATATTGGTTACATCATTAATATTGAAGTTAAACATGTGAGAACGATGCAATACGTCAAAAGCGTCCGTGATAAAAAGATAACAATTCAAAACTAAAATAATTAAAAATAAGCCGTGGCAGCTAAGAGATGACCAGTCCCACTGACAGCACCTTATACCTTACCTTATTATGTCTTTCGCCTCTTTTACTAAAAAGATGTAAATGTTTTCTTACGTACATGATGTTTTCATGGATATATTGACAAGGCACCGTCATGATGTTAATATCCTTAAACAGTTCCCTAAGAGAATCGCGCCTGCGGAGATTATATATGGCTCTGATGGCTCTTTTCTGTAGAATAAAATATATCTATATAATATATATAGATATATCTATTTAATATAATAAAACATAGCTATTCACAACCATTCGACAGGCTTCCGAGTCGAAAATGGCACTTTTCGGTTACCTGATTCGCCTAGTCCCCAACTGCAAATAGCTGTAGGAAGAAAACCGGTCGTCTAATTTTGGTTTAAACTGTAAATAATCTCGGGTTTCGGATTTGTGAATAGCGTTTAGAGGACTCCTTCGATAACATGGATTGATAGTATTCTATACTCTTTATTATAATGTACATCATAAAAATTACAGATATAACTGTAGATGTGTAAATGTTCGATTCAGCACTTAAGCGTATCGAATGTTTGTGAATAGGTATGCTGATAATTGAACATGGATTCCGTTAACTTTGTATTCAGTATCATATTTAATTTAATTCACCACAACAGCTGACTGACAATATTTATATAGAAACCTGTTTGATTTCCAAGCAACGAGTAATGATTACTTGGTACATTTGATTAGGTGCATTTAAATTATTACTCGAATGGACAAAAAATAATAGAAGTTACTGAATAACTAAAAGATAGATAGTAGATATTTGCACACCTGTTAAGGTAGGATATGGTTTTAAGAACTTGTTTATAATATATGTATCACCTCATGTACCTACCCATATTCAAGCAAATAAATAATTTGATTTGAACTCGAACTTATTTTTTCTTGTATCGCTTTACGAGTCACATCAATTTTGAAATCTATTCCTGTTACATGCGGCTTGAAGGATCAAAAAATGAACCTACCTGAAATTGTCGGTCCTTTAATCCGGATGGGCTGTTGGTACCCTACATTTTCTATAGATATATTACTAAACCACTCATTTATAATACACAATTTTTTTTAAATGTTTTTGTTTTATGTTGTTTACGGAATTATTAAATAAAAACACGAGCGAGCCTTACAGTAGTCGCATATGATGTGTTATATCTGACATCTCACCTTGGTAATAAGCCACTGAGCAATTACATAAATTAACCTCAAAATTAATAATAGCTAAATACTAAAATATTTATTCGAATAATTATTAATTACTAGTGGTCGCCCACTGGTCGAAATTCGACCATTCTACTTACAATCTATATATTACTTACTAATTCATTGAGTACACTAATTCCATGCTATTATAAAGTACCTAGTTACTAATTCCATGCTATTAAGAATAATTTGTAAAAGTACTTATTCCATTCCATTGTTTTATTTGGCGTTCTATAGTTTCTGCCTACCCCCATGGGAAGAAGGCGTGAGTATATGTATGTGTGTACTTATTCCATTATTTTACTTATTATTATTACTCATTGAAGGACTATTTTGATGACAGTTCTATAACCCTCCTTCAGTTACTTAAAATTATATTTTTGTCATTTATTTTTGTACGTCTTTAGATTTTATTGTTGACATTCTAAAAATATTTAAAGTATTTATTACTTTTTTTGACACTTAATTGACATTATCCTATGTGGGTTATTTTTTGTCATTTCTGTTTTATCTTACATTTTTATTGTTCACATTTTTGAATATTTTTTGTATTTGGTACTTGTTTTGACATTGTAGTTTTTATTTGAAATTTAATTAATTGTTAGGGATTTTAATTAAGAATTATTGATTTATCCTCTCTAGCTATTTCTATAATTTTATTTGATATTGTGAAATAATTGAAACTGAAGCTAACATTTGTACGCCTAATGGCAAAGCATAGAGAACTTACGAAAATGTAACATCTCACACACCTGTGTGTAAGCTATGTTTACAAATAAACATGCTGATTCTGATTCCATCTATCACATAATTAATTTATCTGTCATTGCTTCTTTCTTAACTCTTTTTATTACCTATTGTGGTATAGTCATTTTATCCTAGGTGCATCGTCTTCACATATAATTATATAATTAATGTACCTATAAAAAATATTGTACAAGATTTTAAAAGAGTAACGGTGGAGTTTCTTGCCCATTCTTCTCCATACGAAACTACCTTTTGGAAGGAGCGACTAGAATCAATTCAATTTTTTTGTAAATATTGACGTTCAAAAGTGCCTTATATGTGCCTATTTGAAATAAACAATTTGACTTTGACTTTTGACATGCTCATGCAGTCACTTCCTGTTACACACTTCCGTCCCTTTTCACTTAATCACTCCCACAGAAAGCGGGAGACGAGATGTTACACATCAATAAACTAACCTAATAATACATGCTCAGGTTCGCCCCCTAACACATGGGGCTTGAACGTAACTGGTGAAATGTGGATCTGCTATAGGTCTGCCTTACCCTTCTAGGAATACAAGCGTGATGTAATGTGTATAAACTAACCTTGCTCACCCATCTAACCTTTAAACATTTAATTGCGAACAACAGAAATGCACGTAAATAAACTACAATGTAAATACTACGTAGAACGGTGCGGTATCGTAACGCTGCTACAATAATAGGGGTCGGTAGTGCATCAGCTAGATAACGGGCAAGTTTATTGTTATCAATGTACTATTATTATTTATTTTATTGCTCTCGATATGTAGGGGTCACTATTGTTGGGTATTTAATTTTTGTACATTTATTACTAGACGTTAGTTTAAACTAAGAGTGACAGTACAAACATTGATGTGCCTGTTCCAGGAGTATTGGTGACATTATCTCGTAATAGTGACAGTACAAACATTGATGTGCCTGTTCCAGGAGTATTGGTGACATTATCTCGTAATAGTGACAGTACAAACATTGATGTGCCTGTTCCAGGAGTATTGGTGACATTATCTCGTAATAGTGACAGTACAAACATTGATGTGCCTGTTCCAGGAGTATTGGTGACATTATCTCGTAATAGTGACAGTACAAACATTGATGTGCCTGTTCCAGGAGTATTGGTGACATTATCTCGTAATAGTGACAGTACAAACATTGATGTGCCTGTTCCAGGAGTATTGGTGACATTATCTCGTAATAGTGACAGTACAAACATTGATGTGCCTGTTCCAGGAGTATTGGTGACATTATCTCGTAATAGTGACAGTACAAACATTGATGTGCCTGTTCCAGGAGTATTGGTGACATTATCTCGTAATAGTGACAGTACAAACATTGATGTGCCTGTTCCAGGAGTATTGGTGACATTATCTCGTAATAGTGACAGTACAAACATTGATGTGCCTGTTCCAGGAGTATTGGTGACATTATCTCGTAATAGCTTTAGGTGCATACACCTTTAGTTAAACCAGGACGAGAGAAAAGTGCGTTGCGGTTGGTAGCGAGAAGGGACAACAAACTATGGATAATACAGTGGAGGTATTATTTAAATATGATAAAACAAAAATAAATTAATTTTGATGAATTTTTTTTTTGGGCTATTTTTCATGTTTAGATATCCATACATCATGTATGCGAAGTTTCGCTAGCTAATATTTAATGTTACCCTGTATACCGGGTACAATTACCAATCTACCAAACTTGGGCCAGTTTCCAAACTCAGGGCTGACATTTTCCTGGCGGAAAACCCAGTAACACTTCGCCAAACCTGGGAATCGAACCAGAGACCTCACGATTACCAGAACAACGAGACACAAAGCAACTAGAACATTTGCTAATAGATTACCAAAACTACATCTCAGGGTAGGGTCATTTCAGGGTAGCGGATAAAGATGACTTGTTTTCTTGTTCACTGAACGACTTTATTCTGGCGACCTCTAGGGTGTTATGTTATAATTAAGGCGACGATAACCGACAATTAATGATTTTATACTGAAGATCACGTCTAAACGAGTAGTGTTAATGATTTAAAAAAAATATATGTTAAATTAGAGCATTTCACAGCAACACACAAGCACAGCTCAATAACTTAATATGTGAATATTTTAGATTATGTTTATATTACATAGTGAAATTATTTTGTAAAGTTATGCCTAACGCGGATAAAAAACTGAGAATGGCGCAAAATCTACCAAGCGTATTTTTCAGAAACCTTCACCAATTTAAAGATAATTTAATTATGGATCTTTAAGTATACGCGTTTTATTAAAATACCTTTTGTTTTGTGTTAATAAATTAATAATGCGTCAAATTGGGGACAGCGCTCCGTGATGGGCGAGTCCTATTACTGGCTGAACGTACGACGCGTTGCGTGAGCTCAGTACAGAACACGCAGGCTAACCACTCAAGGTAACTGGCAAATATTTGCGTCTTAAGTTAAATTTAGGTGTTATGTTTATTTAGTTTATTGTAAATTTAGTTTTATGGGTACCCAGCATATTTATTAGTAGAAAGTATGGAGATTGATATGTAGACTTAACTATCGCATTAGAGCAACCTGTAATGATAGATTTAAGGGGCCGGCGTAGCATGCGTTGTTCATACAAACGTAATACGAAAATAATTTGTTAATCAAACATATTCTTAAGGTAGTGTGTATTTATTTCGATTGGATTACAGAATATGTATGTTCCCAAATATATATTTTGAAAGGACAATATTATAAAGACGAGATATGAGGAATTTAAAATTTCTATAGAAAACTTTTTTTTCTCATAACTCTTGTTTAAATCAGTGTCCATTCAAAATATATATTTAGGAACCTAGACATTCTGTATTCCAATCGGGATAAAGACACACTACCTTAAAAATATGTTTGATTTACAAATTATTTTGGTATTACGTTTGTATGAACTACGCATCCATCGCCGGCCTCTTAATGTGTTATAATAAATAAATAAACATATTAAATATTTTCTATAAGTAACACATTTTACCATAACTATAAATTCTGCTGACGCCAATAATAAAAGTAAAAGACCATATTGATACAGAATTTTAATATAAAAACACGATTAACATCTCATCATGAGGGTAACGACTGTTCTCAGTAATTACGAGGGCAAGGGCAGTGCATGAGTCAAGTTCGTGAGAAATTAAAATTGTTACTTAGAAAAAATAAGTGTCTTGTAATTGCATTGCAACTTTGTTGTTGGCATTTTATACGTAATACAAAATCTAAACGTAAACATAAAACATATCATCACGCCTGTAATCCCCGAAGGGTTCGGCAGAGATGTACCTATAGTACACCCACGGTTCGCCAGTTATATTTAAGTCCCATGTAATAGGGGGCGAGCCTATTGCCATCAACCGGGCACAAATCCAGGCTCCGGGCTGCTACTGAGAAATTCCTGGTGGAAAACCCAATTACACTGCCCGACCCGGGAATCGAACCCAGGACCTCATGCTCAGCAATAGCGCTTGCGACTACTAGACCAACGAGGCAGTCAACGCATTTAGTTAAGTTACATTTCTATATTATACTACCTAGGTCTCTTCGCCGTATCCGATGAAATATTTAAGATACCGACTTTATATCCAACAATTACGTTATTATCTGCAACTCATTCATGAATGTATTTTCAAAATATGCATCAGATACTGTTCAAATGAAGTGCAAACTTTATTTACCTACATTCCACATGAAAACTTGGTCATTAATTTATCAACTCATATTACAATTAAAACGACTACAAAATAAAGAGGTTACAACAAAATTAAGTTTTGCCAGCACCCTAGACCGAACCAAGCAGATGATGATGATGGCGAATATGAACTACATTTGTTTTTCATATTTGTATGAAACTCTTGCTCACATTGACTTATACGAATATTAAACTTTATGCACATAACAGTAAGGCATATTCGTATGAGACGTTAACTTTACTCTGCAAAGTCAAAGTGTGACCAAATCAAATCTTGCCCCTAGCATTGCAGTCGTTTTCGCGATCGACATCGTGCTAACGAGTCGAGGAGTTTTATTTGAGATCCAAATTAATCGGGTAACACCAAAAACGGACATGTGTCTGCATTTTGCGACCTATGTAACAAAATATGTTCATAACCAACAAAGCATTTCCCAAAAACACATCTCACAACTTGGCTGTCTACTCTACCGCAGGCCACGTCACACGGGTAACCCGTGAATCAGAACCGCAAGGTCAGCTACAAGACAACACTGCGATATTTTCAAATTCCCTTACACCAGGGTGTAAGGGAATATTAATATGTTTTTCTATGACCTATTTATTTTCAGTCATGAAAATATATTTAAGCCTTAATCAATATTTTCCTATGTAAAACTAAACGGACCTTGGCTGTCCACTCTACCACCAGACACGTCACTCAGATAACCCGTGAACCAGGATCGCAAGGTCAGCGACAAGACAACGCTGCGATATTTTCCACTGCGCGATAGCCTGTGGCCTGTGGCCCGCCCCGCTGGCCCCGATAACCTCTACGGAGATATTTCAATTTATTGGCTATAGTCATGCCGAGCGAGCGTTGATTAGTGACGTCACACATGTGGCCCGGTTCTGTTGGTTTTACGAATCTACTGAATAAAAATCTTAAATTCATTCATTCTTTCACTGTCAACTGTTCAACGCACACAGCCTAAACCACTGTCTCGAGAAGCATGAAATTTTACACAAAAGTAGATATTTCAATTTATGTAACGTCACACATGTGGCTCGGTTATACCGGTTTGTGTATGTCTCAGTTTAACAAGCAAATGAATATACGTAATGGTGAATTTCGGGTCAGCCATTAATGTTGTCAAGGACGATTTTTGAACAATGAAAAACATGTTAGAAGCCATGTAGTAACATTAGTTCAGTTAACTTAAAAAAGCGTGGCAGTTGAGAGTATGTCATGCTCACTTAAATGGCTCGCTGATGGTGGCGCGTGTGTTGGATCATTCGGTTCCCTACAAAATGGTTGAGTTGGATGGTGCTGCTCCACGCGTCATGTTCGTGAACGGGCGCCGTCAGTTGAGACTGGTCTTCTCTTAACTGCCAGGGCTTATTTGTAATCTTTTAATCTTATATTTTGAATTGTTTTTTAAATAAACAATTTTTTTTTTTTTTTTACATTGTCACATATAGAAGCAACAAGAATAATGTACCCAGGATTTTGTAATATCTTGCTTTAAAAGAGTGTCCTTGGAGTTTCTTGCCTATTCTTCTCCATAGAGATCTACGTTTTGGAATGAGCAAATAGCTTCAACTTTCTGACTAACTGACCGACTCTTTGACAATTCAAAAGTGCCTGTAATAGGTTTAATTGAAATAAATGTTTTGAGTTTGAGTTCATTTCTGAACCAGATTATATATTATTTTGTTTCGGTAATTCTTCTCAGAGTAGTCGGATAGGAAATAGTTTTTAAAATATTACTGACATGTAATAGTGTTTTTATAAACCTACTTAGAGAAATAAAACCATTTATAATTTAGAGTTTTGGTCTTCAAGTTGCTGTTGCATCGGTGGATTTAAGTCCATATTCGAGTTAAAAAAGACATTTCACGGTTTTTATCCAATACTACCTACATTCACACTCATTCCCCCTCACATGCACTCACATACTCATACATAATTTAATTATTAAAATAAACTATAACTTTTTTCCCTTCTGAAGGTAAATCGACACAGTCCACTCATACATAATTATCAATTGGAACCTCATTGTGATACACTGTCTCATAAGATACAGTATACCCTAGTTTGAGAGACAGGGTTTAATCTATTGTGTACAGATTTCTGCAGCATCCAAATGCTTTTGTTTTTGTCAATGTTCGCTTCCATAATCTCAAAAATTGTAAACCTAAAGTACAATTATCTGTATGTGTTTTTGTGAAATAAAGAAATGTATTATTATTTATTATTAGTACTGTCAAGCTTTGAGAGAACACTAATATGGCTATGGGGTTAGGTACAATAATAAATAAAGAAATAAGTTTTTTTTAACATGCATCTGCAAACAATAATTTTCCGTATTTTGAATAAATAGCAGACATTATTCTTCATATCTGTTTTTTTTTTTATATTTTACGAAGAAGGTGGCTGACATTTATAACTGTAACTGATATTGTCTTTATCCGAAATAAAGTACATAGTTATAAACCAGTTTTAACCACCGCAGCTAATTCCGTATTTACTGTATAAATAGAACGTAATTAATTATTTATTTATCGTTTGTGCACACAAAACATTAGGAATATTTATAGCAATCAATAATTCTTCCATCGCAAAGGCAAATGGCTTTTGTCATACGGTAGAGGAACGACCATTAATCACCACGTGTTGGTTCATGGTGTGTTCTATGTTAGCGGGTTTGGTTTCCGCAGTTAGTGCTTCATGTGTAACATTGTGCGTGGTGTTCATGATGTGTTGGCGATTGCATACTTGATACTATAAAATGCGTATTCATACACGAAATCAGCTGTTCCCTACATTTTGACGAGGTATGCGAACGTAAATGTAGGGAACAGTTGATTTTTTTTTCGTGATTTCAGGTTTGGTCCCTTATTAAAATTTGTTCATAATGATGAGTAAGATGACCCCTTAAGAGATTTCGTGTATGAATAGATACACCATAAATAGATACAAAATAAATGCATGAAACCAGCACGTGAGACTTTTGTTAGAAAGACTGGTACTGTGGGTCCATACGAAGGTAACCGCGAAACCAATACAAGTGACTACTAACGCCATCTAGAAGTGGACGCTTGAACTAGTTGCTCTAGAGATAACGAATCTATGCTCGGTAATAATCACTGGTTAAATCCAGTCTGCAATAAAACTGTACCAAAGCGTTTCGTAAATTGCGTAACATGTATTACTAGTTAATATTGTTTTTCTTTTAATTCCCAAATAATGACCATGTTCTCGGCATGCATCAACGAATTACCTGCCAGCGCGACAAAAGCTTGTCCTCGTAATATCTCGCGCCAGAACTAGACACGATTTTGTATGTTCACAGTCAAAATGGCTGGGAGCGAGATGCCCTATTTTTTGGCAAAGGAGCGGCCAAATCGTCCATCTCGCAACACCTCTTTCGATTAATACTACCTAAATATATTCGGCAAAATAAACTAAAATACTACAATACTTCCGTGGTCACAATATTGATTGTACGGCAAACGGCAGACATTAGTTTGCTAATATTTGCACAGACTGCGACACAGTTTGCACAGGTGCGGGCACGGCCATGAGGCGCGGAGGTTAGGGGCCGCGGGACTGGTGTGTTAAGTGTTTGTTATAGGCAGTACTTCATTATCCCTACGTGCTATTTTAAAGGTGAGCTATTTACTAGTACCCCGTCGATTTTGCGTCGGGGGTTAAAAACGCTTTTCCAAAAAAAATAAAAAAAACGACTTTTGATGGTTGTTCTATCGTGCAAACCTTATTCCTATTCAAATAAATTTAACGCAAATTACGATACGATTTTTTTTAAATTATTATTTATTAATTAAGGTACAAAACAGAATGTAAACAGAAACATCACAAAAACCTCAATAGGTTTGTCCGGATGTTAAATAATACTCAAATAATAATATATACTAATAATACTTTCATGGAATGGTTTTTGTGTAATATTATGGAAGGAGTTGGGTGAACATTACAAAAATTCATACCAAATCCTGTTTTAGTCGTTTTTCAAGACCATAATAGCCGCATGCGCCGATCTTTAGCGTCGGTTTGATCTGTTCGACCCGATTTAAATTCAATAATTTCCTCCTTTTTGTAAAGTCGGGTTGTATGCGTCCTAATAGGCACAAATAAATTTATTTTCTTTCTTTAATAATAAGGAATTAGTTTTTTTTTTTTTTGTAAAAACTTCTTTTAGGTAGGATAAACTTATGGGTTCGCGTCACCGACATGCTGTGGTAGGAGTGAGTGAAGAAATTGCCCACGTGAAAAGTTTAATAATTGTGTTACATACTGTGTGGTGTTTGTATTAAGGTAGGAAGGTATTGCTTGTTCGGGATTCGGATAAATTAAATACGTGTTGTTTGAATGCAAGTATATTGGCGACTGCCTTCTACTTAGGGTTACATGCTTTTAAAGACGACCGGAGATATACATATAGTATGTGGAAGGACGGAAGACTTTCTTATAGGTACAGAGTCATGCAAATATTCACCGATTTGTCCTTGGGCTCCTTGGTGTGCAGGTTGTAGAGCGTGCCGCGCTTGTACTCGTCGCCGCACACGTAGCACACCTCCGTCATCGAGTTCTTGTCCGGCATCGACAGGTCCAGGATGTCCCGGTCGGAGCTCGAGTTGGAGTTGCCCGAGTATACCGACACTGTTGATCTGGAATGCAGACGGGAAATACATTAATTCGTTAATTTATTTGCCTATTTTGTGTACGTTTTTAACGAAATATGACAAAGCTACCAAATTCAATTTAAGGCTTTAATCGTCACGATTTAAATTTGATTTGGTAATTAATGCCTAGTATTAGCTGCGCCCCGCTGTTTAACTCGCAAAGTCTCGATCCCGTGGGAATATCGTGATAAAAAGTAGCCTATACGTTAATACAGGGTGTCAGCTACCTCCATGCACAATTTTATCAAAATTGGTCCAGCCGTTTGAGCGTGAAGTAACAAACACACTCACAAACTTTCGCCTTTATAATATTAGTGTGATTACGAAATTAGTGACTTGAAATTATATAAAACTAGCTTTTGCCCGCGGCTTCGCTCAAGTTAATTTAGAATTTGACAGTGAATTCCGGTTACACTCTGCTTGTAATAATATAATTCATGATTCGAAAGACACGTGGCGCCATCTATTATCATAAGAACGTTATTGTTTTTTTCCTCGGGAACAGTACTTTTATTCGAGATAAAAGGTACCCACCCTATGTACATTTCTGTACACCTGACAACGATTATGTAAAATTTCAGGATGATCGGTTCAGTGATTTAGGCGTGAAAAGGTAAGAAACAAACAAACTTACTTTCGCATTTATAATATTAGTTAGGATTAGGATGTAGGGCGACTTTTTGGTAGGTGACAGTCCCATGGGTCACGCGGGCGAGCGACTGACGCTCGCGCGAGGCATCTCGTAGTAGGATGTTACCAGTGATTATTTATGACTATGGATCGATATCGATAAAAATTTATTTCCGTGTTGACTGTAGGAACAAATTATTGTATTATTTATGTTAGTTTAATGGCTATAACTTACTTGGTAATTGCATGGTGAATATAAAGTTGTGACAGGTAGAACCTGTCAGCTTCCTCGAGTGAATTAATAATACAACTTTAATAATCAGTCTCAAAGGTGGTGTGGATAAATGATGATAAATGATTTATTTTCTGTAAGTAGGTTTGTACAAACACTTTTACACGTCAAACATATTAAAAAAAAAACAAAAAAAAAAACTAGATGAGGTCGGCGTTTCGTAACGGACTACTCGGAGAAGAAAGGCCGAAACAAACTCAGAGGTCAGTCTCTTTTAAAGTCCAGACATAATCTTGATCAGATTATGTGAAGACCATGTAGATTGGTGCCTGAAATGATCTTTTGATGAAAGAATCACACAGATTGAGGGGACCTGTCCAGTCAGTGCACGCATTTGTCAGTAGTCGTACAGCTCAACTCAGAACTTGAGGAGCTCAACGATTCAACGAACAATACCAAAGAAAGAACATTCGGGGATCATGTGAAACATAAAGGTTCACTAACTCCTTGTGGAACATATTTTTTTCTAAACAGTTTTGTCTTAGTTTTAGGACTTCCTTGCCCTTCCCTTATGGGGTGTCCAAATTAGACTTCGTAAAGGGTGTCGTATTACTTACCTGGGTAACTAGGTTGTAGAGATCAGATAGGCAATCGCTTCACGTAGAATACTGCCATTAAGCTTTATCTTGTTAACCTGTTTGTGAACGCTGACCCAAACAGTCGGGAAAAGACTAGGCAAATGAAGAATTTTATATGAATTCATTTGCTAGTGCCCTTCTTTCCTTAAAGACTAATATCGGAAAGGAAGGAATACAAAATATCGATTTTTGTTGTTCTGAGTAAGTTGGTGCTGCTGGGCAGTTTGTTGCGCCACTTCTTGTTCCCAGCTAAAGCACTAGGAAGTGGTGAAGGGCGGGCGTTTTTGGGAGACTGTAATTTTGACGTTCGAAAAGTGCTGATTCTCAGCCTAGTTTGAATAAATGACTTTTGATTTTAAGCATTATCTGCCTCGTCCCCCACCATAAGTGACTGATTTTCTTCTTCGTAGAATTAAGCATTTTACAAGTCAATAGATTTAATGGTCTCATCATCATTCATCATTCCAGCCGAAAGACGTTCACTGCTGGACATAGGCCTCCCTCAAAAGGGGGATTTGCTATAATCGCCACGCTTGGTAGATGGGTTGGCGATCGCAGTATGGTGTTAAAATGCATAGAGAACGCTGCAGCCCATTCTCTAGTAAGTCCCTTAGCCGCCTTTTACGGCACCCACGGGAAGAAATAGGCAGGTGTTATTCTTTACGTCCGGCACCACGCGGAACATTTAGCACCACGGATTTAATGGTCTAAGCTAATTTGCCTACTCTTTTCCCAATTATGTTGCGGTCAGCTTCCAGTCTAACTGGATGTAACTGAATACCAGTATTTTACATGGAGTGACTGCCTATCTGACCTCCACAACCCAGTTACTGGGTAATACGATAACCACACGCACCTCACGGCGTCCAGATACCCCGCGGGCTCGGAGGCGCCGCTGTGCTGCGAGCCCACGGAGATGACGGACGGGTCGCGCGCGCGCAGGTCCAGCACGCCGCCCTCCGACTGCGCCGCGCCGCCCCCGCCCCCGCCCCCGCCCCCGCCCCCGCCGCCGAACCGCTGCTGTAATACATGAAATAGAATTCTAGTTAATACAACTGTTACACAATGATAGGTATTAAGTTTTTAATAGTATCACACGGGTGTTACAATACCTATTCATGTACAGTTCCATCGTACATTACTTTATCTACTCTCATACATTGGGATTGAACCTACTAAATAAAAGATCAAAGGTAAAGGTCTACACTACCTCAGCGCCACCTCACTCTTTACCTCGCTCACACAATTAGCTGGCGGTCACGCGAGCAAGCGAGACAGGGTGGCAGGGAGAAGACTCCAAGGCACCGATATTTTAGTTCATTTCTTTTTACGGTGAAAATAATGGTATTTAAAAAAATAACATAAGACCTGCTTTATAGTTAGTTCAGTTAATATGCAAAGTTTCATTATCTAATATGAAATATTTTTTTAATACCAGCGGTTTACTGTTCGGTTTGGGGGTAACATTGGATATTTTTCTATGAAGAAAATTTTATGGTATCGTGTTTTCGACAAACATAGTACTTAACATTAATCTACAACTTTACTATATATTTATTTCACAATTAATGCTGCAGTATTTTCGACATAACGAATGATCATGCTTAGCCATTTGAGGAAGTATAGGCTCTTATTAGAGTAAAAAATTATTAATTGCTAAAAAACAACAATACGCTAAAGCAGGCGCGCAAAAAAGTTTTGATTCCAATTTTTACTTGTCTGTGGCAACAAGTAAAAATTGGAATCAAAACTTTTTTGTAATACAAAAACAATGGCACGCCCCGCATTGCGTTCCATTAAAAAATTAATAAATATGGAAACTCCTTGGTGATATTAACTTCTTGGATTTGCTTTATATCGTAAAGAAAAATTATAATATTATTTTGTTAGACAAAAAGTGTTATAATTTATAAATTAATTTAAAATTTTGGTATTGTCTTTATAAATAAAATTTGGCAATATAAACCCGTTTTGAAGTTATTCGAACGTTACGATACAAAAGTAGATAAAGTGGTTAATTTGGCACAGATCCGTAAACAAACAACACATTTGAACAAATTAAAACTGGGTAATATAAAACTATAATATAGGATCGTATGGCTCACGCTACGGCACATAGGTTCATTTCAGCAATAATGCCCGACACATGCAGATATTATTGCTTTAAATAACATACAAGTATTTGAATATGTCGGGTAACATCGCTCGTCTGTTTAATTTAAACATTAGGTACTTTTTTTTCTGGGCCAGTCGAATTAAAACTAGAAACTGTTCCAACTTGGAGCATTCAAGCAACAGTAATGATTTTACTTATTTTAATCCATAGTTTATCAAATCGCAAACCTTATTCAAAGAAACAACAGATAAAAAGTGGTCCTTAGGTTGCCAACCAACATAATTGGTCTTTCGGTCCAACAACCAAAAATATATTTATAGGAAGCCGGTTTCAGTCAATTGTGTAGTAGGTTTCTGCTGTCCGTAAGCCCAAGAGATGTCTGTCTATAGAGTTAGCTACGGGTTGTGATGAAAACCTTAGGCAAAGGCCTCCCATTGGTGTCCAAAATAAGCTTATAAGGTTCCCACTGCTGGGACTCAGGCCTCCTCTCTATGAGAGGGAGCGGGCCCAGTGTTTTTTTTTTTAATGTTTGTTTTAAAGGTTCCGTATCTCAAAAGGCATAGGAGGAACCCTTATAGGATCACTCGTGTGTCTATCTGTCTGTCCGTCTGTCACAGCTGATTGGCTCCGAATCTACTGAACCGATTAAGTTGAAATTTGGTACACATATGAACTTCTGTGACCGAAATACGGACGTGTTACGTAAGTGAATTAATTTTGAATATGGAGGTCACTTTTGGGGGGCAAATTAGAAAATTTCAAAGAAAGTTTTGCTGACTGTACCGTGACATATCAAATGAAGGGCTTGTTTTAAGGATTTTACAAATATTTTTTTTATAATTTTAAAATAGGTACATACTTTTGAAATTATTTAAGAAAATAGATGAAAAATTACCATTCCCCTTATCTCCGAAACTAATGAGCCTAAATGTTTATAAAAATACAGAAAACAGTTCTTTACTTATAGATTACAGGAAAACCTATAAGAAGTCTGTGATCTTAAAATAACATGGTAAATCACTGAATATTGTGCGTACAAACTTATATTTGCGGAAGGAATGTATGGGGATCATGTTTTCCAACTACAATGTTAAGTTTGTTCTTGGGATAAATTCATCCCAACTACGGACCCTTCATTGTGCGTGGTCCGACACGCACTTGGCCGGTTTTTTCACGATCTTTTCCTTCTCCATTTGAGAGCTGAAGACGACTACACATTATTAAAAGAAAACTCCAAAAACTCACATTATTAAACTTTTGCACATGGTTCTGTTCCTTCTCCTCCTTCCGGAAGGAGTCCTGCGCGGGGTGCGGGGCGGGCGCGTCCAGCGGGTACAGCGGGCGGGACGTGGGGCGCGGGGAGGACGCCGCCTCCTCGCGGGTACCTTCCCCGGAGAGGCCTAGGACTTGCGCCGCGTACTCGCCTTGAAACGACATGTCGGCTCCTGGAAAGTTGAGAGAAGTTGCTTAGTTTACACTAGTGATGGATTAATTAGCATTCGCATTCATTGTTAGGCTGTGAATGAACATTTAGCATTTAGCAAATTAAATGTAGGCGCGAAATTGAAATGCTAAGCGATGTACTTTTCTAATTACGCCAGTTTATAACATTTGACTGCCAGTCCTAAGCCTGGATAAAATATGAAGGAAAGTTCATAAAATCTTAAACAATTAAAGGTTTTAAATTGTTAAATATATTTAATTATCGGCAAGTCGCCGAGTTAACTAAACGCGAACGCGATTTTTAATTTGTTTATAAACAAAATTGACATACTTCATTATTATCAATTATCGTCAATAGCAAATAGCATAGCAATTAACACGCTAAGACTCAAGAGTTCACACGCTAATGAAATTAATTCGAAATCGCATTAATTGCCATTACTAGTTCACATCACACTATATTATTTGTGTTGTGTTAGTTTCAATATTCTTTATTTATTGTTGTGTTTCCTGTACGTGTTCCAAATAGAATATTGTTCTTCCATAGTACACCCAAATTTAGCCAGTTATAAGAGGAGGGGGAGGGGGGGGGTTTAGAGGTTGCTCGGAAAGGTGAGACTGTCAGTATCTAACAATGACAGAAATACTGGGTAAGCTTTCAGCTGCTATTCAAATTATTTGTAAGTAACATATGGCAAAACTGCGGGGTAATGAAACCGATTGCTACTGATAGTGTGTTGCGCAACTGCGCAACACACTATCAGTTGAACAGTTGAACAGCATTCATTGCGGTTTTTACGTAATTGAGAACAGTAACATTTATAAATCATTATGCACAACATAATTTAAATGATCTCAAATTACACTCTCCTTTTAACCACAAACCAATCAAGTAAATACCAGCCTTTAAACACTAAACCAACCAATTACTATTAAGTTAACAAACTACAAGTCAATTATCGTCCTACGATTACGTTCCCATACAATTAACGTCGTCTACCACATGTACACGTACAGTTCAACAAAAAGATAAGTATACAGTCAGCGTACTTGCAACTTGCAACCATTTAACAAATGTAGTGCGAGTGCTAAGAAGTATTTTAACCTTGAAAAGTAATTACAGGCACAGTAAAAATAAAATATTGATTATTCATATTTGTCCGACAATTAGCGTTGAAAGTTACAAAAGAGAAAATCTCCGAAAACGCCCGCACTCCATCACTTCCTAATGTTGTTTTAGCTGGGAAAAATGGCGCAACAAATCCCCAAAATGAATATTAATAGCGTTGTGAAAAGGGTATTTATATATATTTTGCTTGTTTAGCTAACTCTTTTGCGGACTGTACTCACATACCTACCTATAGGTACCTACAGTCATTCATGGCTCAGCTGCGCTTACGCTGGCGACCTCGGCGCGGTGGCAGTGAAAGTGCCTCCGTAATCAGCTGACCGACTGAGTCCAACTGACCTACGTAGATAAGTGCAGTAGTCCAATTGTGTACTCTTACTTTTACCGTGGGAATTTTGTATTTGTTTGCCTTTAGAAGTTATGGTCGTAACGAACGTGGTTTTCGGCTTCAAAATGAACTAAAAAGTCTGTCTATTTCCATGGATACGTCTATTTTGTGATTTAATTTAATACAGTGACCGCCTTACAGGAATGCTTAATGATCCTGGGAAGCGTATGTTATTTAAGTTACGAGAGACAGATACTTCTCATAGTCCCATTTCGTATACCAAACGAGATCAATAATGTCACCGAGATATCGATAAAATACTGATGCAATGCATTAATTTATTACAATAACTTTAAATCTCCCTGGAGATTATTTCGGATAGCAATTTTCATAGATCATAGTCTAAATTAAAGTACTCAAAAGCCTGTAAAGCCGCTGAAAGCTGAAGTGAAATTGGTCTACGTCTGCCGCATGCCATCTAAGGCCCTAGCAAGGCTCGTGTTACCACGTTGAAGCCCCGACTACGTCGAGACAGCTCGCGGAAACTATGGCAAGACGATGGTGTATCGTCTGATCATCGTTAGCAAAAACGTCGTGGTTTGGAAATCGAACGTGTACGTTCACGATAGTTCAGTGAAACTTTACAACGTAACGTTAACAGTTGTTTCATACACATTTTGCCACAAATAAGTACGCTTCTGTATTAAGATTCGCATACAATCAAGTGAAACAAGGGTTAACGACTAGAGCCAATACAAGTTATCTTGATAACTAAACAAGTTAGGTCTAATTTTTGTGCTCTATCCGCCTTGTTACAAAACAAGATTTATATTTTGACATGGCTTAAACCATGGAGCCAGTTTTTGTAATAAGAACGTAACAGTGATTGAAATACCGTTCTTTATAAAAAACTGAAAACTTAGTTCGGTACTAAGTTGTCAGTTTTGTGTTTAGGAACTTTACCATATTCGGAATAAAGTTCGAAATTTAATAATCAAATCAGATCAATCAATAATGGCTCCATGTTTTAAACCTGGGTCTGAAGATAAACCTTGTTTTGTAATAAGGGGGTATGTGTTTAAGTCATGAGTATGCTTTGTTAAATTAGCTGTTCTTGTTATGCAAAATAAAAACATTATTACTATTAATCATATCAGAAACATCAATGATTGACAACAGAAGATTAATTTCCAATACAAAACGAAGTTGCATTTCTGTATTTCCGTATACATACTTGACCAAACAACAGACCCGGTAGCAGGTTTCTGGCTCTGAACATTACTAGAACACGGCCGCAAGATAAGGCCGCAAAGGTCACTGGACCACCGGGGAACTCTTAAGGGCAAGCAATTATTATAATTACTCCAATTATTTTTATATTCAACGACTCTGGGGAACGAGTGTCGGAGGAAAGGGCGGAACGGATGAAAATGTACTGAGTCAAGATGACCTATTACGCTGAAATAGGCTGGATGACTGGACCGTCAGATATGGAAATGCTGACATACTTTCTTACCATAAAGATAAAAGGTTGTTGAGAGATTTGTGTGACGGATGCAGCAGGATCTTTTAATACCCGGTGAACTTGTGGGCATAAATGTTTTTCTTTCAGATTTATAGACTTCAAGTAGCCGTTTCTTTTCTTCGGAAACCATCTTAACCAGTGGAGTGATTACCTAGCACACTTACAGTAGCAATGGCTTGAATTATGATAATTCAACATTCATTGCGTTATATTTACGTTGTTGAGCAGATATTTTTTTCGAACATAAATATGAAGCAATGGATTTTCAAAATCATTCAGTTTAAGATTGAAAAATTGTTCTACCGGTCGGTAAGTCGCACTGGTATTTACGAGCCTTTACGCAATTAGAGTGCAGAGTTATAAAAGAAAAGGAAGTAGGTACACTGGTCCCAAACAACATTGGGGAAGTGCCGAAGTAACACCAATCTACTAAATAATAGTAAACAAAGGATCACAAAAAAACAACATTAAAAAACATATAAAAACACACAATTAAAAATACCATATAAACATAATACAGACTTCGATTGCTCAGTATGTGAACCACACAGCAATGGTTCAGGTACTGACCATCGAACCTCTGCGCGAAAGCCTTCAGCATGCCGCTGGAGCTAGCCCGAACCCTGAGCACCAGGGATGTACACCGTTTTCGCATAGTAGAATAGAAACAGTCTACATGCGACTCGGCGAACATCCTGATGCACTGCAGAATCGGGGCAGCCTCATCAGCACGCTGAATGCATTATTATATTGCACACGCAAGGCGTTGTACTGTCTGCACGTGCATGAGACCCACAGGCTGCTCGTGT
Source organism: Tiliacea aurago (assembly GCA_948098905.1). Taxonomy (NCBI): domain Eukaryota; kingdom Metazoa; phylum Arthropoda; class Insecta; order Lepidoptera; family Noctuidae; genus Tiliacea; species Tiliacea aurago. The sequence continues at coordinate 22,771,829 of OX402597.1, read as the reverse complement.
ACAAAAACGTGCAATATGCTCTGAACTAAAGGTCCTCACAAAAGTGTTTGTAGAGTCAACGCCAAACGCAGGCAAAGTTCACGTTAAAATAAACTAGAACCAATTAAATTCATAATTATTTAACTATAGTTACCTAATACCGCTATTGAATTAGACATTTAACGATAACCAGTCTGTTTGACTTGCCAAATTCTACATTTCCCATGCACATTCGCACATGGATTTTTCCAACTTCAAACAATATAGCGGTGAAATTAGTTTAGCCATTTGTAATAGCCATGCGAATACCACAGAACAATGGTTTATTATAACTGTACAATAGTTTGGCTACTGTGCTGAATAGGGCCATATTCGTATTGTTAGCCAACGTACGTCGTTTAATACTTAGGTATAGCTTGTGCCACAGGCTCGCCTGCATCCTTACTAATATTATGTTTGTTTGTTTGTTACACTTTCACGCTAAAACGGCTGAACGGATTTGGACCAAATTTGGCACATGAGTAGACCATGACCAGGGGATCTACTCCGAACATAAATCTGAAGTATCGGCCGAATGTTCGGTCGTTGCTTGCCTATGACTACGGCAAAAAAAAAACGACACTAAAGAGATAAGCCAAAGTCATAAATGTGACTTTAAGCCGGGTAAGGCTTCACAGTCAAAAAAGGAAACTGGAAGTTATAAAACGGCCGAACATTCGTCCGATACTTCGGGTTAACGTTTCGGAGTAGAGTAGACCCCCTGGGTTAGGAGTTTAGGTCATAGGATACTGTTTGTTTCTGTGTTTGTTGTCTGTTTGTGTTTTGTATGTCTTGTTTGTGCAGAATAAACAATTTTTCTTTCTTTTTTTTCTCCTAGTTCCCGTGGTATAGTTTCCAATCTCCACGCGGGCGAAGCCGCGGATTACAGCTAGTATAAACAGTTATGTGGAATAGAGCTTGATTTTGGAAAGGAGTTTTAAGCTGTTTCGAAGAATTAGCAATCAAGTTAGTGGAGTAAGACCCGTCCGTTTCCGTCTTTGGGCGACGCGCGCCATGACACGTAGGCCACATCCTGCTTGGACGTGATCAACGAAGTATTAAAACAGTTTACAAAAAGTAACTGCGGAAGAGCTTCACCGTCGAAACTGAATGTCATCGATTCTGCGAGAGCTGGTCGTTCAAGCTCATTTCATCTACCTCTTATCTTCAGTCTCCTGGTCGAGTCAGAACCAACCGATACAACAATAAATTTTACACACATTAAAGATTTCACTGATTGTGAGTAAAATGTGTGGCATTAGTAGTAACAATCATCGTCATCATTTCAGCCGAAAGACGTTCACTGCTGGACATAGGCCTTCCCTAAGCACCGCCACTTCGACCGTTTCATTGCTTGCCTTCACAAGGTCATCGGTCCACTTTGTAGGAGGCCTTATAAACGTTACGTCTTCCGTTACGCGGTCGCCACTCCAGGACCTTTCGGCCACATCAGCCATCTGTTCTGCGAACAATGTGCCCTGCCTACTGCCACTTAAGTTTGGAAATTCTTCGGGCTATGTCGGTTACCTTGGTTCGCCTGCGGATCTCTTCTTTTCTGATTCGATTACGTAGGGAAACTCCAAGCATAGCCCTCTCCATTGCCCTTTGGGTGACTTTTAGCCTTCTAATAAGGCCGTGTGTGAGCGCCCACGTTCCAGTGCCATAGATCACGAGCAACACGCACTGGTCAAAGATTTTTTTGTCTTGAGACACTGCAGTATGTGGGACAAGAAGATATTGCAAACCTTCCTGAACGCTGCCCAGTCGAGTCGGATTCGACGATTAACCTCTTTCTCGAAGTTGGACCTACCTAACGGGACAGTTTGTCCTAGGTAAACATACTCGTACACAACTTCGAGTGTAACGTGTCCGATCTTCATGAGAGTGGATGGGGCTTAGTATTAAGGCGACGATAACCGAATTTTAAGGGTTTTATACTGAAGATCACGTATAAACGAGTAGTGTTAATGATTTTCAAAAAAATAAATAAATTAGAGCATTTTCTCAATAACTTAATATGTGAATATTTTAGATTACGTTTATATTACATAGTGAAATTAATTTGTAAAGTTATTTTTCTGAAACCTACACCACTATCCACCAAATCTATCACTGACCCACTCAAAGGAAAAACAAAAACACATCGGTAATGACACGTATAAACGAGCCGATACTCTGCAATACAAACATATGCTATCTATGTATCTAAACTCGGCCTAAACTATAAGTGCAAGACTTAACAAACACGAAGTAACCTAGTAACACGCTAGAATCGCAGCGCCTAATCTATGAACAAAACAAACTAACAAGGTAATAAGTTTGCACACAGACATCCCAGACATTAGTCTAAAAAGACAATTACGAGTAGTGTTGTGGCAGTTCGCGGGCGGAATAGGTCGTAGAACGCGGGAACTGTAGGGTAGTTGTTAGTTCGGTGGTAGTTTAGCACTAATTTTTTTGTCTTGTTTAGTTCATCAGTTTTCAATTGCTTAATGCGAGCTATTTTCGCGAGTAGGTGAGGTTTACCACTGAGCTTGATGTTGTTTAATTTGCCATTAAATCCATCAGCAAATTAAGAAATAACATATACTTAGAGGAGCTGGACTCTTTTAACAAACATTGGTCTTTGGCAGTTCCTGACAGAGAGACGTGGAAAGAGAGTAGGGGTAGGCCTTTGCCTAGCAGTAGGACAATAATAGCTTATAAAAAATCGGCCCACGCGTTTGGTCTCTAGAGTACCACAAAGGGACAAATATTCATACATAGGCTGATGAACACATTTCCTTTGCGTCACGCAGTCGGGTAAAAAAGAGGAATGCTCCATAAGCTTGAAAATATTCACAAAATTCTGGCAGGAGACGATCAGAACATAAGATATATTTAGCAAAATGATTCGGTCTGCGACCATGACCTGGACAAAGTATGTTCGCTATTGATTCTTCTTATGTCGCCTCTTGAAAGAGGCATATACCTCTGTAGAACAAGTGGTGTGACTGTGAGCCTTCAAAAGATCAATAGGTAGAGAATGATCGCCAATCCTAAGACTGACCGAACGATTCACTCAGAGAAACGTTTGATGCAATATTACCAAAAGTCATACGAACATACGAAAAGAAACATCGACCAAACAAAATGAACTAATTTCGCGATTGTGAACTAAAGCGCTCTGAACCATCGCATTAGTCTTGTCGTGTGAACAATACAAAGTTCAGTATGCAACGACTACAACCGGTTGGAGCCGCTTAGTGGAACTTCACTTTTATTTACAGAGACTAATTCGATGCAATCAGGGCTGCGCTGACACGGATGGGTTTCGTGTTTTCTTTGAGCTAACATTGTAAGAGTTTAGACTATGTGTTAAAACTATTGTCGGTGTGCTATTAGGGCTGAAGATTGGCGTCCACTGGGAGATTAGGATCTTCCAACTGTGACTCATAGTGAAATTTTAACTGCTACAGAAAATGTCAGATGTTTTGCAGATCAAAGGATAATTTTATAGTTTTGCATGGTCATCAGTTTTCGCTGTAACTGGTTTACACTTGGTACTTATATTCTAAGTCCTACTTCACCATCATCACCACCATGTTTTGCAAAATCTTCATCGCTATGATTTCAATTTCATCCACCAAGGTGGAAGTGATAAAGATTAATGATGAAGAAATCGATCCCAATTTTCGGTTTCTAAACTTCTCAGAAGCCACTAGATCAGTATTTTACAAAGACCTCAGCCCATAGATCTTTTCTGGTTTAATATTAATAAATCCATTGCATCTTCTTTCCTGCCAGTCACTGCCACAACTTCCTGCATGGACGAGGATTCAGGTAAGGCAAACTAAAGATCTGTCCAGAAATAAATCCAGAACAGAAATAATTATGGTCAACCCAAAATTACTTGGACAGAAAGAGAAAACGTCTTTCACGGTACACTAAACAGGAATGCTTTACCTCTAAAACATACAGTACCTCAATTCGTCCTGTTTAGAGTCGCATGGCAACCTTAGCTCCCGAGCGGCGGCCAGTCGTATTTATATAACATCAAAGAGTTGGTACCCCGTCGTCTGGCCGGCCAGTGATTCATATTTCATCAACGTTTGACATATGACATGGTCGCTACTACTAGCAGTCCCTCTTGCTACATGGAAATTCCCTTTGTGGAAATTATTGGGTGCACTTTTTATTTTACGGGAAATGTTCCAATCATTTCTAAAGTCTGTTTATTGGGAAGGGTTGATTTAAGTTTCTGGAAGATTCGCTGTCAAATTATATGATCGTATTCTAGTATGTTGGTGACAACCGAAGTAAAATTACCTATTGCAAAGCGATGGCATAGTATACTGTTAAGAAAAGAATAAGCAAGCTGAAGTGGCAATGGGCCGGCCATATTAGCCGTAGAACCGATGACCGTTGGGGTAGACGTGTTCTTGAGTGGAGACCGCGAATCGGCAAACGTAAGGTAAGACACCCTCAGGCTAGGCGGAGCGACGATCTTCGCAGGGTGGCTGATGGCAGCTGGATGAGAGTTGCCGAGAATCGAGCTGAATGGCGTGCAATTGGAGAGGCATATGTCCAGCAGTGGACTGCTATGGGCTGATGGTGATGATGATAAGCAAATAATTAACACAGGATGAATGAAACGGCTGCAGGTCACAGGAACTACTTTCAACTCCCCGAGTATTGCAAAGAATCGTGTTAGCCTTCGCCCCTATAGGTTTAATCTATAATGTATATCTATATCGCCTATCTATGCTGCACGTCAGTCACACACATCAGTCTCCTATCATTGCATTGCAGACGACAGTCCGCCGTGTTTACTCTATACAACATCAAAGAACTTATTACTATCGGTCCTTATGTCTGCGCAACGTGCAGCGGTTAGCGTTCGCAAACCGTTTGACAGTCCCTCTGTCCCCGATGCTACACATTTGAGTATAATTACATACGTGCATGCATCACGTTATATGAACATCGATGTACATTGTGCACATAGGGCATCTGAAAACGATTCCATTGTAAATATTAACAGTTGCATTGTGTTATGTTTGCTAAGTAAATGTTTACTTTACGTCAGTGGCGAAAGCATCATATAACACGATTCCTACCGGCTTCCCTTCGGAAGTTCGCATCAACAATTCTACCTCTATTGAAAAATGGCACAGCCAATAGTGTACTATTGCCAAAAAATATAGTTACACTACGGGTATTTAATTCACCATAACATTCAAACAGCAAAAACGCCTATTTTATTAGCTTTGAATTGAAATAACAAACAAGAAAGTTTTGTCTGTGTAGTGATGCGTCTTTTTGGTTCTGCTACTTGACGATAGATAAGTTAAGTTAGTTTAAATTCAGTAAAGGAAAGACTTACTTTTAAGTAATTTAATTAATTTTTACTTTATTGATAAGCAAGGTAAAACTGGCTTCGCTGCGGCTTTTCTCGTACAAAAATTGACACCTCGCCGCTGCTTTACGTTTTTATCGATAAATAAAATACCAATCCAATTGTATGTTTTTTTATGCAAAAAGACGGCGACTTGGTAGTTGGCAAAATGAAAAGCTTTTCACGCGAATAGGTACGTAGCGAATTCATAGAAATAATTTTAATTACGACGACAATAAAAACGACTTTAAATATAACATAAAAGTAAAATGTATTTCTTTAATGGCCTTAAAGGCTTCTACAAACCAGCGCGACTTGTCGCGCGACGCGACACGGCACAAAGGCTCCGCGCGTCGCGGGACGAGCGGTGCCTTTGTGTCGCGTCGCGTCGCGCGACAAGTCGCCCCGGTATGTAGAAGCCTTAAATCAAAATCTGCCCAGTCTTTTCCCAACTAGTTGGGGTCAGCTTCCAGTCTAACCAGATGCATTTGAATACTAGTATTTTACATAGAGCGACTGCCTATTTGACTGCCACAACCCAGTAACTGGTTAATACGATACCCCTTGGTAAGACCGTCAGACTTTCGGGCTTCTGACGACCCGTAACGACTGTCAAAGATCCACGAATTACAGCAGGGACCAATGTGCTTTCCGAGACACGGAGGAGTCTCGGTATGTAAAGATAGCCACCCATCAACGGACCAACCCCGGCAAGCGTAGCTTAACCTGATGGATCAACCCGTGCCGAGCTCCTACTTAAATGTCCTTAAAACTGAATGGCCGTATGATTTTCCAGATCTTATTTAATAAGATCTGGAAAATCATACCACGCAGAGAACAAGATTAGTCCTTTATTTTTATCTGTATAAGCAGAGGCTTTACATCTATACTGGTTGCTGCACGCAGTACGCAGTATCACTTGCGTCATTGGGAAAATACGTTATTGTATCTGGATAATTATAAATAGCTTAGGAATAAAACAATAAAAACCGAAAAACATGCGATGACGTTAATCAAACGCTTATAAAAAAGTATCTTATGTGTTAATTCAGGACATGATCTACCTGTAAGCCTCTTACATCAAAATCCTTTGTGCCATTCATGCATGATCAAGTAGCGAACATTGAAAGATCTTCACTCCACATTTTGAGGGATCATTGATGTAAAATAAGGGAAAATATGGTACACGCTCCTCGACGTGCACCGCATAAATTAGGGGAAAGGACACAATCGACCTTAGTCACAATCGAACTGGCGTTTGTGTAGCACGTTAAGTAAAATTACAGTAATCGTCTAAATAAGCAGCAACATGCTTCCTGTGTTTATAAAATGTGCACAAATAGTGCAAAAACCAAAAAGTCCCACGGGATTAGTTTTCACTCGTAAGTACAGACAAATATGTTAATTTGTTGAAAATTATAATAATATTTAATGTTGGCTCCGTCATAAGTCGTGCCTAATCGTAAACATTCGGCCAACATTCGGCTGCTAACGCGATTTCGCTCGCACAACAGTTATGGGTACGTAACAGTGACAATTATTGCTATCTCGTTCCCGCTATAGCCCGCGTAATATGTCTCTCTATTTCGGTTGTCGAGCACATGACGCACGACATCGGTAAATGTAGTTGTGTGGGTGTTTTTACATGTGTAAGTGTTTCTAGTCCATTTAATATTTACGTGATGTTAGAGAGTGGCCTATCTTCCTTCCCTTCCGAATACCGACCTACAGCATACAAACAGTCACCGTACCGTGTGCTGAACCTAACGCAGATTGCGGCGGACCGAGCCGCAACGCAACGCTTTGCAAAAATCCTCCTTCATCGCTTTCGTACATTTTTTATGAACCAACGCACACTACAAGCGGGCCGCGCCGCACATTTTTGTATGAAAATGCGCTGCGCACTTGGGCTGCGGTAATGTGCGCTTGTCTTTACAGTGTCGTACGTAAGTACTATAGTTAGTTCTTTGCGCAGGTGACACGTAACAAAACAAGGCATTGTTTCGATGGCGGGGCAGCTCACCACAATAGTGTACCACGAAATGCTAAGTAAACATGTTATGTGGCTGTTATTTTAGTGTTTATGTCAATTTAGTATGCCAGCAAATGTTGAGCGTGGAACCAAGGGTTCGAGTTTTTGTATAGACTACCAAGTCAAGATAGTATTCTACTACCTATAAGACTTTCGAATATGTTAAACATACAAAATTTTATGAAATTGTCACAGTAAGTAGGGATCCCACCAAAAACATTTCATGCAAAATGTTGCCAAGACGACCACATAAGGTTTGCCCTGTGAAAAAGATATCAGATCTCATGTAGAGCCAAGCTTCTGAATCTACACGGCCTAACTCTACCGACCCTAACTTCACAAATTCTACATAATATATCAGTAAAAATGTATGGCTTCGCCGTTTCGCTACCGTCGTGGACGTGATGCGAATATTTAGTTTCTGAAGTAAGTAACGAAACAGCCAAGCCATACATTTTTACTGATATGTAGAATTTGTGAAGTTAGGGTCGGTAGAGTTAGGCCGTGTAGATTCAGAAGCTTGGCTCTACATGAGATCTGATATCTTTTTCACAGGGCAAACCTTATGTGGTCGTCTTGGCAACATTTTACATGAAATGTTTTTGGTGGGATTTCAGTTCTTTTTGTAAGTTGCTAGGCAGTCTGTTTAGTGTTTTTAATTTATTCTTCTTTTATTGGGTAGGTTTTTTAGTTACTGTCTACAGTCCCGTATAAACTTTCATGTCCTAATTCATAAAATTGGTGAAAGTCTCATTCAAACCCCCCCCCCCCCCCCAATTTTAGGGGATGGGCGAAAGTTTAAGTTTATCTAGGGCACGGTATTTTTTTTTTGTATACTGAACTTTGTTTACTTAAAATTTATACCAAATTTCGGCTTTCTAGCACTTCAGGAAGTACCCTAACATTTTGAAGTCTTATACAAACTTCCACCCCCCCATTTTAGGGGATGGGGGCCGAAAGTTATAAGTTTATGATTTTTTTTGTTGGTTGTATACTAAACTTAGATTACATACCAAATTTCAGCTTTCTAGCACTTCAGGAAGTAGCCAAACATTTTTATGATCATCAGTGTGTCAGTGTATCAGTGAGTGTGTCAGTGACGAAATCGGTGTATTTTAGATATCAATAAAATCTAAAGTATTAAAGCTATTCAATTGAGACTTTGTATGTTTAATTAGTCTATTATTGACATAATATTCTGAGAATATGAACTATCTGGTACATCGGCAACCAACTCTATGAGGGTTCAAAAAAACGACGAAACACTTCGAGAAAAGGTGTGTGGTGGTAGGTGGCTTCGCTTGGCTCGTCTTGGCGGGGGCACTACCGTGCCCCCAGATTGGTGATCCATACAATATTATCAATACCAGGCGTGTCATAGAAGAGCATCGATTCTACGCGGGCGCTACGTGACTGTTTGCATTTAAAAAGTTTTTACTCGCATATCTTTTCCTCGAATAATATACTTAAAAACAAAAATCCCAGTTCATTTAAAAACATGATGTTAATAAAATTCTTAACCAAAAAGCCACGCAAAACTACAACCACCGTACTCCGTATATACAGCATGTCCTAAAAAAGGACAAAAAAAATGGATACTTTCCGTGCGTCTATCACGGCTTGGCTCAGCCGAGACAAAAGAGTGCCGTGGGAGGGCCCAGCCTCCCGGATAATCCGCCAGGGGGCGCTTTGTACGACACGACCCGTTTTGACAGTTGAAATAATGTTTGATAACAATTTTTAAGGACATTTTTCGCGGAATGTTTTATTTTTTTGCTTAAAAAATGTTGGATGTTACATTTTTATCTCGGCTCGTGGATCAGCTTTGTAATAGAAGCCGCATCTATTTAAATTAATCATCCTTTTAAGAATTTTCTTTTGATAATTTTTAGGTAAGTACTTACTTCTTATTTTTTTTCTTTGAAAATCAAATGGGAGAGAGCAGAGATCTACAAAATAAAATTTCTTTGTTTTTGTCTCCTAAAAAATTGTCATCATTATGAAAATAGCGACGCAATTTTCCGCTTCTTTTAGATTACCCTGGATTACAAGTCCCATTTTTCGGTATCTGACTGGCCATAACAGCTGTCAAAGGCATGACAACTGACTTAACGTACACTGCGGGACACGGAAACCAACCCATTTTAAAAACTCGCAGCAAAAAAAGAACAAAATACTTCTTCCATGTCCACAACACGAATCTCGTCTCCTTTGTTTTAATATTATTTATCTGGCGAGGCGAGCCGAGGCGGAAAGGCGTTGGATTTACGACGGCCATTCGGAGTAAATCGGAATGCAACGTTGTTGTACGATTCGTAGTGACGCCGACTGATCCGATGCGTTTAATAGTCGAAGGGGTACATACGTTGTGAAGACATTGTGTTTCGAGTTATTTATTGTAGGAGAAGATTTAAAGACGTATCCATGTTGAGCTTATGGCGTGTCAACGGAGTACCTATGCTAAATACGACATTGGTTTTTGTTACATTTTAAGTCGTGAGAAACATTCAAGTTTACGATTGGATATTTCGAGACTTCCCGACCAGAGTTTTGGCCAGAAAACGATTCATTTTTTTTTTTTACTTAAACTATCATTTAGGTGCACTAATAATAACTCCGCGTACTTTCAAACTATTGTCATTCACACATTTTCTTTATGAAGTAGGTATGTATAGAAACTCTAGAAACCCTTAAATTTATACTAACCTATAAAAGGTTTCCCATCGAGCCTCTTCATCCAGTAGAACCTCTGGCTGTGCGGCTTGTTCTCTCGATCGTACTGCTCCCATTGCTGCCTCAGGAAGGTGTAGCACACGCAGCAGCATCGTACGGTGCCGTCCTCGTCGCCCTCTGCCCGGTAACCGGCGGGGGGAGCGTGCGCGCCCAGGAACGGGAAGTATGGTTCCGTGCACTGGGGTAGAGGGAAAAAATATTAAAAAACCAAAGAATAATAGGTTGGTAGTTCTGGGGTTCCTAAAAACAGTTTTTGATGGTTTTAAGTTTTTATGGCATTTTACGTACACTGCAGTGTAGTGTGCTTAAAAAGTACCTATCCTACAAAAAGGGTATTTGAGAAAGTTGAAATAATCATGAGATTATGTTGAAAGCTTATAGGTACTTCTTTAGCAATTATTCCATCAATACACACACACTCATTTCACATAATCAATGTAGATAAATTACTGATGAAAAACTCAGAGAAATCTTACAACAACACAAGTATCGGCCGATTATCGAGAACAATACATAAGTTAAATGTTCAAGAGAACAATGCACAACGTTCCGCTGAATTATAACTATTATCTATTCACTTACCGATTGCATACGCGCGTTAAGAGGCGTACTCACTGGAGGCACATGTTGGACAACATGTTGGAAAACTCATGACCACTATTATCCAACATGGCAATTAAAATAAAAGGTCCTACAGTACAACAGTACAGTAAAGGTACAACATAGACATTTTTCCCCAATTAAAGCCCACTATCGAAATTGAAGTTCCGTAGAATAACGTTCCGGAAATAAAGGCCCGAATCATTTATGGGTACTTTTAAAGTATACAACTGCAAACATGTAACATATTTTGTCAATACTTGCGTATCCAACAAAGCACTAAATTGCGGAATCATTAGATAATACATGATCGGGATCGATACGCTGAATCGCAGATCGTGCATGTGAATGTGCGCTTTGATCAAAGTATCGATCCCGAAAAACCGAAGCATATTTTGTGGATTTGTGTAACTGCATTTCGTCTTCTCCCAGCGTGCGGACCGTTACTTGTCGGTTTCTACCATTCAACTCCTACCGCAACCGCTTTAAAAAACTTCGTTCCAAAATCATGCAACACCTTGTCGTCGACGTCACAGCAAGTTGCCCAGCATTCTGTCACCCAATGCAAACGCATCTTTACACGGCAATCGCTATGTGGGAACGGTTTATGGGAAAACAGCGTGAATTATTGCTTACGATGGTGATGCGTTGATTATCTCATAGGAACATCGCGTAAGTGTTTACAGATGACCTATTAGCTACGTTGCATTCTCTAGGTATTGCTCAAGTTAAGAATGCAATATAACTAATATTGCATTCTTAACTGCAAAACCTGGAGAGGTGCGCGCTGGCAGACAGAATTAAATCTTCTTTATGACAAAACTGGCCTTCATTTAGTAAATCTATTGACCAAAATTGGTAATTTTGGCCTTTTCTAACACAGCATTGGGTGGTTATGCTGCAGATGATGGACGTGTTTATATCATTAATTGTAGTTTACCTTCACCACTTATCAATACGAAAGCGTCACCCAAATGCCAAAAGTTCGTGCTACGGTTAAGAACTTAAGACTTACAGTTACCAATTCACCACGTGACACGACTCCCCGAAATGCGCACGTGAGCCAAGTCATAAACACTCCATACATATGAATGGGCTCATAAAATGGCTACTGATAAATAAATTGATCTATTATTGTATAAGAATTAGGTCATATATTATGCGGCATGGAACATTAGCATAATTATGTATAGTTCACGTTAAAATAAGTATATTCTTGTTGATATTCGGATTTATTATAATATTGTAATCTGATTTTATCATCTTTCTTAAGAATTGTGGAATTATTGACCGAGCTAGCGTAGCGAGCGAAATGTCTGCTTCAAATCGCGAAATTTGTTTTCCTCTGTCAGTTTGTTGCTACTCCTCTACAGGTCGTACTTTATACATAGATGTTTTTATGTCGTCGGGGATTTTTGATTTGATTGGAAAAAGGGGGCTATCCCAAAAACAAACTTAACAATGTAGTTGAAAAACATACATAGGCACAGGAAAACCTTTATGAAGTCTTTAAATAACTGCAAATGTAAGTTGGTCGACTATTACTCGTTAACTTGTAAAGCCTACTTAGCTGTTAGTTTTCCCATTAATTTCATTATAATTTAATATAGTAGTGTAAAATTTTAATATTTTCAAAAACAACCATTTAACTGGCAAGGGGGGGGCCTGGAGGCAAAAGTCCACGCGCACATTTGGGAATGGCGCGAGGAGGCGAAGCGCCGGGGCGTAACCCCGCTGCAGCGAGAAATCACGGCACACCTGACGGAGCTCCGGCGGGATCTCATGGCGATAGAGTGTGATTGTCGCAACCCAGCGCTGGGCACGCCACAATTGTGGCGATAATTCCTTTGTTTGAGGGGTGGCTAGAGAGGCGCCACGGCGTCCTCACCTTCCGCCTGACGCAGGTGCTCACCGGACACGGTTGTTTCGGGAGGTTCCTGTTCAGGATAAAGCGGGAGGAAACGCCCGGGTGTCACCACTGTGTGGATCGCCCAGAGGACACAGTGCAGCATACGGTGGAGGTCTGCCCGGCTTGGGTGAGGCACCGCCGTATCCTCACGGAGACGATCAGCGGCGGCAATCTCTCGCGTCCGGCCCTAGTTCAGGCCACGGTTCGATGCGAGAGTGCATGGGAGGCCGTTACCTTCTTCTGCGAAGCAGTAATACTTGTGTAGGAGGAGGCAGAACGCGTGAGGGGCAGGGCTCGCGCCCTCACGCCCCTAGTCACTGCGGGAGGCGCCCCGGCCACCGTAGGCGCGGGCTTGCGGACGGTGAGCTACCCATCGCTCACCATCCCGGGTCGTCGGCGCGTTGTGTTTCACGCGCGTCTCAAAGAGATATCAGCACGAACTGACTGGGTCCGTTAGGGCCAATGCCTGCCAGGATTGCGTTTTTTCCGAAAGGGATATCCTGGCCCTGGCACACTGCCTGAAGGAACACGGGTGGTGTTTAGTCAGTAAAAGTTTGACACGCCCGCCCGCTCCACCCAGAGCGGGAGAAGTTACTTGATAATTTCCCACCCCAAAAAGGGGGGCGGGGGGGCGACACTTGACTATTAAAGCAAAATTGAGGACGACATATGCTGGCAAACATTGAATTGACACCATTTTTCCAAGAGATGACAATTAAAAGAACTTCGATACTCTTCCCTATAAGTACATGATACAGCCTATCCCATAATAGGTCTCACGTAGACACATCGACCCATGAATAATTCAAAACCTCATACATCATAATCATTCACATCTACCCACTGTTTGTTAATAAACCCTTCCATGGCCATATTTTCTAAACCAGTCTCCTTATATTTTCTCTTCAATACAATCACAAAGTACCAGGAACACATAAGTGCACGACCAATAACCGGCACACCCGTGCACTGGACGTAATTACGTGTCAAATGTCAATCGCTTTAGGCGCTCCATCAATTGCTATCCGGTTGGAACCAGCACGGAACCCAAACACATGACGACACGTAATAAGACGCGAATCGGGTGACAATGTCGTTCGGAACGTCAAGACATCGTTGCGAAATGTTAGATGTGTTATGATTTGTTGTTGAGGAAACTGTTTTGTGTCGTGGGGAAAATATCGAATATATCAAGATATATTCAACCCCACGACACAGTTATTTCGATAAGTAGGTCAGTGATTACTTATGGCTACGTGATGCTTTCTTAAGACAAACTCACAAGGAAAGGTTCAGGAGTCAGAACTCTGATGTAGACTATGCCACCTTCTTCACAGCTAAATCTTTGTACGATGCTGTCTGGTTTTGGCAAATAAACCCAAAACATGCTCCAAGATTGGATATTAGTCTTCTCTTCGATGCTGGCAATCCCAAATTGACAAGCTGAACTCAAAGTTCGTAGCCTGTCACATTTGTGACATTTGATGGATGTGAACGGAGAGATTTGCCGTGTGCTGTGTGGTTCATTTGTGAGCCAACCACGCATCCGTGCGTACCCAAAACATGCTCCAAGATTGGATATTAGTCTTCTCTTCGATGCTGGCAATCCCAAATTGACAAGCTGAACTCAAAGTTCGTAGCCTGTCACATTTGTGACATTTGATGGATGTGAACGGAGAGATTTGCCGTGTGCTGTGTGGTTCATTTGTGAGCCAACCACGCATCCGTGCGTAGCGTGGTCCATCCCAGTGGACGATCCCACCTACATTGTCATACAAAGCGAAGTTAAGATGGCTAGGATGTGAAAGCAAAGCTACGAAACTATGTGACCGATTCCACAAATGCTAAGCTGTGTAGCGGAGCGAGTAAGATGTGCTATGAAGATGTGCCGCCGCGAGGTAGCTATGCGGGCATCAACAGAAGGGAAGGTACAGGGAGCGGCTGCGGTGCGGTGACGGGAAAGTCGCTCGATATCACACGCATGATCGATAGCACGCATCCTTCCATATATCTGGTGGAAAAGCTGCCTCAAAGTGAACTGTCATCCCATCTGATGCTATATGCGGATTGACAGTTCATCGAAGCTCTCTCACTTTTCACTACAGGTCCTCTAGTCACATCTAAGTTGGTATCATATTACCTGCGTATCAGGCTTGACTCTGACGGTGTACTGGTCGATTAACCCGGCGCCGCCGCATACGAAGCACACGCGCACGTCGTCCTGTGCGGGCGTCGTTTTGTCGCGCGACGCACACGGCGACGCCGGTTTTGACGCCAGCGAGCTTTTTATGTACGCCTTGGCCTTCTCCATACCCGCCAGCTGAGGGGCAAAACAAAATGATATTAAACACATGGATTGTTATTAAAAAGTCCTAAACGTCTCCTATAGAGACAGGTAAATATTTTGACGCATCCCTTATAATGTGGGTCGCACCGTACCGAAAGTATCATTAAGGACCTTCTCGGAACACAAGCGAGCTACAGCGAAAACACTGAAATTTTCCCTCTTCACGACATCCATCCATCTGTGAAAGAGTAATGGTTTATCGGTTTTAAGCATGCTGATGAAAAGTCAACTTTATTGCAGTTTGATATTAAGCATATTTTGGTAGGACGAAGGCAGCTTTTAATACGGCTCATATAACTTGAGATCGATGTTAAAGAATCTAATACTTTATCTTTAAAAGGACTTCGAAAAATACCTGCGAAAAACGGGAGTTATTTCCGAATATTTTTCTTCCTTAAGGCGCAACTAGTCGATACTTTTTCCATACAAATTTCGGGGGGGTTTTACTCCACTGTTACACGTTGTACATCTAAAGTAAAACATGATATCGTTTTGTCTTATTATTAATTTTGTCTGTACGGAAGCAGAATAGTAAAAAAAAGGGATTAAAAAGTTGCGCAGTTAGTTAAGCAATCGACTGCTGCGCTGCGTGTCGCGGGTTCGATTGCCGCACGGAACAAATATTTGTATGACCTACAAGTAGTTGTTCCGGGTCTGGCTGTTTGTGTATGTGAATTTAAATGTTTGTAAACGCACCCACAATACAGGAGAAATTCCTAGTGTGGGGCAACTTAGCCAACAAAGATTCGTTTTTCCTGCTAATTTTAACACAACTTTGGGCATAAATAAGTAATAAAATAAGTATAAAATCTCGAAAACAAAGCTCGTTCCGACAAAGCTCAATTGTCGAAGATTATAATAAACTTTATTCGTAATTGATTTATGCAGTAGTTTTTTCATAAAACCCCACCTTCCAAAGGAGTTTTCGTATTTTTTTACGCGCGCGGTTTAGTATGAATCATCGTGCACTGTGTTTGTGTGCGTGCGACTAGACGTTATGCGTGTAGACTAGCTTCTAACTGCTCATCACTGGTGCTATCTCTGTCGGACACGATGCTAGGTGAGACAGCGTGCTTTTTGGCCGCGCCCGCCAGTGAGTTCGAGCCCGCGACTAGTTGGCTCTTAAGTGAGGACATTTTATTTTTCTTTGTAGGAACGAAACCCTTCTCTTTTCACTGAGACAAGGACCAAGGACTGACAACCAGTTACAAATCAAGAATCCGAATTGACCGGGTTTTGGCAGTTTTTCCATGCCCCCAATCAAACTGGCTTCGTGTTGGTAACTTCAGACCATGAAGTCGAGGTCTCTCCACGATGTTTCCAGTTCCATTCATCGGGTGTTAACGAACAGTTAATTAGTTATCCAGAAACACTATATTTTCATTAATTCTGTGTTCTCGTCGGTAATTTCGAGAAAACCATAAATAGCTTTCCAATGCTTCGCGATCAGCTATTCAAAACATCTATAGGTCGTGAAAATCTAATCGGAAAGTGAACTGTGGCGGTTTGCCAACGTTTACGGACAGAATTAAGGTAACACTCATGAATATCAAACAGGACACTTTTGTAAATAAACTCATTGCTTAGTTGGCAAATGATATGGAAATTGAACGAAAACATTGAAACGTTTTACCTTTTTTGCGAGTTACTTATTTGATTAGAATTTAAATGAAGTTGGAGATATAATATGAGAGTAAAAAATATGTTTCGATTTCATTTATTATTTGTGCGTATTACACACATAAAATGGCAATCGATCGCAATGCCTTTCATTTTTACAAACATTATTTCAGGTTTGAAAATTTCGTTAGATTATCAACGTAAGTACCTATATAAACGTATATACAGTATGTAACAAAAACCCTGTTGTTCCTTTTAGGGACGTATACATTTACCTACAAGCACAACATTGGTGGAATTATAATTTAAAACAATGAAGCATTGGCTAGTCGAGAAGTCAAAATCAAAGAATTAAAGAGGTAAGAAATCAGTTAAACATTACAAATATTAATAATTAAATATTTATTTTAATTATTTTTGTTGAACAGTTTTTATAAATGACTTGCTTTATTACGTATGTATACCGATTCTTAAAACGTAGGTAGAAGGAACAACAGGGTTTTTGTTACATATTGTATAATGACGTGGCTGAACTGTCAAAATGAAAGGCATTGCGATCGATTGCCATTTTATGTGTGTTACGCAATTACCGCCAGTTCTTTAAACTAAAGCAGTTATCTTAACAAGATACAGTCATACGTCATAAACAAAAAGTTGAATATTTAACAGACATGTTGAAACACACATTGTGGAATGCAATAAGGGCCCCATCACACTGGCGATTTGAGAGCGTGTTTCCAGCGAGGCGATTGTTAGACAAGCTCGCCACGAGTGCGCAACGTGTTCGCCACGAGTGCGTAACGTATTCGCCGCGTTTGCGGAACGAGAGCGGTTGACGTGAGTGTACAAGAGAGAGCGAGACAGTTGAGTGTAAAATATTGTGAAAACGCGGTGAACACGTTGCGCACTCGTGGCGAACTCGTTAAACAATCGCCTCGCTGGAAACACGCTCGCAAATCGCCAGTCTGATAAGGCCTGTAGCGGCATCAACATCGCCACATGCGAACTACGCGTCACACTGACGTCACGCAAATCCTGCATCGCGCAAGCAGACTTTACCGCGCAACTACCATAAATACAACGTGCCGACATCAACCGTTGGGCAGTTGCCCACTAGACACAACACCCGTCTGGTCGGAGGATCCTCCCTTTTCTATAGAGAATGAGTGAACTTTACACCCTGTTCCTCATTCCTCTAAAGGCCCTACACGATTGAGTATTGCGTAGTTGCTTCATGTTTACTTGATTTTCCAAACCGAAGCTCAGCAAAGCTATGATGCTTGACAAAATTGGTTATGGTGGAAGTTGTCATGTCAAATAAACGTTCTACGAGTATTGACGATAGTCGGTACATAAACAGGGCTATTTTTTCCAATAATATCGACGATGATATAGTATTGTTAGAGATAGCAACCAAACAGACGTATCTTGATGGGTTCTGGCGTAGTAGTAAATATGATAAGTAATCTCGGGTATCGATGCCCGTTTTAATATGTACTTGGAAATACTCTTAACATAACAGGCTAATGATCCCTTGTGACGTCAGAGCCACAATTCTATGAGCAGTTTCCTGGAAAAGACCCGACCTATTCTGGTGCTTTCCACCTCATTCACTCAACTACACACTCATGTACTGTGAAGGCTTCTACATACTGGGGCGACTTGTCGCGCGACGCGACGCGACACAAAGGCACCGCTCGTCCCGCGACACGCGGGGCCTTTGTGCCGTGTCGCGTCGCGCGACAAGTCGCGCTGGTATGTAGAAGCCTTTACATGTTTAATACAAGTAACACATTAAGGACACATGTTGGGTTCGGGAATAGGTAGAAAAGTTTATAAATTGTATAAAAAAGAATTCGCCATCGCGGAGCGCAGCCTAGTTGACGAGCGTCCACGTCTTTCCGTCTTCGGGTTCAGAAATAGAAATAAAAGGATTCTTATCTAGAGAATAGACAAACCTTGGTATCCCAAAATTTCTATGAACCAGGTTATTGTAACAATATTTCTTATTATGTTTATTAAAGACGAAAACTCTTTGATGAAAGCAAGACACTCTCTGGGCATTTACGCCGATAGCACACCTTCGCTATGAAACCATAGCAGCGAAACCGCAGTAGTTCAATTGAACTGGCTCGCGTCATATTCTACTATCCGATTCGAGTAGCGGAACATGACGCGAGCCAGTTGCGAGCCGCTATCGGCGTTAGCGAATGTGTCTCCACAAAAACTTGTGAAGGCACACTTGATGCTTCGACAATCACAAACTCCATGTGTATATAGATAGAATCAATAAATCAAGAAACCCATTAATACGGCTTAATGCGCCATTTGCAATTTTTAAACTGCTCACGTCTACATAAGTACGTGACTTCAGGTAATTCCGCTTGGAATTGTGCCCATTAATGGAGGATGACCTACAAATAACTTAGAAAAAGGGAAGGCTATGAAACTACGAGCAGCGAATTATAATAGTGAAATTAATTAATTTTACGACACAAAAGAATCATAATTAAAATGTGAACGCGACTTGGATACAGTCTGGATCCCTGAAACAAGGCGAGGAAACTTATGTTATTTTAATGGACTTGTAAATTGGATGCCTTTATCAAAATTGTGTGACCTATTTGCCTATTAGATGCTCATTAGTCATTATAGAAGGATCATAATATAATGAATTTAACATTTGCGTGTCACTTACATATTCAACACCCCCCCCCCCCTCTTTCTAACACAAGATGATAAGTAAAATTGTTACTAACTCTATGGACATTTGTCTGAAAATAAAAGTATTCTATATTCAAAGCTAAGGACTAAGTCCTTTACGCCTGGTATCACACCTCCGCCGCGAAACCATAGCAGCGAAACCGCAGTAGTTTAAAGGCTTCTATTTCTTTTCTTATATTATTTGAACCGTTTACGAAAAATGCCTACCTTTATGAATCGTCGGCTGAATTTGAACAGCGGCAGTAAAAATAAACGTCATCACTTCCCTAATGGCATATATGCGTGAATACAGAAACCACCCTTTCCACGGGACTTTCAACCAAATTATAGGCCACGAGTCCACGACCCTCTCCCATACAAATCGGCGCCCAAACGCGATAATCACTGTACATTAATGAATATTTTATTACATATTACGACTAAGCGATCGTGTCCTGCGATTGTGCTAATGAGTCACGCAGGCTTTAGGTGTTTGATTATAAATAATTATTATATGGCGACTAGTCGGCTGATGAGATGCGACGGGTTGTTTTGTTTTTGTATTTATTAACTAGACTACGAGTATTGATTAAGGTGATACGTAAAAAATAAATCATAGCGAACTGGGCGGGCGGGCATAAGAAAGTGACAGTCAATTACTTCCCCCATGCGAAAAAAGAGAGCGCAACAAAGCGCTGGAACCAAAATAAAACGACGTAAGAGCGCCAAACCTAATTAAAATTGTTTAAAAATAAATTAAGCTATGTATCAAAAATATGTTCGACCAGTTTTCAATTACCTAATACGCACATTTTGAATGCAATTTTGCAATGAAATTACTTAGGATTTTGGAATTACAGAAAAAAAAATAAAAATGTAGAGGTCTTTTCGGAATTAAATTATATCGAGGAAATGGAACCAATTGCGTTTTCCTTCAATCAGACTATTAATCAAATAGTCAATAAACTTAAATCCAAAAATTAAATCCATACATGCTGTAATAGTGAAATAAATGGTTGCGAAAAAGTCCCAAATTTATTTTGGTATCGCCATAAACAAGGCTCGCTTACTTTGGTACGGCCAGTTAGACAGCATGACAACTTGAGTATGAGTATCTTATCTAAGAACCTCGACTAGGCCCAGAAGGCGTGGTTGTTTTCAGATAAAACATTCAAATTTTGAACTACGCACGTCATCACCTCTGAAATCCTCATCGCATCGCCGCTAAACCTGTCAGGATTATAACCATGACGTATATCGCCATGTCCGCCACATCTATACGTCATAATTAACATCCAATTTCATCCAACGCAGCGATCGATGGTCTGACGTCGGCACATCACGAAAGTGCGAAAACACGATGACGTGTTCCTTTCATTGTATAGCACGTACAATGAACTGTGCAACTGTCCTAGTTCTTTTTGTAGTAGAAATGAAACGGTATTTGTTGGGCAGTTAAGTAGGTAGGTACTTTTTGTACTTACGTTTTTACAAGAATAATTATACGAATGTGCTTAAAGAGGTTAATAAAAAGTTGAATGTACCTGGCAAACGCACCTCTTCTACATATTTTAACGATCACTAAGGCATAACGTGAAGAGAATGACTAGCAACATCCTACTGCCTGAACATACACCAAATTATGATCAATATTGCCTATCAAGCAATTCCTCATTTGGCCGCCCATTGGGAGAATGGAGTCCGGGTTGATATGAAAATTTCAAAAACGAGTCCGGGTTGATATGAAAATTACAAAAACAATTCAGTGCTATTGCAGGAGATTATTCTTAAAACGTCAATGCAGCGCAAAAAAACTGATCAACAACTGTCACCCTTACTTAAGTTGGTATTTCAAATCCCATGTGTTACGATATCCGGGGCTTTGAAGAAATCCTCCCATACTCCGAAATTCCGAAACACTGGAGTATAGTCATCTACAGCTAGCTATAGCAGTCCGAATTAGGCAACATACAAAGTTAACCCGGAATACTGATTAGGACGAAGCCCCTAGGATTAGGGTAGGTTAATTCGAATGACACCCCCCGAGGGGAGTGTATACATCCATTGTCCAGGGATAGAGATGCAGATGCGGTTTGCGATTTTAAAATGATATTAACAGTCCAAGAAAGGGTAGGCATCTGAGAAGATGTTATTTTTAATAGGAAACCACAAAAAAATATGTATTTCTTATAGCTAAGTGTTAATAAAGAAAGGGAATCAACATCTACATCTAAGGGAGTTAACAGCTATACTTACAATGAAGAAATAAACTTTTAAGTGTAAAGTAACATAATTAAAAATCCACTTAATAATCTTAGAACAAACAACGATTAATACGAACTTATTTTATCTGCTCAACAAATATCAGAGATATTAAATCTCATCATAATAATAAATTCTTTCCGTCTTATTACAAAACAAAGTTTATCTTCAGACCCAGGTTTAATCCATGGAGCTATTATTGAATTTCGAACTATATTCCGTCTAAGGTAAAGTTCTTAATACAAAACTAACAACTTAGTACCGAACTAAGTTTTCAGTTTTGTATAAAGAACGGTATTTCAATCACTGTTACGTTCTTATTACAAAAACTGGGTCCATGGTTTAAGCCATGTCAAAATATAAATCTTGTTTTTTAACAAGACGGATTATGTTTGTCTAAGATAAATTAGTTTCGTAGGTAACAAGTAGTGGGTGAACCAGCGAAGTAACTCTATTTGTTTCGTAAATACCCGAGTAAATTAACTTGATTTCCTCGCTATCCTTCGTGTACAAAATAAATATTGTTATACAATTTTGTAGAATAAATTCGGTTTGAAATTCAATTCGGAGGTATTGCTTTAAAAATGTTCCGTGGTTTCATTCCGGAGTTGTTTTTCACATGTAATATTATTATTATTTCCTTAACTAAAATATACATGTTAACAGTAAAATATATATAGTATGTACAAGTTTAAAATAAAACAGAATAAAATAATAAAGGGGGGGGGGAAGCTCATTGGGCATCAAAAAATTCGTCCGCATCGCTGTCAATGGGAAAGGTGCCCAAAAGGCTGGCAGCATTGTGGTATTTAGATGATGGAACACTGGGAGGTGACGTAGACACCGTTCTAAAAGATCTTCAATTCCTAAAGCAGCAGTTCCAATCCATAGGCCTTGACCTCAACAACTCCAAATGTGAAATTTACCTTTGTGACAATCCTGACAGACAATCGACTATACAAAAATTCAATTTAGTAGCCCCAGATATCAAAGTTTTGGAAAATAGCTCACTGCACCTCCTAGGTTCCCCAATTTTAGAGGACAGTTTTTCACCATTCATCGAGGAAAAAATTAAACATTTCATCGATATTTCGGATAGACTTTCTAAAATTAATTTACACTCGGCATTCACCCTTATCAGATATTGTTGTTTCGGTCCAAATTTTATGTATTTTCTCCGCTCTTCCTTGGAAGCGAAGCTTCCTTTATGGAAGCAGCCACACCTTTTAGACAAAATTGATCTTATTATTCGAAGTACTCTTACTTCCATTTTAAATGTGGCATTAGACGACCGAGCGTGGCTGCAAGCCACACTACCCATTCGTTTTGGTGGGCTCGGCGTCCGCAAAATTTCTAGTGTAAGCCTACCGGCGTTCCTGTCCTCGGTCCACAGCACTGAAAAGTTAATCAAAAGAATTTTAGCCTTTTCTCAGGTTGACTCTGAAGTGCCGTGTTTGACCGATGCCTGGAAAGTGGCTTGCCCGGATACGGTTCAGCCCGAGAACCCATCTTCCCAGAAACAGTGGGATGAGCCGCTCTGCAGGTTGGTACGGAATAAACTTATTAATACGTCCACCAATACTGCCGAGCGTGCCCGCCTGCTGGCTGTGGGTGAATGGGAGTCGGGCCTCTGGCTTCAGGCACTACCGTCACCCAACATTGGCACCATGCTGGGTGACATCACATTCCGGCTCGCTACGTGTTTGCGTCTGGGCGCTCCTTGCGGGGCTCCACATCGCTGTCAATGCGGTGAAGAAGTCGACTGCCTAGGACACCACGGCCTATCTTGTAGCAAGAGCGCTGGTCGGATGGCACGTCAAGCTAGCATTAACGACATCATCCGTCGGGCTCTTGTCACCGCCGGGGTGCCAGCTGTTTTAGAACCCAATGGCTTGGCAAGCGACGATGGGAAGAGGCCAGACGGAATGACCATAATGCCGTGGAAGTTGGGTAGGCCTTTGGTGTGGGATGCAACCTGTGTCGACACCCTCGCGCCATCCCATCTTCCTAGCACGACGGGCTGTGCCGGGGCGGCATCTACAGGAGCAGAAAACCTCAAACGGCGCAAATATAACAACCTTATTGGGAGTTATATGTTTGAGCCGCGGAGCGGAGAGCAGCGGGTTGAAACGCTAGGGCCTTGGGGTCCGAGTGCTCATCGAGTTTTTCAGGACATCGCCAAGCGGTTGGTCGACCCTTCATGCGACCAGAGGGCTGGTCTATTTTTAGCTCAAAGAATCAGCATTGCCATCCAACGTGGCAATGCTGCCAGCCTTTTGGGCACCTTTCCCATTGACAGCGATGCGGACGAATTTTTTGATGCCCAATGAGCTTCCCCCCCCCCTTTATTATTTTATTCTGTTTTATTTTAAACTTGTACATACTATATATATTTTACTGTTAACATGTATATTTTAATTAAGGTTTCAATAATAAAATGTATAGTAGTACTATCTTTTTATTATTTCCTGCTAAAAACAGGCTATACAGGGTCCAATTAAATTAGCCAGCGAAACTGAGCAGACGTGATGGGTATCGATATCTAAACATGAGCGAACAAAAAATAAATTGTTGTTAATTGAAGTATGAGTTAGAAAGTGTCCTTCCGAAATTAAAGTTATTTTTCACTTTTTAGTGTTTTTGTTGGAATTCGGTTGTTTTTTTTTGCAAAAAGATTTTTATTTATCATGTTTAGGTCCCCATCCCATCTGTGAAGTATTCACAAAAAAAACGGATTTTTTAAAGTGTCTGCAATAATTGTGGTTGATAACCCCATAAAAAAAAATATTTATTTTTTGTTTGATCATGTTTAGATATCGATACTTACCCATCACGTCTGCTGAGTTTCGCTAGCTAATTTAATTTGACCCTGTATAAAGGTTTACGTAGCCTTCCATCGTTTCGTGTCTAGAAATCTTTGAAGAATGTCAATCAATAATTATAATCCATAATATCTTGTTGTAAACACTGAATTAGACGAGTTACAATAATGTTGCTAAATACTAAATATGACTACAACCGGCCATCAATACTTGACACATAACCACTTCCTGTGTGGTAAACATATCATATTTATCAGATATATTACTAAGGATAAGCTTTAAAACGGTATGACTAAGAAATTGTTTCTTTGGACACGGTATATGATGTACAGTATTAAGTTCCCAGTTTGGTTTGGTCCTTTGAGACGCGTGAAAGAGACACCATTTTGATAAGCTGTAGGATAACGATATCATATTCATAGATCTGAGAGGCGTAGGTATAATATTTAATGTCTTTAGTAATTAACTTCCTCCATTTTAATTAATGATTGTGATAAAAATTGCAAGGCCGTTTCTACCCAAAAAAATTATAAGTACTTAAGGCTTCTACATACCAGCGCGACTTGTCGCGCGACGCGACACGGCACAAAGGCCCCGCGTGTCGCGGGACGAGCGGTGCCTTTGTGTCGCGTCGCGTCGCGCGACAAGTCGCCTCGGTATGTAGAAGCCTTTATGCGTAAATTTTACTCATAAAGTGGTTTTTATATTTCCGTTTTTTGCCACCGACTTCGGAAGTCAAAGTTCAAAGAAAAAAGTTTTTACTTTCACTTTTTAGTTGCGGTGGTACCTACCCCACACAAATTCGAATACCAACTTACCTATATGATGTAAAAGGGACAGGAAGTTATTATAACATCATCCACGTAGACTAAATGGAAAATATACGTATTATTATTAAAGTTAACTCAAAAACTAACCAAGCAAAGCTTAATAAAATTTATATGGGACCACCGCGCAGGCTTCCTCAACCAAATGAAAAAAGAATTTTCAAAATCGGTCCACAATTGACGGAGAAATCGGTGAACATACATAAAAATACATAGAGTAGAACATGGAACCTCCTCCTTTTTGGAAGTCGGTTAATAAAATTATATCCAAAACTGACATCGCCAGACATCCCTCCATCCCAAAAGCACCATAAATACAACCTACATGTATTGTATTCCATACAAACATACATACAGCTACTAGGCGCGCAGATATGCAAACACGTCGCATCACAATGACGGACGGACAATCCGATCGATACGTACGAGTGACGTGCCGGGTCTAATTGCCGGCCTTTTGTGATGCCGGGCGACGTGGTTATGTTTGGTCGTCTGGGCTGGTCCTACCGTCCTATGTGTGTGTCTGTGCGTATGTGTGATTTTTGGCTGCCTCCCCCAGGAGGGGTCCGATGGGTATAGGATATTGTGCGTACATGTACACGCACATTTTGATAACACGATATCGAAATGAAAGCCGTAGTATCAGATTTTGCGGCGCTGTTGCCTAAATCAATATTTTGGCAAAGCCATTTTACAGACAGGATGTATAAATGCGAAACATAGACACTTAAACGCTAACCGTATACAACATTATTTTTAGTTTATGCGAAACCTGAATATAGTTTGTTCAGAATAAGGAACTGAATCGATTTCAATAATTTTTACACCATGTTTTTTTTATCAAAAATATTTAAGTGTGACGGAAAATGTTATCACCATTTAATTACTTACAATACGTACCGTACGATTAGGTACCTACTACCAAATTATTATCAGTGAGCTCAAGACGACCCTGGAGGCGCGGGGGCGCCGTTAGCATTTTTTTGTACGGACAACCCGGTAACATAACAACCTTATAACTTGGTGATTTTTCATGATACAGTTTTGAAATTTTGTACATACATTCTTCGTTCCGTTTAGTGCGTAAAGAATAGCTCCATCCCATTTCTTCCCGTGGGTTTCGTACAAGGCGACTAAGGGATTTACTAGAGAATGGGCAGCAGCGTTCTCTATGCATTTTTTAAAACCATACAGCAGTGGACGTCTTTCGGCTGAAATAATGATAATGATGACATACATTCTTTACATACAAATACTAGACACGTGTTTCGGGTTTCGCAATACTAAAAATAATGTTGTATTTATAGGTGAAAACTTTAATATTCAAGTTAAATTCCAAAGGAGCCCAGAACTGGCTGGGCTGACCCAAACGAAATTTCAACAATCTAGCTGTAGCTACTGACCACCCTAACTTTTCGTGCTTACAATAAAACCATTGCGTGAAAGGGTTCACAATCAACGGGTCGGACGGGTGGACGGGTCGGGTCGGGTCGGGTCGGGTCGGGTCGGGTCGGGTTCGGATTTTGTCAATTTTTATTTTATTTTTGTAAAGTGTGTCTTGTTTGTGCAGAATAAACAATTTTTCAAAAACACACGCCTTTTTCTTTCGTACCCAGCATGTCTCCACAGATTACTTCACAATGTTCTACAGATATTTGTGATTACATTACTTATCAGCTGATGCCACAACCAGTTCGGTCCGGTTTGCGGCCGATGTTTATGCCTTTTTAATAACATCTTCCAATTGGCGAGCAGCATATAGGCAATCGACACCAAGGACGATTGGCAGCCAATATTTGCTGACGTTGAATCATCGGGCGAATAAAGATTTGCTTTTAAATACACAACGGAATGTGTCAATATTGAAACGCTCTATCATTGCAGTTCCTATCCTATCAACATCGTAGATTTTCAATTTATGCTTACTTCAAGATTTTAATGAATCTCGGCTATACAAAACGATTTTATCAAAAGCACCTAGCAAAACAGTAATCTTTAATATTTATAACATTTGCTGAGACTACATAGCTATTAATATTATTGAAAACACCTTGAATATTCTATGAATCAGCTTTTCAATATGAATAGTAAATATTATATGAATCACTAATGGCTATTTATTTATTGTATCGTTAAATCCGACCACGTTAAATGGGTTATCTTATTGGAGATAAACATTGTGTTTAACAAGTTTATAATTTATCTTAATCGATATCTTTATGTCGAACTACAGAGAAATCGGTTCGTTAGTCCTTCTCCGTTTATCAACTATTAAGCAACCGCTATGCCAATTTTCGATTCGGTTTTATCATGTTTAGCCGATAAAAAGAACCATAAACGGAGTTATTCTTATTAAAATTAGGAAATATTATATACATACATACATAAACTACGCCTTCTTCCAATGGGGGTAGCCAGAAACTATAGAACGCCACCTACTACGCTCCTTACATACTCCTTTTGCTTCCCCTACGTTCATACGTCTGGTTATACACACGCTAGTAGTACGCACCTGACCTTTCTGAAGAACATCACCAATAAAATTAGGCCACTATAATTATATCCTCCTAGGGCGTCCCCTCCCGGCTCGGCGTTTCCACTCACATCTGCCTTGTAATACCTTTTGTTAGTCGCCTTTAAATCATCCTCTCAACATGACCAAACCATCTAAGAATACTCTTTTAAATTTTTGTAACTACATCTTCTTTTAAACCACACCGTTGCGTTATCACATAATTTTTCATACCAGTACACCACACATGCTTCGCAAAGAACGCATTTCCACAGCATTTATTCTACTTTCATGCTTCCTTTGCTTCCACCCATCATTCACTTCTATACATAAGCGTAGGAAAGATTATATGCCATTGAAATAAAAACACAATTCAGGAGTCACAGAAACCTCTTTTCATACCAGTAAAAAATAATCAGCCTGTGTTTAATGAGCATAGCATCCATTCACCACAATTTTCTGGCAATGCGTTCCCCAGAAATAAGTCAAAAAACGCTCCGATGGTTAAGAAAGGACAAGTAATCAATAGAATCAACATTTCGACGGAGACCCGAACGAGAAATAGCTTAACAACAACCGAATTCAATTGGTTTTGTGTCTAAATATTCAAGCAAATTACTTGCCTATTCAATTTAGGTTTATGAAGACTACTAGAATGTTAATTGAGTACGTCAATATTAGCTTCAATGTTTCCACTCCAATTCGAAATTGAATTTAGCTGAGTATTAATTAAGTGAAGGAAAACATAGTGAGGAAACCGGTATGTCCTAGAACAACAAGACATGTGACTACTATCGACCTTGACTGGGCCCGTGTGGTGGAAAACAGCAGACTCCCAGTCACACAGAGGAGGCCTGTGTCCTGTGTCCCAGCATTGGGAACATTAGAGGTTGATTATGCTTATGTTAGGCTATATTAATTAAGTACAGAATGGGATCTTTATGAAAGCATGGTATGAGAGTTTCATACCAGACCTCTAAACATATTACTGAAAATGTTCTTCCTCCGCATCAACACCCAACAAAAAGCAATCAACACGAATACAAATGATATCAATAATAAGAATACCTAAGAATCTTTCCTGGTCTTTATTAGATAGGAAGCAAAATATGAGTAACATTTGTGTTTGAAGAATATCCATATAGAAATTCAACAGAATTAACAATGCTTTTAGCAGTAATAACACAAGAAAAACCTCCGCGAACCAAATTCCTCACATATTAGATTTAAAAGTAATCTTTTTGTATTATTTTATCGTCCCTTTCAATGCTCAAGTTACTGCCATGTAAAACGTTTTAGGTGCCGGGCTCTTAAAGTGTAATTGTAAGCCATTCAATACCAAAGTAGGAAACTGCTTTCCGGTGGCCAGGAGGGCAGGAAGGGGTACAGTGAGTTACCTTTAAAATCAAAACCAACAATCTCGATTTTTATAAACCAATAAAACAAAATTGAAAATCCAAATTATCGACGGAACCCACGATTGCCGAACATCAACCATTTCGTACAAAATAAATATTTATTAAACATTAATGACTACGATTTGTATCAACCTCTCCCCGGGCGTACAGGGCATGGCGGGTATGGGGAGGCTACCACCCCGACGGTACCCCTCCCACTTCGCCGAAACGGGCTTTCGTTTGAATATTATTTTCTATAAAAACGTCCCTTTCATTCATATAGGGTTAGCAAACTTAGCGACGAAATTTACTTTAAAAACGATGTTTTATTTTATATTCGACGAAATCACCAAATTCCGCACCTTTCTAGGCAATTATTTTAGCGCATTTTATAGCAAAGTTGAAGAGGTACTAGGAGTGTCGACATTTAAAGAGCTGTAAGTAACATTAATGTTCGAATCGAGGAATGCAACGGTTATGAAAAGAGAAAATCTAGGCAACTGACCTTATCGAAGATCCACATCTTTTCACTATCAGATGAGATGAGAGAATTACAAGCTTACCGTTAATTAATTAATTATAAAGAAAATTGATAAACGATCGTACAGCAATATAGTCGTCAAAACAGAAGGTTCTACTACTAACTACTAGTAATTCGGTATCCTGTAAACCCAACAAGATATAAAGGGGTATTGAAGAACTATGAGCACAGAAATATTTTGAGAAAGGCACAAAAATATTTTCCTCTACTCAAACCACTCAAATCTCGAAGTCACTTTGATCAATCTTAAAGATAAAATCGAGGGCGAAATTTCGTGCTCAATTTTATTCTCAGATATTCTGCCAACCCTGACCACTTCGCCGTTATCCAAATACTTATATTAACCGAACTATCGTATCGAGTAGGCGGCAAGGTAAATAAAATATAAATTCAGTAAGAAACCCTTCCTTTCTATGGGCTCCATTGGTTCCTCATATTTTGATGTAAGTAAAGGACTCAAGGTATATTTGTGTCTATTATATCTAACTGGCGAGGCCTGTTTTCGGGGAAAAGGTAAAATATGATATTTATCCGTTTTAGCTTCTTGTAAACTAAGAATAGATTCTGGGAAATATGTTTTCGTACTTTATTTGTTTGCTGAATAAGCAGAAACATTAATGTTGATGTTGATACCGACATTCTGATCGAAAAAGACAGATTTCTTAAATGCTACGTAGATGAGTAATTAATGAGCATTATTTTCAATCTCTGGACATAATACCTAACCTTACCTGACATTATGATGTCAGGTTAGGTTAGGTTATGATTATGATAATCGAAATAAAATAAGTAGTAAGTAGTGGCGCAGAAGAGTGGAAATTGGCACAAGCAAAGAGAGGCCTAAACCAACAGTGGGTGAAGTAGGGCTGTGGACACAGATGATGATAGTCAAGAAGTAGATACTAATGTGATCCTACTAAGTAGTGACAAAAGGATAAGTTATGAGGAGTAACATTTATCATACTTTAATAATGTTACGTCATCATTTCAGCCGAATGACGTCCACTGCTGGACATAGGCCTGCCCCAAAGGGGGGTTTGCTATAATCGCCACGCTTGGCAGGCGGGTTGGCGATCGCAGTATGGTGTTAAATGCATAGAGAACGCTCCTACCCATTCTCTAGTAATTAGTCCCTTAGTCGCCTTTTATGACACCCACGGGAAGAAATGGGATGGTGCTATTCTTTACATCCGGCACCACACGGACGCGCGGATAATATTAAGTATAACACGTTAATTAATTTCGAAGCATCTCTTCCGTATTTACTACAGAGCTGCCGATCTGTGAGTTTTCGGCAATTCTATAGAAAATACGGTAGACTAGGAATTCTTGGAGTAAGCTAATATATTTCACGGATCAAAACATTATTTACATAGCGTTCACATACACATTACATAACCGTTTTTTTATTATTATCCATGTTTGTTTTCCAAAGAACTAGCATTCATTATTAGTTTTTGTTGAGTATGAAATCGATTCCAGCTGACACGTGTTATGACTCATGCCATTCAAAATGTCATTACAATTAGGTTGATAGACATGCCTCTTTGAATCGGAATATGAAGGTATTCTAAGAATGATCTTGTACCACTACGTCGTTTTTTTTTTTTGACGAAATTTAATAGTTCAGGGTCCTCTGAAGTGTAGTAATTCCAAAAATTGGAGGCGGTACTAAGGACATTGACTATCTGTGTAAAACCACGAGTAAGTTATTGCAATGTTACTCTTACGTCATTCGAATTTTATCGTGGATATCCTTATACTTTAGCGCGAAAATTGCTTAATGATGGGCTTTGTCTGATCTTGAAATGAACACTCCACACGAGAATAAGGCTTGAAAACCCGCTGCAACCATAGACACAAAAGAATGAAAAAACTAAAATTGAAAACACAAAGCCATTGTATGAAACAAACTTATATCCAGTGATTGGAACCGTGTCCGGTAAAATGGCGATAGGCATCGAATCGGGACTCAATATTGTTATCGAAGGGTGGGTGGACACCCTGCCTACCCCCCGGCTGTAGCACCGGTACACAGCTAGGAATGTACAAATATTTAATTCACAGTGCTGTTAGTTCGTGTAAACGCTGCAATAGATGTAGATAGCATCGATCCGCGTTTAGTAAAACATTCGACAGTTACACGTTGTTTGATGAATATTTTATTCCTGGTTCCTACTAAAACTTTAGTATCCTTTGCAGCTAAAATATCGCTAAGAACTGTGACTGTCACAATATGTTTGCAAAAAGTAACTGCGGAAGAGCTTCACCGTCGAAATTGAATGTCATCGATTCTGCGAGAGCTGGTCGGTCAAGCTCATTTCATCTAGGTACCTCTTATCTTCAGTCTCCTGGTCGAGTCAGAACCAACCGATAAAACAATAAATTTAACACACATTAAAGATTTCACTGATTGTGAGTAGGTAAGCATTAGTAGTAACAATCATCGTCATTATTTCAGCGGAAAGACGTCCACTGCTGGACATAGGCCTCCCCTAAGCACCGCCACTTCGACCGGTTCTGTGCTTCCCGCATCCAGCGGATACCTGCGGCCTTCACAAGGTCATCGGTCCACCTTGTAGGAGGCCTTCCAACGCTACGTCTTCCGGTACGCGGTCGCCACTCCAGAACCTTCAGCCCCATCGGCTATCAGTAGTCATCATGGTAGTAACAATATCTAGGAAAAATTCGTCAACTTCATGAGAGTTAAATGAGCAAAGAGAACGAAAGCAGGTAAGTACTTTAGAAACCTACTTATTGGTATGTGTTTAGTACCTCGGTCACGTGAACACCTGTGCGGTACGTAATCAACCTAGAGTGATAAGCGTATGACGTAGGTGGGCTTGCAAATCTGACATTCATGTATTTAGATGGCGTTCGTTCAATACATTCCACGAATAATAGGACCATTGTTTGTATAATATGTGAACTAGTTGTGCCCCGCAGCTCCGCTCGTTGCCTATCCATAATGTGTAAAATACTAAACTTACCCAGGGAACACGCACATAGAATGAGTGGCTGATATGGGATTATCTATTATAATGAGAAAGGATTCGGATAACAGTTTCGTTTCGATCAATCCGTCAAGACATGGGTTCTTATCAGCAGATGACGAGCGACCAGGACATTGAAATCGATATCTTTTCTAGTTCCATAAACACTCCAGCATGGCATAAATATTTTGGTCATGCGTAGGTATGGTTGCTAATGCGTTTATATACGTACTGTACTCATTTGATCAAACATTGACAGTTATCACTATATCTGCCACTCCCACTATTACTTTCACAACTAACAAGGCACCACGTCATCTCATATTTGACAGGTAATATACGAACTACGATCAGAGACAGTCACTTCCGGTGACGTCATCCCCTTTTCCCATAGTTTTATGGCTTACCAAACAAATATGACGCAGGATACGACATGACAAACCGCTTGATTTATTTGCTTTGTAAAAATAAGCACTTCCTAGCAGAGAGCAAAAGAAAAAGCGACTTTATATCAA
Organism: Tiliacea aurago; assembly: GCA_948098905.1. Lineage (NCBI taxonomy): Eukaryota > Metazoa > Arthropoda > Insecta > Lepidoptera > Noctuidae > Tiliacea > Tiliacea aurago. Next base: position 22,738,621 of record OX402597.1, on the reverse strand, counting down.
CTGCTTTAAAAGCGCTGTTCTGGATATTTTGTGGTAAAATAATTCTGCAATTACAGAACGCATTGGCGACGATCGAAATATCTGGCCTAAATCTAAGTTAAATATAACGTTTTAAGGGTCGTGCAGACTGGCGCTATATCGCGGGCGCGACAGGCAGCGCAGTCTGCACGAGTCATTAAGAGCTGAGCAGACGATGGACAAGTTGGAAATCCTGGGGGTGTATTTGTCCTACGTGCGCGTTATTGCGTAGATTACCAATACGTTCTATCGTCGCGGAAAATTAGTCCGCGGTCAAATTTTCCATAATCTACTCAGCACCTTAATGCCTTATACACACACATAAACCGTCAGAAAGAAATGATATGAATTCAATAGTAAGAGCCACGCGATGGCGGCGCGCGCCGGAGCGGTGGCACTGCGGCATCCTGTCATATAACAATGTATGGTGTGGCACACGGCGCCGCGCCGTCCGGTGCACTCCGGCGCTGCACCGCTAGTCTGGCGAGATGACCTGCGGTGCGGCGCCGCACCGCATCGTGTGGCTTGGCTCTAAAAGGAAGCCCTACACGGTAACAAACGGGAAACTTAAAAGAAACCATCAAGATAAAGGAGTACTTCCCACACATTTATAGTGAAATCCGCATCAACGTTCGATGCCGTTCAGAAGAACAACGCGATCAAAAAGACAGACAAGAAAAGCGACTTTAGATTTACAAATTACTATGATAAGACTGAAAGCAACACTCTTCTACAGGAAAACTTTCTCACTTCGTGCACTTATGTTATTGTCTATCGGAAAGGTAATAAGTAATTGACGATATTCATTCGTTCTAGCTGGAGGAGGCCTATCAGTGGACTTTCTGCGAAACAGTCGTGTCGCAGAAGGAGGCTGCGGAAAGGGCCGCAGCAGGCACATAGGGCAGATAATGCCCTCTTCCGGAAATAATGTCGTCTTCTAGGGACGGCGGACTTGGGGACGTCCATCGCCCCCTATCACACTGGACCCGAGGTGGCGGCGGGTAGTGTTCCACGCGCGTCCCTTTCAGACGTCGTGGGGGTCAAACTCCCCCCCCCCCCCTTCCGCCCAACTTGAGGTGCCCGCAGAGGCGGGCTGGCATCCCACCGGGGATCCCGGGATCCCCGGTGCAAGTGCGGGAAGGGTACACTGGGTTGGTTATTAGTCAGAAAAAGTCTGACAGACCTCTCCGCCCGCCTTGGGGCGGAGGACATCCATGAGGATTTTCCATCAGTGTGAATCAGTGGACTGAATAGGCTGAGTTGACTGCTTGAGGATGCAGTCGGATAAGTCAATCGATAGTAAGGTTGATAATGATTATCGGATAGCGCATACTGTGCTTACGCCACAGTCACGCTGCAGTGCAGTCTGATACCTGATTCTCGAATTTTACACACGAAACTTGTCACAGAATTACATCATTCGACACACAAAACGAATCAAGCCACAAATGAAATACAACAACATCGTCTATTCATTTCTAATCTGTCTTCAAATTAAAACTATCAAATAAATTTTCAAAACTATTACCGTTAGGAGGAAATTAAAAATAAATATATGAGACCTGACACGGGTATACAAAACAGCATTTAAATTATTTGACTTTAATTTAATAATTACCATTTTAATTAAGCTTTGACATTTCGCGACCGCTAAAAGTAGATAAACTACGGGTTTTATTCATCGAATTTGGTAAAAATAAGTTTATAAAGGCTTTATAAAGAAAGCCAAGGAGGATGGCAACTAACTTTCGGTGCTTATATTAAAAATAAAATAAAAATTTGGAAAATCCAAAACTGCACGCCTCACAGGCAGAAACATGCTAACGACAAATACGGAAAAAATCTAAGGAAAAATTCAAACATTTTTGGTAATATCTTTTGGAGTTTGATAACGAAACTCAATAGGTCTCATCCGAAGGATGAAAGAAGACATAAAGAAGAAGATTTAGATTAATACATTGTGTGTGACGACGTGAATAGTGACGACAAACCAACACTTCCCAACGGAAGAACGGAAGATTAATTTTTTTGTTATCTAGTTCTAGGCATATCTATCTCAAAATATAGATATTATCTTATAATGTCAAGTCTCTAGTTGTTAAAACTTCCCTGCTAATATGAATTCCATGTCTATTTGAGAGTATTGAAACGATTTTATGTTGACAAAATTGAAATTTTTGACAAGGCGACCTATCGAGAGAGCGCTCTCACGCGCTGAAGCGTTCTGAGGCGTGCAAAAACTTGGCCTTTGAGGCATTTCTCAGTAGCAGCTCGGAGCCTGGCTTGAACAACTGGCAAAGTGCTGGGTGTACTAAACACGTAAACACATCTGTGTATCTGACTAACCCTTCTAGAAATACAGGCATGGAATTGTGTAAAATTTTCCGCCTTTAATAAACGTGAAAAATATAAATTTTCTCCACGTGCCACAGGTTCTGTAACAGTCAACGGGTACACCATTCTTTAGTAGCAACAAAACTAGGGGAGAAAATTGTAAAGATTTTTCTAATTCCTGAACAGAATTGTAAGCGTGTTTATTAATGGGATTTCGTGGACAAAATGTAAAGTTTGGTAGGCATATAAACTTCACCGTTTGACTTTTAAGGGAAGTTTGGTCCTTGTCGGTAAGGGGGAAGGTTCAAGAGAGCAAAGCGTGTCGGAATATTTTGTTGCAGATTTTTGCCGTTTGGAAATAAAGCGTGTTTAAAAGGTACTGTACATACTATGAGAATGAGGAAGCTAAGCTATAAACCTAGGTGTGTATTGCAATACGCGTTGCGGGATATAATAAGGTCCCACACCATATTGTGTGTGTCACAGGAGGACATAAAACATCCCTACTAAAGAATAAGCTTTTATCAGAGGATCCAGTTATATGTACTTATATTATTCTTAAATTGCCTCAAAAAATAAAATAACTTCCTATTAAAATGATTAACAAAAAATGCTTTTGGAGAAATGTTATTAATATACAATAATCATGTTGTTATTTATTATACAATAAAATATTTTTTTAAATGACAAATCTTGTAAATAAATGTTGCTGTTTGTGGGTTATTTGTAATTAAATCATAGGTGAATGTTCAAGTTACTTTTTATGCTATTATTAAAATATTTTGATAATTTATATTCTATATATTTACCTATTATTGCGTTGTGTTAGATTATGTTGTATGTAGATTTACTTACGTATTGTTATTACTAAAATACCAAATTGGAATCGAGTTAAAATATTGTTATAATAATATTAATTCAATTCTACATAAAAATAAATTCTATTGTTTGATAATTTTGCATGCCGTAATGTAACATGTATCGGGACCATTTATATAAATTACATTTTATCTGTATGTATGTACTACATTATAACATGAGAATGTCCTGTACATTACCTATAGTATCATTTTTAAGTTTCTATACCTAGTGGCGGCACCTAGTGGAGGTAAGCAGTTACAGGGAAGTGAGTTGACGGCATCATCATCACCTTATTCGAAAGACGTCAACTGTTGGCCACATGACCCACAGGCCTCCCTAAGCATTGCGACAACGACCGGTCCTGCGCTGCACGCGTAGCGGTAAATAGTCCGTAGCAACAACATATCCAAACCGCAAAATTGTCACCTACTTTCTACATAATTAAAACACTTCCTAATCATAACACTACTCCTAGTTGCAAATTGAAAAGCTTAAGGCTTCTACAGACCGGCGCGACACGCGACGCTACACAAAGGCCCCGCATGTCGCGCGACGAGCGGTGCCTTAGTGTCGCGTCGCGAGTCACGCCGGTCTGTAGAAGCCTTTATTAAATTCTCGCATCATCATTCCAGGCAAAAAACGTCCACTGCTGGACAAGACAAACGCCTCCCCCAAAGGGGGGGGGGGGTGTGCCATTATCGCCACGCGGTTGGCGCTTGGCAGGCGGGTTGGCGAACGCAGTATGGTGTTAAAATGCATAGAGAACGCTGCTGCCCATTCTCTAGTAAGTCCCTTTTTAATTCTCGCATATGTTACAACAATTCCGTCAGTGGTAAGGTTTCTCGATCAAAACGTGTTGCTTAGTAGAGGGGGAAAGTTTACAAACTTAATTGTTCAAGGACCTTCGGGGAAAGTTGGTGCTTGCCATTGAAATGTAGGTTAAAGGTCGAGCAGATACCAACGCTGTAATAACAAACGGAGGTGGCTGATATTGTTGCCTGAATATTGTTTAATCTTGATGATACGTAGCAACGACGCTTTGTTTATTGAAGTGTATGAATTCAATCCCACAGCTCCTAAACCTTCAAAAGCGAATTGAAAAGAAACTCGTTAAAATGTCAGTTTTATAGACAACGGCCATGTTTTTGCTCATGCCCAAACATAGCGCTAAACTATTAAGGCTTCTACATACTGGCGCGACTTGTCACGCGACGCGACACCCGGTTAAACAATTTCCTTGAATTTTTCATAGAAATAGTTCTACCGGTGTCGCGTCGCGCGACAAGTCGCGCTAGTAAGAAGCCTTTACTAGCTGAACATTCACACACACACACCCCCAACACTCAGTCACAGTAGGTACTCAGGCAGACAGCGCACACTTCAAGACATCTTGAATTGCACTTCATCACTAAATCATTGGCAGGTTTTGCAAACAAACAACAAAAACCGGCCAACTGCGTGTCAGAGCACGCACAATGAAGGGTTCCGTAGTTGGGATGAATTTATCCCAAAAACAAACTTAACATTGTAGTTGAATAACATGTTCTCCCATACATCGATATACGTCACGGTCAATTCTTCAACTGCAAATGTAAGCTGGTCGACTATTACTCGTTAACTTATGCCCACTATTACCTAACTATTACCCACATACCCTTTATGTGGGGTACATAGAAAGATAAAGAAAGAAAATACGTTTATTTGCGGTAAACACAACGCAAAGAAATACTAACACAAACACGAAAGAACAAGTTCCCATACCCATTTTCGTGTAAGGGAAAAATATCATCCCCACTTTACGTGTAAGAGAGGTACCACAGATTTTTCCAAGATTTTATTTTAAACTTTGTCGGCTTGATTAATATATACCCATGCCAATTACAGCTGCCTAGTACAAGAGTCTCTTAGCTAAGCCGGGGACAGGCAGACAGACGGATATGGCGAACTTTAACAGTTCCTTGTTGACTACGGAACCCTAAAAACGATGTAGACTGTTAATTAATAGGGAAAACCTAACAGCTACCCGCTAAACCAAGAAGGTCACGTGTAAGTCACGATATACCTAAGTAACCTAGTAACTGGAGAGCAAATCTTACGATTAGCACCATTAGGAGGGACACCGGTTGAGAGGCGCGTCTTCAATGCGAGGTGACGTCAATACAAACACATTGACTGTATTAGGAGTTCATCATTCATCATCATCATTTCAGCCGAAAGACGTCCACTGCTGGACATAGGCCTCCCTCAAAAGGGGGATTTGCTATAATCGCCACGCTTGGTAGATGGGTTGGCGATCGCAGTATAGTGTTAAAATGCATAGAGAACGGTGCTGCCCATTCTCTAGTAAGTCCCTTAGTCGCCTTTTACGACACCCACGGGAAGAAATAGTGGAGTGCTATTCTTTACGTCCGGCACCACACAGACCAATTAGGAGTTCAAGAAGGCTTTATTTTGATACAGTTGTATCTCCGATTCCATACACTAGGTACTTCCCGAGATTTTGCGATAACCTCACAAGAAGACAAACCAACACATTTGAAACTGAATGATTAGAGTGCCTAGAGTAATTTATCAGCCAATTTTCAATTTAAAACTATTAATAATTAAAAGACTTGACTGGTAGGAAACGCCGCAGGCATTAAGAGCGTTTACACCTTACGGCATTTCATACAAACTTTCAAGCCCTTGTTTTTTGTAATAACTGAACCGATTTTAATGAAACTTCATACGCATAAGCAGGATACAAAGGTCTAAAAAGTTAGCAAAAACATTTTCGAAATGTCTTATTTAAAAACAGATAACTGGAAATCCCTGTTTCTATGGAAAATTTAAAATCGGTCTAATTTGGCTGTAACACTATTTTTCTAAAATGTTCTGTTACTAACTTTTTAGACCTTTGTATCCTGCTTATGCGTATGATGTTTCATTAAAATCGGATCAGTCAAACGTGTAAACGCTCTTAAGGCCACCTTTGTACAGTATTTTTTTTTGAGCATGTAGTTTGAATACTTAATTAAATAATCCCAAAATATGCACGTAAACAAGGGAAAGGATTTGGAGATGCCTGCAAAGGCCTGCTATAAGAAGAACCCATGTAACACAACAGAACTATAATTATTATAGGTACATAACTATTATACACGCTAATAAAGTTTTTTGATTGATTGAAACAATCGTAAAGACAACGAACGGCATGTCATAATCTATTACCCATGTTAAGATAAGATTTGAAGACGATCAGTTCCAAGTAATATTCTCGTGTCGTCCATGAAAGATGACCCAATGCCTGATACATTACAATAGTACAATGCTAGAGGCGTGCCAACCAGACTTTATTAGTATCTGTCACGTCAGAATCTAGACAGAAATATTGATTACTGATGATATTGGCAGTGCGTTAGTAAAACTAATTGGTTGGAAAGATGTTAAAAAAAAATAGGGACGTATTCGATGCTCAAAATATTCCAATTTTGCTTTCCGAAAAATATGAAAGAACTTTGCAAGATGGGTCTTTTGGTGAAATTTAAATCATTCCTATTTTGGTGTCCTAAAAATATTGAATAGCCAAGTAACTGCGGCCAACTTGGATGTACGCGGTTGGTCACAGTTCAAACCTAACCTAATCCATTTGATCGGGGTGCCCTTAGCTTAGTTACTGCAACCAACTGCGAGAAAAGGCCAGGAAGACAAAAAGAGGGTCATTTATTTAAAAAAGCGTGCATCATCAAAAGCCCATAAAGTTTGAAGAGGTTCATTAATTAAAAAAAGTGTATAATAATTAGAAGGTTAATTATACGTTTTTGGACGATCTATTATATACACGCAACATTATTTTTAGTATAATATATGCGAAACCTGAATATAGTTTGTTCAGAATAAGGAAGTGAATCCATTTCAATAATTTTTACACCATGTTATATTTTGTCCCAAAAATATTTGTGTGATGAAAAATGTTATCACCGTTTAATTACTTACAGTACAATCGCCGTACGGTTAGGTGCCAAATTATTATCAATGAGCGCAAGACGACCCTGGTGGCGCGGGGGCGCCGTTAGCGTGTTTTTGTACGGACAACCCGGTAACTTAACAACCTTATAACTTAGTGATTTTTCATGATACAGTTTTGAAATTTTGTACATAGATTCTTTACATAAAAATACTAGACTCGGGTTTCGCATATACTAAAACTAATATTGTATATTGCCCCTAAAAATATTGCGTCAAATATCCATTGCGGTCGAGGCCCGTGAGTAACCGCATAAATATAATTACCGGAAATCCAATAATTTAAACACGATGAAGTATCCAATTATTCCAATAAATCTGTCAAAATAAACGTGAAATTATCAACAAAATTAAGCTTTAACACAATGTCATGGAAAATATTACACGATTGTGGTAACAATAACCACTATTTTGTCAATCAGTTGGAAATTAATGCGTCACTACTGAATTGTCATAAATTTGGGTATAATTTGCATTGATGACGACATTGTATGCTGTGGCTTCTTGCCTCGGGATGGTAGAGTGAGGTGCCAGGTGTTCATATTCCTAGAGGTGATAAATACTAAACCAGTGCATCTATTATTATATCATACCTGTAAGCAATCAAGAATCCATAGTGAATGACACATCAATAATCTGCTAAGTCCCATGCAGTATGTAGGACACGATTACAACCTGCAAACGTGTGCTGAGAAATTCAAAATTCATCCACACGCTTGACTAGTTCTAAGTTCAAGCAAAAACAATGAGAATTCAGCCTACACAAAATGCTTTAAAAAATAAAAATAAAATAAAATAATCTTTAATTCGGATAAAGAAAAAAGTAAATATTCTGTATTTATATTATTAATCTGAATAAACACTTTTTTTTTTTTTTTTTTTTTCATATGGGTTAGTAAAAACAAAAAGATAACTTATACCTATGTTAGTAAACTTATACATATTTTCTATTTGACAACAAGGCTGTTGTTCAAAATGCATCTTTGCACAACATCACCTAACAAAGGAGAATCCAACCTCCCCGCTATGGTCTTCAGGATGGAGTTGGAGCTATCCCGCACTCTGCAGAGCAAAGAGGCAGATTTCTGTCTGACTATGGCGTGGAAGTCATCGACGTGTGCTTGTGCAAACATACCTGATGCACTGCAGAAACGGGGCAGCCCCATCAACATCCCCCCTTTACAAACCTCATAAGAATTTCAACTCACACTTGGTTTAAGCGAGTCGAAGTCAGCATGAAAACGGCTTATAGTTTTCAAATATTTACTCAAGCTACACAATACTTTTAATTTTAACCATCCGGCGCAGAGTTGCGGTTCTTGGTATTATTTAACTTAAATATTTTAAACGTTTTCGAAAACACTTGGGGAGGAAATTCGTCACACGTTAAAGACATTGAACTTTTAAGTAAGAAACACGAGTCGTTGTTTTCGAAATAGTTTGGACGTGTGGTAATGCTAATAACGAAATTGTTTAATGATCGTGAAAAGTAAAATTTGTGACCCGCTAGGGTCACAAATGGTAAAGTGCACGAAACTTTGGTGTTATTCTAGACAACGGATGGTTAGATATTTCTAATGTGTCCCAGTTATCAAGTAGGTAAAAGATAACATCAGTTAAGAGGTAGTAACAACCTCCCTATTGTTATTTTCTTATCGGATGTCATTGTACAAGGGAAACTTTTCCCCAAGTAGTTTTAAGAAGCAAAAATCAATAATTCGGTGATTTTAAATGAAGAATTTGGTAGTTGTCTGGTTCTATTAATACAAAGCTTTGCTACGTTGTAGAACTGAGTCCTGAATTTGTCCAAACACGCTCATTTAGAGCTTGTCCAGAAAGGGCGAATTCGCCGCGATCCTCTAGCGCGTATTACGCGCGACCGTTGCGTCCAGAAGGAGCGTACCAACGCGCGTCTATAAATATTTCCGTATCAAAATTTTGGCACTCCATTTCCCTCGATACGTGCACTCGCTCTGGAGTTCGCGCGTTAACTGGACGCAACAAGGCGTCTCTACTTCTCTAGTATCTCGACTCGCGCGCAATACGCGCGAGTCGAGAGTCTGGCGAACTGCACGCGATTTACGCGCGTATTTTGAACTCGCGCGATGCTTGTGGACAATGTACTGGCGCCTAGTATAACGCAAAACGTTTCGCGGCGAATTCGCCCTTTCTGGACAAGGTCTTAAAGTAATGATTCACTGTGCCAACGCATAATCCACAAAGGCATATATTTCAACAGTTTCATTCAAGCGTATTTCTACTTAAATTCTAAATACACATACTTAACGCTGTCAACAAAAGCGAACTGACGCAAGAAATGTCGCCAAGATTTGCACTTCTACAATTAGGCAGAACTGGAAATCCTGCTATGAGTCACTTAATAAAAAATAATAACTGGTCTTCCCTTTAAATGTTTAAGGAAGTCATTATGATTTTTCACTTTTAAGTACTTACATAATTATGCCTGATTGGTCTGGTGGGAAGCAAAACGCAGAAAAGATTTTTTTGTTTTGCTGCGAGGTAATTCAGTCCCCTGTGATAGGATAACAGGGAAAAGGCCAAAACTCTGTGAGAAGAAACTTTACAATAGATGTTCTCCAGGTTTGAGAAATGTTCAGAAATTTGCAAAAGGATAACAAGCCAATGAGACAGATCTGGATAGCTCGAAGTTTTCCCAATAATGCGAATGCCATTAGCTTATCTCAACTCTTATGTCATTACAATTCTCTTGAAAGCAACGTTATAGCCAGAAGTACTCCAAGAACTCTTTCTGCTACTGAAAGTCTTAAGCATGAAGTAATAAAGTTTTCGAGTTCCAAACAGGATTGTATCCTAAAGGTCGCTACTTGAAATCCGACCTTTGAACTCCGAGCAAAACCGCTTCAAGCTGTCATTTTAGTAAGAATTATTGGAATATTAGTCATTTTTATTACACGTTGGTTTACGTGGGGCGTATTTTACGACAATGTAAATTCTGGAATAAAAATGTGGCCCAGCGCTCACTGTAAAGCCATTACAAAGAGTTAGAAATTTTTACATTGATTTTTTGCAGAGATAATAATAGACGTAGACGCTAATCTTCCGCATAAGTTACATGTACGATTTTTTGCGCCCTGTATATTTAAATATTTGTGGTATCACCACAGTACCAAACTGTGAAACCTTGATATAATTCACTTTAATCCTACAATGGATCGAATCGAAGTGCGGGACATAGCACTTCATAATATTATAGCCATATCTTTATAAAAAAGCTGGCCAAGTGGCCAGTATACCTATAGCGAAAATTTTATATAACAATAGACCGAACAGTCTATTGTTACACAGATAGAAGAATTGTTTACAAATTATGACAGGAGGATCATAAGAACCCGCGAACTAGATCGGAACCATAAAAGTCGTCGTAAAAATGTTTTGACTTTTTATTGTTTACTGAACTGGTTCAGAACAGCACTTACAAGGATGATACAGAAAACCCAGTTTAACACTGTTTGTTCACCTCTGACACTTTAGTGTAAAGGTTAGATTTTTTCTTTATCTCGAAGACTGCATATCTATGTTTTGACTACAATTCAATATCAATGGAATCTAAAACATGGTAGTTCAACAGTTTCGTATAATCTACTGTTCTGCACACTTCTCACTTTGACAGAGAAGCCGACAGAAGGATCCAGTTGGGTTGGGCGGCATTTGGAAAACCGCGTCAAGTCTTCTCGTCGGCTATCCCGCAATGTCTGAAGACTAATGGTCTTTAAACAGTGCGTCTTGCCCGTCATGGCATACGGTGCCGAAACGTGGACACTGACAGGGCTGGTCCACAAATTCAAGGTCGCCCAGCGCGCTATGGAGCGGGCTATGCTTGGAGTTTCTTTGAAGGATAAAATCAGAAATGAAATTACCCGGAAAAGAACCGGAGCTACCGACATAGCTTGCAGAGTAAGCAAACTGAAGTGGCAGTGGGCTGGCCATGTTTGTCGAAGGACCGATGGCCGATGGAGCAGACGAGTCCTGGAGTGGAGACCGCGTATCGGCAAGCGTAGTGTGGGACGCCCCCCAGCTAGATGGACCAGCGACCTTAAGAAGGTGGCTGGGTCAGGCTGGATGCGGAAGTTGGAAAACAGGGTGTTTTGCCTGGGAGAGGCCTATGTCCAGCAGTGGGACTGCAATAGACTGTTTTGACTGTTCTGCGCGCTTTGTTTGTACCGAGCTAAGTTTCGCATAATACTGACTGGATTTTCTGTCGTATTTTATCGATACAGTTTCATTTTATGAGTTCCTTTCTGTAATTAACTGCTGTCAAAGTATCATCGACGCGTAAATGACGGGCATATACGGGACAATACATTGAACTCGTTTTAGGCGTTCATTGGCCGCTGGTAATCCGGCGTACTCCTTAACGGGCAATTTAAACATAAGAACCAAGAATTTCGACATTCAAGGAGTATCCTGGCACGAAATAGCAACGTATAAGAACCGCAAGGAATTATTATAATGTTCTAGTAACGTGTTGCGGTTAAAGCCTTCCTCATAGACCGCAAAACCGAACGATATCTGGAAAATAATGCTATACATTTACATTAACCCATTTCTGACTCCTGACATACAGGTACACCTAGTTCAGGAGTCTGAGGCTTCAAACAAATTCTGTTCTTATCCTACTATGTCAATAAAGAATTATTTGATTTGATTTGATTAACCACCATGGGCCCGCCTACTTCGGTCATCGGTCGCAAAAACGTATCATAATATTTCACATTCCGATCGTACGCGCCACGGTCCGCCTAACAAAACAAACCATGAACGCATATATCTACAAAAAACATTTATCAATAACAGGACCATAAATCGCCAAAACCGTTTTGTAAAGAACATTTTACTACACTGAAGCAGATACATATAACGCATTCCCATTCTAAATGTATACAAAATTGTAAAAATTGGCACAATCTTTACGCAAACGAAGTGCCACGGCGGCGGCACGGAGGCTCGGCAGCGGTTTGGCAAGCGGACCTTGAGATCGAGGCTAACATGACGAAAACGACCAACAATGGGTGAACACTGCAAAAAAATGTTTTTGCAACTAGAGATTATGTAAAAAAGACTCGCCTAGTCATTGTAACACGATACTCTGTTCAATCAATTCTTTGTTCACCATTAAATGGGTGGAACAAATTGATGTATTCCATGCTTCCCGGCCCCTACATAAAATAGGGAGTGATAAAAAAAAGCGTGGGCGTGTCCGCCTCCTAGACAGTGACAAGTTGACAACTGACAATACTTACACGTTTTACTTGAAAATAACCAGTTTCGACCAGGCTTTGGTCCGAAAAGCTAGAAGTTACAACCTTTATTCATCGATTTTCTATCAGAATTTATGAACGTTTCGTAGAAAGCTGGACGACACATGAAACCCGGACCACCCGCCGCGCAACTGTAGTCTGACACTCGCTACAATCCTAGGCAATCTTTAGATTGCTTTATGCGAAGCTTAAGCTCCGATTTCCGACCGACATAAATTCCCGATAAACGCAATCTAGATTTTATCAGGAATCTAGAATGTGTTCCGTGTTCATTTCCTGCGAATTTGTGCGAGATGTATCGCCGTTCCTCCTGAGAGGCCCTTTATTGTCGTGATAAACTCATTTTCTTTATCACTGCGTAGTTCAAGGCCTTGTGTCCAATGATTCGTGTACTTACAACATTCGGTAAAAAATATTTTCAATAATTCTAAGAAGCACAAGCGAAACGAAACGTTGAATAACTTAAAGAATACAAACTGTAAGAAAACTTAGGTCCGTGTTACAGAACGTCACTCAATACTCAAGCATTACTTATAACTAGATTCAAGCCATTTTTTATGGTTGAAACTAGTTTTATTTTAAAGTAATGCTTGAGTATTGAGTAACGTTCTGTAATACGGGCCTAAGTCTCAAAGTACACGAAAGCTTTGCCAAAAGCTCGACTCAAATGATCTGAAGCAGAGCAGAATAAAACAATCATTACCAATTCAGCGAACTCTTCAATAAATCTCTGTTAATTACATTAAAATCAAAAAGAAATCAGCGCCCAATGGGCCGTAATTAACGCGGAAGTGAAAAACGACACAAATGTATTTCGACTGGCGCTGCCGAACGATCGTACAAATGTGAAATCGTAAATTCGCAAACAGTTATATAATTCCTTTTAAAATTAAAAGCCAACCGATGGATAGAAACAATCGGGTTTTAAAGCCCGCATCGGGTTGTATCGATTGAAATATATCGTATTACCATTTTATTCGCTGACCCAAATTTCAACGACCGCAAACGAAAACTACGCAGGTCCGTTGTGATTGGATATTGATTTATTTTAGACATTGTTTTAACAACGGCGTGTATACAGCATCATTGTGGTGATTGTTTGTTTAGGGCTGCGCCCTCCTCGTTCGTATCTGAGGAACATTTCGTGGCTACTCGTCTGTGGCAAATGCACTCGAGGGCTATAAAGAAAATATACGCGCACAAAATGTCTCTGGTCTGCTTTTTATCTCAGCCATTTTGTGGCCGTTGTTTTTGCGGTTTCGATAAAAACATCGTAAAAGCAGTGAAATGTTGAAATCTGTATTTGCCAAATTTCGGTTTGTTACGATATCTAAAGATTGAAAAAAGAAAGTTAAAACCAATAATCCAAAACGTGAATCCTGCAATTCAAGACTATTAGAAATTCGAAAACTTTATTGTTGTGGTTTAAGTAATACGAAAGTTGAACTTAATTTTATATTTGAATACAGCACTTAGCATGGCGCAATCAGCTCGGAGGAGCCACAAAAGCTTTATACTGACCTCTAATCAGAGCATACGCCAAATTTGGAACATTGTCAAACCAAATCTGTTCCATTGTGTGCCAATCTGGGCCGCATTACCATGGGCATGACTTTCGGCCTGTCAAACTTGATGTATCAAATTGGTGCTTTTTCAATAGCATTAATCGAAGGACGTGGTAAGAAGTAACAGTCAAGTTGGCAAAATAATTTCTGTCCTTTGGTAGCTCCTGTTATTTATATTCTTTACTTCAGTTAGCTTCTAGCTAGACACAACTTTAAAGCCATTTGTTTCTATAAGCTTTACGTCTTTATAAGGGGGGGGGGGGGGGGGGTGTGTTATAAGGTGTATTGTTGCTGTAATGCCAATAAACGCATTTATTTTCTTTCTTTCTTTACATAGATATATAGGGTCATTAGCTAACAAAACTGCAGACGTGATGGGAAAAATCCGTTTTGTAAACTTCACAGACGCGATTGGTATAGATACCTAAACCCGATTTGAGTTTTGATGTGAAACATCTATAAGCACATAAAGCCGACGAGAATGAGGCATTTAAAATGTTTATAGAAAACTTATTTTTCTCATAACTCTTGTTTAAATCAGTGTCCATTCAAAATATATATTTGTGAACCTAGATAATCTGTACTCCAATCGGAATAAAGACACACTACCTTATGAATATGTTTGATTTACAAATTATTTTGGTATTACGTTTGTATGAACTACGCATCCATCGCCGGCCTCTTAATCCGCGAGGAAAACGTGGCTAGAACGGCAATATTAATTGTTAACCTGCGATGATTTACTGCAGAAATACCGACTTGTTAACAGGCAGTAGTCGATCGATAATAATCGAGTACAATTATTTATTTAATACTTAAAGCACAGCAATTTACAGAGGCGGACTTAATGCCATAGGCATTTTCTACCAGTCAACCTTTGGGCGATGCAGAGACAAACAGTGGTAGGTGCAATAAGGAAAATTGAGGAATAAAATAATATTATTTAAATATAAAGATATACATATACCTATTAAAACTATAAATATAATATATACACCTTATTATATATATAAATCTATGCACAAATAAATATACATAAATATATTAAAATAATTAAGACAAACAATGGGAAAACATTACCGTTGTGATGATACTGCCAGCTTCTTGCGAATGTGCTCGCAAACTTTAACTTTAAAGGATAATCGGTTGGTTGCCATCCTGATTTCAATTATAAACCAGCAGCCCTGTATTTGCATCGAAACAACACGGGGCATGCGTTTAATCAAGCTGATTCGGAGTAAACACTGTTTGTACATCCGCCCCGAGTATTTGACTGCTCTCGGAATATCGCTGCTATACGGCGGAAGGTCATGGCGGAAACTCACTCGTTTTAACGAAAATTCGAGGTTGGAAGGGGTGTTTTTGGTAGTTATATTTAAGACGGAGATATATGCCAGTGACCTTGAGTGGTTAGCCTGCGTGTTCTGTACTGAGCTCACGGAATGCGTCGTAGGTTCAGCCAGTAATAGGACTCGCCCATCAAGGAGCGCTGTCCCCAGTTTGACGCATTATTAATATATTATTACACAAACCAAAAGGTATTTATAATAAAACGCGTATACTAAAAGATCAATAATTAAATTATCTTTAAATTTTGTGAAGGTTTCAGAAAAATACGCTTGGTAGATTTTGCGCCATTCTCAGTTTTTTATCCGCGTTAGACAAAACTTTACAAATTAATTTCACTATGTAATATAATATAAACATAATCTAAAATATCCACATATTAAGTTATTGAGAAAATGCTCTAATTTAACATATATTTTTTTCAAATTATTAACACTACTCGTTTAGACGTGATCTTCAGTATAAAGGCATTAAAAGTCGGTTATCGTCGCCTTAAGTCTTTTGTAATAAGGGTTGAGCTAATTGCTATTAACCGTGCACATGTCTAGACCGCGGGCTCATCACATTATGATAGTTAATTCCTAACATCATTATGATAGTTAATTCCTACCTCATCATCATCATCTGCCCAGTCTTTTCCCGACAATGTTGTGGTCAGCTTCCAGTCTAACCAGATGCAGCTGAACACCAGTATTTTACATGGAGCGACTGCCTATCTGACCTCCACAACCCAGTTATTGGGTAATACGATACCCCTTGGTAAGACTGGTTGTCAGACTTTCGAGTTCATTCCAACTATGATAATAAAAATGATTTCCAAAGAGACGCTTGTTATTGAATATTATATAGGTATTCAAACAAAATAGGTCTGTTGCTATAGTATTTTCGGTCTGTCTTGGGGAAACCCAAACGGAATTCTTAAGACTGCAAATAAATAAATAAAAATAAAATTAATTTAATTGAGGCAAAACCTATATATTAATTCAGATTCAGAGCAGTGGTGGCCCAATGGTAACGGCCCCGACTTACGACTCATAGGTCGTGGGTTCGAACCCAGGCAGGCGCTTTACTTTGTGAAAATAATTTCATCACCACTGCTCTCAAAACGAGAAGGAAAACATCGTGAGGAAACCGGCATGTCCTAGAACCAACAATTCGAAGACATGTGACATCTACCAACCCGCACTGGGCCCGCGTGGTGGATTACAGCCCAGTCCCTCTCACACAGAGGAGGCCTGTGTCCCAGCAGTGGGAACATTATAGGCTGATTATGCTTATGCTATATTAATTCATAAAATAAACTAAAATTTTACAATACTGCCACAGAACTGATCAGAATAAAATGCCAGTGCAATTAAAATAAACGAATGACTTACTAAACACGAAGTCGCGATATATACTTACAGCCCCAAAATGGATCACTCCAATCAATTTCTCACAAATTGTGCAAATTTACCCATCTAACTTTCAATTTCGACATCGATTCTAATTGCTACTAAACTAATTATCACATCCTCAATAAATAATACACAGAAGAACGGGGAAGATTGTTTTTAAGCGTATTCTGAGTCACTTAGCAGGTGACATAAACATTTCACACATGAGGCGATAAAACGGTAACATGATGATATTCTCAGAAACGAGAATAAAAACTTTATTGCTAAACCAATTAGAGCTTGCGTCCTATTTTGGAAATCTCATACCTAATCATAAGTATAACACAGGAAAGGCCATGTGTGTGTCTGTATGTTCGCTGTGAAAGCTAACACACAGGCGCAATGCGACGGTGCGATGCGATTCTAGTAGAACAATTTCCATGAAGTTTTCAATTATATTGTTCTACTAGAGTGGCGTCGCGCTGTCGCATCGTGCCTATATGCGGAAGCCTTTATAAAATGCAGACCAATAAATTGGACGGGATCTTTTAGGGTTTTAGGATTTTTTTAATTCATCGACAATATCTCAAAGATGATACCTACATCTACTTACCTAATGTTTAATTTCATTAAATTTTGTCTAGTTTTATGTAATTTAACCCAATAATACGATTATATGTGTACTACTAGTATTAACCGATATCTTGTACATATATGTGATGCAAACTGTAACTATATAAGTTGGTAATTAATAAATAAAAGGACCACTCTGACGATTGTTACAGAAAGACTAAGACCCGTATCACAGATCCTCACTCAAGATTCTTAATAATGCTTGAGTTCTGTAATACGGGTCTAAATTACAGTTTGACAGACGAATAACTTAGAATAGAGGACATCAAAATTATCAAACTACCAGGAGCACATAAAATTGGTGGAGTCAAGTCGCGGGCCAGCCTATACGTACTAGTACTTATGACGGTTGCATAAGACCCATCGACGACACGACGGACACGAGTCGTGGGCGTGTCGCGCTAACGACATTTGATAGGTTCGACAGATAAATAAATGGTCGGGGTCGCCCCGGTCATAGTTCAAAATCGCCGCGGCAAACTGAACATTTGAATTTTTTATAAACGCAGATAAAAATTAATGACGATTTCGTTACTGGCGTCGCTATCGACTACCGGAACGGTGATGATTCGTTTTCAATGATGTTTTAGTGTCTAATAGGTACTTAAAAAGGTAAGTAGGTAGGTAGGTAATTTACAAAAGGGGAAATGAAAATACTCATAAATGGACAAGTTTTTAATCTTTCCATTGGCGACCGGACTATGTTTTGGAAGTAGCTGAAAATAAGGGCACAGATACTTAAGGCGACGATAACCGACTTTTAATGATTTTATACTGAAGATCACGTCTAAACAAGTAGTGTTAATGATTTGAAAAATATATAATATATGTTAAATTAGAGCATTTTCTCAATAACTTATTATAATATTTTAGATTATGTTTATATTACATAGTGAAATTAATTTGTAAAGTTATGTCTAACGCGGATAAAAAACTGAGAATGGCGCAAAATCTACAAAGCGTATTTTTCTGAAACCTTCACCAATATAAAGATAATTTAATTATTGATCTTTTAGTATACGCGTTTTATTAAAATACCTTTTGGTTTGTGTATAATAAATGAATAATGCGTCAAATTGGGGACAGCGCTCCTTGATGGGCGAGTCCTATTACTGTCTGAACGTACGGCGCGTTGCGTGAGCTCAGTACAGAACACGAAAGCTAACCACTCAAGGTCACTGGCATATATGTCCGTCTTAAGATAAATTAAAAGACAGAGCCATAGTTTTGGCTATGACAAAAGACATTTAGTTTCAATTTTAGAGCATCTACCTACAACCTGTGCTGCTTGTCAAGAACTCCTGTTCGGTAATGGATGTAAATATTATCCTCCCGACCGAATATCGGCCACGGTGGCCCATTTCAACGAGACTAGGGAAGTAAACAGGAGATATAGTACACAAGTGTGTGCAAACACAGGTGCACTCCTTGTTCCCAAATCCCACACTCACAGTCCGATAGGACAGCAATCCGACACGACCCGGGAGAGATCAGGCGCATGACTCGTTATATCTAGATGAGTGACAGACACAAGTTTATCAAAAGCACTTCAAACTGCAAAGCCTTCAGACTGAGTTCATGGTAGTCACTAGCTGAGATTTGTAACTTTCTTTTATCAGCCTACGCAGTGCGTGCAGAAAGACCGAAATAAAATCAGAATAATATAATTTGTTTTACCACAGTCGTGGAAGAAATTTTGTGACCCTAGTGAATTATGTAGATTGTAGGCACTGATATTTTATATAATTAATATTTTATATAATTAATATTTTATATAATTTATATTTTATATAATTAACATTTTATAAAGTTAGAAAAAACCTACATCTTTTCAGTAAGATAAGTGACAGGCATAATTTTAATACTAGAAATAGGAACAAATTAGATCAGCCACGTTTCAGATTGTCAAAAGACACACTTCTTTTATGGGGTATTGTGTAAAATGTTATAATAAAATACCACTCGATATTCTTCAACTAAATGAGAAGAAATTTAAAACATGCATTAAACGCACACTATGTAGACAAGCATATTATAGGTTGGATGATTATATCGTAGATAAAAATGCTTGGCTTAATGCTGGTCCTGCTCCACAACCACTAGGGCTCACTTGTTAAAATTATAATATTTGGAAGAGATGCTTCCCCCCTTTTTTATGTTCTGACATTACAATCATATTTATTATATAAAATGTACTTAATCAAGTTTTAGTTGTTGAATACTTCAATAGGTAATTATGTTTATCCTTTTGCTAGTAAAATTTTATTTATCTTTGAAATGCATTGCAAGCTATAGTTTTGTATAATTTAAAAGCATTTTTTAAATTTTTGTAAATGTGAGTACTATGGAGCCGTTTATTATGTTATGATGTATGTTGACTTAAAAAAGTTTGGCAGTTAAGAGTATGTCGTGCTCACTTAAATATCTCGCTGATGGTGGCGCGTGTGTTGGATCATTCGGTTCCCTACAAAATGGTTGAGCTGGATGGTGCTGATCCACGCGTCATGCTCGTGAACGGGCGCCGTCAGTTGTGACTGGTCTTCTCCTATCTGCCAGGGCTTATTTGTAATATTTTATTTGTAATATTTTATATTGTTTTTTAAATAATTTATATTTTT
Source organism: Tiliacea aurago (assembly GCA_948098905.1). Taxonomy (NCBI): domain Eukaryota; kingdom Metazoa; phylum Arthropoda; class Insecta; order Lepidoptera; family Noctuidae; genus Tiliacea; species Tiliacea aurago. The sequence goes on along the minus strand of OX402597.1, from coordinate 22,718,564 downwards.
ACATTGTTCTCACATATAGAAGCGACAAGAATAATGTACCCAGGATTTTGTAATATCTTGATTTTAAAGAGTGTCCTTGGAGTTTCTTGCCCATTCTTCTCCATAGAGATCTACGTTTTGGAATGGGCAAATAGCTTCAACTTTCTAACTGACCGACTCTTTGACAATTCAAAAGTGCCTGTAATTGGTTTAATTGAAATAAATGCTTTGAGTTTGAGTTTATATAATTAACATTTTATATAATTAATATTTCATATATATATATTTTAATTAATATTTTATATTATAATTAATATTTTTTTAAATTAATATTTTATTTGTTACATAAGTAATTAATATTTTACTTATAGTTCGATTTAAAGACATTTATTTCTTAAAGAACAAATTACAGTTCACATAAAAGAGAAACTTGACTAAATTAGCAATAGGTAGGTGGTTGGTAGTTAATATTTTATAATTATGCGTTAATGAGTTTTTGTTTGTGTTTTTTTACGCTTTTACGCTAAAACGGCACATGGGTTAGACCATGACCTGGTTTAGGACAGGATACTTTTTATCCCGGTAGTACGTTTCCGTGGGAGAATTTCCAACCTACACGGAGACGAAGCCGCGGGCAAAAGCTAGTTCATAATAAGGATAATATATTAAAACATGAACCGCGGGGTTATTTTCCACATTATCTAGGCAGTTCGCGTTTTTATGACACACGAGACCTTTACGAATAATGTTTTACTAAGAAACCAAGGATTAGCGGAATTCATTAAGTACCTACTCAATAAATTACGTGTCTTGTTATTTTATTAGATGGTACAGGTAGGATCTCCGGTAGAACGCAACCATCCACGCATAAAATCATTAATACATTTCTCTTAGTTAGATTTGTTCCATAATAATTATGAACTTTCGATAAGAGATTTGTTCCTTTGGAACAACTACCTAAGAGAGATGTATTAAATATTATAATTCTGTAAATACATATTTTTTATGGTCGCAAATCATATTTTGATTAAGATACAACTTAACACAGACCTGCAAATTGCAAAAAAAATAATTTCGTGGGCTACCTTAGCGCATCCCCCATAAACTTCAACAATGTAATTTCCCGAATAAAAACTTTAGGTACACCCACACCGCTCAAGTTCTAGACATAAACCTCTTGCACTAGCACTATCAGACGAGGAGGAATTTCCTGACGTCAGCTTTAAGTACTACTTATTCAAGTTTTTATAGCATTCATACAAAGTTGCATATTTTATAAGAGTTCCTCGAGTCTTTTAATCCACGTAGGATTCACCACAGCTGTTGAAGTGGGGATTATCCTTTAAGATGCAGCGCGGACGACAGACTTTGTGCGAAGGAGTCTGCGGCACATACCAATATGATTACATTTTATTAGCTCACAAGCTTTAAGACCCAGATATATGCCAGTGATCTTGAGTGGTTAGCTTGCGTGTTCTGTACTGAGTTCACGCAACGCGTCGTACGTTCAGCCAGTAATAGGACTCGCCCATCAAGGGGCGCTGACCCCAATTTGACGCATTATTAATTTACTATTACCAAAAGGTATTTTAATAAAACGCGTAATACTAAAAGATCACTAATTAAATTATCTTTAAATTGGTGAAGGTTTCAGAAAAATACGCGTGGTAGATTTTGCACCATTCTCAGTTTTTTATCCGCGTTAGACATAACTTTACAAATTAATTTCACTATGTAATATAAACATTTATGTTTTTGAATATTTGCTTGTTTGAATTATTGAGAAAATGCTCTAATTTAACATATATATTTTTTTCAAATCATTAACAATACTCGTTTAGACGTGATCTTCATTATAAAATCATTAAAAGTCAGTTATCGTCGCCTTAATTAATTACCCCTTCGTCTGCGCTGCACCTAAGAAGTGTTGCAATTTTGCAATATGCTTATATTTCGATGATTTTTCGCCGATGCTTTATTTTCATAAACCTATTTCAGTATTCCAGACCATGGTAGAGACTACAGACATCGATCCCGGTTATCGTAAAGCAACCAACCGGTTTTCCACTGTACAACAGTACCAGTTTCTCAAATCATGGCAATAATTCTCCAACAATCCTGACATTCTTCCGGGTCTCCATTGACAGAAACTACAAAAAGTATATCTCCATAACTTAGCTTCTTTTCATGAAAGACCTAGCTGAACAATGATGCTGATTCGTAAGTCTAAAGGCGAGATCTATTACGTCACTTAGCATATGCTTTGGTTTAGACATGTTCTCGTCTCTATCTTGCACTTTCAGTTTGACAGTGACAGGAATACCGCTTAGCCAAAGTAAGTCACGTTCGAAAGTAAGTCAGGTAAAGATCTCCAACGTCTCGTATAGGTACCAAAATCAAGCAGGTAGTAACAGTATCCTCTTCTTGCTACACCTTCATGACGCGTTACGCCTACCTAGATGTACACGTTCCGTTCAATTAGCGCCTCAAGTAGGCGTCGAAATTATATTTTGATTACGCCATAAGTAAACAGGCTGACGGCCCACAGGGTATGTGGTATTGCTCTAGGATGCGAGTGAAATCGCGGGCAACAGTTAGCTCAAATATATTTCGAGACACGACAAAATTCGTGGCCTGCTGTCCTTGTCGTGCTTGAGATCGATGACAGTTTGACCACAATTTTATACCTACACGTCATAGTCTATAGGAGCTATATCTCTGCGGTTTGTCACCGCAAACCACAATCATAGGGCGAGTTAATTACAGGATATAAGTACTATTAGCCTATGTATTTACCGTTCCCTAGGTAACCCTTATACAACACGGGAAGGTTTAAGCTGACTACGGTTCCCTTTACAAACATAATACCTGTGTAATCAAAATGTACTTTATAAGTCAGGACTCATGATTTGGATCTTCTAACGGGCACACGGGGCACATGTTTCTGAAACCTTTTTTTTTCATTCCTGGTACTTGTAAGTTTATTTAGTTTTCCGTATACAAATATCCTTCTTACCACGTACATGCTGATCATCCTTGAGGATTTCAAACGAGAAGAATTACTGTTACCAATTTATTAAACAGGCTTCATGAAGGACTAGAAGTGACCTCAAAAACTCACCAAAATTCAAGAACGATAAGACGTAGTTTATACATACTACGATAAATGTGCCATGCCATTTTAGCGTCTGTAGCAGTTGGCACTGCACCGCGAACGCGGCTAAGATAATGAGCTAAACAAACGCCCATTCGCTGGCGATACAATGTATCAATTGTGGGCGTGTCGTCATGACCGACATACATTACATACTAAGTATGCGGAATCTAGAAGTTACTGATTAGGTTTAGGAAGGAAATGCCACCCAGTGCCCGTGCCCGGATTACGGATAACAGAAACATCTGGTTCTAATAGCTAACATCCTGCAGACTATTGTAGAATAGAAATCGCTTGTCTACCCTTCTCGGTAGAAAAGTGTCTACACGGAAGTGTCATTTTTGTCTACTCTTCCGTTGACAAAACGCTTCTTTACGGTTCTCGTGCAGAACCTGCAGGGATCCCCGATCAGTTTAAACACTTTCACCGTTGAATCCATTAGCATGCCAAATAGGATTTTTTGGGCATTTTGTCACGTAGTAGCCTTTTCTGGTGCAAAACTGAAGTTTTTTTTAATTTAATAATTTTGCGTACAAACCTCCTGCGAATGTTGTAAAACGTGAAATTACGCAGTGCGTAAGTGCGCGTTCGGTCGGCAAAGATTGTACCAAACTACGAAGTCAAGTATAACGTGACATGTTATCTCAGAGTGTGTCTGAGCCAAAGAGATGGAGGGGGGCAAGTAGTGGGTAAGAGATGGAGGGGGGCAAGTAGTGGGGAAGGTCGCGACCACAAATAAACAACAAGCTGAACTATTGATATTTTTTGTTGATAATTACGATTAATGTGGAAAGTTTTTCTTTTACCTCACGTACGGCGTTCATTATTTACTCACCTTTGCTACAATTTTCGAAAAACTCCTCAATGAATTAAGACTTAATATTTAGTGCATATTGTGCGTCCTAGAACTAGGTCTTATAAAACCTGATAAAATTAATCTGATGGCCCTTTATCAAACGACCCTGTCCAACACGCGATTTTCAAACCAAAAATATTGGATTTCTCATTTATAACTTAAAGACGCAGATATATATGCCAGTGACCTTGAGTGGTTAGCTTGAGTGTTCTGTACTGAGCTCACGCAACGCGTCGTACGTTCAGCCAGTAATAGGACTCGCCCATCAAGGAGCTCTGTCCCCAATTTAACGCATTATTAATTTATTAAACACAATACAAAAGGTATTTTAATATAAAGGCTTCTACATACCGGCGCGACAAGTCGCGCCGATATGTAGAAGCCTTAACGCGTATACTAAAAGATCAATAATTAAATTATCTTTAAATTGGTGACCGTTTCAGAAAAATACGCGTGGTAGTTTTTGCGCCATTCTCAGTTTTTTATTCGCGTTAAACATAACTTTACAAATTAAATTCAATATGTAATATACATAATCTAAAATATTCACACATTAAGTTATTGAGAAAATGCTCTAATTTAACACATATATTTTTTTCAAATCATTAACTGTACTCGTTTAGACGTGATCTTCAGTTTAAAATCATTTAAAGTCGGTTATCGTCGCCTTAAGTCACATCTGAGACACCGCTAGCTTTTTCAGTTACCACTCAAATACACCAAGCAATTCATTTCTGACACTTAGCTCAACAGCCGCTCTTTACTCAACCTCTGATCTCATTCAGAGCATGAATGTTAAAACTCTAATGACAACAATGTCGCAAGTCGTGATGCATGGACTCAAACGCACACGACAGATGGTTCCCTTACAGATAACGTACCGACCCGTACATGGTTAGACCATGTGCAAATTTTGAGCGCTTTGAATCACATTGACGACAGTTACAGAGCCAAAAGTTATATATATCACAGTCTTGATTTCTATTAATTTTGGTTATTGGAAACGACAAGTCAGCAAGAACCGGACCCTATAAAACAGCATAATCTAGGAAAGACCGAGGACAAGAAGAACATCGCCAGAATATAAAATACGAAGACTGAAGCCAGATTATGAGGTCAGAACTTGAGAGGCACAAGCAGTGGATAGGGATAGGCTTTGACTGACACCAATGCGAGTAAGGAAAAGGCATCACTTTGTTTGTAGTATACTGATAACACAAGCATAGCACAACCTCGGGGCCAATCGGAGGAGCTTGGAAAAAAGCTTCTAAAATTGAGGTTGGACGTTTATTCCCAGCTTCATAAAACAGTTATGTTTTCCTTATACAATTTAGAAGGACTAAGTTACACAACCATGCGTGCATTCAGCCACATTGTACAAGATCCGTGCGTGCCCTGTACAATGTAGACCACAAGTCGTGATGTGTGATGGCGCACGAGCACGATTCAGACAGATGCCCCCTTTCTGATAAGATACCGCCGATACTTGTAACAATATTAGTACGATAAGGCATCCATCAAAATTACACAGGAAACGTGTAAAGGCTTCTACATACCAACGCGAAATGTCGCGCGACGCGACACGGCACAAAGCCCCGCGCGTCACGGGACGAGCGGTGCCTTTGTGTCGCGTCGCGTCGCGCGACAAGTTGTCCCGGTATGTAGAAGCCTTTACGTTGAAATTGGTTTGGTCTTTTCGCCGAAACATTGTCAACTGCACTCAAAAAGAGTGGGATATTCTCCACTTTAATACGATCTGGTTAGGTTAGACTCAAGAAATCAAAAGGACATTTTACCTACAAAGAAAAATGGCCATTCAATTTTTTTGTTACGTTATTTTTAACCTCGCTGTATGAGTTAACCAGTCTCGCACTCTTACTATACCAAGGCAGTTTCAAGTCAGGGGCCGTATTATGATGCATGACGTTTTAAGGCTTCTACATACCGGCGCGACTTGTCGCGCGACACAAAGGCACCGCTCGTCGCGCGACACGCGGGACCTTTGTGTCGCGTCGCGTGTCGCGCCAGTATGTAGAAGCCTTTAATGCCATCTTGATTCCAGTGCAAGAGAGAGATGGATCTATGCATGACCGCTAGCACCGTCCCTTTTTCGGTCTGGAATCTGGCATTTATACTTCATAATACGGCCCCAGGATTCAATTAAACTACGACACACAGGAGAAGATATGGAGAGGGATTTTTGTTACTCCTTTAGCTTTACCGGAATATATCAATATTTTATAGTAACCCCTAAAGCATCATTCGCTTTTCTGATATTTTGTATGCAAGCAAAAGCACAAAAATCAAGTATTTTGTACAATCTCCAAATCGGATTACGTTATTCCAAACCATTGAGCTCAGATTGTCGAATGGAAAAAGCTTATAAATACATTGTGTACTACTACATACATGCATTTATAAGTTTTATTGCGTTCTATCATTTCTACAAGCGGTTTAGCTGTAAAGTTTCAAGTAGAGAAAGACTAGTTATTTAAGGCGGAGATTTCTGAAAATGGTCAAAATGTGTTTTTTTAAAGCAGAGTATCCGTAAAAAAAAAATCCAAAACAAAAACAGTATGATATTTTCAAGTGTTTTATGCTTACGGTGATGGGACTTCAAAACATAATTTAATACGTCAAAAAAATCTTCAAAGAGAACTCATAATTATTTTTAAAAGCAGTTAGTTTTTTTTTTTTAAATAAACGTTGTCCTACACTAGGAATTTCTCCTGTATTGTGTGGGTACGTTTACAAACATTTAAATTCACATACACAAACAGCCAGACCCGGAACAAATACTTGTAGGTCATACAAATATTTGTTCCGTGCGGGAATCGAACCCGCGACACGCAGCGCAGCAGTCAATCGCTTAACTGCGCCAACCGTGCCGTCAAAGTCAAGTTTATCCCTTCGTTCTTTTCCGCGTTATTTATTTGTCGTTTTCCATCGCAAAGAAATCGAAGAGTCAAAGACCAAGGTGTGGTACACACGCTTAAAAAGTATGAAGGGATGTGGGTGGGACAGGCAAAGGCGTGGTACAACAGGCTTGTCGATATGGTATCAGAATCAAGACAGGCTTAAAATCTAGCTACAATTATTGCAGTAATTTATACGATACTCACGACAAATGTAAAAGGGCTTCGTTTACCGTGTTAATACGGTTGTATTGCCGTTGTTCAATACAAAAATCAGTATCGAGGATTTTTGAGAAATTGCGATGTTATCGTTTTGATTCCTAAGTTGCAGACAGCGTTTTCAAAATCAAAATATTTTATTTCACATAAACCTACATGGGCACTTATGAAACGTCAGAAGCTAGGTGCACGGTTCCAATTGGTCGTTTCCAATGGAGAAGAGCCGGCAAGTAACTCCACGGTTACTCTTTTAAAAATAATGGGCTTTTACAATGTTTTTAAGTTAGTGTTAATAGGTGTGGGAGGACAGTGTAGGTCCGTCAACAAGCTGTTTTAAGGCTTTTGGATACTGGCGCGAGACACGAGACGCGACACAAAAGCCCCGCATGTCGTGCGACGAGCGGTGCCTTTGTGTCGCGTCGCAAATCGCGCTGGTCTGTAGAAGCCTTTAAAACTGAGGCTGTGCAGTCTCAGGGTGCTGGCAATAATTTTATACTGTAGCGGTATACGAACTCCTTCATCCTTATAGACCTCCATGGCAGGCTGTCACTAATGTGGCACCCTGTCAAGAGGTCTGACAGATTGACATGACATGAGCTTGCCAAGGGACCTCGACATGCGCACGTTGCGTTGTTAAATGTATGGTCAAAATATAAAAGTTTCACCCTCAAGGGAAGCCTTTTCAATAACCTGATCCACCCCGACCACAACACGAATTAGTCTGAAATAAATAGGTAGATAGATGAAATTATTCAGGCAAGTTAGTACTTACGGGAAAGCCAGACAGGACAAAAAATTACTTTAACTATCTATATTTATAATATGACATACATACATACATTAATAAAATTATTAGTGCAGTACGTCAATGGAAGCCTATTGTCCTAAATAGATACTGTGGATGTGTGCGCGCATCGTAATGAGGCAAACTATGATTGTCAATGTTACTGACGTCATTCGATAAGTTAAGCATTCTTTGAATATGTGAAAGGAAAATATTGAAAAGTAAAAGTTTGCTCCCAGCGCATGGTAAAACTAAATGGAGACACTATCCGTCTTATTACAAAACAAGATTTATATTTTGACATGGCTTAAACCAAGGAGCCAGTTTTTGTAATAAGAACGTAACAGTGATTGAAATACCGTTCTTTATACAAAACTGAAAACTTAGTTCGGTACTAAGTTGTCAGTTTTGTGTTTAGGAACTTTACCATAGTCGGAATAAAGAACTCTGAAGATAAACCTTGTTTTGTAATAAGGGGGTATAACATTAACGTGTATCTACGTTTAGTTAGCAGAAAATTAGGCCAATTTTTGACCAATCAACATTATCAGTTGAAGTGACCAAGCCCCTAGCCATATAGTTACACCATCAGCTTCACATAGTCGTTTAGGTATTAAGTCAGCTGCATCTGGTAAGGATTAAAATTAAGTCAGCTGCATCTGGTAAGGATTAAAATTAAGTCAGCTGCATCTGGTAAGGATTAAAAAAACTCAGCATAGTTTGGTTTAAGACGCAGATATATGCCAGTGACCTTGAGTGGTTAGCTTGCGTGTTCTGTACTGAGCTCACGCAACGCATCGTACGTTCAGCCAATAATAGGACTCGCCCATCACGGAGCGCTGTCCCCAATTTGACGAATTATTAATTTATTAACACAAAACAAAAGGTATTTTAATAAAACGCGTATACTAAAAGATCCATAATTAAATTATCTTTAAATTGGTGAAGGTTTCAGAAAAATACGCTTGGTAGATTTTGCGCCATTCTCAGTTTTTTATCCGCGTTAGACATAACTTTACAAATTAATTTCACATATTAAATTATAAATAAATTATTATTATTTATTATTTTATAAACATAATCTAAAATATTCACATATTAAATTAATGAGAAAATGCTTTAATTTAACATATATTTTTTTCAAATCATTAACCCTACTCGTTTAGACGTAATCTTCAGTATAAAATCATTAAAAGTCGGTTATCGTCGCCTTAACTACTGCCTATTTACTAACTATTACCCAAGTATGTTGTTAGATTTTCTCTTTAGCTCTATGGTGAATCTGACGGAGGAAAAAAGGAAGACTTTTTAAGGGCCGATTTTTCAATAAAAAAATCAGCCCTTAAAAAGTCTTCCTTTTTTCCTCCCCATCTATGATGGCATCGACATCATTATCCAGTGCGCAAATGCAATTGAATCAGTGTTTTTCAAGAAACACGTGTCAAATAGGTACTGGAAAACATGATACTTGGATGTATAAGTACTGATATTATAATCTAAAGTTATTATGTTACACGAGATGATTAATAGGCTTTCCATTGAATAATTAAATACGTAAAACGTTTTACAACTGGGTACTTAGCGGTAATAGTTATATCCACTTATTATTGAAGTTCAGTAGGTAGATTCCTGGAAACATTCAAACACTTGACGTGTTCTACAACAAAAGGAAAAATGTCTAATATTGAACAAGAGATGCAAAATATTATCATGTTCACTGCTACTGTGATATTATTACCGTAAATCACCTTACCTAATTCTATAAGAGCTTGTTAAAATATTATGATGGAAACTATTCCTCCACGCAGAGAGTAAGAGACAGCGGGCCGACCACGGGCGTGCCGACGACGACATGATAAAAGATGTCATGTCAATTTGTACTAGCATTTTATGACAAAACAGTTTAACTGTGATAAAATGCTCGCCCCGCTGGTGTAGCTACTTTCCTAAGATGAAGTAACACTGAAAACGGAAAAATACCGAGTATTCATGATCATGCTATTGTAAAGGCCAGTCGTGGCCCAATGGTAACGGCCACGACTTACGAGTATGTATGTCGTGGGTTCGTACCCCAAGCAGGCACTTTGTGTAAATTATTTCATCACCACTGCTCTCGAAACGGTGAAGGAAAACATCGTGAGGAAACATCGAAGACATGTGACATCCGTTAATCCGCTCTGGGCCCGTGTGGTGGATGTCGGCCCACTCCCTTTTACAGAGAGGAGGCCTGTGTCCCAGCAGTGAGAACATTATAGGCTGATGCTATTGCAAAACCCACAAACGTTTACAATTTTTGATGAATGCGTTAGCGAGCACTGAAAACGGATTCCCACAAGTGTGACCCAGGGTTCACGTTATAGCTACAGAAATGAGCATTACAGATAGTAAACCTGGGGCCCAAGTCTGCTATTTTTATAAATTCAGTCATTCCAACACCGTCAGTGGCCGAAAGTCATAATGACGCCATTATAATAGTAGATTACCAAACTTGTCAAAATCAACAATTATAAAATCAATGATCGACCATTCTGACACTATTGTACGAGGGCTGCACTAAAAGTATCGGGAATGGAATATTTCCACTGTTCCTGTCATATTAAAATCTTTTTAATTGAAAACTCCTTGGTTTTAAAAATCGAATACCATTTATTTATTTAAAAAAACCGGCCAAGTGCATGTCGGACCACGCACAATGAAGGGTTCCGTAGTTGGGATGAATTTATCCCAAAAACAAACTTAACATTGTAGTTGAAAAACATGCTCTCCCATACATCGATATACTTTACGGTCAATTCTCCAACTGCAAATTTAAGTTGGTCGACTATTACTCGATAACTTGTGAAGCCTACTTAGCTGTGATAGTTTTCCTTTTAATTTCGTTATACAGGGTGTTTGGTGCATCGTGTGCCAAATTGAAATGGTCGACTGAAGGAGTCATCCGCTAGCCTTTTAGACCCTTTAACACCCCTCATGCTCTGTGGATTTTTTTTTATCGACTTTTTTTGTCGATTAGTTTTTTTTTGTAGATTAGGATTAGTGATATTAGTCACCTAGTTCTTTTTTAATTCACTCGCAAAGGTAAAACTTAAAATAAAGCTGTACATGTTACAGCTGTTTATAAGGCTACAAAAAAAAAATCAAAAGCGACCGGGATCTTCCAACTCCCTCATTAATTCTCCAGTCTATCCTCTTTCTAATGATGTGCCACATGCCATAAAAGTATTTTAACAACTTTGTGAATTCGCTAGAATTGTGAATCGAGTCACCTAAGGCTAATATTCAAAATTATGATTTAAAAAAAAATCTCTTAAATGATACCTGTCAAACCTATAAATCTGCTATCTCATTCTTATGGTTAGGTAAATTCGTGTCTCATATCTGTATCTTTCGTGGGATTTACTTGAAATAAAAAAACAAAATTGCATTTTTAACATTTATTTAATCATTGTTACAAATCTTCCTCAAATTGTTGGCCTCTGTTGCGAATGCAGGCCCGACACCTGTTTCGTATTTCAACAGTTGTTGTATGAAGTCGTATTTCCTCCTTAATAGTATTGAATGCCGCTTCTATGCGTTGGACTAATACCTCCCTAGTTGGAACGTCCGTGGCATATACCAACTCTTTGGCACGTCCCCAGACATAAAAGTATAACGGAGTTAGATCTGGGGAACGTGGCGGCCATGGAATAGGGCCATCGCGTCCAATCCATGCATTGGGGAACACATTGTCGAGATATTCCCTCACAGTCAATCGCCAATGCGCGGGACAGCCGTCATTTTGAAATACAATGGGCACACGTTCATTAAATACGGGCACATCGGTCACTAATTCGGGCAGGTCATTTTGTAGGAATTCCAGGTAATCTTCGCCATTGAGATTATCGGGCAGGTAATGCGGTCCAATTACCTGATTCCCAATCACTCCTGCCCAAACGTTTACACTAAACCTTCTTTGAGAAGATTTCTGTCTTTTAACACGTGGGTTTTGCGTTTTCGTTGTCTAGTGGTGCAAATTGTGTAAATTGAGGATCCCATCCTTGGTAAATTTGGATTCATCCGTCCACAGTAATCTTTTTAAAAAATCAGGATCATCCACATCCGTGTGTAAAAGAAACCGACAAAAAGCCACTCGTCTCTCAAAGTCGCCGAATCCAAAACAAAGGCAAGGTCAAACAAAGCTTGCACGGGTTTAAAGTTAGTTTAAAATTACGTACCTTGCACCGGAGTGTAGTGGAATGGATGCTTTTTGTTTTGACAAAGTACTTTCCACACTTTCCATATTGAAATATCAAGATGTGATGCCACATTTCTAATGCTTCTTGTAGGGTCTTCCTCAAAAAGTGCCAGTATTCTCTCGTCTACTTCAACATTATGTCGCACAATATGGCCCCTTGGTTCATTAAAAGTAACACTGCCAGTCTCGCGTATGCGTCGGTATGTGTCTTGGAAGACTCTGCGGCCAGGTAATCGTCTACCAGGAAAGCGTTCCTGGTAAAGTCGTTGCGCTGCACGAGCGACGCCATTAGCGGCTCCGTAAGCCATCATGATGTCCGCATATTCTTCGTTAGAGAATGTCGCCATTGCAATAACAAAAAACTCAAAGTTTAACAATAACAACAAAAATTAAACAAATGTAACAAGAACCAGCAAAACTTAACGATAACAAAGTAATAAAAGAATCGCGGAGTATGGTGAACTAGCACACACGTTAGGTAGCAGAGGCAGTCATGTCTCGACTAAAAAAATGGCGGGTCGGGCGGCGCGATTTGTTCAAACCGATTTAAGGTATGCAAGAAAGAGATAGAAGATAGATTTTACTGTGAAAGAGTGAGAAAACAAATTTTACCTCTTTCTCAAGTAACAGTTCCGCAATAAATATTTTTTCATTAGAATTTGGAATGTAGTTTTATGTGACTTGATCCACAATTCTAGCGAATTCACAAAGTTGTTAAAATACTTTTATGGCATGTGGCACATCATTAGAAAGAGGATAGACTGGAGAATGAATGAGGGAGTTGGAAGATCCCGGTCGCTTTTGGTTTTTTTTTTGTAGCCTTATAAATAGCTGTAACATGTACAGCTTTAATTTAAGTTTTACCTTTGCGAGTGAATTAAAAAAAAAACTAGGTGACTAATATCACTAATTTTGTATTTAAAAGTATTCTTAAACAATACACATCGAAATAAAATTAAAATTCAGAGTCTACGCCTTATATTTTTTTTTAAATCTGTATTTGAATGTAAAATTTGGGTCTTTTTTTTGGAAAACAATAAAAAGTCGATAAAAAAAAATCCACAGAGCATGAGGGGTGTTAAGGGGTCTGAAAGGCTAGCGGATGACCCCTTCAGTCGACCATTTTAATTTGGCACACGATGCACCAAACAACCTGTATATACTACTGCCATGAATTTTTTCACATATCCAAAACCAACCATTTAGCTGGCAGGGGGGGGGGGGACACTTGACTATAACAAAAAATAGCACTTTAAATCTTAATATTACGCAAACGGATCCCTTAATTGAAAAATGGTTTTGCCAAACCCATAATATTTTTGAACGGCCTATCCAACGATACCGCACACCATGGAATAGACGAGAAAAAAAAATATCATCCCCATTTCACGTGTAAGGGAGGTACCCTAAAAAAGAATGTTTTTCATAATTTTATTTTACCATTTTTTCGGCATGATTAATATGTATACCCGTGCCAAATTACAGCTTTCTAGGACTAAGCATCTCTGAGCTAAGCTGGGGACAGACGGACGGACGGACGGACGGACAGACAGACAGACAGACATACAGACAGACGGACATGGCGAAACTATAAGGGTTCCCTGTTTTTTACGGAACCCTAAAAAGATTCTCGGTCTTGTCACAAGGTTTTGTCAAACTTGTTTAGTCGTTGAGAAAATGGAATTGACTCGAGAAAATTCAAGAGCGATGATTTATTATGACTTTCGAAGTGGTTTAACACAAAAACAGTGTGTTGACCGGATGATTTCGGCATTTGGTGATGAAGCCACAATTTATCGCTGGTTTGCTGAATTTCAACATGGACGTGTCAAGCTCAGTGATGATCACCGTCAAGGTCGTCCAAAAACTGCAGTCACCCAAGAAAACGTTGATGTTGTGCGTAAGCTGATTGAGTAAGATCGACATGTGACATACCGCGGAATTCAGGCAACTTTAGACATTGGCATGAGTCAAATACAAATAATCTTGCATGAACAATTAGGTGTAAAAAAGTTGTTTTCCCGATGGATACCGCATTCGCTCTGTAAAGAGCAAAAAGCGGCTCGCGAGAACTCTCGAAAGATTCCACACAGGATCCTCAAATGCTGTATACAACATTGTATCAGGTGACGAATCCTGGATATACGCGTACGAACCCGAAACAAAAAACCAGTCACGAGTTTGGGTGTTCGAAAATGAGTTAAAGCCAACAAAAATTGTTCGTTCACGGAGTGTTGCAAAAAAAATGGTGGCCACGTTTGTCTCCAAAACCGGCCATGTTACGACTATTCCTCTTGAAGGACAAAGAACGGTTAATGCAGAATGGTATGCTAGCATTTGTTTGCCACAGGTCGTTTCTGAACTCCGTAAAGAGAATTGCAACCGCCGCATCATCCTCCATCACGACAATGCGAGTTCTCACACCGCGCACAGAACAAAAGAATTTTTAGAGCAAGAAAACATAGAATTATTAGACCATCCGCCGTACAGCCCCGACCTAAGCCCTAATGATTTCTATACTTTCCCTAAAATAAAGAATAATGTGTCGTGAGCGTGAGTGTGTGTGTGTGGTGTATGTTTTTGAGTTGTCTAAAATAAAAAGTAATAGCAGACTTGAGGCCCTGTGAGACCGTCTCTCTTTAGCCCGCTGTGTCAAGCGTAGCTAAACATGTACATAACGCCCCATATCTCCGTATAGCTTGACCCATAACCTCGCATTTCGCAACGCCTGGCCCGCGCTATCGCACATAATACAATTAATTCATAAATCATGCTAGTAAGCGCATGAATGGCGGTCAACACACTCTCAATGAATTGCGTTTCAAACTGGTTACTTAGATACTTATGCTGTGCCCGTTGGGCTATGGAGGTTGGGACTTGGAATTATGCGTCACTTTCGCTGTTTTGAACGCCTTTATGAATGTTGCTATGCGCTTCTGGCTCTTTGGCTTGAACGGAAACATTAAAAGCACACGTGGAACGGTGGAAGTATTACCAAAAGGACTAGCGTTGCTTGGGTTCGACTGCTGAATGCAACGTTTTAAGAGGCCGGTGATGGATACGTAGTTCATACAAACGTAATACCAAAATAATTGGTAAATCAAACATATGCTTAAGGTAGTGTGTCTTTATTCCGATTGGAATACAGAATGTCTAGGTTCCCAAATAAATATTTTGAATGGACACTGATTTAAACAAGAGTTATGAGAAAAATAAGTTTTCTATAGAAATTTTAAATTCCTCATATCTCGTCTTTATATCATTGTCCTTTCAAAATATATATTTGGGAACATAGATATTCTGTAATCCAATCGAACTAAATACACACTACCTCAGGAATATGTTTGATTTACAAATTATTTTGGTATTACGTTTGTATGAACTACGCATGAAAGTTATTTACATTTTGGAGTAACCATTCTTTCAGATAATTACGTATACTGATTGAATTAGCAGAAGGAACCTATGTGTTTAGACACTTTTAGCAGATTATCGACTGGGCTTTTTCATTTCCGTTCACCAAGTAAACAATATAATGGAAACCATATTTTCATCGTCGATTATCCCATCCGCGTTTCTAATAGCCCAACCCCACGAAGGATTTCGTTCGCTAATCCGTCAGTGTCGGGCGGTTGATGAATCGGCCCATTCTCTGTATTACACCCGATATCAGTACGAGGTAGATGTATAAGATCGCTGATGCTGTGATACGTGAGGTAATGGCAGATACATTGGTACCCACGCGGGAAGCGTTTTGCTAATACGTTTATTATGCGTAGGACTGCTAAGGAGCAGAAAGAACCCAAATAGTTACAATCAGGGACCATTTTGGTTACCCATTGAAAGGGTTTTCGATAGGGTTTTTCTAAATAGTTAAAAAAATCCATACGATAAGGGTAACCCTTATGAACGGTTTAAATGAAATTTTGGTAACCCATTGAAAGGGTTTTCGATAAAAACCCATACGGTGTGGGTAACCCTTTCGAACGGCTTAATTTAAGCCATTCAAAATTACCCACACCGTATGGGTTTTTCATTAACTGCTTAGAAAAACCCTATCGAAAACCCTATCCATTGAAAGGGTTTTCGATAGGGTTTTTCTAAAATGGTCAACAAAATGGTCCCTGGGTAGAATAGAGATAGAATTGGTCATGCTACGCGTGCTGGGAAATCGAAATAACATAATATTATGATTTTTTCATGTTACTGGGTTTCAAGTAGGTATAGAACCCATTGAAATGGGTTATCATGTAACCCTTTCACTGGTTTTCAAGTATAAAACCCATTGAATGGGTTACCCCTTCGAAAGGCTTAACTCTTAACCGGGGTTGTGCGGTCCCTGGTTATAATGCGGGGGAGTCTTCAAGACACAAATGAAAAGGTTACTTTTTAATTGCCTAAACTTATTTCTTGAGTTGTCGATTCGCTCACAAATAAATTTACTTCGTGCTAATCGTCTTCAGAAAAAATAATGTATTAAGTACTTAAAAGTGACGACTCGCCCGATTCGTGCGCGATAATTGATGCGAATCAAACAATAAGCCGCTGCATCATCCTTTCCCACCATCAAATGAAATGAAGGTTCTAATTTGAGCCTAGGAAATATTTGAAATTTTTTGTTGAGTCAGTCACTAGCCCAAGTAGCCCAGCCTACTGGCATTTTTTCTAAAATACCGTAAGTATATTCTTAACATAATAATATTTCAAAGTTAATGGAGCAAGAAAAAAACGGAAAGCGAGGCTTTTACAGGAGGTTCGTGACCTTTTCAAAAGCATTAAGCCTTAAGTATTTTCATCAAGACATTTACATTTCACAAACACACACACACACATTTACATTTCACAAATACACACACACACACATTTCACATACATTGTCGTTTCTACTTTCAAGACATCTTTTTGATTGAATACTCTACCCACATGCTCTCAGATGAGTGATGGGAATCTAGACAGAAGATTTTAAACCTACGCTTATAAACTGATAAAGAAATATCGTAGAAGGTAGGCTGACTAAGAAAGTTTATTTTTCAACGGACAGGTGCAATGACTAGCATTAAGGCGCTGACAAGAGGCAAGTGATAAAAGTAGACTTGTCTTAAACGAAAATATTGCCAAATCTATATAGTTTGTGGTAGCGGAAAAAATATATGTTATTCTTGAACATAACCGACCGACTCTACCGACTTTTACTCCTAATCCTTCTCTGTGCACGCGGTTCGGTTGTGGAATTCACTTCCGCCTGAAGGGACTGCCAAACCGTTGCAGTTTTTAAAAGAAGAGTCAAAGAACACTATCTTTCCACTTCGTCATAGTTGCATATTATGTATTTATTATTTTATACTTATATATATTTTAGTGATATTTATTTTAGAAGTATGTATGTAAGTATATTCTCTTATTGTGTGTTTATTTTTAAATTAGTGATTAGTATAGTAATAATATTAGTAAGTTTTTTATTTTGATTTTATGTACTATGTTTTCTCTTTTAATCTTACACACGTTGTCTACATCTCTTCGTCTACTTTCCCTGTCGCAGGTATACTGGAAGAGATTTCTTTAGAAATAAGCATCACCTTTGTACGTATTTTTCTGTTCCTTTTTTTTTCTTGTCTGTATATATGTGTGTACATAAACTGTTAAATAAATAAATAAATATTTCTCTGAACTTGGCTGTTACGAAATGGTACAAATTAACGGTAAACTAACCCTTTACCTTGACTTTCAATATCCAAATAGAATGAGAATCCAAAATATCTGTATTAAAAATATCAACGTACGAATGGTGTTTAATTAATAACAAGAACGTCTTAAGGCTTCTACATAATGGCGCGACACAAACGCCCCGCGTGTCGCGCGACGAGCGGTGCCTTTGTGTCGCGTCGCGAGTCGCGCTGGTCTGTAAAAGCCTTTATTTGTATGCAGAACTTGGTTGTTTTTTATTTTCAATTACTCAACTCATTTTTGAGTAAATAAATAATTGCTTCATATTTTGCAATAAATTACAAACGTTGTGTCATCGCGCTTCTCTTTTTTTCTTTGTATGCAGTTTGAGAGTGACAGCGGTTTACCTGTTGTCAGCGTCTTAATAGGACAATACGCATCATTCTTTTCAGTTCGGAAAATAAAGACCTATACAAATAGATCATAGAGCTGTAAGACAGCTAGTCAGGAAGATAGGTAGGTAGATACTTAAATTACCTGTAGTAAATATGTGAAAATATGACGCATAAATCAAACCTCGGTAGTCTGACAAGTCAAATGCGACATTTCCAACGAGTGTGATCGATCGTGATAGACGGCTTCAGTGGGGACGGTAACCCGCGGTCGATACGAGAAAACACCGACAAATTTTACGATAAAAACGCTGAAGTGGATCAAAATCCTATCGTATTAAAATTAAATATCCATCAAATGAAGCTACTCCTATACTAGAGTAATGTTTTATGAGTGCTAGATTCAATTAAATGTTGAATCGGAGGGGACTCGATGTAAAGGCTTCTACAGACCGGCGCGACACAAAGACACCGCTCGTCGCGTCGCGTGTCGCGCCTTTTCTCGTTTTAGCTCCATACAAGTCAGAACCGTAGACCATCCATTTGTTAGTAATCTATAGGTACTTAATATTAAGAGGTAAAATTTGTGAGTTCGTATGTCATGTAGGGATTGTAGGGGGGCAATCTTCGGAACTCCTGCCTAGCTATGCACAAACATTTGATACGCTTCCGTGCCGAATCGAACATCAATCAATGTTATCGAAGGAGTCCTCTAACGCGCTGTTAACAAACCCGAAACTCGAAAATTTAGATAATTTAAACCAAAAACACGACCACTATTTTTCTGACGGCTATTTGCAGTCGGGGACTTGGCAAATCAGGTAACCAAAAATGTGTAATTTTCGATCCGGGAGCCTGTCGAATGGTTGTGAATAGCTATGCTGATTCGATTCCGAAAACTCTTTCATTAATGGGAAGCTACAGTATTTCAGAGTGTCATCTATAGGATATATTTGATGTTAAATAACAAATTTCACGTGGACGAAGTCGCGGGCAGAAGCTAGTTCAAATATATTTACATTTTCTCAGAAATAATGAAGTAACCAAGCAATTGAAAAGAAAGAAGAAGTAAGAAAATACTTTTATTTGCGATAAAAAAGGGCTTTAGGTTTTAGAATTAAGGTGGCTTTTCGTCATGTTTTCTCGATTAGCGACCCGATCCGTCATGTCCCAGGCGCTAACGAAAATTCAATCTTGCTTCACTAAACACAAACTTGCCTAGTTTGTGTTTGGTTTAGCTAGTTTGGTGTTATCTGAAAACCAACGCTGTGAGATTTTTTGGCTTCATCCTTTTTAGGGTTCCGTAGTCAACAAGGAACCCGTATAGTTTCGCCATGTCCGTCTGTCTGTCTGTCCCCGGCTTAGCTCAGAAACTCTTAGTACTAGAAAGCTGTCATTAGGCATGGGTATACTAATAATCACTCCGAAAAAGTGCTAAAATAAAATCTTTGTAGGGTACCTCCCTTGTACGTAAAGTGACGATGATATTTTTTTTTCTCGGCTATCAAAATCACGTCAAATCAAAATATTTTATTTTATAATATAAACCTACATGGGCACTTATGAAACGTCAGAAGCACGGTTCCAATTGGTCGTTTCCTATGGAGAAGAGCCGGCGTATCGCAGTGTCCTATCGTCGGAAAGGCTGTTCAAAAGTATTGCCGGGTTGTCAGAACCATTTTTCGATTCAGGGATCCGTTTCCGTAATATTAAGCTTTAAAGTGCTAATTATTGTAAGAGTCAGGTGTGCTCCTGCCAGCTGAATGGTTGTTTTTCGATATGTGAAAAATTCATGGCAGTCATAAATATATATCGAAATTAAAAGGAAAGCTATCACAGCTAATTAGGTTTTACAACTTAACGAGTAATAGTTGACCAACTTAGATTCGCAGTTAAAGAATTTACCGTGACGTTAGATGTATGGGAGAACATGTTTTGTAACTACAATGTTAAGTTTGTTTTTGGGATAAATTTATACCAACTACAGAACCCTTTATTGTGCGTGGTCCCACACGCACTTGGCCGGTTTTTTAGTTTTGTAAAAACCAGTGCTAGTAATAGAAAAAAACGATACATTTAGTTATAAAACCGCCGTTATGCTACTGGTTATCTATTAAGATATCAATAGCTCGCTTATCTATGCCCTTTACAGCCGACTCTAGCTTCCTCACAGTACCTGCAAATACGATTCTATGCAACATATTCGAAGCCACTGGTTGCAAAGTGTGCATTTTTTCTGCGTCTCGCTTATCGTAAAAAATCTCGGTCATTAAGCGATTTAAGTGGGCATCTAATAAATTAGTTTAAATATCTCATTTGTTTGCGGTATAAAAAACTAAGTAAAAGTGTGCAATACTACTGCACAACTTTTAATGATTTTATACTGAAGATCACGTCTAAATGAGTAGTGTTAATGATTTGAAAAAAAAAAATATGATAAATAAGAGCATTTTCTCGATAACTTAATAAGTGAATATTTTAGATTATGTTTAAATATTACATAGTGAAATTAATTTGTAAAGTTATGTCTAACGCGGATAAAAACTGAGAATGGCGCAAAATCTACCAAGCGTATTTTTCTGAAACCTTCACCAATTTAAAGATAATTTAATTATTGATGTTTTAGTATACGCGTTTTATTAAAATACCTTTTGTTTTGTGTATAATAAATTAATAATGCGTCAAATTGGGGTCAGCGCTCCTTGGTGGGCGAGTCCTATTACTGGCTGAACGGACGACGCGTTGCGTGAGCTCAGTACAGAACACGCAAGCTAACCACTCAAGGTCACTGGCATATATCTGCGACTTAATTTAAAGTAATACAAAAACAGAGAGCAGTTGTGGCCCAGTGGTAATGGGGACGAGTTATAAGGTCGTGCGTTCGAACCCAGGCAGGCGCTTTACTCTGTGTAAATAATTTCATCACCACTGCTCTTAAAAACGGCGAAGGAAAACATCGTGAGGAAACCAGCATGTTCTAGAACCAAACATTCGAAGACATGTGGCATCTACCAACCCGTACAGCCCACTCCCTCTCGAAGAGAGGAGGCCTGTGGCTGTGTCCCAGCAGTGGGAACATTATAAGCTTATGATATTATTAATAAATAAATAAATGATACAAAAACAGAAAATCCGGCTCGGCAGTGAAGACAGCAATGTGCAGGGTACTAGGGACACTGGTGCAGTCCTAACAGGGCTAATGTGATGGAGAAAACATTAAATGGAAATTGAACAATTTGGATTTATAATTATAATTACGAATAACTTTAATTACAGTTGTTATTGTTAAAATAAAATAACCGAAACGTAAATTCCATTTTCGGCGGTTTAACGAAGTAATAACGAGGATTATGTTTCAAGCGTAAATATGAATTTTGCAATGATTTGGTTATTTGTTCATATTATTTACGCAGTACAGCTTTCAGTGGCGGTTTCTTTGGCCTTAGAATACTGTGAATAAAAGTTTCGGCCACTTAAGATTCTTGTGATAAGTGGTAAAATGCAGATAAAAACAATAATTTCCTTCAAAATTAAACATTTCTGTGTAGAATTCTTTTCATAACATTCAAAATACCACAGCGCATTAAAAAAAAAACTTTAAAACGGTTTAGAGCACTTTCGATCGCTTCCACTAAACCCCCACGGATCAACGGCGATAGTAAGGCCAGGTGCACGCCGCAGGTGTGCTTACCCTGCTAGTTTCCATTATTTATCTTCAGTAAACCGCTGAGGAATATTATTCTTTATTATTTTTAATGCTATAATGACAGCCTAAATATTTGAAAGCCTATAATGATGATTGAGGACCCTTTGGCGGGAGAATGTATAAATATTTCTCGTTTATGGATCGCGAAAGGGTCGTGGTTTTTTAACGGATAGCCAAAATTCCTAATTTGTATTTTTTCTTATGTGTACTGAAGCAAATAACATGAGAGATCTCCTGGGGAGTTAAAGAAGTCATAATCAGCAAGAACTTCATTTTGAAAGAAAAATATACAATTTTAGCATAATAGCACCCATATTAATGAGACTGTTATTCCAACTATTTCTAGTTTAGCGCCGGGACAAGTCCTTATTTAGCAGTGCATGTTTTCAGGCTAATATAATTATGATGATATTAAAATGTTTTATTGCTTACAGACTGTCTGGATCAAGTAAATCCCTACGCCTTGATTATTAAAATGACGAGTATGGCATTTCGCTTAGATATGCCTGCCGTTCGACCTCTACCAGGCATATTTGCTTGATTCAATGTTATTCAAACAACACAAAAAAACTCATAATAATTCCATATGATTCACATGCAAATATCATCAATTCAATATTTTTAATGACTCAATCAATACATCTACATACATGTGTTGACACAGCGAATTCCAGTCGCCATTGCAATGAAAGAGAAATAAAGCCTTCGTGTCAATGACTCTTGGCTGCGTGGTCCCTGGCTACACAGGGCCACCCCTTATTTTTTGCGGTGACGTCAGAGGTAAGATACGATTCGGTACGGTTGGGTGGTAGATCCGTGCTGCTTTTGGCCAAAAAAGGCAGCCTCTACTTTTTCCGTGAGTCATGGGTCTTTTAAAAGGCAGGTAAATGGATCCCCTATGCAAAGTTATGGGAATACTCTCGCTATGACCTAAAACCATGGGTCTTTAGAGATTAAAAACTATTAATATTATATAATATACCTAATTATACTATAACTTAGTTATAATATGGATTGAAGATGGTGAGGTAAGAAGCCTACTTTATGTCTTGACTTGAAAACGACTGTGGTTTACGTGCAGAACGAAAAGATTCACGAATTTATTTTATACGGAAATCCTTACTTCTTTAATTAGTTGTAGTACTAAATCGAGATGTTCAACTACAAGGTAGCAATGCACGGTTATGATGAGAGAAATAAAAACTACAAGAGAACTGATAAAAATCTCAGAAAACATGGTATCCCCTAGGGTTACAGAGTGCAGACGTCGGCCACTTATAAAAGCAGTAGCTTGCCATAACATGATGGATGGAAGAACCGGTCCTGTGCCTGCTAATGATCACACGACCAGTTCTTTTAAAGGAGCGAACCCTGGCTGGATTCGACGAACGGTAGGGTGGAGTGTCAATGACCCTTGCGCCAAATTATCTGTAATATCATCGTAGTTTTTTCAAAATTATTTTGGAGCCGGCTATAGAGATTGAAACGGTAGAATTTCTGTTTATTCACGGAGTTTACACGGAATGCCATCAGAACTGCGTACCTACCGATATCGATATTAAAATGGGCTTCGCTAGTGGCGATACTTGGTTAAATGTAAGTTCGGCCGCACGGGGCTAACTGTTCAATCAGTTAGCCCTGCTATCACCATGCGGACTGGCTTTTATTTTACCATACCATGAAGTATGAGAGTTTAAAAGTTTGAGACGATACGAGTAGAAGAACCGAACAGAACGATTGGCCGTTCAAAGTTTCTGAGTGCTTGTAAGGCCGTTTGTCCACCGCCACGCCTTCGAAACGGGATGACGGCGCCGATGTAGCGGTACATATATACACTTACTGTGGCCGCATGTCCGTCAACGGGAGGTCACGTTCGAATAATCTCGTTTCTCGTTGACGTCCCGTTGATGGTGGCGTTGGGAACACACTGTAAGAAGTTTATGTTTACAAGCCAAATGTGACTTTGATTTGCCTGAAGAAGAGAGATTAGTATTCTCTACATCTCGCTGGTCCCTAGTAAGAAACTCGGAACTGCAAATAGACAAATAGGGACCAGCGATCTATAGCTATACACATACAAATTAATACAATTTTAAATATCCGTAATGTCAAAATAACAGCTTTTTTTTACTAAATACAATTATGAAAGTATAATATACGGTAATCGTAACAAAAAAACATTGTTTATAATTTTTGGCTGTCTGTTTGTTCCGGCTAATCTCCGAAACGACTGGACCAATTGTGACGGGATTTTTATTTTAGAAAAAACGCCACGCGGGCGTAGCCGCTGGCAGCTAGTATATTATATAGGCTGACCAACGCAAGGCCAACAGGCAACTTTAAAACCTACTTTTGGCAATTTTTTTGCGAATTTAAATTGAAAATTAAAACGTGCAGCACCGTGGAACCATCAAAGTGTTTACCACTGCTTATTGTAGTGACAGGGTGTTTGTTTTTCACATCGTAATTTAAATAATTTATTGCTTGAAAACATTATAATCACGACTCCGATATGTAATTACAATACGTGTATGTATAAGCGTTCGTGGGTACGTGCGTCCGCGTGATGGGATGCGCCCGTTGGGGGTATCGCACGAATATCTATTCGTATAACAGCATACCACATGAACAGTCAGAAACATACTGCGGGCCGAACACGGGCTGCCCGAGACGTTTGTGACAAGACATGATAAATTATGTCATGTCAATTTGTACTAGCATTTTATGACAAAACAGTTTTATCGCTCAAACTGTGATAAAATGTGTGACTCAAGTCATGTCACAGTAGGCCGTGATCGCCCCGCTGGAAGTGTGATCGGGTTTCTGGTGGGGTTTTCTCATATTTGCTGTCATTCGATGACAAAAATAATACAACCAACTATGTAAGCTGCAAAGAGATTCAACTACTGGTGAAATTCAATAGGCTTTCAATATTCTTAAAAAGACGACTATTCTGTCGTTACCACACAGAACAATGCTGTCTGCGGGTGGTTTACTAAACAACGTTAGAATATTATCTCCCTTTGTACTTTATCCATCGAAAACGTGATTAATTTCCATTTATTTATTTAACAGTTTATGTACACACATATATACAGACAAGAAAAAAAGGAACAGAAAAATACGTACAAAGGTGATGCTTATTTCTAAAGAAATCTCTTCCAGCATACCTGCGGCAAGGAAAGTAGACGAAGAGATGTAGACAACGTGTGTAAAATGCGTGTGCATTTATTGATATGCTAAAGCAGATTTTCGTCGTATTATGATGTTAACCTTGCTTCTGCCATTTTGCTGCTTCCAATTAATATCCTTATAAATACAGGTCTAATAAAAGTAGGCAATAACGAGCAGCCCTTATTTATTGACTATCCCTAGAGAGGGATAGTCGTGTCGGGACGAGAGTGGAGGGAATTGGAAACCTCTTTACCTCTGCGATATAGGATACGTTTCGTCGCGTAGACGCAAAAACAGGGGGGGTCTACTCCGAACATAAATCCGATGTATCAGCTAAATGTTCGGCCGTTGCTTGACTACGGCTAACTACGGCGAAAGAAAAAAAAACGACTGTCAAAGAGAAGCCAAAGTCAAAACTCATCAAAACTGTGACTATACAATAATAACAAAAACCCTGTTGTTCCTTCTGCCTACGTTTTAAGAATCGGTATACATACGTAATAAAGCAAGTCATTTATAAAAACTGTTCATCAAAAATAATTAAAATAAATATTTAATTATTCGTATTTGTAATGTTTAACTGATTTCTAACCTCTTTAACTCTTTGATTTTGGCTTCTCGAATTTTTTTTTTATTATAATTCCACTAATGGTGTGCTTGTAGGTTAATGTATACGTCCCTAAAAGGAACAACAGGGTTTTTGTTACATACTGTATGTCGGGTAAGGATTCAAAGTAAAAAAAAGAAACTATGGAAGCTATAAAAAGACCGAAGATTCGGCCGATACTTCGGAGTAGACCTGAATTCGGACGAAGCCGCAACTACACAGTTTATTCAACTCATGTTTGCTTTTGGCTGAGAGCAGTGGTGGCCCAGTGGTAACGGTCGCGACACGTGTTGTAGATCGTGGGTTCGAAGGTTCGAACCCAGGCAGGCGCTTTACTTTGTGTAAATTATTCATCATCACTGCTCTCAAAACGGTGAAGGAAAACATCGTGAGGAAACCGGCATGTCCTAGAACCAAATATTCGAAGACATGTGACATCTACCAACCCGCACTGAGCCCGCGTGGTGGATTACGGCTCACTCCCTCTCACCGAGAGGAGGCCTGTGTTCCAGCAGTGGATCATTAAAGGCTGATTATAAATGTTTGCTTTTCAATTACGCTAGTTTTTTTATCATAAGCAGAGCTCCAAGAGCTCCATACAATAGATTTCTTTGTACACTTTATAGCTTAGCCAGAGTCACGTTTTTAAAACAATAAAATATTAAACGTACTGTCGCCGCATGACATAGTAATGATGGATGATCAAGTTGAGCCATTGCACATAAATTGTGATATTAGATGTCTTATTACTTATTCGGATGTTGATATGAGCTCGGGATGTCCCTGAGAATATGATGCTTACAATAATTACTTTTTTATGGATCTGCATTTGGATATGAAACTGGATAAACGAGTATACGGATCACCTTTTCATAGGTAATCTCCGCCGCCAATTAATATCTGCAATGGTAGAGGATATAACGATGCGATTTCGATTCAATCTGTAAGAGGCCGGCGATGGATGCTTAGTTCATACAAACGTAATACCAAAATAATTCGTAAAAAAAACATATTCTTAAGGTAGTGTGTCTTTATTCCGATTGGAATACAGAATATCTAGGTTGCCAAATATATTTTAAATGGACACTGATTTAAACAAGAGTTATGAGAAAAATACGTTTTCTATAGAAATTTTAAATTACTCATATCTCGTCTTTATATCATTGTCCTATCAAAATATATATCTGGGAACATAGTTATTCTGTAATCCAATCGAAATACATACACACTACCTTAAGAATATGTTTGATTTACAAATTATTTTGGTATTACGTTTGTATGAACTACGCATGCTACGCCGGCCCCTTAAGGCTCCCGCTGACGGGCGCGACTCGACTTTAGTATAACTATTTCTATGAAAACTTCATGGAATTGGTTCTAACAGAATCGCATCACACCGTCGCGTCGCGCCTGTTTTCTGACCCTTTTTGATATCGATACCTGTACGCGGAACAAGAAAATGCTCATGCCGCGACAGATTCGTGGCGGATACTTTTAAACCTACACACATGTGTTGTTAATTTTAATATTTGTGACATGCCGCCTACAACAGCGCAACGTCGCAGCAACGCGGGTTACAGACGAGTAAAACATCGGCAGTCGCTCGTCTGTAACGCTTACCAGTCACATAATTTCAAGTGACACTGTATGTTGTATTTTGCAACAATGAGAAAGGCCTTACAACATAATACTATACATAGGCAACAAAATTACATGTTTGCACAACAAGCAATATTGACAGAGAGGAAACAGTGTGTTCCTGTACATTACAACAATAAGTTCATGTACAAACACTGTTGTATCATGGGGTATTTAGAAACTACATGGAAGGTCTGTTAGTAGTTCTAAAAGGTTCAATTATGGTAAACTTCGGAACTCTGGCACTGAGCCGGTTTAAAAGTTTTACCTGCCACACTAAGCATTAATCTTATTTTAGTTTTCGTAAACGCAGAAGTTGGTTTTTCTTTGTTGTAGTTGAAGAGACAGTAAATAAAGTTGTTACTGCTGGGTATGCTAGGCGAGATTTGTCATCTCAACATGTTTAAGGGCCCCTTTTCCCGAAAGTTTAGGCATGAGACAGCTTGCGCCCGCGTTGCACAGCAGTTAATTATAAAAAAATAATACGTGCCATATTATAAATCTATCCAATAATATCCCTGTCAAACCCGATTAGTAAATAAAATGTTAAATTTTCATAAAAATTTCGTTCCCCCAAGTCTCATACACCTTAAAATACTTTCAAAATCGACTTTACTTCTGATTTTTTTTTTCCAAGCACAATATTAAATAACGTGTTTTTAACCAAAAAAGTCACTAGATCAAACATGTAACTGTACTATATATTTTTTTACGAATTTAAATATGGTGATTTCTCTGAAAACAACTCGATCTTGAAACGTAAATTTCGGAAAATTGGGCCCTTTAACAACACTGGAGAGTGAGGAATATCATCTTCCTCAACATATTCTGTTTGTAGGTACAGGTTGGCTTGGACAGATACAGATAGCGCTTCTAACAGATACAACACTGTTGTCAATTATTTATGCAAAAAAGAGTATATCAAAGCGTCTATTCCTGTTAAAGTTATCCTACTATCCTACTAATATTATAAATGTGAAAGTTTGTAAGTATGGATGGATGGATGTTTGTTACTCTTTCACATAAAAACGGCCAGACCAATTTTGATAAAATTTTGTATCGAGGTAGCTGACACCCTGGATTAACATATAGGCTACTTTTTATCCCTATATTCCCACGGGATCAAGACTTACGCGGGTGAAACCACGAGGCACAGCTAGTATATAATAGAATACCAGACCCATGTTTTTAAAACAGAGAAATACCAAACACACAAAGATTGGATAATGTGAGAGATAAAAGATAGTTGGCTAGACTAGAAAGTGTGTGAATAGCTACACAAATGATGATTTCAGATGTACAGACTAAGACATGCTGCACTGAAACCAAATATTATTTGGAATTAGGGCATGAACTTGGTGATGAGTCTTGGGACAGAACCAAGCACAGTTATTACATTACGTAAAATATATTAAGGGCAGACTCCCAAGTCCCAACATAGTAAAGAGTAAAGCGAGACCAATGATCGTTTATGTACCTATTTAGGTTTAATAGCACCCTCCTTTCTGTAATTAGATTCAAAAGTATTATAACTAGGCATTTTGGCATATCCTCTACCTATTAAGTATGTAAAACTTATTCATTTTATTATTAGGAAACAGGCAGAGGTTAAAAGGTCAATACCTAGTTTTAATCAACTCAGAGCTTAAACGCATATTAATAGAGGGACAAATAATTGCTTATATTATTTATTATTTATCATTTTAGATAATCATAGAGTTGAATACAGTTGGAGAAAAAGATATTCTATTTTAAATTTTAAAAAATGCAAAAGAGAAAGCCATGATGAATAGCAACGTAGCTACTGAGTTTTCAGAATTATTATGGTGTGTCCCTCACAACAAGAATAATGCAAAAAATTTATAATTTTGCAAATAAAATAGAAAATATATGAGAACAATGAAAGTTGAAACCATTATCATAAGATTATTAATAGTGAAAGCTAAAATCAAACGACTCATGTCAGGCCCAGTTACTTCTTAGTAGTGCTAGTTGGTGTAGAATATGGATGTAATAGAAGATTGTTTAGTAATTTTTGACATTCTAAAAGTAAATAACACGTACTCGTAAACATGAAATCATCACGCGTTCGTTTATATCGAGTGATATGACGACAAAAATAAATGTTTTTTAAGTACGACATGTAAACTGACATCGCAGATAACGACGTATGGTAATGTAGTCAACATTTTAAATGCGCGTGAAGGGTCTGCCTACCCGAATCATTACTAAAACATCTGTTACATGACTAACAAATGTATAGACATCTATTTGCATGATTTTATCGTTTTTAACGGTAAAAAACTGAGTTGTGGAGGAAAATAAGGCGTTATAGGCGTGAGAACTTAACAGCTGTGGCGGGCGAAGCACCGGCGAGCCGCCGGTTCGCTCAACAGCCACGCCACTGAAAACCCTATATAGGCAAATAGGTTACAACAGTGACGAAATTATTCAACACACCTTATATTCGACAGTTTTAAACTATATTAGCATAAAATAATAACACACTTACGTGATAACACAGATATCATCCAACAACAAGCGTCATAGCGATCCAAAAACTTGTATCACTGCATAAATAATCACAATTCAACAAGGAACATTTTGTACCATCCAACGTAAGATTACACAAATTACTATTAAAACATTAATAACTCATAATATATTGCACAAAAACTTCCTCCAGGCACATACACAAAACAATGATAATATTTATAACGTTATTATCACAAATATAAACGAAATATCACAAGCGGATAACACTTTTCTACTTGTCCTTGCGTTCACATAAATTGGCAGCCATCTTGCGTTCGTATGAGCAGGGAGAAATGTTGCCAGTGTTTGAAGTTGTATTCCCACCCAGCTATATCATTAATATTTTTTATTTTGTTTATTTTTGTAATTTATTTACGCGTTATACCCTGATTTACTTGTTTAGCTATACTAAAGTATATCATGTCATTGTTTCAAGAATGCTACAATAACAAAAATAATAGACAAGTTTTACTTTCAATAGGTATATAATTACAAATTAAGTAAGTTAATTAGTTTACTTTGCGGGTTTGTTCCGTTATTCGAAACAGAAGCAGCTTTTGAATTATTCTTGTTAGTCAGTAGTAGTAGTAGAAGAATTTTGCATTTTGCTGATTTACTGAAAATTTATGTTAGAACTGAAATATTTATATCATTCTAGAGCAAAAATGAAAGTCGTGAAGTGTTGATTTCTTGTTTTTTTTTATAGAATTTAACAAAGGACAGTCCTGAAACTGTGAATGATTTTTGGTGACATTATTCAACCAAGAAAATCATCCGTTTAGGCCTGTAAAAGCCGGCCAAAGTAAAAGTTTATGATATTCGGTATTAACTTAAAAATAATTCGCTCCTTAATAATTCGGTTTTTTGGGTTTAGTGAATATTATGTTATGCCAGACGATGACGATGCAGTTGTTCGAATGAGATATTTTGTTAAAATGAACCCCAAAAATCGCTCAATGAATGATTTCTATTTCAAAAATTTACTTGTACCATTGTTTTTTATTGTAAAAAAAGTCGAAAGTTTATGCCATGGCAGGATATTTCATATTTTGTTTTGTTAGTTAATTATATTTTTCTTTCTCAAATTAACGATTTTTCTAAATCAATTAAAAACAATACCCATAGCCCTACAGCTTTGGTGCCATCATAAAACATGATAGACGGACTGCAACTTTGGAGTTTTAACATTGGTGATCTATTTTTTTTATTACTAATTGAGAATTGGAGATTATAATGTTGTTTATAATTTTCAGGTACTTGATTTGGCATAGACATTGAAATTCCCAGTATTTTGGCCAAATTTGTATACATGGTAACACTGAACTATCCATCGACAAATACATTTTTATTCGTTCTGGCTTTTAAATCGTATTGTACAGCCAACGACAATTTTCTAGGGATTGCTATTTTTTTTTTAAAAGAAGAGTAAACTGCATAGTGTCACTGGTGACAAGAATGAGAGTCAATTAACGTAAATTTCCTTTTTTTTTACTTTACTTTAGAAAGCAAACCGAGAAAACCTGAAAGTTTCCTATAAACATAAATAGGGCAACATCATAAATATCGTGTCATGTCAAATTCAGTGTTGCCAACCGTATGATTTAAATCGTATTTATTAAACGATCTTTTTGACTCTTGTACGATGTACAAGAGTCAAAGACACATCAAGCTATAAATTTCCAGTTTAAGCTGATCTCGCATTGTTTACGATTTCCGTACAATGAGAGATCCGCGTAAACTGGAAATGTATAGCTTGATGTGTAGCTGTGTGTACGATCGAGTACTCGAAATCGTACGCAAAATATACTATCGTTTCAAATTTTATAACAGTCACAACAAAATTTAAAAAAATAATATCAAATTAAAGTCATTAAGTCAGTCAGAATAAATACTTAGACGCCCGCGTCTGCTGACCCTAATGACTGTGATAGTAACTAATATTCAAATCTATTTCCATAGATGGAGCTGTGCTATGTAACAACATACGAGGCAATACAAAAGTATTATAGAATTGTATAAAGTTACTAGCTGCGCCCCGCGGTTTTACCCGCGCAAGTCTCGATCCCGTGAGAAAGCCACCCTTAAAAATAGATAGTAGCCGATTCTCAGACCTACTGAATATACATACTTATAAAATTTCATCAAAATCGGTCAAGCCGTTTCGGAGGAGGATGGTAACTAACATTGTGACACGAGCATTTTATATAAAAGATTAACCCGTCAACATACGATAATCGTAGAATTGAAACATTTAGACCAGAAGTAGTCTTTATAACAAAAATCATAAAAAAAAAATCTTTAGTAAATGAATATAAACATAAATATAAGTTAAAAACACAGGTATAATCTAAGTTTAAGAAGAGTTGATTTAATCAAGGTTCAAGAATCACTTCTTGTTTTCATCTAGTCTCTAAAATAATCAATAATTTGATTATATCTTAATTAATGCCCGATGTTAATTGTTGTACCCTAAATGTAAAATATTGATTCAAACTTATAATTACATTACATGTTCATCATTTACTGTAGTTTCATTGAAATTTTGTTACTTACTATTGTTTTTCTTGAATTCTTGCCAAAATATAATACGATATTTTATAAAAGTTGGCAACACTGTGTCAATGTCAATAATCTGGACTTCTTGGCGGGAAAGTGAAGCGTCATGATTAGCGGTTTTGTTTTATTTTCTAAAATTTGTGTATATTCGACTATTAATGTGTAATAATGGTGGATTATTAAACTTAAGTGTCATGAGTGTAGGCTAATGAAACAAAACAGTGCTGAACATAAGTCTATGTGAGGTCTCAGTAAAGTGCCACATCTTTACTGAAACTTAAGGGGAGCGTGCGGGCGGGGATGTCATCTATCATGCATTGTTTATAATTCATTTCATCATTATTAAACAAGTTCTTTAAAACCCATTTATGTATGCGACTGAAACACTTGTATCTATGGTCATGAGTAGGAATAAAAAAAAAAGAAGTCAATAATCTCAATCAAATCCACAGAGTACATTCTGTGCTCAGAAAGAAAGAAGAGACCGCGTAGAACAATAAAGTGAGGCCAGTACTACTTAATCTGTGGTGAGGCCTGTTTGAGGCCGTTTGTAGACATGTGTGCGTTACAGCCACGTGACACTGACAGCACTATAAGAACAGGTGCCTCTATGAGTGTGTACACCCCCCCGTCCCTTGCCCCCGCCCGCCCGCGTGGAGCAAGTAATCACATCAAATGTCCCCAATAATAATAATCAGATACTGCATACCCCCAATGGTTCAGTAGTCAATAGCGCCCTAAGCCTAGGTTCGAGTCCCACTATGGGACGCCCTTAGCTGTGCTATTTAATTATTTCTCTAACACGGCGAGAGGCCCTTCTGGCCCCGCCAAAGATCGGTTAAGCAGAAAAGGCACTCCGGAGCCATCTGCAATAGGTCAGGAACAAAAAAAAAAAAAAAAAAGAGTGTGTACGGTTGCCAGGTTAATGAAAAAATTAGCCATAATATTTCATTACATCAAAAAAAAAAGTTTTTTTTTCTTAAATCAGTTGTTTTTATTATATATTATACAGTTGTGATTATAGAAAGAAGCAGATAGACCGCGCGGAACACCGAGAGTGCGGCCAACAAAGCAAATACAAATTCAAAAGCAAATACAATCTCGAGTCAGGACAGCACGAAAAATACAAGAGGCCGTACAATAATGCCGTCTTGTATTTTTAAACATTGTAAAAACGATTCCCAAAAACAAAAGAAATAAGATGGAGTATCTTTTATAGCTAAAATATTGATTATTTGTCTATTTGGATTTATTTTACGTGTTTATTGTTAGTGACATTTTAAAACAAAACCTTAACAAAAATCATTCGGTGTTGCTAGTTTATATTGAAACATTTACCCCTAAGTTAGGAAATAAGTATAGGATACAGGAGTATCGATTTACAAAAATATTTATTTCGCTATTAGTGTTTTATTTATCGCGTTTTCTGGTTGGTTTGTTTATAAATAAATAAGTATGTATGTGTTTTCGTCAGCGTAACTAGTTAATGGATTTTATAATACTTATTACATCAGTCGATTTGCTATAACATGGGTTATATGACGTCACCATAAAGTAAATATTTTATTGTTTTTGGTAGCTAACCAAAAACAATAAAATGTTGGTGTCTCAAAATAAAAATATATCGCAAATGTATCCTATATATGGGTATTGTAAATTTGACATATACTGTTAATTAAAACAATTGATTTTAGAAAAAAAACTTTTTTTATAAGGGGCTCGATACGAGGAATATGATTATATTACCACGTTTTTATTAAGTCTCTTTCTTGTTTGTCTGTCTGTCTATCTGTCATTCCGGGTGGAATCATGCAACTCAAATTTTACAATACAAAAATAACACGTTTTAGCGGTTTCCTATAGAGTGGTGAAACCGCTAAAACGTGTTATTTTTTTATTGTTTTTTTAGCCGGTTAGCTAATCGGGAAGTGCTCGAAATTTGAGTTGCAAGATTCCACCCGGAACGATAAACAGACAAACAAAAAAGTGACTTAATAAAAACGTGGTAAGTTTTTCTTCTTTTACTTCTTTCGCTAAATTCTGTAAACGATTTCGATGGCCTACCCAAGCTTTGGTGCACTCTCGGTATTTCAAAAGTTTTTTCAGCTTATTGTTTTGTAGGAATCTTGTTTCTATAATTTTATCTGCTTTCTTCCACCTGTGAACAATCTATGTATAACTCTTTTCTGCATTTTTCTGAGACAATTGTTTCGTGCGGGAAACGAACCCGCGACACGCAGCGCAGCAGTCAATCGCTTCACTAACTGCGCCCACCGTGCCGTCATTTATTTCATGTAATGAAATATGGGTAATTTTTTCATTATCCTGGCAACCGTACACACACATAGAGGCACCTGTTCATAATGTACTGTCACCGTGTCACGTGGCTGTAACGCACATTTGTCTACAAACGGGCCTCACTTTATTGTTCTGCGCGGGCTATCTGCTTTTTTCTATAATCTGAGTTGTTGCCGAACAACGTGTAATTTTGGGTTGAAATTAAAGTAGTGATTAAAAATACTCAAGTACTTTCATTCAGAGGCCCGAACCCTATGCCCGTCGGCGTCGGCTACATTTGGCGCCCAAGATCTACGAACGGTTTTAATTCACTTTTTTTTAATTCACATTTTTACTATATTTTGCAGAGCCTAGATTCATATTTTCATCTTTATCGCTAACCAGAGATCTACAACTAAAATCATTACCGTTGTGAGCAATAAGCACTGAGACGAGAAACGCAAGTCTATGCTGCAGATGGGACAGCCCTGATATTATTAGCCGGGTTTTGCCCCTATTTAAATGCAGCTACTGACTACCATACCCCCCTCCGTCACACCATCTGTGATGATGTCAGCACAGATGATGTGACGAGCATCAGTGTGACGCCAACAGCTGACCGAAAAATCTGGCTACGAGTATTACCAGCGCCTACGCGCCTGTCAGAATTTTATGCGCAAATGACATGGAAGCTTTCAAGCGGTCATTTGTTTAGTAGTTGATGTACCTACTTAGGCATGGGTTATATGGGGATAAATGTCACATTCGAAAACTGTATTAATATAAATCCCTAAATAAACCCAAAGATGATAATTATCTTTGGATAGTTCCTCTTAGAAGAAAGAATAAAAAAGTACACACGGCTACACATCAAGCTATACTTTTCCAGTATAAGCTGACCTCTCATTGTGCGGAAATCCTATACAATGCGAAATCAGTATAGCTTGATGTGTAGCCGTATGTACAAAGCCAGCAGAGGGAAGTCCTTGTGTGTGTGCTATTATTGGAAATGCTACAATGCGTAACTACTATTTATGAAATACTTTTATTTTCAACTAGCTGCGCCCCGCGGTTTCACCAGAGTAAGTCTCGATCCCGTGGGAATTTCGGGGTGTCAGCTACCTCCATATAAGATTTTATCAAAATTGGTGCAGCCGTTTGAGCGTGAAGAAGTAACAAACACACACACTCACAAACTTTCGCCTTTATAATATTAGAGATGGGCCGGATCTTTCATTCCAAGAGATCCGTAAAGCTACTTGTTATTTAGACCCCTATTCAAGTTTCCATCGTCACACGTAGAGTAGAGTCCTGACTCCTAAGTCACAGGATCACCTAGTTTAGGAGTCAGGGTTTACCTTATCCGTATGACCTTTAGTTAACCAAGTTATGACCTTGACATAATCGATGTTTTTTGATTTCAACAAGGCTCTAACTTTTATTATTTTAATCATATTTTATATAGTTTTTTTTTGTTAATGTGAGGACGTTGTAGGCTTATTATACTGTAGATCTGTAGACCATTTTCTATTTTGTTAAGTACCTGGTAATTTTGACGGGCCTACGCTGTCCTCTCATACTTTGAAAATATTGTAAAAGCTATTTTTTTTTTATAAGAGTAACCGTGGAGTTTCTTGCCGGCTCTTCTCCATAGGAAACGACCAATTGGAACTGTGCACCTAGCTTCTGACGTTTCATAAGTGCCCATCTAGGCTTATGTGAAATAAAAATATTTTTGATTTTGATATGTATCCTAGTCTTAAGACGAAGATATATGCCAGTGACCTTGAGTGGTTAGCTTGCGTGTTCTGTAATGAGCTCACGCAACGCGTCGTACGTACAGCCAGTATTAGGAGTCGCCCTCAGATTATAGAAAAGAAGCAGATAGACCGCGCGGAACAATAAAGTGAGGGCCGTTTGTAGACGTGTGTGCGTTACAGCAACGTGACAGCACTATAAGAACAGGTGCCTGTGTGTGTACGGTTGCCAGGAGAATGAAAAAATTAGCCATAATATTTTTTTTTTTCTTAAATCAGTTGTTTTTATTAACAGTATACGTCAAATTAACAATACCCATTTATACGATACATTTGCGATATATTTTTATTTTGAGACACCAACATTTTATTGTTTTTGGTAGCTATATGATTATAGCAAATCGACTGATGTAATAAGTATTATAAAATCCATTAACTAGTTACACTTACGATACTTGTTTATTTATAAACATACTAACCAGAAAAGGCGATAAATAAAACACTATTATCGACATAAATATTTTTGTAAATCGATACTCCTGTATCCTATACTTATTTCCTAACTTAGTGGTAAATGTTTCAATATAAACTAGCAACACCGAATGATTTTTGTTAAGGTTTTGTGTTTCAAGATGTCACTAACAATAAACACGTAAAATAAATCCAAATAGACAAATAATCAATATTTTACTTATGAAAGATACTCCATCTTATTTCTTTTGTTTTTGGGAACAGTTTTTACAATGTTTAAAAATACAAGACGGCATCATTCTGAAATTATCTGTTAGAGCTCGTGACGTACTAACGATGCGACGCTTCGTGCTGTACTGAATCGAGGGTGTATTCGCTTTTGAATTTGTATTTGCTTTGTCGGCCGCACTCTCGGTGTTCCGCGCGGTCTATCTGCTTCTTTTCTATAATCTGAGGAGTCGCCCATCAAGGAGCCCTGTCCCCAATTTGACGCATTATTAATTTATTATACACAAAACGGGTATACTAAAAGATGAATAATTAAATTATCTTTAAATTGGTGAAGGTTTCAGAAAAATACGCTTGGTAGATTTTGCCCCATTCTGTTTTTTATCCGCGTTAGATATAACTTTACAAATTAATTTCACTACACTCACACTCAGTTGCAGAAACGATCTTTAAATTTTAAAGACTACATTAAACACTAATGTAGCATTAAATCATTGCACAAAACCATTTTTTATTTTATTTTAATGCTCCATTAAATTTAACTAATGAAATGTCAAACCTAATGAAACCGGCCATTTTAAACAGTTTTACGTTGCACGTAACTTCATTAGCGCCCATTAGCAGGTGGTGAACTTTAAGTTTGACATTTCAGATTTTTTAATTTTAATGGGTCGAAAAGCATCCATTAAGAGCAACATTAGTGTTTTCTACGGTACTTGAATGCATTTCTATAATTGAAAGATGTCTTTAACCAGTCTTTCGTCATTATCTGATTTTTATTTAGTAGATTTACCTCGCCGTCGAATCCCAGACCGAGTGAATTTATTTTTAAAACATGATGGAGAAGAGTTTCGTGTAAGGTATAGAATTTCCAAGGAGGCAGTTCTTCAAATTTGTAACCTACTTGATTAAGATTTAGAACCAGTGACGCAAAGAAATAAATCCATTAATGGCCTGACACAGCTTTTAATGTTTGAGATTTTTCGCCACTGGATCAGCAAGTATTGGGTGATTTAAAAACATAAATAAGTCAACAGTTTGTCGGAAACAGGTTGGGTCGGGTTGTTTGTCAGTTTGTTTATACAAAAAGTATCCCGTGAACTAGCAAAATTAAGCCACCTCTTTATTAAAATGCCAGACCGGACGGAACTACGTAGAGTTGCAGAAGGTTTTTATGAAATTGATGGATTTCCACGTGTGGCAGGAGCTCTAGACTGCACACATGTTAAAATTATTAAAGGGGGATGCGCTAAGGTAGCCCGCGAAATTCAAATTTTATTACGTTTTTTGCAATTTGCAGGTCAGTAACACGTTCTATGTTGATCTAATTATGATTCGCGGCCATAACCAATATGGCTTTATAGAATTATAATCATTAGAATCGGCAATACAACTAACTCTCTTCCTACTGAATGATTATTTCAGAAATAATCATTCAGTAGGATTTTTTGAACTTAGGGAGTTGTAATGCTAATTCGAATGATTATAATTCTGTAAAGCCATATTGGTTATGGCCGCAAATCATAATTAGATCAACATAAAACCTGTAACTGACCTGAAAATTGCAAAAAACGTTTGTAAATTTGAATTTCGCGGGCTACCTTAGCGCATCTCTCTTAAACCAGATTATTTAAACTAGAATAAACCACAGAGTACACTGAATACACATAAATCAACTACATTTACTTTATTTTATGCTAAAATTGTGGTTTACTTGTACGTACGGATAATAACAGAACACAAATGTTCACTCTTTTCGTTCAATATGGTAATTTGTTCCTGGCAATATTGTTTAAAGTCTTCTTTATCTAAAGTGGCATTAAAAATGTCTAATGCTATCTAAAATTTGTTTGTGCAACTTCATTAAAGTAATGAATTCATTAGCGATAATGCTGCTTTATGGAATGAATGGTGAGCTTTCTGCAACTGAGTGTGACTCTTTGACAGTGCAAAAGTGCCTGTAATAGGTTTAATTGAAATAAATGTTTTGAGTTTTTGAGTTTTACAACTTCATCCCACTTTTTAATCCTTCGGGGTTGAAATTATCAAAAACGCTGAGACACGTATAAATTTATTTTCAATCGTCAGCCTAAACACAACATTTTAAGATCCTAACTTCAAAACTGACGGACTTTCATATAAACTTCCATCCCCCGTTTCACCCCTTTAGAGGGTGAATTTTGAAAAACCCTTTCTTAGTGCACTCTTAGACCTCATAAGGAACCTATGTGCCAAATTTGGAATCTCTAGAGCCAGCGGTTTGGGCTGTGCGTTGATATGTCAGTCAGTCAGTTTCATCTTTTATATATTTAGAAGAAGATGATGTCGTGGGGGCCTCTAGTACCCAGTATCGGACAACTCGTTTATTTGTTTAGGGCACCATGGTACCCCGCGGCGCTTAAGTAGAAACGGTGGAATGACCGACTCCATTTTTTTTACGCAACAATAACCTTTAAAACTTTTATTTGAACACTTCCACACAATAGGCATAACGGACAGCCCTCTGTGCAGGGCTTGCATGGAGGCTGAAGAAACCATTGCGCACGTGCTCTTTGAATGCACAGGCGTCACCCAGATCAGAACAGAAACTCGCGGTCACCCAGATCCATCACAGTTATCTTAACCAGACCAGGAGACCTAATCAGCTTCTGGAGGGAGGTGGGCTGGTTGGAATAAACCACTGACGGCCGCCATGACCTACGCACAAAGGTCCACATGAAGGACTAAGTGCGGAAACCAAACCCTCTAACATAGAACATAGAAACATTTATTTTTATTTTTTGATGTGAAACATCTATAGGCGCACGTAAAACCGATTGCTGGCGGGGCGACGCATGCCATGTGGCGATTCACCGCTCACTCCACGCACGCGGTCCCCCCGCTAGGCGACTCTAACCTTCTTTTTAATGTTTGTTTGTTTGATTTCGATGTTTCACATCTGCCAAGCGTCCCGTGACGGCCTGACGGCTCACAATTTTAATGTCAGGATTAACTAAGATGAAGGTGAAAAATCCAGCATAAACAAAAATCGCGAAAAGTTTATAATAATGCAAAACCAGAGAAGTGCTACTTCGTCGATCTACCCACGAAAACATTTTAATTAATCAAATTAGTTTATTTAATCAATCTAAATAGACATTTTGAATACGGCAATAAAATACATTTAAAAAATACCTTGCTCCCTAGACACTTTAAATGTGTGTACTAGCTGCACCCCGCGGTTCACCCGCGTAAGTCTCGATCCTGTGGGAATATCGGGATAAAAAGTAGCCTATATGTTAATCCAGGGTGTCAGCTACCTCCATACACAATTTTAACAAAATCGGTCCAGGCATTTGAGCCTGAAGAAGTAAAAAACATCCATCCATCCATCCATACTTACAAACTTTCGCGTTTATAATATACTAGCTGCGCCCCGCGGTTTCACCAGCGTACGTCTCGATCCCGTGGGAATATAGGGACAAAAAGTAGCCTAATATGATAATCCAGGGTGTCAGCTACCTCGATACAAAATTTTATAAAATTGGTCCAGCCGTTTTTACGTGAAAGAGTAACAAACATCCATCCATCCATCCATATTTACAAAACATTCGCGTTTATAATATTAGTAGGATAGGTTATATGTGTCGGGATAGGTCCAGACATCAGAAGTAATACTCAGATATGGCAAAACAGAAATCTATTTCAATCGAACAATCAGTTATTTTAAATCCAGAGAATATAGAAATGAAATAAAATTTATTAAATAACTAATAATGCTATTGGCGGTCACATAGGGCAGTACTGACTGTCAGGGACAAGTGGTCCATGCACCCACCGCAATAACGATAGTACTAATTTGTCGGAGACACCGTTCCACATCCAATAA
Organism: Tiliacea aurago; assembly: GCA_948098905.1. Lineage (NCBI taxonomy): Eukaryota > Metazoa > Arthropoda > Insecta > Lepidoptera > Noctuidae > Tiliacea > Tiliacea aurago. The sequence continues at coordinate 22,677,550 of OX402597.1, read as the reverse complement.
CCGGGCAGTTCTGACTGTCGAGACACAGTGGTCCGTGCACCAAGACACATCCGTTCAAAATGCGTACCGACTCAACAGCGAATAAAGGCGATCCGCTAGTGGGGGGTAGCGTTACAATATTTCAGTCAATTGACTTCAAGTCAAATGACCGATAGAATGAATGATTTGTCTATGGTGCACGTTCCACTAGCGCCATCTAGTCGCCGCCTCTCGCAGCTGTTAAACAATATGGCTTCCGTCATATGCAAAAGTGAGTTTATTTGTTTGTTGTTTTAGCGTGAAAGCGTATCACGCTAAAACGGCTGAACAGATTTGGATATGGCACATGACCTGGGTTAGGACAAAGGATACTTTTTATCCCGGTAGTACGTTTCCGTGGGATAATTTCCGATCTCGACGCGGGCGAAGCTGCGGGAAAAAGCTAGTGAGAAATAAAACAACAAATTCCCGATTTCATATTTTATAGTTGTCTCGAGGAAAGTTCCTCACTTCGAATATCGAATCGAGAGGAGACAAAAATATGACTCGTGAAAGAGCATTGCCTTCAAATCAACTCGCCTGTAGAAATTGGCAGCGTCCATGTAAACAAATCGAGTTATTGTTTCTCGATTGATTATAGAATATGCTGCCTTTGTTTCCGGTAGTCTTGTCAAATACTGAATCGAATCAGATAAAACCGGTGAAAAAATATAAACAAAAGGTCATCGTGTGAACCTAACTTTAAACACATGAGTACGATTTCCCTTCGAGTCTCGCCTCTCGCCTATGAGTTTTGCATGAATATTCTCACCTCTCGATGATCGAGAGCCTCTCGTGGATATTGCTTGGTCTTAGCACTTTTAGCTGCTACAGCTACGGCCTCATTTAGCAATCTCAACAGATCCTTTTGAGAGAATATATTTAAAATACCACCAGTACCATTTTGTCCGAACGTAACGTCTATATACGAGTTGTTTTTCTTTTTTTCTATTTTGACTTGCTTATTGGTGTTAGTTGAGTAATTTTTATAAATTTTCCTCTGTGGTTGATTGTCAGAATGATGTTCGTATTCATCATCATCACTATTATCATCACTAGTAATTTCCTGTCTACTGTCTGATACTGATTCAACCGTCATTTCTAATTTTGGTTTTTCTTCCTGACTTTTTTGCTTTTTAGGTTGTTTTTTATCCTTCTTATGTTTTGGTTCTTGAGGTTTAATTACCTGTTCATATTCGGAAAATATATTACTGGTTTCAGATGCCAATAGATCTTGTATGTCAATATCATCAATAAGTTTGGCAATGGTTTGCTCCGCTTGTTCCTCTTCGTTCATCTTCTGACCCTGTGTGGATGCCTCCACTGTCAGTGTCGTGATTTCTACTGCACTCTTTTCTTTAAACTCATCAAAGTTGTCTATTGTAGTCACCATTCTAACTGATCCCTTCTGGTCTTGAGGCATCTCGTAATCGGCAGAAATATGTTCCTTAACATCCGCTTCTATGTTTAGTCCGGTAGCCGGTTTGAAGATTGCAGCTCTAGAAATGTCCCTTGTTGTAGCTTCAGTGTCTGTTTCCGATTCAAATTGATCAAGATATTCTTTTACTTCTTCACTACCAAACATTGTTTTTATAAATTCTTTGAAAAGAATACTTTCATCCAAATCTCTCAAGGCGTCTACACTCGGAATAGGTGTTATTGTTGTGAGCGAACGTGCGGTGATGGGAGTCACTTTGAAGCTCCCTTTCGTACTTATTACGAACCTATTTATATCGTAGGCCTCCCTGGTCGTTCTCAGCGTTGTAAGCTTTCTACCGGTCGGCACTTTCTGAAATTGCAGGTGTTCATTATTTATTTTTATCATCTTTACCTCTTTGTGTGAGCGGTCGTTTCAGAAGGTAGTTTGACATAAAAAGATAATAATTAATATTGTTGATAGAAATCAAACTTACCCCGCGTCCTATTTAAAAGCGTACGCCGCGCGAATTCGCGATCGTCGCGTGTATATGTCACTTTTTGTTCGGAAAACTAGAAAGCGCCCTCAGTCGGCGCGACCACGCGTTCAGAAAGCACCCTCAGTCGGCGCGACCACGCGTTCAGAAAGCGCCCTCAGTCGGCGCGACCACGCGTTCAGAAAGCGCCCTCAGTCGGCGCGACCACGCGTTCAGAAAGCGCCCTCAGTCGGCGCGACCATGCGTTCAGAAAGCACCCTCAGTCGGCGCGACCACGCGTTCAGATTCACCGAACAACAAGTGACTTAAGGCCCGGCGCCCATTAGCGGCACGGCATGGCAAGGTATTTTTAGGAGACTAATAAAAATAGAACTTAATGTTATGGAAATAAAGTTGAAATTTCAATGTTAATAGAAAGTTAGCATACCGTGGTATTGTTTTTGTACTTACGACCGTTAACATTTAAATTTCAACTTTATTGCCATACTATTAAGATATATTTTTATTCGTCGCATAAAAATACCTTGCCATGCCGTGCTGTCAATGGGCCTAAGCGTGCGACGACAGCTTTTAAATAGGACAAGGCCCTAACCGGCAATAATAATTAAAAAGTTTGTTTTTGCTTTTTATAATGTCAAAATGATTGGTTTGGAACAGTTGTTTTCGTTTTTCGCTAAATTATTATGTTGTTGATCCCATTTTATGTACAAGTTGTTCATAATATAATACTTCTAATGACTCCTTTTCTTTTCAAGTTTTCAGTACAATTACACCTTGATGTATATTTATACAACATGGAATTAACGCACAACCTCTTAGGGGGTCATTGTACTCATCATTATGAACAACTTTTACTATAGGATCAAACCTGAAATCGGGACAAAAAAATCAGCTGTTCCCTACATTTATGTTCGAAAAACTCGTGAAAATGTAAGGAACAGCTGATTTTTTTTTCGCCATTTGGGGTTTGTTCCCTTAGTAAGAGTTGTTCATAATTATGAGTAAAATGACCCAATAAGAGGTTGTGCGTTAATTTCGGGACATGTTGTGTATACTAAGTATCTTAAATCTCTTTGCGCCAAGCGCACATTACAGCTGCAACAGGCCGCAGTGCAACGCATTTTCATACAAAAATGTGCGGCCTGGCCGCCTGTTATAGCGTGCGTTGGTTCTATAGCTGGGTACTCACTTAGCAGTGTTGCATGTAACGTATTAGATTCTGTATCAACCTGCAAGTGGGTACGGCTCGTCCACGGTCCACCGCGTATCTAGCTACGAGCTGCCGGATCCCCCTTTGAGTTCGCAGTGATACCGCCACTCGGCGGGTCACTGCGAGCGGCTCGCAGCGGGCTCGTGCCTACGTACTCACTTGATACCGTATCTGATACATTACATGCTACACTGCTAAGTGAGTACCCAGCTATAGAAAACGTACGAAAGTGATAGAGGATTATTGCAATGCGTTGAATGCGCGGCCCACCCTAGTCTACACGAGCCTTTAGAGGTAGGTAGTTAAATGCTGACCATTTCCATGATGCCTTCGATCCATTCAGTGTAGAAGCCGAGCTTGGTGAAGACTGTGGGCGCGTCAGGGGCTCCACAGTTCGGGGCCCCAAAGCTGACGACTCCAAACAGCTTGCCGTGCGCCACCCCAGGCCCACCTGCGTCTCGCTGTCACAACAATATTTAGAAAAGAATGGATTACAATGTTGTGTAATAGGTGGTTGATAATTAAGTTGGTCAAAATAAAAAAAAACAAGTGGTTTGGAGTTGGGATGATTTTATATCAAGAACAAACTTAACATTGTAATTGAAAAACATGTTCCCCCATCCATTCCAACTGCAAATGTAAGTTTGTACGCAAAATATTGACTGATTTACGATAATATTATTTTAAGACCATAGACTTCTTATAGGTTTTCCTGTAATCTATAGGTAATTAAAAAACAATTTTATGTTTTTTTTTTTAATTTTAGACTCAATAGTTTCCGGAGATAAGGGGAGGAACGGTCAATTTTCGTTTATTTTCTTAAATAACTTTAAAACGATATATTCTAAAATTATAATAAATATATGAGGCCCTCACAACAAGCCCTTTCATTTGATTTGTCACACGCATAGAAATATAAATAACTTCTTTATTTTTTTATTTTCTAATTTGCCTCCTAAAAGTGACCCTCATACCACATACATACATACAGATCAAACACAATATTCTTCGGCTTCGCCGCAGTCGAGTAATAATAGAAATGTAAGATGCATAGATGTAGATGTTGTACACACGGCTACACATCAAGCTATACAAACCCAGTTTAGGCTGATCTCGCATTGTTTAAGATTTACTTACAATAAGAGGCCAGCTTATACTGGAAATGTATAGCTTGATGTGTAGCCGTGTGTACACTGTATTTTTGGCACATGTTGAAATTGGGAAATAATTATGATCTACCAATTCCTCACATATTTTTTAAGTTAGACGCACAGACCAAATGCGCATCACACACAACGACCAACTGGGGCCCACGTCTGCTATTTTTATAAATTCAGTCATTCCAACACGATCCCATTGTCATGCCATTGTAATTTTGCTAAAAGTTCGTAATCTGCTAAATTCATTAATCTGCTAAATTCATAATGGTCGATCATTGGTCGGTCAATGTTCTCGTAATAGAATTGTGTTAATATAATGGCATTGTCGTATTGCCATTATTATAAAACATATTAGTAGAACATGTCATTCATTTGTCATTATGTAGGTACGAGATTACCAATAAATGCAATTTCTTTCAATGTAGTGTCAGTGGCCGACCATTGGAAAGTCATAATGACGCCATTATAATAGTAGATTACCAAACTTGTCAAAATCAACAATTATGAAATCAATGATCGACCATTCTGACACTATTGTAATAGCAGACTTGAGGCCCTGGTCGGCGGTCGCAAGACCGGCCGTCGGACCAGTTGCGACCTAACCTTGTGTACCTACACGAACATTCATATAATATTGGTCGCAGCATCTGTGGCCGCGCGAAGTGTGTGAGGTCCCTAAGCAAAGCATCATCCACCAACGACGGTTTTCCGCGATTTTGTATTATGTACGGACTGTATACAGTGACTGTCACGTCAGCTTTACTTGCCCTGTATACTCAAACTGCCCTGCAAATTACCTGGTATGGTAAAGACCCAGACCTGCAGGAACCGGAGGAAGTTCCTAGTTCGTTTTTTTGTAACGGTGGAGTTTCTTGCCCATTCTTCTCCATACGAAACTACCTTTTGGAAGGGGCAACTAGAATCATTTCTATTTTTATTTTTGTAAATTTTGACGTTCAAAAGTGCCTCCTATGTGCCTATTTGAAATAACTATTTTGACTTTGACTTTGTTAATAATAGGAACTAATTATGTCAGGTTTGATTTTTTCTCTTTAAACTTACGTTACATGCGCCACCCCCTTTAGAGAAGAATCCAGCGCAAAAGTTCTTGTTGCTCACGAACTCACTAAAATAATGTAATAAAATATTATTATATTAGATATTTATTAGGTTAGATATCGGTTTGTTTTTCATCCAATTTATGACGACACGGTTGGCGCAGTGGTTAAGCGATTGACTGCTGCATTGCGTGTCGCGGGTTCGATTCCCGCACGGAAAAAAATATTTGTATGCCCTACAAGTAGCTTTTCCGGGTCCTGGCTGTTTGTATAATGTGATTTTAAATGTTTGTACACGCACCTACAATACAGGAGAAATTTCTAGTTTGGGGCAAAATGTTACAAAATGTACGTTACAGAAAAGAAATATAAAAATACCTACCTACCTATCATAAAATTCAAATCAAAAGTCATTTATTCAAACTATGTAGGTTCATAATCAGCACTTTTGGAACGTAAAAATTACATAAGACAGTCCCCCAAAAACGCCCACCCTTCACCACTTCCTAATGCTGGGAAGAAATGGCGCTTAATAAAGACAACAGGTACGTAGTAACACTTACCTAGAATAAACCTCTTGACATTCTCTTAAAGGATAGAAGTCGAGCACCGCATACGCAAGTCGATTACTCCAAACATTTGAAACCATATTGGAGCTCTGAAAAACAAACAAAAATTAGGGTGTGAATACTTTAATTTAGTGTCACCGGTCCCCGTAACGTAATCAAATCTTGCAAGCTAAATTTGACCTACTTCCCGGTTTCCGATTGAGCTGAAATGTTGCATGCATATGTAAATCGGATGACAATGCAATATTATTATGACATGGAGCTGATCTGATGATGGAGCCGGAAGGTGGCCATGGGAAGTTTACAATAAAACGATGCAACCCCATCCAGTTTGGGCTCATTTGAACAAAATAATCCCATATCATAATTATAATATACTAGCTTTTGACCGCGGCTTCGCTCGCGTTAATTTAGAATTTGACAATCAATTCGGTTGTACGCACGGCTACAGATCAAGCTATACATTTCCAGTATAAGCAGATGTCCATTGCAGATCTCGCATTGTATAGGATTTCCTTACAATGAGAAGTCAGCGTAAACTGGAAATGTATAGCTTGATGTGTAGCCGTGTGTACTCTGCTTGTTGTTTGGCGTTTGACGGCGGCGAAAAACTCTTAACACACTGCTAAAGATTCTATAATAATATAATTAAATCATGATTCGAAAGACACGTGGCGCGTTATTGTTGTTTTCCTCGGGAACAGTACTTTTTTTCGGGATAAAAGGTACCCTATGTCCGTTTCTGCACACCTGACAACGTATATGCAAAATTTCAGGTTGATCGGTTGAATGGTTTAGGCGTGAAAAGGTAAAAAACAAACAAACGCCTTACTTTCGCATTTATAATATTAGTTAGGATTTTCAGACCTTGCAACTTCATACCATCTTGGTGGACAATATCAAGTTATCACAATATTAAGTTTTTAAACAAAAGCGTGTTACACCCTATTTTTTTTCTCTCTTGATAATGAGACTAAACTGAGACTGTGATAAGTACACAAAGATTTAATAAAAGGTATGAAGTTTCAAGGTTTGAAAATATATTACTATGATACGGAATGATTTTGACATTGATGAAGGAGCTTCATTATCGTTTAAAGGTTAAAAAGTATAAAACGGCTTATTTCCAATCGAAATAAAACTATTTTTAACATTTTGTTCTTTTTTAATAACCACTAAAGAAATTTACAAAAAAAAAAGTTACATATTATTATGTTAAGTTCTGATGAAACCCTTGCGAGTTCTATGGTCATAAACGCGCATCTGACAGTAGTCCTCATAGCATCGAGTTTATACCTACTTAATTGTCACACCATTAAACCAAGCGCACTATACTGCCTTAACGGGCCACAGCTTAACGCATTGTCGTTAAAAAACCCACCTGAATCTGCTTGTACAAAATGTACAAAAGTGATAAAGGAGGATTTTTGCAAAGCGTCGCGTTGCGATATGGCCCGCCCCAATGTACGCTAGCCTTTAGTTAGCAGCTCTAGAAAAAACTATGACAAAACTTACGGTTTTTGCGCCCCAACCAATGATGGTGATACCAGGAGTATTCGTAGCTAATGGCCAAGGATTCCTGTCAAAATCAATCTTCTTAATTTTTGAGATACGTTTCCCAAACTTCAGAGCCCGAACCAAGCGCATAATTGCAAGGTTGTTCCTCAAGTTCCTAGGGTTGTATCCCGGATGGAAGTAAACCTCCAGAATAGGGATGTTCTCATCTCCTCCCTCGTATAAATCGCAGCCGACTTGCACTGAGAGGAAGGCCGGGTTCTCCCTAAAGAACCGGTTGTTCCAGGCTCTGATGGATATAAAAAAGACAATTAAAAATATCATGTATATGCATGTCACTGCTTCTGAGACATCAAACCTGCTCTCTGTGAGAGGGAGTGGGCTGTAATCTACCATGCGTAAAATGTTGGTTTCCTCTTGATGTTTTCCTTCACATATTTTGAGAATAGTGGTGATATTGTAAATTACACAAAGTGCCAGCTTCGGTTCAAACCCACGCCCCCTTATTACAAAACGAGGTTTATCTTCAGACCCAGGTTTAAAACATGGAGCCATTAATGAATTTCGAACTTTATTCCGACTATGATAAAGTTCCTAAATACAAAACTGACAACTTAGTACCGAACTAAGTATTCAGTTTTGTAAACAGAACGGTATTTCAATCACTGTTACGTTCTTATTACAAAAACTGGCTCCATGGTTTAAGCCATGTCAAATATAAATCTTGTTTTGTAATAAGGCGGTATATGTACAACTTGTAAGTCGAGGCCGTCACCACTGACAAATATTATGTATATACATACAATGGAAAGCAGACAGCTGAATTCTTACAATTGCAAACACGACGCTGAAGTGATGACCAGATCAGATTTGATGATGGAGCCGCCACATTGGAACTTCTTGAAGAACTGGACGCTCGCCATGAAGGGAAACCGCTTGATCGTTTCTCTACGTCCCCCGAAAATGCGACGATTAGCGCTAGGGTCTGCAAAGTAAATCGTGAATCAGAGAATCCGAAATAAATCAGATAATAAAAAGAAAAAGTGAAGACCTTTTTAAAGATGTTCGACGACGCGAATAAAATCTTTGTTACAAATCACAAAATTATACTTACTCCAAAATTCATTTTTACTCAAAAGATAACCATCATTTACTTTTTGGGCTGCTTTTGTACTGTTTTGCAAATTATCATCCGAAATCAAATGATTTAACACTTGTGTATTTATACCAAAATTAGCATCATTTTTAGCAAAGCCATACTTAAATTTTAAGTATTCAAGCTTTCTTAAAAACATCTGAATATGTGCAGTTACATATTCATCCTCTGTTGCTTCATAGCTTTTATTATCTTCATTTAATACTTCATTTAACTGTGTAATAAAATGTTGTGTGTTGTTATCGATGTTATCAGCTCTGGCTAGTCTTAAAATTTCCTTTAGATTTTCGTCATCTTGAAAGGTGATGGTGACAAAGAAGTTGTGAATTGCTGCGAACTCCCCAAACCTCGCTTTATGCTTCTCGTGTTCAAGATTAAGAATGGAGAATATACTGTTGACAGTCTTTCGTACAACCGCCTCAGCTTTAACTAAATATTTGTCTTCCCCACGAAGTTTAACAAGGCTCTGAACTTGGACGAGAGTAGTTAAAAAAATTATATATAAGATATTATTCTTGATGGAAGACATGTGAGGAAAGATGCTTTTTGTATCAAAGAAATTAAATTCAAAATAATAATGGAAAATTTCACAACGGTATCAAAATGTGTTTGTGTTTAAAATAGTTGCTCAATATATTGAAATATGTTTAATGGCGTTTGTTTCATTTCCTTACTATTGAGAAATCGAACATAAAGAAATTGCCAAACCAAGCAATAAAATATTCGATTTGAAACACATTTTATTGGATAGTTACATTACTGTCAATTCAAACTTTTTGTTGTATACACCTAAGTCAATCTGTATTTGTAATTATTTAAGTTATTTTAATTGATATAAAATGAAGTTAACTACAATAATCGTGTTTCTTATTCCTGCGGTGGTAGCTACACATAATCATAGGACAATACTTGAGAGTATATTAAAGTCCAAGGGTAACTTTTACGCAAAAGTAGACAACGATGTTCAAAATGTGATGAACAGCCTTTTCGAGGACCTGAATTTAGCACCGGCTTTTCCAGCAAAAACGAGAATCAAATTGTTGTTAACAATGCACTATGATCTAAATAATATGGCCGAGAAAAATTATGATGTTTACGAAAATATTATAGTAGCTGCTCGACCTGATACTGGTAATAAAAGTGCAAAAGGCTTAACATTATTCAAGCTAATAGAAAAAACGTTGGACGATAAATCTTTTTACTTGTCCGATAAATTAAAAGAAAATAAAATGTCACGTGATCTCACTATTCGTGAGAATACAATAGTACAACGAGCTGCAACTATATCAACAACAACAACAGCAACAGCGACCTCTTTGGAAGACATCAGTCAATTTGATCCTGTATTTGCAGACAGCAAAGAGTTCATTCAATATATTAAAGACTTTATAAAAAAAGTTGATAAGTTAAATGAAACAGATTTCTCTAAGTCGACTCCGTTACTACCGCCCATTGATACTACACAGCCAGATTTTGACGTCTGGGGTAAGTAGACAATATTCGTTTTTAAAGGGGATAAATTTATTCAAGAAGATTTAATATTGATATCAACGCGTGTATATGTAAATTGTTTTATCTATTTTCAGAACCACCAGCATTTGATAATTTCAATGACTCCAGGACCAGGAGGATATTTAAGGGCAAAAGGAGCAGAGCCAAGAGTTACCCTTTCCTCGTCAGCGTCCATCTCATGGAAATGTTCGTATGCGCCGGCTCCATCGTGTCCAGTGACTTGGTCATCACTGCAGCTTCATGCTTGCAAATGTAAGTGACAATGTGCGACACTATATTTGCCAAATGTATTGATTTTTTATAAACGTTAAACATTATTATCAATATATTATCCAAAACACTCACTTGTTCTTATAACGCAACCATTGAAATAAAGTTTACTTATTTTATTCTAACAGAGTATTCAGTGGTGTCTACACTAAGGTCAGCTTGTAGGCTTGTATTGCACAGATACCAAAGAGAATTTGTCAAACTGAATAAGCACTACTGAAATAGAAGTGTCTTCAACATTATAAGTATTATATTTTTCCAGACTTCATAACAACAGATTCTTTAGAGAGAACCCCAGGGCTGTGCACGTTCGCATCGGCAGCGATTACTTCAGCCGAGGAGGCGAGACGATACCAGTCCTCGAAAGTTACTTCTACCCATCCTACGACCCTAAGAACTTAGCCAACAACCTGGTTATCCTTCGTCTGATGAGGCACATCAGATTCCACAAGAATGAGAAAAGGGTGAAGAAGATCCTGTTCGACAGGACGAGAGGAAACTTGGCGACTAACACCGATGCTATCACTGTGGTCGGATGGGGCTCTAGGAAGGTGAGCTAAATCTCAGTACTAATTCTTTGTGTAAAACTTTGAACTGTTAACAAACTCCTCAACTTTATATACTTCCCGGATACTGTCACTATTTCTAGGGGGTTACCATACACTTAGGAAATCAGTGTCAGACGAAAATTTATTATTATGTAATTTTGTGCCCTATGTGTACCAACTGTTTAATTATCACCTTGACCTGTGTTCTTTTTGTTGATTATCGTAAAACCCCTGAACACATGATAAGTTGATATTGACGTTTGTAATGTGTCCCTAAATAATGTCTTTTTTTTTCAGCGAAGCAATGTAATAGATCAGTTCGAAAAGATGATGGTAGCAAAACTTGATATATACCACCTGGATGAATGCGCGCATATATACGGCAAGTAAGTTTTTAATCACACATGCACCAATCGTCATACCACATCTTTGGTAGAATTACCTAATGTTGCTTTACACCCTGTCTCTTTCTCTTACCGAAACAATATCTAATGGCTCTCAGTCTAACACTATACCAGGGGGCCTAAAATGGACGCTTTAGAAGAATCATATTATGATCTGCGTACAATTCATACATCCCGCAATTCATCTGTTTCACAGCTGATATTTGACATTAGACTTCAGTATAGCACTTAATAATTTGTGGACCATTTTACAAAATTCCATACAAACTGTCTAACAGATGAATTGCGGGATATGAATTGCACGCAGTTTCATATTATGATTCTGCCAAAGCGTCCATTATAAGCCCCCTGATACACACCTTTAGCAGTCACTTTCTTAAGCTGCCCCATATTAACGATCGTTTATATTTATTCTGGCAATCAGCTTTTGTCCCAATTTAACGCACGTTTAGCTCAGTCATGGTGATTATTATAATCTGATTGCAGGATGTATGTCACCAACCGGCATTTCTGCGCCGGCTTCATAGCGACAGGTGGCGGGGCATGTAATGTTAGTAATTTGTACCTAATTATTTATCTATTTTTGTTACCTAAAGGCTGACATAGATTTGGGTGGGCCGCACCCCATTGTCAATCCTTTTACATCACTTTCGAACATTTAATTTTGTATGAACCATCGCACTCTACAGGCGGGTCACCGGGCCACACCGCGCTGTTGTCTTTTGAAATGCGATGCAATGCGGCAGTAATGTGCGCTTGGCTTAAAACACCATAGATTTATCGACGATGATTATTTTTCAGAAAGATCTCGGGGGCCCGGGAGTCGTCAGTGGCCTTTTAGTTGGAGTTATCAGCTTCGGTGCTCCGCTATGTGGAGGTATCGATGCCCCCACAGTCTTCACAAAACTTGGATACTATTCCAAATGGATTGACAGCGTCATAAAGCAGGTAATTGTATGACCAACATGCTGATAGCTCGTCTGATGGTGAGTGGTCGCTGCCATCTATCGAGAATTGCAATTGCAGAGGCATTGTAGAAAGTGTTGCCATGACAGAAGCAAAGCTGTAGTGTCTCTTGACAGATTCCTGTAATTACACTGCCCAGGTAGCCTACAAACTGCAACCAAGCAAGGCGGTTTGACCACCTTTGACCAGAAGTAAAACTTGTCAAGCACGGGCTGGTAGTATCATAAGACAAAATGTAAAATGTACGTTGCAATGGACGTTCGTCTTTTGAACCACAGCTATGATTATCTGAAAAGTTTGGCCGAATACTGATTACATCTTTTGATACGCCCTCCTGACAGCCCTAATGTGTGACAAAATGTGTACGACAAAATCTGTTATATCACCATGATTGTAGCTTGATCTGTATTCTCTCTTTTACAGAGCGAAACCCCGGTTGCAGTGAGAACGACGCTCACTGATAAAAACTACTTTAACGACCGCAATCCGCGGGAACACCCCTACTTTTCGTATACAACTACAAGAGGACCGGTAGAGCCTTTATTAGAGTATACGGATGGAACAATGGAGGTAACTGAATAAAATCTGTTCGGATTGAAGAAGACGACTTGTAAACACGTCGAAACAGATGAGAATAAAGTTAAAAAACTTCATTCCCATCTAAATTCGCCTTCTTTTCCGGTCTTTTACAGTATGAGCCTGGAGTAAGAAGGCGAACGACAACCAGAACACAGATTCAACAACTATTTCCTTATACACCCACCACAAGACATTCTATGTTGTTACCATTGCAATTACTACGGAGCATTCTCTATGGAGACTATGGACTTGTTACAGAAGATGATGTCAATGACATGTTTAAGACCACTCTAAAGTTTAATGTCATGCAACACCCGTTGGTGAATTTAAGTTTTTTTCCTATACCAGGAGTCCATACTCCGCGAAAGCAGACATCGATCAGATACACGATTCGTCCGACTACGTCATCGACATTTGAGCCATTACCGGCAGCCCAGTTTTTTTTGCCTACGGACCTTTCGACTATGGGCAATCCGCCGACTCCCAGGACGATGCCGACCATTACGGAGCACCATATTACTGATCTGTTGACCCCTGGCCCCAGCTTTAAATTAGACTGGATCACGACGAGTAAGCCTGTCAGTCCCAAGACTGCCAGAACTACCTTAGGCACACCTGTAACAGACGATACAGAAATATAATATTATTACTACGATGATCATGAATCAAATGTTACGTCACATAGATAAAAATTCTAAAGGTACTTTCATTAACAACGGTACGGTCTCACTAAAGGGCGTTGTACAATTGACGTTGAATTCACCCTAATAAAGAACATTTTTAAAGCCTGTTTTTATATTATACTAGCTTCTGCCCGCGACTTCGTTCGCGTGGATTTCGTAAGACACCACAATATACAAATAACAGCCACATTTTTATAAAAAACAGCCTCGTTGGTCTATTGGTCGAAAGCACTACTGTTGGGAATGAGGTCCTGGATTCGATTCCCGGGTCAGGCAAAGTAATATTGGGTTTTCCGTCTGGAATTTCTCAGTCAAAATCCGAAGTCTGAATTTGTGTCCGGTAAGTGGCAATAGGCTCGCCCCCTATTACATGGGAACTAAACATAACTGGCGAAATTGAATGTGGGTGTACTATAGGTAGGTACACCTCTGCCTAACCCTTTGAGGAATACAGACGTAATGCTATGTTATTTTTATAAAATATAAATACATACATAAACTAACACATACTTCCCATGGAGGTAGGCAGAAATTATAGAACGCCACCTGCTACGCTACTTACATACTCCTTTTGATTCGTTTACGTTCATACATCTGGTCATATACGCACGCCTGTTCCGAGTACTGCGCACCTGTCCTTTCTGAAGAACATCACCAATTAGGTCACTATATTATGTCCTTCTAGGGCGTCCCCTCCTGGCGTTTCCACTCACATCTGCCTTGTAAATACCTTTTGTTAGTCGCCTTTCATTCATCCTTTTAACATGACCAAACCATGTTTTATCTTAGCAGGTTTGGTTTCCGCACTTAGTCCTTCATGTGGACCATTGTGCGTGGGCCATGGCGGCCGTCATTGGATAACCAATGGCGGCGGTGACTGGGACCACCTCCGTCCAGAAGCTGATTAGGTCTCCTGGTCTGCTTTAGATATCTGTGAAGGATCTGGGTGCCCCGAGGGTTTCTGTTCTGATCTGGGTGACGCCTGTCTGCATGATCAAACCATCTAAGCATAATCTTTTAAAATTTTGTCACTACATCTTTTAAACCGCACCGTTGCCTTATCACATAATTTTTCAGCCTATCATTTATAGTCACGCCACACATGCTTCGCAAACACATTTCCACAGCACTGATTCTACTTTCATGCTTCTTTTGCCACACCCAACATTCACTTCCATACATGAGCGTGGGTACCAGCACATCATTTTGAACAGCCAGCCTTGCCTTTTTGAGCATCGATTGGTGGGTCAGAATCTCTGCAGTATAGCACAATTCACTTTATTTCCTGCATTAACACTTTATAATATAACTTCCCTATATACTACGTTTGTAATTATGGTCTCAGCAGCTAAAATATACAGAGACTCAGGACTGGTGACATGTGACCAAGTGACGAGTGGCGATTCCGCAGTCTTCAGTAGCAATTTCCCATGGCGTGCGAAGTTTTTCGTTTTCAGTGAATTAACGAACGCCTGTGTTCCTGTATAAACTACCTAATGTCACAAAACTGACTGACTGATACATTCTTACAGTACATTCTTACAGACTATAACTAAAACAGTATAACAGTAGATTATGCAGAACATTATATGGCCGATGGGGCCGAAAGTTTCTGGAGTGGCGACCGCGTACCCGGAAGACGTAGCGTTGGAAGGCCGCAGGAATCCGCTGGATTCGGGAAGCACAGAACTACTCGAAGTAGCGATGCTTGGGGGAGGCTTAAGTCCAACAGTGGATGTCTTTTGGCTGAAATGATGATGATGTGATACTCGTAAAACTACCAATTAAAGATTTTCTGACGTTTTCCTTTACTTGTGCTGTGAGACTTTGCTTTTTGTCGAATTTTATGATTCTAGGTCAACGGGAAGTACCCTATAGGATTTGATTAATTTGCGAGTATCAAAATAAGTCGCATACATGGCCGTATTTTTTAATACGTTTACTTAGAAGTTTGATTGTTTGAGCTCTAGGGAACCGTAGACCTACGTATTCGAAATTAATTTAAACTTGATACCTCCACGCGTTCCTGAGAAGAAGGGAGGTTCCTTTTGAGATACGGAACCCTAAAAAGTAAGTTGGAGTCTCATTTCCCACGATATGTATGGGAAAAGATTTTTGCGATTTCTGACTCATCTAGTACTCAAGCCTCAGTTTCTTCTAATAGAGTTTTTGAACCTCATATGAAACAGGATATGTTGGCACCAAATTTATTTTTTAATGAGAATTGTCTTTTATTGCTGACTGTACATTTTCATCAAAATCTATGTCTGCAGATGAAAATGTCTCAAAAAGTTATAGATAGTCTCCTAAGACCGATTTCACGTAGCTACAACAGTTAAGATACCTTTACGCCCCATCACAATAATCCACCCTGTTCAGTCATGATAATTGACAGCTTAGCCCCATAAATATATAGAGTGATGATAAAATTTATAAATGTACTAACCATTTGGCTCGTCTTTTTACAATTTACTGTAAACTATAGAGGTATACAAACATAATGCAATATTGCTCACCCCCCATAGCAAATAGCGCAATAATAATGTAGCCTACCGACTGACCAGACTTCTATGGAACATGTATGCAAAATTTGAACAGAATCTATCCAGTAGAATTTGCGTGATGCTCTAACCTACATTCATAGAGGAATACAAACATATTGTAATATTGCTGATCCATTGCATGGCAAATAGCGTGATAATATATAGCCTATCAATTGACCAGGTTTCTATGGAATATGTATGCAAAATTTGAGCATCACGCTCATCATGCTCTAACATACATTCAGACAAACAGACAAATATTCTAAAAATTATATTGTCGGCATTGGAATCGATCCCAGACCTCGTAGCAATTATTTTTTTTCAAATATATTCAATGTACATTTTTGACTTCGCTACGATTTTATTATATGTATACATAAAGTAACACATTTTATGGGGTTACAACAAAATACCTTGTGATCCTATATTTAAACTAAATGAAAGGTTTAAAATCATACATATATAATATAAAACGTGCCGCTACAGTGGCGACATTAATTTAACACACTGGTAGAGCTAGTGGCCAGTAACTACAGAACATTAATAATAAGATAAAATAATTCGTAAATACAAAAAAAAATCCAAACTAAATAATAATATACTCGTAGTAACCAAAATTGGGATCACGCTTTGCGAAAGAATTGAATTTATAATTTCTTTTCAAATTCATTCATGACGCTACTACGCTACTTACTAGCTGGCTTACGTTCGACTCGCGGAGCAGCAACGTCTCGCTCCACACGCTCCAATCAAAGCGATTACAGACTAACATACTCGTACTAACAAAAGTGATCCGTGATGCAGCGTGGAGGTGCGGAATCACATAATATCCTCTCTTATAAGCTTCGATCAATTATTGATCGAAGCTTATAAGCTAATATTTCGTATTCGTCATATTATGTTATGTACATCAATAGCAGTTGAGCGGAGTTTGTTGCGCCACTTCTTCCCAGCTAAAGCACTAGGAAGTGGTGAAGGGTGGGCGTTTTTGGGGGACTGTCTCATGTAATTTTGACGTTCGAAAAGTGCTGATTCTCAGCCTAGTTTGAATAAATGACTTTTGATTTTGATTTTGGACATCACTTCGCGGGGAATAGTGATTTCTGTCATTCCCCACGACACCACCGGTGGTGTCGTTTTTGGTGGTGTCGTTTTCAGTGGTGTCGTGAGGAATGAAAGATATTCACATAGCCACTATCATCATTAATCACTACTTTTATTAAATTGTCTTTATTTCATACTTGTAAAGTTTTCAATGTGACCACCGCGTTGGTGGATACAAAGGAATAAACGGCGTTTCATGTTAATTTATATTAGCTGCGCCCCGCGTCAGTCTCAATCCCGTGACAATATCGGGATAAAAAGTAGCCTATATGTTAATCCAGGGTGTCAGCTACCTCCGTACAAAATTTTATCAAAACTGGTGCAGCCATTTGAGCGTGAAGAAGTAACAAACACACACACTCACAAACTTTCACCTTTATAATATTAGTGCGATTTCTTTTTTGAAAATTTCCCTCAATTTCTCAAGCGCG
Source organism: Tiliacea aurago (assembly GCA_948098905.1). Taxonomy (NCBI): domain Eukaryota; kingdom Metazoa; phylum Arthropoda; class Insecta; order Lepidoptera; family Noctuidae; genus Tiliacea; species Tiliacea aurago. The sequence goes on along the minus strand of OX402597.1, from coordinate 22,659,911 downwards.
TTCGTTATTCGACGGCGACAAAATGAATACTTGTGCCTCAAATATTGCTCTCCAGTAATAATTTATTTAATAAAACGTTTGTTATTAGAAAAACGGCGTTCTTGTATGTTTTCTCGTCACCGGCACGCACCAGGTGTGGAACACCTAGCTCAGGAATCAGGTCTTAAAACAACATGGTTAATCTTTCAATATTGTGCGTACAAACTTAAAACATGAAATGTTATGTTAAGTTTGTTCTTGGGGGGTTCATCCCAACTACGGAACCCTTCATTATTCATTATGCGTGGTCTGACACGCACTTTGGCCGGTTATTTTTCCTCTAGATTGAAGTACGGAACCCTGAAAAAACTTACATTACGTATATTTATATATTATTTCTCAATACACCATTTACATTATTACATAATTTTATGGCAGTTCATTTTATATTCCGACTATTTCGATCGAAACACTAAACCAATTTATTGTTTACTTGAACTCTCTAGATTTAATTTCGTAACTTTTTCTCGAATAGGTACATTTTATTTGAATTCAAACGTATCGTTGAGCATAGTTCAGACAATTCAAAAAATTAAACTTAATGATGATGGCCAGAGTAATCTTATTTCTTGTTACAACAACTATGGCTAAACATCATCATAGTACAGATCCAGACGACAATTTCTTCGGCAATGTGTATGTAGCCATTCACTCTGTTGTCGATGATTTATTCGAATCTTTTGGGCTCGGTACAAATTTTACAAATGAATCAAACACAAAGCTATTATTAACGATGCATTATGATCTTAGTAATATAGCTGAAACGTTCGAAACTTTCGATGATATTCAGAAAATAATCAAAGATGTCAGTAACCAATCTTATTTTATTTATTCATTTAATGAAATTGAAGACGTTGCGACCAAATTAGACATTATGGTTAAAGAAATATTAAACAAAAATAATTTCAATGTATACGGAAAAATAAAAGGAACTCAACACAAACGTACCAAAGATAAAACAAAAGTCAATGACAGTAAAAATACCAAGGTTAACAGTAATCCAGCCTTTGACGACAGTAAAGAATTTACAGAGTTTGTTGTTAACTTTTTGGCGAAAGTTAATAATCTTACTATACAAGATTTCAAGAAGTCCTCTAAACTGGGTAGAATTGCAGTTCCATCTAAAAAGAATCTTAAAGTGTGGGGTAAGTTTAAAATTGCTGTAATCCTTTATAATATCCTATCGTACGTCAAACTATTGTGACACTACCCTTTTTTACAGAGTACCTATTACGTGCGATAAGGAACATCGTTCCAGAAACTTAACCTTTACTTTACCTTTGGGTTAATAAATCATCTATCCAGCATGCTGACAAGCAAATACCAAAAAAATAACACGGTCAATCCTTCTAAAACAATGAAATGAAGCTCTGTTTTAGAAGGATTGACCCTTCTAAAACAGAGCTTCGTTTCCACAGATATTCCATCAAGCCTTAAATACGACCTCGACAGTAATTTTACCAGAAGGATCTTCAGAGGCTCGAAGACGCAAGTGAACTCATATCCTTTCATCGTCAGTATCCACATCATGGGCGAGTTCACTTGCTCCGGCTGCATCATCGGCAGGGACCTAGTCATCACTGCAGCTTCGTGCTTGCGTATGTTAGTGGGCTTGACAAGCTTTAATATCAGTCCTAAATGTGTTTATCTCTACCTTGCACTGAAGTTTGACAGTTGTACGACAGTGCCAGGAATAATGCTAAGCCATGCTAAGTTATGATTATTTATCTCGGTCTCAGGCTTACAATTAATTTCTGGCTCTGTCTGTAATGTATGCTTCACAGAAGCTTATTGCTATTTGGAATGGACAAATGCATTATTTAAAACCGTAAAACGTTCCAGTCTGTAGTGACAAGTCTTAACCAATAATTTATTATATTCACTTATGCTAACCATAGCCATGTGTTTCAAAGTTAGTTTTAACAAACTGACGTCATCAATTGCTTTCCCTCAGAGCTTTCAAGAACGATTTCTTTGAGAAGAATCTCAAATCGATCTACGTACGACTCGGCAGCGACCACACAACACGCGATGGCGAGACCATACCAGTCCAAAACTTGTACTTCCACCCCGAGTATGAGCCGAAGCACTTGCTAAATAACCTCGCAATACTAAAACTTGAGAAAAGGATTCGTTTTTCGAGGCAGCAGAAGAGAACCAGGCGTATCTTATGGGACAAGACTCCAGGGGTCCTGCCAAACGAGACTAAAAGCATAATTATACTAGGTTGGGGAGCTACAAAGGTAGGTTGGTCCTTGCAATTTCTTTTCACGTCATTTGATTTAGATATAATACCTCTTCTGAATGATTATACATAATAAGCTGGCTTTCAATAAAATTATAACTAATAATAGGACCACTGTTCTTCATTCTAGCAAGGTGTATTATAATTTTTCCAGAAGGACCAGGTTATGCAAAGACACCCAAAGCTGAGAGTGAGAATGCTTGACGTATACAACACTGAAGATTGCAGGCAGAAGTACACAAAGTATGTAATATTATAATTATAATTACAATGACGATTTTTTCTCGGCACATAGGGGATCGCACTTTGGGGTTTTCAAAAATACACTAAAAAGGAAGTATTCTCCCAAGAACACCCAAAAAAAAATAGCTACTATAAAAAAGCACCGCGTGTACGTACAGTGGTTCCCGTTTCAGTACCAGTCCAGTCCAGGTTTTACCCGCGACAGCAAAAATGTTATGTCCTACTAGTTTCTGCTCGCGACTTCGTCCGCGTGAAATTTCCTGTTCCCCAGACCAACCGTGTCGCATCGCAACGCCCGCCCGCGCTATTACTTCGTTTTCGCTTGGCTCCTTAGCGTCGTAGCGTGTTACAAAATAATTTTCCTAATCTGATTGGTAGTTCCAGAGATTACCGCGTTCAAGCAAACAAACAAACTCTTCAGTGTTATTATATAAATTAGCTGTGCCCCGCAGTTTCATCCGCGTAAATCTCGACCCCATGGGAATATCGGGATGAAAAGTATATGTTAATTTAGGGTGTCAGCTACCTCCATACTAAATTTTATCAAAATTGGTCCAGCCGTTTGGGCGTGAAGAAGTAACAAACACACACTCACAAACTTTCGCCTTTATAATACTAGTGTGATATATTACTAGTACTGATTTGATTTACTATTCATATTTTTTTTTTCAAATTTTTATCACTATAATAAAATGTCATCATCTAAGTACCTTTAAGAATTATTGTATTATTTCAGAGACTTCATATACAAAGAAAACTTTTGCGCTGCTTTGAACGGAACAAACGGAGGCGCATGTAACGTTAGTAGTCATTATATAATGTCTTACTTATTTACTTAACTCACTTTATAAATTTTTAATAGAACAACCCTTTCTTCACGTGGTTGTCGTTGAAGCCGAATAAGAGATTATGTATTAGAAGAATTGCTCCACAGCTGCCAACGGCTAAGCTACGCACGCCTATTTAGTTTCGCCACAGATTACCAGATATATAAATAAAATATAATAATAATAATTAATTATACCTATATAATAATTTTATTTTCTTATTTATAAATCACTCCATGTACTTACGCGCTCTAAGTACCTACCAGCCGCCGGGTCGCACGCGACCCATTTTTCAGTGGCTTCCAGTCAGCCGCGAGACGCATATACCACGCGGTGGCGCGCAGCTACAAAGCAAAACTCACTTTACGCTTGTCAGGTTAGGTACATTTTCGTTCGCAACGTCTAGCGACTCGAAGGTGTAGAGTTGTAGACTATTATAGCAGAAAGTATTGAACATTTGTACGGAGTGATTTATCTGGTAATCTGTGGTTTCGCTTTGTATGAAAAAAACTTTTTGTAAAAAAAAAATAACCGACTTCCAAAAACACTACACAGTGAAAAATAACTTTAATTTCGGAAGTCGGTGGCAAAAAACTAAAATACAGATCCAAAGACACCGACTTCCGAAATTAAAGTTATTTTTCACTGTGTAGTGTTTTTTTGGAAGTCGGTTATTTTTTTCTTACAAAAAGTTTTTTATTTTTCACTTTTTATTGGGTCAGTATGTAATTTATCTAAGTTACAATAGCCTAAAGTCAACTGCTCATTTTACAACATTTTACAAAATATTGCTTTTCTCGATGCTGGGACGTTAATTGTTGAGAAGTTCTCCTGGTAAGAACCAGGAGAACTGCCACTCACCATATGATAAATTACTTAGCAACCATATTAAAGTAGCTAATCGAATCGCAACCCGTTAAATACTTATTATTATGTTGTTCCGGTGGCCATCTGTGGTCTCCATCATCAGTTCCACTTCACCAAATGGTAGTTATCGGGAGCAAATGCACGAGTTACTATAAAAAATACCCAAATCACTATAGGTTTGCCTATAAAATTCGAGGGTTGCCCTCGATTTCCATGAGATCCCCTCACCAGATTCTGATTTGGTGGCAATGGGACCACCTCGGGAGCAAATCGGTCCATAATTGACGGAGACAACGGTGAACAAAAATAAAAAAAACATACAGCCGAACAACCTCCTCCTTTTTGGAAGTCGGTTAAAAAATATATAGGCGGGATCATCCGCTGCGACCCAAGGCAACGCTTCGCGAGAATGCGTGGCTGGCAAACAAATGAACCGCGCAGCTAACGTGGCAATCCTCTCTGTGCACATCCTGTGTAGCAGTGGCCGGTCGATTTTATGTGTTGTATGCATGCTATGGTTCAATTTGTATGTGTATGTTTGAAGGGAGACGTCGGAGGTCCAGGGATCGTTGGCGCAGTGTTAATGGGAGTGGTCAGCTTCGGTGCGCCGGAGTGCGGGGCGGTGGGTGCTCCGACAGTTTTCACCAAGCTCGGCTACTACGTGCCATGGATCGAGAGCATCATGGTAAGGAAATGATTGTTACAGAGACTGCTCTCGTTTTCTTCTTGTTCTTGCTGAGAGCTAAGTACTATTGAAATTTACAAACCATGGTTAACCTCATCATGCTAACTGTTTTCGAAATTGTTCCAGAATGCAGTTAGTAAAATAAATCAAACAAATTACGATATTATTAATACACGCAGAAAATCTAAAGGTAAATCTAAGCTGGCAAGAAACAATAACTTACACCGTGACGAAGAATACCCAGAAGAGGTAAAAGCACTCAGAGAAACACTAATAGAGTTAGTGAAGACTGATCAGTCTGCGGTAGACGATATCATCTACGGAGATCTTTACGACGAACTCAGCAAATATTTCAAGAGTAAGGAGCAAATTGAATCAATAGAGACCTTAATTTCTACAGAAAACAAAAGAGTGAACCACCCGACCACACCCAAGAGAATATTTGAACTTAAAATTGAACTTGAACCTGAGCCGGAATACACAACTTCTACACACACACCATTATACTCAACTTCTGTTAAATCTTTAAACCTTAGAAAACCACCAATAGATTCTGAATATGAAACAGATAATGATGCAGTGCAAAATGATTATACTGACAATTATGAACAATCAAGTGAAGAAGAACGCGGGTTAAGTATAGAGATTCCTAATACGAAAAAAAATATTGAAAGCAAACAAGTTTTCTCAACATATTCTGAGAGCGAGTCAAATCAACAAACTTCAGATGAATCAATTGAATACTCGGGGAAAATCAAGCAATCGTTTGCGAGAAACCAACAGAAGACACAAAAAATGGATGTTGATAATATGCACACAACTCCATCCATTTACTTCACAGGCAGTCGTTCATACGGTGATAATGTGGATAATATACTCAGAGAAGGTAAAGAAAAGCAAGGACCAAGGGTAGTGATTATGAAACATGATCAGCTTTCTAAACACGCAAGTTCTATTCTTGACGAGGGCAGATCACTTGCAACGAAGAATTTCATTATTAATTTTGATGCAACGGATAGGTATGTTGTTAACTATGACAAACACAAATATAAAAATATACCGGACAGAACAAAAAGTAGTAGCTATAAAAAAAGTAAAGATAAATCTAGATCCTCTGAAATGAAAGCCGAATTCTTTGTTATACAGTTTTAACAGTAAAAGTATCAGGTCTTTGTTTATTTTTGTTATTTGGTCTTTGTTGTCATGTTTTGCGTTCTATTTATTACCTTACTCCGTTAAAATATGTTTTATTATTAAACCTTTCATTGAACCATATTTTTAGTTCTTTAAATAGTAGATAAGTAAAAATTCTGTGAAGATCGATTCGAACTTCACTCAAGTAAAGTTAATCATCACTCACCTAGACACTGTTCTATTGGAGGTAAAGTATGAGAATAACAATGCTGTATTGCGCGTGCGGTGCGGTACTGTGTAGTGCTGTATGCTGTGTTGACTGGTAGAAAATGCCTATGGCATTAAGTCCGCCTCTGTACATTTGTATGCTTAAAGTATTAAATAAATTAATAAATAAGATTTTATAAACCCTTAACAATATCAACATAAGCAGTTCGATACATTTCTTGTGGCAAATGATGATATTATGAAACTCTGTACCCAGAATTGCTATCTAGTTATCTGTCACTTTTTCGTGCCGAAGGTTAAATAATTATGTTATTATGCATTCTTCTTATTAGCGTGTCGATGTCTTAATAGTATCAGTCGTTACATTAGCTACTAGTATACCACTATCAGTAGCGTCCATAAGTTGCAAGACTTGATGTAAAGGGTCACATTATAGGTATATACATTTTTAAGCGTACACTTATCTGGCAGAAGCAAGCAAATAGACAGTATATTTGAAGAAGCTGTTGTATATGATACTGAACGAGAAGCTGATATTATAAGTAAACAAGCAAAGTTAATAAGCGAACAAGCGATTCAAACAAATAATTAAAGAGCATTATGTGAGAATTAATATCAGATGCATCATCAGCAATACCTAGCCCAATTGTGAAATATTTCAAGTATTTGCACATATTTCAGAACATCAATTATTTATTGCACTTCAATTTCATGGCGATTTTTAATTTGCTTTCGTAACCTTGCGTGCACAGTATTTCACAATTTTCTTTTATTTTTATTTCCATATTTTCATCTTGCATTTTTATTACGATTCTTTTTATTGTTTTAATATGTTTATAGACCTTGTATATAATTATTTGTTATTTCTTTAAAAACATGACATTTTTCTTCACATTATAGGCACATTATATAACAGTCATGATGCATGGTTAACAACAATTAGATTTTCGATTCGTCAAGAAAACACGCAGCAACCACCAAAATGTAAAACAACATTTTGTTCAACTATGGATAGTTTCGTCGAAGAAAGAGCATGTTTTTGGATCTTAATATGCTTTCAAGAAGAGTCATATGATGATGTTTAGCTACCAGCTCTTGAACCTGAAACATAATTGTTGAAGTTAACTTCATTTTATAAAAACAAAAATGATTTAAATAAATACCAGTATGGGTTGACTTAGATTTATACAATAAACAGTTTGAATTAACATGTTTTTTATTTAATAGTTGCAGTAGTATAAAAAAAAAAAAAAATAATAAAAAAAAAAAAAAATTTTAAAGGTCCTTTGAATTTAGCTTTAAAAGATATGTAAAGTTTTCTATGTAAGAAGAATAATAGTTGAAAAACCGGCCAAATGCGAGTCGGACACGAAGGGTTCCGTACCACCGTAGAATATTTAGCAAAACAACGCTGAAAAAGAAGGGTCGCACCCGTTTGGCAACGCTCCCGTTTGCCAACGCTACATATACATTGGTTATGTTTGTAGATATTACGGACCTGAGCACACGTTAAAGTACAGTCAGAGTAAAAAGTTCTAGTGTGCCGAATTTATTGCACAGAATACAACACGTTTCTTGTGTGAGACCCCTTTTATTTATAACTTTATTTTATTGTTATTATCTGTTATAGCGGCAATAGAAATGCACAATCTGTGAAAAATTTCAAATGTCTACCTATTACGGTTCATGAGATTCAGCCCGCTGACAAACAGACAGATGGGCGGACAGCGGAGGCTTAGTAATAGGGGTCCTTTTGCCGCCCTTCGAATACGGAACCCTATAAATGCCTTTGAGTTGTTTTGATTTAATGAAAATCATTTAAATAGATATAAGTAAAAGAACCTTCTGCTTTTTGAAGAACGAAGATTCAAAAATCCTTCAGACCAGACACGTTAAGTATACGATAAAGAAATTGAGTCTGAATGTCTGACGAAAGATGTTGATTAATGAAAACATTGTGGAATATGTGACTGGAACACGTGGCCAGACGTGGCCGGCCACTGCCAGCAGCAGACCTAACTACAAACTAATGATTATTGCGACACGGCATAGCATGGTAAACATGCAGCCGCATGAGCAGACAATTTGCTAAGGATCGAGCGTAAGGATGGATTGAAGAAACAACACAGTAGGGTAATATTTATTATAACTAAAGGACACCATCAAAATAACTTGTTTTCAACAATTCAATTTGGCGGTTTCAACACTTTCAATCCAGACAAAAAACATATATTTCGCAATAAAACAAGCACGATAAAAAAAATACTTCAGTACATTGAGCAACTACTTTAATAACACAAACATTTGGTTTCAACAGTGAAATTTTCCATAATAGTTATATTTTTCTTACACTATATTGTATGCCGTAGAAAATATATTTCTTCGTATGTTTTCCACGACGAGTATAATTTTGTGCTTCACATTTTTGAACTTTCTCGTTTTACTTCAATGTACTCCAGTCGAAGATAGTTACGGCATCGTTGTTACTGAGTGGGCAATACGAAGCACTGTTAACAATTTATTCTCCTCTCTAAAACTTAAGGTTTTGCAGCAAAGGCTGAAGTTGAGGCAATATTTAACAGTTCATAACTTCTTTGTTTCCATAACTTTGCGAGATCACGACAATCTGAGGAAAATAGCAAAACTAACCCACGTTGATAACATCGATAACAGTACTCAAGTTTTTATTACACAATTAAATGAAGTATTAAATGAAGATAATAAAAGTGATGAAGCAACAGATTCTGTTTACGCTACGATTCTTATTGAAGATTTTCTTAGCAAACTTGATAATTTAAAGGAAAGAAATGGTCTCAAAAATAATACGAAGTTTGACTTAAATAAAGCTATTATAAGATACTTTAGAAACAATGAAAATGAATTTGGAAATGCAACATATTTATCATAACTGATGGGGAATGATTCTGATGACGATGTAATGAGCAGTAATGAATTTTGGCGTAAGTCAGTGTCATTTAATTAGGAGTACCTTTGGTGTATGTATATATTATGTATTACTCTGTATGTTGAATATTTAGTCAACCGTAGATACATTTTGAGCAATCCAATACAGGTTTTTATAATTAATCCTTTCAGAACCCAGCGGCCGCCGCATCTTCGAGGGTAAATCGTCGAATATCAAGCGCTTTCCATTCATGGTGAGCGTCCAGTTCTTCAACAAGTTCCAATGTGTTGGCTCCATCATCAAATCTGATCTGGTCATCACTTCAGCGTCGTGTTTGCAAATGTAAGACTCAATCTTTCGTTATTGGGTGATTTGTTTCAGTCTGTTTTCGGTACATCTTGCTCTCACATCCTACATAAATATATGGTTAAAGTTGGGTGATGTAATTATTTTGAATTCAATGTTGGAAAATAATCTAACATTTTATTTAAAACTGAGGCAGTTGTTTTACTTTTAAACTATAATTTACAGAAGGGGCATTTATGGTTACATTACAGAAAAAAAATCAAAGAAACGTTAATATTTGTACGGGTGGGTTTTAGTCAGTAAAAGTCTGATATCAGACTTTTACTGACTAAAACCCACCCGTGTTCCTTCAGTTGCCTGTGTGGTGATGTGACTACAAATATTAACGTTTCTTTGATTTTTTTTCTGTAATGTAACCATAAATGCCCCTTCTGTAAATTATAGTTTAAAAGTAAAACAACTGCCTCAGTTTTAAATAAAATGTTAGATTATTTTCCAACATTGAATTCAAAATAATTACATCACCCAACTTTAACCATATATTTATGTAGGATGTGAGAGCAAGATGTACCGAAAACAGACTGAAACAAATCACCCAATAACGAAAGATTGAGTCTTACATTTGCAAACACGACGCTGAAGTGATGACCAGATCAGATTTGATGATGGAGCCAACACATTGGAACTTGTTGAAGAACTGGACGCTCACCATGAATGGAAAGCGCTTGATATTCGACGATTTACCCTCGAAGATGCGGCGGCCGCTGGGTTCTGAAAGGATTAATTATAAAAACCTGTATTGGATTGCTCAAAATGTATCTACGGTTGACTAAATATTCAACATACAGAGTAATACATAATATATACATACACCAAAGGTACTCCTAATTAAATGACACTGACTTACGCCAAAATTCATTACTGCTCATTACATCGTCATCAGAATCATTCCCCATCAGTTATGATAAATATGTTGCATTTCCAAATTCATTTTCATTGTTTCTAAAGTATCTTATAATAGCTTTATTTAAGTCAAACTTCGTATTATTTTTGAGACCATTTCTTTCCTTTAAATTATCAAGTTTGCTAAGAAAATCTTCAATAAGAATCGTAGCGTAAACAGAATCTGTTGCTTCATCACTTTTATTATCTTCATTTAATACTTCATTTAATTGTGTAATAAAAACTTGAGTACTGTTATCGATGTTATCAACGTGGGTTAGTTTTGCTATTTTCCTCAGATTGTCGTGATCTCGCAAAGTTATGGAAACAAAGAAGTTATGAACTGTTAAATATTGCCTCAACTTCAGCCTTTGCTGCAAAACCTTAAGTTTTAGAGAGGAGAATAAATTGTTAACAGTGCTTCGTATTGCCCACTCAGTAACAACGATGCCGTAACTATCTTCGACTGGAGTACATTGAAGTAAAACGAGAAAGTTCAAAAATGTGAAGCACAAAATTATACTCGTCGTGGAAAACATACGAAGAAATATATTTTCTACGGCATACAATATAGTGTAAGAAAAATATAACTATTATGGAAAATTTCACTGTTGAAACCAAATGTTTGTGTTATTAAAGTAGTTGCTCAATGTACTGAAGTATTTTTTTTATCGTGCTTGTTTTATTGCGAAATATATGTTTTTTGTCTGGATTGAAAGTGTTGAAACCGCCAAATTGAATTGTTGAAAACAAGTTATTTTGATGGTGTCCTTTAGTTATAATAAATATTACCCTACTGTGTTGTTTCTTCAATCCATCCTTACGCTCGATCCTTAGCAAATTGTCTGCTCATGCGGCTGCATGTTTACCATGCTATGCCGTGTCGCAATAATCATTAGTTTGTAGTTAGGTCTGCTGCTGGCAGTGGCCGGCCACGTCTGGCCACGTGTTCCAGTCACATATTCCACAATGTTTTCATTAATCAACATCTTTCGTCAGACATTCAGACTCAATTTCTTTATCGTATACTTAACGTGTCTGGTCTGAAGGATTTTTGAATCTTCGTTCTTCAAAAAGCAGAAGGTTCTTTTACTTATATCTATTTAAATGATTTTCATTAAATCAAAACAACTCAAAGGCATTTATAGGGTTCCGTATTCGAAGGGCGGCAAAAGGACCCCTATTACTAAGCCTCCGCTGTCCGCCCATCTGTCTGTTTGTCAGCGGGCTGAATCTCATGAACCGTAATAGGTAGACATTTGAAATTTTTCACAGATTGTGCATTTCTATTGCCGCTATAACAGATAATAACAATAAAATAAAGTTATAAATAAAAGGGGTCTCACACAAGAAACGTGTTGTATTCTGTGCAATAAATTCGGCACACTAGAACTTTTTACTCTGACTGTACTTTAACGTGTGCTCAGGTCCGTAATATCTACAAACATAACCAATGTATATGTAGCGTTGGCAAACGGGAGCGTTGCCAAACGGGTGCGACCCTTCTTTTTCAGCGTTGTTTTGCTAAATATTCTACGGTGGTACGGAACCCTTCGTGTCCGACTCGCATTTGGCCGGTTTTTCAACTATTATTCTTCTTACATAGAAAACTTTACATATCTTTTAAAGCTAAATTCAAAGGACCTTTAATTTTTTTTTTTTTTTTTATTATTATTTTTTTTTTTTATACTACTGCAACTATTAAATAAAAAACATGTTAATTCAAACTGTTTATTGTATAAATCTAAGTCAACCCATACTGGTATTTATTTAAATCATTTTTGTTTTTATAAAATGAAGTTAACTTCAACAATTATGTTTCAGGTTCAAGAGCTGGTAGCTAAACATCATCATATGACTCTTCTTGAAAGCATATTAAGATCCAAAAACATGCTCTTTCTTCGACGAAACTATCCATAGTTGAACAAAATGTTGTTTTACATTTTGGTGGTTGCTGCGTGTTTTCTTGACGAATCGAAAATCTAATTGTTGTTAACCATGCATCATGACTGTTATATAATGTGCCTATAATGTGAAGAAAAATGTAATGTTTTTAAAGAAATAACAAATAATTATATACAAGGTCTATAAACATATTAAAACAATAAAAAGAATCGTAATAAAAATGCAAGATGAAAATATGGAAATAAAAATAAAAGAAAATTGTGAAATACTGTGCACGCAAGGTTACGAAAGCAAATTAAAAATCGCCATGAAATTGAAGTGCAATAAATAATTGATGTTCTGAAATATGTGCAAATACTTGAAATATTTCACAATTGGGCTAGGTATTGCTGATGATGCATCCATCATTTCTTTGGTCATCCTCCTCTACTCTTATTACTATACACAATCATATACTAAGCGTGATGTATATTTTTAAATAATTATCATTAAACTTCGTGAAATTTTCAGGGAATTCGTGACCGACAGAAACTTTTGTGCTGGTTTCTTCTCTAAGGGAGGCGGCGCGTGTAACGTATGTTGATCTTCAATGCTTTAAATTTGTCTTTCACTGTTTTACTTCTTCTTCCTTCCGTCTTATAATACTCTTTATTGTGGGTGTACCTCTGCCTTACCCTTGGGGGACTACAGGCGTGATGTTTTGTTACGTTGTGATTGCCTTCATTCCCTAATTTGAATAAAGCAAATGTCGTCCATACACAGTCGTACTTATCATCAAGTATAAAGAAATGGCAACAGCGGTAATTCAATAATTTATTTCAATACTAGCAGCAGCCCACGACAAGGCCCGCGCCCCTTTTTCTAAAATAAAAGTAGCCTAAGTTAATCCTTATAACATCAGCTATCTTGCAGTGAAAAACCCATCAAAATCAATTCAGCGGTTTCGGAGATTAGCCGGAACTAGACAGACAGACAAAATGTTTAAAAAATGTTTTTCTTGTTATATGTACTGTATATACTTTCGTATGCATTTAGTAAAAAGCTGTTATTTTGACATTAAGAACAGGCCTAGTTATGTACTTTGTATTTATGTATGTTTGTATGTCTATGTGTAGTAAATATACATACAAACATATGAATTGTTGTTTGTATGTATGTATTTTGACTTTACAAACAAGCACTAGACATGTGTATGTCGGGATAGGTTCAGACATCAGAAGTAATACTCAGATATGGCAATACAGAAATATATTTCAATCGAACAATCAGTTATTTTAAATCGAGAGAATAAAGAAATTAAATAGAATTAATTAAATAACTAATAATGGTAGTGGCGGTCACATAGGGCAGTACTGACTGTCAGGGACAGTGGTCCATGCACCCACCGCAATAAGGATAGTACTAATTTGTCGGAGACAGCGTTCCATATCCAATAACCGGGCAGTACTGACTGTCGAGAGACAGTGGTCCGTGCACCAAGACGCATCCGTTCAAAATGCGTACCGACTCAATAGCGCACCTCCTTATAAAGGCGATCCGCTAGTGGGGGGTAACGTTACAATATTTCACTCAATTGACTTCAAGCCTTTTAAGTCAAACATCCGATAGAATGAATGATTTGTCTATGGTGCACGTTCCACTAGCGCCATCTAGTCGCCGCCTCTCGCAGCTGTTAAATAATATGGCTTCCGTCACGGCCATTCTGATAAATCACTCGTCCTCGAGTGCAAAAATTCATCCATAAAAAATTAAAAAAGGACTTTCATTAATTCACATCATCATCATTACATATCAAAATACCAAATATTTACTAATATACTAATAATACTGGTCTAGGTATTTCTTTACAACAGAAAACCCCTACAGTTCAAATATGCTGGTCTAAATCGTCACCCACTAAAGCAGGTGAGATTCCTGCAGCTCACAAAGCGCTGGGCTAGGTTATCAACCCACAAAAGCAGGTGAAACCCCTTCAGCTACATATTTGCTAGTCTAAATCGACAAAGCGCTGGACTAGGTCATCAACCCACACAAGCAGGTGAGACCCTTCCAGCTACAACTGGGCTAGGTCACCACACACAACTCTTGCAACCCCTACGGTATAAACCAGTACTAGTACATTTAGTCATCCAGCAAGAGACCTTGTTCCGGTACTGGGTTATACAGAACAGAATTACAGGATTCAGAATTAATAGTTACTGTTTGTGAACCAATCGATAATGTTTTTTTTTTATTCTAAGACACGACTGGCATTTAAGTTTTGAGAACTATCTCTTTAAAATTTAAAATCCGTTTTAATTTCCAAGCAATTTGAAACTAAAAGTTGGAACTATCTAGTTTTGAGATTACCGAGACCAAGCACAATGATTCCATACTAAAATAATAGGTATCTCATTCATGGCCAATAACACACACACTATTCCCCACGGGAATACCGAGTCAACCCTTGACTCTATGGTCTTTGCTTCTAGGCAAAACCAGATTATACAACCCAGAGCTACCGCCTACCGCGTACCCATGGACTACTCATTGAGCACTTACCATACTCTGTTGTAGTCTCCGACCCAATGAACCGAAAACATGTTACATAAACTAAAGTGATGTCAACTCATCTATTTCATCTACAACCTCAATTGGTACTTGACATCGGGCATCTTCCGAGCACGGTCATGAGCGTTCGTGAGTACGCTTGTTAACTAGAGATTTTTAAAACATACCGATCGCCATCTAACACTTCAACAATTTGAAAGGGCCTCTATACTTCACGTCAAGCTTAGTTTGATTACGCTCCTCGTTCGTTCTGGCTACAAGAGTTCACCCACACACAAGCGGAGAACTGGTGGACCTCGACACCGGGCTGCAGGCAATCCAGGGAAGCCATGCCATCCCTAGATGGCAGGCTAACAAGGCGCTTGCTACGCCTGGACAGGAACGGCCTGCGCCCAGTGACGGGGACCATCACGGAACACTGATCACTTAAACAAACAATTCCACACAATATGTGTAACGCACAGCCCTCTGTGTAGGGCTTACATGGAGGCTGTCTAGTTCCGGCTAATCTCCGAAACCGCTGAATTGAGTTTGATGGGTTTTTCACTGCAAGATAGCTGATGTTATAAGGATTAACTTAAAGGCCGTACAGTAGTGGTTTTCTCGTCCAATTTTCTTCTAAATGACTTTGTGATTCTGTTATCCACGTCATTTTTTCTTTACGTTTTGATTTCTTATTTATTTCGCTTGATGATAGTTTATCGTCTTTCTTGATTTCCGTTTCAAGTTTATTTCTTAATGCTTTTTTGGATTTTACCTTCTCCATTTCTTTTGTATCTTGAGTCTTATCAACTTGTTTTTCAATTACTTCTTCTGTTTCTTCTCCTTGTTGTGCTTTTTCTTCTTGTGGTTCTTCTTCTTGTTGCCGATCTTTTTCTCCTGTCAGTTCTTCTTCGTCTTGTCGTTTTTCTTCTTCTCGTTTTTGCTTTTGTTTTATATGTTTTTGTTGTTCTCTTTGTTTTTTAGGTTGTTTCTTCTTCTTGAATATTGTTTTAAGGAATTGTCTAAAATCATGTTTTTTATCAATTGCTCTAAGTAGATCAGGTTCAGGGATTTTTGTAAACGGTTTTTGTCCGAAAACAATTGGCGTTATTTTAAGACGAGTTGCTGTAGCCATAACAAGGTGCGTAGGATCGTAATTGGGCGGTCGCTGTGTGGTCGCTTGTCTTCCTGTAACCGTTTGCTGTAAACGAAAATTAAGAAATTAATGTCACTATACTATAATAACAATAATTTCATTTTAAGTTGTCCCGTAAGTACAACTTTATTAAAGTATTGCTGTAGTACGGGGTTGTACCTGTTCTCATGGGAAAAGAAAAATAGTGCTAAGTACAATAAAAAAAAGAGTAGCACAGCAGGTTTTCTGACAATGTTTTCCTTCACCGCTATGGCGGTTTAGGAAGGGAATAGAAAGGAGTCTTAGGATTCTATGAACTTTGAAGAGTTGTATTGCTGACTCTAATAATTATAATTCTGTAAATTCATAGTTGTTACGGCCGTGAATCATATTTAGATCAACATACAACCTGTTACTGACCTGCAAATTGTAAAAAAACTAAAGAAATTTTGAATTTTGTAGGCTACCTTAGCGCATCCCCCTTAATGCACCACGGTATCACGAATTTTATTAGTAGTATTTATTAGTAGAGTAGTAGCCTTTAGCCACAACCCGGCGCAGCGAGTCCGTGCTCTGTGGCAACAAGTAGAATGAAAGTATTAACGTCACCATTTCCATGATTTTCTTGATCCAATCAGTGTAGTAGCCAAGTTTTGTGAAGACGGTAGGGGCGTCAGGAGTACCACACTGCGGTGAGCCAAAACTTATCACTCCCATGAGAATGCCGTTAGAAACACCGGGTCCACCAGCGTCGTGCTACCAAACAAAACATTAAGTAGTTGGAAGCCTGTTTTTGGATGAAATGTTAAGCCTCCTGCGTCCTGTCTAGCTTGTTGTGTTAGTGTGTGTACTGCAGTGGGACACAGTAAAATGAAGAAAACCAGACTAAACCAAAGCTCAGTCCGTAGATTTATTATCGGCTAGCTACACCCAAACGAATGGAAGGAAATGTCCATCTTACTCGTGGATATATAAAGTTAATATAAACTAGGTTAGTTTACTTTTAGTGTTAATAAACGCGTGAAACTCGATTCACGAGATTCATCTTTGAGCTTGAATGTTTGTATGTAATTATTTTGACCTTACAAACAGGCACTAGTTAAGTGTATGTATATGTTGTTTGCTCACACACTTTTTTAACTACATACATACATGACGGAAGCCATATTATTTAACAGCTGCGAGAGGCGGCGACTAGATGGCGCTAGTGGAACGTGCACCATAGACAAATCATTAATTCTATCGGATGTTTGACTTAAAAGACTTGAAGTCAATTGAGTGAAATATTGTAACGTTACCCCCCACTAGCGGATCGCCTTTATAAGGAGGTGCGCTATTGAGTCGGTACGCATTTTGAACGGATGCGTCTTGGTGCACGGACCACTGTCTCTCGACAGTCAGTACTGCCCGGTTATTGGATATGGAACGCTGTCTCCGACAAATTAGTACTATCCTTATTGCGGTGGGTGCATGGACCACTGTCCCTGACAGTCAGTACTGCCCTATGTGACCGCCACTACCATTATTAGTTATTTAATTAATTCTATTTAATTTCTTTATTCTCTCGATTTAAAATAACTGATTGTTCGATTGAAATATATTTCTGTATTGCCATATCTGAGTATTACTTCTGATGTCTGAACCTATCCCGACATCAGAAGTGGGATACGAAGACCACCCCACTTCTGGAGACTCAGCTTCCAATATCATGCAAGACCAGATGCTTTTGTTTAGTAACGGCATGGAAGCCTTAATTTCTAAAATCATCGGAAGTTTGTCATCTACCGCCTGTACACTAAGTCCATTAGTCTCATTCGACCGTGACGCGTCCGCACACATCGTCTTTAATGAAGGAGAGAATTACTTGTAAATTTAGAGGTAGAACAGTAAATGATGTGGTACCTTTAGTAGGTATAGGCAATAAAAATATCAATAATACTTTGCAATTGCTGTGTCAGGCAGAAATTAACGATTTCGCGACGGAGATTCTATTCCAAGTTTTGCTAGATAGGTACTTGCGTCGTAACATCGTATTGAGTCGAGACATTTTAAATAACGGTTTTTATTCGAGCAACTGAATTAATTTTGCCTAGAACTATAAACGTGTGTAAATCTATTCAGACTACGGCAATAATTAATTGTGTCGATTGGATTCTTGTCGTTTTCTTTTTCGTGATAACTGAGGGGTTGTTTCTTTGACTAAAATGTTCACATTATCCATTTTAACGTAGTAAATCAATTAAAATTCGGCACGAAATAAGTAAAGAGTCAACTCGTTACCAACACTGAGAAAGATGGTAATTTTAAATCTCTGTCAGTTAAAACAATCTCGCGCTCCTGATTGGCTGAAAGGATTTGACGTCTCGCTCCTGATTGACTGAAAGGATTTGACTAAATTGGTTAATAAACTTCGTGGTGAACTTGGTTCAGACGGTCCGACCTGCTGAACCAAGTTCACCACTATCACTCAACTCAACGTCTTCTACTTCAAATGGCTATCATGCACGTACTTGTAAATACGCTTGAAATTGAATGCTCTCAATGTGTAGCGATCACCGTCAAGAACCTCTATGACCTCAAACGGTCCCTTAAATTTTGAATCTAACTTTGTAAAGAAATTTGATCAGAAATCAACGGTAATGGATAACGATCCGTCACTGTATTATTATTAACGTCTCTATAATCTATGCACATACGGTCTGATCCATCATACTTTATAACCAAAAGGGCTCGCCTAGCAAACTGCGTACTACTGGGTACTGATGGGTTAATTCGCATTAATTTACATTACTACTACTGGGTCTAATTATTTAGGCTTGCAACAGTAAATTAACCCTATCGCACATGATTCGACTTTCGTCCGGAGACAGTCTGTAAGAACGTCTTTGCACTGTACGATTAGGGTCTATCAATCTTACTTTCAAATAGGCATTGCAATCAAATATTCGAATACAGAGTTGTACGAGTAAATAACTCGCACATCACTCGAACAGTTCAAACATTGGAACAAGGCTGAAGAAGTATTCGAATACTAAAAATTATCGGACATTTACAATCCTTACCTCCAACTCACCAGTGTTAACACGTGTTGTCGGAAAACCGTTACTAAAAAAGTTCAGAGTAAAATTCCAAGATGTTTACAAGGTCACGTCTTCTATCAACTGGTAAAATCAAATTTGGTTATCTCCAAAAAAAACGAAAATAAGTTAAGAACGTTATTTTAAAAAACAAAGTCTTTTATCGCTTGTCATTTACAAAAGTAGTCAAATCCACTTATATTAAGGCAAAAACCGGTTACCACTGGTATCTAACTCAGTCAAATCCTTCGAAGTTTATTAACCAATTTAGTCAAATCCTTTCAGTCAATCAGGAGCGAGACGTCAAATCCTTTCAGCCAATCAGGAGCGCGAGATTGTTTTAACTGACAGAGATTTAAAATTACCATCTTTCTCAGTGTTGGTAACGAGTTGACTCTTTACTTATTTCGTGCCGAATTTTAATTGATTTACTACGTTAAAATGGATAATGTGAACATTTTAGTCAAAGAAACAACCCCTCAGTTATCACGAAAAAGAAAACGACAAGAATCCAATCGACACAATTAATTATTGCCGTAGTCTGAATAGATTTACACACGTTTATAGTTCTAGGCAAAATTAATTCAGTTGCTCGAATAAAAACCGTTATTTAAAATGTCTCGACTCAATACGATGTTACGACGCAAGTACCTATCTAGCAAAACTTGGAATAGAATCTCCGTCGCGAAATCGTTAATTTCTGCCTGACACAGCAATTGCAAAGTATTATTGATATTTTTATTGCCTATACCTACTAAAGGTACCACATCATTTACTGTTCTACCTCTAAATTTACAAGTAATTCTCTCCTTCATTAAAGACGATGTGTGCGGACGCGTCACGGTCGAATGAGACTAATGGACTTAGTGTACAGGCGGTAGATGACAAACTTCCGATGATTTTAGAAATTAAGGCTTCCATGCCGTTACTAAACAAAAGCATCTGGTCTTGCATGATATTGGAAGCTGAGTCTCCAGAAGTGGGGTGGTCTTCGTATCCCACTTCTGATGTCGGGATAGGTTCAGACATCAGAAGTAATACTCAGATATGGCAATACAGAAATATATTTCAATCGAACAATCAGTTATTTTAAATCGAGAGAATAAAGAAATTAAATAGAATTAATTAAATAACTAATAATGGTAGTGGCGGTCACATAGGGCAGTACTGACTGTCAGGGACAGTGGTCCATGCACCCACCGCAATAAGGATAGTACTAATTTGTCGGAGACAGCGTTCCATATCCAATAACCGGGCAGTACTGACTGTCGAGAGACAGTGGTCCGTGCACCAAGACGCATCCGTTCAAAATGCGTACCGACTCAATAGCGCACCTCCTTATAAAGGCGATCCGCTAGTGGGGGGTAACGTTACAATATTTCACTCAATTGACTTCAAGTCTTTTAAGTCAAACATCCGATAGAATTAATGATTTGTCTATGGTGCACGTTCCACTAGCGCCATCTAGTCGCCGCCTCTCGCAGCTGTTAAATAATATGGCTTCCGTCATGTATGTATGTAGTTAAAAAAGTGTGTGAGCAAACAACATATACATACACTTAACTAGTGCCTGTTTGTAAGGTCAAAATAATTACATACAAACATTCAAGCTCAAAGATGAATCTCGTGAATCGAGTTTCACGCGTTTATTAACACTAAAAGTAAACTAACCTAGTTTATATTAACTTTATATATCCACGAGTAAGATGGACATTTCCTTCCATTCGTTTGGGTGTAGCTAGCCGATAATAAATCTACGGACTGAGTTTTGGTTTAGTCTGGTTTTCTTCATTTTACTGTGTCCCACTGCAGTACACACACTAACACAACAAGCTAGACAGGACGCAGGAGGCTTAACATTTCATCCAAAAACAGGCTTCCAACTACTTAATGTTTTGTTTGGTAGCACGACGCTGGTGGACCCGGTGTTTCTAACGGCATTCTCATGGGAGTGATAAGTTTTGGCTCACCGCAGTGTGGTACTCCTGACGCCCCTACCGTCTTCACAAAACTTGGCTACTACACTGATTGGATCAAGAAAATCATGGAAATGGTGACGTTAATACTTTCATTCTACTTGTTGCCACAGAGCACGGACTCGCTGCGCCGGGTTGTGGCTAAAGGCTACTACTCTACTAATAAATACTACTAATAAAATTCGTGATACCGTGGTGCATTAAGGGGGATGCGCTAAGGTAGCCTACAAAATTCAAAATTTCTTTAGTTTTTTTACAATTTGCAGGTCAGTAACAGGTTGTATGTTGATCTAAATATGATTCACGGCCGTAACAACTATGAATTTACAGAATTATAATTATTAGAGTCAGCAATACAACTCTTCAAAGTTCATAGAATCCTAAGACTCCTTTCTATTCCCTTCCTAAACCGCCATAGCGGTGAAGGAAAACATTGTCAGAAAACCTGCTGTGCTACTCTTTTTTTTATTGTACTTAGCACTATTTTTCTTTTCCCATGAGAACAGGTACAACCCCGTACTACAGCAATACTTTAATAAAGTTGTACTTACGGGACAACTTAAAATGAAATTATTGTTATTATAGTATAGTGACATTAATTTCTTAATTTTCGTTTACAGCAAACGGTTACAGGAAGACAAGCGACCACACAGCGACCGCCCAATTACGATCCTACGCACCTTGTTATGGCTACAGCAACTCGTCTTAAAATAACGCCAATTGTTTTCGGACAAAAACCGTTTACAAATATCCCTGAACCTGATCTACTTAGAGCAATTGATAAAAAACATGATTTTAGACAATTCCTTAAAACAATATTCAAGAAGAAGAAACAACCTAAAAAACAAAGAGAACAACAAAAACATATAAAACAAAAGCAAAAACGAGAAGAAGAAAAACGACAAGACGAAGAAGAACTGACAGGAGAAAAAGATCGGCAACAAGAAGAAGAACCACAAGAAGAAAAAGCACAACAAGGAGAAGAAACAGAAGAAGTAATTGAAAAACAAGTTGATAAGACTCAAGATACAAAAGAAATGGAGAAGGTAAAATCCAAAAAAGCATTAAGAAATAAACTTGAAACGGAAATCAAGAAAGACGATAAACTATCATCAAGCGAAATAAATAAGAAATCAAAACGTAAAGAAAAAATGACGTGGATAACAGAATCACAAAGTCATTTAGAAGAAAATTGGACGAGAAAACCACTACTGTACGGCCTTTTACTATTTTTGGAAGTAACAAAGCAAAAGCTACTATATTGCATGATAACTCCGATAAAAGTTCTGCTGAGATTACTTCTTATGAAGACTTTACACCTACTTTCAAGCAACGGAATGATGGAAATAAAGCAAGTTCTGGTAAAGAAAAAGAATTTGATGCAGCTATCGGTAGTCTTTTAGATAACCTAAACATAAACTATATCATGGAATCAAAAGAAAGTTTATCTGTAGACCTACAGCGAATAAGGACAAAGAACCTTAAATCTAATCATAATTTGTATGACGTATCAAAAAAGAAAGGAAAGAAACCAAGTAGTGTGGTTAAAAATAATTTTTTTAATGCAAACCAAGAAGATGAAAGAAATGCGAGTGTTATAGAACGTGACACTGGCGAAGATGAAGGCGACATAAAAGATGGTACTAATGAATACGAAAATAATGAGCAAAGTAGTGAAAACAAATCTGTCGAAATAGCTGATAGAAGTCCAAGTGCTAATAAAGTGGAGAGCCATAGCAATGAAAATCACGAAAATGTACATCGCGATGAAATTGTACACACGGTTAATAAGAATAATGAAATTCAAAATTATGAAACAGAAGATGGCGGCGAAACAGACGAAGAGTTTGAAATATTAAACATTCCAACCGAGTCATTGGAGCAGGAAAATTTAAGTAGTAATAGCACGGACAGGTTTCTGGACATGTTGGATTATGAGGATCTTTATAAGCTGCTATCAGGGCATCAAAACTGATAGATTCCTGAAATACATTGTTTACCTATATTAAAACATAACGTACAATAAATTTAGCTATACCATTTTTTCAATCCGTATGTTAGCCTTCGTACTTATATTGACATTAAAACATAAAATGTGAATGCCTCGTGCCTAACGGTAACAAGCTTTGAGGGTTCCGTACGTCAAAAGGAAAAACGGACCCATAAAGCATTTTGTGGCCAATTTGCTCTGAATCTACCGGACCGATTAAGTTGAAACTTGGTACACATATGAATTTCTGTGTAACGTAAATAAATGTATTTTGAATATTTTCACTTTAGTTAAATTTGAAAATAAAAATAATATGTTTTACAAATACGAGTAGTACCGTGTTGTGTTCAACTGTTCAAATGAAAGGGCTTGTTGTGAGGATTTCAGATATATTTTTTTAATCATTTTAAAATAAATACTGTTAAAGTTATTTAAGAAAATCGATGAAAATTGACCATTCCCCTTCCCTTATCTCCGAAACTACAGAGCCTACAGTTTTGAAAAAAATACAGGAAATAGTTCTTTACTTATACAACATTACTTTTAGTATATGCGAAACCTGAATATATGTTTTTTGTTCAGAATAAAGAACTAGATCGATTTCAATAATTTTTACACCATGTTATATTTTGTCCCAAAAATATTTAAGTATGATGGAAAATGTCATCACCATTTAATTACATACAATACAATCGCCGTACGGTTAGGTACCTACTGCCAAATTATTATCAATGAGTGCAAGACGACCCTGGAGGTGTGGGAGCGCCGCGCGCCGCCGCGCGCCGTTATTATGTTTTTGTACGGAAACCCGGTAACATAACAACCTTATAACTTTAACTTTAACATAGATTCTTTACATAAAAATACGAGACACGTGTTTCGGGTTTCGCACATACTAAAACTAATATTGTATAAATGCAGCAGCATACAGGAACACCTATAAAAAGTCTATAGCCGTAAAATAACATGGTAAATCACTCAATATTGTACTAACAAACTTACATTTGCCGTTGAAATGTATCAGGGAACATGTATTTCTACTACAATGTTAAGTTTGTTCTTGAGATAAATTCATCCCAACTAAGGAAACCTTCATTATGCGTGGTCCGACACGCACTTGGCCGGTTTTTTTTTCTATCTGGAATGTCTCAGCAGCAGCCTGGAGTATGAATTTGTGCCCGGGTGATGGCCATAGTTATGTGAAAACATAACTGGCGAATTGTAGGTGTACTATAGGTACACCTCTGTGAAACGCTTCGGGGAAACAAGG
Organism: Tiliacea aurago; assembly: GCA_948098905.1. Lineage (NCBI taxonomy): Eukaryota > Metazoa > Arthropoda > Insecta > Lepidoptera > Noctuidae > Tiliacea > Tiliacea aurago. The sequence goes on along the minus strand of OX402597.1, from coordinate 22,635,605 downwards.
CGTGTTGTTATGTCATTATTATTAATTCATTTATTTCAGATAATATAATCCATACAATACATTACACTTAACACAAAATTAAATTGAAATCAATTTACACAATACAAAAAATTACATTAAAACTTAACTTATAGAAACGATATGTCAGTGAGCGCCCAAAACAATGCGCATCCATTTGTTTTGGATAGTTCAATCCGCACGAGATACTATCATCTGCAGGATGCCGTTGCTACTGCCTCGCACACGCTGTGACAAGTAAGCTACCCTCTTGCGTACAATCGCATGGAAGCCGTCCGTTCGCGCCTCTGCAAACATACCAGACGCACTTCAATAGCGAGGCAGCCGCATCAGCGTCCTGAAAATGTTGTTATATTGGACACGCAGAGCATTAGCAGCCCTATGAGTGTTCTTTATCCACAAGCTGCTCGAGTAAAATGACTGGCAATACACCTTAAAAAGAATTATCTTTACTTCCCTAGAGCAGCGAGCAAACCTACGCGCAACCTGACTGCCTATACTCTGCGCTCCCTCTCAATGTCAGCGTCATCCTGCAGTTCGTCCGTCACAATGTGCCCCAGATACCTGAAACTGCTCACCACTGCTAGCGCTGCGCCATTAAGCTTTATAGGTGGAACATGAAGTGGACCACGTTTTCCACTCTTAAAAACCAGAACCATATGTAAACCATATTAAATCCAGGAACTGAGTGATTCAGGCTTTTGAGGCAGGTCATGCAAATGTGTTTTCCATAATAAATTAATATTTAAAGTTTGTTTCAAAACTACAACCTCTTTTCGAATCAAAACTTGAACAGCCATAAAATCGTTTCAATTTCAAAAATCAAGAACTGTCATGTCTTTTTGTCAATCGTTTGAACGAAAATGTCGTTGCTAACGTTAAATGGAAAATCTTATTCGTCGTTTTTAATAATAGGAAGGGGGATTCACGGTAGATGTAGGATTGGTAATCGCGACTGGGTCGGGTTCGGACATAACGGCAGCGCCAACTATAAAGATGACGCCCACTTCCCGTTCCCCGCCATCAGGTTCAAGGAGAACACCAGAGATATTTGTGTAATGTATTCACATTTTGTCTAAGTTCAACATTTATATTTATTTTAATTATTACCAACGAAATACATTACAGTTATAATATACAACGTCCCAGAATTAACGCACTACCTCAGGGGTCATCATTATGAACAACAAAAAAAAAACAGCTGTTCCCTACATTTTGAAGAGTTATGAGAACATTAATGTAGGGAAGAGCTGATTTTTTTTTCGCAATTTCAGGTTTGATCCCGTAGTAAAAGTTGTTCATAATGATGAGTACAATGACCCCTTAAGAGGTTATTGACGTTTTAAAAATAACCCTGTGTCACCGTAAGATTGTGAGCACCGTTAGTTTATAATCTATCCCTAACGATATGTGCAGGCACATATCGTTAGGGTTTATAATCTCTCCGATTTTATCACCCGTTTTGTGGACCGGCCCTGATTGGTAGGTCTTGTCCCAAGACCAATCATGGGCACGCCACAATTGTGGCGATAAGTCCTCTCTTTGCGGAGTGGCTAGAGAGGCGCCACGGCGTCTTCACCTTCCGCCTGACGCAGGTCCTCACCGGACACGGTTGTTTCGGGAGGTTCCTGTTCAGGATAAAGTGGGAGGAAACGCCCGGGTGTCACCACTGTGTGGATCGCCCGGAGGACACGGTGGAGCATACGGTGGAGGTCTGCCCGGCTTGGGCGGATCACCGCCGTGTCCTCACGGTGGCGATCGGCGGCGGCGATCTCTCGCGTCCGGCCCTGGTTCCGGCCATGGTTCGGAGCGAGAGTGCATGGGAGGCCGTCACCTCCTTCTGCGAAGCAGTAATGCTTGCGAAGGAGGAGGCGGAACGTGTGAGGGAGAGGCAAGCTTCGCGCCCTCCCGCCCCTAGTCGCCGCAGGAGACGCCCCGGGCGTCGGGAGTCGCAAGCCGATTTCCGGCCACCGTAGGCACGGGCCTGCGGACGGTGAGCGATGGGTAGCTCATCGTCCGATAAGGACCAGGCCCGGGTCGACGGCGCGTCGTATTCCACGCGCGCCTCAAAGAGATGTCAGCACCAACTGACGGGGTCCGATAGGGCCAATGCCTGCCAGGGTTGCGAGTTTGTCCGAAAGGGATATCGTGGCCCTGGCACACAAACAAATGAAGGAATACGGGTGGGTTTTAGTCAGTAAAAGTCTGACACGCCCTCGCTCCGCCCAGAGCGGGAGAAGTTATTTGATAATTTCCAACCCCCAAAAAGACCTACCAATCAGGGCCGCGACAAAACTCTTGGCGGTAACCGAATTGGTCGCAGTAACTAAGCCAGGAAACCCCGACCAAATGGGTTAGGTTAGTTTAGAACTGTCTGTGACTAACCGCATCTTCCAAGACGGTCGCAGTCGGGCGGAGTAGCGCTCTAGACCTTCTACATCCGTATTCTAGAGAGCTGCTATCAGATCTCATCCGAATCGTTACCTGACGGAGAACTGAGTGTTCGAAATGACCTCGTTTATATGAAAATGTTGCTCTGGGTACTTAGACGGTGTGTTTCATCACCACAGCTCTCAAAACGGTGAGGGAGGAAAGCATCCTGAGGAAACCAGTATGTCCTGGAACTTGGCTATTTAGTACTAGCGCAAGGTGCGTTCGTTGCATGCAAGTTTGATACCAGTTCACAATTTGTCTGTTTGCCATGGATAGATTATAAACTATAGAAAAGTATTTTTTTTTTAAGACGTTGCACCCACACTAGGAAATTCTCCTGTATCGTGGGTGCGTTTACAAACATTTAAACTGACATACACAAACAGCCAAACCCGGAACAACTACTAGTAGGTCATACAAATATTTGTTCCGTGCGGGAATCGAACCCGCGACACGCGGCGCAGCAGTCAATCGCTTAACCACTGCGCCAACCTTGCCGTCAACCTTGCCGTAAATGGTTTGTTGAAGTTCGCAAATTTTTCGAAATTTTAGAATCTAGCTAGTTAGATTATAAACTAACGATGTTCATGATCATGTTCAGCTGTGCTGCTGGGGAGTTTGTTGCGCCACTTCTTCTTCCCAGCTAAAGCACTAGGAAGTATCAAATTAGCACTATCAAATTAAACGACCAATTTGCGCATCAATGTGTTTAAAAATAACAATTGCAATTTATCGTTTCGAGGACCCTTAAAATTAAAGTAAGATGCATGATTCTTGCCTCATGGCACAATGTTCAAGTGGTCGCAAGTGCAACTGCTGAGCATGGGGAGTCTGAGTTCGAGTCCTAGATCAGGGAGTGTTATTGGTTGGCCATCAAAAGTTCTCAGTGTAGTGCAGAGTTCTGTATTGTAGCGATATAGGGTTATGGTCAATGGGACTCGGAGCAAAAGCAAAATATGCGAATATTCTTATGTAAGTACATAACTGACTGGGACTTAAAAAATAACTGGTTATCACAACAGCGAAAATAATAATTATTATACTATGTTACCGCAGAAAACTATGAACGTATAGATAAAATTGTGCGGGGTACACCAGGTTTTGACTCTAGTACCCCATTATACAACCTGTTTTTTTTGATATCCCATAACTCTAGGGTTATATTCTGTAGGTAGAAATAATACTAAAACTCCTAGAATAGGTGGTCCAAAAATGCATCGTTTCGGAGATATCATCAATCATAATTAAATTAGGTCAAAAATTGTCACCAGTATGACTAATCTTTACTTTTGCGAGGTTGCCAAACTTCGCAGTAGTGCAGTAAAATAAATAGTAAAATAAAATATGTAGGTATGTTGGTATCGGGGCTTCCCGGCGGCAGCTAGTGAAGGGACGAAAGAAAATGCGACGGTGTCATATTTCACGTAAGGGTGTTTTACATTAATAATCGTGACTTTGCCGAATTATTTTGTATGAAAAATGAAAAAAAAAAAATAAAGAAGGATTGGAACATAACTCATATGCCAGTTGATTCTTTGATATGGCCTCAATCATACCCTAGAGTTATGGGATATCAAAAAAAACACGTTGTATACATGTATTTATAAACTTCCAGGCACTTCGCGAGAAAGAAAAAGGCGACTGGCGAATGCTTTGTTGCGAGGAGAAGAAGGCCCTGTACCGGGCCTCCTTCTGCCAGACCTTCGCCGAGTTCCAACACCGCACGGGGCAGTGGAAGGTGGTCCTGGGGGCCGGGCTGTTCATCTGCTCCTTCTCCTTCTGGATCTTTATATTCCTCCATCATTATGGTACGTAACAGACACCCTGACCTTATCGATGATGTCATTCAAAAAAGGCGGTTCGTAGTGCTCCCAACCGGCGTGCGCGTTATGACCGAGGCCGTAAGCACGAACACATGATAAATTCAAACGGTTTTTGTGATTTTTTAACTATTTTACAGGATTTTTGTTTAACTTTCGACAAGCACATCAAGTATAACCCATAGATAGAAATAAAGTCTTAGAAATAAGTAAATATTATGTGCGGTACGAGTATTTTAATTTTAAAATCGTTCGAATTTATGTTGTGGTTATTAAGAGTTTGGCGTCGAATGAATTGTCCATACAAACGTAATACCAAAATCATTTGAAATTTGAGCATATTTCCACCATATTATGTTGATATTCGGATTAAGACAGTATTTATCTAGGTTCCTACATCTTTTTTTTTTTTCAAATAACTTACCTAACAGGAAGTTTTAGCGAATTGAATTTCACACATTTTTACAGCGGTAATGACATGATTTCATCTATTTTTTTCTGTATTATAAACAACAGTATTTGTAATATTCTTTATTCAGGAACATAGCTTATATTATCAAGTTACAAGTTAGCGAAAAAATATTGGAAAAACATTAAGTTTTCATTCATCATTTTTGGTATTACAGAAAACATCCAAATTTGTCATAAATTTTCAATAGCTAGTAGTGCCATCGCGTCAAGCAAATGTCAATATGTGCGTGGTCGTACTGCGCACGGTAGCTGTGTGAATGTGAAACGCTCCGACAGGCACTCACACTCACACAAGCGCAACGACTCGGATTGTTTGTTGTCAACATCTATCTACTACGGCTTTCAGTGAAATTCTGTGTTTTATGACGCACGTATTTGTTTGCGAAATTGAAGGTATTGTAATAATTTTCTAACACTATTGACCTATGCTATGAACTTCGATTTTGATTTGCCTTGTGATTTGGTATCGAGCATACCTACATTCTTACGAACATTGTTTTGTTTACGGACTTAGAATATTATTTACGATCTTGGTTGGGATGTACCTCACAGTAAGTATTACCCAGTGATAATTATTATTATAAGTTACCTATCTGCCTTCATAGCTACTAATTGGTTACTCGGCCCAAGAACATAAATATATTTTTTTTCTTAGGCTGTTTTGTACACACGGCTACACATCAAGCTATACGTTTCCAGTTTACGCTGACTTCTCATTGTAAGGAAATCCTATACAATGCGAGATCAGCTTATACTGGAAATGTATAGCTTGATCAGTAGCCATGCGTACTAGTAGGTACCTAGTTATATTTTGTATAAATTACCTACCTATCTTTAGATAACATTAGACGTAACTAAATTTAAATGTGGTGAGGAGCAGTAACAAGTCTAAGTTATACACACGGCCGAAACAAGCTACTAACTGCGGGAAAGACGCCCGACCTTTTCTTTTGCTCTTATCTAGTTTGTACCTTACGCAATTGACATAAAGTTCATTATGCTTTGACCCAATTTGTTAATAAGTACCAGGGCTTCTAAGTACGTAAGTAGTAAAAAACAAGGCTCAACATACTTTGAAGTATTTTCTTCCTGCGTCGAGATAAGGACTACAATCGCGTTTGCAAAATAAATACTTCCATACCTACGTAAAAATACTTGCATAGGAAATTGTTCCGTGCGGTCTTACCGATAATGATCATGATCGCATTATTTTGCGAAAAAGTAATGCGACCATTGAACATATGGTTGAGTAGTAGGTACTTGGTAGGTAGTTTGTAAACACCGCTGTCGCTTAGTGGAAAGGACAACCGATCGAGAGCGATGTATCATATTTTCTTATTGCTTCGAGAAGGCGCGCGCCGTGCCTTCTTTCCTAGAACATTGATCCGTAACTGTAATGTAAATAAGGATCAAAATCACGTAGAGTCGATGGAGCAAGTAGCCGACCTCAGCTAGTTTTTTTTTTAAATATTATTGACGTGTAAAAGTGTTTGTACAAAGCTATTTACTTACAGAAATATAATAATTTATCATGTCCCTGTTCCGTTTCTTTACTCATATGACCGACCGGGCTAGGTAATAATTATCTCAAGAACACTGCTGAGACTTACATTGCTCGGTTCACAGTATGGGTAGGGTGACCATACGACCGGATTTGTCTAGACAAGTGCGGCTTTATGGTTCCGGCCTGGTTTTTGCACGGATTTTGTTTGTAATATTCCTATATTGCACAAAACATTGATATAACTAAAATGAAAAGTTCAAAGTCTTTCTAGTTTATTTAATAATCAGCAAGAGCCGATTTTTTTTATTATACTACGATACTATGCAACGGTATCTTGTTATCTAACTTTATGTCCAAAGTACTTTTAAATGTATATGACTTTATGTACCCATGCAATAATAATATTATGGTCACCCTACACGACTATATCACGTTGCGAGTTACTTTTTTTTTGACGTGACAACGTCTTATAATTCGATTGAGCCGGCTGCACGCACGAAAAAACATGAGTCATGCGGCGTTACCTCGCTCTGAGGCGTTCCATGTTAAGGCTTCTACATACCGGGGCGACTTGTCGCGCGACGTGACGCGACACAAAGGCACCGCTCGTCCCGCGACACGCGGGGCCTTTGTGCCGTGTCGCGTCGCGCGACAAGTCGCGCTGGTATGTAGAAGCCTTAAGGCTTGAAGTGCAAGCGAGAGCGCGGAACGAGCGACAAAGAGGCACAATCGGCCTTCGCGTTCGGCAGCGTTCGACATCCGTCTCTCTCCTACTTGAGTGAGCGATGCGTCTGCGTGGACAGCTGCTATACTATAGTACATTTACATGTTTTGGTCGAGTATCAAGTGCAGTGAAAAGTGAATGTGGTGTCAATTGTTTATAGCAACGATAATTGCAGCGATAAAGGAAATGATTCTTTCGATATTAATTATATGTTCAGTGATATATTGTCGTATATTCGTGCTTTCATCATTAAAATAAATAGCATCGGTCCGCTAGTGCAGCGATTGTAGGTTATGCTATAATTGACAAAATTAAAACAATAAGTTAACAGAACTATTTCACGATGAGTAAAAAATCGATGGCTTTACTATTTAATCGAAATAATTATCGAGCGTAGGTATGATTTAAAAAAATTAAAACATAAATATTAAATCAGTATTTTCTTAAGACGTTGTCACGTTCAACTATCGTCAGTAAATCGACTTTACAGACAACCGATTTTTTTATTGGTGAATATATCCAAATTCAAATTAAATTTTTATACTGCGAACTAAGTGTACAATGTTGGTGCTATGTTATGTTAGTATCTATAACTATGAAGTAATAACATAACTAAATAAATGTTTATTCATAATCCTTGTTTTTTATTTTTATTATTCTTAGCTCAGAACTCTGTTATTTATCTGAATTTACGGACATCGTGGATTTACACATTATTGGAATATTCATTTTTACTAATACTTTGCATAACACTTTTATTACTTGACTTGCATTGTATTAATTATTTAGTGATAACATTAATTGAAGTTCAGTAAAAGGACTATAGAAATAAGACGGAAGAAGCCTTAGTTTTTTAAATTTGAGACCATCATATATGAAATAAATTTAAATAAATAAACAAACAGGTTTCAAATAAATAAAGACAATAATAATAAATATCCCAATAATTTATATTTACGCGACGTGCGTGTGATCTCTTGGACGATTTATTATAGGTACTCCTTAAGGATGTATGACGTATCTACTAGATTTTCTCTACAAGGCCTAGATATCCTAATATATCGGCATTCTAAAGAAATTTCCAAAAAACGCAATACTAGTCTGTACATTTACTAACGATTCCCCGAAATAGTCAACAAAAATAAAGCAAATAATGAACATACCTAATTAATTACTAATAAAATATAAATGCCTCCGAGTCGTTATACAAAAAAAAAAAAAAAAAAAACGAATGAACGATAAGTACCTACAGCTAATAATAGCTATCTATCCACTCATACACACACGCACAAGACGGCACACCGCGTCCGCCGCTCACATACTCAGAGAGTCAAACAGAGATAGCAACACTCCGAACGAATTTTGCGCTCACCGCGACTTGCAGTTGCGGGCGACGGTAGTCGGCCTCTTAAGCGTTCGGGCTAAGCTTCAAGCATTCTTTAGAACGCCACCTGCTGCCACCCTACCCACAAGCAAAATACAGTGCTTCTATTTTCTTAATGTCTCTCGGCAAACTTCGGATGTTTCTTCAGTCGTCGGATTTCTATAGTTCACACGGAAATCGAAACAAAACAACAAAAGTGTAATTAATTAATTGAATTGATGGACATGGAAATTAGCATTCGTTTGTATCCGGAAATGCATAAAGCAATGCAGCGCTATATTTTGTTGTGTATATAAGTAACAATCTTGTTTGTTTCAGTGTTCGAGCCCCTCCCGGCGAGCCTATCAAACGCTTCGCAGAAGGTACAACTGCGGAGAATGCTAGAACTACGTGTCAATCCCATAGATGGATTGTCCTCCAAGTGGGATTATGAGAATGACCGATGGAAGGTAAATCTGTTATTTTTGCGCAAGACAAACTATCAAGTAAAAAAAAGTAGCTGGAAGTGCTGGAACTAAAAATTTCAAAACAAGATCACTTTTCAAGCAGTCAGATGCAGTTGGTGATTTTAGTTCAATCTCAGATTTGATGCCAGGCGTTACGAAGCTTCGAGGGGTATAAAGAATCCCACACAAATACAGGGTTACTGGTAATTCGACGTATATCTGGCAGGGGCTGATAAGGGGGCCAAAATGCAACAAATTGAACCCCCCATATGTATGGCCGAAATTCAATAGTTTTCGAGATATTAGAATTTTAAGGGTTTTTCGATATTTACCCAAAATTTGACATTTCATTCCAAATAAAAAAAAAACTACATGTTTGAATGGGTGCCATTAAAAATGATGTTGTAGCTGGCACTTCAATTAAGCTATGGACATAATTAAAACTACTTAATTTAACAAAATAATGAAAATAATGAGCGATATAAGAATAATATCTTACCAATATTTTCATTTTACGCTTCAAAAATGTTGTCTCGTCACAAAAATTTATATGACATTAATCGTACAAATAACTAAAACAACTTGCTTATCCTGTAAGCTTTCCAGAAAGGTATAAAAGTCAATTTTAAAATACATAATTCGTGGCATGGCATGTGTTTGAACCGGCGTGGGGAGAGAAATTATCTGTGTTTTTAGTTTATGATCCTCGCTAAAACAACCGATTTTCCTGGCGAAATTCTTCGCGATGGGGCGGGGTGTGAGGGCGGGGTGTGCGGGCGGGGGAGTACACGGCGCGGCGTCTGCTGCGCTCGCGTGGCCTTCCTTAGTAAGTTTTGACTCTCCGCCGCGCAAGCACGTGTGTTGTTATCTTGCTACCAATCTCTCATCCCGTTAATTTGTTATCGATCATTATTGTTAATTCTTGTTTCTCTTGTTATTCTTTTTGTTATCATTGTTATTTCGGATAACATGGCTTCGTATCCTAATAACGAATACGCAGACATAATGTTTTGTTATGGTTTTGCCGATGGAAACGCGGCTGCGGCTCGGCGAGAACACCAACGCCGCTTTCCCGATCGTCGACTTCCCCACGTTACTGTTTTCGGGAGCACCTATCGACGATTGTCTGAAATTGGCAGTGTTCAAAGAGCACAATTCAACGCTGGCAGACCTCGACGGTACACGGCTGACGAAGAGGACACCATTCTTCAGTGTTTTATTGATGACCCAAACATCTCAACGAACATTGTTGCAAGACAGCTCGGTATGTCCCAGTGGAAAGTGTGGTCGGTAGTACATCTATCAGGTAGACACCCGTACCATTATCAACCTGTTCAAACATTGCACGAGGGAGATCCTGCCAGGCGACTCGAATTTTCTCGGTTTATGTTAAACGCTGACGCGCTGACCAGAAACATTTCCTAAGAAATATTTTGTGGACTGACGAGTAAAAGTTTGACCGGGATGGAATAACGAATTACCATAACTTACATTTTTGGGCACCTAAAGCAGGCAGGAATCCAAAAAAACTAAAAGAAACTGCGTCGCAAATGAGATTTTCCCTGAACGTATGGATGGGTGTCGTTGATAATTATTTGGTGGGCCCTCATTTCTTGCCCCAAAATTTGAACGGAGTTTTTGAGAAACAACCTAGACGATTTGTTGGCGGATGTTCCCGAAAAAATAAAAAACAACCTCATGTTTCAACATGATGGTTGCCCAGCACATTACCGGATTCCTGTCCGACAGTGGCTAGACGAGAGATATCCAAACGGATGGATTGGGAGGGGAGGGCCAATTCCGTGGCCAGCACGAAGCCCTGATATCACACCACTTGATTTTTACGTTTGGGGTCATATGAAGGCATTAGTTTATGTGACCCCAATAAATTCAGTCGAAAAACTTCGACAGCGAATAATAAACGCGGCGCAACAGATGAGAACAACGTTCACATCAAGAGTGACGAAAACCGAAGTTAGGAAGAGAATTCGAACCTGCATTCGTAATCGAGGGGCTCATTTTGAACAAGATGTGTAAAATTTGTAATAAAATTTGATGTACATTTTTTTATGCATTTTATTTCATACAAATACAAATGACCCTTTCTCTCCCCGCGCCGATTCAAACACATGCCTTGGCACGAATTATGTATTTTAAAATTGACTTTTATAGCTTTCTGGAAAGCTTACAGAATAAGCAAGTTGTTTTAGTTATTTGTACGATTAATGTCATATAAATTTTTGTGACGAGACAACATTTTTGAAGCGTAAAATGAAAATATTGGTAAGATATTATTCTTATATCGCTCATTATTTTCATTATTTTGTTAAATTAAGTAGTTTTAATTATGTCCATAGCTTAATTGAAGTGCCAGCTACAACATCATTTTTAATGGTACCCATTCAAATATGTAGTTTTTTTTTTATTTGGAATGAAATGTCAAATTTTGGGTAAATATCGAAAAACCCTTAAAATTGTAATATCTCGAAAACTATTGAATTTCGGCCATACATATGGGGGGTTCAATTTGTTGCATTTTGGCCCCCTTATCAGCCCCTGACGGATATACGTCGAATTACCAGTAACCCTGTATATAAAAACATACGTAAAGACGCGTGAACAACATAACCCTGTGTTTGGTGTCACGCAGTCGGGTGGTACATGCCTGTGATTAGTAACATTTATGTCGTACCTATGTGTAAAGGCGCTGCTCAACGGCAGCCCAGGACTAGGCTACGCATGCCACTTTGTTTCGCTTTGTATGCTGCGACCCACGGCCACCGCGCAGCTAACGTGGCAAACCTGTCCGTGCACATCCTACCGTCGACTTAACTGGCTCAATAGGCCATGCACGTCTCCTTCATTTTTAGGGTTCCGTAGTAAACAAGGAACCCTTATAGTTTCACCATGTCCGTCTGTTTGTCTGTCTGTCTGTCTGTCTGTCCGTCCGCCCGTCTGTCCCCGGCTTAGCTCAGAGACGCTTAGTCCTAGAAAGCTGTAATTTGGCATGGGTATACATATTAATCACGCCAAAAAGTTGTAAAATAAAACCATGAAAATCATATTTTTTAGGGTACCTTCCCTTGCACGTAAAACGGGGATGATATTTTTTTTCTCGTTTAATACATGGTGTGGGGTATCGCAGGATAGGCCGTTTAAAAATATTGTGGGTCTGTGAAAGCCATTTTTCAATTCGGAGATCCGTTTGCGTAATATTAAGCTCTAAAGTTCTATTTTTTGTTAGAGTCAAGTGTCCCCCCCCCTGCCAGCTAAATGGTTGGTCTTGGATATGTGAAAAAATTTATGGCAGTAGTATATATAACGAAATTAAAAGGAAAACTATCACAGCTAAGTTGGGTTAACAAGTTAACGAGTAATAGTCGACCAACTTAAATTTGCAGTTGATGAATTGACCGTAACATATATCGATGTATGGGAGAGCATGTTTTTCAACTACAATGTTAAGTTTGTTTTAGGGATAAATTCATCCTAACTACGGAACCCTTCATTGTGCGTGGTCCGACACGCACTTGGCCGGTTTTCTTTAGAAACAGCTGCAGCCCGCGAAATTAAAATTTTCTTAAATGTTTTGCTATTTGCAGGTCAGTAGTGTAAGGTTGTATCTTGATCAAAATATGATTCGCGAATTTACAGAATTATGATCATTAGAATCATTATACATCTGTAACAAGTACTCTTTTAAGTTACATTTGTTTAAAAAGTCATTCGAAGAGATGTATTAATGATTCTAATGATTATAATACCGTAAATACATTTTATGTGCCTTTTTTATGTTTTTAGGGTTCCGCACCTCAAAAGGAAAAAAGGAACCCTTATAGGATCACTCGTGTGTCTGTCTGTCTGTCCGTCTGTCACAGCTGATTTGCTCCGAATCTACTGGACCGATTCAGTTGAAATTTGGTACACTTATGAACTTCTGTGACCCAAACACGCACGTGTTACGTAAATAAATTCATTTTGAATATGTAGGTGACGTGGGGGGGCAAATTATAAAAAAAAAAGTTTGTTGACTGTATCGTGTGACATATCAAATGAAAGGGCTTGTTTTATGGATTTCATTTATATTTTTTTTATAATTTTAAAGTAAACCGTTTATAATTATTTAAGAAAATAGATGAAAAATGACCATTACCCTTACCAGACCCTTATCTCCGAAACTACTCAGACTAATAATTACAGGAAAACCTATAAGAAGTCTGTGATCTTAAAACAACATGGTAAATCACTCAAAATTGTGCGTACCAACTTACATTTGCAGTTGGAATGTTAGTTTGTATGCTAAGTTTATATTTGTGATAAATTCATCCCAACTACGGAACCCTGCATTATGCGTGTTTTTTTCCTTGTCTCTCCCATGGTGTAGGTGTCGTTGGATCGGTCATTCAAAAACATCTGGGATCGGATGTGTGAAAACCATTTTTCGATTCAGGGATCCGTTTGCGAAATATTAATTTTGGAAATGTGAAAAACTCACGGCATTAGTTTAGTGAAGTTAAAATAAAAGCAATACTATCACAGCTAAGTAGGCTTTACAAATTAACGAGTAATAGTCGATTAACTTATATTTGCAGTTGAAATGTATGGGAGAACATTTTTTTCAACTACAATGTTAAGTTTGTTCTTGGGATAAATTCATCCTAACTACGGAATCCCTCGTTGTGCGTGGTCCGACACGCACGTTGCCGTTTTTTTTATGCAAACAGGTTTTAACACTATATTTTGTTCTTTTCAGTGATAATCCTGAGTTTCGTCTATTTTATGAAGGCTTACTAAGCTGTTTCCTAGGATTGAGACATAAAACTACAGCAGTCAACGCGGTGCCAAGGTAGCCATAATATTGTTTTCAGACAGATAAGCCTACTAGGCCGCGGAAATTAGGTTTCAACCCTGCACTAAATTTTAACAGCGTTTTTTTTTCTTGAATCTTTTTTTTTAACTTATTTCTTCAAATAATAATAATAATAATAAAAAAAGCATTTTCCAGGACGAATCAAGGTAAAAAAAAATGGAAACGCGTTTTTGTTAATAAAAATGAGGCAAAATAAACAGGAAAAATTTTGGGTACAATTATGTTAAAAATTTGTAAAACCAATATACTTTTTCAGAATTCAACAATTTCATGCGAGGAAATTTTGATAATAATTTAATTATGATTTTTTTATTGTACTTCAAGCATAAATAATAACTGCGATTTTTTTACATTAAATTCCCGAAATAAACATTATCCATCAAAATTAAACATATTCTGGTAGCGCCAGATATAATCAAAGTGTTTTTGCATTAGCAGTTCAGGGAAAAAAGTAACAGAGTTAACAAGAAAATTAAACATATTAAAGCAAATACTTATAATTAAAAAAAATACGGTTTCGTTTAATGTTTTTAATTTTCTTGTAACTTTTATCTAAAAGTTAAACTAAATTTAACTCTTATATTTTTGTCTGAACCGCTATTGCAAGAAAACGCTAGCACAATAGGTTAATTTTGTTGGGTAACGTATTAAAATATTGAATTAGGTAATTTAATGCAAAATAACCACTGTTAATATTTTTTTTAAAGTATTTTTGGAACAATTCAAACATTTTGTAATTTTATTTTTAACGAAATTTCCGTGTACGAAAATGATCAATTTTCTAACCTACTTGTAAAACGTCATCTCATATACAAACACTCCATAAAAATGTATCTGTTAATATATTTTTCTACCAAGTCAAATTGAAATATCATGTTTTCCAAAAAAAAACGTACACGTGGGGGTGAACTTTTCGCGGTATACATACTCCCTTGTTACCCTACAGTTAAATGTGAAAAAGCGCTGTTTTAAATTACTGCAAATACCCTAAAATTCGGCGTATATTCCCCGGACATTTGCAATAGAAGACATTGATTTATCAAGATTTGAAAAAGAGTACGCGTTGTCTCCTAGGCTTATTTGTGTCCATACAATTATGCATGTGCATTCCATTGGTCAGTGCCGTGGCACGTGCCGCAGTGGCGCAGTTAGTTCCATAGTTGACTCTTGTTAGTGTAGACTACGCCAGATGCTGGTCGATTTGTTATTGATTTTATTAAGTTGCTATGTACGCTGGTATATTTAATTAATAAAATAATGTTTTCATTTTTGGATGGATTTTGTTTTATTGTTGAATACCATGAAATACCTTAGAATTCATGGCTAAACAGCATGCAGAAAATGCATGAGTAGGTCCAGTCAGGGAAATTAATTGTTACCTAAGCAAATTGACAACCTACGTCAATTTGCCGTGTTACTCCCATTTCATACAACTGTCTACCAATTACAGTTGTGATTTGATTATACAACGCTACAAGGTTCTTTTGGCGCGTGGAACAAATCCGAACTAATGCAGCCATCTTGTATTGTCAATAAAATTTCTGTGACAATTTCACTAATGTTTACCAACAACGTCATTCAAGCGCCAATTAAAGATTCTTGTAGCACTACTGACAATTTAAAATGGTAGTCAAATTGCTTAACAGTTAATTACCCTGCCCTTATGTAAGTCACACAAGATGGCGTATAGCATTCTTCTTTTGGAAGCTATTAAGTTCTGATTGGAATAAACCTGTGCGATAGCAGGGGGCCTAAAATGGACGCTTTCGCAGAATCATATTATGATCTGCGTACAATTCATATCCCGCAATTCATCTGTTTGACAGTTGTGTATGGAGTTTCGTAAAATGGTCCACAAATTAAGAATTAATATAGTGAATGTTAAATAGCAGCTGTCAAACAGATGAATTGCGGGCTGTATGAATTGCACGCATGATTCTGCCAAAGCGTCCATTTTAGGCTCCCAGGTCAACATTACACAAGAAGTGAAGTATTTACGTGCGGTGCTCATATTGTGTGCGTTACGATTGTACCGCCAAGGTATCCAAACAGAAAAAAACTTCGCCAGAAAAATTGTCGGAATTTGTCAAAATCGAAGGGAACAAACCAAAAATTTGTCAAAGTAAAAATAACAAAGTTATAAGGGTTTTAAGTTGGCCGCGCGAACGTAACGTGGAGGAATGCGCGGCCATGGAGATCTCAGCAACTACTTGGGTTAGAGATCTAATTCTTTTTGTCAATTGAAGACTGAATTTGTCAAAAATTTACGAAAAAACAATTATAAGCTCTAGATCAATATTTTACGAAATATTCACCTTGGAAGTTATGGCCGCGCAATCGTGCACTTGTCATTTCTTAAATGTTGATTATTTCTTTAAACACTTAAGACTTATACAGTAAAACTGTTACAAGAAGAATGGTCTTAATTTGTCAAAACTAATGAAAGCAATAAATACTACAAAAGTTTAGTTAAATAGACGAAATCAGTCCAAAACGAAAAGCACGTGGCCGCGCGGTCGAAACGTTACTTTGTACGCTGATATCTCATTGTCTATAATTGCTGGGATTTCGGTGTGAACATCCAATTTTTCGACATATTTACCTCATTAGAATTACATATCGTTTTACTCTCAGAACAGTTTTCAACGCGAGTAATCTCAAAAATGATGTTATCTCATACAATGTTCGAGCACGGTAACCATAATTTCGATTTGATTCGGGAATACTTACCTCTAACTGGAGACTAGCAATTATATTGCCATAACTTCCAAGGTGAATATTCCGTAAAATATTGATCTAGAGCATAAAATTGTTTTTGCGTCAATTTTTGACAAATTCAGTCTTCAATTGACAAAAAGAATTAGATCTCTAACCCAAGTAGTTGCTGAGATCTCCATGGCCGCGCAATCCTCCACGTTACGTTCGCGCGGCCAACTAACCCTTATAACTTTGTTATTTTTACTTTGACAAATTTTTGGTTTGGTCCCTTCGATTTTGACAAATTCCGACAATTTTTTTGGCGAAGTTTTTTTCTGTTTGGGTAACTAGGTGGAGCAATCGTAACGCACACCTCATATTTACTGTTACTTTGAGTTTACACAAAATATCAACAGTCCTGCAAGCCCCTGAATACATGTCAGGGGCCGGGAAAGAATAGAATAGAATACTCTTTATTATGTACACCATAAAAGTTAAGAAGATAATGTAAGTAGCCACAAATACGTCCCTGTATACATAATACAGGGACGTATTTGTGGCTACTCACATTTCTATGGAGTCCAGTCGCGAAGCAGAAAGAATTTCGTAAAATGACTCCTCGTTACTTATCAAATCAAACTTTATTTGTGAAATAGGTACACAAAAGGTCTTAAAATATACATTTTAGCGAGATCTCGTTCTACCAATGCAATTGGTATACAAATAATTTGTTATATCGTTTTAATAAGTAAGTAGAGTAGGCCTGTGTCGCAGCATTGGGAATGGGAACATTTTAGGCTGATTATGCTTATATTATGCTCAATTACCACACGTTATGATAAGAGGCTGGCTGTAACACGAAGGTTGTGAAAATGTACATGTGGCGCCATCTACATCGCCACGTGCAAACTACGCATCACACTGACGTCACGCAAAATCCTGCATCGCGCAAGCAGAGTTCTTTAAATAAGTGTTTATTCTATGGAGTTTACCACGCGACTAGCATATAAACAACGGCAACGTCCCGAGATGCCGCCACAAATCGTCGGGCAGTAGCCCACCAGACAGATCCTCCTTTTTCTATGGGGTATGAGAGAACTTAACACCTTGTTCATCATCATACCTGAGCTATACATTTCCAGTATAAGCTGACCTCTCATCGTACGGAAATCCTATACAATGCGAGATCAGCGTATACTGAAAATGTATAGCTTGATATGTAGCCGTGTGTACTCCATGATGCAATTGTAACGACTTCTAACTCAGCTACAACAAACGAGGTCCGGTAGTTCTTTGGCACTTATAATTGCCTATTACGCACTTCACACATAAAAATGATGTGTTATTTTTTATGATATTGGGTCGCAATCCAGTCAGCAGCGCACCTGATGACTGCCGCACGAGGACAGTATTATGTAATACAAGAGGCATCGCGGATGCGCTGCCGTCCCCGAATGAGGGTTTTTTGAAATCACGTTCACTAGGTGGCAGCACTAAGCCGTCATTTCCGGGCATCTGTCAAAAGTTTACTTACTGAGAAAAAAAATTACAGACTGGCTTAAATCTATGTCCTATGATGCAACTGAGCAACTTTTAGTATCATAAATAAACTCTCATGCTAGCATACTCTCATATTAGACTAATTGCACATCTTACTGACACTCACACTAACACTCACCCTCACTTCCACTCTACATCATTACTTATAAACTTTTTGGTAAATTTTTCTTGAAATTTGTTATTTAGATATAGATAAAAACCCACAAAGTCAAAGTATTTATTTAAATTAGGCACATAAATGGCACTTTGGAACGTCAAAACACCCCCCCCCCCCCCCCCACCTCCATTAGAGCAAAAACGTCCTATGTGCCTGTAATGCTAACTTAACATTATAAATTTATGCGAAAGTGAGTTTGTTACGCTTTCACGCTAAAACGGCTGAACGAATTTGGCACATGGGTTGACCATGACCTGGAGAAGGACATATACGACGGGGCGAAGCCGCGGGCAGAAGCTAGTGGTAAATAAATAGATGGTATATTTGTTAAACATGACTCCTCTACGAAGGATATAAACATATCAAAGCTAAATTATGCAGTCAAGGCGATAGTGATTAATGTAATTCATTAATGCAATTCTATGATAATGTATTAGTTCCTGCGATTACCAACTGCCAGCAAAAACTAACGGATTATCATTGTAATGTGCGCCTCGTTAGCATTCTTAGTAATTGTTCGGTTTTTATTGTTTTGAATGGCGACAGAATAATGAAATTAAATGAAATAAATTGTTTAAACAAATAAAAATCTTTATTCAGACATGAACACATTATAAGAACAGAGGGCCTAAAATGGACGCTTTGACAGAATCATAAGTACAATTCATATCCCGCAATTCATCTGTTTGACAGTTTTGTATGGAGTTTCGTAAAATGGTCCACAAACTATGAATTGCTATAGTGAAGTCTAATGTCACATAGCAGCTGTCAAACAGATCAATTGCGGAATGTATGAATTGTACGCAGATCATAATATGATTCTGCCAAAGCGTCCATTTTAGGCCTCCAGTCTATAGGTTGTTTAGTGATGGGTTATTAACAGAAAGTACATAAAGTCTATATTAGTATTGTTAGTAGGGACACAAACACAGCTAAATTGCCTGCGCCCGACCTCGAGGCTCAGTGTGGTAGCACCATAGGTAGATACATCTTCGCCTCTGCCCAACTCTTCGGGAACCGTAGGTATGCATGACGTTATGTGATGAAATAAATGTATCTATGTGTAAGCTATTTCCCCCCAGTGCTGTAGTTTTACCTCGGCATGAACTATTCTGTGCTTTAAATAGGACAAAAGAAAAAAAGTCTAGCCGGCGCTCTTCTAGGTTTATGATACTTTTATTCTAAGAAATGCGTCTTTTGTCTAGTAGCCGCGTACTATCGAGTTAGATTCCCTGGACGGTCAGTATAACGCTCCGGTCCCACAGCCCGCTTTCTGACAGGCCAGATCGCGCCAGGCCAGGCCGATAGGCCGTGGAAACCGTCGATCCGATGAGGCCTGTAGTGGGAATGTTCGGCATTGACCGGGACAGCCTCGACAGGCGTGGGCGCGTGGCCGCACCCCAGGCTGCAACTGGCCTCGACAGGCATGGCCGCACGCCAGGCCACAACTGGCCTCGACATTTCGTGGGACCGCGGCTTAATTGGGCTTTCCATTGATTCTTACTAGCAGCTTGGAGTCTGGATTGGTGTCAAGGTAATGTTAATAGGCCCGCTCCTATCACGCGGGACTTTTGTTAACCTTTTTTAAATAGTTCAGTGGCTTGCGTTTGGTCGCGTGTTCTTTACACGTTTCCATACCTCTTCGGGAAACACAGATGGATGAATTACACTGATGTGGGGCGATAACCTCTGCAATGTCTCGAAGATCATAATTTTATTATTATCTTTTTAGCAGTGAAACATTTTGCACCGCGTTGGTAGTAGCGTAGCACAATACGTAGCGCGTAGTACGTAGCGTGTAGCATTGCGTAGCATGTAGCCCTTACTTGTACCGTAGCGCGTAGCGTTGAGTAACTAGTACCGTAACGCGTAGCGTAGGGGATGGGAAGGCAGAACGAAGAACTAATGTAGAAACAAAACTATTCAGTTTATACAACACTAGCTTCTGCCATGATAATGTAGCTCCTCATTACTTTAATTTTTTTTTGGGAATCGGATCAGTTGTTCCGAAGATTACCCCTACATACAAACTTACAAACAAAAAAAATTTTACCTCGTTATAATATTAGTATAGATTTTCGATAGTAAAACTTACTCTACTGATTAATTTGACAACCGGTCAGGCCCTACTGGCACCTAAAAGGTGCCGGAAGTAGTTACCCGTATTAATGCTCACCCTTAACGGAAAGCGCCGTTGACAGCTGTCAGTTGACGAAACTGACAGTTGGCAGTTGACTTGACGTAACTAAATGCTGTCCACTCGTATCGATAGATGTTATCGATGATGTGATTTAAAAAATATGAAATAAGTTTTTCAGGTTTGCGAACCTCTCGATCGATGTGTCTTGATTAGTGAAACCCCTATAAGAATCCCCCAAAAAGTGTTATTTTTGCTCTATCTCGCTTCCTTCACAAGATATAGCGGTTTTTGTGTTTTTTTTCGAGGTATCTTGGTACAATTTTTTTATTTAGAAATTGAAACATCGTTTTATCGATAACATTGTTTTATTGATATGACAGGCCAGCATGTTTATATCTCAAAGCAACTGTCAACTGTCACCTATCAACGGGGTTGACGTTAAGGGGAAGCACTCTATCAGACTATTTCCGGTTTAACAGGCCAGTCCCTGAGAGGTATTCATAGATAATTGATGAGATATTAGATGATATCCAAAAACCTTTCCGTTTTACCTTCATATGCGAGGCTCAACGGACCACACGGAAGGCAAAATGGGCTCGCATAATAAAAGTTGTCGGAAGTCGGAACATATTGTTCACAATCTAGACATTGTGATTCTAAAAACAAGTTTTTATTATCGTCGGATAAACTTTTTAATATATTTTATCACTATTCCTTCTTGTTTTCCGTTTCTTAGATGTTCTTGGTCCAGTGGTGTCACCTAAAGAACTATATTTTTTTTCTTATTGTCTCTTCCCGGTCCGTTGTGCCTAGGACCGTTTTGCCCTTTGGCATAAACCACATAACTCATAATTTCTAGTTAATGCATATCGCTATTGTGCACATTGTTTGATATTTTTCAATCATAAGTCACTTTGCATACAGAGACCGCCAGAACATAAATCTTAAGCCAAAGCAAACTGTAGGTCAATTGAAAATCGACAATTTTACATCAGAACTTGGAAAAAGAAACTTCCCTTGCTGAAACAGTACTTACGTGGACAGCGACGTGACGTACGCTGAGCATGAAGAGCTTCCTCATGACACCCGCTCATTCCGAGATGGCGTTATTCCTTTCAAAATGATTCAGGTGGACCTTGGTACCTGCAGGGGCCGTCTTACCACCACTGACTACCTGCAGTATTGTCTCTCCTTCCCCCTTTAATCCATCCAAAGGTTGTCTGTAAAAAATCGCTTTTAGCGATAAGACCGCCCATTGTGTCACCCTATGTATAATTTGAACATTTATATCTGTAACTTTGATGGTGTACATAATAAAGAGTATTCTATTCTATACCTTCCTCTCATGGAGTTTCTTGCCCGTTCTTCTCCATATCTCCTACTACGCTTTGCAATGGGCAACTAGCTTCATAATTCTAACTGGCCGACTCCTTGACTGTTCAAAAGTGCCTGTATTATGGGTTTATTGCAATAAATCTTTTGAGTTTGAGTTTCTCCCCTATATCTTGCAACGCCGCGTGTTTGTTGTAAATTTTAGGTTATTGATGTTACACGATGTTTTAAGTTCAGGGGGCCTAAGGGGGAGGGGGGGGGGGGATTTGGCAGAATCATAATATGATCTGCGTACAATTCATATCCCGCCGTTCATCTGTTTGACAGTTTAGTATGGAGTTTCGTAAAATGGTCAATAAATTATGAATTGCTTTAGTGAAGTCTAATGTCAAATAACAGCTGTCAAACAGATGAATTGCGGGATGTATGAATTGTACGCAGATCATATTATGATTCTGCCAAATCGTCCATTTTAGGGGTCCAGTAAGAACCTTCTGTGTCCTTCTCGATTAGTGGTTAACGTCTCAATAATTGTCTAGTAGATCTGGGCCTGCAGTCTCGACATAGATACCGATCGCTTTACGACCAAACTTAGACAATGCTATTCATTTTGACAATAAATTCAACAATGTTCATTGCGTTGATTTAAGTTGTCGAGCAGACGAATTTTTCAAACTTAAGAATCAATGGATGATGAATTTCCTGCTTAATTAACTAACTTAAAGTACTAATTAATAACTAATTACTTAATTTTCTACTTCGGATTGTTATGAAAACTGTGTGACGTAATTGTGGTGTTTGCTATGTGGACGTTAGTTACACGATTCTGAACAACTGCTAACCGAAATAACCGTGTTACACACAACAAACTTCAGTATTTGCAGCCACCTCCCTAAGACGGCGCGTCATTGCCTGCACCTAGGAACGAAGTTGCAATATCGATTAGGTCTGTCAATTCGCTAACACCCAGAAAAGTGCAGTTCCAATCTGTGTATGACAGGATGATGTAGGGCATATTAATATCCTGAGTGTATGACACAATTTCGAATAATGGTATCAAAATCTAAATTTAAAAAAAATATTTCACATTAACCTACATGGGCACTTATAAAACGTCAGAAGTTAGGTGCACGGTTCCAATTGGTCGTTACCAAGTATGGAGGAGCGCCGGCAAGAAACTCCACGGTATGATGGAGCAAGACTAGCATGAGATACACCATGGGGTTTTAGTCGGTCCCCCCCCATTTTTCACGAACGGATATTCTTGATAATTTCTCCGCAAAACAAAGGGCATTTGACAGGATATCCACTGGATGTCTCAAGCAAGCCCCAATGGAGTTTTTACTCTATAAAAAGTAAAAACAGACTGTCGAAAGGGCAGCTCATAAACGAATGTATAACGCATGTGTGATGCAAAGCTTCCTTTCAAAGGATGTTCGAACCGCCAGCGATGCGTGACCAGCACTATTCGGTATAAAAGGGCAATGCTAATCAAATATAATTCAGTTTACATTGCAGTGAAAACCTGAAAATAGACATGAAGTGCGCGGTAAGTAACGGTTTTATTTTTGAAAAAAAGAATACTTCTGTCATTGTTAGTGTCCCAGAAATTCGATTTTTGCACGGGTTTTTTGTTATATCGTAGCTAGCGTTCAAAGCCTGAAATTCTAAATTCTTTTAAAAATCCAGGTCCAAACCTTTTCCATTTTTTTGAACCTTGCAATGTTGTCGTTTGAACATAGCGGTAGTATTCTTTAAAAATCGTCACCGTTTTGTGACATATAAAACCGTAATGTAGAGCATGTCATATAAAGGGATTAACCCTTTGTCACTTCAATAATTTCTGAATTTTCCAGCAGTTTCTCCAAAGTGATTGTAAAATTTAATTTTAAATGGTGACTGTTCTCTTCCGCAGGTGGCATTAGTTCTCGCCCTGATCGGCTTGGTGGTCGCCAACCCTGTCCCTCCACTGGGACTGGGCCTCGGTAACTCCTCATTTCATTATAGACACTATTTGAACACTAAATCCAAGTCCATGCATAGAAAATTCCGTTAAGGTAAGCAGAAGTTCTGTTTGCTTGCCCTTACATTACACAGATTATTATAGGCTGCATTAATTAAAGTCTATTCAAAACCTTGTTTCCAATTATTGATATAATTTTTATTTAAACAAATATCAACTTTATTCCTGTGTGAATTAAGTTGATTTCAGAATGACTAGTAGACACCTACTGTAGAAAAAGTCTTAAAATGTTTTAAAGTTGTATCGCAAAATGAACTTTGTGTGGGTTTTAAAGTTGTTTTCTTTAAAAAAACAAGGTTAA
This sequence comes from Tiliacea aurago, assembly GCA_948098905.1. Lineage (NCBI taxonomy): Eukaryota > Metazoa > Arthropoda > Insecta > Lepidoptera > Noctuidae > Tiliacea > Tiliacea aurago. Next base: position 22,611,725 of record OX402597.1, on the reverse strand, counting down.
ACCCCATACAAAGTCACGCCCGCAAGACCTACGCTTTTAAGCATCTTATTTGTTTAGATGTTTGGAAACTAAAACGCGAACACAGAGTAGGTACGGTAGTTTTTCTAATGTATTTTAGTGTGTTAAGATAGGACCAGGGACCATTTGGTTACCCACACCGTATGGGTTTTTGATTAACTGCTTAGAAAAACCCTATCGAAAACCCTTTTGATTGAATGGAAAACCCTTTCCATTGAAAATTGTTTTCGATAGGGTTTTTCTAAAATGATAACCAAAATGGTCCCTGGGTAGAATAGAGATAGAATTGGTCCTGCTACGCGTGCTGGGTGGATATCGAAATAACATAATATTATGATTTTTTCATGTTACTGGTAGGTATAGAACCCTTTGAAATGGGTTATCAGGTAACCCTTTCACTGGGTTTCAAGTATAAAACCCATTCAATGGGTTATCATGTAACCCTTTCAATGGATTTCTAGTATAAAACCCTTTCAATGGGTTACACCATGATAAAGATAACCCATTGAATGAGTTACCCCTTCGAAAGTCTTAACCCTTAACCGGGGTTGTACGGTCCCTGGTTAGGACACCTAATTATGTAATGCAGCTTTTTATACAATAAGATTATTTATCTTTGGTTTATCAAATTATGAGTTGTGATTAAGTGTATGGGATGTGACACGAATCATTAAAGAATACTATTTTAATACCCCAGCAGATTACCTGCAAACCAATCGAACATTCCTTGCCAATTTTTGTATTATTTAGGTACAGTTTTGACCATATACCACACACCATTCATAGACCCTTATATTATACCCAACACGCAATAATTTATACACACTACCCTACCTAAACTACTACTTAGCTAAATATTTGTGGACTTTGCCCATCCCCGCTTCCTGTCTAGGCTCTATCGGGTGAAAAAGCAATAGAATTAAGATTGCGGCAGTGTCTTGCCTTGCAGCATCACATGTACCTATTATGAGTAATAATTATGACAGACCGGTCCACAAACCCAAATATTCCGAATTTAAATATCATTGTTCTTTGGTTCACCAGCCTCCCCCATCGTGCTGCCATCTTACTCCGTTAGCTCCAGCTTCATTAACCACGGCGTGACGATCCCGCACGTGGTGGTGTCCGCCCCAGTCATCCGCCACGTGGTGTCCGCCCCAATTGTTACCGCACCCATCATTCGCACCCCTGTCATCGCAGCCCCAGTGAGCATCGGCCATGGAAGCCTCGGATGGGGCTCTTCCCTCGGCGGCTGGGGAGGCTACGGCTGGGGCAAAGGATGGCATTAAACCAAAGACACGAAATTATTTTCTTTAAAAAAAGAATTCTCGTTCTGTTATAAAATGTTGTCACGTGTAAAAACTTGGATGTCTATCGTTTATTTTTGTATATAGTATTTATATTTTTATAGTTTTCGTGTACATAATGTAATAAAAAAAATCATAAGCTCCGTTATTTGTTTTTTATTTTATTGCATGTGGAAATTGTAAAGTTTTGCAAAATTGGAAATTGGATTTATAGTTAAACATATTTTGTGTAGGTTCCTGAAATAACTAATAGCAGGTATTAGGTATGTTTTATAATTTATTAAGTTGTTTCATAGATACAGCATACAGAGGTACGCATAATAAAACTGGATTGCTGTTTAAAAAACCGGCCAAGTGCGTGTCGGACCACACACCATGAAGGGTTCCGTAGTTGGGATGAATTTATCCAAACACACTTATCATTGTAGTTGAAAAACATCATCCCCATACATTCCAACTGCAAATGTAAGTTTGTACGCACAATATTGAGTGATTTACCATGTTATTTTAAGATCACAGACTTCTTATAGGTTTTCCTGTAATCTATAAGTAAAGAATTATTTTCTGTATTTTTATCAAAATTTTAGGCTCAGTAGTTTCGGAGATAAGCGGGGGGGGGGAATGGTAATTTTTCGTCTATTTTCTTAAATAATTTCAAAAGTATGTATTTTAAAATTATAAAAAAAATATATATAATTATAAAATCCTTAAAACAAGCACTTTCATTTGTTATGTCACACGGTACAGTCAGCAAAACTTTATTTTTATTTTTCTAATTTGCCCCCCAAAAGTGACCTCCCTATTCAAAATTTATTTATTTACGTAACACGTCCGTGTTTGGGTCACAGTAATTCATATGTGTACCAAATTTCAACTTAATCGGTCCAGTAGATTCGGAGCAAATCAGCTGTGACAGACGGACAGACAGACAGACACACGAGTGATCCTATAAGGGTTCCTTTTTTCCTTATGAGGTACGGAACCCTAAAAAGATTACAACAATTTGCTGGAATGTAAAGCGAAATGTAGTCAGTGCGTGTATTAAAATGCAGTTAATTAAAACTAAAACGGAAACATTGAAAGGAAACAGGACACATACATTCAGCTTGATGAAGTAATAATTGACTCGCTAGTAGGTAGGTACCTATCTATTCAAGTTACGAAAATATCCGTTTCTTATTCATTAGGATTAGATACCGTGATAATACGTTATTACCTAATTACAGCAGATTTCTTTCAACTGTTAACTTGTATCTATAAATTCCATATTGTATCTTTAACTACTAATAGTATACTTATAGTGGTAACATTTGTGAATTTGAATGTAGGGAGGGGGTAATATTCGGAACTAGTGAACCGATTTTGAAAATTCTTAATAAGCAATTATTTAAACAAGGAATTTCACGTGGACGAAGTCGCAGGCAGAAGCTAGTGTCAAGTCTCGTGGTTGCAATTGCCGCTCTGCTGAGGGAAGGGGTTTCTGGGTTCTCGATCCTTAGGTCGTCGGGCAAAGTGCTCTTGGGTTTAAGAATTTTTCTTACAAGCCTGGAGTCCGGACTTGTGCCCGAAAGGTAGATATAGGTAAGTACTTAAGGGGCATGTAGCATGGGTAGCATGAGGAGTTCATACAAACGTAATACCAAAATAATTTGTAAATCAAACATATTCGATTGGGTTACAGAATAATTATGTTCCCAAATATATATTTTGATAGGGCAACGATATAAAGACGAGATGAGGAATTTAGAATTTCTATAGATAACTTATTTTTCTCATAACTCTTGTTTAAATCAGTTTCCATTCAAAATATATATTTGGGAACGTAATAAATATTCTGTATTCCAATCAGAATAAAGACACACTACCTTAAGAATATGTTTAATTTACTAATTATTTTGGTATGAATACGTTTGTATGAACTACGAATCCATCCGCCTCTTATGGGACTTACTTATCTAGCTAAATGCGGGCATCGTTAACACCTCTGCTTATCCCTTCGGGAGCACAGACGTCATGTTATAAACATTAAACGTTACTTAGATGTCGGATCGTCAGGATTTACTCCGTTAGATTCGGTCATCATGTGGGCAGAAGTTGGGTTTCCGGACCGGATCCGACAATTTTTTTTACTTTAAAAAGTTTTATGTACATGCATACTTAAGTACTTAATGTCAAGAGTATCTAGTAGATTGATAAACAAAGGTCGAAATTAATCAATTCCCTTTTGAGGTATTTAGACTAAATCAAAATAAATTAAAAAAATCAATAAATATCAAAATCTCTGTTGACTAATATTTGATTAATTAATAAAAATTTGTTCAAGCGATTCTGAAATATTGACCCCAGACAGGTTAAAGACGAGGCAAATAGGTAGGTACAGTAATCGAAAATCTTTTGCCAGAAATTTCAGAGGAAAGATATTTAAATACATACAATGATTTTATAAAGTATGCAAACAAGAAAATAAAATATTTTTGAAAAACTTCAATTTTATACTTTTCATGTTCGAAATGAAAAGTAGAGTGTTTAACACGGGTGAAAGTCACCAATTCCTTTCGACTCTTGTTTAACAATCTACTATAATTACTTTCTTGTTACGAATACGTTTCTAAAATAAATGTTAAAATGGTAAACCCAAGGGTACCGGCTTGCCTAATTTGGAGCCAATGTAAAACCTTTGTAATCTTTTAAAGAAATAAAGTTTTTTTAATTTACTTAATTATTTTTAGTGATCAACAGAATCAAGAAACAAAATGGCGGGGCGGCCATGTCGAAAAATGGCGACCATACTCTTTTTAGTGATGAATTCCATGAAATACGTGATGCCGCACGTAGAATATTCCTTCTCTGATTTGTCTGAACAAGGTAAGTTTACACAACAAAAACAACTGGATAGGCCTGCGAATTATTCCGTTATAGAGAGGTTTTCATATTAAATTACCTATTAGGTACCTCGTTAGTCTCATGGACGTACCTAAGTGCTACTGCTAAGCAAGGTTCTGCCATGGGTTCGATTTTTATGCCGAGCAAAGCGTTATAGGGTTTTCGTATTAGGAATTACTTACTAGCAGCCTGGGATCGGGACTTTGATGGTTCCGCCTATTACATGAGACATAAGAGCGTTTACGACGTACGGCATTTCATACAAACTTTCAAGCCCTTGTTTTTCGAAATGGCCGAACCGATTCTAATGAAACTTCATAAGCATTTATAAGCAAGATACAAATGTCTACAAAGTTAGTTAAGAAGATTTTAGAAATGTCTTATTTAAAAACAGATAACTGGAAATATCGGTTTCTATGGAAAATTTAAAATCGGTCTAATTTGGCTGTAACACTATTTTTCGAAAATGTTCTTAACTAACTTTTTAGACCTTTGTATCCTGCTTATGCGTATGAAGTTTCATTAAAATCGGTTCAGTCATTTCGAAAACAAGGGCTTGAAAGTTTGTATGAAATGCCGTACGTCGTAAACGCTCTTAAACATAACTGGCGAAATGGCTTCGGGAAAGAGAGGGGTGAATTCGCGTGATATTAAGTACTTACTTACCTACTTATGTTATGTTTGTATAAAATATGCAATGTGATAACAAGAAATGTTGACTGTAGAGCCTTCAAAGAAGCAGTATCGCAGACACGACAACATGGTGGTGATGAAGAAGAATCAGTTCGAAGGCCTGCCCATAGACTATAATCGCCAGGGGTCGGAGGCAGCCAGTGAAATCGTTACACCTGAAATAAGTAAGGCTTTTTATGTCTATTGTTTTTATGGCTTTATATCGCCCAGTCTGCACGAACCTTTAAGATCTCTTCTTTTTTTTTAAGTTGGCTTACTTACACCCAGTTTTTGGAAAGGCAATCATCAGATCAAATTCGTATTACTTAATATTATTATTAGCTGTTGTGATTGGCTGACTGGAAAAAACAACAGCCAGTCAGGTTCCTGTCATTGATGTATTAAATAAGAAGATATGGTACGCGCTCCTCGATTTGGACCGCATAAATTAGGGGAAAGGACACAATCGACCTACATTACTCCCGGTTTGCGGGGAATACCTGAATCGTAGTTTGTTTGCGAGTCGTTATGGGTACGTAACAGTCGACAAATTGCTATCTCGTTCCCGCTATAGCCCGCGTAATATGTCTCTCTATTTCGGTTGTCGAGCACATGACGCACGAGATATGACCGTTTATTATTTACGTGATGTTAGAGAGTGGCCTATCTTCCTATATTTAATACATCAATGGTTCCTGTTATTCATTTGACATGACTTGGAGAGTTCGCTAATTTTATATCGCTTTGGTAGTCTTTTAGCAACCGAGTTTAGGTAACAACTAATTTAAGTCCAACCTGTACCCTAATTGCGTAACACAGTTTGAATCTGAATCGGATTGATTTTGAAGTATTTTGCAATCCATTGCTTCTTATGGTAGAAAAAAATGTCTGCTCAACAACGTAAATAACGCAATTAATGTTGTTGAACTGTCAAATTGAAACGGATTCCTACTGATAGTGTGTTACGCAATTAGCCCTCTGGTGGTTAGCCCGCCAATCTTACGTTTTTGCAATTTGCACAGGCTGTATGTTGATCGAAATATAATTATAAGTAATTACCTAGGTATTGTACAGAATATTAAAATCTTGAATACAACTTTCTAAGTTAGAATGATTGGTCTTAAATCTCAAATGTCATAATTTCATGCTGAAATAGTCAATAAGCCAGAGTAGCTTGCTCTTTATGTTCAAATTACCCTATAATTTGAACATAAAGAGCAAGCTACTCTGGCGCATACCCTCCGGCTGTCATTCGTGGATCTTTGACAGTCGTTACGGGTCGTCCGAAGGCCGACAGTCTGACAGCCAGTCTTAACAAGGGGTATCGTATTACCCAATTCAGTAATTATTTTGGGTAATACTGCACCCTAATTGCGTAACACAGTTTGAATCGGAATCAGAATGATTTTGAAGTATATTGCTAATCCATTGCTTCATCTGTTCGAAAATTGTCTGCTCAACAACTTAAATAACGCAATGAAAGTTGTTGAACTGTCAAATTGAAACCGATTCCTACTGATAGTGTGTTACGCAATTAGCCCGCTGGTCCTTCTAATGTGCGAATGCGACGGCAATACGAATGTGCGCGAGCGATAGAGATAAGTAATGAGAGGTCATTGTACGAAATTCTTTCTGCTTCGCTACCGGACTTTAGCAACAAAGTCGACCACAACAACTATGAAACCCTTGGTCCTGGACCGTCGTTACCGTCGCGTCTACAACCCTGATGAGGTGGCCACCATCGAAGAGTTCCCTTACATGGCTGCGCTCCTGGTCAACAACGAGCTCTGGTGCGGCGCCGTCATCATTGACAGGGACAAAGTTCTTACTGCCGCTCACTGCTTGCAACTGTAAGTCGTCGACATTTTTATGCTTGAAAGATTTTGTATAGCAAACAGTCCGAATCGTTCATGTGATGGGGAGTGGTCAAGGCCTTATACGGGCATTGGCAGACGCGTTGCCAGCGCAGAGATATAGCTGACAGGTCTATGTTCGTCACGTGCCTAGGTCTGTAATTAGATAAACCGGCACCCTTGAAATTGGTTCTGATTTTGAAGGGGCCCGTGTGCTGTTTTCACAGTACTGCTGCATGGCGGCACAAAGCATACCTACCTACGTATGGGTAGTATAGGTACTTTCTCGGACTATCGAGCTCCTTCATGTCGAGCACTACTACGTACTACAAGACTTACTATAAAATCTAAGACATTCGCTGAACCCTTAAATAATTCCTTATCCACAGCCAATACAACAACAGATTCTTCCGAGAATACGTGAAGATGCTCACAGTAAGAGTCGGCTCCACCAACGCGACCTCAGGAGGCGAGTTGTTACGCGTCTCCGAAATCTTCTTCCATCCCAACTACAAGCCTCAGACGCTGGAGTTCAACTACGCTGTGCTGAAGATCCATAAGAATATGACCTTCGGAAGGAAGGACTCTTCAATCGAGAAGATAAACTTCGCGAGGGATCGAGTAGTTCCCGTTGATAACCAGATCATGTTCCTCGGGTGGGGATCTGTTCTGGTAAGAATGGTTGTCTATGAACCTGGAACCGGTGTAATCTGTAAAAATCTCACCGTGGAAACTTAGGAGAAGTGAGCCGTCATTCCCTCACTGCACCTTAGTTTTCACAGGGGGGGGGGGGGTGGCTAAACTGGACGCTTTGGCAGAATCATAATATGATAATATTAAATTAAGAATCATATTAAAATTCGTAAAATGGTTACAAACTGACAATTCATAAGATCTGCGTAGAATTCTATATTCTAACCCGAAATTCATCTGTTTGACAGCTGCTATTTGACATTTATAGACTTCACTAAAGCAATTCATAATTTGTGGACCATTTTATAAATTTCCATACAAAACTGTCAAGCAGATGAATTGCGGGATATGGATTGTCTTCTTCTTCATCAGCCTATGATATTCCCACTGCTGGGACACAGGCCTTATCTCTGTGAGAGGGACTGGGCTATAAACCACCACGCGGGCCCAGTGCGTGTTGCTGGATGTCACATGTCTTCAAATTTTTGTTTCTAGGACATGCCGGTTTCCTCACGATGTTTTCCTTCACCGTTTTTGAGAGCAGTGGTGATGTAATTATTTACACAAAGTAAAACGCCTGCCTGGGTTCGAACCCACGACCTACAACTCGTAAGTCGGGGCCGTTACCACTGGGCCACTGCTCTCATAATTATGAATTTTACGCAGATCATATTATGAATTGTCAGTATGTGACCATTTTGCGAATTTTAATAAAAATAATAAACATTTTATTTCAGATAAAAATCATCCATTATTATGATTCATAATATTATGATTCTGCCAAAAGCGTCCATTTTAGGCACCCTGATCGGCCGGACCTAAAATTTCTTTACTTAATTTGTAGTTGCAGCGACGCCGACGATTGAGTAACGTTTGTTCCAGGGTATCAACGGCGCAGGAGGACAGGTGCTGCTGCAAAAAGTGACGCTCCCAGTCTACGACACAGCAGATTGCCAAGAGGTTTACGGAAGGTAAGATTCACCAACATTTGTTACGCTTTTCGCTACAACCGTATGAATCTTTTTACTGCGAGCCGAGATGAAATTATTCTCGTAGTAGGTACCTAACAGGTAGAGTAGGAACTACTGGTAACCCACTTTCTAGACAAAAAGAAAAATCTACCGTAAGCATCATAATTATGCTTATTGTCTGGTAAATGTAGATACTTAAACATAGACGTACCTACGCTGATTAGGTACCTACCTAATGTTTTTACTTATTTATTATGTTCACAGAGACTTGGTAACTCGTTCAAACTTCTGCGCAGGATTCATAACGATACCGAAAAACGTTTGTAACGTGAGTTTAAAAACTTGATTGGAAATAATTCGAACATTGTGTAGGTCTAGTCTACACTGCATTTTTGGGTCCGGCAGCCTAATTGATTATGTAATACACAATGGCAATGCATTGCAATTTGACAATTCACCTGGGGGCCTAAAATGGGCGCTTTGGCAGAATCTTATTATGATCTGTGTACAATTCTTAACCCGCAATTCATCTGTTTGACAGTTTTGTATGGAGTTTCGTAAAATGGTCCACAAAATAATTTATGAATTGCTCTTTAACATTAGACTTCAATCTAATGTTAAATAGCAGCAGCAGCTGTCAAACAGATGAATTGCGGGATGTATGAATTATACGCAGATCATATTATGATTCTGCCAAAGCGTCCATTTTAGGCCCCCAGTATTCATTGCGTTATTTTAAGTTTTCGAGTACCTACCGAGGATATTTTTTTTAACTTATGACAAAACTTATGAAGCTACGAGTACGACGCTACACGGCGTTACGGCTACGGCTGATTGATACTTTGACATAATTTATTATATTTTTGTGACATTAATGTGAAAATGTTACTACTGAATTAGTCTGTTTTTTTTTGTAATTCTAATGATTTGACATTTATATTTATTCGGTATCAATCGAATTTTTTGGAAATGAATATTATTTGCATGCCCATGAGACGGTAGAATATGGAGGACTACTTTTTAAGAAAACAACTATGTACGAATTACCCATGTTTGCAGAAATAAATGATTTGATTTGATTTACAAAGCAATAACTAGCCTAGATTATGAATTTTCTCTTAAATCCCTCGGTTTGCCAACCAAGTGTGTTATGCAATTGGGGTGATGTTAGCTTTTGGCGAACATTATAGCCGCAACGGGCAGCAGCGCAACCATAGATAAAATAAATTTTTAATATTGATATGAGTAGCGTTGCGGCGCGGCCCGCCCTCATCTGCTTTAGCCTAATACCTCCTAGATTTTTTTCTTGTAGTCATTCCACGTTCCTCTCATGCCTTTTGATACTACCATTCCCTTCCGTTCCTTTCAGCACGATGCCGGCGGCCCAGCAGTCATGGACGGTCTGTTGATCGGCGTGCTATCATTCTCGTCCAAACGCTGCGATCAGGCCGACCAGCCCGCCGTCTTCTCCACCGTGGGAGCTATCGCCAGCTGGCTCGACAAAATTGGCGAGAAGAAGAATAAGCCAAAGTGGGTACCTATAATTAGCATCACGAGGATTACTATTATGACGAATAACCACACAAAGGCCACATAGTTCCGGTACAGTCTTCCAGGTAGTGGTTTTCAGCGGTCCGCCGGCCGCTTTACCCAGCGTGACAGCAAAGACGGGGTTGTTTCCACGCGTATTAAGTATCTTTATACCCTCGAAGTGTCCTAACGGCTGGATGCTGGATGGATTTTAATATATGAGGTGTCTATCGACTCGTCTCGGTCGCGCGATGGTTAGAGCTTTTGTATTGTTTTGTATTATACCGTCATCAAAATGGTGGATTTTAGACGTCGTTTTTTTTTTGTCGGTACTTCACAGAGCTACCTTGAGCATGTGGGGTATCAAAATAAAGGGCTTGAGGAAACGATTATAAAAATACCTATAACACAAACAATTTAAAAAAACTCGACCGCAACTAAAAAGTTCAAAACAAGACCACGTTTCAAGGAGTAGGTACCTCACAGAGCTACCTTGAGCATGTGGGGTATCAAAATAAAGGGCTTGAGGAAACGATTATAAAAATATATAACACAAACAATTTGAAAAAACCCGACCGCAACTAAAAAGTTCAAAACAAGATCATGTTTCAAAGACTCTGATGCAGTTGGTGACATCAAATCAGCCGGTTGAATGTGAGTTTGTTTTGAGTGTTCATAACGGTCGGATTTTTTAAGTGAAAATTTCGTTAGCCGGGTTGAGAATGTGATGATACCATTGACTAATCTTAATTAAGACCATTAAGTGCCAATTTCACCAAACTGAACGCGATCAGGACATCTAAACCAAGTTCAAGGGCTGTCAGTGTCATTATTTTATTTGTAATATTGACACTGACAGCACTTGAACGTAGTTTAAGTGCTGATCGCGTTCAGTTTACATTGGTGAAATTCGCCCTTATTGTATGTACCATATTCTGACCTTAGATTATATAAATAATCTAAGATTTTGACAAATACATGATGATTGGTAGGATAAGATTTTTGGTAAGTAGAGGGGATTTCGGGGGGGTGGGTCGCGTCACCGACATGCTAATGTGACGTGTTGTGCCAGACTGGCGACACTTAGTGGCCTGTGTATAGATACACGAATATATTCACGAATAGATTGTATATATACTCGACTGTATCTGTGCTGTTCAAAGTTTTGTTTTCACTTCCAGTCTCAAAAACTGCCATTTTTTTTTACACTCACTCTTTTTTACTCATGAAGTAGATAGACTCTTACGAGCCTTAACCAATAAACATTCATCATGCATAAAATTATAAGATTGCACTATATTTTTTTCAAATTCGCCCTAGGAGCAGGCCAGTCAGTTTATGGACAATGCAGAATGGCCACAGGAATAACAAACGGTTACTACGGGTTAAGACGCTACATGGCTGTTTAAGGCGACGATAACAGACTTTTAATGATTTTATACTGAAGATCACGTCTAAACGAGCAGTGTTAATGATTTGAAAAAAATAACATATGTTAAATTAGAGCATTTTCTCAATAACTTAATATCTGAATATTTTAGATTATGATTAAATTACATATTGAAATTAATTTGGAAAGTTATGTCTAACGCGGATAAAAAACTGAGAATGGCGCAAAATCTACCAAGCGTATTTTTCTAAAACCTTCACCAATTTAAAGATAATTTAATTATGATCTTTTAGTATACGCGTTTTATTAAAATACCTTTTGTTTTGTGTTAATAAATTAATAATGCATCAAATTGGGGACAGCGCTCCTTGATGGGAGTCCTATTACTGGCTGAACGTACGACGCATTGCGTGAGCTCAGTACAGAACACGCGAGCTAACCACTCAAGGTCACTGGCATATATCTGAGTCTTAATTGATTCATGTTTGTTTAGAGTCGAGTGGGTAAGGTAGGTACTACGTAAGTTCCATAAAATGAACTAAACCTTTTTATTTTAATTCCAGGTCATTAATGCAGTGAAGATAATGAAAAATTTATAGACCAATTATACCTATTTTTAGCGACAATTAGATTTTTATTTCAGAAACACACACAGTATAGTAATACAGTCCTCATCAGTCAGTACCTTATAGTAGACAGTCGTTACGGGTCGTCAGAAGCCCGAAAGTGTGACTAGGCTTACTAAGGGGTATCGTATTACCCAGTAACTGGGTTGTGGAGGTCAGATAGGCAGTCGCTCCATGTAAAATACTGGTGTTCAACTGCATCCGGTTAGACTGGAAGCTGACCCCAACATGATGGTACTTAATACAGTCATAAAATCACCTGAAATGGTCACAATATACTTAATAAAACAATTTAAACGTTATACATAACATTTATATTTCACTAATACTGTACACACTCGCCACTATTCAAGAAAAGACCATTAGAATTCATTTTTAAAACTTTATATATTTTCTATTCAACATACAACATTGAATAACATACAATTTTAAGATTATAGGTACATTTTTTTTTATGTATTCGGACCTTCGAACGTATTTTGGAATGATACCGAGCTGATCTCTTAACACATAAGATTATTGAATGATTATTTTATAAATAGGGCGAAACCAAGCGATAATAGTATTTACAGCTAACGGCCAGGTGTTCCCGCGTGTTTTAACAGTAATACCCATTTCTGGTGACCAGTAATATTGGCGAGGTTTCACAGGCTAATTTCGACATTTGTTATCGAAATGGACTACAAAGTTTTACTGACAAAATCGATGTTTTTAATCACGATTGGCCTCGAATCGATTATTGATCGATTCTTGGCGCTCGTTTTTCTCGCGTGTTTGAAACTGCCGCGCCTAAGTGCCTATCAATTAACAGAAATACCATAACGATTGTAACAACTAGATTGGTGATCGCAAAATGTTTAATACGCGACAAACGGATATTACAACAAATATGCTTAGATGCGATAGTTGGTGTGCAATTCTGGCTTGATGTCATACACCAGGGCGAGAATATCCTTGATCACCTGCAAAAATCATAGAGGTATATTAGAATAAATATTTATTTGTTCCATTGTTATATACAGGGTCAAATTTAATTAGCTAGCGAAACTCCGTGGACGTGATGGGTAAAGATATCTAAATACGATAAAACTAAAAAAAGAAAGATTTTATGTTTTTTTTTTTCTGGTATCAATGACCACTGGCAGTGAAGTTACTAGAAGTAGTTAAGTTTGTTGTTTTATCGTGTTTAGTTATCGATACCCATCACATCTGTGAAGAATACCGGAGAAAAAACTGATTTTGAAACTCGTATTTCAAGTAACCAAAAGATAAATAGAAAGTAAGTAAAAGTTTCAGTCGACCCCAAACAAAAAACATTTTATTTTCGTTTTATCGTATAAATTTAGACATCGATACCCAACACGTCTGCGGAGTTTCGCTCGATAATTTAATTTGACCCTGTAGATGACCTTATTTTATCTGTAACTTGTTCTATGTATCTGGACAGCCAGTTTGTTTGCACGGTGGTCTCCAAACTACGTAGTTAGCCGTATCTTGGGGACCCGTTTTTGGCGACATTAAAAATAAACCACAGTGTTGGGTGGACATAGATCAAGTAGCTTATTAATATGCAGGTTGTTGTAGACAATGAAAAGTGATGAGTTGAATATAATAAAAGAAATTAAATGACTTCAAAAATAGAGGGTTTTTGTGTGGGATAATTTCCGACCTCCACACGGGCGAAGCCGCGGTAAAAATCTAGGAGAATAAAATAAATCAGAATACTCTTTCTCATGCACAGCATAATGAATTACAGATATGGATGTGGAAATTTTGCATAGGGTGATAAGACGTTGCATAGGGTCACAAAATGGGCATTTCGTCAACCTATGCAAGGTCTTATTGCTAAAAGCGATCTTTAAGGGGAGAACGAGAGAATACTGCAGGTAATCTGTGGTTTACCATTTACATAAATTATAAACAAGAACAAGTGAAAAAAAAACTTTCAAAAAAAAAATAACTTTAATTTCGGAAGTCGGTGTCTTTGTTTGACCACAATTTTAGTGTTTTTCCACCAACTTCCGAAATACATTAAAGTTATTTTTCTCTTTGTAGTGTTTTTTTTTTGAAGTTAATTGTTTTTTTTTTTTTTAAGTTTTTTAGTTAGGTGTGCCTATAAAATTTGAGGATTTTCCTAGACTTCCATGGGATCATCAGATTCTGACTTGGTGACAATGGGACCACCTGGAGAGCATACCCTTTTAGTCAAAAAAATATTTTTCAAAATCGGTCTACAATTTGCAGAGAAATCGGTGGACATACACATTAAAAAACAAACATTCAGACAACATATAACCTCTTCCTTTTTGGAAGTCGGTTAAAACAAGTGTACATACCGGCTCTTGGTCCTGCTTAACCTTATGGTTCATTTCTTCAATCTTGGTCTTTGTCTCAGCATCGATCTTAGCGGCAACGCCTTCCCGAGTACCCATGTGCTAAATACAGAACAATACGTTTTGGTTGAGGCTATGGACATTTCACGAGAAGATGACCCCCACTCTTGACACAAATGAGGGATTACATTATAGCCAAAAGAAAGGAACTGGAAAGTAATTTGCAAACTAGACTTAAGCCGATAAATACTTAAACATTACTCAGCACGTGTTTTGACTTGAATAATGTTTCTGTCTATAACATGCAATTGAAGTTTGATAGTTGTGCAAGAGTGACAGTACTAATGCTTAGCTGAAGTACATGCTAAGGAAGTCTTATGAGATCTAGGCGTCAGTATATTAATTTCCACTCTGGATAACTTTACTACGAAATTCAATTATCATTCTCCTCGTCTTTTTCATAACTATGTTCAGGACTTGGGGTTGATTTCAGTCCAACCTGATTCAGCTTATGATTAGCATTTTGAAAAAACAGTAAACAAATCATAGAAAGAGTTTTTGTAGATGAGATGTTCTTGATTAAAAATATGTTGTAACTTTTAACCAAGTTAAAATTTTTTACGATAGTTTCCTTTTTTATTAGGGTATGTTAAACTTTATCATTTATTCTTAACTACCTACTCTTCGTAGATGTAAATGCTTGAGCACAATTTTTTTGTTAGATTTATAATAATACTATAATATTTTGTAATCTGTCTATTGTAAAGAGCCCAAAAAGAGCGGTTCTATAAACGTCAACGAAATATAACGTTGCAAAATTGAAGAGTACAACTGTGACGTAGCATGACAACTGAAGTGCAATGTATTACGTTTAGTTGCTTACTTGACAGCTCTCTCGTCACGTGTTTTTTTTTTGTTTACCTTTATTTGACTACCTAAACCAACGGAGTATAGTTACTAATTACTTCCAACCATACAACTCGATACTCACGATAAACCGATTCAAGTTAAATGACAAAACAAACCTATTTTTTGACAACTTTAAAGCACAATTTTTTCTGATATTGTCTAATTGTGTTGTTCATAGCTACTACAAACTTTTATAAATATAACTTTAAATCTCATACTGTTGGCAACATCATATTATAATCAAACTGTTTATCTAATATTTTTAGATAGATAACAAGTTACCATTTATCAAATCTGTCTGAGTGAAATTTATAAAATTTGTTATGTTTGCTGAATAGAATACAATTCTATTCAGCTCTCTTCTTCAACTCGGTTCTTTTTTATAACTTGAAATAAAAAGTTCAATAGAACCTATTATTATAATATATGTCATAGTTATCTTGGCATGGTGACAACCAAAGAGAATTTAAGGTCTCTTTTACAGTTTATGCCTTACCTTTGCCTCAAACTCTTTGAACTGCCTCTCGCGTTCACTTCTGTACTTTTCAACCTCTTCTTGGGCCTCATCCTTGGCCTGCTTTAGGCGTTTTGCTTTCCCTGTAATACAAAATGATTAAATCAACTATAGGTCCATCCAACAGTAATATGTGACCAGCCGATGACAGTTAACTGTCATCATGTCGTCAGCTGATCACATGTATGGCATTAACATGTAAAATATGAACTGTAACACAATTAAACACCTTTCTTTGGTATTTGTAATATCAAGGTTTTGGACTTATATTTCTGATAGTCATAAAGGACCTATACGCAAACATTAGTCTGTAATATTAAGCTTAACACTTTGCGGGATGGTACTGACTTTTTCAAATTATGCGATAAGACAGTAAAATTGCCCATACAAGTTACAACCACTGCTATATCCATACTGCCCTAGAGCAATACTACAGAATAATGATAAATAATGATGTGATACGACAGTAAAAACGGTTATCCTTGTTCATCTATACGAAATTTCGCTGTAATGCCCGTACCTCACTTCAGATGAGTTTAAAATTGTACGGTGGTGCCCCTACTATCATTTTTCAACTTGAAACAATCTACTGCTAATACAGTGCGTCCTGCAACGTGTTAAATAATAATGAAAGATGCTTCTCTTTAATGAGAGAATTAAAGTAACTAGCAGTAACTTCAAACTCTAATGTAACACTGAACTGTCAGAAAATCATACCTCTGAGACATCTAAAACTATTTACGTATGAAGTACCTACTTACATACCAAAAATTTTGACTTACATAAGGCTATTCACAGGTTCTGAAGGAACATGATGATGTCATAGGGTATTTTGGAGAAACAAGATTTTAATGAATTACAGAGGCTGCAGTCTTGATAATTGCATGGTAAGAATAAATTTCTTGTTGTTCAATGATCTTCAAAATTCTGAAGTTGGTAGATGGGCGATTAAGATAAATGCTAGTTATGACTATTTCAAATAATCTATAATCTTTCATTTCCAAAAATACTGCAGTAACAACCCTGTGACCGACGTTAGTCCTAAAATGTCTACTAAATTAGCAAACACGATGACCTAAGAGACAGTAAAGGTACTGAGATGCTGTTATCAATCGATTCAGTACTCAAGCCGCGGGTGGAACGGAAAAAATCATGTGATCACGCCCTGAAAGAATACCCACTGCATAAAAATCGTGATTACATCAAGATTCCTCCAAATAGAACCTAATTTGAGCATGGAAACGAGAATTGATGATTGAACATGGCAACTACATCTACAGTGGAAAGGTACAAACAAGGCTAAATTGTAAAATACGCAGTACTATAAAAATAACTTACGCTTCCTCGCCTCTGAGACCTTTTCGGCAGCCCGCTTTTCAGCTGCCAACAATTGTTGGATTCCCTGTGTCTGACTCGCCATTTCTGATATACACAAAAACTATGTCAAGCGAGAATCAAGACCGAGACACAAATCAATAGGCGCAGTAGATGGTCGTGACGAAAGTCATATGATTACTTTAGTTCCACCATGTTGTCACGATTGGCGCTATCAGCAACTCGTGCTTCTGTATTTCTGCGAGGAACGGAACAATTTCTGTTTGACGACTAGAAATCTTATAATTGAATAGAAAGTTAAGTTTTAATATGTCTTGCTATTAGAAATGGTTATTAAATAAAGTTTTAAAAACAATCAACTAGTAACTTATTTTATTTTTATTTAAAATATACAAAATCATAAAATGTTTCGTGAATTTACTAACGTAATCTGAAACGTTTCAAACAGTAAGTAATTGCTTACGAAATAGATGGCAGTGTAGAGCATAAAATATTGTTTAATTTATATTTTGTGTGATTTCAAATGGTTACTGATTTATTGATTTTCAACTCTGTTTTCAATTATAAATTAATTTGAATCCTATTATTTTAAAACCATGTTATTTATTACCAAATCTCGTCACTCCTGTCATATTTTGTCTGTGGTAATAAGTTTAATATTTCGCGGCAAATTCAAAATGGTTCAATTTTACTTTTTTTTTTTTTTTTTCCTTCTGGCTTCGCACGGTTTGTGCATTTAGCCAATGTTACGTTTTAGTTCTTGTATAGTATTGATGAAATGAATTATAAATGCACGATGATGATATCCTCGCCCACTCCCCTTGAGTTTCAGTAAAGATGTGGCACTTTACTGAGACCTCACGCGACTTCTTGAGAGAACTTGAAGCGAAGTTGCACTGTTTTGTTTCATTTGCCTACACTAATGCACGTTCACAAACACTTAATGGTTAATAATCCACCATTATTACACATTAATATTCGGCTAAACACAAATTTTGGAAAATTAAACAAACTGCTGAACATGACGCTTCACTTTCCCGCCAAGAAGTCCTCAATTTTACTTACAAACTTTTACAAGCTGTCAATGTAGTTTTTTTTATATTTTTGTTCACCCAATAGTAGTTGGACTAGTGGGTTTTGTGTCGGGCCAAAATTATGATCCTTGTTCAAGCATTGATTTTTTATCTACATCATTTTGCTCCGTAAAATATATTCGTACACACGGCTACACATCAAGCTAAACATAACCAGTTTAGGCTGATCTCGCATTGTATAAGATTTTCGAACAATGGGAGGCCAGCTTATACTAGAAATGTATAGCTTGATGTGTAGCCGTGTGTACAACAAACAACAAAATTAAATAGGTAACAAAAGTTGACCGAGGGCTTCGCTGATAGCTCTGTCTCTCTTTTCGCACCGTGTTCGAACGAGATAAAACATTAGTTCAGTGCGAGAACAAACGATTGGAGTTTCACTGAAATCGCATAGCACTATGTTCATCGACGTATTTGTTCGCTTCACGTTGACTAAATTGCAGTGCGAAAGCAGTGATGAATGATGAATAAACACGGGTTATTTACTTTGATCAACACCAAAGTACAGAGTCCGCGCCCCCCGCGTTAGTAAACGTCACTGTTTTCTTTATCATTTCGGAAGCAAACTTAACGTAGTATGGCCGTCGTCTGGAAGTATTCACAGTTTTACTTCCACAAAGAATACGCGATAAACATTGCGCAGAGCGAATTAAGAAAGACATTTTTAAATAAATTCTTTACGCGAGTGAGATAAACATTGTTGAACAAGTGATAAACCGCGGAATTAAATAACGCTAAACTAATCGACCTCTTTTACAGTCTAATTTTATTCGGTTTTCTTCTAAAATTTTGACAAAATGTGGTTAGTTAGCCAGCCCAATTCTGTGATTTTGGAAGTCAAAGTGGAACCCAATGCAATTGGACAGGACTGCCTTGAAAAGGTAAGAATGCATAACGATTACAACATTATTTTTAATATTTACTGCGACTTTTATGCGTTTATTTTCAGAGCTTCAGTTGCTTACAAAGTAAATAACAACTTTTTCTTAATGTTATCAACAACATTTCAGGGTGTGAACAAAGGAATAGCAATAAGCAACGAACAAACAAACCAAAAATGAATTAGGAACAGCATGTTTTGCGCACGTAACGTGATTGTTTTAATAAATAACATATGGATCAATTTCCCAATTACCTATTATAATTCCAATTATACCCAGATAGTAAGAACATTATTGGTTTCTTAACTAATTCAACATAATTATTGTTAAAAAACAAAAGCATTGTTCAAGACACGTTTGCTAGGCGACGGCCGACGTCAGTTTACCTTGCGGACTTTGGACCCGGCAAATGGCAGTCTACACGTTTTACCTTCGTGTTAGCTACGAAAATGCAATAAACGTATCATATTCATTGTTAATATTATCGTTCTAATTTTTATTTCAAAATGCTCAAGGTGTTAAGGTGGTCATGGTGTATTAGAAAACAAGTACCTAGGTAAATTTCGTGTTTCTTTTTTTAGCGTATTCCTTAAATCTTTTGTTTGGTTTGTCGCCAGAAAGTATAAAGGCTTCTACATACCGGGGCGACTTGTCGCGCGACGCGACGCGACACAAAGGCACCGCTCGTCCCGCGACACGCGTGGGCTTTGTGCCGTGTCGCGTCGCGCGACAAGTCGCGCTGGTATGTAGAAGCCTTGAGACGTTTCTTTATCTGACAACTGCTGGCTGGTTTCCAGCCAATAAATTCGATGCATTTTGAATTTAGGGCAATCCTCATGAATGTTTTGGTGATTCAACTCAGGCAAAGGAAATCTGCAAAATGCCGCAATAGTTCATAGCAACAAGCTGAAAACAGACTTGTAAAGGTTTCTACAGACCAGCGCGACTCTCGAAGCGACACAAAGGCACCACTCGTCGCGCGACACGCGGGGCCTTTGTGTCGCGCCAGTATGTCGAAGCCTTAACGATTGCACAATCTGATTTATGTCTATGTCTGGAACTGATAGTTTGCACAGGTCTTTTGTTCATATTTTCAATGAGATTAATGTTGGACAAAAACAGCCTTGGACTCGGTACCGACCTACCTATTTAAAGAAGAGTCCTCATTCGACTTCATCTCATAAAACTATGGAAGGCTAGTAAGGCTACTTACATACTGAACAAGTACCTAATAAGATAGGTAGGTACCTACCTAGGTCGGTACTAAAACTACTTTAGAAGTCTAAAAGTACCTACGCAGGAAATGTAGTTACCTACAGGCTAATAGGTAGCTGCAGTTTGTTCCTACGAGCTCCCTCATCGGGAGCACAGCTCGGATTCGAGCATTACATCAGTGTGTGAGGAGAACCAATGCTAAATTTCTAATGGCATTAGCATAAGCATTGGTTCTCCTCAAAATAGAATCTAAGATTATTATGTTACAGGAGAATGCTCCCGGTGAAAGAGCGGAGTGCCTTTAAAAACGAAAAATAATATTTGTCACAAAAAAAAAACGTGCGTACGAAAACATAATAAAGGCTTCTACATACCAGCGCGACTTGTCGCGCGACGCGACACGGCACAAAGGCCCCGCGTTTTGCGGGACGAGCATTGCCTTTGTGTCGCGTCGCGTCGCGCCACAAGTCGCCCCGGTATGTAGAAGCCTTTATACTTCATAAAAGCGAGCTTGCTTACTTGCTTTACTATAAGCTAGGTATCAAACTGAGAATTCAATTCCTGTTAATAGATAGGTACCTATACTTAAGTACTTATTATGTTTACGAGTTCAATTTACGCCTTCTTGATAAATAATTTGCAATTTGTGCGGAGTATCCTAAAATTCACGGGATTTACATTGTGACTTGGCTTATTAGGTTAGACAACGAGCAAATAAATTAATTATGGCTTTTATGAATATTATTATGTATAAATAATACATACATAGATAGGTAGGTACCTACTGTACAATACTCTGCCATCCACTCGTGAGTCTCGTCACGTAAGAAACTTACTCATACTTATTAATATAACAGTGGATTGTAAGAGCACTGACCTACAATTTTAAACAAGTTAAAAGGAATGAAGATTGTCGTCATCGATCAGTTAATTGATACCTATCTTGTTAAAGGTAAAAATTGCCCTAAAATTAGTTCTTCACAGAGACTGTCCCAAGTCCCAACCGTAGATCAATCATGAACAGATTTTTAAATACAAGATTATTTGTATCTAAGTTCGTTCAAGTCTTACCACTTTAATCCTTTTGTTATCTACCTACATCTTTCCACCTTCAATAAAATGATAATCAACGGTAACTGCAATTACAATAAATAATGTAGATACTTACCTAATTAGCGTAGGTAACTACTTACTTAGGTATACCTAATTTTACATGCAATTTCCGTTTTTTATAATCATGACGAAACATAATCTTTCATTACTAAAGCCTCATGTAAAATAGATCGGAACCCGATAACTGTACACATGCAGGCAGATAACCCACGATGAAGTAAAAAGATGGCTCAATCAAATATCTCCAAACAAATCAACGACTCGTTACACGTTATTCACGCGGTTACACCGGTGATTGTGGGCTCGGGTCCAAAGTCCACTGTTTGAACAACAGCTGTGAACTCTCTACCGTGCGCGGACGCACGTGCACGAGGCGTGATTCCAATGTAAAAACTCAATTTCAGCCTTGTGTTGTTGAGATAGAAGTCTTTTTTCAGTGTACTGTCTTAACTTTTCACGTGACGAATTAGATTCTGCTTTTATAGTTGAATTTAATCTATGAACCTTTGGACTCTCAATGTAGAGGGTATTATGTGTGTAAATTGTCCAGACTATGGGTCAATTGCACAGATCAAATTTATAATAACTGAAAATACCCAAATGTTTTGTTGAAATTTTCTTGCAAAGACGCTGATTCTGTGAGCAATGAAGATTGTTTATAGAAAGTAATCAGTGCAGGCCCACAGCAGTGTTACATGAATCACAGTAAACCACAATACCAATAATTGGTATTGTGGTTAGGTTAGGTTAGGTTAAAATAAAAAAATTAAAAAAAAATTAAAATCAAATTGAACTGTAAGTTTTCAACAAAAATCATGTCATGCGGAACTGTACTTTATATCTGCTGTCCTAAAGTTTGTAACTCCCTGTAACATAAAAAGAACCGTTTAACAGAAACATCGGGTACAAACTCCAACAGTTATATTTAACTTTGTCTCACCACGTGGTAGCTTTACTATTACTCACTAAAGAGGTTAATTGGATCATCTGTTTTTTTTTAAATGAACTAGGTAGGTACTTTTAAATAAGAGTTTATGTAATGATCAATATATTTAATAGGTTGTTTCAGAATTCAGAAGGCAGTTACGATATAATAGCCTAGCAAAATTGCCCTGTTCAGTACACCAAAAACCTCAATTGTTTAGCCGTATCCAAACAAGATCAAGATTACTTTTTGTGAGTTTAATAAAACATTATTTTTGGACATTGTTCTAATGAGGGCGCTTCAAGGTATTACCTTGAAGAGCCCTCAAAAAAAGATTGATAAAAAAGATACCTACATTATAAGATTCGACGTAAAATTTTAGATTACATAAAACCAACACAAAGTTGCAATCTGGCTAAAAGCCATAAAGGTTACGATCACAATGAAGTGAGTATCTTGTCTTGCCATCATCTCCTGCAGACCAAATTAAAAGCAAAAAATATAGGTAGGTACACTAGGTACCAGTAGTCGCTGAAAGACTATTGTGCTCGAAAAAATTGCATAGATTGCTTTGGCATAAACTCACGTTTAAAAACTCGTGTTTTAGAAAATCGTCTAATTCGAAGAACAACAATATAAAGACATCATCATCAACTAAATTCTGCAAAAGGGTGTTTTTTCGCAATTCAATCAACTTGAAAAACTACGTTCTAGTTTGTTTTGCTAATTACTGATCTAAGAATCAGGTTGACGAATAACAATTAAAAGTTACTTTTTGTGATGGTGTTAGCAACATTACAAAATTTTGCACTTCGCAATCATCAAAACTCAAATTGGCCTACTTAGCTTTAACGACTCATTTCAACCAACAATTTAGAACAAATAGTTGGCGCAAACGTTTTGCTTCCAATGTTGAACTTTCCAATTGGTACGGTGGACTTTGTTCCCTGACGTCATCAACGGCCTCCGTTGTGTTACAGTCTCATTGTTTGTCACAATATCCTTCGAGTAGTTTGTTTCCCTGGTGATGTTATTGCTTTACCTACATGGCTTACACTAAGCACTGTTCGTATATTATTTCTGTTATTATTGGAGACTTGTCCTGGGTTGTCTCTTGCTTTCACTTCAATCACGGACAAAAAACCGCTTTCGTAAGACACCAATCTTGTTTTATGGAGGAAATTGTTGTTTCATCAAGTCATCCTCTCATTACTAATTCTGTAAATCATTATTTGCTTCCAAAAATGTAATTCCAAGACATGCGATATCTTTCAAGACTGAGCATTTCGTTCTTCATTGTTTAGAACGTAATGTATTCCAATATTTCAATTATTGCGGGCGTGTATCTTTGTTCGACTACAAAGGTATGATTAATTGATTAATTGCCCCGAGACGAATACAGACCGAACATTATGATCCTAAAACAATGCTCCATAGCCCGATGTACCGTCACGTGACTCTTTAATAAAATAGGTACTTACATTATTTATAGTCATCGCAAATACAGACACCTGTCAAGTTTAATATTACTATTAGACTCAAAATTCAAATAGCCTTTTATTCCACATACCTACATTTTTATCACATCCTAACTAAAAACATTCGCTACATCTGTTTAGCAATCGTTTATTTCATCCAGACCCCAGATGTGGCAAGGATACATTTACATTATTCCATCTATGTGCATCTGGTTAAAACCCATTACACGATCCAGGCCACATTGTTGGTTCTGAAGCGTTGGAAGAATCATGAAATGCAATTTGAACTTTGCACTAAAGTTGTAAGTTGAAAACCTAATAGGGATTTACAGGATGAATCACAAGCACAATTCTCTTTCCAAGAAAACGTCAGAGCAAACCCACTGATTGTAGAGCATTAGCACCGGCAAAAATAAGGTCGTTTGAGTATGCGAAGATAATAGCAATGTGAGCCAAGGTTTGCAATCACGGCGGCGCAACGTGCACCCGTTTGCTGCTACGATGTTAATTAGCTGACCTTAAGATTTAATAAACGTAGCTGGAATTCAGGTTCTAAGGTATAGGAAAATTACTTGATGGTAATAAAAAGATTATAATTGCAAATGTGTCGCTTGTAGCTGACAAAGTAGCCATTGATCCTAACGTAAATGTTTAATAAGTATAAGGATTTTATATTTCGGCAATCCCGTATTGTATTCTTGAACACTTCTTTATGAACTGCTGCGTGAACTTCTGTGTTAGTTGTTCATCTTCACCAAGTTCCAAAGTTGTAAACTATAAGATGTTAAATGTCAGGGAATCTTTACGTAACAAAATGTTGAAAGTCACGCTTGATAATACTTAAGTTCAATATCCAATAATAATCATAATTAAGCACATTACCTAGGTGAAATGTATTGAGTACACGATTGGTACCGAAGTGCAACGATTAGATCTAAATGGGACGATCCTTTTCATAGATACTTCAGGTTTTTGAAAACAAAATTGTTTTGACTGATTAGAGCTGTTTAATCAGTGCGTATTTAGTTGCTTAGTATTTATGTTTTTGAAAAACTTCTGTAAGTATGTACCTAATCGCTTTAAAGGATTAGAAAAACATCGTTCGATTTTAAGTCGATCAGTTATTTAACTACGCACTAATTTAAAATTTTGCTTACTTATCTAGGTAAAGTGTGTGTGGTGATGTCATCAATCAAATATTCGAATATTACGTCTTACGTCACCATTATAATCCGGTAATCTTAAATTCAATACACGATGAGAATTAATAACCTATATGTCACACCAAACTCTAAATACCGATTTACTTCTACTCGCATACGGCAGATATTTCAGTAGGCTAACCGACTCGTGGGAAAGCCCTTCGAATGAAACATTCTTAGTAAATCTGATGACGTGCGCACTTAAGATTGTTTATTCAGTTCCTGGTCAAAGTTCCATAATTTGATCGTTCGCTTCCTCATTATCTTCATCAAGTAGGTAATTTATTACAATTCTCACCAGCACCCTAATTGCGTAACACAGTTTGAATCAGAATCGGAATAATTTTGAAGTATATTGCTAATCCATTGATTCATAGGTTAGAAAAAATTGTCTGCTAAACAAAGTAAGTAACGCAATGAATGTTGTTCAACTGTCAAATTGAAACCGATTCCTACTGATAGTGTGTTACGCAATTAGCCCGCTGCTTTAATGATAGTAAGATAGTGCTTGAAAAACCCAACTGATTCACATACTTACTTAGCAATTTGCAAGTGACAGTGCGTGACAATGTTGTGAAGTCCAACTTGATTGAGCTAATTATAGTATAAATATGCATCAGAGCATAAATTGTAATTGAAAATAATAATGCATTTAATAAAGTAATAACGTGCCCATTAATGTACTCAAAACATGTTTTTAATGGTCACATAAATAGATATTCCTTCCCCACATGCCACTTAGCTTATCAGTTCTAAACAAAACTAGACAGTAAATATAAAATATTGGCATACTATTGCCGTTATTAATAATTACAAAGTAACTAAGAGATAATAAACGTCACTAAACATGAAACAATTTACGTTGACCCCTGATAGCCTTACTTCCGAAGATCACTGAGAAGTTAGCTGGTAATTTATTATTACCTACTGCAGATAATGTTTGCACGGCTGATGTAAACTAACTTTTTTATATCGATTACATATTACTTCAGATAACAATTGGTATAGATAATAGAGATCAAAAGGCTATCGCAAAAATATCATGACTCTGAAAGAAAGATTGCAAATTTTGTATACTGTTTTGATACTTACGTCAGCTAGCTTTTGATACTTGTCTGATAGGCACGACAATTAAGTTACACTTTAAGATAAGGTACACGTTTTGGAATTATATAAAATAGTTTGAAAAAATTTATAAGTATTTCCTTATCGAACATAGTTCATTTTCCACCAAGCCTTCAATACTACTGTAAGCTTGATCTTTCGATTTTCTACCCATTTATGTTAAGGGCTTCTCTAACGACATCTACACAACCATGCCAAGGATTTTCCCTATCTATGTAATACTATGATAGATTTGACTAAATGATCAGTCCGACCTTACCAATCGTATTATTTTTCCACGATTGTACTATTATACTAGGGTGTTTCCACAGAATTAATATGTAGATTCAGGGTTAAGATATCCAATAAACTCTTCGTATTTGCTCGGTTTTGTTTAAACATACAATTTTTATGTTTGTTTACGTTATAATATATCCATCTTCAACACTTTCCAATCTTCCTCCAAATTACTTCTAAATATACTTTAAAACTGGTTTTGGGTATAATGTTTGATAGGCGAAGCTAACGGTGTAGTATGGATAACCTTCAAAAGTTATTTCATTTAAATGTGGGCACTTCATTTTATAAACATTATTCAAGCCTAGGTCTACTAGCAGCAGGTTTTGATCAGTTCGAAGCGGCAACCACTTCAAATGCATCATATGCTTCAAATGCAGAAATTCGAAATTATTTACGTCGAAAATATGACAAGTCAGATACTTATTAATTTATCCAAAAAATAAATTTAAACTACAAGCAAAATGAAGACGAAACTATTTATTCATTAGGAATCATTTTCAAATTTAAGATTGTTCTTGACTTGCAACTAATTTATTCACGTCCGATCTTTATCTGCGCCTGGATACCAGTACTAAATGGGTTATTTATTACGCCCTGTATTAATAACTAATCCGATCATAATCAGTCTGTGTACATACTTAATCTTCGAATCAATAAAATTATCGTTCATTGCTTGTAGATAAAAACCGGATCTCATGCCTATTTACAAAGTCATTTTAAAGTCATGACTTTAGAGGGCAAAGGTCTAGGCCTACAGATAATGAGATAACTTATCAAGTGTACAAAAAAAATATGTTCACTGAACTCCTTTATCACCAAAAAAAATTGAGATCAGAATTGAACGATAACCTAGAATTAGAATGATTGTTCTCTAGGACTGTAAAGATTTAACGAAGCTTATGATAATTTTGTGTACGTCAAACGTTGCGTTTGTATGTGAGCACGTGGTGATCGCGAGCAGTTTCCACCTCGGTAACGTCCGTAGGCGAACCGGTGAGCTAGTGGGGATGGGGAGTGCATATGTGATCGTCACTGCGTACAAATCAAGCATTATTCATATTGTCATGATAATTCCTTAGCCATTTCAGTAAAAAATATTGAAACTGTAGATAGACAAAAGTGATAGGATAGATACGCCCGCGATTAAGTAATTATGACAAATGCTCGATTTTTTACTTTTTGCATTTCCTGTGCGTGTCCCAAATAAAATGTTTTGCTTTTAAGTATTTGAGTACTATAAAAGTCCAATTTTTGGCAAAATCCCATCTGCAAATTCGAGCGACTATCACACATAAACAGCGTGAACTGAATTTAACAGATGTACTTAGTTCAAGAACGAATTTCACAAAACGTTGAAAACTTCACAATAAAATATCTAGAACTGTTTTATCCATCAATTAAACAAAATGTAGTATTAAAACTTACAACCTCATTGGAAAAGTTCAAAAGGCGCAACGTGGTCGCAGGACTCGCAGGTCGCAGGCAAGTGGGTCGACCACTTGAACTCGGATGTTTAAATGTTTACCGAAGAAACTATGTATAAACTTGTCACTAAACGTGTAACTTTTTATTATTATTTTCGAAGAGTATTTTTTCTTCTCAGCACTTGGCTGGTTTTTGCAACATTTACGGACCGAAGCAAAGTAAATGCAGCGTGTGGTGTGTAGTGTTTTATGATAATGATGTGTTGTGTGAGGACCTATTTCGTTTTCATCTATTTGCATGAACTTCCTGACTATTCGACATGTATTTAAAATTGCAGCTTTTTGTAGGGTGATAGGTATAGGTTTCTTTTAGATTTAGTAATTTAAGGCTATGGAGAAGGTGATTCGGGATGACGCCTGTTGTAGAGAGGACAGAGGACTATAGGGATCACATAAACTTTTTGTTGGCGCCATATTCTTATCAGACAGCTGTGCTGCTGGGGAGTTTGTTGCGCCACTTCTTCTTCCCAGCTAAAGCACTAGGAAGTGGTGAACGGGGGGCGTTTTTGGGGGACTGTCTCATGTAATTTTTGACGTTCGAAAAGTGCTGATTCTGAGCCTAGTTTGAAAAAATGACTTTTGATTTTGATTTATTATTATTATTATTTGTAATAATTGTATTTGTCCACCGGTGGGACAGGAAAGATAATTTTGACATGGTGTTTTAACGGGATAGAAGTCCTATTAAGCGGTTGTTGTCGCCAAATTAAACCCCTCAAAGGTTTAACTCCCGGTTTAACTCAAAAATCATAAGATGGATCTAAGAAAAAACCACTCTACATACCGTTTCCTAGTAAATCATTACAACGCAATATATCCGCCGACTGAAGTGACCGTCATTATTATTAAAATATGGTATTGAAGCAGCTTTAAATCGCTGCCCCAAGCTAAACAAGAACCAATTTGGCATACGACTGGTCTAACACGCAACCGCAAGACAAGAAGCAGCGAATTATACACAGTCCTAGCTGGAATTTGTAATTAGTTAACAGCTAAGCACTTTACAATAAGTGTACAGCAAGACTCAGCATCATCAATTCTTCGAATTCTGAAGGATCTTCGGAACATTTTGCTAATCTACTTCAAATACAAGCCAATAATGATCCCACCGATTGGTTCTCAACCTCTCAATATGTAGCCACGCCCAACTTTTTTTCTTCAACACTGTCTTGTCGTTGTCCTTGTCACGTGCTTAAAATAGACACTCATTAGGATAATGACGTCTTCAGCATTTGTTTCAGGACTAGTAGCTATGAATAATTACCGTTTCAATAGGTCATCAGAAAGTTATTATAGTCTTTTCAGAAAACTGCATCCTGAAAAAAAGGATTTAGTGGTCCATATTCATTTGCGATGGACACAAATACGAGCTTGTGACTATTAAAGACTTTTCTGTAAGATTGCTAAATATGTGTCGGTCTTATTGCATCACACATTGGCAATGCAAGCTGCTCGTATACTAATGCATTTTATATGCCAATAGAATCTTTGATATTCTTAGATTTTGAGGTTCCAGATTCGCCGACATAAAGTCAGTTTCGGTTTTTTACTTGAACCTTCGATCATTGTAGACAAGCGCCAGATAGTAAATCAAATGTATGTTCTGCGAAGTGACATAATTCGACTGAAGTGTTGTGTCTATTTGGACGGGCCAGTCATTCAGAACCTTGTGCTGAATTTCAGGAACAACGCGAGACTAAAGTACAATGTTGTACCGTCTCGTTTTTGGTTACGTGGGAGATCCCACGACGCGTCAGCTTCACGTTCAGGCCGCGTGCTTCGTTGGAACTCGTCCAAAGTTTCTGGTAAACTCAGTGATTGAACTTGAGAGATCTGTTCTCAGTTTATGTTGTATGCGGAAAAATGTTTACACAGTACTTCTTTCTGTGGGGTATTGGAGGTGAGCGGTGATTGAATGTAGTAGTTAGTTTCGGTAGTCTGTCTGCACTTTCTGGAAGTTCTTTTTAAAGGTTAAATGGAGCGAAAGTACATTAATCTCATTTATAATTTTTAACTAACTTGGCAAATGTGGAACATGTTTCCCTTCTATTCTTGTATTAAGATCATTTGTCTCCGTATCCATAGACTGAACAAATTGAACATATTCCACCGTAGTAACAGCCGTGTGAGTTATAATTTCGGACCAATGAAACATAATTTTAAAAATAAAACTCCGCTGACAGGGATTCGATGGAAAATATTTGAATATTGGCGCCACTCCAAAATATTTTTCCCTATTCGGTGTTGCCCGCTTAGTCAGATTTTTTAACCTTCTATTAATAATAAGTAGATGGTTATGCGCTGTCGATAGGTCAAATAAGTTTTTTGTTAAAAAAAAAACGAATCGCTTTGTTTGGCTTTATATTTAAGCCAGATACCGATACCGTCAGTAATTGTTTAGAAATGTGTAAAGTTGACAATCAGAATTCGGCTCCTATTTTCAAAATAATAGTACGAAGTCAACGTAAATAAAGAGTAGGTAACACGTATATTTAAATTCGTAAAACATATCACATTCAGCCTACTTTCTGTCTGGCAAAGAACTTTTTGTGTGTCAAATTATCTAACACTTTAATTGCATCTTCCCACTTTTCAGAGAATTTTTAAACACCCTTATCTCATACATCTCACAGAATGACAGAAGTATAATTATTATTTGAAGACTTCAGTGAAGGTGACCCGATTTATAAGATCGCCCGTTTTTGTAGCACCTATGTAATCCATTATGAATTTATGACGTACCGTGTTCGTACCTAGCAACCGGTTGTGGCCCGTTCAAAGATCGGACTTTAACCGCCAGAGGCTACTCAAGAGGCAAGATGGACATTAAGGATAATGTTAAAAAGTTTTACGTGGGATTCTCTAACAAGTAGGTACTACCTACCTTGTTTGTTTGACAAGATAATGGTTTTTAGTAAAAAAAACTCTTATTCTTTAGCAGTACAGTACTATTATTTTTCCAGTATCACACATTGAACGCAGCTTAGATTTGGTAACAACTAAAATAAAGACGCAAAACCAGAGTTTATTTTGTTAAAGATAAATAAATCCAATGAAGCATCAAAACGGTAATCGCTCTTGCTTGCAATATTTTCGCAAATTCACTTGTATCGCTCGTTGCTACCCGGTTTATATTGATAACTTCTATCTTGTGACGTCACGTAAATAGGGATTATGTATCAGCGAAAATAAATAGAAATGTAAGGATTTTGGTATCTAAAGATTATTGAACTAAATTTTTTTTGGAGTGCGTTGTGCGCAGTTACCAATGTCGAATATTATTGCGCGTTTGATTCTTTACTATTGACGGGTGTCGTGCTAGCTGCTTGTAGTTTTAGTTATAAAATTCACTTCGTTGTTTACATCAGCTCTAAAATCCTTCATTTATGGATTTTAGAGCTGATGAAGATTTTATTTTTTACCTTATAAAAATAAAATTTATGATATTATAATTTTACATATTTTTCTGTGCTCTTAAAAATCCTTTGTTTCACTGCTTTGTTATTGATAGTCTATTTTTACATTTGTTTTGATGTTTGACTTAAACGACATATTTGCACAATAACGATAAAAGTTATCTGATTCTTTTATTACCTGTCTGTTTTCATGATGCCAAGGTGCTACAGCTATCATAGTAGCAAAGCCATATTTTACACACAAAGCAAAATAAAATTATACATTCTTATTTTTTTTCTATAATTAAATTCCAAACGAGTAACTGTCTGAATTCAAAATGGATTTGCTTATTTAAACAGGAGCGTGAACGAAACGTAACAGTTGTAGACGTACTCTTAACTTGCAAGTGCGGCAATTATGTGTGGGTAGGTACTTCCTAATTAAACCGGTTTATCTAACAGAAAACAAACCAACTATGTAGGAAGGAGCTGAGAAATCGGTGTTACGTGTAATAATTTGAATGGAATATAGAATAAAATGTGACTTCAACATGGCCGACGTGTTTTGCGCGCAATATACACGATCGCCGTTGAGGACGGCTATAAAATGCGTAATCTATGCACGCCTATTAAGTAGGTAAATGTTGAAGTAACTCGGGCGGTGTGTGTGGCTCGGACTTACTTTGTATTTTGAGCATTATAAATAGGTTGTAGATACAAGTTATTTTTGTTCAGCTCTTTTTTTTTTTTTTTGAAACGTTGCCCCATACACAAACAGCCAGACCCGGAACAACTACTTGCAGGTCATACAAATATTTGTTCCGTGCGGGAATCGAACCCGCGACACGCAGCGCAGCAGTCAATCACTTAACCACTGCGCCAACCGTGCCCCCCCGCAACCCCTGCAACCTCTTGATAGCAAGCTCCTGAAATTACCGAAAATTCCACGAATAAAGCGTAACCGAAATCGCAACTAAGAACTTCAAACAGTTACACCAAATTACAGAGTATTTAATATTATATAAACGATTTACCCAACACGTGGGATATTAAGTCGTGGGATGTTTCGCATATCACTAGTACTGAATGACATTGATTGCCAACTCATTTACATACCAACACTACTGAAACTTGAAATGTTAAAAGTTCATTCAAAGAAATTGAGTGAACAGAATTAATAAAAATCAAAAAGAAGAAAATTTATCTCCGGATAGGCGATCATAAAAACCCCTAAATAAAGTAAAACTACATCTGGCTAGATATAAAAGAAGTTACTGGCGCCAATGCTACATTTTTTCGTGTTTCACGTTTCACGTCTCTGTTAGAATGCATGCATCATAGCTAAAAATAATGTGCAACGCACGTATAAAAATGACCCTTTAACATTGAAAATCAACTAGTTTGAAGCGTTTTGTTTAAAATCCGGCTTATTATTAAAAAGGCAAATATAAGTATTTCCAGAGACGACATAATTTATAACATAAAGCTTCTAATTCTAAAATGGATAAACAAACATAATATAATGTAGCTATACCTAACATTACATGAAAGTCATGAAACTGCAAAATGGTACATAGGTATAAAGTATCTTGAAATGCAGCTACAAGTTTCCTATACAGCAATCTGTTTTTCTTTCATTCTATCAACTTTTGATTTGATAAGGATGGCAAGTGGCTAATATCCCTTCAGCTATTACACCGTATAGCATTTTTGCCAACTACGAAGGACTTGTATTTGACTACTGGAAGAGTTGTTTGTTGAAGGTTTCGAAAGTTAACAGTTTCGCGAAGGATAATATTTTATTAACATATTACGACAAAGGTACCAAACAACATGAACACTAAATACAGAAAGCGATAATAATGTCAGGTTTATGTTGTTTTTTTCCTTCAAAACCGGTTCGAAACAGAAATAACGCGCGGTATTTGGCATTTGTGTAGTGGTCACGCCTTTTGCTATCGATACGCAATACAGAATTGTTATGTTCAATCAGGTTCTATTGACCAAAACAAATGTTGGATTTGCGACTATAAACAAAGATTTATGTGGTTTGTGCCATGGCAATCTATTAAGCACTTTGCATTTTACTGCAGCAATGCACCTTCCTGTTTACTCAGCACGCGGTTCACTTTCTACTTCTGTGGTTTTAACAATGATTCTGCATGTGATAATGTTATTTATTCTGAATTACGTTCATCTGTTAGAGCACCAGCATCAACTCGCACCGCAAACTTGCTGATGTCAAGTTTTCATATGAGAGTCCTTATTTGAATGTTTAAGTATCTGTATCTTTATTGATCGAAGATCTGTATACTTAAACATTCAAATATGGACTCTCTTATGAAAACTTAATTTCATATCTTCCGCACCTATGTCATAAGCATAGCATAATTAATTAGCCTATAATGTTCCCATTGCTAGGACACAGGCCTCCTCACTTCGAGAGGGAGTGGGCTGTAATCTACCACGCGGGCCCAGTGCAGGTTGGTTAGATGTCACATGACTTCGAATTTTTTGTGCTAAGTTTCCTCACGATGTTTTCCTTCACCGTTTTGAGAGTAGTGGTGATAAAAATATTTACACAAAGTAAAGCGCCTTTCTACTGTCTGCGTTACTACTGGACGGAATAAAAATCAAAAGAATTCTTGTACCATTCCTAGTGTCTATCTATAGTCATTTATATAAGGATCGTGAAAGCCGTAGATAGAATCAAAGACAGGCGTCACAGCATCAGCTTACGCTCCTCCTGTTAACGATATATTATAATGAATGATGTCCTTTCGATTAATAATATTTAGTACTAAGTTACGACATTAATAAATGTGACTGCTTTGTGTGTGGTTTTTACAAATGTATGTGATGACACTAATATTTACTTGACGTCACTGATTGTTGCAATAAATGTTAAGACCAAGGCGAACAAAAAACCCGTTCATAAATCAGATATTAAGGATTTAAAATCTGATAGGTAACTGATTACAGTAATTGCTATCAGTATTGTTGTTCATATGTAAAAACTTTTTATTCATGAAAGCAAGATTTAATACCTTCGTATCAGTTGTAAGGATTTACATGTTATTCGAAAATAATGATTATGTACATATCTATTACAAATACTACGCATCACAATATAAGTAAAAACATCATATAAGTCGTGATGTTTTTCTATTTGTCAAAATGTTATGGCACCTTGCATCTATACTTCTTACACAATAGCCATCTCATCCACATACGTCGTACCAAAGTCCTGAATAGTACCAAAACCTCAAACAGTTGAAACAAAACAAAAAAAATATTGCTTCTGATCCTGGCCGCACCATATGGTTGGAAGTAAACCTATTTGATCGATAAGGTAGGTAAAGAATCTTAACGCTTTGAATAACTAAATCAATCAAAGAGTAGAATTTACATATCCTCATCAGCTCCAAGTTCAAAAAGGAATTGATTTTCTCTAGTTAGAAGAGCATCAAGATCTCACACAGCAAATTAGCAGGATTGTCCTACCTTGTACGATTTCTAGTTTAATGATCCTGCAAACTCTTGACTTCTATAGAACCACTATGGTTTCCGAAAACAAAATTGATATGTTGTTCTTAAAATTCGACATTTGTGAGCAAATGACATGTCCATGAATAATTCGTCCAGATATTACAATCACTACGTGGAAGTGTCCAAGGTTTTTATTGTCGCCGGCGACCCTGTCTGTGTGTGTTTATTAGTGCTTAGAGCCACACATTATTTTACTTTTAGTCTAACTTAACTATGTTTTGTTAGAGGGACTTTGTTTAAGTCAAAAGATGTTTTGGTCATTTCCTTAAGACCCCTTCATGTAGCCTTCGGTAGATTGAGCTGATCCAACTTTTGCTTATTTTGCCTTGTTTGGATGAAAATTACTCTTCGAAGCGAGCATTATTTGAAGCCAAGAGCTCATCTTTAAAGCTGTGTACCTTAGCAGTATCAGTAGCTATACTAGCTATAGGGGGATATATGAATATTTGTTACCCGTTCTCTCTAAATACTCCTCTTATTACCCTCTAAATATAGCTTTATGTGTTTGTTTACGCACTGCGTTTTCTTCCTCATTGCTTTGTTTAGTATTGCATAAACTACTACATAATATAAAAGACTTAGGTTGTACTTGTAAGACTTCAACTACTTGCCCTTGCGTTTTATAATCCACGCTCGGACTCATTACGTCATAAGGCTCCTTCCTAGCTTCTAGTAAAACTAGTTTACTTATCGTACCATAAGATTTTGTACTTAAATGCTTTTTATATAAAGCTTAATTTACTATGTTGGATTACCTTGGCATTTAGAAAAGAACTATAAATTAATTCTTATATTAAACCACGTGTTTGGAATGGTTGATAATGGTTTTACGCGTTATTTCAAAGGAAATTAAAATAATTTTCCTGACGTAACTATTGAGAACATTGTGTGTGACTTTTTGACATTGTGGGTAACAAAAATATATACATGCAGATTATTTTGAACATAAAAAAAAATTCTATATGATCAGTGATTTATTTTGCTCGTTCTCTGAAGAGATTGTTTAGAATTTTCATTTGAAATATTTACTGCAAAAGTAGTATACTATACCTAAATAAACAACAATAAAAAAATTGTCTAAATCCACTTATGGCTTGGTTTACCTATGGCTTATTATAAAATCGTTCCAATTTCAACTACCCAATTGTGCAAGTTGGTAATGCTTTGAAGCAGGACGTGTTACCAGACACACTTCCGTCACAGAAACTTAATGACTACAAGCCTTACTGTTATTTTGATCCGAAAATATGACAAACAAAAGCGTAAACCTTTGTTCTAAAACCAGCCTTACAGTTAAACAAAGGTATACGTTATAGTCCGAGCACGCTTCATTTTTGAAAAAGAAATGTACTCTCGCTCGTTCGAATGACGGGTCTCGAACTGTCGACATAATGAACTTTGGAGACGCTATAACGACTTTTTAAAATTTGATAGATGCGTTTAGTTTACGCTCTCATCTCTCCCAACCGGTTTATGGGATTATGGATAGTTTCCACTTTCATAATTTTGTTTGTACGAAGCCATACTATTACGAGGCTATTATTAATAAAAAGGGATTCTATTCTAGCATAAATAGGAGCGGTTCAGAAGCAGGGCACGTGCGTTGCATCCTCGCAGGCCGTCGACCTCTCAATGGCAAGAACTGGTTGGGTTCAAGCCAGGTTTTATCGAAAAAAAAAGTTGGCAGGATACGGTCCTATGTGGAAATGAGGTATTGACATTTGAGGTGTACATGAAAATGTTCGGGTTAAAGGATTTATGATGTTTGTAATAAGCCGGTCGATTCTTTGTCGCCTTTGCACATACACTTATGAGTACCTACTGGACAGGACTGAAGGTACCTATCCGCAGTAAGTACTAGGTACCTATATTCTGTCTGACCTATTGAATCATGTTGTTTCCTCAATGCGATGAACTTTGCACTTAGACAATAACATTGGATTTCCATAAGCAATTAATGTATATTTGCATGGTCTAAAACGACACTGATAAGTACCTATATTTTTCCTTATAACAACCACAATCTAAGGAAATAAATACAAGAAACACTTGATACACCTACAGTAATTAGTCTAGCAGGAAAATATTGAAGACCACGCGCTTTATTTTTGAATGGCATTGATCAGAATTTCAACCAAGTTGACAGTTTTAAAGTTAAAGACGACTACGACGATGAAAGGGCGTTGACTCCACATATAGTATGTGTGCTCATTAGGGAAGCCGGGATGGCAACTTGGAAACAAAGCCCCAAAACAGAATTGGTTGACGGCCAAAACCTATCAATTACGGTAACTACGAATATTACTATGACTATACAATTAGTAATATCGGACTAATTGCTGGTGACATAATTACTAAATCTATTTGGGCATTACGTGACTTAACGGGGTTAATCACTTGAGTTTTGGAACTTGGGTCGCTAACCAGACAGACAGATGTAACAAAAGATTGTCAAGAGAGGTAGAGCCTTGGAAGCAAAAATGAAGATAAAATAACAAAGGAAATTCGTTTGAACCTACATAAGATAAAACCTTAATTAACAACACAGATTTGGATTTCATTCAAGCACATACGGCAGGTAATGTTGCACAGTGTTAGTAAGGTCAGTTAAAATAGCTCAGGAAACAGACCAGTTAGACGAGATGTCGCAAAATTCAAAACTTCCTGGACTTGGTCTGAACATTACCGAATGACCATAACAAACGCTTGTCGAAGCTCGGATTTTTGTTTGATAACAGTTTGATTGTTCGTTAGAAACGTGCCAGGTTGGTGATGAAACTGCATATTTTTTAATTCAGAATACATTGAATACATTCTCACTTGTACACACGGCTACACATCAAGCTATACTTGCCCAGTATACGCTGATCTCTCATTGTACGGAAATCCTTCACAATACGAGATCAGCTTATACTGGAAATTTATAGCTTGATGTGTAGCCGTGCACTACGTACTAATATACGAAAAAATAAACAAGACATTTCCGCTGAAATAGGTCAGATTGGTGGACCGCTATTAAATATGTAGTGCAAAATCAAAATCCTTTTTCTCTTGGCACTGTAGTCGAAACAAAAATAGAGTAGCAAAAAACATTGAATCAGAAAACGACCAACCCAGATGTTTTCTTGCCGTCTCTCTCTCTAACGTCAATGCTGTCTCAACAGAATCACGCACGGCCTGCGTGCATGCAACGGTCGATCGATCGGCCAACTAGTCCAGCTCAGTGGCCAAACTTTCGTTTCTGAACCCGACCAGTCGACTAACTACTCGACTAGACAGATTAGCGTTCTTGTCCTGCCAAATATATAATCTGTTTGTTTTTATGGAAATCCGTAATGCACAGATAACTGAAGTAAGGTTGCTGGTTGATAATATTGGTATCTCGTCCTAGATAGTTGTGAGGGCGAAGGAATAAACATGTGTATATTTTTGTATCGGCTACCTCAGCAGGTAGCCGATACAAAAATATACACATTGTTACCTGTCATTCCGTTATTAGTTACCTACTTATACGATTGAAGAAAACGGGTTCCGATGGTACTTACTCGCATGAAATGGGCAAGCAAGCAACAATTTTAAAACCCAGTAAGTATGCAGCTTCAAGTGATTCCCACCACACACCCTGCATACCACCAACAAGTTATTTGAATTCCAATCCGAAGCACTTTTGTTTGCTCAGTTCAAATAATAACAGATCGTTGTGTTAATACCTCAGAATAAAGAGACTGTTAATACATAATGATTACGCGTTGTGGAACACGCACAGCGTCATCCATGACAGCTCATGGCACAGAAAAGCATAGTTTCTCCTACATCATGAACACATCAATCCGCCCTCACACAGGCATAGGCTCAGATCGATCACGGATGACTAAACCGCTGTTTAGTTATGAAATATCTATACTACGTAATAGGGAGCCCAACAAATTGTACCTACTACAGAGTGCACAGTGAAATATGTGTAGCGGAAATATTGACCATAAAGCACCATAGTTTTTATCAATAATAATAATAAAAGATTGCAGGCATTCATTTGAGAATTAGACTTTATTTCCAACATGCAGAGTTGATTTTCATCCGTCAATGTGGGAAAGAAAGGGCACTCGTTATCATTACATGAGGTTAATGATATTTTATTTTGATTCAACGAAAAATATTTGTGTTAAATGATATCATAATTTTATGTTAATAATACCTATATACTCTATCTTTTGATTGTCGAAATGGACAAGTTATAACAACTTATAACCACCTCCCAAGAGATTCATATAATTAAATCACTTGTGAAAGTCAGAGACTTGGATAGCCCAAAAATTGCCGTTATCAAAGAGAAATGCTACCATCCTAGAATAACTCATGGAAGAGTCCATACTTTGATTGAAAGTAAGTAAGTAAAACTTCCCGGGCCAATGGACCGCAAAAAGTTACGGAAGTCAATACACTCGACAGATGTGATGGTTAAAAGATCAGACACTTGATAGAGGCATCATGGTTGAAAGAACTGACAAAATTGTCGGGAACTTGCATAGTATGGGAACAGGAACTGCTTAATCCGTCAGTGCACTTACGCTTCGGTTAATAAAGTAAAGATAGTTTGTCCAACATTTTAATACAAATTGGTGATCAAAGTTTGTTTTCAACATCTAATCAAGTAGGCTTCTTGGATGACATTTTTACAGGTCTCTTATCCTACCTTCATGGGAAGTGCTACCATATAATACCGCTATGTAAGTACAAGTACCATGGAGTTACGGTTTCCTCATACTGTTATTTGTCCACATAGAAATGAGGTTGTAATATTCAATGTCCATAAATCTATATTCAAGAATATTTAAAAGTACTGTTCATTAAAAGCAAAGTAAATAATAAATGTATGGATGTAACAACGTGAGTCAATGTTATGCAAATATTTAACTTTCATGATTTCAAATGTGTGGAAAAAAGAATTATGTCCATTGTTATAAGTTTATAACTTATAGCATACCTAGTATAGGTTTTAATTGGTTCTTGAATTGAATATGTAGCGAATTGGTTGTGGTTAATTTAATCGTCTAATGACTTAGGCAATATACTACTGTGGACTGTGGACTAGGTTATTCAGTATAAGAAATCTTTTAAATTGGTCCAATATTGGAGGAGGAAATAGGCGAGAGCCGAACCTCGATTTATGACTTTTTACTCTAAGTCTCTCCGCCCGCATTTCCTCTTAAAGGCAAAACTTCAGTATTAGCTTTTAGCTCAAAGTAGGTAAAACCTAAGTGACAGATGAAAAACTTTTATTACAAGCCACAGAAAACGTTAAATCTGGAATATCTGATCTTTTATCAGATTATTACAAAACACAATGCAAATATTGTTCGCCCAAGATTTCCTGATTCAATAAAGCACAACGAGTAAGCATCATGTTTTAATAATTCCTATTTAAATAACAAAACAACATGGAATGACGTTATTGGCACGAGATGCAGGCGTGATACAGCGATGTTAGAAAAAGGATGTATCAGATCGCATCATATTGTCTCAATTATAATGCATGGAGGAAATATTTCAAGCATAAACAAACCATTCATGTTCACATTGAAGAAATTAGGAATGACTGACTGGTTGAAAAAATTGATTGTGATTCTGCTATTAACAAACACAATATTATGAGATTAGGAAGGATGCAGGGCCAAGCAACGTAACACATTCGATCATAAAGAGAAATCAGATAATTATGAAGGGTGAAAGATTAAGAACAAAAGAAAAATGTATCTACTGAGATATAATTAAAGATACGCATCTTCAAGTCCTTTTTATCTTTGAAAGAAGCTTATGTTCAGCATTGCCTGTTCTTAAACAAAAGACAATCAAAATTATAAATATGCAGCAGTGTGGTCATAAATAAGCTACGACTACCTCAACTTGTGTTCATGCATCCAACAACATGAAGGAACTAATTCACATGATGTTATTCTTGATACGTAAACACGAGATCGCATGACAAATATTTACTACAGGCTGCGCAGGAGTTCGCAACGTGATCCCACAGATAAGGTGTCAATGAGAATGGCGGGATACAATTACTTTAGTGCATTTTATTACAATTGATTTAGCTGACATGGATGCACGAGTTCGTAAAATGTTGAAGACTTAATTGGCAGACGGACTTTGACCACATAAATGTTGGGAAGAAGAATTGGTAATAATTGTTAGGTGTTGATTAGATCAGATCAAATCTACGCTTTTATTGGTACCAAGGAACGAAATGAATTAATTCAACCAAACAATGATTTGGATTAAGTAAACATAGGACGCGAATCTGCAACCCAAAATGCAGCATGCAGATAGATGTCCACATAATAGATAATGTCACATCTACCCTCAATTTACCAGAAAACATTTCACATCGATTCCAATAAAAATCTTAAAATAAATCTATACAAATAAATAAAGTCAGTTTTTTACTAAAATATGCACATATAAAATAATAAAAGGAACTTATAAAAAAAAAATTGAGCATTCACGGGACGACTGGCAGATGTGAAACATCGCACTACCACACATTTACACCCTGCTACTACATAGACTGAAACCGCCTTATTACAAAACAAGATTTATATTTTGACATGGCTTAAACCATGGAGCCAGGTTTTGTAATAAGAACGTAACAGTGATTGAAATACCGTTCTTTATACAAAACTGAAAACTTAGTTCGGTACTAAGTTGTCAGTTTTGTGTTTAGGAACTTTACCATAGTCAGAATAAAGTTCGAAATTCAATAATGGCTCCATGTTTTAAACCTGGGTCTGAAGATAAACCTTGTTTTGTAATAAAGGGGGGGGGGGGGGGTATAAGTTTAAAGTGGTCGATCGCCACGCGCCAGCAATAGGTTTTACGTGCGCCTATATACGTTACACATAAAAAAAAAATGTATGTCGTCTGTTTTTTTCGGCTAATCTCCGAAACGGCTGTACCGACTGACGGGACCTTCACTGGCAGATAGCTGATGTTATAACTATAAGGAGTAACTTAGGCTGATATTATTTTAGAAAAAGCCACGGGCAGCAGCTAGTTCAATATAATAAAGATGCTGAAAGCCCTAGTCAAACATTTAATATATCTCTACTCAATAGATACTAGGTACTCCTTATTATGTTTACGCCATACGATTAGATTACATTACAAACACTCAATAAGGATCGGTTATCTATTCTGTCTATTTAAAAACAACAGCAGGTGGACTTACACCACAATGTTTTTATATTCAATACAGACGGGAGAATTAAATAAGGATTGAATCAAAACAAAAATATTTTGTAAGTAAAATGTTGATTCTACTTCGTAGGTATGTGTCACTAACCTTGGCACTGTACATGGCATCAATTGTTAGTTATGCTTTAAGTTCCGAAGAAATACAATAATCAAGTAGAATTCCCTGTACGTGGGGTGTTCTGCCTGTGCCTACCCACATGGGACTGGGAGTAATGTTTGTAATCAGACAATGGACGCCAGCGTGTGGCCAATATTAAACGAACTGCGGTTACTATGCAATGTTTATCATATCTGTAATGTGCTGTAACTAATTGACGGACTTATTTTCACACATCTGTTTCACTTGTGGCAAAAACATTCCGCGAATTGCAGTAACCATGCAATTTTAACATACATAATTTATCTTAGTTTGACACCAACACGATACGACGCCCTCAACAGCCAAAATATTTACCTACTTCGGTGTTAATTGCAAAAACAATATACGTGCTATACTTACAATTAATTGCGTAACTATTATTCATAATAATTAATAAGTAAACACTCCATACCTTCGGTTTGTACTCGTTGTTGTTGTTGACACTATATGCGCAGTTAACTGCTGCTTACTAAGAAACATGGTAATGAACACTTTGAATTACTTGACTGACTCAAACGGACGTAAATTATAACGTATATGCAAAGAAGTTATAAGTAAAACGGAATATGGTTCAGTCAATATATACTGAACTACTGAAGTCGGCGAAAATCCTATTAAATTCGACATCCTGACACTAGCAACAGACCAAATAGGAACCTAACTTGCAATATTGATGGCATAACACCTTGTATGGACTTGTTAAGAATCCCCATAGAGCCTCCAGCAAGACACAGACGTGTTCAACATTGATAAATAGCTTCTAATAATAGGTTTTTTGGTTGCTAACTTTCACTTCATAAAATTACCAAATTGGTCGGTAGACTACATATAGTCTGTACGTACATTGGCCGTACTATGTAATTATTTGGCAAATACCAAATATTGTGTTGCGAAAGTTATCAATCTAATTAACGTTTTAGATCCTGTTTTAGGTCATACGGATGTGAATCTGTTATTTAGGTATCATGTATTAATCTCGCTTTCTTTTTCGTAAAAGTTGTACTGAGTAATTGCGAGTTTTTACGTAATGTACTCGTCAAAATTCACAGAGAAACTGACGTAAAATTTCTTTGTTCCAGGTATGCGAGAAATTGGAGATCGGTGCCGAAGCGGACTACTTCGGCCTCCGCGTATCTCCAGTCTCTGGTCCCGGCAGGTGGCTGAACTTGCGCAACCCCCTAGACCCGCACCGTATCCCCAGCAGGCGCCTCGACCTACGCATCAAGTTCTGGGTGCCCCCACACCTCCTCATCAACGAACCCACCCGCCATCAGTTCTACCTCCACGCTAAACTCGACCTTACTGAAGGAAGATTGGTTGTAGCCGACCTAGAAGTGGCCCGAAGAATCATCGCTTACATTGCTCAAGCTGAAACTGGAGACTGCGAACCGGACCTCCCCCCAACACACATTTATGAAGAATGCGACAAAATCGGCCCTCAAGGCGAACGACCAGAAGATCATGTCGACAAAATCATTGAATACCACTGCGAAATTTCAGGAATGGGAGCTTCGCAGGCGGAGTACAGATTGTTGAAACAGATTTCGAAATTGGAGTCGTTTGGCGAGGAGCTGTTCTTTTGCAAGCCTGTGAGTTTAAACAACAATGCTCACAATTTGTACAGCCACTTGTTGTATCATCGGCAACAGGCCGAAGAACCTAGGGCGAGGGATGAGCAGGAGATCGATGGAGGAGCGACGGTGGGATGCCTGACGTCCGGGCAGAGTGGTGGAGGATGTGGGTGCAGACTGAGCACTTGTGTGGGGGTCGGACCACATGGCATCGTGGTGTACAGACCAGCGTGCAATGGAGACCATGAGATCGGAGTCGAGAAGCAAAGGTTGGTGTCCGTTTTCTGAAGTTTTTCTTTGTATAGGTACAAAATAGAAGGTCGGTTTCCTATCTTCCAAATGAGTATCGTATGCTAATCTATGTTAGAAATAACAAACTTATCCATACAAGAATCAGAAAAACAACATGCACTGTGAACAGTGAAAAT
This sequence comes from Tiliacea aurago, assembly GCA_948098905.1. NCBI lineage: Eukaryota > Metazoa > Arthropoda > Insecta > Lepidoptera > Noctuidae > Tiliacea > Tiliacea aurago. The sequence goes on along the minus strand of OX402597.1, from coordinate 22,567,559 downwards.
CAAGACAAAAATATTGAAGTATTTTGAAACAATATAAAAATGTACCGCGCATTTGAAATTCTGCATATAGGTCCTTGATAAACTTAAAACAAACATTATTTATTAAAAATAATTACGTACTTAATAAAAACGTGTAAGTTTCGAGTGTACACTACGCTTATTATTCGTATAAGTTAGTCAGTACCGACAGGTCAACACAATGGGTATATTAGCTTCTGTTTTCGGTGACAGCTCTTGAATTCATTAAAATTACATCACGGACCTAAATACGACCAAGAATATTGAAAAATATTTACTTAGCATATATCAGACTATCGATTAATTTGCGGAATCACCTTTATTATAAATATTTTGAAATAACAATACCAACATCTAGACTACTGCGCAGAAATACGTGTTGCTAAAATCATGCAAAACGTGCCTTTAGTACACCGTTTTTAGGGTTCCGTACCCAAAGGGTAAAACGGGAACCCTATTACTAAGGCTCCGCAGTCTATCTGTCTGTCTGTCCGTCTGTCACCAGGCTGTATCTCATGAACCGTGATAGTTAGATAGTTGACATTTTCACAGATGATGTATTTCTGTTGCCGCTATAACAACAAATACTAAAAAACAGAATAAAATAAATATTTAAGGGGCTCCCATACAAAAAACGTGATTTTTTGTCGTTTTTGCTCTATATTGATAATGGCAACAGGTAGACGCTTGAAATATTCACAGAATATTTAGTTATATAATCACTTTAAAAAATAAAAACTTAAATAAAAATAAAACAAATATTTAAGGGGGCTCCCATACAACAAACGTGATTTTTTGCCACGTTTATAGATAATGGTACGGAACCCTTCGTGCGCGAGTCCGACTCGCACTTGGCCGGTTTTTGTCTATTGCGCTGTAGCCAGTTGACATAAAAAAACAGCTGAATAACTTCTTTTTCCTATTGGAAAACATATTGCAAACTAAACAAATAAAGCTAGATCTATTGTGCAATTATTTAAAACACATACCTACCTATTGAGGATATTAAAATGCGCTGACGCAGCTAGCAGACATTTTTTCGAAGAAAACATGAATATAGGCTTCTACATACCAGCGCGACTTGTCGCGCGACGCGACACGGCACAAAGGGCCCGTGTGTCGCGGGACGAGCGGTGCCTTTGTGTCGCGTCGCGTCGCGCGACAAGTCGCCCTGGTATGTAGAAGCCTTATATCGTAAAGGACGTAGGGAATATTAAGGGGCCGTGCACGAAATCGACAGATTTTTATCAATTTTGTTCATTGTTTGTGCGAAAGGGAAAAATATGTAACAAAATTATTTGTGATTTGTAAAGTCGAGTTCTTTTGTTGTGCATGTGGCGGAAAGGATTTTTTCAAATAAATTAAGAATTCCTGGAAAAGTACAAAAAATCGCAACAGGTTTTCCAAAAAATTACGCGAGAGTGTGACGTTTGGTCATATTTTTACAAGAAACTACTTATGAGTTTGAACTTTAAAAATATCATAAACATCATTGTATGGTCTACTTGCACGCGGCGACCACTACTTTCAACTTCCATACAAAATATAGCAGGTTTTTTTTTTTTACTCAGCCTGTAATGTATTTAATCCATTTATGTACCAAACCTTATCAAGAAATTTAAAAATCATACATTGGGCTTCAGCTATCCTTGAGATAAAATTAAAAAGTTATTTTATGAATTTGCAATATCTTCATTAAGTAAATCAAAGGCGAAATAAACTATATTGGCGAGAGCGCAAAAGTGATTAAAGTATTAACAGTTGCTATGACTGACACAAATAGTTTAGAACCACGAAAACAGTACTTTTATAGTTACACAGACTTGATGTTTCAATTATTTCAAGCTTTCTCGCAATTAGATAAGAAATTGACGAAAATAGGTGTTTTTCGTGCGCGGAGCCCTGATAGGGATATAGGTATATGTGACGTTCAATAAAAGTAGGTACCTACTCTTTGACCCATTTCGTTTAAAAACCACGCCCGATAACATTGTTTCCACTCAATTACTCAGTAATTTACGAGATAAATGTAATTAATAGGCATTACTGTAGGTAGAGCTGCGTCCATCCGTTTATTATAATTTTCATTTCTTTAACATATCATTGCTCTGCATTTCTGATAACACAAATGTTTGCGAATGATAAGATAATTTAACATATTTTCGTTTCTTTTAAAAGATATTTCTCGACCTATGTGTGAATTTCTTTGTTTTGGCTTATCACTTTAATTATTTTGACTTCACGCATCGCTGCGAGAAATTCGGTATTTGGAACAATAACAAACAGTACTTTAAGGGGCCGGCGTAGCATGCGTAGTTCATACAAACATAATACGATTTTTTTTTTTTAATCAAACATATTCTTAAGGTAGTGTATATTTATTTCGATTGGATTACAGAATATCTATGTTCCCAAATATATATTTTGAAAGGACAATGATATAAAGACGAGATATGAGGAAATTAAAACTCCTATAGAAAACTTATTTTTCTCATAACTCTTGTTAAAATCAGAGTCCATTCAAAATATATATTTGGGAACCTAGATATTCTGTATTCCAAGAATATGTTTGATTTACAAATTATTTTGGTATTACGTTTGTATGAACTACGCATCCACTCCGCCTCTTAAGTACTTATTATCAAGATGCTTGCTTGAATTTTTGGAAAAACCTGAACCTAATCCTAGTGACAGTGTCCCTCGGATGAAACTAGCATTCGCTAAGAGCCTCTATCTAACTAACCAATACTTCTTTGCCATTACGGACGAGATGCATAGGTCTCGAAAAACAGATCACTTGTTCTTCTTCATAATCATGATATTCATACGAAAGCTGGTAACCAAACTACTGATGCAGCGGCAGGATTATCAAGAGACACCAGTCCCAAGTCCATTATTGTCATGAGATGAAACCAGGACATATATGCCTTCAAAGCATATTCTAAATTCCATTTTCTCTCCTTCCAGCATCGCATACACAGCGATCCACCGCGCACAGCCATTCCGGCGCAACTTCCAGATGTCGTACGTGACTGACGAGGGCAACGTAGCGACTCTCCACGTGAAGATGGCGACCTCTGGGCAGGCAGCCGCTGTCTACCGCGCTGTTACTGAGAAGCACGCCTTCTACTGCTGCGAGACTGTGCGGACTGATGTTACTGAGCAGTTTATTAGGGATCTTAAGGTGAGCTACACTTTTTAGATTGTTTTATTTATTGGTTGTAGGACTTTCAGTACTATTTCTTCTTTTAGAATCGATCATACAACATTCGTATGGTTAACTCGATTACTTAGCCTAATAGACCATTAATTTAAGTATGACTGATAGCTGCCTCGTTGGCATTGATGTATTAAATAGGAAGATAGGCCACTCTCTAACAACACGTAGATAAGAAATGGACAAGAAACACAAACACACCCACACAACTACATTTCCCGATGTCGTGCATCATGTGCTCGACAACCGAAATAGAGAGACATATTACGCGGGTTATAGCGGGAACGAGATAGCAATAATTGTCACTATTACGTGCACACAAACGCCAGTTCGATTGTGACTAAGGTCGATTGTGTCCTGTTCCCCTAATTTATGCGGTCCACGTCGAGGAGCGCGTACCATATCTTCCTATATTAATACATCAATGCTCGTTGGTCAAGTTGTATCAAGCACGACTGCTTTGGGATCCTGGATTCGATCCCCAGGTTAGGCGGAGTGTTATTCTCGGAGTGAACTTCTCAGTAGCAAGCCGGGGGCTGGATTTGTGCCCGGGGTATGGCAATAGACTAAGCCCTACACGGAACTTTGTATATCATTGTTGTGTTCCAATTTGAAAGTATATATATATTAGATAGCTGTGAATGTTCAGGCACATTCAACTTTGTCCCTAAAAAACTAATAACAACAAAATAACGTTACAAAAATTTACATGAAATGAAGCAATTAGGTATGTAAAGTATTTTTCAGGTATGTTTTTTATATTTTTATTTTAATGATAAGAGTATTTGAAACACATAATTTCATCTTTTTGTTTTTACAAGCTGTAGTTATTTTTATATATTTTTTTAAAGTATTGTTCGTACTGACGTCACTAGTAGAACTGAATAGCTTAGGATCTTTGCCACGTTTAACACTTATTTAAAACCAAAATTCAGTAAAGTCAAACTGTCAAATTTGACAATTAATTTGTTTACATTTCATAATTTAGCGATTTCCGTACTTTAGTTTAAAGATATGGCTTAATAAACTGAATGGATTCAAAGACTACTTCTGCTAAGTGCTTCATACCCTCAAGTATAAGAAACACCACAACAAATAGCCGACACAAATTGATTGTTAGTAAAAGAAACCTTAAAAAGGAAATGGTGCGAGGAAGTAAATGTTGAGTACAAGTCTGGGCGGCGTCTGTTTTATTGTGAAGATCATTTGAACGTAAGTTAAGTTTGCATACATCGATGTGATTCGACTTGTACTGTCCGCCGCTGGTGAAAAACTACACTATTTACGTATTTATATATCTGAATAGCATGTAATAAGTGCTTCATGTAAATTTGACGTTGACATGACACTTGACACATAAAGAACAACTTAATTACAAGAGGCACTGAAAGTTTCCAATTCAGGCTGCTTTGTGACGGCATTTAGAGGTCAAATAAAAGTCAAGTGATTTTAAGTATTTTTGTGAAAATAAATACGATCTTATAATTTTAAGACCTATTAATAGAAAAATAAGTCTTAGAAGCTTAAAATCTCGAAATGGTTTTGGAATCGGCAGAGGTTATTTTTTACTTTACATACCCAATTCTGTGTAAACTTTATCGTTCATGCTACAAGTCACGTAACCAGCCTTTCTGTTAGCAACCTTGTGGAGGATACCCAATAATATTGGATCGGAACTTTGAAAGTAACGTAAACGTGCATAAACTATTGGAAAACCCATGTATGGTTTCATTATAATTGTTTATTTCTATTATGATTTGCGGTTTATACAACGTAATTACGTTTATGTCATTATTACCCATCTCAATAACATCAAATTGTCCTCAACCTACATACGAAGTTATGGAAATATGCCCATGTATTTATTGCTTGGCTGTCACAACAAATGAGTGTGCAACCATTAAAAAGTATATACATAATTAAAAACGAATCATTCAATTTCATCATCATAATCAGTCTATAACGTTCCCACACTTCCCACTGCTGGGACACAACTCTCTTTGTGAGAGGGAAGTGTGCCATAATCCACCACGCTCAGTTTGATTGGTGGAAGTCACATGTCTTCGAATTGTTGGCTCTAGGAAATGTCAGTTTCCTCACGATGATAACATTTACATTAATGATATTATTAGTAATGTAATGATCGAATCGTTAAAAATAAAATACAGGCTAACTTTTCATACAGTTAAGTCTGCCCCTTCAATAGTTTTTTTTATTAATTTATCCTAGAACCTTATAAAGTCAATGTCAAACATACCTAAAATCGGGTGCGCCAAAGTTCACCTAAATTTTCAACTCCGATAATTGGAAATCCGAAAATGTTCTTCCTAACATTTTTTATCCTAACAATCACAATTCCTAACTACTCTGTCTCTAATGTTCATAATTCCGAAGCATTTAACTTCATAATGTCAGTAGCAATAAACATCTAATAGACTTTTATTTGTTTTCCTATATTTTCTCAACATAACCATCTTTTACAATATTATTCAAAGTCATATTTTAATTTTATTTATAGCGGTGTGTACCTGCAAAGATATCCATAGGTTAGGTTAGGTTAGAACTGTGAGCAACTACGCGCGAGCCGAGCGAGCGAAGCGAGCGGTGCCGCGGCAGCGGCCGGCGAGCGCTACCTCGAAATTGGTCGCGAAATTTTTATAAGTATTTTTTTATAGTGCCCCCAAGACGACATTCTGACCTGAATTTCATTCATTTAAGACAAAAATCTGTGAAACGACCTTAAATCATTCTAAACAGTTGTTTTTTAGACATAATTATCTCATGTATAGTTATAGTTTTAGGGATAAAAGCGTTATGATAAAAAACAGTACGAGTTATTAATTACAATTTTCGGAAACATGAGTGTTATGAACATCGCCGGTAGCACTACAAATAGTATGAATGAAAACTTTAGGATGAAAAATTTTAGGAAGAGTGATCATTCGGATTACAAATCGTTAGGAAGAACAATTTCGGGTAAAGAACTTTAGTTGAGCCAATATGGACCCACCTAAAATCTACATGTAATAAATTGCATCAATAGGTAGTTAAACTGACCAAAACAAATTTGGACTTTGTCCCGCCCAATCGCCTAATATATACACGGGAGCGTTTCGTGACCTCTCACCATTCGTGACCTCTCACCATTCGTTAACAAAAACATTCGTTTGGTGTTGCCACACTGGACTTTGAACCACTAAACGATTCAGTGACTTCGGGGAAATAATTGAATAGGTATTCGCGATTGTGACTGAAATAATGAATATTAGTTTGCTTTTCAAGTGGCAGGATGAGATAATAACATAATGTAAAAATTACTGGAAGTTAAGTTAATAATTCTTACCAAATAAAATTTTAAAATAATAAAAAGTAATAGGTACTTACGTATTTTTTTACATTGCCAGATTTAAATTAATTAATGATGGGTTTTCTAATGACACAATTATTAGGTATTGTCTGTCTTGTGAAAATAATATTCTTTTTCGAAACACTTCGCGTGAGAAGATTAAAATTAATGATAGGTTTACTTGAAACGATTTTGACATTGCCTTTGGTGCATGAGAATAAATATACAAACATCTTTCATAAAACAAAATCTTATTGTTTTATGATTTTGACAGAATGGGAATCGTTTAATAAAATGAATGCATGTTTTATATAATAACTAAAATGTAAATAAAAAGTTAGAAATAGCTAAAAATATTGTATACCTACCTACAACTTGTATTTTAACACTTTTACTGTGCCAAGGTAATCCTATCACCATATGTCCAATAATAATATGGCATTGTGATGTTTCTAAGGTCATTTACTAATTCTATGATAACGAAAATTCTCTCAGATAATGATATCATAGTAAAAATTCCTCATAAATCCATCACATAACATTTAAAAAAATGCATTTCATGTCATGCACGGACGTATATTACGTCTTCAGTGCATTACATGTAAGTAATGCATGGATAGTGTAAATGTTAAAGTGCCACGAATGGAGTGCGAACTCCTGACTTGTCGTTCGTCATCAACGCGTTCAATGCCTCGTGCGTGACCCGTGGGCTCTTCAACACGAGCCACCTCATTCCCACTCTAACCAATAGGATACCTTACGCAATAGGATATCCTCATCACCACTACTAACGTAATCTGTTTGTGGATGAATTGAGATTTTGTCGGTATGTCAGAGATATTCTGAAAGGTGGTCATGAATGAATGTAGTTTGTCTTTGTTTATTGTAAATGGTTTAGTGGTTCTAGACGCATATAAAAGAAATAAAAAAGCTAATGGGTGTCTTTAAAAGCACACATACCCGTAATAACAACAACCTGTAGGCCATGCTAAATATTGAAATATTTCTTACGGAAATTGAACCGACACATACCGTACAATTACCTACTTTCAATTACAATACCATACCATACCATACAATTTAAGTTTTCCTGTATGACCTTACACACTGTGTCAATGTTTCTCATCCAATCCATCTTCTGTCACCGGTCTAGTGGAAGAAACGTCTAATACTCGTAAAAGAAGCAGTAACTCTGTGGTCTTCGATGGTTATGTTTTATTTTCTATATTGTTTTTTGTGTGTACCTACGTAACTGCGGTATTTATTGATTTATGTACTGCACTGCTTCGATCGTCTTCTTCTGCCTTCCCTAGTCCTTAGGTTCGCTTAATATACGTAGCACTAACAGCCGTTCTCCTCTCGCAGGGCACCATAGCGTCCATCTTCAACGACTCGACGACGCTGGGGCGGCGCTACGTGTTCGACATCCGGCGCACGTGCCGCGAGGTGCACGACCGCGCGCGCCGCGCCGCGCACGCGCTGGCCGCGGCCGCGCACGAGCCGCGCGCGCGCAGGAGGTCCAGCTCCGGGGCGGAACATAAGGTGACGACCGCTTCTTTGGTACTTAATGCTAAATAAAGGGTTCTAACTGAATCCAACCGAAAATAAAAACGAGCGAGCCTTATAGTAATCGCTTATGATGTGTAACATCTGACATCTCACCTTGGTAATAAGCAACGAAGCAGCGACAGAAATTACCCCCTCTACTTACAATCTATACAGGGTCATTTTTAAAACGTCAATAACCTCTTAAGGGGTCATTGTACTCATCATTATGAACAACTTTTACTATGGGACCAAAACTGATATCGCGAAAAAAACCCAGCTGTTCCCTACATTTATGTTCGAATAATTCGTTAAAATGTAGGGAACAGCTGATTTTTTTTCGCGATTTCAGGTTTGGTCCCATAGTAAAAGTTGTTCATAATGATGAGTACAATGACCCCTTAAGAGGTTATTGACGTTTTAAAAATAACCCTGTATAGTACTTACTAATTCCATGCTATTAAAAAATACTTACTTATTCCAAGCTCAAGCTGTCACTTCCTGTTACACACTTCCGTCCCTTTTCACGAAATCACTCCGCGAGAAGAAAGCTGTTACACATCAAAAACCTTTTCCATCATTTATCACAAAACGAGTTCTAGTTTAGTTTTAGTGGCAGCCCAAACCTTCGAGCGACCTATACTCCATTTAAAATAAGATTAGTAATTTAAATAAACCTTTTTTACAGTCTGTTTAACCGATTTTGACTTCTATTCCGTAGGCATAAGGTTGGCATTAAAAGCAAAAACGTGTTAACAATACCAACTGTTTATTACAGCTGCCATTTCACCAAAATCAAAATATTTTATTTCACTTAAGCCTACATGGGCACTTATGATACGTCAGAAGCTAGGTGCACGGTTCCAATTGGTCGTTTCCTATGGAGAAGAGCCGGCAATAAACTCCACGGTTACTCTTTTAAAAATAATTGGCTTTCACAATGTTTTCAAACCATAGCGCTAATGTGTATTAGAGGACAGTGTAGACCCGTCAAAAGTACCAGGTACTTAACAATCAAAAACCAGGTATTTGTCATGCCACCAATGCAGAAAATCGGATGAACGGACTGTAAAAACGGTTTCTTTAAATTTCTAATCTTATTTCAAATGAAGTATAATGTAACTTGTTTGTCACGCAAGCCACTTATGATATAAAAAAAACGTTCAAAAAAGATCCAAGAGCGACTACTGAACGTGATGAGCTGGGTTCTTCTCAAATCCAAGTTTTCTTAGTAACAGTCCGAAGCCTGGATTTGTACCCAGACAGTGATAGGCTTATCCCCTATTATATCGGACTTAACCGCACTTTCGAAAGATAGGTGTACTACACACACTGTACCCCTTATATTATTTCTTATACTATTTTCTACCATGTACTAATAATCCCCTCTTTGTCCCCAGGAGCCCCGATCCCGGTCGCACAGCGGCGGGTGTCGCGCCGAGGCGCTGGCGTGTCGCGTGTGCATGGACGCGCCCATAGACTCGCTGTTCCTGCCGTGCCGACACGTTGTGTGCTGCGGGGAATGTGCTCCCAGGTATGCACTACTTTCAAACTTTATTATCAGCAATCAGCTCTTTATGATAAGTTCGCTGACACATAATCTGGGGCCCAAGTCTGCTATTTTTATAAATTCAGTCATTCCAACACGATCCCATTGTCATTTTGCTAAAAGTTCGTAATCTGCTAAATTCATAATGGTCGATCATTGGTCGGTCAATGTTCTCGTAATAGAATTGTGTTATTATAATGGCACTGTCGTATTGCCATTATTATAAAACCCATTAGTAGAAATGTCATTACTTTGTCATTATGTACGAAATTACCAATCAATGCAATTTCTTTCAATGTAGTGTCAGTGGCCGACCATTGGAAAGTCATAATGACGCCATTATAATAGTAGATTACCAAACTTGTCAAAATCAACAATTATGAAATCAATGATCGACCATTCTGACACTATTGTAATAGCAGACTTGAGGCTCTGGATTGTCTCTAATAGGAAATCTAACCTATTGCTATTTCTTGCCGTGGGTGTCGTAAAAGGCGACTAAGGGACTATACATTTTAACACCATATAGTGATCGCCAACCCGCCTGCCAAGCGTGGCGATTATGGCAACCTTTTGGGAGAGGCCAGCAGTGGACGTTTTTGGGCTGAAATGATGATGATGAAGAAATCTAAACAATAACATTAATAACTCTTAGTATGAGGTAGATCTAAAGGGTTTCTTTAAATTCTTTCTCCATTAGTTTTAATAAGACATGATTATTAATGTTCGTGTCTCAACTTTCCAGATGCAACCGCTGTCCCCTATGCCGCAGCGAGATCGACAAGTTGATGCACATATTCCTGCCTTGCGACTACCCGAAGAGTCCCGGCCTAGTGAAATGAGTACCACGAGACCGGCTCGGAACAAGATGACGATGAATTTCTACGCGAAATGATTCCCCGCAGCGCGCGCCGCCTGCCAGCTGTGAAGAAGTGCCCTTCTGTGTGTGTGTGTGTGATTGTCTAGTCACTAATAATTGACTCCATCTGACAAATGCATTTCAGGAATGTACAGCCATTCCAACCTATGATACCCCGGTACTTATTTCTTAGATTTTAAATCATTAATTTGTTTATTGGCTAAATCTAAGTTGATATAATGAGAATAACAAAATAAAAAGTACCCATAAAAATCATTTTAATCACCTTCGTTTTAGAAGGTTTAGTTTAATATTTTGTGATAATTATGATGTATGTTTTAAAGAAAACTCGTTCAGAAAAAAGTGCATTTTAATTAAACTTAAATTTAAACTTGCCTGTTCATCATTGGTAACTTATGTTCGTTGTAACGTTGATTTAAGTTCGATTATAAGTTAAATATTTGTAAGACCTGTGGTCTGTAAGTAATCTAATGGGAAAAAATTAAAATACATGTTAAGAAAACATACTAATACTGCCAAACTTGCTGTTTTATTCATTTGTATACCAACATTAAACATAAAGAAGTACACTTAATTAAAAATGGTAATTTTGATAGAACATGGAAGAGGGTGGGATACAGTTTCATTACCACCACATATTTTAACCCTAGCATCACACATATTTAGCTACAAATAAGCAAATTCCTGCAGACTCTGGCCAATCTAATAATCTTTATTGATGCAAAAACCTTTGACATTGCTTAAGGCGACGATAACCGACTTTTAATGATTTTGTACTGAAGATCACGTCTATGAGTAGTGTTAATGATTTGAAAAAAAAATACATGATAAATTAGAACATTTTCTCAATAACTTAATATGTGAATATTTTAGATTATGTTTATATTACATACACTCACACTCAGTTGCAGAAACGATCTTTAAATTTTAAAGACTACATTAAACACTAATGTAGCATTAAATCATTGCACAAAACCATTTTTTATTTTATTTTAATGCTCCATTAAATTTAACTAATGAAATGTCAAACCTAATGAAACCGGCCATTTTAAACACTTTTACGTTGCACGTAACTTCATTAGCGCCCATTAGCAGGTGGTGAACTTTAAGTTTGACATTTCAGATATTTTAATTTTAATGGGCCGAAAAGCATCCATTAAAGAGCAACATTAGTGTTTTGTACAGTACTTGAATGCATTTCTGTAATTGAAAGATGTCTTTAACCAGTCTTTCGTCATTATCTGATTCTTATTTAATAGATTTAGGTACCTCGCCGTCGAATCCCCAGACCGAGTGAATTTATTTTTAAAACATGATGGAGAAGAGTTTCGTGTAAGGTATAGAATTTCCAAGGAGGCATTTCTTCAAATTTGTAACCTACTTGATTAAGATTTAGAACCAGTGACGCAAAGAAATAAATCCATTAATGACCTTACACAGCTTTTAATATTTTTGAGATTTTTCGCCACTGGATCTTTCCAGAAAGTATTGGGTGATTTAATAAACATAAATAAATCAACAGTTTGTCGGAAACAGGTTGGGTCGGGTTATTTGTCAGTTTGTTTATCCAAAAAGTATCCCGTGAACTAGCAAAATTAAGCCACCTCTATATTAAAATGCCAGACCGGACGGAACTACGTAGAAATTGATGGATATCCACGTGTGGCAGGAGCTCTAGACTGCATACATGTTAAAATTAATATAACATAATAAGGGGGATGCGCTAAGGTAGCCCACGAAATTCAAATCTTATTACCTTTTTTGTAATTTGCAGGTCAGTAACACATTGTATGTTGATCTAATTATGATTCGCGACCATAACCAATATGGCTTTACAGAATTATAATCATTAGAATATGAATCAGAAGTATAAAATTTGCAAAAAACGTTGGTAAATTTGAATTTCGCGGGCTACCTTAGCGTATACACCTTAAACCAGATTATTTAAACTAGACTAAACCACAGAGTACACTGAATACACATAAATCAACTACATTTACTATATTTTATGCTAAAATTGTGGTGTACTTGTACGTACGGATAATATCAGAACGCAAATGTTCACTCTTTTCGTTCAATATGGTAATTTGTTCCTGGCAATATTGTTTAAAGTCTTCTTTAACTAAAGTGACATTAAAAATGTCTAATGCCATCTAAAATTTGTTTGTGCAACTTCATTAAAGTAATGAATTCATTAGCGATAATGCTGCTTTATGTAATGAAGGGTTAATGGTGAGCTTTCTGCAACTGAGTGTCAGTTGCAGAAACGATCTTTAAATTTTAAAGACTACATTAAACACTAATGTAGCATTAAATCATTGCACGAAACGATTTTTTATTTTATTTTAATGTTCCATTAAATTTAACTAATGAAATGTCAAACCTAATGAAACCGGCCATTTTAAACACTTTTACGTTGCACGTAACTTCATTAGCGCCCATTAGCAGGTGGTGAACTTTAAGTTTGACATTTCAGATTTTTTAATTTTAATGGGCCGAAAAGCATCCATTAAAGAGCAACATTAGTGTTTTCTACGGTACTTGAATGCATTTCTGTAATTGAAAGATGTCTTTAACCAGTCTTTCGTCATTATCTGATTCATATTTAGTAGATTTACCTCGCCGTCGAATCCCAGACAGAGTGAATTTATTTTTAAAACATGATGGAGAAGAGTTTCGTGTAAGGTATAGAATTTCCAAGGAGGCAGTTCTTCAAATTTGTAACCTACTTGATTATGATTTAGAACCAGTGACGCAAAGAAATAAATCCATTAATGGCCTGACACAACTTTTAAAATGTTTGAGATTTTTCGCCCCTGGATCTTTCCAGCAAGTATTGGGTGATTTAATAAACATAAATAAATCAACAGTTTGTCGGAAACAGGTTGGGTCGGGTTGTTTGTCAGTTTGTTTATACAAAAAGTATCCCGTGAACTAGCAAAATTAAGCCATCTCTATATTAAAATGCCAGACCGGACGGAACTACGTAGAGTTGCAGGTTTTTATGAAATTGATGGATTTCCACGTGTGGCAGGAGCTCTAGACTGCACACATGTTAAAATTATTAGAATAAGGGGGATGCGCTAAGGTAGCCCACGAAATTTTATTACTTTTTTTTGTAATTTGCAGGTCAGTAACACGTTGTATGTTGATCTAATTATGATTCGCGGCCATATCCAATATGGCTTTACAGAATTATAATCATTAGAATATGAATCAGAAGTATAAAATTTGCAAAACACGTTGGTAAATTTGAATTTCGCGGGCTACCTTAGCGCATCTACCTTAAACCAGATTATTTAAACTAGATTAAACCACAAAGTACACTGAATACACATAAATCAACTACATTTACTTTATTTTATGCTAAAATTGTGGTGTACTTGTACGTACGGATAATAACAGAACGCAAATGTTCACTCTTTTCGTTCAATATGGTAATTTGTTCCTGGCAATATTGTTAAAAGTCTTCTTTAACTAAAGTGGCATTAAAAATGTCTAATGCCATCTAAAATTTGTTTGTGCAACTTCATTAAAGTAATGAATTCATTAGCGATAATGCTGCTTTATGTAATGAAGTGTTAATGGTGAGCTTTCTGCAACTGAGTGAAAACCATTTTTTATTTTATTTTAATGCTCCATTAAATTTAACTAATGAAATGTCAAACCTAATGAAACCGGCCATTTTAAACACTTTTACGTTGCACGTAACTTCATTAGCGCCCATTAGCAGGTGGTGAACTTTAAGTTTGACATTTCAGATTTTTTAATTTTAATGGGCCGAAAAGCATCCATTAAGAGCAACATTAGTGTTTTCTACGGTACTTGAATGCATTTCTGTAATTGAAAGATGTCTTTAACCAGTCTTTCGTCATTATCTGATTCTTATTTACCTCGCCGTCGAATCCCAGACCGAGTGAATTCATTTTTAAAACATGATGGAAAAGAGTTTCGTGTAAAGTATAGAATTTCCAAGGAGGCAGTTCTTCAAATTTGTAACCTATTTGATTAAGATTTAGAACCAGTGACGCAAAGAAATAAATCCATTAATGGCCTGACACAGCTTTTAATATGTTTGAGATTTTTCGCCACTGGATTTTTCCAGCAAGTAGGTATTGGGTGATTTAATAAACATAAATAAATCAACAGTTTGTCGGAAACAGGTTGGGTCGGGTTGTTTGTCAGTTTGTTTATACAAAAAGTATCCCGTGAGCTAGCAAAATTAAGCCACCTCTATATTAAAATGCCAGACCGGACGGAACTACGTAGAGTTGCAGAAGGTTTTTATGAAATTGATGGATTTCCACGTGTGGCCGGAGCTCTAGACTGCACACATGTTAAAATTATTAGATTAAGGGGGATGCGCTAAAGTAGCCCGCAAAATTCAAATTTTATTACGTTTTTTGCAATTTGCAGGTCAGTAACACGTATGTTGATCTAATTATGATTCGCGGCCATAACCAATATGGCTTTACAGAATTATAATCATTAGAATATGAATCAGAAGTATAAAAATTGCAAAAAACGTTGGTAAATTTGAATTTCGCGGGCTACCTTAGCGCATCCCCCTTAAACCAGATTATTTAAACTACATTAAACCACAGAGTACACTGAATACACATAAATCAACTACATTTACTTTATTTTATTCTAAAATTGTGGTGTACTTGTACGTACGGATAATAACAGAACGCAAATGTTCACTCTTTTCGTTCAATATGGTAATTTGTTCCTGGCAATATTGTTTAAAGTCTTCTTTAACTAAAGTGGCATTAAAAATGTCTAATGCTATCTAGCTAAATGGTGAGCTTTCTGCAACTGACACTCAGTTGCAGAAAGCTCACCATTAACACTTCATTACATAAAGCAACATTATCGCTAATGAATTCATTACTTTAATGAAGTTGCACAAACAAATTTTAGATAGCATTAGACATTTTTAATGCCACTTTAGTTAAAGAAGACTATATATAAATATTGCCAGGAACAAATTACCATATTGAACGAAAAGAGTGAACATTTGCGTTCTGTTATTATCCGTACGTACAAGTACACCACAATTTTAGCATAAAATAAAGTAAATGTAGTTGATTTATGTGTATTCAGTGTACTCTGTGGTTTAATGTAGTTTAAATAATCTGGTTTAAGGGGGATGCGCTAAGGTAGCCCGCGAAATTCAAATTTACCAACGTTTTTTGCAATTTTTATACTTCTGATTCATATTCTAATGATTATAATTCTGTAAAGCCATATTGGTTATGGCCGCGAATCATAGTTAGATCGTGATACTTGACCTGCAAATTGCAAAAACCGTAATAAAATTTGAATTTTGCGGGCTACCTTAGCGCATCCCCCTTAATCTAATAATTTTAACATGTGTGCAGTCTAGAGCTCCTGCCACACGTGGAAATCCATCAATTTCATAAAAACCTTCTGCAACTCTACGTAGTTCCGTCCGGTCTGGCATTTTAATATAGAGGTGGCTTAATTTTGCTAGCTCACGGGATACTTTTTGTATAAACAAACTGACAAACAACCCGACCCAACCTGTTTCCGACAAACTTTTGATTTATTTATGTTTATTAAATCACCCAATACCTACTTGCTGGAAAGATCCAGTGGCGAAAAATCTCAAACATATTATAAGCTGTGTCAGGCCATTAATGGATTTATTTCTTTGCGTCACTGGTTCTAAATCTTAATCAAATACGTTACAAATTTGAAGAACTGCCTCCTTGGAAATTCTATACCTTACACGAAACTCTTTTCCATCATGTTTTAAAAATGAATTCACTCGGTCTGGGATTCGACGGCGAGGTAAATCTACTAAATAAGAATCAGATAATGATGAAAGACTGGTTAAACACATCTTTCAATTACAGAAATGCATTCAAGTACCGTAGAAAACACTAATGTTGCTCTTAATGGATGCTTTTCGGCCCATTAAAATTAAAAAATCTGAAATGTCAAACTTAAAGTTCACCACTTGCTAATGGGCGCTAATGAAGTTACGTGCAACGTAAAAGTGTTTAAAATGGCCGGTTTCATTAGGTTTGACATTTCATTAGTTAAATTTAATGGAGCATTAAAATAAAATAAAAAATGGTTTTGTGCAATGATTTAATGCTACATTAGTGTTTAATGTAGTCTTTAAAATTTAAAGATCGTTTCTGCAACTGAGTGGAATCACCCAATACTTGCTGGAAAGATCCAGTGGCGAAAAATAAAAGCTGTGTGAGCTGTGTCAGGCCATTAATGGATTTTTTTCTTTGCGTCACTGGTTCTAAATCTTAATCATGTAGGTTACAAATTTGAAGAACTGCCTCCTTGGAAATTCTATACCTTACACGAAACTCTTCTCCATCATGTTTTAAAAATAAATTCACTCGGTCTGGGATTCGACGGCGAGGTAAATCTACTAAATAAGAATCAGATAATGACGAAAGACTGGTTAAAGACATCTTTCAATTACAGAAATGCATTAAAGTACCGTAGAAAACACTAATGTTGCTCTTTAATGGATGCTTTTCGGCCCATTAAAATAAAAAAATCTGAAATGTCAAACTTAAAGTTCACCACCTGCTAATGGGCGCTAATGAAGTTACGTGCAACGTAAAAGTGTTTAAAATGGCCGGTTTCATTAGGTTTGACATTTCATTAGTTAAATTATAATGGAGTATTAAAATAAAATAAAAAATGGTTTTGTGCAATGATTTAATGCTACATTATTGTTTAATGTAGTCTTTAAAATTTAAAGATCGTTTCTGCAACTGAGTGTAAATCAGGCAAGAGGCGTGTAGGCGTGCAGATAATTACATACATATTAAGGATGCAGATATATTATATACGACAAGATGCCAATCAATTGGAGCAAATAGTAGTAGTACCGTCCTCTTACACTGGTGGCCCGAGGTACATGCACAAGCGTACCCAGGATACGATGACATATGTACGCAACTACGGTTGCCCTGATCTGTTTGTGACGTGCAACCCTCGCTGGGAGGGCATCAACAAAGTTTTACTTCCTGGACAAAAGTCTTGTGATCGTCAGAAGTGCGAGTCGGACTCGCGCACGAAGGATTCCGTACCATTATCAATAAAAATGGCAAAAAAATCACGTTTGTTGTATGGGAGCCCAGGGCGTAAATATATATTGTAGACTAAACGACTGCGCGCTAAGGGCGTCGGTTGGGGAACCGCAAGTTGGGGCCAGGCTGGATCAAAGTTTCAATCATGATTGATTATTATCAGGGGTTACTATTAATGCTACGGCGCACTCCGCCTCGGCACGGGAGGCTGGCGATTCGACGTGCAAGGGACGGGGGGGGGGGCAATTTAGTCGGGGGACTTCGCGTGCTAACTCGGCGGCGAGAACGGAATGACGGTCTGTGTAATTTATGCACTGTACTGGTGGCCCTATTGCTTTCCTGGAGGAGGGTAATGGGGTCATCTGGGTCGGTGAGAGTATGCCTTGGTCGGCGAGTCTGACTAATAGTGGAGGGCCTATAGCTAGCGGCCTGCACAACCAGAGGGTTGCGAATGTTGCGATGACTATTCGCGGAATCTAAGAAACGCTTCGTAATGCGCTTTATGAACTGCTTGATGGTGGGTTAAGATCTAGGTGGAGGGTTTCGTTCCGAACGAACCAAGGAGCACTCGTAATTTTACGGAGAAATCGGTTTTGAAGTGCCTGCATCCTATGGATGAGATGGGGCTTGGCGTGTGCGAAAACTGCACAGGCGTAGGTCATGATCGGGCGGATGCACGCTGTGTAACACTGTAAATACGCAATTTGCACTTATGGGACAACTTGCTGCTGCGTGAGTTGAGTACGGGGTGAAGTCTTCCGAGAGCGAAAGCGGCGCGCGAACGCGCCTGCTTTGTGTGCTCTCAAAACGAAATGTGATGATCGAGGATCACACCGAGATATTTGGCTCGCTTCTCCCAAGGGATAGGCTTATCGAACTTGGTGATCGATCAGAGAAGGGCGGGTGATCGCCGGGGTCTAGAAAATAGGACCGCTTGGCTCTTATCAGGGTTGACTTCAATTCTTGCCTTCCTAAACCAGGCCGCGAGTCTGTTGACTTCGGTCTGGAGGGTGCGGGAAATCTGGCCTTGCCTGAGGTCGGTGTAGTAGATGGCCGTGTCGTCTGCGAACAGAGCTAACTGCGCCTTTCTACATTTGGGGATATCACTAGTGAATATCGTAAAAATGAGCGGAGCCAGCACAGACCCCTGAGGGACGCCTGCGCGGATAGGGTGGGGGGAGGATAGCGCACCCTCGATGCGATAGCGGAAGGTGCGGTCCGACAAAAAGTCTCGTAAGATGAGCACGAGACGATACGACGAGAGACACCGAGTTTGTAGAGCTTTTAATCAGCTGTTGTGCCAGACTTTGTCGAACGCTTATTTGGCTTCAACCCGTTGCAGGATTTTATATGAATAGGTACGACTTGACAGAAGATTGTCATCTTTTGACCGAAATTCAAAAACTTAATTATAATGACGAAATTGACTAAAACGTATGAATTACAAAAAACATAACAAAAAAATCAGATTTTTTAATTTTAGTAACTACCAAAAATGGGTTTGATCCCTGGATACTTTTGATGTGTGTAGTTGAGATGTTTTGGGGCTGATTATAGAGAATTGCCAGATAAACAAAATTATGATGGTCAGTGCCACGTAGCAAGAGTAGCAATTGCTACCGGCCCCGTGCAAAAGGGGACCCGGCCTGCCCACCTCCGCCTGAGCGTAAGTTTTAGAGTAAAAGTTATTAAAAGTTTTTTATTCATTTGAATAATCGTAAAGTACATGACGCTAACCCCAACATAGTTGGGAAAAGGCTAGGCAGATGAGATGAGATGATGAATCGTAAAGTATGTACAGACGCCAGCACATCAAGCTACTACAAGATTTTCAACTTTATTACTACAGTTTAAGGTTCAAGGTTGATTGCAAAAATTTGACAGTTACGGGTAGCTTGCCCTGCGGGCGTCTGCACATAGATACTTCGGGAAAAACACTAAAGTTATTCTACCTACTCTACTTGTGAGATCAAAATAATACTCCAAGCCAATTGCAATGTCCGGTTTCGGGGTGGCGCCACCGTCAATGTTCTATTGTAAGGACGTATGCGTAGACCGAAACGTAAAAAATCAATTGCGAAAAACTTACCTTCATAATCGGCAGATGTCGCCTGCGCTCTAAATTTTCAGTCTTGGGTGGTGATAAGATTATTTTGCAAGAGAAACCACATTTACGAGGTAAAGAAACCATAATTTACTAATAATTACTGTGTTTTGTGTTTTGTTACTTATTATTTGTTGCAAATTAGTGTCGATAGCTTAAACAGTAAGGTAAGTTGCGAAAAAATATACTGAAGTACCTAAGTTGTCAAATATGTATGTGGATTCTGATTTTGAATTTAGTTTTATATTTTCGTAATTACACCAAGGCTTCTATTGTTTCTTGTTGTTACGTTAATTAAAAGAATACCTAGTTAATCGTTTCCTTTCATGAGATCATAGTGACAGATATAGCTATGAAGTAATGTTATGTAACTCTTCCCTATTGATCTCTGCGGACATAACCTCTTAGGGACAAATATTTTCACCAATATTTTCCTGTATCGAAACAAATGGATGATATAAAGTTTACGGGATAGATATCTTGCCTGTTTTAACTTTTAGTTTTTAAATTTTTATTATAAACGTAGAACAACACTTGTAGCTAACTCCTGGCAGTAATCAATATTATTACTACACCAACCTTCAATATTATTACTACAGAAAAATCATTACCTACTAACATGATTTTGAATAGTCTTAATTACACCGTAAAAGTCAAAAATATAATAATTAACATAGTTTTGTCATGTATTTGAGCAGCACAAAGATGTGCTTGTAAAACCGATAATAATCAGCTACCTACTTATTATAAGCATATTTTATCAATCTGATAATAGTTTTGAAATTCACCTATAAACGTCTGTAATTACAGACAAGCAATGTTTACGAATGATGCCTAAAAATGTTCATTCAATCAATCACTTGGCTAAAACACTGAAACAAAATAATAAACATTTGTCATAACATTTAGGTACAGACCGACACAATCATTTTTGCTGTCGTTTATGTCTGGACTTTCAAAGAGACTGACCCCTGAGTTTGTTTTGCCATTTCTTATAAGGGGTAGTCAGTTATGAAATGTCGAATCCATGTAGCATATTTTTTTTTTTTAGTATGAAATTGTAAAATAGGTTCCGATATCCTATTTACAGAATAAACAATTTCATTTTATTTATTTTCTTATCATAGAATGTACTATTCTATCATAGATATTATACTATAATGTTCCATATTCCATGTGTAACAGATGTGTCATAATGTCCACGTTGTTTGTTTGCTGGTTTCATTTTTACTGAGTGTTGTTCCAATTGCACGCCTCATAAGCGAAGCGTTGAGGTTGAGCTCTATTTTAACTTTATTTCAATTGTTTTAAAGGTCACATAACCCATGACGGAGAATTGCATAAACTATGGTTTGAGGCTTTATAAGTGGGTGCGTCTCTTATCTTGAACATTATGTTATCCCTGAGGTTATGTGATTTGTGAAAAGATCAAAATACATTCTTTAATTCTATTTTAAGTACCATGTCACATGCTTTGTGGACAGTGAAACTCATCTATTTAAAAAACAACAAACTCAAAATTAGCTAATGCATAATCTTCAAGAAATAATTATTTTCGAGAACTTAGTAGTGTCTGCAATAAACTAAAAAGAACAATCAATACTCTTTAAGTGCTACGTTTGTTTATTTGTTTGAACGTTAAAACACATTTTCCTTGTCATAAAACATGTTTGGAGAGGTAAAGTAGTATGTTTTGTTACCATAGCAGTGGATTGTATTACTCATGCATATCTGTTGGTTGCTGCGAAGATCTTAATGCTAATCATTATTTTACTAAATTGATTAAATCTAATTACTTAATTCCTAATACATTTTTTTATTTACCTAATTATTAACCTGCCAACTTCAGTTTACTTTTAATAATATTGGTGGAAGGACTGACTGACTGACTACTACTACTTCACTGGCCTTATTAGTGATGTACTTCAGAAAGATCAGGTGAGTAATACTCGCAACCGGCGTACGTCAACAAAGCAAAAGGAGTATGTAAGGATTGTAGAAAGTGGAGTTCTGTAGTTTCTGCCCCCGAAGGCGTGAGTCTCTATGTATGTATTATGTAACATTGGTTCCTAATGGCTGATATCTCTGTTTCATAGCAACATGGCCAATCTTCTGCTGCGCCGTGCGGTGCTTGACGCGATCCGCGTGCCGGTGTGCGCCCGCGCCTCCTCGTCTCACGGCGAAGTTGCCAAGGTAAGGAACCTTAACAAAAATGTTCCCATCATAGCATTTTTAGGGTTCCGTACCTCAAAAAGAAAAAACGGAATCCTTATAGGATCACTCGTGTGTCTGTCTGTTTGTCTGGCTGTCTGTCTGTCTAATCGTCTGTCACAGCCGATTTGCTCCGAATCTACTGGACCGCTTAAGATGGATGCGTAGTTCATACAAACGTAATACCAAGATAATTTGTAAATCAAACATATTCTTAAGGTAGTCTGTCTTTAATACGTTTGTAGTTGAAATTTGGTACACATAATTATACAATTCTGTGGCCCAAACTCGGACCTGCTATGTAAATAAATGAATTTTGAATGGGGGTCACAAAAAAAAAGTTTCTCAGACTGTACCGTGTGATATATCAAATGAAAGGGCTTATTGTATGGATGTCATATATATTTTTTTATAATTTAAAAATAAATACTTTTAAAGTTATTTAAGAAAATCAATGAAAATTGACCATTCCCCAGCCTTATCTCCGAAACTACTGAGCCTACAATTTGAAAAAAAAAATACAGATAATAGTTTTTTATTTTTTTACAGGAAAACCTATAAGAAGTCTATGGTCTTAAAATAACATGGTAAACCACTCAATATGTATGTATGACTATGACGGCACGGTTGGCGCAGTTAGTTAAGCGATTGACTGCTGCGCTGCTTGTCGCGGGTTCGATTCCCGCTCGGAACAAATATTTGTATGACCTACAAGTAGTTGTTCCGAGTCTGGCTGTTTGTGTATGTGAATTGAAATGTTTGTAAACGCACCCACAATACAGGAGAAATTCCTAGTGTGGGGCAACGTTTAAAAAAAAAAAAAATTGTGCAAATAAACTTACATTTGCAGTTAGAATGTATGAGGGAACATGTCTTTCAACTACAATGTTAAGTTTGTTCTTGGGATAAATTCATCCCAACTACGGAACCCTTTATTGTGCGTGGTCTGACACTCACTTAGCCGGTTTTTTAAATATTCTAGGGAAATTATGTATGAAAAAAAAAATGTATTCAGCACATAACAATAATTTCAGATCGGCAACCGCGAGTGGGTCGGCTACGGCTTCAACGGCCAGCCAAACTACATGGACAGGCCCGACTTCCCCATGCCCGCCGTGCGCTTCCGTGCAGACACACCTGACCTTAAGGTAAACAATTCTTTATTTCAACAAAAGCCTTTCTACAATATCCTTATGACTAAAAACATAAAAGGCTTAATACAAAGGTTAGAGGAAAAGGGCAAAGGCCTAAACTAGGTGTAAGTTCCTGTGACTCAGGAGTCAGGACTATACATCAGTCCTTTTTTCGTTTTCTTCTATTTTAGTACGATTTCTGTCCCCTTAGGAGGGGGCCACCCATAGAATGGACAGAAATTGTAATATAGAAGAAAACGAAAAAATAAAATAGAAATAAAATAGAAGAAAACGAAAAAAGTACTGATGTATAGTCCTGACTCCTGAGTCACAGGAACTTACACCTAGTTTAGGCCTTTGCCCTTTGCCTCTAACCTTGACCTTTGTATTAAGCCTTTTTGTTCAAGTATTACGTAAGCAGAATTTTTGTCATTTTTACCCCCCCTCCCATTGTCAGCAAAAGAAAGCAAAGCTCTTACCCTATGTTTACATAAACATTGGTATATGAAATAACTCGCGCAGTACTTACCCTACTTCGGTTCTTTCTAACTTAACCATAAAACACCGCGTAAGAGCGAGTAAGCAATATTTATTTTGTGGAATCCCTGAACATGCTTTTCGCTTTCGAGCATAGACAAGTACTACATTTGACTTACTTGGTGATGTTCTTCAGAAAGGTCAGGTGCGTAGTACTCTGACCAGATGCATGAACGAAGGCGAAGCAAAAGGAGTATGTAAGAAGTGTAGCAAGTGGCGTTCTATAGTTTCTGCCTACCCCCATGGGAAGAAGGCGTGAGTTTATGTATGTATGTATGTGTACTTATAAAGACGGAAGAAAATCTCAGCCACGCACTTCTGCACACCTCCGATTTATGAGATAAAATTTTTCTGATAGTTCCCGCAACATGCGACGGAAGACGATATTTCTTTGGAATGAGAACATAGTTTGTGCTGAAAAGAAGACATTTCATAAAACGCCTGCACTATTACAACTTCATTATCGTCATCGTTTCAGCCGAAAGACGTCCACTGCTCGACTTAGGCCCCCCTCAAAGGGGGGTTTGCCATAATCGCCACGCTTGGTAGGCGGATTGGCGATCGCATTATGATGTTAAAATGCATAGGAGAACGCTGCTGCCCATTCCCAAAACTAAAAAAAAACTCAAAACTCGAAGCATTTATTTCAAATAAACCTATTACAAGCACTTTTGAATTGTCAAGGGGTCGGTCAGTCAGAGAGATGAAGCTAGTTGCCCATTCCAAAGCGTAAAGAACGGGCAAGAAATTCCACGGACACTCTTTTAAATCAAAATATTGTTACATAGTATTAGTTACATAATTTATGTTGAAATTATACATGTGAGTACAATGTAGAAAGACGTGCACGTCGAGAGCGTCCGTAATAAAAATATAAAAAACAACTAAAATACCTAAGTTAAAATAAGCCGTGGCAGCTAATAAATGACCAGTCGCCAGGGCCGGATTTAGGGGTGCGATAGCCCCGGGGCCTCCACAAACGGGGGGCCCCCACAATAGAGACTTCAAGACGAAAACATAAATCTTTCAAACTTTTTTCTTGCTCTTTTACCTTTACCTACAGTACTTTGTACATACATGATTATTTGATAATATTAATCTTAAATATTAACAGAAATCATTGATCTATATTTTTGTTCACTCCAATCAGGCAATCAGTGAAATATCAAAATCTCAAATGGCCCTGATAAGCACTTGCAATTTACTACCCATCTTGAGGGAGTACCCCAATGGCTCAATGGCTGAGTGGGGTGGTACTTTAATTTCAGATAATTCTTGTTTCCGATTATATTTATATGTGTTTGTTAAATACTAAGAGAATCTACTTGGTTTCACAATAAATTATTTATGGAAAAACTCGACTGAAACAAATTGTTCATTTTATTTGGAAAATAATTTGGGGCGGGGCCTCTGCTCCTTTGTTGCCCCGAGGCATCTGGACCTCTAAGTCCGGCCCTGCCAGTCGCTACTGACGGCGCCCGTTCACGAACATGACGCATGGATCAGCACCACATTCTCTAGTGAGTCCCTTAGTCGCCTTTTACGACACCCACGGGAAGAAACGGGATGGTGCAATTATTTACGTCCGGCACCAAACGGACTAATTATACAACTTAAAAAACATAAATCTTTCAAACTTTTTTCTTGCTCTTTTACCTTTACCAACTGTGTTGGGGTCGGCTTCCAGTCTAACCAGATGCAGCTGAACACCAGTATTTTACATGTAGCGACTGCCTCCACCTCCACAACCCAGATACTGGGTAACACGATACCCCTTGGTAAGACTGGTTGTCAGACTTTCGGGATTCTAACGACCCGTAATGACTGTCAAAGATCCACGAATGACAGCCAGGACCAACGGCTTAAGACGGAGATATTTGCCAGTGACCTTGAGTAGTTAGCTTGCGTGTTCTGTACTGAGCTCACGCTACGCGTCGTACGTCCAGCCAGTAATAGTACCCGCCCATCAAGGAGCGCTGTCCCCAATTTGACGCATTATTAATTTATTAAACACAAAACAAAAGGTATTTTAATAAAACGCGTATACTAAAAGATCAATAATTAAATTATCTTTAAATTGGTGAAGGTTTCAGAAAAATACGCTTGGTAGATTTTGCGCGTTTATCCGCGTTAGACATAACTTTACAAATTAATTTCACTATGTAATAAAAACATAATCTAAAATATTCACATATTAAATTATTGATAAAAATGCTCTTATTTAACATATATTTTTTTCAAATCATTAACACTACTCGTTTAGACGTGATCTTCAGTATAAAATCATTAAAAGTCGGTTATCGTCGCCTTAACGTGCTTTCCGAGGCACGGAGGGGTCGAGCTCGGTACGGCAAGCGTAGTTTAACCTGATCGGTCGACTCGTGCGGCAGTTATTACTTAGCTTGCTTATACTTCATTTGAAATAAGATTAGACATTTAAATAAATCTTTTTTACAGTCCGTTCAACCAATTTTAACTTCTATTGCGTTGGTGGCATGACGAATGGCAGCTATAATAAACAGATGGTATTGTAACCACGTTTTTGCTTTGCCATGCCATCCCATCCTTATGCCTACGGAATAGAAGTCAAAATCTGTTGAACAGACTGTAAAAAAGTGTACATACACACACATAAACTCACGCCTTCTTCCCATGAGGGTAGGCAGAAACTATAGAACGCCACTTGCTACGCTCCTTACATACTCCTTTTGCTTCGCCTACGTTCATACATCTAGTCAAACACGCACGCCGGTTGCGAGTACTACGCACCTGACCTTTCTGTAGAACATCACCAATTTGGTCACTATATGTCCTTCTAGGGCGTCCCCTCCCGGCGTTTCCACTCACCTCTGCTTTAAATACCTTTTGTTAATGCCAAAAAAAAAACTTTATTATATTTATAATCTTGTTTCAAATGGAGTATAGTCTTGTATAAATATTAAAAATTATTAACAAATTTGTTTCCTAAAAGTATCGGTAAAATGCGTGGAAATTAGAGGTAACTTTGTGATGATTTTCTCTCAAGAAAATTTCATTTTATCAGTTTCAAAAAATGTTTAGAAATGTCCTGTAGTTAGTCAAGAAATGTTTATTTTAACCTAGTCTTATAAATTTCATGAAAAATAACATTTACGATTGGCAGTTTTGGTTTCGGCCCGCTCGTAATGAAAATGTCTTTGACACCAGGTCCTCCGTGAGAAGGAAAAGGGAGACTGGCGCAAGCTGACCCTGGAAGAGAAGAAAGCTCTGTACCGCGCCACCTTCTGCCAGACCTTTGCCGAGTTCCAGGCGCCGACGGGCGAGTGGAAGGGCGTGATCGGCTGGTCGCTCGCCATGGCCTCGCTGACACTCTGGATCTACATGGCTATGAAGATCTTCGGTAAGGAACTAGTTTTACAGCTGATTTTCAATCCGCCATGTTGTGGGAAAGCTGTCAGCCATGTCGCTGTAGAAACAAAATATGTAATTCCAATGTTATTGAAAGGAAATGAAATTGTTTATTCTGTAAATATGATCGGAATCACTTTTGCAAAAATTAAGCCAGGTGGGGATGACATATCCTATCTGACTACCCCTGAGAAGAAATAGCGAAACAAACTCAGTGGTCAAACTCTCTTAAAGTCCCAAGTAATAAATATAATACTTTTCAAAGTAAATATTCATGTAATTTTGAATATCATCATCATCATTTCATCCGAAAGACGTCCACTGCTGGACATGGGCCTCCCTTAAAGGGGGGGTTTGCCATAATCGCCACGCTTGGCAGGCTGGTTGGCGATCGCAGTATGGTGTTAAAATGCATAGAGAATTGTCTAGTAAGTCCCTTAGTCACCTTTTACGACACCCACGGGAAGAAATGGGATGGTGCTATTCTTAATTTTGTTTATAATTTTCAGCAATGTCAATATGTATATAAAATTATATACTTATAATGATGATTTTGCTTAATAATATTGAAAGTAAACTGAGGTGGAAGGTTAACAATTAGGTGAGTTAATTCTTATTTACTACTGGCTGATCCAACCGACGTTGTCCTGTTAATAAAGTTTATATAGTTCAACAAAAAACAACATCCAGTTTTTCCTGAATTTGAAGATTTTCCAATTTTTCTTTCCGAAAGAACCTGATTTGGACTATTATGAACGTTTTAAAACAATAACCCCTTATTTATAAATGTTGCTTAAGACAACACCTAACCTAAGCCCCCAACCCCCTACCTAAGCCTAAGTATACATTATATTAACAATTGCATTAGTAAATAATACTTAAAGCTATGTTAGTATCACTTAGATGCACTAAGCGAGCCAGCTATGCTTCATATGCCAGTGACCTTGAGTGGTTAGATTGCGTGTTCTGTACTGAGCTCACGCAACGCGTCGTACGTTCAGCCAGTAATAGGACTCGCCCATCAAGGAGCGCTGTCCCCAATGTGACGCATTATTAATTTATTATACACAAAACAAAACGTATTTTAATAAAACGTGTATACTAAAAGATCAATAATTAAATTATCTTTAAATTGGTGAAGGTTTCAGAAAAATACGCTTGGCAGATTTTGCGCCATTCTCAGATTTTTAACCGCGTTAGACAACTTTACAAATTAATTTCACTATGTTATATAAATATAATCTAAAATATTCACATATTATGTTATTGAGAAAATGCTCTATTAAAATGTTTTTCAAATCATTAACACTACTCGTTTAGACGTGATCTTCAGTATAAAATCATTAAAAGTCTTATTATATGTATATTTGATGTTTAAAAGGCAACATTTATAAATAAACCCCAAATAGCCAAATCCGTCCAGCCGTTCTCAAGTTACCTTACGCTTACCAACGAGCATCATCAGTCAACAAGGAACCCTCATAGTTCGCCATGTCCGTTTGTCTGTCCGCGGCTTTGAGAATGCTGTAATTTGACATGGGTATAACTATGAATCACGCCGACAAAGTGGTAAAACAAAATTGTAGCGTACCTCCCGTGCGTGTAAAGTGGGATGATTTTTTTTTCTTTCGTCCATCCCATGGCGTTGGATAGGTCGCTCAAAAATATTGAGGGTCTGTGAAAACCATTGTTTCGATTTAAGGATCCCTTTGCGTAATATTACGCATTAAAGTGCAAATTTTTGTTAGGAGTCAAGTATCCCCCCACTGCCAGAGTGCCATGCCAGCTTAATGGTTGTTTTTGGATAAGTGAAAAAAATCATGGCAGTAGTATATATTACGAAGTTAAAAGGAACTATCATAGCTAAGTAGGCTTTATAGTCGACCAACTTACGATTGTAATTGGAATGTATGGGAGAACATTTTCAACTACAATGTTAAGTTTGTTCTAAGTAAGTAAGTAAGTTTATTTATTTGTGTAAACATGGTGTACATACATTGCATGCAAGATATTAAATACAGAAGGGAATGTTCGATCATGTTCAGCCGCTTATCGTGGCGTACAAATTGGTAAGCAGAGATGGCGCACAAACCGCGACTATATTTATCAAAATCACATTATAAAATTACTTATTAAATCATAATTACTTATACGTTATTAATTTATTATACAATTCAATGTTCATACATATTATTGATTAAGTCATTGCAAATTTTAATTTCATCAACAATAAAAACAATACACTATATAATATGGAGTAATCTTATAACACTGTGGACAAAACAACATTAAATAAAAGAGAACATCATCATTTCAAAAAACTAAGAAAATTGTCCTCATTCATAAATTCTTTCTTGGGATAAATTCATCCCAATTAAGTAACCCTTCATAGTGCGTGGTTCGACACGCACTATGAAGCCGGCCAGTTTTTTATTATACATATAGGTACAGACGGCTACACATCAAGCTATATATTTCCAGTATAAGCTGATCTCGCATTGTGTAGGATTTCCGCACAATGAAAGGTCAGCGTATACTGGAAATGTATAGATTGATGTGTAGCCGTGTGTACAATTTGTAACATAAATAACGCACAATCTCTTAAGGGGTTATTGTACTCAACATTATGAACAACTTGTACTATGGGACAAAACCTGAAATCGCGAAAAAAAATCAGCTGTTCCCTACATTTTGACGAGTTATGAGAACAAAAATGTAGGAAACAGCTGATTTTTTTTTCGTGATCGACGATGGAGGTTTGGTCACATAGTAACAGTTGTTCATAATGATGAGTACAATAACCCCTTAAAAGGTTGTGCGTT
Organism: Tiliacea aurago; assembly: GCA_948098905.1. Lineage (NCBI taxonomy): Eukaryota > Metazoa > Arthropoda > Insecta > Lepidoptera > Noctuidae > Tiliacea > Tiliacea aurago. The sequence continues at coordinate 22,537,722 of OX402597.1, read as the reverse complement.
ATTTATGTTACATCTTGTAGATTAAGTATGGATTATCTCACCTAATAATTAAACCCTCTATGGTAAATAAATTTTCACTGTGACCAACAAATGTAGACATTTGAAATCGTCATACTATAATGATGTGTTTTATTAACAAATTATTTCGTTCCTCCGCAGTGTACAACCCCATCCCCGAGTCTCTAAACGAAGAGAACCAGAAGGCGCAGCTGAAGCGCATGCTGGACCTCAAGATGAACCCCGTGGACGGGCTCGCCAGCAAGTGGGACTACGAGAACAACCGCTGGAAGTAAACTGGCTTACGGTACGTACACTCCAGGCCAAAAAAGCCCGCGAAATACAAATATTCTTAAATTTTTTGCAATTTGCAAGTCAGTATCAGGTTGTATGTTGATATAAATAAAAATAAAAAAAATATAATAATAAAATTTATTAAAAATTAAAAATGGGTAAAATACAGTATAAATCTATGAAATAATGTAGGTACTCGTATTACAAAGTATGATGCCTGTACTAGGATAAACCTGTATCACAGGGCGCGTTGTGTCCCACGCGCGCCTCAAAGAGACGTCAGCACCAATTGATGGGGTCCGAAAGGGCCAATGCCTGCCAGGGTTACGAGTCTGTCCGAAAGGGATATCGTGGCCCTGGCACACAGGCATTTGAAGGAACACGGTGGGTTTTAATCAGTAAAAGTCTGACACTCCCTCTCGCTCCGCCCAGGGGGCCTAAAATGGACGCTTTCGCAGAATCATATTATGATCTGCGTTCAATTCATATCCCGCAATTCATCTGTTTGACAGTTGTATAAGGAGTTTCGTAAAATGGTCCCCAAATTAAGAATTAATATAGTGAAGTCTAATGTTAAATAGCAGCTGTCAAACAGATGAATTGCGGGCTGTATGAATTGCACGCATGATTCTGCCAAAGCGTCCATTTTAGGCTCCCTGAGCGGGAGAAGTTATTTGATGATTTCCCACCCAAAAAAAAAAAAAAGGCGGCATGAGTTCTTACAATTACTATTAGGACAACTGATTTCTTAACAATATTTAAATCTTAAGAATAGTGACATGTTAGTTAATTTATTATTTATAAATTACTTATACACTAATAATTAAGGTCTTAAACATGTAGATAATTCTATATTATTCACGGAAAATAGATGAAAGCACTTAGATACACAATTATGATAGTGACTGCACTATTATTAACTAGGTTGAAACAAAATATTGCTTAAAGGCTACATTACATTTTTGAAGCAGTCGGCTAAAGTGCTTAGACAGCGACAAATGGTAAGTAGGACAGCCAAGTGCTAAGGTATATTGTTGAGTCAGCGACAAGCGATACCGAAGTCTGGCCTTGTGCACGACGCTCTTAGCTCTAAATATGATTTGCTACCGTAAGAAATACGAATTTACAGAATTATAATCATTTGAATCATCAATAAAACTCTCTAAGTTAGAGTTTGCCTCAAATATCATGATTTCGTGAAATAGTCGATATAAATCAATGATATTTTAGAGGTATGAGGAACAGGGTGTAAAGTTCACTCATCCTCTATAGAAAAGGGAGGATCCTCCGACCAGACGGGTGTCGTGTCTGGTGGGCAACTGCCCGACGGTTGATGTCGGGATGTTGTATAATTATGTATATGCTAGTTGCGCGGTAAACTCTGCTTGCGCGATGCAGGTTTTGCGTAGCGTCAGTGTGGCGCGTAGTTCGCATGTGGCATTGTTGACGCTACAATATTAAGAAATTGGTAATCTTGATACAGAGCTTGAAACCGGTTAATTTTTATTTCCGAAGATTTTTGGTACAGTTGATAGCTTCAAAGATTGCTTCATCACATTAAGTTCAGCATTGATTTTGTAACAAAATATTAAATAATTAACGAAATATGTTCGATAACCTTTATAATAACGGTTAAGGTTACAAAGAAAATTAACCGGGTTCCAAGCCCTGCTTGATACTGTTTTCAAGTGAGAATAATTTTTCGCGGCCAAAGAGAGGGAAAGAATGAAAGAAAAATGCGTTTATTGGATTACAGCAAAACAGGAATACACCTTATAACTAAAAAAACAGAAAACAATTATTATAATGCCAAAAGGGCCTCAGCTCAACATAGCTCATCCAGCAATTCAGTCAGTTTTGCCCTTCCGTGTGCGTTAGAGCATAGATTTCCGTACGTTCTATCGTCGCCGACAAATTGTTTATCGTTTGCTCAGCGCCCTATGAGCCCAACACATTCCTTCAAAATGTTGTAAAAACTAGTAGTAGATCATTCTAATGTTTTTTTTATCTGTATTTAGGTAACAGGAGGGTGCTATGCCTGCAGGACGCTGTTACTCCGGGCCTAGAATAGACAAATGTAATATAAGTGATAATATCTGTGTAAGATAAATAAATTGCAATTCCACACAACAACTGCCTTTTATGTTAGTTCCATTGACTTATAAAAACCTATGGACTTGCCATACCTACAAAATTAGCGTGACTACTTACAAAAATCGAGCACTTTAAATGGCTGCCTCCCGTAGGGTTGTTACTTCGAGTGAGAAAGCAAGCAACCGTTTGACAGCACATTGCAGATTTTTGTACCACAAAACTTGGCAATAAACATGGCGACCGGTCACGCATAGACATGATTTTGACGTCACAAATTATTGTTGCCAAATTAAGCTTAGCTTTTTTTGTTAGATTTTTGTTATTAATTAACAAACATTTAGACGTAACTAGGTAATGACGCAGCTGACGAACTAGCTAGGAGAGTATCCAGCGCGTCAGTTTGTGGACCTGAACCTATCGTACCCATCCCCTTTAACCAACTACGCAGGTGGCTACAGGAGTTAACCCACACACAAGCGGAGAACTGGTGGACCTCAACACCGGGCTGCAGGCAATCCAGGGAAGCCATGCCATTCTTAGATGGCAGGCTAACCAGGCGTTTACTACGCCTGGACAGGAACGGCCTGCGCGTGGTGATGGGGACCATCACGGGACACTGCTCACTAAACAATCACTTCCACACAATAGGCATAACGGACAGCCCTCTGTGCAGGGACTGCATGGAGGCTGAAGAAACCGTTACGCATGTGCTCTTTGACTGCACAGGCGTCACCCAGATCAGAACAGAAACCCTCGGGTCACCCAGATCTTTCACAAATATCCTATGCAGACCAGAAGACCTAATCAGCTTCTGGAGGGAGGTGGGCTGGTTGGAAGAAACCACTGACGGCCGCCATGGGCCACGCACAATGGTCCATATGAAGGACTAAGTGCGGAAACCAAACCCTCTAACATAGAACATTTAGACGACTCTCTTTTCCTATGCAGTTCTTGACTAGTTAAAACTTCGATCAATAAAAGAAACAAAACGCTTTATGACGTGTGTGTCGATATGATAGATATTTGTATAACTATGCTTCCTAAAGTAGGAATAGGGCATCTCCATAGTTTTCCTACCTCAAAGGAATTTGTTCTCATCACTCCCTGTGACGTCACACGCCTCTCAAAAAGTGGCAACATGAAGATGAGTTGTGGACATGATGGTTGAGATTGTCATACTACGACAAGTGAGGGCCTTTTCTGATTTGTCGGCGCAGCAGCGTTGCGACGCGGTACCGAAAGCTTACCGAGCGCCTATATTTCAATTGAGCGTTCCTAAAACTAAACAAACACAATGTACGCTCACACACATTTATAAATAGCGCTCACACACACACTATCTCACACACACACAAACACACGCACCCAAAACCCCGCTCGCATACATCACCTATGTGCGCTCCATTTTGTATTTTTCTTTTTAATATGTTTTTCAATTGCTTACACGGTTTATGTTAAGTGGAAGAGCGGAGTCATCTAACACAAGCATCTCTTTGCTTAAAAGGTGATCTCCAAAACAATGTCTGTTAAACATTATGTACCACCGCGAACGTTCCCGGTCGACCACTTTTCGCCCTTATGCCCTTAGTAATAAGGTTGAAAGAAAAGTGGGCGACCGGGAATTTTCGCGGTGGTACATAATGTTTTTTTGCCGTAGGTACCTACTTACTGCACCACGCCAAGAGTCATTTGTAGACTTTGTTCGAGGATGCTACCAGGCGTACATACATCACAAGCGGTTATGTTTCGTCCATGTGCAACAAGAAGGCAAGCTTAATAATTAATTCCTCTTTTAGAAATCAGAGAAGGTGAAACCATTTCAGTATTTGATGAATACCAGCTATATGAATTTAGAACATTCTTAATTGACCTAGTTCGGTTACAATTATTTACTTATTTGAATACTAGTTATTGTACTTTTACTGACTTAAGCAGAGGGGTGAGCGGGAAGAGGTATTTTGCATGAATAAAATACATCATACTGCAATGACTAAGTTTAGGGTTGTTTGTTTTAAATTAAATAGTTCAGCAACTAACTTTTTTTGAAAGGAGATTCGCCAAATACATAAACAATGACGGTTACTCCGGGGAATTTACGCCGCATTTTAGGCTAACTTTCACCCCGCGTGTAGGACCTACGATTTTTTAAGAAAAGATGTTATTTCAATTTAACTTGGTAGAAAAAAATATTAACAGTTATATTTGTATGGAGCGTTTGTCGAAATTCAGGTTAGAAAACAATTAGAAAATTAAACATTTTCGTACACGGAAATTTCCGTTACAAATAAAGTTACGAAATTTTTTAATTGTACTTTAAGCAAAAATATTAACAGCGTTTTTTTCCTAATTAGGTAAATATTATACGCAATCCAAGTAATTTAATTTTTTTAAATTTCCGTGGACGAAAATGTTTATTGGTAGGTATTACCAATTTTTTACAATAGGTAGGTAGGTTATATTGTAACCAAATGTTTGGTCACAAAAACGCGTTTTCGCGGTCGTGTAAAATGTTTTTTTTTATTGCTTAGGTATTTGAATAGCTAATTTCAAAAACACTATCCAAGAAAAATCGCTGTTAAGATTTAGAGCAGGAAGATTAAAAAAAAAATTAAAATTAATTAATTAATTTCCATTTAAACCTGATTTCCCAAGCCGCGTAGCCGATTCGAATAAAACACATTTCGGAACAAATTTTCTCTATATTTTTTTATAAAAACAACGTCTCAACATAAACAATGCCGTTCTCCTGAGCATATACACAAATATCACCACTACTGTGATTCTCAGCTATGGGGATACATCGCGGATAACTACGTGCATCCTTTTAAATACCATTTACTATCACTTAGGTGCTAATACATACGTTCCAATTTTACACCCAATGTGGTGAGATCTGACCATTTGAAATAAGAACCTTTTTAGGGTTCCGTAGTAAACAAGGAACCCTTATAGTTTCGCCATGTCCGTCTGTCGGTCTGTCCCCGGCTTAGCTCAGAGACGCTTAGTCCTAAAAATCTGTAATTTGGCATGGGTGTACATATTATTCACGCCGAGAAAGTCGTAAAATAAAACTATGAAAAACCTTTTTTTTAGGGATACCTTGCACGTAAAAAAGGATGATATTTTTTTTATTCTCATCTAATGCATGGTGTGTATCGTTGGATAGGCCGTTTAAAAATATTGTGGGTCTGTCAAAGCCATTTTTCAATTCTGAGATCCGTTTGCGTATTATTAAGCTTTAAAGTGCTATTTTTTGTTAGAGTCAAGTGTCCCTCCCCCCTGCCAGCTAAATGGTTGGTTTTGGTTATGTGAAAAAATTCATGGCAGTAGTACCTATTTAAATTATAACGAAATTAAAAGGAAAACTATTACAGCTAAGTAGGGTTTACAACTTAACGAGTAATAGTCGACCAGCTTAAATTTGCAGTTTAAGAATTGACCGTAAGGTATATTGATGTATGGGAGAGCATGTTTTTCATCTACAATGTTAAGTTTGTTTTGGGGATAAATTCATCCTAACTACGGAACCCTTCATTGTGCGTGGTCCGACACGCACTTGGCCGGTTTTTTACAGTCCGTTCAACCGATTTTGACTTCTATTGCGTTGATGGCATGACAAATGGCAGCTGTAATAAATAGTTGGTATTGTAAACACGATTTTGCTATTAATGCTACCCTTATGCCTACGGAATAGAAGTCGAAATCGGTTGAACGGTCTGTAAAAAAGTTTATTTAAATGTCTAATCTTATTTCAAATGGAGTAATAGGTACAATGGATCTTAAATCTTGTTATAAACTAAAGGCTGAGTGGAAAACTGGCACGTAAGCGTATTTAGAATTTGTCTGTTTAATATTATAAAGTTCCAAGTTCTTTGTTTTTCTAGAATTCAAATACTAAGTTGAGAAGACGCCATCTTGAATTTAATAATTTGTAATTAAGTGTCACTGTCGTACGAAAAAGTTTAACGAACTGTCGTATTCAGGGAAATATCGTTCTGGCAAAATTATTTGTAATTTTATCTGCGTCTTCTTTGCAATTAATTTTTAACTAAGGCATACTGATTTGGCCATGGAGTTAATAATATGGTAAATATTTATGCTGATGATTATACCTATTACTGTTTTACTTTAATTTTAATCTCAATAGCCTGCCTCATTGGTCTGTTGGTCGAAAGACCGGCTGCTGATTTACTGATTATCATTCTAAGTAACCGCGGTTACTCTATTCCATTAATAAATAAACATAAATCATAATAAATAATAGATATCATAATTGGAACTTGTTACTTTATAATATCAAAACTTAATTAAGATCTTGTTCAGTAATTACAAAAATACTGTTGGACAAATTAGTAGGAATAACCTACATTTTAACTACTATGTTACCCGCCAAAATGGTTACATAATTAAAATGTATTAAATTCCAATTAATCGTTACAGTAATTATAATATAAATTATTTAAAAACACCTATCACATTCTTAATAATTTAAGTCTCAACATCGATCGAATATTATTTTATAATTTTTTAACAAATTCATATTTCAAACCTATTTTTATAAGTTAAAACACATAAATAGGATTTAAAACTAATTTTAAGTTTTAAAATAGTGAGAAAGGCGCAGGAGGTGAAGAAATGTTTGAATGCCATCTCGTTACAATAGTTTACGACATAAGATTTAAAATACGACAAAGAATTTGCACGACAAATAAATAAGTGTATTTGTTTGCACAAATATATTTGGTTCTGTTTTTTTACATATTTGAATTATGAGGTTTGACAAACAAGTAAACTATTGGCATTCAGATATTTTGTGTCAATCATATGCAGTACAAACTATCATGCTCATTGGCGTAGAATGTTGTGGTCCAAGTTATAAGTTACATACTGTTTAATATCCTTGCCGCGAGGTACCTAAGAGTTTATTCTATGATAAATAGTTCACTACAAACCATTATTGTACTACATATGAAAGCCTTTAAAGACAATAATATTTGGAAAGACATCACGACATTGTGCCCAAATTATACAGATACATAGATTTTAGACTAAGTGACTAGATTTTACGACTAGAATAGTCAAAACTAAATAATTTCTCATTTAGACATTAACGTGCCTAAATATACTTTTAAAGCTACTTCTCTGACATTGAAAGCGACATAGAAATATATAGATAGATAAAAGTTGATACATTATACACTAAAATAAGTTATCTTCTCCTTATAGTAATCATAAGAAAATTTTCAGGGATATTTTTCATCCCTCTTGTTTAGTTTGTGGACAATTTTGGGCCACAGAAGAGACAGTTAATTTACTGTCGTATTGTTTAATGGAATGTCGTATTGCGTAAAATTTTGTCGTTCTAAATTAAGTACATCTGTTTTAGTAAGGTTAAACATTATTTCAAAAGGAAAGGCTTTATTTGTCATATTCACGATATTTTATTGTCCAAAAATGTCCACAAACCATATTCACGTAATATTTTATTTAAAATTAATACGATATAATTATAATGTTCCTAACACATCAACGACCGTAAACAATTATTGTTTTTTTATTATTTTTATCTAATTAGCGACGTATTTAGGCTTATACAATATCAATTGTTATTTTATAACTGCTAACGCAGTTATGCACCATTACTGAAATATTTTAGATACGTTTAAAACCATGTTTTAATCATGTCCTAATTTATTGAACGTTAGGGGTTGTACATACGTACGTACGTAAGAAAAAAAAAGACTGCAAAGTAAAAAGTTCCTAGCAAACATATAAAAACCTGTTGGTTTGTGTTATAAAAACTTAGTTTTGTGATCTTACGTAAGAACAATGTAGGTCCCTCCCACCCCCATGAAAGAAAAAATAAGACTTGTTCGGACCTCCTCCCACCTGAAATCGACTTACGTAATAAATGAACAGGTTATTGGTTATTTAAACTAATCTACATTGTTGAGTGTCGGTCTCACAGTTACCATGAATTTCGTCTACCTACCTACCTACTGCTTATTTTCCGCGTGACATTGAACAGCAAGGGAAATTAATAGTACTTCAATTTGCCGTATTATAGCTGTCACCGTAAGATTGTGAGAACCATTATAAACTGTCGCAAAATTGTGAACTGGGTGAAATGGGTTAGTTAGGTTAGATTTGTGACCAACCGCGCGCGAGCCGAGCGACCGAAGCGAGCGATGCCGTGGGAGCGACCGGCGAGCGGTAATTCAAAATTGCTTGCAGCTACGCAGGCTATTTTAAGTTTAGATACCAGTTCATAATTTGTTGGTTTCATAAGGATAGATTACTAACTATCAAAAAATAATGCGTCAAATTGTAAATGGTTTGTTGCAGTTCACAATTTTTCGACAATTTATAATCTAGCGGAAATAATACCGATAAAATATCAATAACGCAGTACCTACATAAATTATACGGTGACAGACATTTTATACAACTGTCAAAGAATCACAGTTGTGATTTAAAATAAACAATTAAAGTTGGTAGTCAAATTGCTAAACTAGTAATTTCCCTGATTTTACTTAAAAGCAGGTTTTTTAAATCTATAAATAATACTGAAAAACTTTCATAAAAACGGCCCGCCATTTGGGTACCTACAAGTCATTGCGGTCAAAACATGGTTTTACAGATTTTAAAACTTCTTTTTATTACTCAATATTTTACTTAAGTAGGTATGTACACAAATGAATCCGACATAAAGATTTTCTAGCTAAAATATAGAAACGCCCAAATCTTAATTTCGTATTTTAATCAAAATCATTTTCTTTTAGACACAAACACGCTTTCTAATTTTTATAATTTTTGAAATCATGGAAGTCAAAATTTGGCATTTTAATACATTTATCGAATCTTGCCAAGCCACGTTAGTCATTATTTTCTAAGTTTTCGTCCACATTTTATTGCATACAAGAACTTCCTCACGACCCGATTAGAGAAAACTTCTGTAAATGCACGCCATCTCTTGGCGAATAACCAAAAGTATTTACGATTTTATTGCATCACACCAACAAATTATTATTGTAGTAGGTGCCTACTACAATAATAATTTTTCACTTGAACAAAATGTTTGTAATTTTAATATTGCTGTAACTACCTATTTCAAGAATATTTCCAAATAAAATATCTAAGTGCCTATTGCAGATTTTCACCAATGCAAGTTTAATTTAGTCTATCTCGACTCAAACAGCACCCAGGAAAAAACAATCGTCTCAAAAATCCGCCACTCAAGGATCGATAAACCACATCGATTCTTTTATCGATTTCTCATTGAAAAGTTAGGGGGAGGCCTGGTCACTCCCCTCATCGTAAGACTAGTCCCTGAAAGGGAACAGGCCTCCAACGCCGCCGGTGTCCCAGTCTGCTACTTCGACTGGTCCGAAGCACTCATCGAAGAACTGCTCCATCGTCTTGTGGAGGTGGATCGTGGAGCGCTCGAAGCTGTGGCCTTCATCGGGGTACACCTGGAACATTATGAGCAAGCACATGAGTCCGAGAATCCAATGAGATGGAACTTCCTAAAAATACAAGTTGACAATATAAATATTGACGAACGGAATCTGGACGGCAGCTGGTGATATTCTTAAACGGGAGGAGTTAATCTTTCTACCCAAATCAACCATCGGTTGATGCTGGTTCTTAATTTCTGTGAAGTAAACTTAACAAACCTTTGGAACACTCGTCAACTATACAGTGGAAATGAATTAAATGACCGACGTTTAGGTATTAACGAGCGCACGATGATCATTCTAGCTTATAGACTCTCAGGATCTCCGGTGGCATGCACCGATGCATTTGTTTTTTAGCAGAGTCATTTCAACCGTGCTGTCTTTGATCAGCAGTGGAAGTCTTTCGGGTAATGATCGTAATGATGCAGTGAATGGTTTCTACTCAGAAGCTTACCTGATGTGTATACAGCGCAGTATTCCTGATGAGTGCCCTCGCTAATGCTAACGCATGGTGTGGCGGAGCCGTGAGGTCTGCTGCTGCATGTGCCAGGAGAACTCTTCGTGGTGGAAGGTTTCCAGCCTTGCGCCACACGGCGTTGACGCCCAGCGTACCGGCCCACGTCGAGCCGTAACCGCTGTAGCGCTCCGTCCAGTAGGAATCTGGAAAAATTAGTGCATGAATGTCGAGGATGTTTGAGAAAACAGTTTTACAGTCAGTTAAGTTAAAGTCCGTGCAGGCCAGACATGTTTTTATAGCAAGCGCGTGTCGCCCGCCGCCGTAGCCGCGCCCCCACACGCGCCCCCACTAGGTCACAGCTACTCACTGTGGTGGCGCAGGTCGGTGAGCGGTGCGACGGCGGCCAGGCAGCGCGTCACGTTGCGCGCGTCGCCCGCCGCCGTAGCCGCGCCCCCACACGCGCCCCCACTAGGTCACAGCTACTCACTGTGGTGGCGCAGGTCGGTGAGCGGTGCGACGGCGGCCAGGCAGCGCGTCACGTTGCGCGCGTCGCCCGCCGCCGTAGCCGCGCCCCCACACGCGCCCCCACTAGGTCACAGCTACTCACTGTGGTGGCGCAGGTCGGTGAGCGGTGCGACGGCGGCCAGGCAGCGCGTCACGTTGCGCGCGTCGCCCGCCGCCGTAGCCGCGCCCCCACTAGGTCACAGCTACTCACTGTGGTGGCGCAGGTCGGTGAGCGGTGCGACGGCGGCCAGGCAGCGCGTCACGTTGCGCGCGTCGCCCGCCGCCGTAGCCGCGCCCCCACTAGGTCACAGCTACTCACTGTGGTGGCGCAGGTCGGTGAGCGGTGCGACGGCGGCCAGGCAGCGCGTCACGTTGCGCGCGTCGCCCGCCGCCGTAGCCGCGCCCCCACACGCGCCCCCACTAGGTCACAGCTACTCACTGTGGTGGCGCAGGTCGGTGAGCGGTGCGACGGCGGCCAGGCAGCGCGTCACGTTGCGCGCGTCGCCCGCCGCCGTAGCCGCGCCCCCACACGCGCCCCCACTAGGTCACAGCTACTCACTGTGGTGGCGCAGGTCGGTGAGCGGTGCGACGGCGGCCAGGCAGCGCGTCACGTTGCGCGCGTCGCCCGCCGCCGTAGCCGCGCCCCCACACGCGCCCCCACTAGGTCACAGCTACTCACTGTGGTGGCGCAGGTCGGTGAGCGGTGCGACGGCGGCCAGGCAGCGCGTCACGTTGCGCGCGTCGCCCGCCGCCGTAGCCGCGCCCCCACACGCGCCCCCACTAGGTCACAGCTACTCACTGTGGTGGCGCAGGTCGGTGAGCGGTGCGACGGCGGCCAGGCAGCGCGTCACGTTGCGCGCGTCGCCCGCCGCCGTAGCCGCGCCCCCACACGCGCCCCCACTAGGTCACAGCTACTCACTGTGGTGGCGCAGGTCGGTGAGCGGTGCGACGGCGGCCAGGCAGCGCGTCACGTTGCGCGCGTCGCCCGCCGCCGTAGCCGCGCCCCCACACGCGCCCCCACTAGGTCACAGCTACTCACTGTGGTGGCGCAGGTCGGTGAGCGGTGCGACGGCGGCCAGGCAGCGCGTCACGTTGCGCGCGTCGCCCGCCGCCGTAGCCGCGCCCCCACACGCGCCCCCACTAGGTCACAGCTACTCACTGTGGTGGCGCAGGTCGGTGAGCGGTGCGACGGCGGCCAGGCAGCGCGTCACGTTGCGCGCGTCGCCCGCCGCCGTAGCCGCGCCCCCACACGCGCCCCCACTAGGTCACAGCTACTCACTGTGGTGGCGCAGGTCGGTGAGCGGTGCGACGGCGGCCAGGCAGCGCGTCACGTTGCGCGCGTCGCCCGCCGCCGTAGCCGCGCCCCCACACGCGCCCCCACTAGGTCACAGCTACTCACTGTGGTGGCGCAGGTCGGTGAGCGGTGCGACGGCGGCCAGGCAGCGCGTCACGTTGCGCGCGTCGCCCGCCGCCGTAGCCGCGCCCCCACACGCGCCCCCACTAGGTCACAGCTACTCACTGTGGTGGCGCAGGTCGGTGAGCGGTGCGACGGCGGCCAGGCAGCGCGTCACGTTGCGCGCGTCGCCCGCCGCCGTAGCCGCGCCCCCACACGCGCCCCCACTAGGTCACAGCTACTCACTGTGGTGGCGCAGGTCGGTGAGCGGTGCGACGGCGGCCAGGCAGCGCGTCACGTTGCGCGCGTCGCCCGCCGCCGTAGCCGCGCCCCCACACGCGCCCCCACTAGGTCACAGCTACTCACTGTGGTGGCGCAGGTCGGTGAGCGGTGCGACGGCGGCCAGGCAGCGCGTCACGTTGCGCGCGTCGCCCGCCGCCGTAGCCGCGCCCCCACACGCGCCCCCACTAGGTCACAGCTACTCACTGTGGTGGCGCAGGTCGGTGAGCGGTGCGACGGCGGCCAGGCAGCGCGTCACGTTGCGCGCGTCGCCCGCCGCCGTAGCCGCGCCCCCACACGCGCCCCCACTAGGTCACAGCTACTCACTGTGGTGGCGCAGGTCGGTGAGCGGTGCGACGGCGGCCAGGCAGCGCGTCACGTTGCGCGCGTCGCCCGCCGCCGTAGCCGCGCCCCCACACGCGCCCCCACTAGGTCACAGCTACTCACTGTGGTGGCGCAGGTCGGTGAGCGGTGCGACGGCGGCCAGGCAGCGCGTCACGTTGCGCGCGTCGCCCGCCGCCGTAGCCGCGCCCCCACACGCGCCCCCACTAGGTCACAGCTACTCACTGTGGTGGCGCAGGTCGGTGAGCGGTGCGACGGCGGCCAGGCAGCGCGTCACGTTGCGCGCGTCGCCCGCCGCCGTAGCCGCGCCCCCACACGCGCCCCCACTAGGTCACAGCTACTCACTGTGGTGGCGCAGGTCGGTGAGCGGTGCGACGGCGGCCAGGCAGCGCGTCACGTTGCGCGCGTCGCCCGCCGCCGTAGCCGCGCCCCCACACGCGCCCCCACTAGGTCACAGCTACTCACTGTGGTGGCGCAGGTCGGTGAGCGGTGCGACGGCGGCCAGGCAGCGCGTCACGTTGCGCGCGTCGCCGGCCGCCAGCGCCGCCGCCGCGCCGCCGCCGTAGCCGCGCCCCCACACGCCCACGCGCGACCCGTCCACCATCTTCAGGTTGTCGCGCAGGTAGCTGGGGGGATGGACGAGGTTCAGTCTTAGTTATACCAGAAATATGTAGCAAAGTTAGTAGAATCCTAACTTATATCGTAAATGAGAAAATAAGTTCGTTTATTTGTTACTTTTTCACTTTTTTCCACCAGGCACACGGATAAATCTTTTTCTTGATTGATCTTACTTCTTTTCTTCCTGGATCGCACACGAAGTCGCGAACGCGGAGGAGCGGGGAGCTAGTACTTAATATAGTCATCCTTATGTTAATTTTATTATTTATTATTATTTATTTATTTAATTCACACCTGAGGGTTCAACATTGACTTAGAGTAGGTACTACAAGAAGCATGCTTTAACTACGTCTACAAAAATCTACTGTCGGGGCGTTGTAGGTAAATATTGGTGAAATTTACACTGCACTATCATTGTGTCGGTACACAAATTTTGTTTTCTTTTTTAAAGTATCACGGCTGATGAAGCCCAGGGGTCTCCAAACTTTGAAGACTTAAGGCAGGGCCATAATTATTTTTTCAGTTTATTCCAAGGGCCCATTTTAAACTAGTCGCAAAGTTAAGTTAAACTAGTGCGCGACCTAAGCAATAATACATGTTTTTTTTGCATTTTAATTACCTACTATTGTGTATTATGATACTTAACGACATCTAGTGGCGAGTAGTGATACTATGTATTTATTTATTTATTTAAAACATGGAGGACTTACAGCTAATAAAAACAGACAAAAATAAAGAAACCTTAGTCACTAGAAAGCAGTAAAGTATTGTACTATCTATTTCAGCTACCCACTAACAGGTGGCATTCGTTGTAATTATGTTCTAAATAAATAAATTACATATTTGGGCATTTCCGTGTTAGTTCGAGTAAGTTCTGGTTCTGGCTAGTGTTTTCCGATAACCTAGGGGTGGCAGTAATTGCATATAAAAAGGCTAGCGGGGCAACCGCGAGTCACAAAACCGATTTCTCCTTAGAATTACGGGTGCTCCTTGGTTCGTTCGGAACGAAACCCTTCACTTAGATCTTAAAATGCCCACCATCAAGCAGTTCATGAAGCGCATCACGAAGCGTTTTTTCGATTCCGCGGATGGTCATCGCAACCCTCTGGTTGTGCAGGCCGCTAGATAAAGGCCTTCCATAGGTAATTATTTATTTGTTAGAATATTGTTGATAAACAGGTGTTACACGTAATATAATGTCCATAATATTCTGCTGTTTCCAGCGTACAAATATTTCAAAGAATTAAAATTAGGAATAAATTAGAACAATATGTCGAAATTAAACCATACAATGGCAAGGTCAAGGAAAACGTTAACTACTGTCAAATACAATGTCAAGGATTATTAATTATAATGTCAAGAATTATTAAATACAATGTGGAAAATTATTATAAAATACAATGTCATAGAAATGAAATTCCATTCAATTAATAAGAGCACAGAGACAAGTCATCGTCTAATTTAAATTTTGAATCAAATTTTTCATTTAAAAACTCATTTGTTCAGTAGTAACACTTATGCAATAGGAAGTTAAATAATTTCGTTTTAAATGCAGTAAAGTTAAGACTTTTAAAAACATTAGGTAATTTATTATAAATACTAATTGCCATACAGTAAACATTATTGGAAAATAGTTTAATTCTTTGTTGGGCTACACATAATTTGTGGATATTTAGCCTTTTTCTTATAACAACATCATTATGTACTTGAAATAAAGCCATGTTTTTATGTATGTACAAAGATACAGAGTTCGAATGTATATAAAGATGGGAGTGGTAATATTTTCAGTTTTTTAAAAAGTGGGACACAGCTTTGTAATGGTTGGGCTTTAGTTATTGAGCGAATACATTTTTTTTGGGCTCGGAATACTTTAATAGTATCAACATAGTTGCCCCATATTATGATGCCGTAGCGGAGAATTGATGCTACGTAACCATGATAAGCATAAAGTGCTGCATTGATGCCAGCTACGCGAGTTACCCTGTATAAAACAAATACAAATCTTTGCAGTTTAGTGCATAACTTGTCAATGTGTACTTTCCAGTTGCAATATTTATGTTATCCTCAAAAAAGTAGCACTTTCAACCTCTTCTATAGCGTTATATTCATATCTTAATTGTAATTGGTGACGTTTGCTATTGTAAGCTTGGAACTGTATAAGTTTGGTTTTACTAATATTGACATGTAAATTGTTGTCTTTTAGCCAATCTATTATTTTGTTTAACGTGTCATTAATCTCTTTTTCGTATTTGGTGATATTGTTATCAGTGAGTTCAATACTAAGGGTTGTATCGTCGGCGTACAGAATGCATGAATGTGGGGTTACGTTGGGCAAATCATTGACATATGGAAAAAACAAAAAGGGTCCTACTATACTGCCCTGGGGAACACCACAGGAGTTTTGACGATAGGCGGATCTATATATTTTCTTTTCTGATAATGTAAGCCTAGATATCTCTACGCATTGTTGGCGATTATTTAGATAAGTTTCTATCCACTGTAACGCGTTTCCCCTAATACCATAACGATTCAGTTTGTAGAGAAGCAGTTTGTGATCCACGAAATCAAACACTTTTGACATATCGAGAAATATCGATGATATTGGTCTTTTCCCATTCAGACTAGGTAATCATTTTCACAAGAGAAAAACATGCAAGAGTTGTTGATTTATTTTTTCTGAAACCGAAGTGTTCCTCTTTTAAAATTGAATGTTTTATTATAAAGGCATACTCTCTCAGACCCAGATGACTCCAGTACTCTCCTCCAGGAAAGCAATAGGGCCACCAGTACAGTACACAAATTACACAAACCGTCATTCCGTCCTCGCCGCCGAGGTACCACGCGATCTTCCCGACTAAAATGTCCCCCCCGTCCCTTGCACGTCGAATCGCCACCCGCCCGCGCCGAGGCTGAGTGCGCCGTAGTATTAATAGTAACCCCTGATAATAATCATGATCTAAACTTTGATTCAGCCCGTCCCCAATTTGTGATCCCCCAACGACGCCCTAAGCTGAGGTCCGTACCCCACAGGGGGTGCCCTTAGTGCGTAGTCGTTTAGTTTTATAATATGACTGAGCTGACGCGTGCCCACTCCGTTGGGCGGTAAACATTTTTACTCTATGACACTCACAAATAACGTGGCTTTCTATGGGTAAAAGAATACCTACCCTACCTGCCTACCCTACCTACCTACCCTACCTACCTACCCTACCTACCTAATCATAATCATTTGTTAACATAGGTACAATAAAATAGTTGTTATACAAAAAATACAAGCGCGCTATGTTATACCAGAAGGCGTACAAATATTAATGGATGTCATTGATATATACTAAAAATTTATAACATAATTACATTAATCAAACGGTAATAATTAATCTTCTCAAAAATAAAAAATTACATGTCAAAATAAGAAAAAAATAAGATTACTACGTCAATATTCAATTAAAGTTTAAACAAATATAAAGAAAAAATAATATAATAATTAAAAATGAGGCATGCAATGTTAAAAAAAAAAATTTAATATACCAGGTCAATGACTACCAACTAAGGTCAAAAACAGTTATTGCATTTTGTCTGTCAAAAATTCCGAAATGCTGTAATAAGCTTTATTCAACAGAAAAGATTTAAGCCTTTTCTTAAATAAGTTTATGTTTAATTCTTTAATTGAACTACGTATGTGGTTGAATATGATTGGTGCCATACAAAAAACACTTTTTTGCATCAATGCTGTAACAGCCCTTTTTACGCACAAGTTATTATTCTGTGGTCGAGTTCGTTTATGATAAAATGATAATCTAGTAAACAAGTCTGGATTGGTCATAACAAATACAGCTACCTCAAAAATATATAAGCGAGGAAATGTCAATAATTTGTATTTGATAAACAATGGCTTACAGGAATCTAAACTGTGGAGTCTGAACATTGACCTAATGCACCTTTTTTGTGCTTTAAAAACTAATTCCCTATTGGTTGAGTTACCCCAGAAAATGACACCATACCTCAACACTGAACTCACCAAACCATGATATGCTGTGATTATAGCATCGACGTTAATCACTGGGGTCAGTTTAAATAGGGCATAAGCTGATCTGCTAATACGATTAGTTAGCTCCTCCGTGTGTTCTTTCCAGTCCAATTTTTTGTCAATCGTTTATCCTAGGAATTTGGATGTATCTACTTGTGTTATAATTTTATTGTTATAGCATACTGTCATATTGGTATTCGCACGTTGGCTTAACATCATTAATTTCGTCTTATCAATATTTATTTTCAAATTATTATTATCTAACCATTTCACTATGGAGGTTATTGTCTGAGTAACAACGTCGTTGTGGTTTTGATCATCAGTACTTTTAATGGTCACAGTGCTGTCATCAGCAAACAGTGACATAGGATTACCTACCTACCAACCATACCTACCTACCCTACCTACCTACCCTACCTACCTACCCTACCTACCTACCCGACCTACCTAGTCTACCTACCTACCTACCCTACCTTCCTACCCTACCTACCTACACTACCTAAAAAAAAAAAAAACCACATATATCATCTAGTAAATAGTCCGAACAAAGCCTAAACCTTTTTTTTTATAAGTGAGCCCGTTCCTGAGTTATAAAATTACAACCAAAAGTGGCATTGATTTTTATAGATAAAGATTTTACGCGCTGGCTGGAGCCGCTGGAGGCTTTAAGCTCACACCTTAAGGCAGACACACGAAAGTCCGGTTAAGTAGTCACGGCCTCTCAAGGCCACCTACGAGATGCATACATAGAAAAATAAAACGGGTGTCAGTTTGCGTAGGAAAGGCGAAGGAAGCGAAACTGTATATTGTGAAATAAAGTAACACCCGTGTATAACAGTATGTTGATTTGACTTATTGTTTTTATGTATGATTTATTTAATATGGAAAAGAAGTGAAAAATAGACAGTGAATGCAGAACGTTCAAAGATAACTGGAACTTTCAGTATTTCGTGATTGCGTCCAGTAATTAGGCGCTATATTTAATTTGTAATGAAACCATACCTGTTCTCAAAGAATACGACAGTATGAATCGAAACATCTTCAAAATTACTCCAAATATACAGGAAGTTTGCGGACGGAAAAATTCGCAGCAATATTTTTTTACCAAAGTGAGATCAATAAATACTTACGATAAAACCGCGATCTGATCTTCAACATCCACTGATAGAAGCTTGTGATAGATTTCTGTTCGGAGTTCTTCACCCTACAAATAATAAAAATCTTAATATATTCATAATTCTGGGCTGGAAGGATTTGGGGGAGGCTTTGTCCGACAGTGGGGACAGAATGAGCTAGAGAAAAAAAGTTCTGGGAAGCTCATAAAAAAAATCTGAAAGTAGGCATGTATTTAAAAAAATCATTCACCCGCTGAGGTTATGTTACCTGTCCACCAGAACCCCTGGCATCTATCTCGGCGACGATGAAGTTCCTTGCAGCCGCCAGGTACCAGCCCCAGCTGGGTTTCCATCGCTCTGTCACCAGCTGACCACCCGGCTGAGCAGACCTGAAAAATAATTAAAAGTTAGCCCTAGAAAACACATACATACCTACCGAGTAAGGGGGCGTCCATTCATTTCGATCACATCAAGTGCTGTGCACACCTATAAGTGACAAATTCACCGCAAAGCTATTGATATAGAATTTAGTGAATAAGTCGTTGGTGTGTCAATAAATAAATAAATTACGTGAGGCGATTTTTTGACCCCTCTTCCCTTAGCGAGGTTTCGTGAGATTTGACTCGACCCCTTTCCGCCATTTTAGATTAGTATTTTTAGTGTAAATACGTTGCTCTGTGCTTGATTGCGTTGGATTTATTTAAATAATCATAATTTGCGTAATTATTTTTTATAATATTTGCCCAGTTATCTCAAAATTTTACACTATTTCTTGCTCAAAAAAAAACTGTCAGTCGTAGGACTGCACGTCAGATGTGAAAACTAAGTAACTTGTGAATTGTATCGAAGCGTTCGGTGACGATGACGCGAGTTCCATGATTTTGGTTCAATCAAAAAGTGCTCAATGCGCCTAAAGAAGTTTTCACTTTACGTGATATTTGCCCCCCCCCGAGAGCCCCCTCTCCCCCACGTGAGATTGGGTGATATTCGATCGGACCCCCTCCCTTAACGCCTCACGTAATTAATGGACGCCCCCTAATCTCTTAAAATTATAGGTAGTTTAGCAATTGTAATTGGTAAGCTTTAATACCAACTAAAGTTGTTGATATTGAAATCACAACTGTTAGTCACAATTTTACAGAAGTATTTCGTATACTCACACATGCAGCACCAGTGGTAGAGGCAGGTCGTCTGTTTCTCTGAACCCTGGCGGCAGAAGGAGCCGAACGCGAGCCGCTCTGTATGCTTGCACCTGAAACATTTATTATTCATTGCTATTCAACCACACTGTTAAAAATATTAAAACAGGTTAATATTGCATATAAATTGGTGACTAAGTGCATCCAGAACAACGAACTCACTTTTCAATAAAAATATAGAATAGTTTGTTGTGACCATGAAAAAAGTGATTAGTGAGTAAGTGACGCAGTCATCATTTCAGCCGAAAGACGTCCACTGCTGGACATAGGCTTCCCCCAAGCACCGCCACTTCGACCGGTTCTGTGCTTCCCGCATCCAGCGGGAAGGGGGGATTTGCCATAATCACCACGCTTGGCAGGCGGGTTGGCGATCGTAGTATGGTGTTAAAATGCATAGAGAACGCTGCTGCCCATTCTCTAGTAAGTCCCTTAGTCGCTTTTCACGACACCCACGGGAATAAATAGGGCGGTGCTATTCTTTAAGTCCGGTTCCACACGGAACGTGAGTAAACGGAGTGACACAGTGTGTAAACACATTTGCATTAATCTGTTATTTTCGATATTGGATCTATTATTTCTACATCGCCTTCACAGGCTTCAGTAAACGTTTCTTAGAGACCAGAGAGCACCGTATAGTACCTACTGGTGGTAGATATTGATTTCGAACAGCCATACCTCGACTCGGAAGTCCTTGACCTGCGGCTGCGCGAGCGCGGCGAACTGGCTGGCGAGCGGCGCGCCGTCCCACAGCACGGCGCGCCGCGCGCCCCAGTGCGACACCACGAACGTGGCCGGCGGGCCCGGGCCCAGGCACTCCTGAGACACAACTCTAAACTTAACTAAACTAAAACTAAATGTTTGGAACAACAACAAACTGGCATAATTACAATAGGATATTTAATATCATGTCTTTCAAAAAGAAGGAAAGACATAATATTAAATATCCCTAGGACAAGGACTTTACTTGCCAGTATGCAATTTAATAAACGATCTGCTGCGCTATATAATAAAATCAATAAATACATCTACATTTACCCAAAAAACTACTATGACAGTTAAAATAAAATAATGGAATGGATACAAGCGCTTACCTACAATGAAACCGAAACACTTCTGAAACCTTGAAACATACACACCCTCACACTCACGTACTCACTCACACCTACAGGCTACACTTTCACTTACATATCTCACTCACACTCATACTTACACCCACTCATACACACACGTTTGATTTACCTAATTTAATTTAATGTTAATTTAATTTATGTAGTTTTAGCATAAAAATTATACGTTTTGCTTTTTATATAACACGTTTTGCTATGGAAGAGCGGACTCTCCTAATACAGGCACTATCTGCCTAAAAGGAGGATCCAATCATAAAATTTGTTTATACCTATACTTGTTTTACTAATAAACTATTTTTATTTTTATTTAATAGCGATGATAGCTACAAAAGTTAGAAATATCGTTAAGAGGGCGTACAACGGTCCACTAGCGCCACTCCTTTAAAAAAAATATTATCTCGTGACTGAGAAGGAATTATGAATAACGGCTAGTAGAGACCCTCGGTAAGTGTCTAGAATTTTACTAGCCGTTATTCATAATTCCTTTTCAGTCACGAGATAACATTTTTTGAAAGGAGTGGCGCTAGTGGACCGTTGTACGCCCTCTTAAAAAGTTTTAATCAATAAAAAAAATGCTGAGAATCATCTCCAGGAACATCGGAAATTATAAAACATAGCAAAACCGGCCGTCACAAGAGTTTTAGGTGAAATTACTGAAAAAGAAATGGACTAACAAGCTCTTCCAGCAATACTTATGTAGGCTTCAAAATTGTGACGTTATTTATGGATGGCCCCTCTCTTACCTGCACGTAATAAGAGTAGTTCTTGCTGAACAGTATCCGGTTGTAGAGGCAGTCTGTGGGCAGCGAGTCGTTCTCGTCCGCGATGTGTGGCAGCACCGTCGACGTCGGCCACGCGGGTAATGCCGATGTTGCGTTCTCGAACTCCTGGAAGTGAAAGTTCAGTTTGAATAGAAGAGGTACGAAATACAGTCTAGGAATAGTGCTACAATTTTTTTTTGTCATTGAAAAGGGGACATTGTTAGTAATCATTAGTGAAATTGTCACATACATTGAATTGACGTAACAAGATGACGGTGTTAACTCCGATTTTGGCCACGCACCAAAATTATGGAAAAATGATGGGCTTTGTTTTTATAAAGAAATATTTGTACGCCATACTATGGCAGGTTATGCTGGAACCAATATTATAACATCTATTGTACCATATTATGCTAACAAATAAATATTTTTGAATTGATTTTATTTTGATTTGAAAATAATGAAAGATGTTTATTGCTGGACACCAGAGCTGGTGCTGGTTTTAGGAACTTGGAATTACGTATGAACGATTAGAACGGAATGATAATACGGATTACAATTTCTGTACATTGACTTCTCGAGCAGTTACTCAATGCATTTATTTCAATTAAAACACTTGAATTATCACAGAGTCGGTCGGTTAGTTAGCAAGATGAAGCTAGTTACATGTGAGTTGGCAGGTACCAAGAAAATAACCGCAAAATGATCCATCCTAACGAGTTCTGATTGCTGTTTGTATAAGTTGAACTGATCGTTATGACAACTTCTTTATTTCTTTTACTTATTTTTTTACCGGGTCATCACTAACAGGTTCAGCTGTAGCATCAGGCGGTAGCAGGTCGGTGCCAGGACACGTGAGGCAGACGGGCGAGTCGGGCCAGCTGGCCGGGTCCGTCGGCACCTTCACGCGGTACAAGTGACGCTCACCCGCCTTCTCAGGGGCTGTGCCGATCACGTATCTGTAGATGTTCAGAAGAGTTAATTTCTAAAATTTCGAAAACATAACATCACGGAGACGCCATGGGCGTCGGGAGTCGCAAGCCGATTTCCGGCCACCGTAGGCCCGGGCTGCGGACGATGAGCGATGGGCCAATGCCTGCCAGGGTTGCGAGATTGTCCGAAAGGGATATCGTGGCCCTGGCACACAGGCAACGGAAGGAACACTGGTGAGTTTTAGTTAGTAAAAGTCTGACACGCCCTCCCGCTCCGCCCAAAGCGGGAGAAGTAATATGAATTTGCCAACAGCTAAAAAAAAAAACCGCATGTAATGTACCCTCGAAGCGACAGGCGGAGGCCGTGCCTCGGAAAGCACGTTAAGCTCGTCTATCATTCGTAGGTCTTTGATAGTCACTACAAGTTGTCAGAAGCCCGAAAGTCTGACAACCAGTCTAAGGGGTATCGTCTTAGTAACTGGGTTGAGCAAGTCAGATAGGCCGCCACTCTATGTAAAATACTGGTATTTAGCTACATCCAGTTATACGGGAAGCCGATCCCAACATAATTGGGATAAGGAGGGCAAATGATGAAGCGACCGGTGAAGGTGCATAGATACTACACTCACATTTCGTCGGTCCTACGGGCGAGCCTATTATTATCATCATTTATCATCATCATTATTTCAGCCAAAAGACGTCCACTGCTGGACATAGGCCTCCCCCAAGGGAGGGTTTGCCATAATCGCCACGCCTGGCAGGTTGGCGATCGCATAATGGTGTTCAAATGCATAGAGAACGCTGCTGCCCATTCTCTAGTAAGTCCCTTAGTCACCTTTTACGACACCCACGGGAAGACAAAGGATGGTGCTATTCTTTACGTCCGGCACCACGCGGCACATATTTATAATAGTAGGTATGTATATATCAACCGGGCACAAATTCTGTTCGACCCGGGAAAATACCCAGCTCCTATCTCAGAGCAGTTGCTGTTGCAAATACCAACGAGGCATCATTATCATCAGCTACAAATGATCACCAGTTATCAGCATCTTCATTTGTTATTGATCAATCATTCATCATCGTTTTGTTTGCTGACTTTTACCCATTAGGTATTCGTGGAACTTACTAACGTTTTTACAAGCGCTCGTACACAGAAGAAATACGTATACTCACAAGAACCTCCTCCGCTCATCCCACCCCATTAGCTGCGTGACCTCATAGCTGCCCAGCGTGAGCGTGGTGCGGGTGTCGTGCGTGAGGCGCACGGCGTGGCGCCAGACGCCGCCCGCGCCGCCGGGCGGCGTGTCGGCGACGGGCATGGTGGTGTAGATGGTCGCCTTGTGGCCCACCAGCGCCATGCCGCCGCACCAGCCGCAGTCGTCCTCGACGGGCTCGGAGCCCAGACCTGACCAGCGGGAGCCGTCGGACTCGTCGCGGTATATCTGAAAAATGTGTTATGTTAAAACGAGGAAGGAAATAATGTTTTTGTTTTTTCTATAAATGCGGTTGACCGTAATCTAATTGCATCGTTTCGTTTTTCTTGTGTCTTTTATTGAGAGAAAATGAGAGAAAAATTAATGAGAGTTAAATCGTATTTTTTCGGGTATATATGATTGAGAATATTTAATTACATCCGATGTGCCCGGAGCTGCTAACTCTGTTTGCTGATGTGTTCACTAGATCTCGTTTACCTGTGCTGACACAAAAATAGAGCCTAGAATTATTTTGTTCTTTTGTGTTTGTTATTTTGTTTCGCGCCTCCGTCAGCCATAATTATTTTATTACGCGTAATTTTGAATCTGTGATAACAAGGTATATATTAATCTAAATTAAATGCCCAATTTAATTAACACGTTTTATTGGATAAGGATTAATAATATACCCGTCAAAATAGCTTCGGAAATAACAATTAATTATTTATCAAATTCTGAAAGATAAAATGCTTGCTTGCTTTGCTTGCTTGGTCGTCCTTAGAAGATAGACATACCTATATTATGCTGTCGCGGACTTTTTGTTGAACTTTTTAAGACGTACAATCCTGTAGAACATTAATTTGATGTATCTCTTACGGTTTTCGCGGCGCACGCCAGTAAAGCTCCCAGTCGGCATGATTTTTCCGACATCTTCAACAATCATCGTCATATTTCAGCCAATTTATAGGAAACCTTAATAAATTTACCCATGAATCACTTCGCCCATTGGTGAAAACTGTTTGAAAATCCGTTCGATAGTTTTTGAGTTTATCTCTTTCAGACAGACAGATGCGGCGGGGGACTTCGTTTTATAATACTTATAATAATTTAATAATAATTTTATTTTCATAAGAAAACACATAAGGAGAGAAAAAGGGTTAACAATGAATTACTTAATTAAGTAACAGATCCTTATAGTAATTAGACTAAGTACATGCTGGATTTTGTGAAACTCCTGACACCCAAACTAGGACGTGTCCTGTATCTCAGGTAAAATTGTAACGATGTAGTAATTTATCCTAGAATAAAAGGGTTTTAAAGGTTTCCAAACTGGCAGACTGCTAAAATACCCATATAGCAGCAAGAATACTTACATCTTGGCAGTTATAATGCACGGCGCTACAGACGCTGATGAGCGAGACATTCTGTGGCCTGTTGAGCAGCAGCACTGCCAGCTGCTTCTCCGACGTCCAGCCGGTCCATCTCACGTACCAACCTGCAAAAAAACCATCAAGTACCTAAGTCTCAAGTGTTTTAAGAAAATCTTGTACTGGTTACGAAATATGAGCCTCACTGCCATCTGCCGCCCTAAAATAATATGCCTCAATCTCGATCCCGATTTTTGACAGCAGCATATCGTTCCAATGATGTCCTACCCGGGCCGCGGGCCGATTATTTGAACTCGCCAAATTTGAGGTCGAAATGTCAAAGTGAACAGTTCTAACCCGCCCCATGCCGCAAAATCGTGTTTATTTTTATAAAAAAACAAGGTTTTGTGGTAAGGATAGGGTTTTGACCGCAAAATTATTTTGTCATCGTTATTTCCTAAAATTAAGTATGGCAATCACAGTGAACAAGGTTGAGTAACCTGAAATGTTTTCTGAGATATAGTTCTAAATCATACGTACTGTCATCAACTTGCGAGTTGAACTGTATAGCGTGTGAAAACAGGTACTTGGGCGTCTTCACGCTGACCACGTTCACAGTCACCACCGGGTTGTTGGTGTTCACCTGTTAAACCAAGACATTATGTAGGTATCTACAATTTAAGAATTACGGTAAGATCATTAAGGGCCTAGTAATCAAAATCGTCAACCAGACATTTTACTATAGTTTCTACACTTGAACTATTAGAAGAATGACTTTTCGGAAAGAGCACACAGATTAGAATTGGTTGTTACACTTCCTACTAATTATTGCAACGATTATTGTATATTATTATAAATATTATTCTTATTCTTCTGTCATCATCATCATCATTACAGCCGAAAGACGTCCACTGCTGGACATAGGCCTCCCCCAAAGGGGGGGGTTTGCCATAATCACCACGCTTGGCAGGAGGGTTGGCGATCGAATCGAATTCGATCGAATTTTGCCATTTTTTTTTTTTTGTATTTATCTTAGTATGGTGTTAAAATGCATAGAGAACGCTGCTGCCCATTCTCTAGTAATTAGTCCCTTAGTCGCCTTTTACGATACCCACGGAAAGAGATGGGTTAGTACTATTCTTTACGTCCGGCACCACACGGACGCATATTCTTCTATTATTGTTCTAGCTAGGTTGGAAGAAATAAATTGTTATTGATAACTGTAAATTTCCTTCTAATATCTATTTATATTCTTTGAGTATTAGAAAGGAATGGTAAATGATAAGAGGGAATCATAATTTGTAATATCATATTTAATTATGTTCTTTTATTATTTTACCTGAATTCTAGCGCCACTAGTTTTATGTTTTTTATTTGTCTGCGTAATCACTGTAATTGGCGGCAGTCTAAGTCCAAGGCTAATTATTGCTACCTATACTTATAATATATTGTATACAGAAGCTGTTAATAAACCTTTATAAATGAATAAATAATTATAAAAGCACCAATTTACCAATTTTTTTTATAAAATAATGATCTACCTACCTTAGGATACCTCAAGGCCCGTATGGTGGGATACGCGGGCGGTTCCTGCAGGTCTAACCCATACCAAGGATACTTGTGTGGCTGGACGAGCGAGGCGTTGTACGTCACATACATGAGGGTCTGCCCGTCAGGACTGAACCACAGTGCCTTATCCAGGCGCAGGACTTCTGTCTCGTATAGGAAGTCTGGCACGCCGTTGAAGATCACGCCTGGGATTCCTGAAATCGTGGATACAAGAGTTGGTGTAATTTGTAAGGATATAACTACATATTACTAATCATTTTTGCGTTAACGTTAACAGACTTTACGTTTACGTTTTTTTAAGAGTTTATTTACAAGGCCTGAGATAAACCAGTAAGTATACGGTGGCCGAAAAATCCTTCTTGATAAAAAATGCGATTTGCAAAGCACACCCCTTTTTATTTTGGATTGGAAATTATCAAATAGCTTCTCCCGCTCTGGGCGGAGCGGCGAGGTGTCAGACTTTTACTGACTAAAACCCACCCGTGTTCCTTCAGTTGCCTATGTGCCAGGGACACGATATCCCTTTTAGACAAACCCAAACTCAAACTCAAACCATTGATTTCAATTAAACCTATTACAGGCACTTTTGAATTGTCAAAGAGTCGGTCAGTTAGTCAGAAAGTTGAAGCTATTTGCCCATTCCAAAACGTAGATCTCTATGGAGAAGAATAGGCAAGAAACTCCAAGGACACTCTTTTAAAGCAAGATATTACAAAATCCTGGCTACATTATTCTTGTTGCTTCTATATGTGAGAACAATGTAAAAAAAATTAAATTGTTTATTTAAAAAACAATTCAAAATATAAGATTAAAAGATTACAAATAAGACCCGCAACCTTGGCAGGCATTGGCCCTAACGGACCCCGTCAGTTTTGGCTGCCATCTCTTTGGGGCGCGCGTGGAACACAACGCGCCGTCGACCCGGGCTTGGTGCTTATCGGACGGCGAGCTACCCATCGCTCACCGTCCGCAAGCCCGCGCCTACGGTGGCCGGGAATCTGCCTGAGATTTCCGACGCCCAGGGCGTCTTCTGCGGGGACTAGGAGCGTGAGGGTGCGAAATTTGCCTCTCCCTCACGCGTTCCGCCTCCTCCTTCGCGAGCATTACTGCTTCGCAGAAGGAGGTGACGGCCTCCCATGCCCTCTCGCTCCGAATCATGGCCTGGACCAGCCTAGCCCAAAGCCCACCCTAAGGACTAGGTTTTGTAAATAGCATAACCACGCACAATGAAGGGTTCCGTAGTTGGGATGAATTTATCTCAAAAACAAACTTAACATTGTAGTTGAAAAACATGCTCTCCCATACATTGATATACGTTACGGTCAATTCTCCAACTGCAAATTTAAGTTGGTCGACTATTACTCGTTAACTTGTGAAGCCTACTTAGCTGTGATAGTTTTCCTTTTCACATATCCAAAACCAACCATTTAGCTGGCAGGGGGGGGGGACACTTGACTCACACACAACAAAAACTAGCACTTTAAAGCTTAATATTACGCAAACGGATCCCTTAATTGAAAAATGGTTTGGCCAAACCCACAATATTTCTGAACGGCCTATCCAACGATACCCCACACCATGAATAGACGAGAAAAAAAAATATGATCCCCATTTCACGTGTAAGGGAGGTACCCTAAAAAAAAATGTTTTTCATAATTTTATTTTACCATTTTTTTGGCATGATTAATATGTATACCCATGCCAAATTACAGCTTTCTAGGACTAAGCGTCTCTGAGCTAAGCTGGCGACAGACGGACGGACGGACAGACAGACAGACAGACAGACGGACATGGCGAAACTATAAGGGTTCCTTGTTTACTACGGAACCCTAACAAATAAGAAGTTCTGATTACAGATTGAGAAGTATCGTAAGACAACTTGAATTTAGCATATTCTCTCATACTAAATCAAAGTTAAAACTTCCAAACACATAAAACATACTCGATTGGGGTTATGGTTATGCAATATAGAAATCTTACCATTATTAGTGATCCTGCAGACCAGCGTCTTGAAGACCTTAGGCTTGTAGTAAATATCGTTGTCGTGTACGAACACCAGCGTGGCCCCGACCGGAGACCACTCTGCGTACTGGATAAGAGGCGCCGATCGGTCGTCCTCGATCGGGGACACAGGGATCTTGTTCCTGACAGATAAAGATAACATACTTATTTTAATGTTTTAAAAGTATACTTATTTAATAAAAAAATTAAGAAAGCCCTCACCTCGCTATTAATAGAAAAAAATATTATAAGTATAAATATTATTTTTAATTAATTAATTAATTAAATATTATTTAGATTTATTATAGTGTTCCAGATTTTATAAATATTTTTTTTTTTAATATTTTTTAGTTTATTGTTTGTTTTATTTCGTTTTTAAGCATTTTAGTTTTTAATTTATTTTTTTACTTAATATTTGTACGCCTTCACGGCAAAACATAGCGCCCAAATATGTTAACCTAACACCTATATGTAAATACCTATGTGTTACAAATAAAGATTCTGATTCTGATTCTGATTCTGATTCTGATTCTGATTCTGAATGTAAAAAGGAAAGTGTAAGAAATTGAGTGAATGTTTGAAATTGGAAAGGATAATAGTATAGGAGCTGGATGATTAATATATTTAATATGAGGTTTTGAGTAGACTGTTGGCGAGCATTTTAAACTTCTGCCACGGCCGAAGATAACGAAAAAATGCCATGCTGGCTGGCTAATAAGTATTTTTATTAAGAAATGAACTGCTATCACTCACGCTGAATTGTGAGAAGAGGATAGGTAGAAAGTATTCACGCCACGCTAGAGTAAAATGGCAAACTCCGAAAGTTGATTCATCGAAGCACTTGTCTTTTGGAGGACAAAGTCGATTCCCTCACAATAAATGTATTCCTGAGTTAAATACTGATTGTTAGGACTACTCAAAGGGTGACAATACCGACCTGTTGATAACGTCATACACGTGGTACCGGGCGAGTCGCGCGTGTCTCCACCCCGGTCTGACATCAGAGATCAGCAGCACGAACTTCAGGTCCGCTGACACTTTGAAGTCCACCGCGTTCAGTTCTCTCTGGAAACAAGTTGTTAGTCATCAGAAATGGACGTAGAAGAAGTGGCAACAAGAAATCAGAGTTAAATGATACAAAAATATTATGCGGGGTAAATACAGGGTTTTTTTAAAACGTCAATAACCTCTTGAGGGGTCATTGTACTCATCATTATGAACAACTTTTACTATGGGACCAAAACTGAAATCGCGAAAAAAAAACCAGCTGTTCCCTACATTTTAACGAATTATTCGAACATAAATGTAGGGAACAGCTGGTTTTTTTTTCGCGATTTCAGTTTTGGTCCCATAGTAAAAGTTGTTCATAATGATGAGTACAATGACCCCTCAAGAGGTTATTGACGTTTTAAAAATAACACTGTATATATGATACTTATTTGTTGAAAAATAAACTAATAGTATACAACACGTTTTCTCATTGGATTTTTGGATCTGTTATAAAGGTCAGTTTCTCATGATGTTTTATTTCAGCACAAATGGTATTTTATTTATTGTAACTTAGTGTTTTCACTAAGATCAACGGACATCTTGTCTCACGGCATCTCTAGACGTGTCATACGAAGTCAGGTGACATGGCGCGTCATCGGACTTCTCAGGAAATGAAGGTTAAAGTTCTATCGGAATTGAAAACGACACATTAGTTTAGTAAACTGCAGATTTTGCAACCGTAACTGTGTGCATTGACAAGCATTCTCAGAGTTACGATTCAAAACGTGTAAAAATAATTCAATCAACCCTCCGCTTCAAAAAATAAAAATAAAGCTTAAATAAAATACACGCTCGTCACACGAGCCATTAAACTCCATATTGTTTCCCGCGCAAATTAATGGCCGCCTGTGACGAGTTGCCTTTTTGACACCTACGTAGTGCCGCGCGACTGTTCAACGATTTATCTTTGAAATGTTTCCCTTCGCATTGAGTGGGACGGACTGTGTTTTGTTTATTTATTAACCGACTTCCAAAAAGGAGGAGGTTATATGTTCGGCTGTATGTTTTTTTTTTTTTTTTTTATTATCTTCACCTCATCATCTGCCCGCCATTTCCTAACTATGTTGGGGACGGCTCCCAGTCTAACCGGATGTAGCTAAATACCAGTATTTTAAATGGAGCGACTGCCTATCTGACCTCCACCACCCAGTAACTGGGTAATATGATACCCCTTGGTAAGACTGGTTGTAGAACAAAGATGATGCATATTGAGAAGGCATGAGACGGTACGGGACGGGTTTTCATAAAACCACAAACAAATACGATGACGTACGTACATATGACGTCAAATTATAGACCGTGTGCCCTTAAGACTCAGATATATGCCAGTGACCTTGAGTGGTTAGCTTGCGTGTTCTGTACTGAGCTCACGCAACGCGTCGTACGTTCAGCCAGTAATAGCGCTCGCCCATCAAGGAGCGCTGTCCCCAATTTGCCGCATTATTAATTTATTATACACAAAACAAAAGGAATTTTAATAAAATTTCAATAATTAAATTATCTTTAAATTGGTGAAGGTTTCAGAAAAATACGCTTGGTAGATTTTGTGCCATTCTCAGTTTTTTTCCCGCGTTAAACATAACTTTATAAATTAATTTCACTATGTAATATAAACATAATTTAAAATATTCACATATTAAGTTATTGAAAAAATGCTTAAATTGAACATATATTTTTTTCAAATAATTAACACTACTAGTTTAGACGTGATCTTCAGTATAAAATCAATAAAAGTCGGTTATCGTTGCCTTAAGCCTCAACATCACGATTTACGACTACACATTAGCATTTCACCCCCTTACTTACGACACCATTCGCCTAACAGCCGAGGCAACAAATCAACTAGTTTGATGTAGCAGCTATATCCAGCGTGTAACTAAGCATGCTATATTTCAGCATGGATGTCAATTGTTGATAAATGTGTCGCATGCGTTGGCTCCTAGACTATTTGCAAAGTTAGGGTTGCTCGTAGCAAATAACATGACATAGTTTGTAATTTTTATGGGCAGTACCACGAAGTAACTTCGTGGGCTGTATTGTTCGCTGGAAAGATAGATTAAGCACTGTTGGCACAAGAACACACAAAATTCAAAATATCTTTATTGAGGCATATTTATGTTTGTTACCAGGTCTTAACAATAAATTAAAGTTCCGATATGTCCTGCCTAATGCCTAAAATTTCGTCCTGCAATTAAATTTAAAATTGATTTTACATGTCAAATTTAGTTATGTCAAAATATAAAAAAAACAGTGAAATTAATACATGGTCAACAAATCAATCAATAATTCAATAAATCTTGGATTGTGTAGTATGCTTTAACAATTGAAAAGTTTCGTAATTTATTTTTAAATACTGGAAGTTCCTTAGTGCTCCCTAATATAAAAAATAATAACAAATAAGTACATCGAACATCCTTGTTACAATTTATACCCGTCACAGATCTTTGTGCAGTAAGCTAGGTTAAATTCTCTGAACGGCAAAGTGTTTTTAGGGTTTTCTTGCATGAATGTCGGGTCGGGTTCAGTAGCAGCCCTGAGTCTGTGAGTTACTGGCAATATATTTATTTACGTACAGACGCCAGCAGGTCAAGTTACCCGAATCTGTCAAATTTTCCAAATCAACCTTGAACTTTATGCTTTTAGTAGCTTGATGTGCTGGCGTCTGTACACACGGCTACACATCAAGCTATACATTTCCAGTTTATGCTGACCTCTCATTGTACGGAAATCCTATACAATACGAGATCAGCTTATACTGGAAATGTATAGCTTGATGTGTAGCCGTCTGTACATGGAAGAGCAACTTATCTAGTGAAATACAGGCTGACTTTGAAAACATGCGACAAAATTTAAGGGAGTGTTCTACCCATTAATATGAGCAACTTTTAATATGGGACCAAATTAGAATTCGCAAAAAAAAGTCGACCTTCCTCTAAAGGTATTTTGATGGGTATGGTGGTTCATATTGATGGGTAGAACACTCCCTTACATGTCGCATGTTTTCAGTCAGCATGACATACACCCCTGAGTGTCTACTACTTCGGGGAATTTATTTGTTATTTCAACAAATAATCCTGGTACAATATTTTGGTCCTCATATAGCCTGACCAAGATTATGTCTGGACTTTAAAAGAGATTGTGACCTTTGAGTAGGTTTCGGTTTTTCTTCTCAGAGTAGTCAGATAGGAAACGCCGACCGCATCTATACTCCATTTAAAATAAGATTAGACATTTAAATAAACTTGTTTACAGTCCGTTCAACCGATTTTGACTTCTGTTCCGTACGTATAAGGGTGGGATTAAAAGCAAAAACGTGGTTACAATATCAACTGTTTAATACAGCTGCCATTGGTGATGCGGCCAACGTAATAAAGTCTTTTAAAGTCCAGGGGGCCTAAAATGGCCGCTTTGGCAGAATCATAATCTGATCTGCGTACAATTCATATCCCGCAATTCATCTGTCTGACAGTTTTGTATGGAGTTTCGTAAAATGGTCCACAAATTATGAATTGTTATAATGAAGTCTAATGTCAAATAGCAGCTGTCAAACAGATGAATTGCGAATTGTATGAATTGTACGCAGATCATATTATGATTCTGCCAAAGCGTCCATTTTAGGCCCCCAGACATAATCTTGGTTAGCCTATATGAAGACCAAAGTATTGTTATTAGACATTTAAATACATACAATGATTGTAAGAAGTGGCGAGCAAACAAGAACATAAAATATTTTAGAAAAACTAAAATCTTTTACTTCATAATGAAAAGTAGAGTGTTTAAAGTTTAAATACCTCTTATGGGAATTGATTCCTTTCGACCCTTGTATATCAATCTACTATTCCGGTACATTTGAATAAAACTAACTGAATACTGAATAAAAATATTATTAAATTACTTATACATAAATATTGATTATATTTTTAAATATTTTCATAAAAAACAAAAAAAAAACATTTAAAAATACAAAAAACAATAGTCCATCGGTATCAGGAACAAGGTCCAAGCTGCCGGTGGTTAGGGCTCTAGAGAGAGGAACCTCCTCACTATGCGTGCCGTGTCGAGGAGTACTGCTTTCTGAATCAAGCCCTTGACCCAGCCGCGAAATGAGAGCCTCCTGAGGTGTTGGTCGAGGCTCTTCGCTATTAGGCCATTGAATGTAATGATTATCGGTACAATGATTGCAGAGTCCACATCCCACATGTCAACAACCTCGTGTCCTTATTATATTATTATTTCATAGGAATCTCAGAGATACACTAATGACAACAGTCGAGTTACATTTATTAATAATAGTGTATTCATTAAGTAGGTACAATAATAAAGAGTACGTTTATGTCCATTTATAATTTAAATCAGACATGGCCGCTGCATTTCACCGACGCTTATTGAAGCGACCCCACAAAGAGACCGAGTACATTTAAGCGCCTCCTCATTTACAATACCGTTCATTATTTCTGTGGCTTATTATAATGACATAAACGGACAGCATTCAGGCTTTTTGTGTTAATTAATGAATAAGTATGAAGTTTTCCGAAGAGATGTCTATTTGTACATAAAGCACGGTACAGGTAAATATGTATAAGTTAACGAGCTTTAGAAAGCATTTCTCACACAGGGATGAATGACAAATAAATACGGGGTTCGAGTTTTAGAAAAAAACTGTGATAATATTGCTTGAAATATAATATGTAGTTGATTTCAAGCAATTTTTAATGTAAAATAACTAGGTAAGTACTCAGTTCGTACCGTAGTTGTTTCTTACAAAGACATTCATACCAAACGTAAACCCCCTTATTCCAAAACAAGGTTTATCTTCAGACCCAGGTTTAAAACATGGAGCCATTATTGAATTTCGAACTTTATTCCGACTATGGTAAAGTTCCTAAACAAAAAACTGACAACTTAGTACCGAACTAAGTTTTCTGTTTTGTATAAAGAACGGTATTTCATTCACTGTTAGGTTCTTATTACAAAAACTGGCTCCATGGTTTAAGCCCTGTCAAAAAATAAATCTTGTTTTGTAATAAGGCGGAAAATGTTTCATTGATGGAAGAACTCGTGATATTCTTACCGTGTTTATAGTTTTGTACAATACAAAACAAAATAAAAATATGATGATAAATTATATTTACTTAATTCCGGAAATTGGTTAAAAAAAATGCGTTTGCAGCACCGTACATGTGATAGAAGTGAAACTTCCTAAAAAAATAAGAATATGAGAGATTTACTGTGAGAGACAGAGAGAGTTATATCTTTCTTCTCTCTCATGTAACGAAATATGCCTAAACGTGACGCGTCCTTGAAATTTCACTCTCAATTCTTGTACAATTATAGAATCGTCAAAAATAACTTATGTTTTAAAACAAGAAGAGTTGGGTGCTTTTTTCTGACTCTGAGAAGAAAGACCGAAAAAAAACTCACGAAATCAAAACATAAACCATAAAACCTTGGGAAAATGTTAAGGATGTAAGTTTTAATAAAGATATCTTCGCCGACCACAAACACGTAGTTCAATGGCCGCCATATTGAATAAAGCCGACAGTTTGGCGCCAAAATATCGGAGCAACGCTGGCAGACATATTGTGTTGTAGTTCCGCACACGGAATACATAATGAAATGAACGGATATTAAAACGGAACGGAAAAACAGGTGTGGGACACACGGATTTTCAATTAAAAACTGTGGAAGTATGTACCAACGTTACGTAATTTTAAGGTGTTACTCG
This sequence comes from Tiliacea aurago, assembly GCA_948098905.1. Taxonomy (NCBI): domain Eukaryota; kingdom Metazoa; phylum Arthropoda; class Insecta; order Lepidoptera; family Noctuidae; genus Tiliacea; species Tiliacea aurago. The sequence goes on along the minus strand of OX402597.1, from coordinate 22,502,218 downwards.
ACTGCAAAGAAGGGTTATGTTTTTGGATACACATCCTTTTGTAACTCTATGGAACATGTTCGTACTATCAGTTTTCTAGTGCTAGTTTACTTCGTACGAAAGGCCTTGATCTAGCGCAAAAGCTGACCATGGGGTCCTGGGTTCAATGAAGTCTGCTATTACAATAGTGTCAGAATGGTCGATCATTGATTTCATAATTGTTGATTTTGACAAGTTTGGTAATCTACTATTATAATGGCGTCATTATGACTTTCCAATGGTCGGCCACTGACACTACATTGAAAGAAATTGCATTTATTGGTAATCTCGTACATAATGATAAATTACGAATGAAATTTCAACTAAGTAATGGGTTTTATAATAATGGCAACACGACAATGCCATTATAAGTAACACAATCCTATTACGAGAACATTGACTGACCAATGATTGACCATTATGAATTTAGCAGATTACGAACTTTTAGAAAAATGACAATGGGATCGTATTGGAATGACTGAATCTATAAAAATAGCAGACTTGGGGCCCAGGTCGGGCAGTTTTGTCGGGTCTTCCTTTAGAAATTTCTCAGTAGGTAAAACCTGCACTCTAATTGCGTCACGCACTATCAATCACGATCGGAATGATTTTGAAGTATGTTGCTAATCCATTGCTTCATATGTTCAAAAAAATTGTCTGCTCAACAACGTAAAAATCACAATGAATGTTGTTGAACTTTCAAAATTAAACCCATTGCTACTGATACTGTGTTACGCCTGTACCCCGCCGGACTCCGATTTAATATGTGCCTGGTTTATGACACCAAGCTCGCCTATCATTAGATGGGACATGAACATAACTGGCGACATGTCGGTGTAGCATACACCTCTGTTCATCCCTCCGGAGAATACAGGCGTGATGTTATACGACCTCATTAACTGCCAAAATATGTAAATGTCTCTTAAGACGCTGACAACAGGTAAACCCCTGTCACTGTCAGACTGCATACAAAAGAAAGAGAAGCGCAATGACAAAACGCTTTATTTATTGCAAAATAAGAAGCAATTATTAATTTACTCAAAAAATGAGTCGAGTAATCGAAAATAAAAAAACAACCAACTTCTGCATACAAATAAGACTTCTTGTTATTAATTAAATACCAATCAAACGTTGATATTGAATACAGATATTTTGGATTGAAACTTTGTATCGAGATTTTTTTTCTAAACGTGTTTTGGTAACAACCAAGTTCTGAGAAATATGTTCAAGAATAACATATCTTTTTTCCGCTACCACAAACTATATAGATTTGGCCATTTTTTTAGGGTTCCGTACCCAAAGGGTAAAACGGGAACCCTATTACTAAGGCTCCGCCGTCTGTCTGTCTGTCTGTCCGTCTGTCACCAGGCTGTATCTCATGAATCGACGATGATGTATTTCTGTTGCCGCTATAACAACAAATACGAAAAAACAGAATAAAATGAATATGGGGGCTTCCATACAACAAACGTGATTGTTTTGTTCGTTTTTGCTCGATATTGATAACGGCAACAGGTAGACGCTTGAAATATTCACAGAATCTTTAGTTATATATTCACTTTAAAAATAAATAATTAAATTAAAATAAAACAAATATTTAAGGGGGGCTTCCATACAACAAACGTGATTTTTTTGCCGTTTTTATAGATAATGGTAAGGAACCCTTCGTGCGCGAGTCCGACTCGCACTTGGCCGTTTTTTTTTGTTTCAGACAAGCCTACTTTTATTATTTGCCTCTTATCAGCGCCTTAACTGCTCCTAATTAATGTGAGAACATTGTGGGCTTAATAGACTGTAGATTTGTAGACTATTTTCTATTTTGTAAAGTACCTGGTAGTTTTGACGGGCCTACACTGAGTGAGTACACTGTCCTCTCATACCTATTAACGTTGTGGTTTGAAAACATTTTTAAAAGAGTAACTGTGGAGTTTCTTGCCGGCTCTCCTCCATAGGAAACGACCAATTGGAACCGTGCACCTAGCTTCTGACGTTTCATAAGTGCCCATATATGCTTATGTGAAATAAAATATATTGATTTTGATTTTATGTTGGTGCAAAAGAAATTCACCGTCAATAATAAATCCTATTTTATGATAACTAGTACTAAACTAACAAAATACAGAAAGCTGATACAAATTCTCAATAAATACAAATATGAAAATCTGTTTCAATATATTTGCGTATTCCACTAACATGGATTACCGTAAAACGGGGTGAACAGAGATGCAGGGGTGAATGGATTTTAACGTTGAAATAATATAGTTTGTTGCCAACCAGGACACTTAATCGGTAATTATAGTAGAGGTAACGGTTAATGGTTATTTTTGGCAACAAAAGATATTTTATTTCAACGTTAAAATCCATTTTAAAATTGCGTTTCGATTCACCCCTGCATTTCTATTCCCCCCGTTGTACCCGGCACGTGAAATGTTTTCTATGAAAGCAATCGCTGTTGCATTTTGTAAGAGCCTGTAATCTACTATCGGGTCTAGTCACCAGCTGACTGATTAGTTTATAATGTATTCATCTGTTGAGTTTAAGTGTGTGAATTTTGTTTTTTTTCATTATAAGAATTTTGATAAAATTACACGAATTTCGTAAACATTAATTGGCTCGTCCCGCTAAGAAGGGGAGGGAACTCAAAACTCAAACTCAAAGCATTTATTTCAAATAAACCAATTACATTCATTTTTGAATGGTCAAGGGGTCTGTCGGTCAGAAAGATGAAGCTAGCTGCCCATTCGAAAACGTAGTGGGTTCCTATGGAGAAGAATGGGCAAGAAACTTGACGGACACTCTTTGAAATTACAATTAGAATAGAACACTCTTCTCTCTCTTCTTAATTACATAATTATCACTTAATATTTCGCAAGCGGATCGCTGAGTCGAATTGGAAAAGGTTGTCACACACCCGAAATATTTTTGAACGGCCTATCCAATGGCGCCCCACATCATATGGGATAGACAAGAAAAAAAATATCATCCCCACTTTACGTGTAGGGGAGGTTGATTTTATTTTAACACTTTGTCGGCGTGATATTAATATGTATACCCATGCCAAATTACAGCTTTCTAGTACTACACACACACTCTAGTAGTCGCTGAGCTAAGCCGCGGACAGACAGACGGACGGACATGGTTAAACAAAGGGTTTCTTATTGACTATGGAACACAAAAAAATCGAAAAAGTTACATTAACAGGGGTTAAGAACCTTCGGGCCACCATTTTGTAAGTAACTGTTTTTCATCATCATCTCATCATTTCCACTGCTAGACATAAGCCTCCCCCAAGCACCGCCACTTCGACTGGTTCTGTGTATTCCCGCATCCAGCGGATACCTGCGGCCTTCACAGGGCCATCGATCTACCTTGTAGGAGGCCTTCCAACGCTACGTCTTCCGGTGCGCGGTCGCCACTCCAGAACCTTTCGGCCCCATCGGCAATCTGTTCTGCGAACAATGTGCCCCACTTAAATTTGGCAATTCTTCGGGCTATGTCGGTTACCTTGGTTAGCCCGCGGATCACTTTATTTCTGATTCGTTAACGTTGGTAAATTCCAAGTATAGCCCTCTCCGTTGCCCTTTGGATGACTTTTAGCCTTCTAATAAGGCGCATTGTGAGCGACCACGTTTCAGTGCCATAGGTCATCACTGGCAACACGCACTGGTCAAAGACTTTCGTCTTGAGACACTGCGGTATGTGGGACGAGAAGATATTGCGTAGCTTCCCGAACGCTGCCCAGCCGAGTCAGAGCCAGTCGTGTTTCTCGTGTAAGATTATTTATACAAAAACATTATCGGTTCCCAAAATCCTGCCATACAATAAAATATTTCTTCAATAAATCCCCGAAGAGCTTCCTACTCTCAACAGAAAGTACTTAAGCCGTTCAGCACGCGTACACCGAGAACCAATACATTCAATACAATAAAGCAAAGAATACAATACAACACACTTTTCGTTCACGAAAAATACTGATAAATCTGAGTCGAGTTTGGGGGTGTGTTACACCGTAGCAAGTGCTGAGGTATGAATTCTTTTTGGATCGAAGCATACGAATGATCATTTACAATTAATTAGCAAATGAAATGTAGTTGCGAAAATGTTCTTTACTAACTTTTTAGACCTTTGTATCCTGCTTATGCGTATGAAGTTTCATTAAAATCGGTTCAGTCATTTCGAAAAACAAGGGCTTGAAAGTTTGTATGAAATGCTGTAAGGTGTAAACGCTCTTAATCATAATTGTAATTATGAGCATTTTGCTGAACAATGTGTTCATTAAGCTTGTTTCAAATATGTTAATACTAAACTCATCAATCATTTTCACGGTCTCATGTTTAAACAATATCCAATCTATTTGTTGGATTAAAAGTTATGAAATGCATAACAGGAATATACTGAAACAGTGGCTCCGTGGGTTATATAGTCATTCAGTGTATTACCAGAAAAATAACCAATGACCAACATAAATGTTTGAGCCATCGCATACTGAAAACCCTCCTTATAGACCGGGAGATGGGGATAGATTGCACTAATTCATTTGTTACAGTATGGCAAGCCTAGTGTGGTTGAACTATGTGATGAGTGGAACGAAAATAATGGTCATGGGGCTGGGGGTGGGGTCTTTATCGCAGGACGATAAATCGAACTTGCCGGATAATCTGGCGCTAGCCTAATGCCATACTTACCGCTGCACTAATTAGAACACGTTCTTTTTAGGGTTCCGTACTCAAAGGGTAAAACGGGAGCCCTATTACTAAGGCTCCGCCGTCTGTCTGTCTGTCTGTCCGTCTGTCACCAGGCTGTATCTCATGAACCGTGATAGTTAGACCATTGAAATATTCACAGATGATGTATTTCTGTTGCCGCTATAACAACAAATACAAAAAAAAAACAGAATAAAATAAATGTTTAAGGGGGCTTCCATACAACAAACGTTATTTGTTTGCTCGTTTTTGCTCGATATTGATAACGGCAACAGGTAGACGCTTGAAATATTCACAGAATCTTTAGTTATTGTATATTCACTTTAAAAATAAATATTTAAATTAAAACAAAACAAATATTTAAGGGGGTTCCCATACAACAAACGTGATTTTTTTTGCCATTTTTATAGATAATGGTACGGAACCCTTCGTGCGCGAGTCCGACTCGCAGTTGGCCGGTTTTTATTTACCATTTTGTTTTTGTTCCATTCATCACATACTTCGACCACACTAGGCTTGCCATACTATACCATATGAATTAATGCAATCTGTCACCATCTCCCGGTCTATTAGTCTCTTTAGAGTCTTTATACACGAAAATGACAGCATTCATATGTCGGACCTAGCGACTATCATTATTTATTTTCTGAAATTTTTAGAGTTCTCACGTTACGCCGGGGTGTGACAATCGTCTTCTTATAAACGCCCCAGCAGATAAGATATACAAAATATATCGCTTTCGTTAGAACGGATCCGATCGCACGCACAACGCACGCAATTGTGTGTTCAACAACACTTTGACAAATAAATCTATAACTATCCATACTAATAAAGCTGAAGAGTTTGTGTGTTTGTTTGTCTGTCTGTCTGAACGCACTAATCTCGGGAACTACCAGTTTGATAGGCTATTTAAGAGCGTTTACGAAGTACAACATTTCAAACAAACTTTCAAGCCCTTGTTTTTCGAAATGACTGAACCGATTTTAATGAAACTTCATACGCATAAGCAGGATATACAAAGGTCTAAAAGTTAGTTAAGAACATTTTCAAAATGTCTTATTTATAAACAGATAACTGGAAATCTCTGTTTCTATAGAAACTTTAAAATCAGTCTAATTTGGCTGTAACACTATTTTTAGAAAATGTTCTTAACTAACTTTTTGACCTTTGTATCCTGCTTACTATTGAAATCAAGAGGCTATTTGGATCGAACACATTTATTAACACCACAATTATTATATTGAACAACGACTTTTCCTCCTTGACGGAACAGTTTTTAGTGACATATTCTAAACAGTTCTACTCGAATATTAAATCACTGTCACTATACAACCTCCATCACTTACGCGTATGAAGTTTCATTAATATCGGTTCAGTCATTTCGAAAAATAAGGGCTTGAAAGTTTGTATGAAATGCCGTACACGCTCTTAACATCACGCTAGGACCCTTATGAGCCGAGCAGCTCGTGGCTAAGTAAAAACAGCCGCACGGGTCGATCCATCAGGTTAAGCTACGCTTGCCAGGGTTGGTCCGTGGATGGGTGACCATCTTTACATACCGAGGTCCTCCGTGCCTCGCCGTTGGTCCCGGCTGTCATTTGTAGATCTTTAACAGTAGTTACGGGTCGTCAGAAGCCCGAAAGTCTGACAACCAGTCTTACTAAGGCGTATCGTATTACCCAGTTACTGGGTTGTGGAGGTCAGATAGGTAGTCGCTCCATGTAAAATACTGGTACACAGCTGCATCTGGTTAGACTGGAAGCTGATCCCAAGATAGTTGGGAAAAAGGCTGGCAGATTGATATAATGAGCCGAGCAAAAAGAAAGAAGTCAGAAAGAACGCTAAAAGCGCGGGCGGGCGATGCGATGCGACGCGGTGGTTCGGGGAACAAGAAATTTCTCGCGGACGAAGTCGCGGGCAGAAACTAGTGATATAATATATTGGGAAATACGTATTAACTTTATCCGATGCCTTTGTAACGTATGTGTGGATGTTTATTCTGTAGATAAAGAATAGGGCCATTTTTCACAGACTTTTCGTAGGCGAGACGTTCAAGACTTTCGTAGACGTTCAAGTAGGATTTTTTTATAAATTGCCTGCGAACTAAACGCATTTATTTGTTTCTAGGCTTGGGCTCAATTTACATGCCGCGGAACGGAATGAGAGTGAATTTTTGTCATGAAATTGGGTCAAAGCATTGCACCTTTGAAGGATCAGAAGGATCCAGTTGGGTTGGGCGGCATTTGGAAAACTGCGTCAACTCTTTTCGTCGCCTATCCCGCAATGTTTGAAGACTAAGGTCTTTAACCAGTGCGTCATGACATACGGTGCCGAAACGTGGACACTGACAGTCGGGCTGGTCCATAAATTCAAGGTCCTTTATATATATATACAACGTGTTTTTTTTATATCCCATAACTCTAGGGTATGATTGAGGCCATATCAAAGAATCAACTGGCATATGAGTTATGTTCCAATCCTTCGTTATTTTTTTTTTCATTTTTCATACAAAATAATTCGGAAAAGTCACGATTATTAATGTAAAACACCCTTACGTGAAATATGACAACGTCCCATTTTCTTTCGTCCCTTCACTAGCTGCCGCCGTGCCGGGAAGCCCCGATACCAACATACCTACATATTTTATTTTACTATTTATTTTACTACACTACTGCGAAGTTTGGCAACCTCGCAAAAGTAAAGATTCGTCATACTGGTGACAATTTTTGACCTAATTTAATTATGATTGATGATATCTCCGAAACGATGCATTTTTGGACCACCTATTCTAGGAGTTTTAGTATTATTTTTACCTACAGAATATAACCCTAGAGTTATGGGATATCAAAAAAAACAGGATTCATAATTCATTTATTGCAGATGACAAAGATCCATTGGGTTAGTAACAATAGTCTTAACCTATGTTAGTACTTAACTAATAACACGGACAGTGTACAGGTGACAAGCGACCTCACCAACAGGCTGTCATGTCTCCCGGCTATAGCGCGTAAAATGCTGTTGGGGCTGCCACGGAGTCTGTTTAGCAACGAGGCCGCTCTCTTGCGCCGTACAGCATTGAAGCAGTAGGTACGTGCCTCAGCGAACATAGATGATGCGCTACAGAAACCAGGCAAACGCAACAGCACTCTAAATGCGTTGTTATACTGGATCCGCAGAGCATTGTAGGCCTTTTGGTTGTGTTTATGTCGATTGTTTAATGTACAAACTAGATATAAAGAAAAAGAAAGAAAGAAAGAAAATAAGTTTATTTGCGGTAAACATGACGCAACAAAGAAAATAAACACAAAAATAAGAAAAGGTTGGGGGAAACATGCGTCACATCCACGCAAAACGGCTATCGCTCAGCATTATACTGCGATATGACAATTATTTAGGTAACCTACAAAGTCTAACTAGATATACTCGTAAGTAGAAAAGCAGAGGGGCAATTTCGTAACACACTATCAGTAGCGAAGGGCTTCATTTTGAAAGATCAAGGACATTCGTTGCGTTATATATAATACATTGTTGAGTAGACAAATTTTTAGATTATATGAAGCAATGGATTAGCAATATACTTCCAGGTCTTCCGGAGAATTCTCGCGCATTCTCGGAAATTCCTTCTATAGCAGCTCCAATCTTGTTTGTAGACATAAAGTTTATTATGCTTTGACCCAATTTCCTGACAAAAATCGCTGGCATTCCGTTCGGCGGCAACGTAAAATGAGCCTTATTAGAGACCATCGAAGCATGTTTTATTGTCAAGTAGTTATGTATTATTCAGTACCTACGCGGCCGTAAATATCACACATCGAGTTGTAGCAAAAGTTCGGCTTTGTAGAGCGTCGTCTTTGTCATCGAGCTGGGTGAACGTCACTTAATAAAACTCAGTCTATATCTACTAATTTATTAAAGCTGAAGAGTTTGTCTTTTTGTTTGTTTGAACGCGCTAATCTCTGGAACTACCAGTCGGATTTGAAAAAATATTTTTGCCCAATTCTTGGAGAAGGCGACCATTATCGACCATTTACCATCACTCTAGGACTCTTAGCAGACGAGCAAAAAGAACAAAAGTACAATAGAACGGTTATCGAAATCGAAGTAACAGAACGCGATGCGATGCGATGCGACGGGGTAGGTCGGGGTACAAGAATTGTCGTGAGCTGAAACTAGTGTAACCTGTAAAGCCTCATTTCACGATTCAAGTTTCTTGTATGAGACTTAAAATAAAATTGAGACAACAAATTACTTGTGTATTGTTGGTTCAACTTTGGTCGGGAATTAAATTGCATCGTGTAGATCAGGTTTAACCTGTAGAGAAGTATACAAGTAGGTTCCCATAACATCTTCTGATTGGTGAATGTCGTGACGACATGCAAGATACTGGCATACTATTGTGCAAGCTACAGGCAAATTGGTGTATTACGTGCTTTATTCCGGGGTCACAAAGTGGCTACTGACACTGAGTTACGTTCTGATTGGTGAATGTCGTGATGACATGCAAGATACTGGCATACTATTGTGCAAGCTACAGGCAAATTGGTGTATTACGTGCTTTATTCCGGGGTCACAAAGTGGCTACTGACACTGAGTTACGTTCTGATTGGTGAATGTCGTGATGACATGCAAGATACTGGCATACTATTGTGCAAGCTACAGGCAAATTGGTGTATTACGTGCTTTATTCCGGGGTCACAAAGTGGCTACTGACACTGAGTTACGTTCTGATTGGTGAATGTCGTGATGACATGCAAGATACTGGCATACTATTGTGCAAGCTACAGGCAAATTGGTGTATTACGTGCTTTATTCCGGGGTCACAAAGTGGCTACTGACTCTGAGTTACGTTCTGATTGGTGAATGTCGTGATGACATGCAAGATACTGGCATACTATTGTGCAAGCTACAGGCAAATTGGTGTATTACGTGCTTTATTCCGGGGTCACAAAGTGGCTACTGACACTGAGTTACGTTCTGATTGGTGAATGTCGTGATGACATGCAAGATACTGGCATACTATTGTGCAAGCTACAGGCAAATTGGTGTATTACGTGCTTTATTCCGGGGTCACAAAGTGGCTACTGACACTGAGTTACGATAAGACTGAAGATTTACTACATGTATCACTTGCTTAACCTTTAAGTAGTTAATAAAGTCATATATTTATAATTATATTTACACAGACTTACATACACACAAGTCCCTCGGTTTCAAATAGTCCCTTTCCCTAAATGTCTCCTCCCCATAATGTCCATTTCCCAGAAGGTCCCTTTCCCGAAATGTCCATTTCACAAAATAAATAAATACGCTTGGTAGATTTTGCGCCATTCTCAGTTTTTTATCCGCGTTATCCATAACTTTACAAATTTATTTCACTATGTAATACATACGACTAACCATGTAAAGAGGTGAAACGATGTTAGTTTAGCCCGCCCGCCCGCTAGCTGGCGGTGTGGCCTGCGCTTTACGCAGTAACTGGGTTGTTGAGGTCAGATAGGCAATCGCTCCATGTAAAATACTGGTATTCAGCTCGTAATCTAAAATATTCACATATTAAATTATTGAGCAAATGCTCTAATTTAACATAATATATATTTTTTTCAAATCATCAACACTACTCGTTTAGACGTGATCTTCAGTATAAAATCATTAAAGTCGGGGTCGGCAGACCTTGCACATCTGGGCGGAGCCAAACGCACTACTCCCGCGCACGCGCACCCCGACGACGATCAAAGAACGTGCAGGGACGCAGAGATGCGCACGTAGGTGCCGCTGCCGTGTCTCCGTTTCCAGAAGGTAATGTCGGACCTAAGGCTGATGTTTGTATAAATAGATCCAAGTTACATACATTATGAACATTATTTTCAGCAATAAAGATTTGATTTTGTTTTATTGAAGTGAAAACTTCTTTAGGCGTGTTGAACACTTTTTGGGTGAACAAAGATCATGGAACTCGCGTCATCGTCACCGAACGCTTTCCATGAGCTATATGTATTCTGTTTTCACTTCTATCGGCAGCCCCCAAAGACTGCCCCGCATGTTTTTTTTTATCTACGTTCCAAATTAGCACGAACGACGCTCCACAGAATAACCCTCACAGAGGCAATGCTTCTAAGTTTTTTACTGCCGCGCTTTGTAGTAGTGTACCTATCATTGCGTGTTTGTATGAAGTTTTCACTCTGGTCTCAAATCCTCATTTGACACTCGAGCGTTTTTAGAACTCCACAGAGTTGTTAATCTATGATTTTGTAATCATAGTATTTTTTTTTTTATGAATCGTTGCCCCACACTAGGAATTGCTCCTGAATTGTGGGTGCGTCACAAAAATGTATACTCACATACACAAACAGCTAGACCCGGGACAACTACTTGTAGGTCATACAAATATTTGTTCCGTGCGGGAATCGAACCCGCGACACGCAGCGCAGCAGTCAGTCGATTAACCACTGCGCCAACCGTGCCGTCAATGCAAAATAGGCAAGTGTTTCCATTGTCGTGATAGCTCTATATTAGATCTCATCACGCGTTCATATTTCCGAAGGTAGACGACGAACCCCGAAGTGCATACTTTTCTTGGGAAATCTGTAGGTACAATAAAGTTAAATCTGTAGGTACAATAAAGTTAAATCTGTAGGTACAATAAAGTTAAATCTGTAGGTACAATAAAGTTAAATCTGTAGGTACAATAAAGTTAAATCTGTAGGTACAATAAAGTTAAATCTGTAGGTACAATAAAGTTAAATCTGTAGGTACAATAAAGTTAAATCTGTAGGTACAATAAAGTTAAATCTGTAGGTACAATAAAGTTAAATCTGTAGGTACAATAAAGTTAAATAAAATCAATCTAAGATCGTCATTTACCCAGTTGCAGTCTCATTTCCTCCGACAGCGGGGTGAGTAGTAATCTGTGGCACAATCGAATGTGTTTCTTATCTGCACGCTATTTCTGCATCGCAAGGTAAGCTGACTGCGAGGTTATAAGGCTATTTACACGAAGCATGTGGACGGAGGTATTTGTAAAGCTGATCTATGAAGTTGACTTTGCCACCAGCTTCAAAATGGAAGAGGTATTTTTGTGCTGTTAGACGTAAAACAACCAGGAGGCCGACTTGATGGTAGATGGTCACTGCTGCCTATAGACATCTGCAATACCAAGAGCTTCGTAGAGGAGTTGCCATCCTAAAAAGAAAGCGAAATCATCATTACTTCAGCCGAAAGAAGTCCGTTGCTGGACAAAGGCCTCCCCCAAACATCGCCAGATCGACCGATGTCGAAGCCGATGTCTCATGAGCCTGTTTTTACATTGGGTACCCATACCCTTTAAGCCGTCATTCTCACTTAAATATCTCGCTGATGGTGGCGCGTGTGTTGGATCATTCGGTTCCCTACAAAATGGTTGAGCTGGAAGGTGCTAATCCACGCCTCATGTTGGTGAACGGGCGCCGTCAGTTGAGACTGGCCATCTCTTGATGCCCAGGGCTTATTAGTAATCTTTTAATCTTATATTTTGAATGTTTTTTTTTAAGTTGTTCTCTCCTATAGAAGCGAGAAGAATAATGTACCCAGGCTTTTGTAATATCTTGATTCAAAAGAGTGTCCTTGGAGTTTCTTGGCTGTTCTTCTCGATGTATATATAGCTTCATGTTTCTGACTAACTGACCGACTCTTTGACAGTTCAAAAGTGAAATTGAAATAAATGCTTTGACTTTGAGTTTTGAGCTTGCCGGAAGACAGCCACGCTGCTTGTGGGCAGAACTTCCCCGGACGAGCGCCTTCATCAAGATTTTTTTCTGCATATTTTTAATAAAATATGATATTTAGGTCCGGCCCGGTCTGTTCCGGCTGATCGGCTAGACGTTGTCCTATCCATTTTTTGTCGGAACTGTTTACAATTTTTTCCTTTCCTTATATACCTTATTCGAGACCTTTGTCCAGCCGTTCTCTCATTTTTGTTCATAGATAAATGATTAAAGATTATGATTATATTTCTTTTATGTTTTTTACAATAACGTAATACTAGTAGTTCTGCTAACAGTAGATCTAGCGAGCACAAACGTTCTTGAAACAAATTTTACCATGTCTTTTGTTTTAAAAAACATGGTAAAGAAAAATGATGAGTAATAATTTGTAGGCCAGCTAGAAAAAATAACTTATATAGGTTTTAATTGGCAAAGGTAACGCTGCAGCCTAGTTTTGTGATCAGATGGTGGTCCCAGGTGCTCCATAAATCCCTACCTATTAGTTAAAGGGCCGATTCCACTGGTAGAAATCAAAAAGTGAGCAATTTACTGAATTTTGAGGAGCTATTCTGCTCGTCACGCCGAAGATCGTAATCAGATCTTCACCAAATTTCTATGGGACTAACTTAAAGTTACTACCTTTCAAATAAAAAAAGAACCATCGAAATGGAATCTCATAGGGCGTACATATCCAGTAGCCCTCTTTTTGCCCATTTTTGGTGGGCTTTTCTGCTATTTTACCCCTCCAATCAAAAATTCTAGACGACAAAAAATTATATAAAGTCGTTAAACTTAAATACCAAGTTTCGTCTAGATCGGTTGTAAAATACGACCTGTAGAGGAGTAGCAACAAACTGACCGAGGAACGCAAAGGAGACGGGGATTTCTGGGTCCAATTGTAATAGGTTGAAGTATGGTTAAAAAAGGGGTATATTTTTTTGTTTCAAAATGAGAAATATCAACTCAATTTAAAACCAGGAAAAAAGAGAAATCCAAAAATTAAATTAAAGGTTACGAATAAAATGGGATATCGATTAAATTAATCGATTAACGTGACAGAGTTCATACTATTAAAAAAAAATCTTTACAAGTTGATTAATTCAATTACATTAATTAAATCTATTAGAATTAACTTATTAATTAAAATATATATATGTGCGTATTAAAGATAAACCTTAAAATCGATTCAGATTAACTAATCGATTATTGTTTTTTAGTCTATGCTGAGTTGCTGACATGACATGACACTGACAGCTGTCGATACCAAATCAAATCACTTCGGACTAGGGATGGGATATACGAGTATGTAAAAATTCCAGGGTCGAAAACCAGGTATAAAAATACTTGAAAGTATTTGGACATTCGGTCTAGTTCGTACTGTGCGACAATCTTGTACGGCTCTTTGGAGATGAAATTAAATCTTTTCTTCCTACTTCGTTAATCACAGGCTTAGGAGGGTCTGCTACGAGAATTATATGTTTTTACGGTATTTCGTCATGAGCTAGTTTTAGAAACTTAGTATTATATTATAAATAAGAAGCAGAATTGTAAAAAGATCAAGTATTTTTTTGTTGATACGATTATACTCCTTATTTATAAAGGAACACGAATCAATTTCCTATGCAAGTATTTTCAACTCGGACGCTAAAGGTGCGACCGCGGGCAGCGAGGGTCTCGCGGCGTTGGCATGGCCACCAAAATACTTGCATAGGAAATTGATTCGTGTCTCCATATAAATAAGAAGCATAATACTATCAGCGAAAAAAATACTTGGAAGTATAAAGTATTTTTTATTTGAAAATACGATTGTGCTCCTTATTTATTTATAGACATGGATCGATTTCGTATGATAGTATTTTCCAGCTCTGCCTGGGCCCGATAGCATAGGGCCTAGGCACACTTGCAAGTATTTCACGTCCGCACCAGGGCGCCCTGCTTCGAAGTGAAACCTTGGTTTTAAAACCTGGTAACGTAAATACGTCTCATCTCTACCCGCACTCACTTGTTTCGTTTCGTGCGTTTTGAGTGTGTTTCCCTGCTTCCCATAGTTTTATTGATATTTTCCTCGACCTTTGCATTCTATCTACGGACTCCTGACCTTGCTTCTTGTACGACCACCCTTGCTACCATACCGGACTCGGAGAACCCTGCATAATACGTTGGACTTGGACTTGTTATTTTGGATTTACGAACGGCCTACCGATTGGAATATTAACACTATGGATCGTTGTGTAAATAGTGGCATAGGTATGGTAGGTACTTAGGTACCTATGATTTTTAAATCTTTGTGTTTCTTATTTTCCTCCCATTCTACAAATATAATTAGCATCATAATGTATCTATGTAAGACATAACAATCGCACATCAAAATTATCTTTTAACTCAGCTCTCAGATTGCCAAAATCCGCAAAATTGACAGTGATGGTTTATTTATTTATTTATTTTATTAGGTTCACCAACAATTGATTACACTGATACAATCACATAATACATTTAAAAAAAATCAAATAACAGTGCTTCAGTTACTTATAGGTAAACACCACATGCATAAAACAATGGATTAGAGAAATAAGCTAACTTACTTAGTAATAAGCGCACTAGAAAATTGGTAACATTGGTAAAAAGTTACATTTAAATGAAAATAAATTTATGAAATTCTGATTAAAATTTTTAAGGTTTGATAATATAGTAGCTATCAATTGACACCAATTTCATCTTTTTACATCCAGGCCCAAGGTTCTATGAATGCGTATCCGTCTCCTTTGCGACTCTTGAAGCAGAGACGCTTCGGTTGTTTTGCTCGCTCGGTCAATAATATGCCATGCGTCATGTTCGAGAACGGGCGCCATCACTAGGGACTGGTCATCTCTTAGCGGCCTTGGCTTATTTAAATTTAATTTTTGAATTGTTTTTTTTTATTTTTTTTTGTTACGGACGCTTTTGACGTTATGCATCGTTCTCACAAAACATGTTTAATTTCAACACGAATGATGTAACCATATGTTAATTTAAAAGAGTGTCCGTGGAGTTTCTTGCCCGTTCTTCTCCATAGGTACCTACTAAGCTTTGGAATGGGCAACTAGCTTCATCTTTATGACTGACCGACCCCTTGACAATTCAAAAGTGCCAGTAATTGGTTTATTTGAAATAAATGCTTTGAGTTGAGTTGAGTTGAGAATATTGCTTGCAGTTACCGCGTGTATTCAGTGCCCTACACTTGTTTCATTTCAAAATATGAACACACCTTTAAAGATACCTAAGATTGTTTGACGTTATCGTGCGATCGTATTTACTGATAACAGCAGCTACTCTTTGAACGCAATTGAAAGGAAATGAGAGCGAGGCGAGCGTTTTCTTCAATACGTCTGTTCGACGTGTTGCCATTCGTATAGGAGAAATTACTTCGTTGCTTGGTGTAAAAGCATTATTTTATGAACCTGTAGGATTATTATAGCAATCTGAAGGAAAGGATTTGTTCTAAAGAAGGAAGAAAATTTGTTCTAAATCGCGCGAAGTTGCCAAATCTCTATCCGTCTTCTCCTATATTGTATTAATTATGTCCATTAAATAAAAATGAATGAGAAATTCCTGCGACCAGCGCCTTAATTGTCACTCACTTTTAATAAAACTCACTATTAATCACAATCTGAATAATTTTGAAGTATACTGCTAATCCAATGCTTGCATTTTTGCATCGTCCTCACATGTTTAACTTCAATATGAATGATGTAACCAATATTTTGTATCTATATTTGAATTTAAAAGAGTGTCCGTGGAGTTTCTTGCCCGTTCTTTTCCATAGGAACCTACTATTTGGAATCGGCAACTAGCTTCATATTTGTAACTGACCGACTTCTTGACAATTCAAAAGTGCCTGTCAATGGTTTAATTGAAATAAATTAGACTGACAGACTATCGACTTCAGAATTAATTTCAGAAAAAAGTTTTAAATCATCTGCGTATAATAAACTTCTGGCATGATGAATCAAAATCAAATCAAAAAAATATAAAAATATTTTTGATTTTGATTTTGATCTGCGTATAATAAACTTCTGGCATGATGAATAACTGAAGGAAGATCATTAATCATTATCAAGAAGAGAAGCGGTCCCAGGATTGATCCTTGACTGACTCCGGAACGCGTATGATAGGGCTGGGCCTCATAAAGGCCCAGTCTGACAAACTGCTGACGATCGCGAAGATAGTCAGCGAGGAGCTGTAACAGCCCTGGGGGAAATCCGATGGCAAATAGCTTTGCCAGCAGAATATCATTATTGACCCTATCAAACGCTTTTTATAATACAGACTGCATTACATTTTGATGTCGTCTATTGTGTATCCCTCGATTTCCATGGGATCCCATCCATCAGATTCTGACTTGGTGACAATGGGACCACCTCGGAAGCATACTCTTTCAAACAAAAAAAAAAATTTTACAAATCGGTCCAATTGACGGAGAAGAAGGTGAACATACATAAAAAAAACAAACATCCAGACGAACATAATTATAACCTCCTCCTTTTTGGAAGTCGGTTAAAAACGGGCATTGAGCCCCGTTCATGGCCCCGAGCGATGCAACTTGCATCAAGCGACATGCTCGCACGTCACCTGTTTCCTTTTAAATGTTAAATGATGTTATTTCTGTAAGTAACACTTTACACGTCAATCAACTTTGCGTGAGTTCTGTCGCTCCGCAAATCGCGTTGCGGTGACTAGTGACATGCTCTAAACGGCTTCTGTCATTTGTTTTGTCCGCGATCATTGTCGCGAGGCGCGTGTCGCTTGAGCATGTTGCTCGTGGCCACGGGGTTAGTGTGTGGAGCGCCTTACGACTCCAAGCATGCCGTGTATTTTTCTGTTTATCTTAATTTCCTTGTCAGCGTCGTAAGAGGCTATTAAAAGATTGCACTATCTTCTGTTCTCATCAAAGTTGAATTTTACTGCGATATTGTTTACCCGGACTTCCGATGCAGGCAGACAGAAAAACCACTTAAAAGGAGAGGAAATCAACTTAACTATAGAGGAAACTGGCATTACTAGGTTATCATTCTATTTTTGCTGTAAAACTATGCTTTTAAAAACTCAAACTCAAACTCAAAGCATTTATTTCAATTAAACCATTGACAGGCACTTTTGAATTACCAAGAAGTCGGTCAGTTACTGTTATATATGTAAGTATTTATGCGGAAGGACGGTGACATTAGTCAATCAAACTCGCTAGTCTGTTGCACACTCTTTATTCCTTCGATGTTACCACCCGGCGCGGGGAGGAGCGGGGCGCAGCCCGCTTGCCTACATAGTACTCATACGCATACATAACATTTACAAATATGAAGCTTGTTGCCCATTCCAAATAGTAGGTTCCTATGGAGAAGAACGGCCAAGAAACTCGACGGACACTCTTTTAAATTAAAATATTGATACAAAATATTGGTTACATCATTCATATTGAAGTTAAACATGTGAGAACGATGCAATACGTCAGAAGCGTCCGTGATAAAAAGATAAAAAACAATTCAAAACTAAAATAATTAAAAATAAGCCGTGGCAGCTAAGAGATGACCAGTCCCACTGACAGCGCCCGTTCACGAACATGATGCATGGATCAGAACCATTCAGCTCAACCATTTTGAAGGGAGCTAAATGATCCAACACACACGCCACCATCAGCGAGACATCTGAGTGAGCATGACATACTCTCAGCCGCCAGTCAAGTCAAAAAGCTCAAAGCTCTTGGAATATAATTGCGCTAAGATGATGCGATGAAACTGCTTTGTATCCCGATTGTACTTATTGTTTTCGAATGACTAATAAACTCACCACTATCACAATATCACAATCACTTTCGCTGACTAGAGGGTTATATAACCGCTTCATGAACATTAGATTGTGGGTTAGAAAACTTAGGGCCACTTGCAGCAAAATGATACAAATCTCGGTTTAATTAAATCTCGGTTTTGCCCTAAACTCGACTTAACTTAAATCTTATTAGGCATGTCTTGCAGTCACATTTTCCATTCGATTTAACTAAACTGAGATTAGTCATTATTGCATTTGCCATTCATTCTTTGCGTTCAGTTTTCAAATAAAAAGTGATGGCAACTCAGTTCTGCGTATAAAAAAAAATTTGTGAGCCGTCACGGGACGCCGGCAGATATGAAATAATAATAATAAAGCCTCTTTATTCCTTAATTAAAAAAAAAATACAAAGTATAAATAAAAAGCAAATAATAAATAAAATAAAGTAGTTAATTAATATAGTAGTTAATATCCCTTTTTTGCCACTCCTTTTTGTCTGTGCTGCTGCAGGCCAATTCTGGCCCGCTACGTTTTCGATCTCGTCGAGATGATGATTATTTTGATTTCGAGATGTGAAATATCGAAATCAAATTGGTTGTAGTCTCGTGTTATTTTCTAGTTTTCGTTAGCGTACCAGTAATAAATAGTGCTCTATGCTATGCGCATAACTGAAGAAAGCTTACCTTTTAAAATCACTTAGAAACTTAAGGATAATTTTATCATAAAGGAGCTTTGTAATCTGTTTACTTAAGCGGAACCGTTTCAAAAATTCGTCATCTCGTAATGTATTAAATAAATCGCTTCTAATGTATACACTCTACGAGAGAAAAACGGAGTGTATAAATATTGTACGATCTCCTCGTCATCATCCGATAACAAATCATCATGATTAAGCGAAAAGAAATCCATTTTAACAAATAAAAAGAGGACTTTAAAATACCATTGTATTGTCTATCTATAAAATCGAGATTTAACAACGTTTGGCGTTTATTTAAATCGACATTTAAGCTAAATCGATGACATGCAAGTCGTCAGATTAAGTTTAAGCCTAAGTCGAGTCGAGTAAATCGAGATTTAAGTAAAAGCTGCAAGTCGCCCTTAGAAGGTTACCTTGCAACTATAAAAAAACTTTTTTTTGCTGAGCAATCGTATAATGAATTCTCGTTCTTTCTCTCTGAGAAAGAACCTTTTTCCTGCACTGGCAACATAAACCCGCAAATACACATCAGGCCTGTAATGCCATGTTTATTTGCGGCGTAAAGTCAACCGTTCACTGCTTCATTGGATGTGCACGGAGAGGTTTGCTACGTTACCGGTAGTACTACGTTATCTGCGCAGTTCATTTATTTGCCAGTCACGCATCCGTGCGTAGTGGGACCATGGTCGCAGGGGACGATCCCGCCTTCATTTTTATACAAAGCAAAGCTAATTACACGTGTGTAGCTTAGCCGTGGGCTGCTGTGGAACGGCGGCGGCGTCTAACTGGCTGATATGTTGTATGTTTAGTACTTCTATTTTCTTAATGTCTCTCGGCAATCATCACACTGCTAAGTTTAGCAGTTTTCCCCCCATTTTTTAAATAAATTACATAATAAGACCGTGTTCAGATAACACGCACCGACCACGCACAGGACCCGCACTTGCTAAACAAATTAGAGCGTTATGGGATTAGAGGAACTGCATTAAACCTATTTCAATCTTATCTCTCTAATCGCACCCAAATCACAACGCTCGATAGGCTAAATGCGAGCTCGAAAGTTGAAAGAACATACATGTCACGTCATAGGAAAACTACTTATGGTGTTCCTCAAGGTAGCATTCTTGGTCCTCCATTATTTAACATTTACATAAATGATATGCCTAAGGCCAGTATGCACCAGATGGTTTTATTTGCTGATGACAGCACTATTTTATTCTCTAGTAATGACATTAATATTCTTGAAAATGACATAAATGACGATCTTAAAAATATAATAAATTGGTTAGTTAATAATAACCTCAAAATAAATCTTGACAAAACTAGGATAATGACATTTAATCAAAGAACAAATAAACCGAAACTGAATATAAGATATGGTGACGTAGCAATCTCTGAAAGTGACATCACAAAATTTCTGGGCCTTTACATAGATAGTCATCTGACTTGGAAACATCATATATGTTCTGTCAAAGAAGCTTAGTCAATTTGCGTATGCTCTGTACAAACTATCAAAAACGGTTAACCGCATTACGGTAAAAATTGCTTATTATGCTTATGTGGCTTCTGGCATTAGGTACGGAATCATTTTCTGGGGCAACTCCACTGACAGAGACATTGCTTTTAAAGCTCAGAAGAAATGCTTGCGATCATTTACCAAATTGCAATCGATTGATAGTTGTAAATCATTATTTAAGGAACTTAGTTTGCTCACTCCACCGTCTATGTACATATATGAAATGGGAGTGTTTGTTCACTGTAACCTACATTTGTTTGAAAAACTGCGCTCTCGCCGTTATCAGAATACCATCCATGTTACGTCTCATAAATCCGCATTTTTCGGCAAAAGTGTGCTAGGTATGGCCCCAAAAATATATAATAGTATACCAGCAGCTATTAGAAATAAAGAGTGTTTGGGATCCTTTAAGAGGTCTTTGTTTAAATTCCTTTTAGATGGATGTTACTACTCCATCACTGAGTTTACTACTGGTAGACAAAGTTATGACGATCCCGACTTGCTAATTAGCCACTTATGATTTAATTTACTGATTATGTATGAATGTGTTTATTGATTTAAAATTGTAATGATCTCTTTACCTTACTGACATATTTTAAATTGATTTATTTTTTATTTTTATTATTAATGTAATCTATTCGCATGCCCCCTTAATTAAATTGCTAGTTTATGTTAATTTTGTACGCCATATATTGGCAAAACATAGTGCACATATTTAAGACATTTGCCTACTACTCGTATCTGTAACCATACCTATGTTTAACAAAATAAATAATTGATTGATTGCGTTGTGCTCGCCTAACACCCGCGCTCGCCACGCGCAAAATCAGTGCACGCAACGCGCACCCGCTTATACTACTAGTGACTGGACTACTTGTTCCGTTTGGTGCCGGACGTAAAGAATAGCACCATCCCATTTCTTCCCGTGGGTGTCGTAAAAGGCGACTAAGGGACTTACTAGAGAATGGGCAGCAGCGTTATCTATGCATTTTTAAAGCCATACTGCGATAGCCAACCGGCCTGCCAAGCGTGGCGATTATGGCAAATCCTCCTCTTTTTGGGGGAGGCCTATGTCCAGCAGTGGACGTCATTCGGCTGAAATGATTATGATGATTATGATGACTGCACTACTTCGTTCACTGGACCTAGTGGCTTCCATGTGTGTCCAAGTGCGCAAGGCGTATGCGGGGTGGGTGCAGCGCGTGTGCGGGGTGAGCGTGGGTTTGACACGAGGCGGGCGCGTAGCGTGTGCGGTTGGACTTCGATAAATTAAAGGAGATTGCATTTTTTGGCATTACTAATTTTGGAAAAGTACAGAATTCAAAGCTACTCCAAAAAAAAGCGCTTATTTTTATGTATTGATAGCCAGATTTACTTTATTATTGACAATGGGGATAAAATATCGTTAAATATAAGTAACTGGATTGGATTTAACACAGAGCGGACAAGTGTTTGTTTCTAAGGCCATGGATACAAAGCTTTTTGGCCGTGTCATAACTGTGTGATAGTGTGTTCACTGAAAAATCTATAAAATAAAATAAATTATTAATAAATTAATTTACATAATGTTTTAATTGTTAGTGTATAACTAATAAAACAAAATCATACAAAATTATATATATATACAGTTTACGAGGACTGGATCAAGCTAAGAAATAGAATGGATTTTTTTTTCAACCTAATTGTTCTGATTTTATTTTTATTGGCAACACTAAAACTCATAAATATGACTCTAGTCTAGACGACATTTCACTATCTTATTCTTCACAAATTCAAGAGGATGCGCTAAGGTAGCCCGCGAAATTCAGTTTTTCTTAAGTTTTTTGCAATTCGCAGGTCTGTGTCAGGTTGTATGTTGATCTAAATATGATTCACGGACGTAAACAATATGGCATTATTATCATTAAAATAAGCAATATAACTCTCTAAGTTTATAGATTTCTATTGAATGACTATTTCGAAATAGTCATTCAATAGGATTCTACGAACTTAGAGAGAGTAGTTGTATTGCCGATTCTAATGATTATAATTCTGTAAATCCAAATTGTTTACGTCCGCGAATCATAATTTAGATCAACACACAATCTGTTACTAACCTGCAAATTGAAAAAAACTTAAGACAATTTGAATTTCGCGGGCTGCCTTAGAGCATTTCCCTTGTCTAGACATGTAGGAAGAAAGTTATACTTTGTTTATATTTTGATTGACAGCTCTCATATTGGCCGGGCAGCTATAAAGAAATACTGTTGCAATTGCATTGTTGGACGAAGAACAGGAGGATGCTGTGCCCATATCATATCAATCATCTGGTACTTGGCATGGGCACGGCATCAAGATTGTCTGCCCCTGCACCTATGTTAGATAATATATTGGTAATTTAAGATGATGAGCATGAATAAAATATTATGATTAAATACTGGTTTTATATTGTACCTATAATAATCCTGTCATCCTTAGGTAATTATCCTTAATATTATTATATGCTTAGATTCCGTTATGTGAGTGTCTAAAGTCTCCTGAGTTTTCTGTGACTGCTGAGCTTAATTAAAATTGACAGAATACACTTAAACTGTCATTAGGTTTATGATCAGTCGGTAAATCATTGAACTAAACAAACTTCAACAAGTATTTATCATTTTTCAAGTCATTATAAAGCATAATTAGTAATATGTTATGCATACACTAAACATTTATGCGTTAAAATAGTAATAGAGGTAAAAGAACCTAATAAAGTAATAACATGATGCACTTAACCTCACTTTTACAAAAAATGAGATTTCTCTTTAACCCCATTGGTAATATTTTTTAATTTTATTTTTTAATAATAACCCGTAACATTCCCTATCAAACCATGCCACTTTTATTTCTGTAGAAACTAAAAAAGTTTAATGCCAGCGTTCTATGAACTTCTGCCATTCTCCTTTGAGATCTATTGATGTGTCATAAGATTCAAATTACAGTGGACCCCCGGTAACCCGGCCCCTGTCTAATCCGGCACCTCGTGTAATCCGACTTGTCTATTATTACTGAATACTTTTGTTTGAAAATCTTCGCTAATGTAGATAATGCATGATTGAACAGGTTACGACTTGTACGCGCCACCACTATTGTGTACTCTTTTACAAGTAAAAAGAGTACCTACTCTTGTAAAACTAAAACTACTTTTATATAAATGACTTACCTTTTCACATAAGGGATAATCACAAGATTGTATTATTCGCAGATGACACTTCACTCATTTTTAAAATCAAACGTCAGCTAGTCAATTTTGAACATGTTAACGATGCACTCTCTAAAGTTGTCCATTGGTTTAATGTAAATAATCTTCTCCTGAACGAGAAAAAGACTAAACTCATAAAATTTTCAATGCCAAATGTCAGGCAGCTAACTACTAATGTTCAACTTAATGGAATAGAGTTGGACCCTGTTGAGTCGACAGTTTTTCTTGGAATAACTATTGACGGTAAATTACAATGGGGCCCACACGTAGAAAAATTGTCAGGAAGGCTTAGTTCGGCCGCCTATGCTGTTAAAAAAATTAGACAGATTACTGATGTAGATACTGCCAGAATTGTTAATTTTAGTTATTTTCATAGTCTTATGTCGTATGGGATCCTTCTCTGGGGAACATGTGCGGACATTAATAATATCTTTATTTTACAGAAAAGGGCTGTTCGAGCCATTTACAATCTAGGTCCAAGAGATTCACTTCGTGAAATATTCAAAGAAATAGATATTCTGACTGTAGCCTCTCAATATATACTTGAAAATCTATTATATGTACACAAAAATAAATCAAATTTTAAGAAAATGTCCGATATTCATAGTTTAAATACCAGGAATAAACACAATCTTGCTGTACATCGCACTCGCCTCCACAGAGTAGGCAACTCTTTCATGGGTCAATGTATACGCTTTTACAACCAACTTCCTACTGGCATTCGGAACTTACCCATTAAACGATTTAAAATCTGTATTAAAACTAAACTTTGTAAAAAAGGGTACTATAAGATTTCTGATTATTTAGAGGACAAAAAAGCTTGGGATTGAGCTGCTCGCTCTGCTAGCCTTGTGATAAAACTTGACATTTTAATTATTATGCATGATTTTATATACATATTGACATTGCAGAATATTGTATACAATTTTACACGAATGTTTACTTTGAAAAGTATTATATTTACTGCTTTAATTTATTGTGAATGTGAGCACTATGTGGGTCATTTTTTTTTTTCTTTAAATGTTTTCCTTTCTTTTCTCAGTTAAGTTTTAATGATGGTCTGACATTTTGAGCGCTTTATGCGGCCTACCCAAATGTCCTTTTTTTGGTACTGTTCGTCGAGTCGTTGAGCTCCTTAAGTTTTGAGTTGAGCTGCACGATTACTGACAAATGCTTACACTGATTGGTCAGGTCCGCTCAAATTTGCGTGGTTCTTTCCTCAAAAGACCATTTCAGACACGGATCTACATGGTCCTCACATGATCTGACCAAGATTATGTCTGGACTTTAAAAGAGACTTTGACCCCTGAGTTTGTTTCGCCATTTCTTCTCAGGGGTAGTCAGATAGGAAATGTCGGCTACATCTAGATTTTTTTATTTTTTATATGACGTGTAAAAGTGATTTTAATATCCTATTTACAGAATAAACGATTTCATTTAAAAAAAATCCGGACTATAGGGGGTCTTAGGTAGTACTCTACAATCAAATAAATTCGATAGTTGCGTGCCGCTACAGTGGCGACATTAATTTAACACACGTATACAGTTTCGCTTTTACGTTTTGGGAAAATATTTTAATTTCATTAATCATTAATATTTACTGATTTATTTACAATTTTCTAAAATAGCATCTTGGAGCAAACTGTACTTAAACAGCGTAGCACAGAGGTAATTAGCCGGGGTCATGGATCATAACATGGAATCAATGAAATTAAAACTTTGTTTTAATTTAAATAAAAATATACTTATATATTTTATTTTTACATAAAATTTATTTTACTGGCCACTAGCCTGTGTCAAACTGTGTCAAATTAATGTCACCAAAGTAGCGGCACGCTGTTTACAAAAAAAATCTAAGCGAGTTAGACGCGGGTGCTGACGCGCGTGGCATGCGCTTAGCGTGCGCGTGTCGTCTGAACGAGCTCGAAGTAAAAAGAGTAGTATCAACTCTGAAAGCGTCCGGCTTGCACCAAGTGCAAAGGAAATCCGACGACTGACGAAACACGAACTTTGCCGAGAGACATTAAGAAAATAGAAGCACTGGACGTATTATATTACTACTTACGAACGTAGAGTTGTTCATGAGCAGTCTGGTGGTGAAGTTCTTGACGTTGAACAGCGTGAGGCCTCCCCATCGGTCTCTGAACACCAACTCCTCATCTGAAGCAACAGAAACAATGGTTTTATCAAGGTTCATTAACACAATCTCAAGTAGGAGAAACTACGTAAGTGAAGAACTATTGATGATTTTTGAGATGCAGGTTTGAGTAATAAAAAAACCGGTCAAGTGCGTGTCAGACCACGCACAATGATGGATTCCGTAGTTGGAATTCATTTATACCAAAAACAAACTTAGCATTGTAGTTGAAAAACATGTTTCCTATACCGGCCATGGTTGGCGCAGTGGTTAAGCGATTGACTGCTGCGCTGCGTGTCGTGGGTTCGATTCCCGCATGGAAAAAATATTTGTATGACCTACAAGTAGTTGTTCCGGGTCTGGCTGTTTGTGTATGTGAGTTAAAATGTTTGTAAACGCACCCACTATACTAGAGTAATTCCTAGTGTAGGGCAACGTTTAAAAAAATAAACGATATATGTCACGGTCAATTCTCCAACTGCAAATGTAAGTTGGGCGACTATTACTCGTAAACTTGTAAAGCCTACTTAGCTGTGAAGGCATTTGTAGTACATACCTTAGTAATCCAAATAAAGATAAGTTCTACAGACATACCGGAAAAAAAAGTTATCACTTATAATTGGCAGGTCTTCTTGGGATTATATTAAAACCGGTTTGATAGCTACACAAATAATATATAATAGCTACACAAATAATATATAATAGCTACACAAATATGCAAATAATTTTATAGTCAGATAAGTAAAATCCTGTACGTATGTAACCTAACCTTTATATTAAAGCTTTCAGACCTTACATAGAGCGATTTGCACAGCGGCGTGGAAACAACGAGGGTTTTATTACAACGAATATAGGAGAAGGGGTCCTTACAACTAAAATCGACGGTAGAATGTTCACGGCTCTACTTAGGCTGGTCACAATATGATTATTAGGTATTTCCAGTATAACTTGATTTGCTACGAACAAGTTAAGCTGGATCTTTGATAAAAAAGTTTATTAATAAAAACTTTTATGTACTACGTAAACGACGTAGATTTTTTAAACGACGCTATAATTAGTGTCGTTTAAATGTAGTGGGTGATTGCTCGTAAGTACAATTTAAAGGTAAAATCGGTACTTATTAAAAATATAACCCTGTCAAGCTGGAAACAAAATATATTAAAAAAAAATTGCCGTCATGGGACGCCCGGCAGATGTGAAACATGGTGGAGAGGGCATGACGGCGCGGCATAAGAGATCATCATGCCGTTTGCCGTCACGACACGACATACGAGTCGATCTTACCCCGAAGGCGTGCCAATAAATGTTTCACATCCAAAAGGTTGTCTACTAGAATATGTATGTAGGAAATGAGTAGGAAACTTTATTTTTGTTTGTTGTGTATCCAAACGATAGCGAGTGGGATGCTTTATTAATTTGATTTTGGAATAGTTGGAGAATTAGCTATTTGTTTTTTTTTTTGGCTGAAAGAAGATGAGCCAAGACGGTTGTGTTTTTTACTTCACTTTTATGAATTTTAAATAATATAATTTAATCGAGTTATATGCAGTTTTTTTTTTTGCCCACATGTATAAGTAGTAAATCTTTCTGATTCGCAGTACAGTAAAGAAAGTACAGTATCTGTGGTAAGTAAACTTTAAATCTCGAACGACGCAAATCATCCATGGGATAAAAAAAAATATAGGCAGTCATGGGGACTGCCGACAGAAGTAAAACTTAAAACTTTGGACTATGTGTGCGCGTCGCCAGTTCGGTGTAACACCTCACATTAGCATGTCGCGGTTAGCATGGTCGGTGACGCAAACCCATATGTGTTTTCCTATCAAAAATCGCTCAACACACCTATAGAAGTTTTCATTAAAAAAAATACAGTTATTATGCAACCAAATTTTGTATGGTAACAAAACAATAAGTGTCCTCAAAACGTCGGCTTTCCACGTACCCGTACCAGAACCGTGTTTACTAAGTAGAGGTTCAATTTTGGTGGGTCTACCAAAACAAGGCCGTAATATAAAGTAGTTTGTTTGCACCGGACCGTTACCTCAATCAATCACTAGCAGGGTAGGTACACAGGTCGGCTTTTACCCCAGATGCTGACATACGGGCGGTAAGTTCGAACAACAAAGTGGTTTTTATATTGGTATAAATGTTCTTAATGTTTCGTGGCTGGTCACAGAGAGGGAACTTTTCCCTGCGAGATAAATAGAAAGAATAGTCTTCCGAGTATAGTAAACAGAAAGAATCCGGTCATTTTTTGTGCAAATAAATAAACGGAAAACGAAAATGAATGTAACAAAACGGGAGATAAAATGAGCAGCCTTATCGTAAGATATCTAAAGGTGATATTTAGGTACCTGATTAGCAATCAGAACCAAATATGACGAAACCAGAACCTACTTACGTCTCAAAATCCTGGATCGTGCATGCAGAGGTTGACGCAAACATTAACCGCCTTATTACAAAATAAGATTTATATTTTGACATGGCTTAAACCATGCAGCCAGTTTTTGTAATAACAACGTAATAGTGATTGAAATACCGTAATTTATACAAAACTGAAAACTTAATTCGGTACTAAGTTGTCAGTTTTGTGTTTAGGAACTTTACCATAGTCGGAATAAAGTTCGAAGTTCAATAATGGCTCCATGTTTTAAACCTGGGTCTGAAGATAAACCTTGTTTTGTAATAAGGGGGTACATGTTTAAGCGTTGGCTAACTGCCTACTTAGAATCCTCACTTTTCGTTCAAAGGACGTCGCGTCTTTCTGATAGCTAAAAAACAATCAGTTCACATAATAGCTATGTCGCAGATGGATTGTCGAATCCGCTGTTTTACATAACCAATAGCTGTTTTACAAAACTGCTGCGTTATATAAACCAGCTGAATGACGTTCAGCTGGATTGCCATTCCGTTACGTTTAATATAATAACGGAGCAGTTTTGTAAAACAGCTAGCGGTTATGTAAAACAGCGGATTCGATAATGCATACCGCTGTTTACATACACAGTATGCTTTTCCGACGTAGCATGTCAGACACGCAAATCGTCCATAACTTGTATTTCTCTTAGCTATAAAATAGTCGCATTTAATTATATCCAAGTAAACTTAATACGTCTCCTCGACGTAGAATGTTGGTCAATAAGTGCGTCCGTGTGTATTTCTTTGAGCTAGACAATGTAATTGCACAGTTGCTAATTACTCGATACACTTTGTATTTTAATGGTCTGACTGTTTTAAGAAACCATGAACCTACAGACACATGTATATTTCGAGTCTTGTGTTTAAGAGATTTTTTTATTTCGAAAATAAACTGTCATCATCCCCCCCTGCCCTGGTCCGATGTTACTTGTGGTCGGCGCAACCCGTTCTTTTCTTCCACCCCTGTCAGCCGTCACGCTAACATTCACTGCCTACTCTTCCATATCATTCCTCACACAATCCATCCATATTTTCTTTGACCTTCCTCTCCCTCTCCACCCATCCACACTTATATTCATCACTCTTTCTCAAAATAATCAATATTATCAATATTAGATTACATTACTTACACAATAGAAAAGTATTATTTTAGCTGGAACATAATTGCCTTAGACGAAGAAATACTTTACCTCGTATATGGCCCTCAATATTCTATTGTCATATTATGTTTTCGGGTCTAAAGGTTTCTACATACCGGGGTGACTTGTCGCGCGACGCGACGTGACACAAAGGCACCGCTCGTCCCGCAATACGCGGGGCCTTTGTGCCGTGTCGCGTCGCGCGACAAGTCGCGCTGGTATGTAGAAGCCTTTAAAGGCTGCCTGCGACTTTCTCATGACTGCGTAAAAGTCATCTACCCTGCTTTCGGCAAACATGACGGACGCACTACACCGCCAAGGCAGATCCAGTATCAGCATCTGAATGCGTTATTATATATATTGAACACGCAACGTGTTGTAAGCACGCTGGGTGTATTTGTAGTATATGGGAACAGGTGTAAAAGTTCCGGCAGTATGCGTTAAACAGGGTGATTTTCACTTGATATAAACATTTCGCAAATCGTCGTGCTATATTACTCTTGGCAGCGAGCGAACGTCTTTGTCTTTCAATATCCTCGACATCTTTAAGTTTCACAGTCAGAATATGACCTAAATATGTGAAACATTTAACAGATTCCAACTTAGCGTAGAAATATGTCCGGTATATGCAATGGGCTGTTGTCGTAACGAAAACACATTGAACACACAAATGTGATGAATTCATAAGTGAAAACACGACAACTATCTAGTTTCATCATTATGTCAGCCGAAAGACGTCCACTGCTGGACTTATCAACTGGACAATCAATTACACAGACACAGAAAAACTTCTAGAAAGTTTGTCATAATGATAATTTATTCCCTCGTAGGTAAGTATCTACTAGCAGTCATTATGTATATTATAATTATATTTTACATAGGCTAGATTTAGGTATTAATGTATCAATATGCTTTTTCTCATAGTTATTATTAGATTATTTTTAAATCACTTTTACAAAAAAAAAAAATGTCCAATGTAATTGAAACGTAAAGTGATGGCCTGAAACACAGGTTTGAATAAACCTAGATCGGGCGGGTCGCTAGCTAACATTCTAATTCCAAACCATCATTACTTCTGTATTTAAAAATATATTAGCTTTAGTTTATTATTAGGCACTATTATTGTATAGAATATTTATACTACTATTGGCTATAAGTACGCCTTTTGTAAACGTTTTTACTAAATAAAATTATTATTTATTATTTATAGGCCTCTCCCAAAGGGGGGTTTGCCATAATCGCCACGCTTGGCAGACGGGTTGGCGATCGCAGTATGGTGTTAAAATGCATAGAAAACGCTGCTGCCTATTCTCTAGTAATAAGTCCCTTAGTCGCCTTTTTCGACACCCACGGGAAGAAATGCGTTAGTGCTATTCTTTCCGTCCGGCACCACATGGACACTTTACGTCCGGCACCACACGGAAATCGGTATCTTGTTTGGTATTCACATTCAATAAGGTGTACTCTTTGCTAATAAACCTTAAATAAAAATGGTATGTAAAGGCTTACGATATGATATGTATTATTTTACTAAAGCTTTTCAAAAAGCATAATAGCAGTATAGACATGCTGAATGTCACAGTAATGTTATGACTCGGCCATCTGTCAGCTGAAGCGTCTCGTCAGGGTTGTCGCGCGGATAAAATAATTACTATCTCAATAAAATAAGTTTTCAATTAATTTAATTAACGTAGAGTGGTGGAAAGCACATCTGTAGACCGTATTTTATTGTTTTATCTTCGTTCTGTTTTAGCTAATAAAACGTTTTTATTTTGAAAACGATTACAAGAGTCGAAACGATAAAAAAATTGAATGTGATATTTTACTAAGCTTACTAAAAAATTAAGGACGAGACACAATATATATTTTTTTATTATTTATATACACCGAAATTGAAAAAAAAAGATACAAAATTAAGTAAAGGTGCGACTACATTTTTGCCATAATATCTCATCCGTTGCTCTGACGTCATCTGACATGATTGATAGTGGGATGATAAGGGTAGAGTTGTTATTGTTTGGATAGGTAAAACTCAATTATTATGTCGTGAGTTAACGAGAATACATACCCTCATGGTACAAACAGGATAATAATAACATGTCTAGAAAAGGAGAAAAAATGAGGTGGTGTAACAGTACATGGCTAGATAAGGTAACGATGTGTTCAATATAAGCCACGCTATATGAACAAATCCAAGATCGAGGATTTTTCTAAAATATAACATTATGCCTGTACTCCCCAAAGTCAGAAGAGTCTAGTAGTAACTTAGATTTTACCAGTAATGTGTATAACCTAACTAATATTTCACCAGTAATGTGTATAACCTAACTAATATTTCACCAGTAATGTGTATAACCTAACTAATATTATAAATGCGAAAGTAAGGCAGATCAGCAATTTAAAAAAGGTGATTGTTTATCGCGCACTGAATTCTCAATGCTAGTCTCAACACCGAGAGTTTTAAATCCAGTGCGTGACAAAAAATCGTCCGTGCGAACCCGAACTATGACAATGGAGTGGGCTATGCATGGAGTTTCCTTACGCGATCGTATTAGAAATTAAGAGATACGCAGACGAACCAAGATGACCGACATATCCCAAAGAATTGCTAAACTTAAGTGGCAATGGGCAGGGCACATTGCTCGCAGAACAAATGGCCGATGGGGTCGAAAGGTTCTGTCTGGAGTGGCAACCGCGTACTGGAAGACGTGGCGTTGGAAGGTCTCCTAAAAGGTGAACTGATGACCTTGTGAAGGCTGCAGGTATCCGCTGGATGCGGGAAGAACAGAACCGGTCGAAGTGGCGGTACTTGGGGGAGGCCTATGTCCAGCAGCGGACGTTTTTCAGCTGAAATGAGGATGCTGATGAATTAATTTAACCTTGGGATGAAAAGCGGACAGCAAGAAACTCATTATGGGTACTTTTTAATCGTTATATACAGGGTTATTTTTAAAACGTCAATAACCTCTTAAGGGGTCATTGTAGTCATCATTATGAACAACTTTTACTATAGGACCAACGAATTATTCTAACATAAATGTAGGGAACAGCTGGTTTTTTTTCGCGATTTCAGGTTGGTCCTATAGTAAAAGTTGTTCATAATGATGAGTACAATGACCCCTTAAGAGGTTATTGACGTTTTAAAAATAACCCTGTATATTGTGATATTTTCAATAATTCCTATCCCTAACCTATCCAAGTATCCATATAATCCCTAATCTATCGGGAGTAAAAAGACACTTAGCACTTTGACGGCACGGTTGGCGCAGTGGTTAAGCGATTGACTGCTGCGCTGCGTGTCGCGGGTTCGATTCCCGCACGGAACAAATATTTGTATGACCTACAAGTAGTTGTTCCGGGTCTGGCTGTTTGTGTATGTGAGTTTAAATGTTTGTAAACGCACCAACAATACAGGAGAAATTCCTAGTGTGGGGCAAGGTTTAAAAAAAAAAAAAAAAACTTAGCGAAGCTGAGAGTCACTTATGTACTGCCCGTCATTGTGATATTTTGTTTTGTACTGGACTAATCCTCAGAATCTTATGATTCCGGAGGTATAGAAGGTTAAAGATTATTATGATTACGGAGGTATTGAAGGTTATTCCTTAGAATCTTATGATTACGGAGGTACTGAAGGTTAAAGTTGCATTTATTTTTTTCACGTAAACACGTCTTAACACACAGTACAATAACTTAACTTTAAATACCCCTACAACCTTGTTCCGTTGCATGCACTTATAAGCACAGTGTTTTGCTGCTTTACATTACGCACTACCATAAACAGC
Organism: Tiliacea aurago; assembly: GCA_948098905.1. Lineage (NCBI taxonomy): Eukaryota > Metazoa > Arthropoda > Insecta > Lepidoptera > Noctuidae > Tiliacea > Tiliacea aurago. The sequence goes on along the minus strand of OX402597.1, from coordinate 22,469,050 downwards.
GTTAACGTTTTCTCAATGTTACTTACATAGTTTGATGTGCAGTATGTGAATAAGGCCATGTGATAGGTCTTTTTAAAGCCTGGTTTAAGTGAACTGTATCATGTTCTTATGAGAAATAAAGATTCTTTAAATCTAAATAATCACAAATTAAATTAAATTGTGTCAAAATCCGCTCGTGCCAGCCCTGCAATAACATCACGTAATACAGTTGGCAACACTTGCGACGTTTAGCGCGGCGAATAATTATAAAAGCTTTCCGCTTTTGTATCTGACTCCGCCATCCATACTGCCATCCCTGCCGCTCCGTAATGATCATTTTGGTTGAAGCATTTTATTTTAAAAAGGAAAAGTATACTATTAAACATGTAGTTCCTTATTATGTTTGTGGTTCTGAAACAAGGAGAAGTCTTCTTTTTTGTGTAAACATTTTACTGCTTGCGTCTTCATTAAAAAATGATCTGACCAAGACAATGTCTGGACAAAAAAAGACTCAGTCTTCTGAGTTTGATTTGGTGTTCCTTCTCAGATAAATTAATATCATTTATCATTGACTGCCTTATCATTAGAGTTCAAAGACATTTAATCATGAATCTTGTTTGAAGAATCTTTAGAATAGTACATCTGCACTCTTTTAAGATCCTAAGCTATCATATCGCTATCAGTTCTTCCTACAGACGTTCGACTAACGCCACTGGACAGAAACAGATCCATGGTTATGCTATAAAAGCGAGAATGACGCCATTTGCCTCGTTTTGATTCGGACTACGTGACTCGACACCGCGTCGAACTTAATGCGACAAGTGTGATGACATGTGATCAGCTCAGCCACGTCTATAAACTCAAACTCAAAGCATTTATTTCAAATAAACCAATAACAGGCACTTTTGAATTGTCAAGGGGTCGGTCAGTCATAAAGATGAAGCTAGTTGCCCATTCCAAAGCTTAGTAGGTACCTATGGAGAAGAACGGGCAAGAAACTCCACGGACACTATTTAAAATTAACATAATATGGTTACAAAATATTGGTTACATCATTCGTGTTGAAATGAAACATGTGAGAACGATGCAAAACTTCAAAAGCGTCCGTAACAAAAATATAAAAAAAAAACAACTCAGAAATTAAATTAAAATAAGCCAAGGCCGCTAAGAGATGACCAGTCCCTACTGATGGTGCCCGTTCACGACCATGACTAAGTGTGACTAAGACTATAAGTGTGGTCACTCCCATATGTGGTTGCAGAAGTGACCTCTCGTAAGCAAATCGTTAAAACTGAGTCAGACTGACTCAGATTTAGCACAGTTAGGCCACCTGATGTAGATTTTTCTATTTAATTAGCGTCTTCACGTATGGTAGGGTTTAATACATCTTTACACTCGTGTTTCAAATTAACTATTTCTATGTTCAGTACATATGGCGATGCTTTGTCTTTCAGTCAATCTCGGAATTTCGTAGATTTTTAAGACACTGCCAATCGATAAGAACCCTTATGTTATACCTACAATTACTCATACTACCCTTCGGAAAACCTTCATATTTTAGCACCTTTTCTTAAGTACGTGGGAAGGGTACTAAGGTATGTAATTCGTTACGGCCTGAGGCCTCCAGTTTTGGAGTAAAACCTCTTTTTCATTTAAGGGTTTTGTGGAAGAGTTTTCCTTCGATGCTGTTTTGTTTGGTAAAGGGTCTTGAATATACGTATGTATGAGATTTGAATATGGGTAGGTAATGTTAGGATTCCTTCAAAGTCAAAGTTTTTATTAATGCGTTTATTGCTGATATAACATGGTCTAAAAATATTTTATAGTACCTCAAAAATCTACCCTATCAGGTATGTATTGTTAAATTACAATATTAGAAATTAAACATTATGAAGTAACTAATATCCATAGAAATTAAAATACAAGATATATTGCAATAAATTAACAGACATAATGTATATGAATATTACATTAATAAATACATAGAATGGTCACATGATTTTGTCAACTAGGAATTCATCAATGTTATAGTAGCATTTGTCTATTAAAAAAATATTTAGTTTACGTTTAAATTGTGTTAAGTTTAAATCTTTTATGTCATATGGTAGCTTATTAAAAACTTTTAGTGCCATGCAAAGTATGCCTTAGTAAGAAGCCTTGGATGGCTTAAAGTAGGTGTTTTTACGTCAAGAGTATGGGAAGCAGCACCCTGATATCTTCTTATAGCAAAATTTTGGGATTACAATTCTGGCTTGGAACTTACAGATGATTATGATGCTACGACGTAGCTACACGATGACGTCACGGCTACGCGTGCTACGCATTCGTAGCATAGTATTTGTCGTAGCGTTTGATAGTAGAGTAGGTAGTAATAATTATAAAGTTAGCAGATTATTTAATCTCACTGTGTATATTACAATAGATATGTCACAGATGGATTGTCGAATGTGCTGTTTTACATAACCGCTAGCTGTTTTACAAAACAGCTCCGTTTTGTAAAACGGCTGAACAAAGTTCAGCTGGATTGTCATTGCGGTACGTTTAACAAAACTGCTATCCTCGTTTAAACGTAATGTACAATGGCTTATCTGCAGTCAAGTCAAGCGTTTGGTGTGGCTTCTAATACTCAATTGGTCGCAGTAACTAAGCTAGGGCACCCTGAGCAATTAGTTTAGGTTACGTTAGAACTGTGACTAACGCTGGTAGCACACCTACACCGTGAAACCATAGCAGCGAAACCACAGTAGTTCAATTCGAGTAGCGGAATATGACGCGACCCAGTAGAATTTAACTACAGCGGTTTCGTTGCTATGGTTTCGTGGCGGAGGTGTGCTACCAGCGTAACAGCGCGCGAAGCGAGCGGTTCCGCGGCAGCGGCCGGCGAGCGCTACTTCCAAGTTGGTCACAGGTACTTGGCTATTTCGTACTTTTAGATTTTCATAAAACTCTGGTAACTTAATATTAAAATTGTCATTAAAATGACTATTTTCACTTGAATTAGGGTTAGTTTCACTCATATTACTTGTTGTATTTATTTCTGTTTCGAACGCCATTATTGTTGTTATACACAGAGCCACGAGTGACAAAATTTAGAACTCAAATCTACAATCTGACATTTCATTTCACGCTGTTTGCCTGTAATCGTCGACCCGCATTGGTAAATGCAAAACGTTTATGCAATTCTGTGGGTTAAAGTTCAGTAATTATGGAAAATCGGAGCTTTTTTGTAAAATAACTAGCGGTTATGTAAAACAGCGGATTCGACAATCCATCTGCGACAGATATACGTACGAGTATATGGGTTTTCCCCCCAATACATTTTGAAATGATGGGAGGAGAGTAATCGACTACTGCACGCATCCTTACTTTATTTTCTAGAACTATTGTTCTATTCTTATGAGTAGCATTACATAGATACATTTAAAAAAAAACACTCAGCGAAACGCATCTAGTTCAACAAATACAAATTCAAGTAACACCAAAGAGAGTGGAACTAGGCACATAGCTACTAGCTGACTAAAATGAAACAGTACTACAGCTAAAACTAGTTTTACGGAGAACGGCAGTTTTTTTAAACTATTTCCTGGTAACCAGGGCGCGGAAAATTCTGGTAAAACCTCTGGAAAACGTTAAAAAATAAACAGCAAACCATCTGATGTTTTGATTAAAGAAATTTGAAAAATTACTGTAAGTAAAGAATTTTCAGGGACAATATGAATTTTACATGAATTTATCAACAGTTTCTGAATGTAAAATCCCACCAAAAACATTTCATGCAAAATGTTGCCAAGACGACCACATAAGGTTTGCCCTGTGAAAAAGATATCAGATCTCATGTAGAGCCAAGCTTCTGAATCTATACGGCCTAACTCTACCGACCCTAACTTCACAAATTCTACATATCAGTAAAAATGTATTTATTTCATTTAAATAAACCTTTTTTACAGTCCGTTCAATTGATTTTGACTTCTATTGTGTTGGTGGCATGAGCTGTAGTAAATAGTTGGTATTGTAACCACGTTTTTGCTTTTAATGCCATCCTTATGCCTACGGAATAGAAGTCAAAATTGGTTGAACGGACTGTAAACAAGTTTATATAAATGTCTAATCTTATTTCAAATGGAGTATACATACATACATAAACTCACACCTTCTTCCAATGGGAGTAGGCAGAAACTACAGAACAATAACCTGCTACGATCCTTACATACTCCTTTTGCTTCGTTTACGGTCGTACTTCAAGGCGTTCGTGGTGCGAGTACCGAATTAGTTTCTGTCTGTCGTCATGGAAGAAGACTTTTGGCCGCAGGGGGTGGTGTTCCGTCGATTCCGGGGACAAGTACCACAGGACAGCAGCTAGTAAAGTAAAGTGCAACTAACATAGTTTTAAGCTAGGTGTATTAACACGAGTTTTTGTTGTATATTTTATATAAATGTAAGTTTGTAAGGTCTATGTCTATGAAATGAAACCGTTTATTCTGTAAATAGGATATTAGAATCACTTTTACACGTCATATAAAAAATAAAAAAAATAATCTAGATGCAGCCGACATTTCCTATCTGACTACCCCTGAGAAGAAATGGCGAAACAAACTCAGGAGGTCAGTCTCTTTTAAAGTCCAGACATAATCTTGGTCAGATCATGTGAGTACCATGTAGATCCGAGTCTGAAATGGTCTTTTGAGGCAAGAACCACACAAATTTGAGTGGACCTGTTCAATCAGAGCAAGCATTTGTCAGTAATCGTGCAGCTCAACATTTCCAGGCCATTGTAGCCTGAAATAACTGTTTTATTTATTATTATACACGCACGCCGGTTGCGAGTAGGTAGTACGCACCTTTATAGATAAGTTTAACTATATTATAATTAAACTTAACTATTTACTAGCGAATCATTTTAATAAACTATAGTGTTCACACAGATGAACAACTTCAAACGCTGTTATCAGAAACAGAATATTTAACACCCTATTACATGGTTAATTACCCGGATATGGCGCCCGGTCGGGTATGTACCAGTTAATGTAAAGCCCTGTTCACAACGCTATTATTATACACTAGCAATCCGCCTCTGCTTCGCCCAGCGCCCTAACTGCGTAACACAGTTTGAATCACAATTGGAATGATTTTTAAGTATCTTGTTAATCCATTGCTTCTTATGTTAGAAAAAATTGTCTGCTCAACAACATACATTGCGATATTTATGTTGTTGAGCAGACAATTTTTTATGTTGTTGAACTGTCAAATTAAAACCGATTGCTATAACTGATAGTGTGTTAGGCGGATAGCCTGCCGGCAGCATCTAATAAAAAGACAAGTGAAAACCAAACAAACACAAAAAAACCGGCCAAGTGCAAGTCGGACTCGCGCACGAAGGGTTCCGTACCATTATCTATAAAAATGGGAAAAAACACGTTTGTTGTATGGGTCCCCTTAAATATTTGTTTTATTTTAATTTAATTATTTATTTTTAAAGTCAATATATATCTACATATTCTATGAATATTTCAAGCGTCTACCTGTTGCCGTTATCAATATAGAGCAAAACCGAGTAAAAAAATCACGTTTGTTGTATGGGAGCCCCCTTAAATATTTATTTTATTCTATTTTTTAGTATTTGTTGCTATAGCGGGAACAGAAATACATCATCTGTGAAAATTTCAACTGTTTAGCTATCACGGTTCATGAGATACAGCCTGGTGACAGACGGACAGACAGACGGACAGACAGACAGACAGACGGCGGAGCCTTAGTAATAGGGTTCCCGTTTTACCCTTTGGGTACGGAACCCTAAAAACAGGCCAAGTGCGAGTCGGACTCGCGCACGAAGGGTTCCGTACCATTATCTATAAAAATGGCAAAAAAATCACGTTTGTTATATGGCTCCCATATAACAAACGTGATTTTTTTGCCCATTAAATATTTGTTTTATTTTAATTTCATTATTTATTTTTAAAGTGAATATACAGGGTGTTAAAGAAATTGCGTGCAATAGCTTAGGGGTAGGTTCAATATCGATAAAGGAACCCAGGAAAAAATAAAAATAAAAACATAAAAAAATATTGCAAGTTCAACCTAATTTAGTGCCTACTAACTTAAAATAGCAATTGTTTAGAATTACAATTATTTTATTTATTTAAATGCTTTGCAGTAGTAGCAGCACAGCGCAATGGGCGTCGCCAGAGGGCAGATAATGCCCTCGTCCGGCCCCCTTAAATGGGTCCAGGGATGGCGGACTTGGGGACGTCCGCCACCCCATATCACACTGGACCCGAGGTGGCGACGCGTAGTGTTCCACGCGCACCCCTTTCAGACGTCACGGGGGGTTACCCCCCCAGACTTGAGGTGGCCCGCAGAGGCAGGCCGGCACTAGCCGGGGATTGCGGAAGCAATACTAGATCCCAAGATCCAGGTGCAAGTGTAGGAAGGGAACACTGGGGTGGTTTTTAGTCAGTAAGAGTCTGACAGTACCCCCGGAGGACATCTATGAGGTTTTTCCACCCCGCAAACAAAAAAAAATGATAGGATATCAACAAGACAATATAAAACTTGATATGTGCAAAAAAAGGTCACCGATCCACAAACAGACCGCACTAAACACAGCTTAACCACTTCGATCAATCCTAAACAGCTGGCATTTAATCAAGCTGAAGCTCGTTTTCTGTCTAAACAAGCCCCAACACACTATATAACTCACTGGGTGGGCGTGGGGTATCCGGAGTGAAATCCGGTTAAGGACACTCTAGTCGGGTGGGGATTTTTAAATTTCATCCGGATGTGGGTAGTAATAATTAAAGTGGTTTGTACGAGTAATGGGCTCAGATTTATTGTATTTTCGACCAGTTTGGAAGCTGTTAAGGCGACGATAACCGACTTTTAATGATTTTATACTGAAGATCACGTCTAAACGAGTAGTGTTAATGATTTGAAAAAAATGTATGATAAATTAGCGCATTTTTTCAATAACTTAATATGTGAATATTTTAGATTATGTTTACATAGTGAAATTAATTTGTAAAGTTATGTCTAACGCGGATAAAAAACTGAGAATGGCGCAAAATCTACAAAGCGTATTTTTCTGAAACCTTCACCAATTTAAAGATAATTTGTGTTTAAATGTATGTATGTATGTTTTATTAAAATACGTTTTAGTTTGTGTATAATAAATTAATAATGCGTCAAATTGGGGACAGCACTCCTTGATCGGCGAGTCCTATTGCTGGCTGAACGTAATCATAATCATTTATTTATTTGTCGTATGACGCGTTGCGTGAGCACACACAGTACAGAACACGCAAGCTAAGCACTCAAGGTCACTGGCATATATCTCCGTCTTAAGGTGGAGTAATTTTTGCAAGGCGTCGTTTTAGAGGTTAAAAAGTGATTGTATCAAAACTATTTATATTCCTGCTTCCATCTGCAACTTTAGTAATTTTTAGCAAAATAGTATTTAGTGGAATGAGGAACAGGGTGTAAAGTTCACTCATAATCCATAGAAAAAGGAGGATCCTCCGACCAGACGGGTGTTGTGTCTGGTGGGCAACTGGCCGACGGTTGATGTCGGGACGTTGTATAAATGCTAGTTGTGCCAATGATGTATTACCTTTAGATGCGTTACCTGCGCTCAATAATGACAAAGTAAATGCCAGACAACTGCCTGACAATTACAATAATAATAATTAACATTACGTACGCGCCAATGAATATGAAGCAGCTAGTGACGTAACTAAATATGTATGTTCATCTCTTTCTAACAACAAATATCGGTATAGGTCTTTCATTTTCTTCACGCGCTGTGTGAGTGTATGCAAGTATGTAGCTAAAATCATGGCTTATGCTGTTTTTGAGTGCACTAATGTTCGTGTATGAGGCGTCTATTAATAGTACGTCATTGAGTTGCGCGGTACACTCTGCTTGCGCGATGCAGGATGTTGCCCACTCCATAATCTTTGTTCAAGTATGATTTTAACCAAAATTGCTTATGTAACCTACCCGTAAAACCAAACAGAGACAAAATTATTTTCGGATTTGAATCACACACCTCACTGTTGCTACGCCGTGGCGTAGCTGACGGGGTGACGTCATGGCTACGTTTACTACGTGCGTAGCTGTCGTCCTACGCTCTCGTAGCAAGCAAGCTTTCTCCATAAAATTTCTATGCAAAGGAATATTTTCTCCGTGGCTATTTAATTTGAATAATTTGTGAAATAAAGAAAGGGTTATGTACTTAGCTCTAATGTATAATTTTGTACGTACCCCAAAAATCCTAGTAAAAAAAAAAGATATAGTTAAAAAAAAAATTGTCATTTAAAAATGAACTGTAAAAAGGAGTGCTACAAATGAAAGATAAACTTGGTTGTTATATATTTCGAGAAAAATGAATAGGCAAAAACCAGATCATTATTACTTGTTTCGGCCTTTACAAACACCCAACATCTAACTGAAAATACAAGAAGCGACCACGATCACAACATCCTAGTCTAATCCACACCTCCATTTACTAATGAGCCGCCATTTTGTTTGCAGCACAATATGGCGGCGCATCCGGCCGCGCAGGAAGTGGCTCGCTCACACCGGACGTCAATTTGTTCAATGCATCACGAACGGAATACTTTATGAGCCTTTACAAATGGAGATTGGTATTTTCGAGTATTTTAGGATGTAATAATAGGTATCTATCTCATAGTCTAGCCGACGAGACCCCCACAGGCTCGTTCTGGATATATTTTCGAGACTAGCTGAAATTTAATTTAATTTAATTTGAATGTAATAATGACCCATACTTTTAGAAACAATATTTGTACGCCGGAAACGGCAGAATATTATGATCGTAATACATTTATGAACGTAGGCGAAGCAAAAAGAGTATCAGCGCTGTGCTGCGGGTCCCCCATAGCACAGCATCATGCTGAGTGCAAGCCTTCCTGTCACAGTCATGACGTGCAGCTTCCGACTATTTGTTTGTTTGTGATCGTGATTAAAAAAAGACAATTTCAGACACAGATCTACATGGTCCTCACATGATCTGACCGAGATTATGTCTGGACTTTAAAAGAGACTTTGACCCCTGAGTTTGTTTCGCCATTTCTTCTCAGGGGTAGTCAGATAGGAAATGTCGGCTGCATCTAGATTTTTTAAATTTTTATATGACGTGTAAAAGTGATTCTAATATCCTATTTACAGAATAAACGATTTCATTTCATTTCATTTAATTTAATTATAATATGTACTTAGATCTGTTTTGTGTAATGTTTACCTTCCAGTTTATTACATATTATGTTTTCCAATATTGTACTTGCACGTTTTTCTGTGACAAATAAAATTATTTTTCTTTCTGTCTTTCTTTCTTTATGTAATGAGCGTAGCACATGGCGTTCTATAGTTTCTGCCTACCCCCATGGGAAGAAAGCGTGAGTTTATGTATGTATGTATGTATATAATATATAATGCACATAACAACTTTGTACAATATTCTGACAAATACATGCATTCTACTCTATTCTATAATAAAAGTTCCCCAATTATGTCGGGGTCAGCTTCCTGTCTAACCGAGTGTAGGAGAATACTGCAGTATTTTACACGGAGCGACTGCCTATCTGAGTCAAAGTCAAAACTCAAATGATTTATTTCAAATAGGCACATAAATGGCACTTTTGAACGTCAAAATATACAAATAAAATAGAATTGATTCTAGTCGCCCCTTCCAAAAGGTAGCTTCGTATGGAGAAGAATGGGCAAGAAACTCCACCGTTACTCCTTTAAAATGTTTTACAATATTTAGTATAGGTACATCAATTATATAATTATATGTGAAGACGATACCTAGAATAAAATTACTATACCACAATAGGTAAAAATAATTAATAATGAAGCAATGACAGATAAATTAATGGTGCGATAGATACATGGTGCTCACATATTTACAAACATTGTAAAAAAAAGAAAAGTTTTCCTAAAAAAAAAAAAAATATCAGTCCCATAAACTCACGTTTATGGGAATCACAGAATGTAAAATAAATGTCATAAAAATAATAAATTATACAGTTAAAATAGCAACCAGTTAGATTTTGTCTAGACTCTAGATTGTCCTATGGAGCTGGACCAGCATGTTTCCAAGCGTTTTTATCTTGGTTATAATCCTCTAATTTGTAATAAGCTTGTTTACAAAGTGTACTTTTAATATGAGTTTAAATTTTTTTTTCATTTATTTGTAATATATCACAAGGTATTTTCTGACCTCAACAACCCAGTTGATGGATAACAGGCAAAGACTATATAACCACTTGACTGCGGATACAGTGCCCCGACGCTCGAAAACTATTAGTATTTTGTCGCTTATGTTAGGCCACGGTACTAGTAACCATTTTAGTTGTGCCCAAGTGTTAGACCTGTGTGCACGCTAAATTATCACAACTTTTTTTAACTGTTTATGCAATTATAACGCATCAAAATGCCTTCATGCGCGGTGAAGTGGTGTGGGAAACATTCCAAGACCTCAAGTTACAACAAGGATGGCATAACTTTTCATCGGTTAGTAAAATATATTTATAATTTCATAATAATAGGAATAATTGCAGGGCTCAAGCTAAACTGGTTGGTTACGTAAAATTGCACAAAAATGTATAACGCGTTAATGTCTTTTTGAAAAGTCCCTTTCTCTCACTAGGGTATTGTCAATACATCTGTCCCTTTCTATCTGTACGAATGCTGCAGTGTTGTGACAACTTCAAAACGAATCGCTAATGACAATTCAAATTATCGATATTTCCTAATGGTAAAAAAGTTATATTACTTAATGTTTACATTTTAGATTTCCCAATATTCCGGAACTGAAAGAAAAGTGGATTTAGGCAGTTCACAGGGAAAATTGGTTTAAAAAAAAATATAGCGTTGTTTGTTCAAGGCATTTCACAACTGATTGCTTTGAAACTTTAAAGAACCGACGCCGTTTATTTAGTTCAGCAACAGTTTCATATTTTTCGTTTTTAGTAAAAAAAAATGCAGGATGAATACCCGTCGATTTTATCGATATCGAAAATATAGTTGCAAAACTGACTTGTGCATCACTATGTTTGGAACATTCGTCCTGACATTGTTGCATCAGCCAATCACAACCGCTGTATTTTCTTCGTCTCCCGGCCCGCAGTGGTGAGTCGTATCCCTAGACGAAATCGGCCTATACGCTCTCTAGTGGTTATATACTCTTTGATAACAGGATACCCCTTGGTAAGACTGGTTGTCAGATTTTGTCTGTAACTACTGTCAAAGATCCGCCAGCCGGGACCAACGGATTAACGTGCTTTCCGAGGCACGGAGGGTTCTTGATACTGAAGAATGGTCACCCATCCACGAACCGGCCGTATTTAGTGGAATGAGGAACAGGGTGTAAAGTTCACCCATAATCCATAGAAAAGGGAGGATCCTCCGACCAGACGGGTGTTGTGTCTGGTGGGCAACTGCCCGATGGTTGATGTCGGGACGTTGTATAAATGCTAATATATCACAAGGTATTTTCTGACCTCAACAACCCAGTTGATGGATAACAGGATACCCCTTGGTAAGACTGGTTGTCAGATTTTGTCTGTAACTACTGTCAAAGATCCGCCAGCCGGGACCAACGGATTAACGTGCTTTCCGAGGCACGGAGGGTTCTTGATACTGAAGAATGGTCACCCATCCACGAACCGGCCGCGGGAAACCGTAGCTTAACCTTCGTTCGACCCGTGCGGCTGGTATCATTTAACCACTAGCTCCTCGTGGTTAGTACTTTTAATTACCTTTGTGTCACAATAAATTATTCCTATCTCATTGTTATGAAGAAAATGTATCTCATCATAATCACAAGTTAAAATAACACTGTTCAGTACCCCGAGTGTAAGTTTGCAATTGAGTAAACGTAACTAGCGCGTTTGCGTTAAGATTTTTATTCTCACCCTTATATTCTTAGCATTATGATCTATCGGTCTAATTTTAACACAAACGTAATAGTTACGTTTACTCTCTTTCAAACTTACACTTGGGGTACTGAACAGTGTTATTTTAACTTGTGATTATGATGAGATACATTTTTGTGGGCTGGCCATGTTTGTCGAAGGACCGATGGCCGATGGAGCAGACGAGTCCTGGAGTGGAGACCACGTATCGGCAAGCGTAGTGGGGGCGCCCCCCAGCTAGATGGACTGACGAACTTAAGAAGATGGCTGGGTCAGACTGGATGCGCAAGGCGGAGGATAGGGTGTTGTGGCGCAGCCTGGGCGAGGCCTATGTCCAGCAGTGGACTGCGATAGGCAGAGTTGATTGATTGATTGACAGAGCGCATTGTACATCACTATACACGTGCTGCTTGTGGGCTAATTATACGCAAAGATCATTCAGCGCCCTGCGCGTCAAATATAACAACGCGTTCAGGCCGTTGTTGGGGCTGCCGCGCTGGTGAAGTGCGTCGGGCATGTTTGCGGACGCACACGTTGATGGCTTCCACGCCGTGATCCGCAAGCGTTGCGCTGCGGCGCTCGGCAGGTTGCGCGCCAGCACCGACAGCATCCTGGCTGTTATTGCGGATAGGCTGGACACGCGTTACGTCCAGCACTGGGTTATTATCCATATTAGAAAATAAGTAATTATAATGTACTAACAGTAGTTTCATAAGTTGTACTCTACTAACATTCTATGCATTATTATTATTCATTTATTCTTCAAGTTACATGACTCACATTATACAATATTCAATACATTATACACACAACTGACAATACATAACATTAAAATACATAACATTACAATACAATACAAAACAACCATAACACTTTCAACATTCACATTACCGACGACTGTAGGTGACGTGCAAATCACTCCAGTGTCTCATGTATGGACAGTCTCGCCTGTCCGCTATCATCATCAGCACACTGTTGGGGCTGCCGCGCACCCTGCGCACCAGAGACGCGCTCCGTTTACGCATCGTTGCATAGAAGCAGTCGACGCTAGCTTCGGCAAACATGCTTGAGGCGCTACAGTGTCGCGGCAGCCCCATCAGCGCTCTGAAAGCGTTGTTATATTGGACACGGAGGGCTTCGTATGCTTTTTGGGTGTGATTATGTCTGAATTAAAAAGTTTTTGTTTTTTATTTATAATTATGTTATTTGGAAATATTAATAAAAGTTGTTGGCAATAAGCTCAGGGTTAGAGCATTATTCAGTTGCATCTGGTAAAACTGGAAGCTGTCTCCAACGTAATTAGGAAAAGGCTCAACAGATAATGACGGTACTCGTAACAGGCTCGCCCTCTTTTACAAGAGCATCGTGTCACGCTGTGTAAAATGTCTACTTATATCTTTAACTAGCTACGCCCCATGGTTTACACCCGCGTAAGTCTCGATCCCGTGGGAATATTGGGATAAAAAGTAGCCTATATGTTAATCCAAGGTGTCAGCTACCTCCATACTAAATTTTATCAAACTCGGTCTAGCCGTTTGAGCGTAAAGAAGTAACAAACACACACACACTCACAAACTTTCGCCTTTATAATATTAGTGTGATTCTAAAGAAATGTAACGAAAGAAATATCTAAATTATTTTAAGAATTATAAAAAAAATCCAATGAAACGAGATATATTTCATATTTTGGCATTAAAAACTTTAACATAATTGCGTATGGTTCAGTTTCCATTAAAACTAAAATTAATTTTATCACGTTTATCGATAGCTCTTTTATTAAAAAACCGGCCATGTGCGATTCGGACTCACGCACGAAGGGTTCCGTACCATTATCTACAGGAAAAGTTTTTAACCAGTGCGCAAATTTTTTTTGGTGGTTCAATATCAGTAACAGAACACATTTCCAGTATTTATTCAATACTTTTTTTTTTATCCTACTATAAATCAGCAAAATATGGACACAATCTATTCGTAATAATATCAATGGGCGCGCGCGGCGGTGTTGCACGGCTCCCGGGCGGCAGGGGGCGGCAGGGGGTGGCAGGGCGCGCCGGACGCTGTGGCCGACAGTTCGCTCATCGCACGCGCTGTCGTGTGACGTCGCGTCTAATCGATTCCCCGCGCAAGGGCCGCGCCGCACGTGTGCCGTGCTACCGGTCACGATGTCGGACTTCAGTAACCGCGAGTTTTACGAGATGGTGCGAGTGTATGTACTGAGTGATGAAAGTTTGCGAGCAGCTCGCAGAATGTATGCGACGGAGAGCATACCTCGAATGCGAGCCCATGGAATCCTTAACCCCGCGGTATTAATGAAAGGACCATTTTAGCGGCGACTCAAAGGCTGCTTGATCACGGACAGTTCAGAACCCCGAATCATGCACGAGGGTCTGGCAGACCCCGACTGGCGATCGAAATCGAAGAAGCCATCCTAAGCCCATTAAAGTATGAAGAAAAAATTGGAATTACTCTTCAAATAACTTCAGGTCACGGCCTAAACATAAAAAAGTCTAGTTCGAACCTGATAAAATTAGCGATCAGTACATTGTAACCCACGTAAATACCTACGCCGGCGAATCGAGCGAGCGCACAGCTGATAGGTAGGTACTTTCACGCGTTCCGCTTCGCCGCGCGCCGCCGGGTAGCCATACAACCACTTTTAAAGTAAACATCTTTCGTTAACGATATTTTTTGTTTTTTGTACTAAGACGTATCAAAATAAAAAATATATGTTTAATAAAACTCGTTTAAGTTTAATTTGTCAAAATTTGCGCAGTGGATAAAAACTTTTCCTGTATGGATATGTATAAGATGGCAAAAAAATCACGTTTGTTGTATGGGAGGCCCCCTTAAATATTTGTTTTATTTTTAATTAATTTTAAAGTGAATATATAACTAAATATTCTGTGAATATTTCAAGCGTCTACCTATTGCCGTTATCAATATAGAGCAAATAAAATCACGTTTGTTGTATGGCCCCCCTTCAATATTTATTTTATTCTGTTTTTTTGTATTTTTTATTATAGCGGCAACAGAAATAAATCATCTGTGAACATTTCAACTATCTAACTATCACGGTTCATGAGATACAGCCTGGTGACAGACGGACAGACAGACGGACAGACAGACAGAGGGCGGAGCCTTAGTAATAGGGTTCCCGTTATACCCTTGGGGTACGGAACCCTAAAAATCAACTTGAGTGCTTGAGTAAAGTTGATATTTGTTTTATTTGCTATTCGTGTATCGTTGGCCTGAGTGTAATCCAGCCTTTTCAAGAACTAGGTACTGGTATTTATGCAGAAAGGTAAGTAAATTCATAGCATGTAATGTACCTATCAGTTCCAATACTGATAACACCAAACAATATTGAATGTATAGAAATCCGTCTTTATGAAAACCCTAAATAAACAGAAACTTTATAAAATGCGCACAGTACCTAATTCCTTTATTAAACGTTAAAAACCCTTTGTTAAATACAAAAGAATGTCCCACTAATTCCTTTAATTCCACGGTTAAAAGACTTTTAAAAGTCTTTGAAAGCTGTTTGTCTACCGGTACACAGACAGCTAATTATGTACCTTTGAGAGAAGAAATAAAAGAAGTTCGTCTTTCTTACCGCTCACTGCTCAGATTTATCTTTTATCTTTTTCAGCGGAGTTTTTGCTCCAAAGGGTAATTGCAAGTGTTCAGAGATGAAAAATTGTTACTGTTTTATTATTTTACTTACATTATATGAAATAAAATCAGGGAAATCAATTGTTTAACTAATTGACTACCGATTGAAATCCGTATATTCAAATTACAACTGTCATTCTTTGACAATTACAACTGTCAATTGACGTAGAGTGTCAATTATAATAATTTCTCAGCCTATCTTCGTTCACTGCTGGACATAGGCCTCTCCCAGGCTGCGCCACAACACTCTGTCCTCTGCCTTCCGCTTCCAGTCTGATCCAGCCACCTCCTTAAGGTCGTCGTAATTTCTTTGTAGCAACTTGTTTTATCCCACTACTGGGAGAAGATCTCCCCCACAAATTACCACTGTTATTCGTGTGTTGCCTTCTCCGGCCAATCTCCCGCAATAATCACATCTAAGTCATTACGCCAGCGTTACCATGGCCTCTCTCTGCGACGACGCCTGAATTCTGGCGTGTCTATTTCACATAATCATAATTTCAGCCCAAATACATTAAATTATTTACTTATCAATAGACGGGACATAGCGAACAAAATCGTTATCCGATACATTTGGTGTGGTAGTAAAAGTCGCTCAATCTAATGTAGTACGCCTGCATGTCAAATCGCATTCGTGTCCACCAAAAGAAAATTATTTTCGAAGTATAATACTGAATTGTGCATTATGGTCTTGCAAATCACGTAGTGATAAAACGACTTGACTTAAAACCACGGTTTATTTTCGTTAGTATTTTGTAATTTACCCAATATTGAGATAAAATAAATAATTTTCTTAAATGTCTGACGGTTGATAATCAAAGGTTGGTGTCGGTAAAAGTGTAACGTGTCAAACTTAACTATTATGTAATTTTGCTATATTACGCTAGATGTCGTCACTGAGACATGGGATCACAAATTTTCTATGAAATTACTTTTCATTGCCTCTCTATAGTATCTGTCTTAAATCTCTTTGTTTCAGCCGAAAGACATCTATTGCTGGGCATAGGCCTCCCTCAATTGCAGGGGGGGGGGGGAGTGCCTTTAGCCCAAACAAATAATTGCTCCATGTGGGATTTGAATGCGTAAAAGTATTTTGCTTCCATATGACATGTGAAGCCTTGTGTGTGGAGTTACGCCATTCCATTTCCATTCACTATCGTAAGCATTACCATACAGGGTTATTTTTAAAACGTCAATAACCTCTTAAGGGGTCATTGTACTCATCATTATGAACAACTTTTACTAAGGGACCAAAACTGAAATAGCGAAAAGAAAACCAGCTGTCCCCTACATTTATGTTCCAATAATTCGTTAAAATGTGGGGAACCGCAGATTTTTTTTTCGCGATTTCAGGTTTGGTCCCATAGTAAAAGTTGTTCATAATGATGAGTACAATGACCCCTTAAGAGGTTATTGACGTTTTCAAAATAACCCTGTAGGTATATCGTGGCAATGACAATGTCCTACAGTCTCTTGGGCACGTAACCAGTTGACAGCGATGCAGAGGAACTCTTTGAAGTCATTTAGTTTGGGGGGGCAATGGGATCACATAATAATAATAATAATAAATATAAGCTGGCAACACCAACGTCAACAAACGTCTCCAAACTGGATCTTATAATTTTCATATTTTTTAACAGTTTTAATCATTTTCGACTGAATATTATAGTTTATATGTGCTTTAAAAAAAAACCCGAAAGAAGTCTGAAACCGATTTATCCCAAAAAAACACCATATTTTATTTAAGACATGAATAAAAAACTGCCGATTAAGAGATGACATCTGTCATACCATGCCACTGAAAAACAGAAAATAAAAATGAAAATTTTATCGAGATGTTGACGAGATCAGCCGTAAGAAGTGCACGCCCACCACCTCCGGACTCTTCGCTCAGCTCCGCCTCGCCGCCGCCGGTACCCAGCCCCACTGTGACGACACCGGCCGCGGTAGTTGCGTCGAGCTCGAGCGACGAGTATTTCTCCCCGCCCACGACGCCACCACCTGCTCGTCGACGGGGAGGACGCCGGCCGTCGGATGGTTTAGGACCTCGAGGCCCACCGGCCTCTGATAGGGTCCCAGCTCCCGGCGGAAGTGTGCAGCGCATGAGATGGACACGAACCATCAATGAGAACGTCATGCGCTCATACTATGGGGCTACAGAGGGGGGAAACAATCTGACCGCGTACCGTGTTCGGATGCTCTCTCTTTTTCAGGTGCTTGAGCCAGCTGTCAACGTTTCGGCACAACGACTATCGGATCAGGTGCGGGTCATCCAATGTAATCATATGTTGGATGACACTGTACTTGATCGCCTGCGAACTGAAATGCGGAATAGCCATGTCATCGCCCCCCTGTCGCAGACTGTTGTAGTACCACCGCAATCCAACACAATCCAAGCTGACGAGGGGAATGATGACAGGGCTACAAACGTAAGTACCCAGTGCAATGAGAAATTGAGGAGTGCTTTGGAGGGTGCGATTCGGGAATATCGGTTTATGTCACCCGAACTTAGACCACGCTTACCTCGTTTGCCCATGCATAACAAAAATAGGGCGCTTGTAGCAGCTCTGGAAAGTTCTCACTCACTTCGCAGTTGTCAAACTATTTTGATGACTGCGAAGACCTCATTGATACTCATTCGATTCTGTACTGCGCGGCTGTAGCGGCATGTCGTGTAGCTCACGTAAAATTTCAAAATGTCTTTATAGCTACACGACCGAAACCAGCCGTACCAGCCTGGCAGTGCAGAATTGAGCGTCGTATTGGTGGGGCCAGAGCGCTCATCGGTAAACTAATCTGCTTCAGGGAGGGCAATACTCGCCCAAGAAATATGCGCTTTGTGAGGTGGGCGTTCTCAGGGACTGATACCAGCCCTGAGGACTATTTATCTCGTGTCACAGAGCGCATAGACTTCCTGAAGCAGAAAGTGTATGCTTGGGCAAACCGTATTCGTAGGTATAAGCGGCGTGTGGACTGATACACTCAGAATCGCACCTTCCAGAGCAATGAAAGGTGGGTTTATAGAGCTTGGGAGCGACCGAAACAAGGTGTGACTGACACGCACCTGCCGGATAATGATGCCATGTCTTCTTTCTGGCACAGTATCTGGTCGGTGCCTGTCGGTCACACTGAAGGTGATTGGACTCGAAAAGTTGAGCGAGCCTGCGATCCAATACCAGAAATGGGGGCTATTACCATCTGCCCCCAAGATGTAGCTCGTGCGGTCCGTCCGTTGCCTAACTGGAAGTCTTCAGGACCGGACGGACTGCACAACTTCTGGATCAAATGGTTTGTTGGGTCGCACGCTCGCTTGGCGGCTCAGTACCAGACTGCTTTGGAGTCTGGTTCGCTACCCCAGTTCCTAACGACAGGAATAACCCACCTGCTCCATAAATCAGGTAGCACCGCGGAACCCAAAAATTATAGACCGATCACGTGTTTACCGACGGTCTATAAAGTTCTTACATCCATTTTGAGAGCTAAAATTAACAAACATATAGACACTAACTCCATCATGTCTGCCTCTCAAAATGGATGTAGGAACGGATCTCGCGGTACTAAGGAGTTACTCCTCATTGATATGGCCATTAGCCAACAGGTTCGACGTTCCCGAAAGGATCTGTCGACATGTTGGATAGATTATAAGAAGGCCTATGACTCGGTGCCACATACATGGCTCATGAGGGTGCTGGAGCTGTATAAAGTAGATCCAACTCTGCGCACCTTCCTGATGTCATGTATGAGGCAATGGAGGACAGTCCTTCGCTATCCAGGATGTCGAAATATCCAGAGGAATAGCGAACCGATAAGGATCGAGCGAGGCATATTTCAGGGCGATAGTTTGAGTCCGCTTTAGTTCTGCTTAGCCTTGAATCCTCTAAGCACACTGCTGGAGGATTCAGGTCTAGGCTATCGGTTGAGGAGAGGTGGTCAGGTTATATCTCACCTCCTCTACATAGATGACTTAAAACTCTTTGCCCCCAACAATTTGCATCTGATGGAGCTACTGAAAATAACTGAAACTTTCAGTAGTGCCATTAGGATGGAATTTGGTGTAGACAAATGTGCAGTCATGCATGTAATGTAAAGCGAGGGAAGATTGTGGAATCCGTGGGAACCCAACTTTCGGATTCCATAAACCTCAGAGCCCTCTCCGCATCCGAAACCTATAAGTATTTGGGTATATCGGAAGCGTTGGGCATCAATGCTACTGACATGAAGCAATCGTTGAAGGAGCGCTTCTTTGCCCGCCTGAAGAAAGTATTTAATAGTCTTCTATCAGGCGGGAACAAAGTGCGCGCCTTCAACGGTTGGGTCATGCCGGTTTTGATGTACTCTTTCGGCATACTCAAATGGACTCAGACCGAACTTGACGCCCTGGATAGGAGGGTTCGTACGCTGCTGACTGCATATCGAATGCATCACCCACGGTCCTCGGTAATGAGACTGTATATCCCGCGAAAGTGTGGAGGTCGAGGCTTTTTAAACGCTAAGAAACTCCACAATCGCGAGAGATGCAGTCTCAGGGAATATTTCCTAGAAGCCGACGTGGGGATGCATCGAGATGTGGTCGTGGTGGACAAGGGCCTCACCCTGCTCTCCTTGGCTACAGAGAACTGGCGCAAACCTGTAGTGCTTGACACTAATGATCGCAGGAAGGTATGGCAAAGTAAGGAGCTTCACGGACGCTTTTTCCGGGCCCTACATGAACCCGAAGTAGACTTTTTAGCGTCCGTAGCCTGGCTGCGTTTCGGTGATCTCTTTGGGGAAACCGAAGGCTTTGTCTGAGCAATTATGGACGAAGTTATCATGACTAAGAAGTATCGGAGATTTATTGTGAAGGACGGCACGGTTGACGTGTGTCGGGCATGCCACCGTCCGGGAGAATCAATACGACACATTATCTCCGGGTGTTCTCGTCTAGCTAACGAAGAGTACTTGCATAGACACAACCTTGTAGCCAGGATTATCCATCAGCAACTTGCTGTGACATACAACCTTGTGGAATCGGAGGTGCCGTACTACAGGTATGTGCCCGACCCAGTTCTCGAGAGTGGAAATATCACATTGTACTGGGACCGATCCATCACTGACAGGACTATTGTTGCCAATAAGCCTGATATAGTGGTGGTGGATCGAATAGAGCGGCGCACAATGATTATTGACATAACGGTCCCCCATGACGGGAACCTCGTGAAAGCTGAGAAAGATAAAGAAATCAAGTATATTGACTTGGCTCGCGAGGTTGTCGACATGTGGGATGTGGACTCAGCAATCATTGTGCCGATAGTTATATCAGCCAATGGCTTAATTGCCAAGAGCCTCGACCAACACCTAAGGAGGCTCTCGTTGGGCAGCTGGATTAAGGGCCTGATTCAGAGAGCGGTACTTCTGGACACGGCTCGCATTGTTAGGAGGTTCCTCTCTCTGGAGCCCTGACCGCCGGTAGCTTGGACCTTGTTCCCGATACCAGTGGGCTACTATTTTTTATATTTTTAAATGTTTTTATATTTTGTTTATATTCTAATATTTAAAAATATAATTTATATGTATATTTAATGAAATAAAGGAATAATAATAAAAATCTTTATTTCCAGTTTTAAAACATGATAAATCTTTGACATATTAATTGTAGGTTAATACAGAGTAATAAACCTCTGACACCCAAGCTAAGATTAAACTTGTGTTTTGGGACGGTGTGAGGGCTCTCAGGTTAACACCGATTATACAAGTAACAGTTCGGACAGAAAATAAAGTTAAGTAAAGATTTTACACAGAGACTAAAACAAAAACTAATTATAGAGAAAACCATTTGTATAGTGTGTGTTATGTATGTACCTATGTTTGTTGGGGGGTATTTTTTGTGTTATGTTGTGTTGTGTAGTGTTATGTAGTGTTAGTGGTAGTGTTGGAAGGAGAGTGTATTCCAGGATGTGTCGGACAGGGCACTGTTTGGGTGAACTGTTAATATGCTGTCGTACGAAGGAAATATTTACATGGCCGCCGGTGGTACATCACCGCCCCATTAACCACAATGTCCAACTCTTGAGCTACAATATGAATATTTATCAAATCAGCAACACGTTCTCTCAAGGCGGCGCGATTTTCTTAGAAGTGTGACGTGGCCACCGGTGCAATTGTACACGCCACCATATCAGCGAGTACTTCGTGCTCCACCGGTCATACACCCCGGCCTGAACGTGTTAAGGCTTCTACAGACCGGCGCGACACGCGACATGACTCAAAGGCCCCGCGTGTCGCGCGACGAGTGATGCCTTTGTGTCGCGTCATGAGTCGCGCCGGTCTGTAGAAACCTTTAAACTTAAGTAGCGACTGTTTCACCTTCAATGTTTGGCGTTTAATTGTCTCTTATCTTTAAGCAACGTTTATAAATAAAAACACTTCTTATAAAATTATGTTTTACTTTTTAGTGGGTTAGGTTTTAATTTATTTAAGATACAATAACCTAATGTCAACTGCTCATCACGTTTTACAAAATATTGCTTTACCCGATGCAGGGACGTTAATTGTTGAGGAGTTCTCCTGGTACTTCACCATCAGCTCCACTTCACCATATGCATGCATTGTGACGAGCATAAACTGCTAAGCAACTATATTAAAGTAATCGAATCGCGACCCGTTAGATACTATTATTGAGTAGTTCCGGTGGCCATCTGTGGTCTTCATCATCAGTTCCACTTCACCAAATTGTGCTTTTTGAGAGCAAATGCACGTGTTACTATAAAACAAAAACCCAAATCGCTATAAGTGTGCCTATAATATTTGAAGAGTTCCCTCGATTTCTCCAGGATCCCATCATCAGATCCTGACGTGATGACAATGGGACCAATTGTAAAGTAAACTCCACAAAAAAAAAATCCAAATCGGACCAGCCATCTTCGAGTAATCGGGGAATTACATAAAAAAAAGTTTCCGCCGAATTGAGAACCTCCTCCTTTTTTTGAAGTCAGTTAAAAAGGATTAGTGTTCGGATATTTTATTGTTTTTATTTGATTATTGATGTATTTTTTAGTTTTTGTCTAAAGTTAGTTTAAACAATAAATTAAAATAAATAAAGACTTAAACTATAATAACACATTATCAGCTATCTTAGGACAGTATGAATGTAGGTATGCAGTAGTCTCTATCATATTCGATCTATAATTATCATAATTTCTGAATGCGGTGTTCACGAGTACTTCTCAAACATAATGTACCTAAACAGACTTTATGTCAGGTGTTCAATTACTACCTTACGCTTCACCAACGCAAATACTAGCTCATTGAGTCAAGATGTTGCAAACATACGAGGACGCGGTTTGAACCAGGAACCATTTTGGTTACCCATTGAAAGGGTTTTCGATAGGGTTTTTCTAAGCGGTTAAACAAAAAACCCATACGATATGGGTAACCCTTGAACGGCTTAAATAAATTTTTGGTAACCCTTTGAAAGGGTGTTCGATAAAAACCCATAAGTAACCGGTAACCCTTTTGAACGGCTTAATTTAAGCCATTCAAAATTACCCACACCGTATGGGTTTTTGATCAACTGCTAGCATATTATAAGATTAAGGACTACGTTGAAGACAAGGAAGTTTGGCATTAATCTTTTTTTTACAAACTTCACTGACATAATGTTTTTCTTATTTGACATTATTATACCTACAATTTAAATTTCAACAAGGTTCTAACTTTTATTATTTTAATCATATTTTATATTGTTTTTTTTTTGTTAATGTGAGGACGTTGTAGGCTTATTAATTAGGCTGTACATCTGTAGACCATTTTCTATTTTGTTAAGTACCTGGTACTTTTGATGGGCCTACGCTGTCCTCTCATACCTAATAACACTATAATTTGATTTTTTTTTTAAAGAGTCACCGTGGAGTTTCTTGCCGGCTCTTCTCCATAGGAAACGACCAATTGGAACCGTGCACCTAGCTTCTGACGTTTCATAAGTGCCCATGTAGGCTTATGTGAAATAAAAATATTTTTGATTGATTTGATTTGATTGCTTAGAAAAACCCTATCGAAAACCCTTTCCATTGAAAGGGTCTTAGATAGGGTTTTTCTAAAATGGTAACCAAAATGGTCCCTGGGTAGAATAGAGATAGAATTGGTCATGCTACGCGTGCTGGGTGGATATCGAAGTAACATAATATTTTGATTTTTTCATGTTACTGGGTTTCAAGTAGGTATAGAACCCATTCAGTGGGTTATCATGTAACCCTTTCACTGGGTTACATCATGATAAAGGTAACCCATGGCATTCCCTTGGTTATCCCTTCGAAAGGCTTAACTCTTAACCGGGGTTGTACGGTCCCTGTACTATACACCACAACACACCGACTACAACGTACTTAAAACAGAATATTGAAATTAGGAAAAAAAACAATTGAAAGTTCGAGTCCAAAGTCACGCGAGCAAACATGAGGCCGGTTTTTCATTGCGATGAAAAACCGGCCTAAAACCTAGGAACTTAGGTTTTTAATAATCGCAATACTTACGTGTAATCAAGACAAACTGATCATAACCTTACATTTATACAATAACGTAAGTAATGCTACAAAATATGCGAGACCGCTATTTCACCCCGTCCGTACATTTCAATCCTCTAGCAAAAGTCATTAAAATGATTACGCTGAGCTGGCATTGCGAGCTATTGAACTGATTCAATTAATGAACACTAAGTTTGAGAATATACCAGTTTAAAAAATGCATAGAGAACGCTGCTGCCCATTCATTAAAATTAAGATTAGCCTGTGCAATCATTCGACTAATGATAATTAGTCCAATGACAGCGTATTATTTATCAACTTATTTATATATAATTGTAACTAGCTCTTAGATTGTGCATGCTGTGGTCACTATTTTAGGGCATGCCTGGGCCATGCATTCCTTGAAAGGGGTTATACTAGAGGTAATTTTCAACAAATTAAGCCCGCCAACTAGGGGTCGAAAAATAATGGTTTCCGAGTTATGGAGGTTTTTAGATTATTGTTCAAATTTTCAGACTCAAATAATTTAAAAATAACTAAGTTCTCTCTCGAAACTTATTTGTTATTTTTATGACTGATGATAAACTAAAAGCTCATTATTAAAAAATACATGCCCTAAATTCCCATAATTCAGAAATAAAAGGTCTTATGTGCAAAGGAAACCTTTTTTATTTTATATTTTTCGAAATTAAGACGTGTTTTACTTGAAAAAAATGTGTGAGTTATATATACTATAACACCTTTCAAGGAATAGGTCGAGTTGCCGAGCACCCTGTTTAAGTAATATTGTATTGCCCGTTTTGTGAACCACAGTTAAAAAAATAATCAAATTAAATAAATATGACAGTTAGATAGATTTAACAGCTCATCTTCTACAGCTAAACCTACTCTCATCCACTTTCCAATTTCAATGTTTTTCTCTTTTAAAACTTTTGTCGATAAGTAAATAACCGTGGCTCAAATAATGTGTTTCGTGTTTTGTCAAGTGATATCAATTAAATGAATCTCAACAACTCATAACCACAAAGTTTCAAGGAGTTGGGTCTGCCGCAGGGTGCGACCGATATCTCCCTTATAAGGGGTCGACCGTAAAGTTGGCTGATTGTACCTTCAGATGAGGATCAGTAACTCGTTAACGAGGGTCTCAGTTAGAATTTTAAATTCTAAATTACATCCGTTTTCATTGAGCTATCTGTTGGCGGTTTTACCCTTCGAGAGATATTCACACCTAACAATTATTCGTGGTAAGAGGAGAAATAAATATACCAGACATTGACTTATCCAGAGAGACATCAGTAGGGAGAATCAAGGTAATTGCGCAGTCACCGAAATTTTAATGTCAATGTTGAAAAGTCTATGTGGATGTAATTTTTTCGACACCCACAGAATTCCAACTTGGTTATACATATAGTAATTTAGCTGAGCGGTGGAAGTGAGTACTGAAGTACTTTCCTGACCCGTCTCTTTCAGAAATCAATACTTACTTATTAAATTTAAAAGCAATAGGTATCAAAATATTTTATTTCACATAAGCCTACAATTTGGTCGTTTCCTGAGGAGAAGAAACTCCACGGTTACTCTTAAAAATAATGGGCTTTTACAATGTTTTTAAATTACAGTGTTAAAGTTGTCAAAAAAGAATAGGCCCGTTTTGACATTTAACTTGAATCGATTTATCGTGAGTATCGAGTATCGAGTCGTATACATGGTTACGTCGCGATGGTCAAGCGCGACGTTGTCAAAACGAGCCTATTATTTTTTTACAACTATAATAGGTATACAGGATCTACAGGAGTACAGTGTAGTAGGCCGGTCAAAAAGTACCAGGTACTTAACAAAATAGAAAATGGTCTACGAATCGTGTTAACATTAACGTCCACTTACCCACATCCTCAAAACAACCGAAAAATGTGTTCCGCACAGCACCGGCAGCACACATACCCATTTTTCATTCATTTTACATTTCACTACAAGTAAAAATGATGGCTTGATAAAAACCGGTCAAGAGCGAGTCGGACTCGCGCACCGAAGGTTCCGTACGAATATATTATTATGATGTTGATGATTTCTGAAAAATTGTTTATTATTTGGAGACATCGTTTTATTTTTCCTGTAATGTTTACTAAGACTTCTATCATAACGAATAATTTCAGATTTTTATCGAGAATGTGCAAACAGCGTTCTTTCATATGACCCCCTTTCAGTCCCTTTTGCAATTTTTTTATTTTTTTTAATTTCTTTCTTACGTGCAAAATAGTTGTGCAAACGTCATCTAAAACTGTTCTAAATTTCAAGTTGATAGAATTAGTAGTTCTTGAGATATCCAGGTGTGACAGACAGACTTAGTCTCACCATAAGGGTTCCTTTTTACCATTTTGGTACGGAACCCTAAAAAGAGACAGCTAGTGTTGTCAATTGCGCGTAAATGTAAACAAACATTATTCTGGCCACCAATCACCGAATGTTGGCATCACAGGCTAACAAATACGTCCCAATTAGGACGTTTTCGAGTCTTCATGATTGCGCGCTACAACATATCTGTTTAATATAATATCATTGCCTACGTCAATTTTTGTTGAATAAATATTGTGTTTCCCATTATTGTCACTAGGAGCAATTTGGTTCAGTTTTAGTATCTACAAATTGAAGTTTACATTAATGAGATCGAATAGGTTAACTCGCACTAAGGCCTGTTGTACCTACTCTTATTGAATACCCATAATTATATTTAAACCGAACAAGGACATTTCCAAGCCAACAACCAAAAGTCAGGACAACAAAAATACAAACCATCATTCAAGTCTTGTCAATAAACAAGATGGCCGCATGTCAGTACACTGCCATTTGTCATGTTCCTTTGTGGACGACGATGTTCATTGATTTGTGTCGACGATCGCGATGGTCCTAATGATTGATCAAAGTGCCTTGTATAAAGGCTGTGTAATTGGTATGGCGCCTTTAATCAATCAAGTTGCGGAATTAAGGGAAAAGTTTGAGATGCCGACTCGATATTAATTGAATTGGAATGTGGAAAAACAATGTTGAATAAAACGTTTTGGTTTTGAAATAAGCCTCTGTTTTTGAACAAAAGCTTTAGAGTTCTAGATTAAACTGTTATTATTAATTATGTTAATAATTATAACTTGTTTTCTTTCAAATATTTGTATGCCAGTCCATGGTGAGACATGTAGATCCTTACTATTATTAAGACCATTACCAAAGATATAAATATGTCTAGATAGACAGTCAAAGCTGTGAACTCGTCGATCAAAATTGCGTCCAACTGTTGGCCGCAATTGTTTTAGCACGCACAGTCGAATAACACAATGACAGCACAATGACGTGGCGCGAGTGTATGACGTAGCTGTCACGCACACGAGTATAACAAAGTTGACCTGTTTGTTTTAGTTCTTTTGCAGCGCGTGACTATCTAGAAAAGAAATTAATAATCAAAGTCAAATTCAAATTATTTATTTCAAATAGGCACATAAAAGGCACTTTTGAACGTCAAGAATTACAAAAAAAGAGTTGATTCTAGTTGCCCCTTCTAAAAGGTAGTTTCGTATGGAGAAGAATGGGCAAGAAACTCCACCGTTACTCTTTTAAAAATGTTTCACAATATTTTGTTTATGTACATTAATTATATGATTATATGTGAAGACGATGCACCTAGAATAAAATTACTTACTAATTAATTTGATTTGTAGGAATCAAAGACCTATTGTATCATGTTTTAATGCCTATGAAAATATTCTATTATTTTTTAGTTAGCCAGCCCCAGTCTTATTCATCATCACTGAAAAACATCGTAAGGAAACTGGCATTTACTAGAATCAAAAATTCAAAGACAATATATGACAACCATTAACCCGAACTGGGCTTGCGTGGTGGATTACATCCCTCTCTTTCAGAGAGGATGCCTTTGATAAAGAAGTGGTAATATTATAGGCGAATTATGCTATACAACTTAGAGATCCTTCAATCAATCAACTCAGCCTATAGCAGTCCACTGCTGGACATAGGCCTCTCCCAGGCTGCACCACAATACCCTGTCCTCCGTCTTCCGCATCCAGTCTGTCTCTGCCACCTTTTTAAGGTCGTCGGACTATCTAGCTGGGGGGCGTCCCACACTACGCTTGCCGATACGCGGTCTCCATTCTAGGACTCGTCTGCTCCACCGGCCATCGATCCTTTGCCAAACATGGCCAGCCCACTGCCACTTCAGCTTGCTTACTCTGCAGGCTATGTCGGTAACTCCGGTTCTCTTCCGGATAACTTCATTTCTGATCTTATCCTTCCGAACTCCGAGCATAGCCCGCCCCATAGCACGCTGAGCGACCTTGAATTTGTGGACCAGCCCGACTGTCAGTGTCCACGTCTCGGCACCGTATGTCATAACGGGCAGGACGCACTGGTTGAAGACCTTAGTCTTCAAACACTGCGGGATTGGCGACGAGAAGACTTGACGAAGTTTTCCAAACGCTGCCCAACCCAACCGGATCCTTCTGTCGGCTTCTTTCTCAAAGTTGTGCCCAAGAGACCCTTATAGAAAGATAAATGCCACACCAAATCGCGCGCTATCACTTACATAAGTCACTTTACCTATCCGTAACAAACGTTATCCCTAAAAACTCCAACCGGAATTTCGTTCAATATTAGATTATTCACTACGAGGATAAAGCAGTGTTTTAAGTCACGGATTCAAGCTCGCCCAAGACACACCTTTATCCCCGAGGAGAATACTCTACTGTTCACACTGCGAGGTAATAAAAACCAATTCGATTTCGAATCAGTAGCTTATGAAACTGCTAAATGACCGGGGAATACCCAATTATGTGCAGTTTCGTACACAATTTTATCTAAACTCATGCAATTTCATCAAAAACACAAAAAATTATATCGTAAACATGACGCCCAAATCCAACATTCTAACTGGGGTACGCACCACAGCAACCGATCAGCTGTTGCGGTGACAAGCCGCCATTACCGCCACAGATAGTTTTGGACTTGCCCTTAAAGAAAACAAGTTAGTTACTAGTTGTAGTAGTTACTTTATCCAATTTAACATATACATATAATAAATTCTGTAATTTTATTATTTTGTTCTTCGACGGCAACTAAAACCTATGAAGTGAGAACTCTTTGCCAAACAATGTTTTAAAAAAACAGCGGGTCATAATGAAAACCCGCCAAACAGCGGGTCATAATGAAATCTAGTACAGTATTCTAGCCCGGCTAGAGCCTTGGACTTGAATGACTTGCTTAGGTTAGGTAAGCATGATCTACAGGTAATTTGACATTCGCGAGCAGGCGGTGTGAAAATCTATTAAAAACCCAAAGAACAAAGCTGCCTATTTCCACATAATCCTTTAGTCCAATCACATCCGAAAACTACTCGACTCCCGTCAATAAAGAGTCAACCTCATCATTGCTGCTCCACTACGTCACCGATGTCAAACCGTCAGAGTAAAGCCAACAATGTATTTCAAAACAGGCGAAGTTCCCGTCACTGACTGGCCGACCTAATTGCTCAGTGGCCAGTATTTCGTCCTATTTTTTTTTCTGTAGGCTGTGCGTTACTTCAAAGGTGCGCTGGTGTATTTATAACAGAGTTGGATCTGACAAAGAGTTTGTTTATGTTTAGAATTTGCTGGGAAGCTGAAATGTAGGCAAAATATGGTTTTTACAAGATGCATCTCGGAAGACCAATAAAAGACTTCATTATTCAGATAATATAGTTTCTACAATCGTATGTCTTGTACAATCTAGTGAAAAAGGTCAACATCACCACAACAGTGGTTGCATACCATGGTATAGTCGCGTCCATTTTAAGATACGGAATAATCTTTTGGGGAAACTGTACTCTAAGAGAACATGTGTTCAAGGCCCAAAGACGTTGCTTAAGGGCAATACTTAATATGAAAGTGACGGATAGTTGTGTTCCTGTGTTTAAGTCCCTCAAACTATTAACCTTCCCGGCTATGTACATTTTTAGAGGTCGCAATTTTCGTTAAATGTAACATAAACCTTTTCACTGCAGTGTCAAAAGACAGAAAGAGACCTTTAAGAAGTCAGTATAAAGATCTGTTGCATGTTGAGAGTTGTAAAACTGCTTTACAAAAAAAAGTATTATTAGTATAGGCCCAATAGTATATAATAAAATACCTAACATAATTAAAAACGACACAATTCAAAACTTTAAAAATAAACTGAAAGCATTATTAATTCTAAAATGCTATTATTCTGTGAATGACTTTTTAAATGACACTGACATATGTACTGATTATTAGACTGTAATTTATTTTTGACAAACCTAATGATGACATTGTTGTTTCAATTTATTTAATTTCTATTTTTTCAATTTCTTATTATATTGTGCATATTTAAATTAATGTTTTACTAATAATTAAAATTACCATGTGTGCCATATCGAATATTGTTGATCTGTCACCATTGCATTTAAGTTTATATCAATTCACATAATTTACATTATGTTGCATGCCTACTATAAGGTAGATTGTACAAGGATCACCCATATTTTAACATCTTATTTACTGTACCTACAATCAAAGCAAATAAATGTTTACTTTACTTACTTTACTTTACATGTTTTTATTCCAATCGAATACTTGGTAAGTACTTACTGTAAAAAAAATAAATGTGATACTTTTCCAATACGGGTTTCAAAAGAAATAATAATGTGTGTTTTTACAATCGTTATCAAATCAGCCCGCAAACCTTGGTATAATATATATTATTTTATATTATGATTATTTATGATTGCTGATAAAATAAAATCTACCAAATTAATAATTGCTACAAACGTTTGTGCCAATTATTCCCACACTTTTTAAATTGATTGCTGATCATTATCATTCTCCTGTTCTTATTTAATTTATTTGGTGTCGGCGAAGTATCCTCCATAGTACCTATATCTATTTTATCAATCAAACAATCATAATTTCATGTAATTTTTTAATTTGATTAATCATTTTTAATTTCGTTTAATTGTATGATCCAAAGTTGGTTGAAATAAATAAATAAGCAATCAGCCTATAATGTTCCCACTGCTGGGACACAGGCCTCCTTTCTGTGAGAGGGAGTGCCCCGTAATCCACCACGTGGGCCCAGTGCGAGTTGGTCACTAAAATACTATCAATCAAATACTTTTTTTTTAATCTTTATTAGTTTATACAGAGTTTGATCAGAATGAGCATGCCACCCTCATAGGGGCATTCTACATCTACTTATCTACGCTTAATACCTAGGTGTACAATTTTGAATAATTTTTTGGCTATCAATCAAATACTTGATTGATAGTTGACAACCTGCCGATATATTTTCAATGTCAGGTTCCACACACTAAGATATAAACCAAGACTGCAAAGAATGGGTCTAAAAATAAAATCCGGGTCGCCAGGTCGATGCGGGCTAAAAGCATTATCTTAAACGGATTTAAGGCTGCATTGCACGCTCTTATGTCTGAGCAGACGAGCGTTTAAACGCTGCGGTTGTTACTGTCTTTGCAGGAGAAAAATGAACGCCGAATTTTAGGCTTACTTTGCATTCATTTAAAACAATGATTTTTTTCATTCATCGTTTAGGGTGTTAAAAGTGAAAGAAAGAAAAAGCGTGTACGTTTTTTGAGGGGTAACATCTTTCTTCTCGCTTTTTGTGAGAGTGATTTCGTGAAAAGGGACGGATGTATGTAATAGGAAGTGACAGCTTGAGCATGGAATAAGTAAGTACTTTTAAATAACATGGAATTAGTAAGTACTTTTTAATAGCGTGGAATTAGTTAGTACTTTATAATAGCATGGGTTTAGTGTACTCATGAACCCATGCTATTATATGAAACAACGCGTATGGTGTGTAACATCTGACATATTCGACGCCCTCTACTTACAATCTTATATATATTGTAAGTAGAGGGCATTGAATATGTCAGACTGGGCCACTGGCTTACCGAAGACCTAAAACACAGTCTGGATATTGAGCATGAGCGCAGGGCGTTGGCTGTCCGCTGCAATATGTTGGTTTGCAGATTTGCAAAATGCACGATTGAAGTAAAGGCTATATGTTCGACGCCCTCTACTTAAAATCATAAATAGATTGTAAGTAGAGGGCGTCGAATATGTCAGTAGTTATACATACGCGACTACTGTAATATGTCAGTTGTTATACATACGCGACTACTGTAATATGTCAGTTGTTATACATACGCGACTACTGTAATATGTCAGTTGTTATACATACGCGACTACTGTAATATGTCAGTTGTTATACATACGCGACTACTGTAATATGTCAGTTGTTATACATACGCGACTACTGTAATATGTCAGTTGTTATACATACGCGACTACTGTAATATGTCAGTTGTTCTACATACGCGACTACTGTAATATGTCAGTTGTTATACATACGCGACTACTGTAATATGTCAGTTGTTATACATACGCGACTACTGTAATATGTCAGTTGTTATACATACGCGACTACTGTAATATGTCAGTTGTTATACATACGCGACTACTGTAATATGTCAGTTGTTATACATACGTGACTACTGTAATATGTCAGTTGTTATACATACGCGACTACTGTAATATGTCAGTTGTTATACATACGCGACTACTGTAATATGTCAGTTGTTATACATACGCGACTACTGTAATCTCAGAACAATTGCTTTTAATTGTTCTGAGACTGTAAGGCTCACTTTTTTTTTAAAGAAAACTTCTAGTTTAAATTTTCCTTGGTAGAAAAAATTATTAACAGACATGTTTCTATGAAGTATTTGTCGAAGAGATGTTAAGTAAATTAAAAAATTTCGTCCACGGAAATTGCACTGAAGCAAAAATATTAACAGCGTTTTTTTTACATTAATTTATCTAATTAAATTATATATATTATTACGCTATCCAACAAAATTAAACATATTTACCGCTACTGACATTTTTTGAAAAAAAAAAAAATTCAGGGTACAAACCTAATTTCCCCGGCCTACCATGTGGTCGGGAGAAAAGAGTCTTCTTCTATATCTTCCATTCTCATCTGTCATCCGGCGCGCTATCATTCACTTCCTTTTCATTCTTATAATAATATAATAAATACAATAATATCATCACTCTCACATCTATGACTTTTCTTTGGTTTCAAAGTCAAAGTCAAAGATTTATTTGCTGATAAATATGGTTACAAAAGTTCTTACAGTGGTAGTATTATTAGTAGCTAAACATATTTAATCATAACATAATGACATGCAAAATTATGGTATAGGTACAATTAGGTCGGTTTAATTTAAACTGAAGGAATTATTTTAAAATATAGAAGTCATTCTCAATTAACGAACTGCTTTGACCACTTCTTCATTCGCTACATTAATTAGCAGTCGCATAAGTAGTCGATAAATACAGTACAGCACATGACAAGTGTGACAGTCACTCTAAATACAGTACAGCACATGACAAGTGTGACAGTCACTCTAAATACAGTACAGCACATGACAAGTGTGACAGTCACTCTAAATACAGTACAGCCCATGACAAGTGTGACAGCTAGTCACTCTAAAGGTGTACCGGTAAAGTCAAAATCAAAGTCAAAGATTTATTTGCAAACTAAGTGTACCTACATTTTGGTGATATTTTATAATGTAGGTACTTACAACTTAGCGGCCTTTTCGAGGCATCGCAAATTTGAGGATTATATAAAATTAAAATTAAAAATTAATACAACTATGCTATTGGCACGATCTCACATTAATAATTTCAATAATTCATTATAACTCACACAAATAATAATACAACAAACACTTTTATAATTCAATAATAATATCAATACATGCCCTATTAAGAATTGGTATTTAGTCACAATCAATATCTACCTGTCTCTGAGATTCAATCGTGCCGTACGCTAAACCATATTATTCCTGTACCCAGTCGTTTATTGAATAAATCATTTTTTCCAGAAGTAGCTCTTTAAGCTTTATCTTAAATTTTGGCAGAGGAAGATCTTTAATGTCTGATTGTAACCTATTATAGATTTTTACACACATAGCGGAGCAGTTTTTTTCGAACACCGCGTTTTTTCCTTCCAGTTAAGTAATGGATTTTGTTGTATCTACCAAATGAAAGTGATTGTTATTCCGAGTGTGTGTCAGGAAGTCGCTTCTCTCCGCTGTTAATAACTAGGTAGTTTTTGTTCACTCATCCATCTCAAGAAAATAAGACCAGAAAAGAAAGAAACGCACAAACATTTACGATTTCAGCACGAATACTTCGCCGAAGATTAACAAATAAGTCTTCGGTGAAGTACTCGTGCTTGTGTACGAGAAAAGTTCATGCTGTAGTGAAAATTGATGTAAATATAGATATAAATACTACTCTTTATTAAGAAGTTTAAATATATTGTAAACTGTAAATGAACGCGCTCGTCTGTGTCTGCTCATCGTATTAACACTAACTAGATTGCTCCGTGCTCATGTGAGCCACGATATGAGAGTGAGCCCTCTAGGATTGTGCTCAAATTATATTACATCTTCAATTTTACACTTGGTACAACTTATGTTTACTTTAGTAATATATACTAATAAATAAAATTAAAGTGTGTGTGTCCGCACTGGGGCTTAGCTTAGTATGGCCGCTATCCCAACCGCGTACAGTGTAGCTATGTTTGAGACAATTGAGCCTAGAGAATCAGTTACCTAAGACACTACTGACCGTAAACATAGCCCTACTGCACAATTACCTAGCACCCTAGTTACCCTAACGCCCTAACCTACCATACAAACCACCAAATGTAAGTTACGTTGGTTTTACGTGCGGGAAGTCTGTTACAAGGAGACCTACGAACAGACGGAATTTGGGTAGGAATAAGGTTCAATTCTCAATTATTTATTGCATTCCATATTTATTAATAGATGGTATAAAAAAGTAAAAGATCTATATGGACAATGTCCACGTTAAAAAAAAAAAAAATGTCGGGGACAGCAAAATTTAGGAGAGAGGAAGAGGGCTAAGTAACAATAAAATTCAAGCAATTCATTATTATTATAAATTATTAATATGTGTTTAGTTGGGTGATAATTATGTGTAGGGTTTCGTGTACGTCGTGCAATACACACAGGAAATGGCTTTCTCACTGTCGATCCTACAGACTCATATATAGGATCGATGACGGCTAAAGGTGTCTTGGCCACAGTGAGAAGAGTTACAGGAGATGAATCAAACTTGACTACAGCTTTATGAAGAATATATTACAATAATTTATTTATTTTGGATCTCCAACAAAGGATACACTTAAACAATATAAATCACAATAACAATAAAGGTTCTAGTACGTGTGCAGGAGACCACAGCATGCACGTATAACTAGGTTTATACAGGATAAAAATAAAATAGATTAAATTAATGACGAAATTTGAAAAAAATAAAATAAAAATTAACATGTCATGATTGAGCATTCATATTACAATTGTTTGGTATAATAATAATTCTTACACATTTTTTTACTATTGGAAGAAAGAAACATCATAGTATACTTAGTTATCTTGCAATCGTTAAATTATTTTTGTATTTTGAAATGGGGAGGGTTATGTCCAGGTTACTTTGACAATTCATTGTATTGCCTACAGAGTCTTGGGAGGGCGGCGAAATGTCCCAGATTAGTGTTAGATCCTGAGACGTAAAATAGACTGTAGCTGCTTTTCCGTGGCAGACGAGATGGTGCGTTCATATGCAGTTTGCCTAGTAGTTCGCTACAGCTACGCTATAATTAACTTAATTGTATACAAATTTGGTGGTCAATATACATTGATAGGTAGGTATTTAGATGTGTGTTGTGTATGTATCGAGCCGATGAAGCGAAGATCTCAGTAGATCACTTCTTAGCGCTGACGGTGCGCCGGGTTTTATTGCTGGCGCGTGTAACTATTGCCTGTTCATGGTTGAACAGTCTGTTTGTAATGTAGAAATAACAGCTTTTTATTAAATGCATATAAAAATATATACGGTTCTTAAAACAAATATAACAACACCAAAAACAATTTTTTTTTTTTTTGCCTTTCCGTCCGTCTGTTTGTTTCGGCTAATCTCCCAAACAGCTGAACCGATTTTGACGGGAGTTTCACTGGCAGATATTTGATATTATAAGGAGCAACTTAGTCATTTCAGCCGAAAGCTGGCCTGCTACTGGTGGACATGGGCCTCGGATGCCCCGTAATAAAAGACATCAAAATTTTACCTTTAAACGCCACTTCGCGGGCCATCCTGTATAATAGAGAGACACAGAGACAAGAGAGAGTGAAAGTGTGAATTTAGTACGCGTTTTTAATACACACGTGTGCGGTAATTTTATGAGATCTTATAAAAACTTATACTAGATGGCTCTGTATTAAAAATGCGTCTGTGGGTTGGTGAAACAGTCCATACGAGCTAAAAGAAACTTCGAATAAAAACCGGCCAAGTGCGAGTCGGACTCGCGCAAGAAGGGTTCCGTACCTTTATCTATAAAAATGGCAAAAAAACACGTTTGTTGTATGGGAGCCCCCCTTAAATATTTGTTTTATTTTAATTTAATTATTTATTTTTAAAGTCAATATATATCTACATATTCTGTGAATATTTCAAGCGGCTACCTGTTGCCGTTATCATTATAGAGCAAAAACGAGCAAAAAAATCACGTTTGTTGTATGGAAGCCCCCTTAAATCGCATTGATGACGTTAGTGTCAACAATATCAGCTACGCTGACGATATGGTGCTGCTGAGCCCTACGGTCCCTACGCTCGAGAGCATGGCC
The DNA here is from genome assembly GCA_948098905.1 of Tiliacea aurago. NCBI lineage: Eukaryota > Metazoa > Arthropoda > Insecta > Lepidoptera > Noctuidae > Tiliacea > Tiliacea aurago. Next base: position 22,432,169 of record OX402597.1, on the reverse strand, counting down.
TAATTTATAATGTCACAAAAAGCGAGTTCTTGGTCTTTAAGGCTGACGGTGGTAAATGTCCGGAGTATGTGCCCCCGATTAGACTAAATGGGAATGACATATTGCGAGTGTACCAGTTCAAGTACTGGCAGTCCGATATAACATGTTGGCCCGCAGGTTTGCACGCTGTAGCAACCCTGTTAAAATAACGCTTTTAAAAGCTTATTGCCAAGTGTTTTACACGTGCAACCTGTGGACCAACTATACTCAGCGGGCTATCAGCGCCCTACAGGTCCAATATAACAACGGGTTCAGGATGTTGATGGGGCTGCCCCGTTTCTGCAGTGCATCAGGTATGTTTGCACAAGCACACGTCGATGGCTTCCACGCCATCATCAGACAGAAATCTGCCACTTTGCTCTGCAGAGTGCGGGAAGGCTCCAACTCCATCCTGAAGACTATAGCGGGGAGGTACGACTTTTGAACAACAACCTTGTGTCAAAACAGAAAATAAGTTTACTAACATAGGTATAAGTTATCTTTTTGTTTACTAACCCATATGGATGTTGCTTATCCGAAATAAATATTATTTTATTTATTTATTTATTAAATATTTATTTTATTCAATTTTTTTGTATTTGTTGTTATAGCGGCAACAGACATACATCATCTGTGAAAATTTCAACTGTCTAGCTATCACGGTTCATGAGATACAGCCTGGTGACAGACGGACAGACAGACAGGCAGACGGCGAAGCCTTAGTAATAGGGTTCCCGTTTTACCCTTTGGGTATGGAACCCTAAAAACAAAGTCAGTTTCAAGTGTCAAAAGTTTTTGGTTTTGTTTAAAATCATACGTGAGAAGGAACTTCGTTCCTGAAAGTGGTCCCTCGACCACACATGTTTTTATTTATTGGGAATTGTTGTCAAAAGAGGAAAAACAATTACGAGGTAGACTATAAATTATTAGCTGCGACTACAGCAACGAAAAATCTTGCTTCCAAAACAAGAACATTAAAAACCTCCCTCTACATTTTCAGGAGCAGCTCAAAAATCGTAGCTGATGCTGAAATAAACTAGTTTGGAGGTCTGTGGCCAACCGTGCGGCAAATACAATCTCGTACGAACTGAGTCTGCATATCATTTACGAGACGATGCACCTAGTATTTAGAAGCGGCGGGGTGTATTATATTTTTATTTTATTTTATAGAATACTCGTTGATTTACAGTGTTTGGAAGCTAGTTGCAAAGCCTAAAGGGGGTCATAGGTGATACCATTCGGGGCATTTTGAGCAAGTTTAAAAAAGGTTTAAATTATTGAGGCTTTTTTATTTTTCAAATTTTAAAAGTGTTCTTAATACGTCTTCAAAGGTGTCCAGTATTTTTTTTCAATAACACAGATGCTTGGAACTTGGTTTATTAGATTAGATGCACATCAAATAAATAAAAAAACAAATACACCAGCTTTAACTGGGGCACTGTTCGAAATTAACTAAAATAGCAGATAAAAAAAAGTACTTCGTCTAACACATGTATGGCTCAAAATGATGCCAAGTATCCAAACATCCTGGGCCTCAAGTCTGCTATTACAATAGTGTCAGAATGGTCGATCATTGATTTCATAATTGTTGATTTTGACATGCTTGGTAATCTACTATTATAATGGCGTCATTATGACTTTCCAATGGTCGGCCACTGACACTACATTGAAAGAAATTGCATTTATTGGCAATCTCGTACATAATGACAAATGAATGACATTTTTTCTACTAATGGGTTTTATAATAATGGCAATACGACAGTGCCATTATAATAACACAATTTTATTACGAGAACATTGACCGACCAATGATCGACCATTATGAATTTAGCATATTACGAACTTTTAGCAAAATGACAATGGGATCGTGTTGGAATCACTGAATTTATAAAAATAGCAGACTTGGGCCCCAGTATAATTGCTTGCTTTGTATTTCTCGAATGTTGTGGTTTTCTGCTGCACATATATTTTATACTTTTCTGAAAAATTTGACTAGAGGATTTACACTTTTAGATTGCTACCAATAGAATCGACCCTTTAACTACTAGGAAGGGATTGATGGAGCACCTGGGACCACCTTCTCATCACAACACTAGGCTGTAGCAAAAATGGGCAGAGGCCCATTATTACCTATTAGTTATTTTTTCTAGTTGGCCTCCAGATTTTGACTCATAATTTTTCTTTAAACTTAAACATATTTCGCAACTACAAAGAGAGGATTCTGATTTGAACAAAGTCATAGGAAATCTTATCGATGGTACAAGTAAAAAGTGGTTGCAAAAAAGTTTGTGCTCGCTAGGTCTACTGTTTGCAGAAATACTAGTTTCAATTTATAGACATAAATAGTAAATATATAAATAAAATATATATACAACATGTCCCAGAATTAACGCACAACCTCTTAAGGGGTCATTGTACTCATCCTTTTACTATGAGACCACACCTGAAATCGCGAAAAAAATCAGCTGTTTCCCTACATTTATGTTCGAATAACTCGTCAAAATGTATGGAACAGCTGTTTTTTTTTACGGTTTCATGTTTGGTCAATAGTAAAAGTTGTTCATAATGATGAGTACAATGACGCCTTAAGAGGTTGGTCGTTAATTCTGGGACATGTTGTATATATAATTTTGCCAAGCTAGTGCCGGGCCGCCAAGGAAGCCACCGCGGGTTGGAGACCTTTGTCATAAAGGATAAACGCAAAATCTTGGGAATTTCACAACGTTCTAGTAATGCGGTCGTATTATTTCAGGAATTTGATTCCTCTTGGCATGTCATTTTGGAATACCGCTCAACCCTCTAACAATGAACCCCGCTTATTCGAGAAGGAACCCTCATGTTTAGGATAAATTAAATGCTTCAAGTGTCTTAACAACGGATCAATAGCATTAGGCCGATTTCAAATGTCTATATGAAACTCAAAACTCAAAGAATTTACTTCAATTAAACCAAATTACAACTTGAATTGTCAACGAGTCGGTCAGTCAGAAAAAGGAAGCTAGTTCATCATCATCATCATTTCAGCCGAAAGACGTCCACTGCTGGACATAGGCCTCCCTCAAGCACCGCCACTTCGACCGGTTCTGTGCTTCCCACATCCAGCGGATACCTGCGGCCTTCACAAGGTCAGCTGTCCACCTTGTAGGAAGCCTTCCAACGCTACATCTTCCGGTACGCGGTCGCCACTCCAGAACCTTTCGGCCCCATCGGCCATCAGTTCTGTGAGCAATGTGCCCTGCCCATTGCCACTTAAGCGTGGCAATTCTTCGGGCTATGTCGGTTACATTGGTTCTCCTGCGGATCTCTTCATTTCTGTTTCGATCACGTAGGGAAACTCCAAGCATAGCCGTCTCCATTGCCCTTTGGGTGACTTTTAGCCTTCTGATAAGGCCCATTGTGAGCGACCACGTTTCAGTGCCATAGGTCATCACTGGCAACAAAGAAGCTAGTTGCCCATTCCAAATCGTAGTAGTTTCCTATGGAGATGAACGGACAAGAGACCCCAGCATGGACACTCTTTTAAATCGTAGTCTTTTGTTTTAATTACAAAAACAAGAGGCTTAAAAGGAATCTAATGCGGCAATGCTATTGGTTGATGAGCGTAGGTAAGCGTTACTATAGCGAAGGAGCGCTGCTAGCAGGAATAGTCCTTACGGTGCGGCGGTGGTTCGATTTGCAAACCCGCGATAGTACAGACTGCTACACATCAAGCTAAACATTTCCAGTATACGCTGACCTCTCATTTTACGGAAATCCTATACAATGCGAAATCAGCCTAAACTCGATATGTATAGCTTGATATGTAGCCGTGTGTACCTATAATAGTACACCCACATTTTGCCAGTTATATTTAAGTCACATGTAACAGGGGGCGAGCCTATTTTACCGGACATAAAGCAGACTCCGGGCTATAACTGAGAAATTCCTGATGAAAAACCGAATTGTCCCGAACAGCACTGAAATAAATTTATTTATGTATTTATTAACTCATCATCACTATCGTTACAGGGATTTCCTAATTCAATAGTGTGGCCATAATTACAATTTTATTATTTACTATAACATAATATATACATTGTGGTTTTTGTGAACTCACTCAGAGAACAAATAAAAATATCTATGATGTCTGCTACGTCATTAAGCACACGCAAGGTACGCGTTATAGGGGCTTTACTTAGTAGATTGGTCCTACTACTGGGCCCGCCAATAGACGTGGCTGTCACCTTCGCAATACATAATATTTGTATATCTGTAACAAAATGTTGGTTACTGCTTACACAAAAATTCTGACTTGCGAACTAGGTGTTATCTGTTACATAACTCCTGTTTAGCTATTAAAAAAAATCAGTTTTGTAAATGAAAAAAAGAAAAGAAAAGTGCAATAAGGAAAGTGCATCTCTGCTCGCCAGATTGCGTGGCAGTGCCAACAGCCTCCTGAGGGTGATAGCTGACAGGCCTGATGAGAGCCCCATAATGGGACATCTCATCAAAACAACACTGTCTGTTGTAGTATACAAGTACTAACATAGGTTATAAGATATAATGTTTCTAACATTTTTGATTAGGTATTTGTTTTTGTCAGTATACCATTTTTACCTTGGTTGTCTGTTAAATAAATATATATATATGTCGGATCCGGTCATTTGTAATTTCATTAAACGCTGTGTATCGCACCCAGTGTGTTTTCATTGCACGAAACCCAACTTCTGCCCACATGATGACCGAATCTGAGTAAAATCCTGTCCATCCGACATCAATATAAATGTAAGCAAAGTTTATTTCCATAAAACTAAAGTTGAGTTATTTTTGAAGTTACTTAATTAGTTCGGCTAATTATTTCTTTCAGTGCGGCAATCGAACCCAGAGCCTAGACCAACGAGGAAGAACAGGGAATACATTGCGTATTTTAATGATTTAGGCTGTGACAAAGTCCCGAGCTTCGAATCCAATCAATTGGCAGAACTCCTTTACTTCTAAAACCTATAACAATTTCACTAGTCGTTGCGGCAACCCACCCAACCATTTTGAGGAAATTTTCAGTTAAACTGTAAGAGAATTGTTTTAGTTATTACGCCGTCTTGGAAAGGTGCCAGCCAGAGGTATACAGCTGACGAGCCAACTTTAGACCAACTTTGACCATAAATTGTGGAATGCAGTACGAAATGCTGTTTATTTCAGAATTTACGTTTTCGCCTTATTTAGCCTGAAATGTTTAAGTAGTTTTAAATAAGAATTCTATTTGATTTTGGTATCTGTTATGGACTGTTTTGGCAAAGATAACTGTATTATATTATTACAATTTGGGGCATACTATGAAGTTTCATAGTTAAGTCTGTTCAGTTGAGAAGGAAAGGCATTTTTTTGCCTTTTTTTGGTATATGGCTCACTTTCACCGAAGTACGATTTTAAACATATAGGGGTACTTATAAACATTAGAAAGTTTCATTAACAAAATATACAATGATGTACTATAATGTACCTATGTTATTGTGACGGCATCTACATCGCCACATGCGAACTACGCGTCACACATCATCATCATCATCAGCCCATAGCAGTCCACTGCTGGACATAGGCCTCTCCAATTGCACGCCATTCAGCTCGGTTCTCGGCAACTCTCATCCAGCTGCCACCAGCCACCCTGCGAAGATCGTCGCTCCGCCTAGCCTGAGGGCGTCCTACCTTACGTTTGCCGATTCGCGGTCTCCACTCAAGAACACGTCTACCCCAACGGTCATCGGTTCTACGGCTAATATGGCCGGCCCATTGCCACTTCAGCTTGCTTATTCTGTGGGCTATGTATACACTTTTGGTTCTCGCGTCACACTGACGTCACGCAAAATCCTGCATCGCGCAAGCAGAGTTTACCGCGCGAGTAGCAATACAACATTATTTTTAGTATATGCGAAACCTGAAAATAGTGTGTTCAGAATAAGGAACTGAATCGATTTCAATAATTTTTACACCATGTTATATTTTATCCCAAAAATATTTAAGTGTGATGGCAAATGTTATTACCATTTAATTACTTACAATACAATCGCCGTACGCTTAGGTACCTACTGCTAAATTATTATAACGAGCGCAAGACGACCCTGGAGGCGCGGGGGCGCCGTTAGCATGTTTTTGTACGGACAACCCGGTAACATAACAACATTATAACTTTGTGATTTTTCATGATACAGTTTTGAAATTTTGTACATAGATTCTTTACATAATAATTAAAAAATCAAAAACCCGACTGCGTAAAAAGTGAACAACAAGTGAGAAACAAGATTTTTTATAAAATAATACTATAAACAATCTCATGCAGTCGGAGGCAATAGGTCGTTATTGTTAAGAAGATGCCTCCGACTGCATGACATTGTTTATAGTATTATTTTATAAAAATCTTGTTTCCATCTTTTTTATGTTCACTTTTTACGCAGTCGGGTTTTTTGATTTTTTAATTAACTTTTTTTGTTTTACAAATTTTTTATACTTACCTATTTAAATTATTATTTTTTTATTTCACATTTTTTAGTTAGGATTATTAATTAGGTTATTTTTCTCTCACTGTAGGTAGGTAGTAACGCTTAGGGTAACGGTCGATAAAATTATTTATTATCTTTCAAAGAAAGTTCATTCTTGGTATGTCACTCGATTTTAAGCATTATATTTAATTATATTCCTTTTACTAATTATATTTCATGTTAATAGGATCTAATATACGAATAAATAAAACTACCACAGCTTTAATATATGTTTTGAAAATTTAAGTGAGAATGGTTGCTAACCAACTTTAAATAGTTATAGATCCTAAATGTTCATTCAAAATGAAAAATGATTCGAGAAACCTAGAGATGATTTTCAAATACCTATCCAATAATACCCCACTTGATGTAGTTCGTCGACTTAATTTTTTTTATTTTTCATAGCATGGCGTCTGGTTTTTGCCATATTGACTTTTGATTACTGTCATGTCTTTAGTGACACTCAAAAGATTAAGACAAATCGATTGACGTAAGAATCATTAAAATCGGCTCACGCGTTTGGTCTCTAGAGTACCACAAAGGAACAAACATACATACATAGGCTGATAAACACATTACCCTCCTTTGCGTCACGCAGTCGGGTAAAAATACTAGACACGTGTTTCGGGTTTCGCATAATTATACTAAAACGAATGTTGTTTATACAACGTCCCGACATCAACCGTCGCCGTTGGGCAGTTGCCCACCAGACACAACACCCGTCTGGTCGGAGGATCCTCCCTTTTCTATAGAGGATGAGTGAACTTTACACCCTGTTCCTCATACCTCTATATTATCATTTTTGATCTAAGCATTTTAATGATTTCTATGCATATTCAACAGTTAGGCAGAGCTCACTGACAAAAAAACTACACAGTCTACAAAAAATTATAAAAGATAGAAATTACTTAGAAAGTGCACAGCTGCACTAAAAATAAATTTTCAAAACTCAACCTCCGAGTGGAGTTAATTTTATACACGAAAGTTGTCCTTTTTTGCCATAAAAGTATTTTCAAAACTTGAACCATTTAGCATAGCAATTCAATATTTAAGTTTTGTTTTTCAATTACTGTTGTAACATTAATTGAAAAACAAAACTTAAATATTTAATTTAGTCAATGCACTAAAAACTCTCCGTGTGGTACAGTCAACGAAACAGTAAAATAAACACGCAAAAATATTTATCTTTCCAGTACACTTCCAATATTTGTTCCTTCCAAAAAATGAATGTTGGAAGTACGAGTATTACATGATTCACTCAAGGGAGTATGTAAATACTTGACTACTTAGCAGAATCAGAACATTGTTTAGGAGCCATCCTAATTATCGCTTTGTCTGATTCTACCATCTCAGTCTACCATAGTACTTAAAAAGGTGACGTTCCACAACGTCAGGCACCAAAAACTCAATAAATCCATGAAGGCACAAACTCTTTGTCGCTTGCGAACTTATCGAATTGCCTCATCAATACAAAGTTTTTGAATCCAATTACCAAGTTTGAGGCGAGTCCAACGACCAGTGTTGTTGGAGCCCCGAAATAGCTTCGATTAGGGCTGCCAGGCTATATTCATTTTTATATTTATTTATTAATAACCAACTTATATTTACAGTTTGCACCGTATCGTCAATACATAAAATCATAAAATTGGGTTTACATAAAAGAGACAAAATGTGATGAAAATAGATGAAATTAAACGAAATTAAACAATATTAGATAAAATGAGATAAAAGCAGGTACAATTAGATAAAATTGGAATAAAATGATTAATAACAAAATACAATTTAATTTATTTACTCCAAGGAGATTCTGGTTTTCAAGATGGCATCCAGTGACTGAGTTGTGGAAGTCACCTACAACAAGGCTCAAGAAAATAGGTGGCTCGTTTCGATGTCAATGTATACGCTTTTATAATAAACTTCCAAGCCACGTTCAAGATCTAAGCCTTAATAAATTCAAATCATTCATTAAACGTAAGTTGTGCCAGAAAGCCTTTTATACTGTTAAAGATTATATTGAGGACAAAAAGGCTTGGGATTGAGCTGCTCCAATTTTTGTACATATTGAGGTAGTTTATTTTTATTGTTTTTTTTTTTTTGTTTTTGCTAACTTTATTATTTTATAAACAGTGACATTTAATTATTATTTTATACACAATGACAGGAATATTTACTTGTAAAGTATTATATTATTTTAATTATTGTGAATGTGAAGACTATGTGGGTTATTGCATAATATTTTTTTCCCCTTTCTTTTATTCTCAGTTAGTGTTAATCATGGTCTGGCAGTTTGAGTCATATAAGTGGCCTACCCAAATGGCCTTTCTTTGGTATTGATAGTCGCATCGTTGAGCTCCTTATATTCTGAGTAGAGCTGCACGATTACTGACAAATGCGTGCACTGACTGGTCAGGTCCACTCAACCTGTGTGGTTCTTTCCTCAAAAGACCATTTCAGACACCAATCTACATGGTCTTCACATGATCTGACCAAGATTATGTCTGGACTTTAAAAGAGACTATGACCTCTGAGTTTGTTTCGGCCTTTCTTCTCAGAGTAGTCAGATAGGAAACGCCGACCTCATCTAGTTTTTAAAATATGATTGACGTGTAAAAGTGTTTGTACAAACCTACTTACAGAAATAAAATCATTTATCATTTATCATTTATCAGACAGTCAGTCGCTCCAAGTAAAATACTGGTATTCAGCTGCATCCAAACGTGATTTTTTTGCTCGATGTGGATAATGGCAACAGGTAGACGGTTGAAATATTCACAGAATCTTAAATTATATATTCACTTTAAAAATAAATAATTAAATTAAAATAAAACAAATATTTAAGAGGGGCTCCCATACAATAAACGTGATTTTTTTTTAGACACACAACTCCATTATGGAGTGTCACTTCCATATGGATAGTCAGTTTTTTTGCTAAGACGATTATGAAACCAAAATTCGCAATAGTACAAAACAACCAAAATATTTTCATATAATTACTTATGGTTCAAAGTTGTAAGGAAGAACATATTTTTCAACTACAATGTTTAGTTTTTTCTTGGAATAAATTCATCCCAACTACGGAACTCTTCATTGTGCACTTAGCTGGTATTTTGTGTCTGATTATATGCTGCGCCAGTTTATGTTGTATGTTCTTTCATTGCGTCATATTTACTGGACATTCTGTATCACATCTCTCTCGTTTGTTGCACGTACCAGTGACAAGAACCATCTATACAAAACTCGTACAGATGAGGCGAGCCGTGTACACAATTAGACTTGCCAGGAAGGAAGTTGAAATCGATAGATATAAGACAATTTAGGATAATCCACTTTTACCCTCGTTTAAATATGAGACATGGCTCCTCAATCCATACGGACACATTTTTTTGCCGTTTTTATAGATAGTGGTACGGAAACCTTCGTGCGCGAGTCCGACTCGCACTTGGCCGGTTTTTTTTTCCTTCCGGTTAGACCGGAAGCCGACCCCAACAGGGTTAGGGAAAGGTTAGCCGGGTAATGATAAGATAAGATAAGATATATTTATTTGTCAAAAACACGTGTAGGTTTACAATCAGTTGGAGTGATTACAAAAAAAAAAAAATCAACATGTTTTGCCTAGAGAGGCGTACAAATACAGTAATAAAGTCAAAGTACAAAAATCATAAAAAAGCAATATATTCAAAGTACAAAAATCATAAAAGTTACCTACGTCAAATTAATATCTAAAAATAATAATTTAAAAAAATGTCTAAAGTACATCATTTAAATAATCGTCAACATTATAATAGCATTTATTTATTTAAAACTTCTTCATGTTTTTATTAAAACTATTAAAATCCAAATCTTTGTATGCCTTTGGTACTTTGTTGTATAGTTTTGGGGCCATGCAGAATACACCAGTGGCGAAGGGTGATTTTATGAGAAAGGTAAGCTGGAGCAAAAAAAAACCTTTTTATACAAAATAAACTCGTCATGACGTCGAAGAAATTGAACTCACGGCAAGCCGGACACGCGTACGAGTTATTTTAGAGCAAAATGTTTTGTTGTTGGGATCTATAGACAAAAAATGCAATGTATTTGTTTTGTAATATTTTAATTTGACGGCGTATTAAATACATATATTGAATACGCCTATTTATTATATAGTCATATAGTGTGATGATATTATTTGGCATTATTAACCCATCAACATTTCGACGATGCCATTTTTCAATGACGATAGAATGGTTGTGTTCCGAATTACCGAAGGGAAGCCGGTAGGAATCGTGTTATACGGTGCTTTTGCCCCTAGAATACACTCTTACGCATGATGATGACTGTGTCTTTTGCAAAGAAATTAATTCTTGATTCCTTAGCTATACCCAAGACGTTCTTACTTTCTTTGACACCGCAGCCCTACCTCCAACAACTGTCTCGTTCCACAGCAGAATAAACCGTCGCAGGTCCTCGTACTCTGGCGCTGACTTCACGGTTTTTGTTCGAGTTCTACACAGTCATTAGACTATTGTGCCTGATGACCATGACACGGTGTTTTGTGGCTGATGCCGCACCTTGTAATTAAAAACATGCTGGTCATGTATTCTGTGTGAAGTTTGGGACAAGAGCGTTTTCATTGAGGCGCTTTTTTAGGGTTCCGTAGCCAAATGGCATAAAACGAAACCCTTATGGATTCGTCATGTCTGTCAGTCTGTCTGTCCGTCCGTATGTCACAGCCACTTTTTTTCGAAACTATAAGAACTATACTGTTGAAACTTGGTAAGTAGATGTATTCTCTGAACCGCATTAAGATTTTCTCACAAAAATAGAAAAGAAAGTAGTTTTTTTTTCATCAAACCTATACGTGTATCTATGAATAGGTCTCTAAAAATGATATTGAGGTTCCTAATATATTTTTTTTCTAAACTGAATAGATTGCGCGCCACACATTTTACCACTTTGGAAGTGTCTCTCGCAGACAAATAAAAAAAATTATGATGTACATTACCATGTAAACTTCCACCGAAAATTGGTTTGAACGAGATCTAGTAAGTAGTTTTTTTTAATACGTCAGAAATCGTCAACCGCAATTTACCTTTCTACGAGTATCAATCAACTCAAATATAAAAACAAAAAACAGGGACATGATTTTTTTGCCGTTTTTATGGAACCCTTCATGGGCGAGTCCGACTCGCACTTGGCTGCTTTTTTTAATTTTGGGTAAGCCTGGTAAGTCGTCAGTCTATCTATGGGATCGAAGTCACTACCTTTCGATTCAAGTCCGCGGGCCGCGCCTTAAATGCACCTAAAATCTAATCAAGTCATTGTTTCCAATTGGGGTCACATATTTATACGAATATAAACTGTATGCTATTTAAGTTGAATTCAGAATGACTATTGAAAAAGTCATAAACATGATTGAAGTTGTAGCGCAAACTGAACGTTATGTGAGAGTGTTAAGGTTGTTTTTCCAAAAACTAATATTCGTTTACATATTTGGAAACTAAATCGCGAAGGCAGTTTACGCTAGATTTCTTGTTGATTTTTCTCTTTCTTTTTCCTTATTGTATTCCGTAAACGGAACTCAGAAACGGAAGGACTCAGAAATACTACACGCTCAATAGTCGCACTTGTGACCAGTAGACCAACGAGGCAGTTTTTCTTTCTTTCTTTCTTTCAGATGACGGTGCCGAAGTAGCGACAGTACGTTAAGGCGACGATAACCGACTTTTAATGATTTTATACTGAAGATCACGTTTAAACGAGTAGTGTTAATGATTTGAAAAAAATATATTATGTTAAATTAGAGCATTTTCTCAAAAACTTAATATGTGAATATTTTAGATTATGTTTATATTACATAGTGAAATTAATTTGTAAAGATATGTCTAACGCGGATAAAGAACTGAGAATGGCGCAAAATCTACCAAGCGTATTTTTCTGAAACCTTAACCAATTTAAAGATAATTTAATTATTGATCTTTTAGTATACGTGTTTTATTAAAATACCTTTTGTTTTGTGTATAATAAATTAATAATGCGTCAAATTGGGGACAGCGCTCCTTGATGGGCGAGTCCTATTACTGGCCGAACGATGACGCGTTGCGTGAGCTCAGTACAGAACACACAAGCTAACCACTCAAGGTCACTGGCATATATCTCGGTCTTAAAAATAGGGCCGCGAGTCCACCGCACAACGTCAACCGAGCGCCGGGATCCCGCCCGGCCCCCGAATTTACAAGTAAATCGGCGCGACCGTAAACGTACGTAAAGTGAGCCAACGAGTTCGGTCTCGGTGGACAAACGATCGCCGTCAACGGGAATTCAAATATGGACAAACAGTGTAAAGGCTTCTACATACCGGGGCGACTTGTCGCGCGACGCGACGCGACATATAGGCACCGCTCGTCCCGCGACGCGCGGGGCCTTTGTGCCGTGTCGCGTCGCGCGACAAGTCGCGCTGGTATGTAGAAGCCTTAAGGCACATTTGAGTTTTGGTAAAAGATCAGCTTTGTACAGCGTCATCTTTGTCACTCATACCTGTGTGACAGTCTCTTAATAAAGCTCGACGTGGCATCTACCTCTCGAGTGCTGTTAATATTGTATAATATTAAAACGATGACGTCACTTAGAACCCGGTGTGGAGCTAAAGTTACTGTACACCGGTCGTTTAAAGTCCCTGTATAATTAATGTGGCGCAAATTAAATATGGCTCCGACTGAAGCTTTCAGATCGCGGGGAACACAAGAGTTTACGTCTGAAAAGGATTCAGTTCATAATTTTTAGGAATTGGAAGATAATGGTGTTTTAATACTTTGAAAGGTCAAAAAAAGAACAATACGGCCTTTAAATATAATATATTGTGAACAGTATTAGTTTATTTTGCAAAACTAGTATCTACAATCTTAAGAGATCGGCGATGGATGCGTAGTTCATACAAAAGTAATACCAAAATACCTAATTTGTAAATCAAATATATTCTTAAGGTAGTGTCTTTATTCCGATTGGAATACAGAATATCTAGGTTCCCAAATACACATTTTGAATGGACACTGTTTTAAACAAGAGTTATAAGAAAAATTAGTTTTTTAAAGAAAATTTTAATTCCTCATATCTCGTCTTTATAACATTGTCCTTTCAAAATATATATTTGGGAACATAGATATTTTGTAATCCAATCGAAATAAATACATACTACCATAAGAATATGTTTGATTTACAAATTATTTTGGTATTACGTTTGTATGAACTACGCATGCTACCGCTGGCCCCTAATTTTAATAAAAATTTGAAGGTAAAAAGCTTAATTTTTACAGATAAGTGAAGACCTAATGCTTGAGGCATTAAGTCCACCTTTGTACCTATTAGTACAGGTACAAAGGTAGACTTAATGCCTAGTGTTTAATGAAATGGCAGCGTATCGTGAAATGGCCAGGCAGATCACGATATGGCTATTTCTACGACCGGATCACGACATACACACTGCCATTGAAATACTAGGGCTGATTTGAGTTTGAAACTGGTTACTTTTGATTAGCGTCATGGACGATGTGCTTATCTGTCAAATTAAAACGTTTTCAAACACAATGGCGGCCAATTATTTCGATTCTTTGAGACAATCAGTCGACAGTCGGTGTTGAATCAGATCTTGAATGAAGTAGAATTAGTAAGGGTTTTCTGAAATGACGTTCACTAGGTGGCAGCACTCTGACGTCAAGTCTGGGCACTTGTCTAAAGAGTCAAAGCAGGCTAAAAAAAGTATAGGTTACTTTTTTAGCCGTGATTGAATGATGAACGAATGAATGAAACGAATTATAAACGTCATCATAATTATAATTTGTAATAATTGTCAAAAGATCTCTTGTCAAAGTGGTACCAGCTGGTGGCTAGAATTTTCATGAAAACCCTCATTGGAATTTTGAGGATCATCACTTTGCGTGAAGTAGGTACCACCGCGCAAGTTCCCGGTCGCCCACTTTTCAACCTTATTACTATGGGCATAAGGGCGAAAAGTGGTCGACCGGGAACCGGAGTCACCTGCCTAGACTTTTCCCAACTATATTAGGTTCAGTATTCAGTCTAACCGGATGGAGTTGTATACCAGTATTTTGCATGGAGCGATCTGACCTCCACAACCCAATTACTGGGTAAAACGATACCGCTTGGTAAGACTGGTTGTCAGATTTTCGGCTTTCGGATTGGTGCAGTTTACAATTTTTCGATAGTTAATAATTTTGCTAGATATATTATAAGCTATCACCCCCTTATTACAAAACAAGGTTTATCTTGAGACCCAGGTTTAAAACATGGAGCCATTATTGAATTTCGAACTTTATTCCGACTATGGTAAAGTTCCTAACTCAAAATGACAACTTAGTACCAACCAAACTAAGTTTTCAGTTTTGTATATAGAACGGTATTTCAATCACTGTTACGTTCTTATTACAAAAACTGGCTCCATGGTTTAAGCCATGTCAAAATATAAATCTTGTTTTGTAATAAGGCGGTCAATGTTCATAATCATAGTCATCGCAAATAAGACAAGTTTTAAGTTATTAGTTTTTTGACACCATTTCCGGTTTGAGCAAAAAGTAAAACTAGAAAAGTAGGTATTAAGACGTTTTAACTAAAGAGGCCAATTGGAACTTAAAAAACTCAATCCATTCCAATCCTTGATATCAAAATATAAATAGCTATAGCACGCGAAATTCAAATTTTCTGACTGTGAATGATAGGCTGAAAATGAGGTGATAAGGCAACGGTGCAGTTTAAAAGAAGATGTAGTGACAAAGATTGAAAAGAGTATGCTTAGATGGTTTGGTCATGTGGAGAGGATGAGTGAAAGGCGACTAACAAAAGGTATTTATAAAGCAGAGGTGAGTGGAAACGCCGGGAGGGGACGCCCTAGAAGGACTTAGAGTGACCAAATTGGTGATGTTCTTCAGAAAGGTCAGGTGCGTAGTACTCGCAACCGGCGTGCGTGTATGACTAGATGTATGAACGTAGGCCAAGCAAAAGGAGTATGTAAGGAGCGTAGCAGGTGGCGTTCTATAGTTTCTGCCTACCCCCATGGGAAGAAGGCGTGAGTTGATGTATGTATGTATGTTTACAAACCATTTCTGGTTTAATAAATAAATAATGGTACAAAACAAACATGAACATTATATTAAGACTGTAACTATGCATAAATAAAAAAAAAGGTATCAATTTGAATTCATTATTATCAATTCTAATGATGATAATAATATCTGTTATAGTCGCGAATCATATTATGATCAAGATACAAGCTGATACTGACCTGAAAAATGAAAAAAACCTGGGCCACAGCTATGGATTCACCAGTGCCAGCGACCCAAGACTAGTAGGTCCAGACGGCAGCACATCAACGTAAACCCTATACATATCTATAACTACGACGCGCCATCGAGTGTTAGAAAGAAAGTATCTTTGGCATGATTGGTGGAGTTTGCTAAGTTTCTAAAATTGCCCAATGGTTGCACATACTAATAATTGGGAGCCAATTATCATGTCTCACTAGGAATAAGCCACTTCCACGCGCCCCTGCGCGGCCGCCGCCGCACCCGAGTTTTCCCGAACCTTCACGAAATTCAACGAAATTCAATCGTCATTCATCACATCGTTCGTTTGACGTTTATCCATTTACCATTTAATTTTTACGTCAGTCGGTCAGTCAGTTGAACTCAGTTGGAATTTGGATTGGAGTCGTAACATCTCATAGAGATCGGTAACAATAGAAAAAGTAATTGTGTCTCATTATTAGTGACAGTTGCCTTGTAATAAAATAAATAAGTGCGGTTAAATATTAAGGCGCCTCAATTGACGCAAATTGAAAGGGAGCTCATCATAGCGCTGCGATGGAGTGGATATTTTTCGGCTTAACGGTGAGTAATATTTTTTTGTAATGATAATTATTAATTAAAATAAACATAGACTAATAATGAAAAAATGTTTCAATGGTGTTTATCTATAGAACTATCGAATTAAGTTAACAGAAGGGATAGTTAAGTAGGTATCTTCTTTGTGTTTTTTCTTGGTGAGTTCCCGATATTGTTAGTTTTTAAGGCGCGACTCGCAACTCAACACAAAAGCACCGCTCGTCGCGCGACACGCGGGTCCTTTGTGTCGCGCCGGTCTGTAGAAGCCTTTCAATGTAGAGTAACCGTGCAAGCTTAAATTCAGAGTTAACATAAACTCCATTTGAAATAAGATAAGACGTTTAAATAAACCTTTTTTACAGTCCGTTCAACCGATTTTGATTTCTATTGCGTTGGTGGCATGACAAATGGCACCTGTAATAAACAGTTGATATTGTAACCACGTTTATGCTTTTAATGCCACCCTTATGCGTATGGCATAGAAGTCAGAATCGGATGTGAATGTGTAGCTTGTAATCACACTTAACGCTCGTACAGACTCACGCGATATCGCGGGCGCGACAGCCACCGACAAAGAAATTGTCTTTGTCGGTGCCTGTCGCGACCGCGATATTGCGCGAGTCGGTATGAGGACGAACCTTTATCACCTTAACTTATTCATCACTTATATTAAACATGGTTTTCTTAAAAAGTGTAAAAAAAATACCTACTACACAAAACAAACTACTACCTACTAGACGAATGTAGTTGGAAGGGCCGCGCGGCGCTCACTCAAACCGGTTTTACGCGCGCCGCGTGGCCAGACTCTGTGAATGTTACTACTATTTGACGACACGGTTGGCGTTGGCGCAGTGGTTAAGTGGTTGACTGCTGCGCTGCGTGTCGCGGGTTCGATTCCCGCACTGAACAAATATTTGTATGATCTACAAGTAGTTGTTCCGGGTCTGGCTATTTGTTTATGTGAGTTTAAATGTTTGTAAACGCACCCACAATACAGAAGAAATTCTTAGTAAGGGGCAACATTAAAAAAAAAAAAAAGAGAAAAAAAAGCTATTTGATAAATCTTCCTTCAATTCTTTACAAACCACCTCAACAAAGGTTCTCAATTCGATAGTTTGTTTATTTGTAACTATAAGTTTATATTTTGAAGAATAATTTTTAACCATCCCATAACTATAAGTTGGCCCGTACAATTTGTTGTAATAAAGAAATCAGTAAGTATTGAAATTGACAACATTTCTTTTTGTTTTAGATTTCAATGGTCAGGAGGCGCTTGAAGGACGCCGGAGAGACCGCCCTGCCAAGAAACCTTCCTCCATGTCCTTCCCCAGGATTCAAACTATCTCCATTTTTTTCATCACAATTGCCCAGCGGTTAGGCCGCGAAGGCGTAAGAGACAGTCAAAGTTACTTTCGCATTTATAATATTAATATGGATAATTCTTCTAATAACGTGACAAAGATAATTTAATAGTTAATACCGTAAATTAAAATTTTAAACTTCTTTTCGCACCATTGTTATATTCTTGAGAATTTTTCCTTTAATCTTGTATACTTAGTTTGGTTTTGTGGAGTTTCTTGCCGGCTCTTCTCCATAGGAAACCACTAATTGGAACCATGCACCTAGCTTCTGACGTTTTATAAATGCCCATGTAGGCATAAGTGAAATAAAATATTTTGATCGTTGATTTTGTTTTTTATATTTGGTTGTAATTATATTTTAAAATTGAGAGTTTGAGGTTTTTATGTTTTTAATTATAATAATGTTTAAAAATAAAAAGATTGATATTCCGCATTTTATTTTGATATTATTCCCGCGGTTTCACACGCGTTCCTGTAGGAACCTATCCTATGTCCTTTTCTGATAGGTAGGTATACAAAATTCTATGATGATCGGTTGTGTAGTTAAGGCACCAAGAGCCCTACTTGCCTGCTTTTGGCTCCTTAACTACTTACATAACCGATCATAATGGAATTTTGCATTTTGGTAGCTACCACCGTATCTAATATACGGGGCCCAGACGCCATATTTATAGTATTTAAAAAAACGTCAGTGTCCTTTTTGCAAAAGACCCCGCCAAGAGTTTCTGATATGGGGCCCCATTACTAGCTACGTCACTGCGTGAAAACTGAAAGCGTAACAAATAAACAAACTCACTTTTGCATTATAGGCAGCTTCACCCGAGTTCTCATATTAATAGGTTCATAAGGGAACCCATGTCCTTTTCTGTACCCCTGACAACGTGTTACGTGCAACATTTAATTATGATGCGTAACAAACAAACTCATATTCTCATAATATAGTTTTTAAAGGGAAGCAATTCCGTCATACATGATTTTTGCGTAGCTTTAACCGTTTACACAGCGTACGCAACGGGGCCGGGCCGTAGCATGCGTAGTTCATACAAACGTAATACCAAAATAATTTGTAAATCAAACAGTGTCTTTATTCCGATTGGAATAAAGAATATCTATGTTCCCAAATATATTTTGAATGGACACTGATTTAAACAAGAGTTATGAGAAAAATAAGTTTTCTATAGAAATATTAAATTTCTCATATCTCGTATCATAACCTCTTATAACATATATATATAATATAGATAGAAATAAATACACACTAGCTTCAGAATATGTTTGATTTACTAAATATTTTGGTATTACGTTTCTATGAACTACGCATGCTACGCCGGCCCCTTATGGTAGTGTGTATTTATTTCGATTGGATTACAGAATATCTATTTTCCCAAATACATATTTTGAAAGGACAATGATATAAAGATAACATATTCTTACGGTAGTGCTTCCTATCTCGGAAGCACTACCGTAAGAATATGTTTGATTTACAAATTATTTTGGTATTACGTTTGTATGAACTACGCATCCATCCGGCCTCTTAAAAGGAATAGTTTTATCCGATTCTGCAACATTTTTCATTGATGCTCCGCTCCTATTGGTTGTAGCGTGATGTTATATAGCCTTCCTAAATAAATGCACTATCCAACACAAAAATATTTTTTCAATTCGAACCAGTACTTCCTGAGATTACCGCGTTTAACCAAAACAACCAACTCTTCAGCTTTAAGGCTTCTACATACCGGGGCGACATGTCGCGCGACGCGACGCGACACAAAGGCACCGCCCGTCCCGCGACACGCGGGGCCTTTGTGCCGTGTCGCGTCGCGCGACAAATCGCGCTGGTATGTAGAAGCCTTTAGTCTAAGTAACATATTTAGGAAGTAACGATAATAATAGATTAGAATTTTATTTGAAAATTCATAACCTTTGAAATCGTATCTTATTATTAGCGCAATAAGGTTGAACTCGCATGTATATGCAAACTCCGGTAGGTATAGATAATTCCGTTCCTAAGTTCAACTTTTTTTTTTTTGACAGTGTCGCGGAACGGCGGATTACAAAAGGCTTTTTGTAGGTATAAGTAATTAATTAACTTAACTTCACACACGTTCGTCATGGGGTAGGTATCAATATTTTTTCAAAATTTCAAGCACATTGTGTATTGAGTTTTCGACATAAAATTTCGTAAAAATACTTAGAATAGAAGAGCAAGGAACGCACGAAAACACTAGGTGACCGCCAACCCGCCAATAAGTAGGTAACAAAACTCCGAAAAAGTAATTAGAACCTGTTTGAAATAAATAAAATAAAAAATGTTTTTCTCACATCAGATTATACCTGTCTACTTAAGAATATTGATCGAGATCTGTTTAAATGAAATAAGAGTAGATAATACCAACTTAATACTTGTATGTAACTTTCCAACAAATATTTAAGAATGAACGATTAAGTAAAAGATAATTTAAATAAAAAATATTGATTATAGTATAAGCTTTCATGGATATTTTAGGCATTGCGCGGGCCGCCTGTTTTTATTACCATGCCATTATTTCTATTCGATTCAAGGATTCATTATTCAACCACGCTGTTTCTTATCGCACAGTATCTTATTCTACACCACGACGCGCATACGCACACACCCTCACGTACGCACTGCAGCACGAAACATAACAAGTAAGAACAGATAAAAAGCTATGTATCTCTTTCGTACGATTCTCGCTGTTGTTGCTCATAACACGTTCAAGGTCAAAGTGGGGTAACTTGATGTGCTGGCGACTGTACATTGTACAATTAATAAAAATAACAAACGAAATAAACGAATAACATCTGTAGTAGCTAATATAGCTACACAATATTTAAATGGTATTTGGCTCGCCTACGCACCACCACGTGCTTGCGGGCTGGCGGTTGGGCATAGAATGACCCCCACTCAGCCCGCACCTTGTGACGTATGCGCTCGAGACAAATCATAAGTATATCTATATACACTACATCCCTTCCTTATTTTAATTTATTTTATTTCGCTATTAAATACCCCCTGTATAAATAATAAGGATTTCCAAGAAGAATTAAAAAGTTTTTATATTAATTATCTAGTATTTATTAAGTTACACGTAGTCTGCATGATATTACTTTTCTGTAGTGAATCACATATCTTTTCACTAAATAAGTAAGCCCCAATTTAGGCATCTTTATCAAATCAGTTATATTTATTAATCATATCAAGTTATTGCTTTATTTTAACTCCATTACAATCAATATAATTTCCTGTTTATTATGTCCGACACCTTCCTTTTCCTTTCCCTCAATTTATTTTTTTAATTTTTAATTGTTCATACCTTTCTCTAAGAACTTGTGCCTGTGTATCATTTTGTACTTTAATATCTTTTCCTGCTGTTTTTCAACCCTGTGAGGAGTTGCGTCATAATTTAAGCTTAATTTGTTATCTTTAATTATATTTTTTAATCTATTGATTATCTATCTATTGATTGATGATCTTTTTTTATCTCCCGGTACTAAATCACATTGTTTTACTTATTTTGTCACGAAATTGCCTTTTGAAAAATAATTCTGACGGAGGTTCCGGAGGTTCCGAGGACGGTTTTCCCGTCACACTATATCAGGTACAGGTTAGTTTTACATAACCAAGTATTCCTCCAAACCCTCTCTCCAGTTTTTTTCTTAGCCTGGCAAATTTTTAGGCTTTTGAAAATATCTTTTGAATTTCAAAATTTATATTTTTAATGTTTATGGTGTACCTAATAAAGAGTATTCTATTCTATTCTTGTTTCGGCATTGTACTTCACCATTCTGTTGTGGCCAATGCCGTACAGTGTTAAACAATTCATGTATGTTTCTTTCGTTACAGAACCGTTTGAGTTCTTTGCTACAGAATTGTTTTCCATTATCTGCAGTTAGTCAATACTCAATACTTTTATTGCATTCCACATGTTATTTTTAGGTGGTAAACTTATAATTATATCAGGACGGGTTGTCGGGCACAGCAAAATAAGTGAGTTAGGAGAGAGGAAGCCTTTTTTATTATACAAACATTACTTAGCAAAACAACTGTATTAAGATAATGATGTAGGTATTTTGCAAGATAAGCTAATTTATAGCTTTTATATAAAATATAAATAGGTTATTAGATGTAGGTGCTATTAATTAATAAAAACAAGTAAAATTTAAAGTTATGACTTTATAAGTCTATCACTTAGATACTCGTTTATCAAGTAGTAGCTTTTATTTAGCAAAAATTCTCTAAGTCTCTATATGTTATTGTTGGTCGATTTCCAAGATGGCTAAATATTTCTTATAATTTAATATGATACCTGCACTAGAAATCTTGCGAGTTATCTTCACCTCCTTATGAATGAATGAATGAAATGCACCGACCCCAGCGTAGTTTGACTAGACTCGATTACTCGAATGAACCCAAAGATAAAGATTCACACTAGCCCCTGGAGCCTCATGTTTCATGGGGCTACAGAAGCCATTGCATATCAAAGAGTAGGCCGGGGGGGCGCGATAATGGTAGGGAAGACGTGCCCTTAAGATATGGAAAGATTATTAGAGCCGTTCCGGATATGCATCCAAGAGTAGGCATTTGAATTACCTCTTTTATACCGACTAAAGTAATCCACCATACGGCGCGGCGGTAATTTCATTTACCGATGAATTCTCAAAGTGGCATAATCTAGACTAACAATCAGCAATGTTTTCTTTGCCTGGTTTATAGACGACCTTGAGTGCATAATGTCTGAAGTAGTTGAATCCACCGTTCTATTCAGGCGCATGATATTGACTTGGTCCAAATATGACCTCAAGTGGCATAAGGTCAGTTGTTAATTCGAATTCCTTACCATACAGAAAAACCTGGAAGTGTTCTACAGCCCATACTAATGCCAGAGCTACCTCCACTGTTTGGCAGTATCGCCGTTCACATCAGTCAGTCAATGTCTTATGCCCATATGCGATAATCATCAGATTCTTTGTGGTCTATCAAGATTCACTCAATGCTACTGGACTAGCATCGACTATAACCACTGTGCGATCTTTCACGTCACAGTAACCTATGGTAGGAATACAGGATAGAGCTGACTTTAGCTCATTAACTGTGGCATTCTATTTGAAACCCCAGAATTTACTAATTTCTGATTCTTTTCCTTGCTTGTCCTCAAAGAGTTACTCTTTGAGAGGTTCAATTTTGGTCGCTGAATTGGGAATCAATTTCCCGACATAGTTTAAGATCCAGTAAGCTCTGAAGGTCACCTACGTTACTAGGTGGTCGAAATCCCTGGATAGGTACTTAATACAAATTACTATAAAGGTTTGACTCCTTTATCCGAAAATTCATGTCCAAGAAATTGTATCTCAGTCATTCCAAATAAACATTATATCAGCACCACATTGTTCTCTTCTAAAGTTCCTATTACTTTCTTTAATCTTCGGTCGTGTTCTTCTCTATCTTTCCCTTGCTCATAGCTGTCTGTTTCCCTAAAAAAATCCTGGTTCCGTCTTCTAATATGTAGAAAATGGCACCCTCAAAACTGTTACCTGTTTTGACATCAGCTTCGAAAGCTCTACTTAGTTTTAAAGGTTCCGTACTTGCACATCTACCAAAAATATGTTTATGTGTCCGTGTCCTATAATTGTCTTTGTCCCCTCTTTTGTTAGTTTTAGAATCTACTTTATTTATATTTGTTTTTTTTTTCTGATACCATCCCCAAAATCCTCCATTTGCCGATTAACTGCTTCGAGGGCATTTGTTTATTTCTCAGCTATTATGTTGTCCAATGTCATCAAATCTTCTATTTGCAATATTCCTTTCTTAGTCCTTATAACGAACATTTTTCAGTTATCTGATCTACAATTTTGTCTTCTCTATCTTTAAATTGTCATTTTTCGGCTTATTGTTTTATGCGAACTAAAATTTAATTGATTTTTTCATTAGTTCTTGTTTAATTAAACGTAATAAATGACGCTCATAAACTTTGCTTTGTTTCGGTGTAACATAGGCATCAAGTTTATTTATTGCAGTCCTTGAAGATCTGATTCAACTGTGCCAGTTACATTGGTTTCAGGAATATTGTAGAATATTTCTTGTAATTCTAAACCGTCAATATGCTCGCAGCTCGTGTAGCTTGCTTTTTTTTTTTTTGTCACTCTTATTAATACCTGAAGCATCGAGGTATATAAAGAGTGCTCGTTTCCAACGTTCCCATCGAGCTCCAACCGAAGAAGGTTCTCCTTCGCAGTCAAACTTCTCAAGCATGAGTTGGGACATGGCAATTACCTGGACCCAACAAGTTTATAGCTGTTCCAATATCAATTTAATGATCAGAAAATTCTGCTTATTTCAACTTCTCAAGTATGAGTTCTGACATGGCAACAACTTGGAACATCCAGTATACTGTTGTTCCAATATCAATTTAATGATCAGATAATTCTGCTTATTTGAACTTCTCAAGTATGAGCTGTGACATGGTAACAATCTGGAACAACCAGTTTATTGCTGTTCCAATATCCATTTAATGATCAGATAATTCTGCTTATTTTTACTCAATTTTTTATTTATTTTATTAGGTTCACCAACAATTGATTACACTGACACAATCACATAATACATTTAAAAAATTACATGAAAACAAAATGCCATGGAATTGACACATTTCCATGGCGCCACATCCATTATACCCAATAAAATAAAAATCGATTGAAATGGAATTACTTCTACGGATAAGACATAATCAGTAAGTACTGTTTTCTGCTTTTTTTTTTCATTTATACAGGCTCACTATTTTGTTATCAATTAGTGACCATTTTTTTTTTTTTCTTTTTTTTTATGCTGTTGTCGTAATTATCCTCTGAATATTTGTCAAATTGAGTCAATTTAATGACCAGCAGTGCTGCTTTCATATAATTATAATAATGTTGGTATCAATTTAATGATCAGTTTGTATTTATAACTGCTATATTGTCAATTTGATGACCAGGCATTTTGCCAGCTTACGTGGAACCAACCATGCTGATTTAAACAGTATTTTATTTAATATTCCTCATAAGTACTGTTCAATAATTTTAAAAATGTAAGATCAATAATTCAAAAATACGAAACATTAAAATATTACTATGTAATAAAAGTACTGTTCATTTTCTTTCATTAACCGCATTAAAGATAAAGATAAGATACATTTATTTGTTCAAACATGTGTAGTACGCACAATAACACGAATGTGTAGTACGCACAATAACACGAATGTGTAGTACGCACAATAACACGAATGTGTAGTACGCACAATAACACGAATGTGTAGTACGCACAATAACACGAATGTGTAGTACGCACAATAACACGAATGTGCACATAAACATGTGTAGTACGCACAATAACACGAATGTGCACATAAAGCTGGAAACATCATTTTACTGGACCAACATTCAACATGTTTTGCTTCACTAGGCGTAAAAAATGTTTACATTTTATTTATTAAGTTCGTAATTATAAATTCATTATTAATGCATTATACTGCTTATTTTGTAACAAAATTGGCAACCTCACCTGGGGAACCTATACCCATTTAATTAAGCTCCACCGCATAGTTAGACTTCGAGTCACCAACCAACCATCAATTCTGTTTGAAGTAGGTATTCCAAAGTAATTACTAACGAAACACCTCTGCGTATACTTTGAAAAATATTAAGTATGATGTTTGAATTTTTACAAATAAACAATCAACTAAGACACTACACACACATGTCTGCGTTCGCGATCGTGATCCATACCTCACTTTATTTATGTACTGAAGTAAGTCGTAAAATAAACGAATTTATTTGGTTAAGTATTAGGCACTAACAATTTTATTTATTTATTTTATTATTTATGTCCTATAGTAAAATACATAGAGATTTGAAATTTATAATTATTTAATATTAATTATCTACTACTGAAACAATTAAACCCCTTAATTAGGTATATTATTAGCTATGTGAAACATTACCTAGTTCCTATATGACATAATGATATTACTTCCTTTATTGTTGTAGCGGCATCAACATCGCAACATGCGAACGACGCGTCACACTGACGTCACGCAAAACGCTGCATCGCGCAAGCAGAGTTTACCGCGCAACTAGCATAATTATATACAACATCCCGACATCAACCGTCGGGCAGTTGCCCAACAGACACAACACCCGTTTGGTCGGTGGATCTTCCCTTTTCTATAGAGGGCGAGTGAACTTTACACCCTGTTCCTCATACCTCTAAATTGTAAATAAAATAAATAGGTACTTAACACAGTTTAACATTTGCACTCAAATGTAAACATGGAGGAGGCGGAACGCGTGAGGGAGAGGCAAGGTTCGCGCCCTCGCGCCCCTAGTCGCTGCAGGAGACGCCCCGGGCGTCGGGAGTCGCAAGCCGATTTCCGGCCACCGTAGGCGCGGGCTTGCGGACGGTGAGCGATGGGTAGTTCACCGTCCGATAAGGACCAGGCCACCACCACCACCACCCGGCCCCCTAACATCTACATTTTTTGTTTTTTATCTTCATATAAGAATATTAGCAGTTTAAACTTATTTACACAATTATGCATTAACATTTACATATCAGTAGGTGGGCACTAAATGGCAAAATGTGTCTGTACTAGGTAAGTAATTATGCATTCGTTCAGTGCGTATTCTTAAATAACAAATTGATAATTCATAAAAAATTACCAGTGTAATGAATGACTCATACATAGCACATCTTTGCGTAAACAACTTTATACGAGTACATAAGATTAATCAGTTATACACCGCTGCACCATTACGATTAACGATTTTAACTTTTGAATCTAGATAACGGAGTTAAGGTTTTTAGTTTCACGAGTACCTTTTTAATGGGAAAACAATTATATGAACAAGGAAATAAAATGTGTTGCATTATAATAGTATAATTCCAATATGCATCGTTAAGTTTTGTTTTCTTAAATATTTTATCTCGCCAGTCACATTTATCTCCCTTTTTTTTTCTTTAAATATAGTAGATCACTTTACTTATGGTTTTTTGTTTATCCTCGTCGCCAAATGTAGTAGCTAATATAGCTACACAATATTTAAATGGTATTTGGCTCGCCTACGCACCACCACGTGCTTGCGGGCTGGCGGTTGGGCATAGAATGACCCCCACTCAGCCCGCACCTTATGACGTATGCGCTCGAGACAAATCATAAGTATATATACACTACAACATCCACGATACGTAAACGCAAAACAATTGAAAGCTCACGAGCGTTTCATATCCACGCACAGTTGAATGAACGCAACAACACAAAAATGTTTTGTGTTCTGCATTATGCTAAAAGACTGTTTGAAGTTTTAGTATACAGGGTGTTAAAGTAAGTGCGCACGCACTTACTTTAACACCCTGCTAACATAGCTTTTTTTTTTTTCTTTTTTTGGATGAGAAATTATCAAATAACTTCTCCCGCTTTGGGCGGAGCGGGAGGGCGTGTCAGATTTTTACTGACTAAAACCCACCCGTATTCCTTCATTTGCCTGTGTGCCAGGGCCACGATTTCCCTTTCGGACAAACTCGCAACCCTGGCAGGCATTGGCCCTAACGGACCCCGTCAGTTGCTGCTGACAACTCTATGAGGCGCGCGTGGAATACAACGCGCCGTCGACCCGGGCCTGGTCCTTATCGGACGGTGAACTACCCATCGCTCACCGTCTGCAAGCCCGCGCCTACGGTGGCCGGAAATCGGCTTGCGACTCCCGAAGCCCGGGGCGTCTCCTGCAGCGACTAGGGGCGCGAGGGCGCGAACCTTGCCTCTCCCTCACGCGTTCCGCCTCCTCCTTCGCAAGCATTACTGCTTCGGAGAAGGTGGTGACGGCCTCCCATGCACTCTCGCTCCGAACCCGAGGGTCATGGCCCGAACCAGGGCCGGACGCGAGAGATCGCCGCCGCCGATCGCCTCCGTGAGGACACGGCGGTGCTCCTATAGCAAGCCGGGCAGACCTCCACCGTATGCTCCACCGTGTCCTCCGGGCAATCAACACAGTGGTGACACCCGGGCGTTTCCTCCCGCTTTATTCTGAACAGGAACCTCCCGAAACAACCATGTCCGGTGAGGACCTGCGTCAGGCGGAAGGTGAGGACACCGTGGCGCCTCTCTAGCCACTCCTCAAAAAGGGGACTTATCGCCACAATTGTGGCGTGCCCAGCGCTGGGTTGCGACAATCGCACTCTCCATGCCGTCTTGAGATCCCACCGGAGCTCTGTCCGCTGTGCCGTGATTTCTCGCAGCAGCGGAGTTTCACCCCGGCCGGCGCTTCGCCTCCTCGCGCCACTCCCAGATGTGTGCAAGGACTTTTGCCTCCAGATCCCATGGCGGTAGTCCGGCAAGGAGGCCCGCCGCCTCACGGGAGCCGTGCGGTAACCCCATACCAGCCTGATGGCCATGACCCTTTGGGACGCGTTCAATTGGTGGGCTGGTCGCAGCCTTAAGGAACGCGCCCACACCGGTGCCCCTAAAGGGCCATGGACCGCACGATCCCCACGTATGCGTGCTATAGCTTTTGGGTAGGTTCAGTATCGATAAAGGAACCCAGGAAAAAAAAAAGAAAAAGAAAAGTAATTAAACATAAAAAAAAAATATAAGTCTCTTCATACTTTATCGGAATTAGGACCGTCAAATAAAATCATTTTAATTCTAAACGATTGCTATTTTATGTTAGTAGGTACTAAATTAGGTTGATCTTGCAATATTTTTTTTTTTTGATAAATTTCCTGAGTTCCTTTATCGATACTGAACCTACCCTTAAGCTATGGCACGCAGTTACTTTAATACCCTGTATAACGTACGGGTGTAAAAAGACGCATAACGAGGCCGAGAGGCACTTGTTCTTCCCGTCTATGTTATCATTAATTTGTTTGTATCTACTGGATCATAGCTGGGGTTACGGAGATATTGAAGGTTTCACGTTTTCTTTACAAAAACAAGTTTTAAATAACTAAACTGTCAATACCAATGTATATTATTTAGGATATGTATTTATCTGTCTATCTATTTTAGTATATTGTATACTATATATTATGTCCAGGCAAATCGCTGTCTATTCCAAAGCTGCCTGGAAGAGATCGCAGAAAGCGATACGGCCGTCTATTGTATGTTTTGTAGTGTTTGATTTATTTTAGCGTTATTTATTTTTGTGATGTACAGTAAACCGAGCCGTGCCGAGCAGTGTGCCGAGCGGTATATCGTCAGGATTTGGAGTTCCCATTGTATAGGGATAAACAAGACTATAAACTATTAAAGGGTTTTTATTACAGTAGGTAATTACACTTTTAAAAATAACACAAGAATAAACAATAATAATTAATCACAAAATAGTTAGTTAAAAATATGCAGTCAGACGAACAAACCCTTTCAGGTTACAGTTCGTATAGCGGCGTAAGCCACCCTAATACAAAGTATATCACTCGCTATCTGCAAGCCAATATAACTTTGATAATATACAGCAGCGCTGTACCGAGTAAACCGACAGTTTTGTCAAGAGCGGGGAGCTCTTTATTGAGTCGAATCCGAAGATCGACTGACTTGAACATTTTTTTTTTTTTGTTTTTTGGTACTGACCTATTGCAGATGGCTCCGGAGTGCCTTTTCTGCTTAACCGATCTTTGGCGGGGCCAGAAGGGCCTCTCGCCGTGTTAGAAAAATAATTTAAATAGCACAGCTAAGGGCGTCCCATAGTGGGACTCGAACCTAGGCTTAGGGCGCTATTGACTACTGAACCATTGGGGGTATGCAGTATCTGATTATTATTATTGGGGACATTAGATGTGATTACTTGCTCCGCGCGGGCGGGCGGGGGCAAGGGACGGGGGGGGTGACGTACTATTCTAGCTCGCGGTGGTACTCGCCGGCGAGTACGGAATGTATGTGTAGTGTTGAAAGATTTGCGAAGTAATTTGACATTCTCTTGATACAGAGTGATGTCGTCGTCGCTGTCTGTTAGGGCGTGTTTTGGTCGCCGTATGCGTGATATGCATGAGGGCGTGTATCGGGCGGCTGACTGACTTGAACACCGAATGCACGCTCTTATATAGGGCGATGTTCCCACCTTGCTTTCCCGCCATTCCATGACAACTCTGTCCGATGACGTACGGAAGTACGTCATGTGTTTACTTGATACAAAACACTTAAACATGCTAAATCTAATAAGACTGACATTATAAAGTAATCAAATAATACAAGAATAATTATCGTAAATAAACAATAGTGATTTCACAAATCAAAGTAACATGTCAACAATTGTTTTGAACAAAACTATAGGTTATAATAATTATCGAAATAAGTTGCCAAAATCAATTAGTGCGTATACAGAGTACTCAATAAATGATGTTGTGATTTACTAGACAATAATTGATAGAAAACCACGTTCAAATCACGTTAAATTACAATAAGAAAAACAAAACATACACTTTTTGTTGATTAATTGTAATTGACAACCAACTCCGACATATAAATAAATAAATACTCCCACAAACACAGGACGGGTAAGTAATATTTGATATAATAACAAAATCTCTAATATTTACAAGATATAACAACTGAATCTATAATTTTATTTGATATAATGATCAGTTAATATAATAAACGATTGATATAATTTTAAAGCAACTAATTTTTATAAGCATAACATACATTGAATATAAAATTGTTTGATATACCACTCAAAAGACATAAAACCTATTTAGTCTAATATGATAAAACGTGCAAGCAAGCCTGCAGCATGCAAGGAAGCATGTAGCAAGCAAGCATGTGGCAAGCAAGCATGCAGCAAGCAAGCATGCAGCAAGCAAGCAAGCATGCAGCAAGCAAGCAAGCATGCAGCAAGCAAGCATGCAGCAAGCAAGCATGCAGCAAGCAAGCATGCAGCAAGCAAGCATGCAGCAAGCAAGCATGCAGCAAGCATGCAACATGCAGCAGGCATGTTATCTGTCACGGCTCCGGCGCTGAAGGGCTACAGCGGTCCCATGCGAGCTTATCGTCACAGATGTGTTTCACGCTCACCACCGAGGCGTTGAAACCACCTGCTCTTCAGCTCACGGGCCACCTCGCCCCTACGCGCCTACGCGATTTTAAATAACACTCTAGGGTTAGGGCGGACAAGACTACGTGGAGTCGGTTTTGCAGCGATTCGTTTCTGTCACGCCGCTCCCGCAGCACGCTCAATCAAATTAATCGCAATATTATATATTTTAAACGATAGGGCTAATGATTTTCGATTACATAAACGTTATATCAAACAACGTTATACGAAATAAGTTTTAGAATAAATAAATGTTATATCCAAAGAAATTATATCAACAGTTGGTATAACTGTCGTTTATTATATCTTGTGAACGATAATAAAATGAAATTAGACCAAATGAGTTTATACGTTATGAGACGCACCCCCACAGGACCATTGCATGCACCCAAAAGCAAAATTCTTTCCTACACGTTGCAGCCACGTATCCGCCGTAAAAGTAATGCCCGTTTAGAAGCGCCTTTATGATTCCCTATTTCTATTTCAATAGTAAACTGTTCTCTACACAGATTACTCCCCACATTGATCTAACATTACGCGCATGACCTAGCCCCCTAGCTTCCGTGTTTTGTTGATCGCTCGCGGCGTTTGTCCAATTTTCCAAGTCAGCGACGCAGACCCGCCTTCAATGTTTTTTCAATAAAGCAAATTTTGTGACTACTATGAAATTCACGGCTTGTTTTTATTCAATAGGTATTAGTTTTAGTTTAAATGAAACCCGAAACACGTGTCTAGTATTTTTATGTAAAAAATCTATGTTCAAAATTTCAAAACTGTATCATAAAAATCACAAAGTCATAAGGTTGTTATGTTACCCGGTTGGCCGTACAAAACATGCTAACGGCGGCGGCGCTCCCACGCCTGCAGGGTCGTCTTGCGCTCATTGATAATAATTTGGCAGTAGGTACCTAACCGTAAGGCGATTTTAAAATCAATTCAGTTCCTTATTCTAAACAAACTATATTGAGGTTTCGCATATACTAAAAAATATGTTGTACAAGTGGAAAAAATAAACTTTTTAGAATGGAGTAATAGAAATACTTTGAGGTGTCCGGTTTCTGGAGAACACCTCAGAAACCGGAGTTTATCCATTCGATAGTGCTTAAGTCAATTTTTTTTACTCAAACGGTCTTATTATAAATCAATCGAGCCAGTTTTTGGAATAAGAACATTATTCTGGTTGAAATACAGTTTTAAAATTCGCAACTAAATCCTACTACTAAGTTGTCAGTTTTGTATTAAAAACTTTACCTTATTCGGAATAAAATTCGAAATACTAAAACTAACTAGATGGTTTTAGCTTGGGCTGAAGTAAGATCTTATTTTGTAATAAGATGGATTGGGTTTCTGACCATTCACATATTTACATCATGAATTTGTGTTTAGGATAGCGAGATTTTGGATGAGATTTAAACAAAACTGGCAAACTGTGAGTGTACCAAAAACCTCTGCTTATTTCTTCGAGCAATACAGGTGTTGTGATAGAAACTGGCCATGAAAAATCACAGCTATCCTAGATTGATTTTTTCAGAAAACTTGTTACAATAATATTTAAGAACGATTTGCACAATTATTTATTTAAATCAGCGAAAACAAGAAATGCAATGAAAATATTGCAAGGCAATGATATTATTTTTGAAAAACGATTCGTGGATGGCTTTAAATAGCAAACTAGGAGCTTCTGAAAAGCTCTAAATATGTAGGGACTTTGTAGAGGCAGCTGTGTTGATTGTTTACTGAAATATTCAAAGATAAATTTCACTTTTTTGAGCCGAATGCAGCACAAGGAAGAAGAGGCAAAATAACACGCAATGAAAGAATTTGCCGTCCACATTGTCGCAATGTATCATGTAATATAACAGAATTCCCATATTGTGAACACCTTGCGCGCACGAATCGCGCACACTACGCGCACGAACAGAGCATTTCTACTCGTGCGCGCCGCGATCTGCCATTTTTCGGTTTTTTTGCCGAACACAAAGGGGTGCAGTGTGCACGGAGCGCCTGTGTGGACGGGTTGTGTGTGTCTGTACTGCGGAACGCGCACGAACACAATAGAGGAGGAAGACACAAAAAGTACAACTCTGTACGCCACCAACGTCGATGTATTCGGCATTTTTTTTATCACATGATTCACTATTAATAATGAAACGCCGACCATCATCGTAGCCAGTCATTGGTCGTCACGTCACGATCCATTCTCTTTGCGTGTTCTCGGCAGACTGAGCTATGTACGCCGCGCGCGTGCTGAAACAGATGCGAGTAGGTACATGCTCGGTACGTGCGCGCGCTGCGTCCACACTTATGAAATGCTCCTTTCATGTTACATTGCATGTTACGTTACAGCAGTCTGTATCCGCCTTTAGTGAGTTTAGCCATCAGTTTCTCATTGACTGCCTCGTTAGTCTAGTGGTCGCATGCGCTGCTGCCGAGCATCAGGTCCTGGGTTCGATTCCCAAAGTGTTATTAAGTTTTTTTATCTGGATGTTTTCCACAGCAGCCCAGAGTCTAGATCAGTGCCGGTTGATGGCAATAGGCTCGCCCCCTATTAAATGGGACTTGGCGAAATTTGGGTGCACCTCTGCCTAACGCTTCGGAGTATAAAGGCGTGATGTTATGATTTATGTTATGTTGTTCAATAACAGGAAAACAAAAAAACATAGAATTAACAAACTGTCTAAGTGCTAGGGAATGGCTTCAAGAGGGCCGTAACCAGTGCGAGGTAGCGGGTTTCTCAAATGTCTTTGAATTTTGATTCATAGAGGACATACAGGTTTCCCCATACTGTTTTCCTTTATCATTTTGAGAGCGATGATGATGAACCACTACTTACTACTACACTATTGAATACTATTCGTACTGAATACATTAAAGTGTTTAATCCAATGATAATTATTATAAGTAAAAAGTGGTAGTTAAGTTACACGTACACGCGCTCCGCAAGCCACACGTTAAAACTTGGCTAATTAGCCTAATTTTCATCGTTTTGACTCTTTTCGCTCCCGATAATTACGACATGCCATCCTACTTCCACGTATCATGTGAAATTATGCCGTTTTTGAAGATCCGATGTTGGGTAGGTAGCCTTTCTAACTCTTTTTACTTGTAATATTACTGGTTAAGGCGCTGACAAGAGGCAAATGATGAAAAGTAGGCTTGTCTTAAACAAAAAAAATTGCCAAATCTATATAATTTGTGGTAGCCGAAAAAATATATGTTATTCTTGAACATATTTCTCAGAACTTGGTGGTTACAAAACACGTTTAGAAAAAAAAACTCGATATGAATTAATAGTAAACTAACCCTTCCCTTTGAGTTTCAATCCAAAATATCTGTATTAAATATCAACGTACGGTTGGTAATTACAAGAACGACTTATTTGTATGCAGAACTTGGTTGTTTTTATTTTCGATTACTCAACTCATTTTTGAGTATAAATATAGATAATTGCTTCATATTTTGCTATAAATTACAAGCGTTGTGTCAAATCAAAAATATTTTTATTTCACATAAGCCTACATGGGCACTTATGAAACGTCAGAAGCTAGGTGCACGGTTCCAATTGGTCGTTTCCTATGGAGAAGAGCCGGCAAGAAACTCCACGGTTACTCTTTAAAAAAAAATGGCTTTCACAATGTTTTCAAATTACAGTGTTATTATGTATGAGAGGACAGCGTAGGCCCGTCAAAAGTACCAGGTAAAATGTTGTCATCGGCTTTTCTTTCTATTGTATGCAGTCTGACAGTGACCGCGGTTTAGCTATTGTCAGCGTCTTAAACAATGAATCATTCAAATCCATTAGAAATACAGCCAAATGTAGAGAGAACTTCGTTATTTTTATGTCGGTTAAAAAGACAGTAAAATACAATAAAAATGTCTCTTCTACAGTAAGTGCAGCTTAAAATGTTGTACAGAACATAAATGTCAGTACAGTACGAGAAATATGGGTATAAACAGTAGATTATTTATGCCAGCTTGAATAACTTATGTTACTTTAATAACTTATTGCTTGAAATGGCGACTTTTATTTGTGGTCCCTTTCGGGGACTAATGTCGACACGAGAGGTTTGAGAATAGGTCAAGTGGTGGTGAAGAATTAGCTAGTCAGCAGGGTTGACAGTGGAGCTGACTGTTCAGTTTGCCGAACGTAGGGACTGTCAGTATAAACTACACGTCAGTAGTAATACAAGAACTATACATAATAATAAAGGCTTTTACACACTCACGCGATATCGCGGGCGCGACAGGCACTGACAAAGACAATTTCTTTGTCGGTGCCTGTCGCACCCGCGATATCGCGTGAGTGTGTAAGAGCCTTAATACCGTTTATTTCAGGCGACACATTCCCATAGAAAAATACCTTAACCTAAACATACATATTGTAATATAAACAAAACTTGCGTTGGTAAAAAGGCTTATATTTATGGGGTATGCGCTAAGGTAATCCGCGAAATTAAAATTTTCTTAAGTTTCTTGCAATTTGCAGGTCAGTAACAGCTAGGTTTTATGTTGATCTAAATATTATGATTCGCGGCCGTAACAAATATGGCTTTACAGAATTATAATAATTAGAATCAGCATTACAACTCTCTAAGTTCAAAAAATCCTACTGAACAATTATTTCTGAAATATTCATTCAGTAGGATTTTTTATGGCCGCCAATCATATTAAGATCAACATACAACAATTTGAATTTCGCGGACTACCTTAACGCATCTCCCATAATACTATGTTAGTAGCACTTCAATTTGCACTAGATCGATTTTGTGCTGACCTGTGGTGCTTGTCCACGGAAGCGACGGAACACCACGTCCTGCGGCTAAAAGTCTTCTTCCATGACGAGGGGCAGATAACAGTTCGGTACACGCACGACGAACGCTTTGAAGTTAACGTTCCGGCGCGACTCCAGTAACTGCACCCTCGGCGTGTACCTCGTCTTTTGGTACACGTACTCC
Organism: Tiliacea aurago; assembly: GCA_948098905.1. Classification (NCBI taxonomy): domain Eukaryota; kingdom Metazoa; phylum Arthropoda; class Insecta; order Lepidoptera; family Noctuidae; genus Tiliacea; species Tiliacea aurago. The sequence goes on along the minus strand of OX402597.1, from coordinate 22,396,377 downwards.
ACGATGTCCTCCGCCTTAGTGGTGTAGTGCAGGCGGGAGATGTACACCGGTGTGTTCGGCTTTGCGGCACGTAGGCTCACTTCGGGCTCCTTAGAAGCTTTGTCGCAGCGGTTCTTGTTAGTTCGCAATCGGCGCTTCCTTCTTTGCACCGTCACGAAACCGTCACCATTATCAACCCCATTCAGCGCCTTTTCTGGCATGGGCTTGATACTAGGAGCGCCAGGGGCAATCCCGGCGGCGCTAGCGAAATCCCTTTGTAGGGGTTTGCATCCACCCTTACTGCTACGTATTAAAGGCGCTGGCAATGTTATTTTATTTTCGTTCTTTCTTTTCGTAATTTTAATTGTGTGATACTCCCTGGCCGCGCCGCAGTGGAAAACTAAAAAAAAAACATGTTTCTAGGTAAATTGTACCATTTATGTACTATATACGGTACGTGTTATGAAAAAAAAATGACCTCAACGAATAATGAAATATAATGAGGTTTTGGTGGCGCGGCTGTAGACAGTGGCGTAGCTGGCGTTAGATAGGCCGTTCAAAAATATTGCGGGTCTGTAAAAACCATTTTTGGATTCAAGGATCCGTTTGCGTAATATTAAGAGGCCAGCGATGGGATGCGTAGTTCATACAAACGTTATACCAAAATAATTTGTAAATCAAAGATGTTCTTAAGGTAGTGTGTCTTTATTCCGATTGGAATACAGAATATCTAGGTTCCCAAATATGTATATTTTGAATGGCTACGCTTTAAAGTGCTTAGAGTCAAGGGTGCCAGATAAATGGTTATTTTTGGTTATATGAAAAAAATCATGGCAGTAGTAGGTATATTATAACGAAATTAAATAGAAAACTATTAGTTTTTTTTTTGGGTGGGAAATTATTGAATAACGTCTCCCGCTCTGGGCTGAGCGGGAGGGCGTGTCAGACTTTTACTGACTAAAACCCACCCGTGTTCCTTCCGTTGCCTGTGTGCCAGGGCCACAATATCCCTTTCGGACAAACTCACAACCTTGGCAGGAAACTATCACAGCTAAGTAGGCTTTAAAAGTTAACGAGTAACAGTCGACCAACTTACATTTGCAGTTGGATCAATTGACCGTGACGTATATCGATCTATGGGAGAACATGTGTTTCATGTGTTGTGGTGTGTGTTTGTGAATGTTAAGTTTGTTATTGGGATAAATTCATCCCAACGACGGCACTTTTTATTGTGCGTGATCCGACACGCACTTGGTCGGGGTTTTTGTATTACGTACGCTCCCCGTATGAAAAAGGAACGACCATCGATCACCAGAACCACCACGCTTGCTCACTGTATACTACTACCATGAATTTTTTCACATGTCCAAAACCAACCATTTACTCGTAGTTGGCAGGGGGGGGGGGGGTCACTTGACTCATCCCCGTTTTACGTGCAAGGGAGGTACCCTAAAAAAAATGTTTTTCATGGTTTTATTTTACGACTTTCTTGGCGTGATTAATATGTACACCCATGCCAAATTACAGCTTTCTAGGACTTAAGCGTCTCTGAGCTAAGCCAGGGACAGACGGACGGACGGACAGACAGACAGACAGACGGACATGGCGAAACTATAAGGGTTCCTTGTTTACTACGGAACCCTAAACACGGATACTATGTAAAGTATTAAATTTATTTTATTTCAATAATTTTATAAATACTTATTACAATAACTCAAATTTGATCTAAACCTACATTATAATTACCTAAATACTATAAACTATTGTTATTATATTTTAAGTTTTTAACTACTTTATGAAACTAAATTACAAATGAAAAGATGTTATGGAAATTATTAACTAATTATTACAAAATTGTAAAAATAACTAATGTCTTTTGTAAATCAATTAAAATATATACATGTTAAAAACAAAATGTTAGAAAAAAAATAACATATTTTTTAATGCATGAAATAAAAGCCTTTTTTATTTTTATTTATTTATTTTATTATGTAAAGTTAAAAATTATTAAAATTATTAATTATTAAATTGTTTAAATTATTATAATTACAATTATAACAATAGTTTAGTTACATCTTAGCCCCACTAGATGGCGCAACAGTTAGCCACAATACCGTCCGCCATTTTAGCATGAAAAATAAATCAGTCTGGTCTAGACGAGGCAGTAAAACCACCGTAACTAGGTACCGAGACCGACTGACTTGAGGAAAGTAATAAATGTCTGAAGTACAACGTTATGTACGGGTTGGAACATACGTGACGGTATGTTTCGGTACATACCTTTTGTCTTTAAAAAAAAAACCGGTCAAGAGTGAGTTGGACTCGCGCACTGAGGGTTCCGTACGAATATATGATGTTGATGATTGCTGAAAAACTGTGTTATTTAGAGACATTGTTTTATTTTTCCTGTAATCTTTACTTAGGCTTCTATCATATAGAATTTTTCTGATGAATGAAGAATAATTTCAGATTTTGATCTCTGCAAACTTCGGAGATAAGGGGGGGAACGGTATTTTTTTTTACATTTTTCATCACAAGTCGGAGAATATGCTGCCTAAAAAAAAAAAAAAAAATTGTGACAACAACAATCAACGTTCTTTCATATGATACCCCACATGCCCTAGTAGCCCCACTTAAAATTTTTAAGACCCCCTTTCAGTCGATTTTGCAAAAAAGATATATATTTTTTAATTTCTTTGTTGCTTGTTAAATAGTTGAGCAAACGTCATCTAAAACTATTCTAAATGTCAAGTTGATAGCATTAGTAGTTCTTGAGATATCCAGGTGTGACAGACAGACAGACTTAGTCTCACCATAAGGGTTCCTTTTTACCATTTTGGTACGGAACCCTAAAAAAGAAGGCAACAGACCATCGCGCAGAGGTGTATGGTTTATTGTCTATGGTCTTATTGTGAGGTGCCCTGACATCAAGCGATACAATATTGTAAAACTTTTTGTTTATTTTCTAATGTGCGACTTATTTATCCAAATTACTACGAATGGTTGAAATTTGTTTATACGGTTAGACTGGAAGCCGATCTCAACATTTTGAAATGAAATGGGTGACAGTTAAGAGCGTTTACGACGTACGGCATTCCATACAAATTTTCAAGCCCTTGTTTTTCGAAATGACTGAACCGATTTTAATGAAACTTCATACGCATAAGCAGGATACAAAGGTCTAAAAAGTTAGGTAAGAACATTTTCGAAAAATAGTGCTACAGCCAAATTAGACCAACCAAAATTAAAGTTACTTTTCACTTTGTAGTGTTATTCTTGGAAGTCGGTTATTATTTTTTTGTAAAAAGTTTTTTATGTAAAGAATCTAAGTATGTACAAAATTTCAAAACTGTATCATGAGAAATCACAAACTTAAAAGGTTGTTATATTACCGGGTTGTCTGTACAAAAACATGCTAACGGCGGCGGCGCCCCCGCGCCTCCAGGGTCGTCTTGCGCTCATTGATAATAATTTGGCAGTAGGTACCTAACCGTACGGTGATTGTATTGTAAGTAATTAAATGGTGATAACATTTTCCATCACACTTAAATATTTTTGGGACAAAATATAACATGGTGTAAAAATTATTGAAATCGATTCAGTTCCTTATTCTGAACAAACTATATTCAGGTTTCGCATTTACTAAAAATAATGTTGTATAGCCTGGCTTCGACATTGTCAGAGGTGTCAAAAGGATACAGAAACGGCCAGGGGGTCTAAAACGGCCACATTAAGCAATTCCTCTAAAAGCAATTCATTTCCTGAATTCCCAGCAGATCATTAGCAATTCCTCTAATTTTCGTAAAACGGTGACACAAATTAGCTGAATCCTATTCAATTCATAATAGAATCATACTTGGTGTAAATAGTGCCGCATGAAAAAAATTAAGACCTTAATTTTACCGGTTAATTTTCTTAGCAGTTTTTATTAATCAAATAAGTTTTGAATTACCCTATTATGATTCTGCCAAAGCGGCCTTTTTTTACCTTACAACTATGTATCCAATGTGTTTTGTGGCGACTCATGGATGCAATATTATGGAACAAAGATTGAAGACGTCTATGGAAGATAAGAAGCTAAAATAAAAGAAAGAAAGAAAAAAAAATGCATTCAAACAGCTTTTAATACGTAAAAAAAAAATTTACTATGTCTAAAATATGTATTTTTATTAATTTAAGTTACTATATAATTCAAATGGCTTTAATTATTATAAATTAAATAAATGTTAGAAAGAGTTTAAGTATTAGCAGTAATAAAGAATGTTGTGATATTGTTATCTAGTAGATATGCAATAAAATGTTAACTTTAATTATTTAACCTAGGTATAAGTTAAATGTAATAATACTTGCTGTACCCTAACTGGGTTATGTACTCTTAAGTTTTAACCTAGCCTGTAACTGAGTGTAATTATGCAAAAAAATAAAAAACGATTAAATTTCCATGTATACGTCTTTTTAAAGTTGACAGTACTTACTGGAAAACGCAGCATGGGTTAGCCCGCACAAAGTAATTAGACAACCTGGTGAAGATCGCGGGAACTCGCTGGATTCGATGATGGAAAAGTCAAAATATATGGGACTGACATAAGCTAATGTTGAAAGTGATATAAAAATACGAAATGCTTTGAAAGCGATTGTCACTTGTTTGGGCCCTCAGCACCCTAATTGCGTAACGCAGATTGAATCACAATCACAATGATTCTGAAGTATATTGCTAATGCATTGCTTCATATGTTATAATAAATTGTCTGCTCAACAACGTCAATAATGCAATGAATGGTGTTGAACTGTCAAAGTGGACTGTGATTTTTGGGGGTGGCCTATGTCCAGCAGTAATTTATTAATTTGCGCACATGGAGACATTGGCACTGATTAACATAATATTGCTCCATTTTGTGCCGGACGTAAAGAATAGCTTCATCCCATTTCTTCCCGTGGGTGTCGAAAAAGGCGACTAAGGGACTTACTAGAGAATAGGCAGCAGCGTTCTTTATGCATTTTTAAAACCATAGTGCGACCGCCAACCCGCCTGCCAAGCGTGGCGGTTATGGCAAATCCCCCCCCTATTTGGGGGAGGCCTATGTCCAGCAGTGGACGTCTTTCGGCTGAAATGATGATGACGAACACAACATTACGCCTGTTGGTATTCCCCGAAGCCAGCCACTTGCGAGTTACGCATATGTCCCATGTAATAGGGGCGAACCTATTGCCATCAACCGGGCACAGATTATATCCGAATTATTTACTTTTTAATGAACCACGGGTTTCTTGGATTTTAATCCAGGTTCTTATTGCTTTAAAACACTTCAAACCTTGCTGCTAGATTACAAATCGTCAGTGAAGTTCTAACAGTACGAAAGTAAAAAATGGCTACTTTACAGGAGAGTGGAAAAACTGTATGAAATTAATGTAACTTACGCGTAAGGCCATATTGTCTTTAATTATTAATACAAATGAACTCTGTGGTGATTTGAACCCATGAAAATTAAATCGAAATCACAACATCGGAGCACTTGATGCACGACGAATTTGTACGTGAATAGCTGACATACGCAGTGTTGGCACCCTGACATACGCAGTGTTGGCGCCCAAAACTGAGATACGTAGTGTAACTATTTTTCAAATAACGCGTTCTATTGGTCAGGTTACCGTGTTTTGTTTGGTCGATACGATGCGCGCCATTATGCTTTATCGAATGACATTAAAATCTCAAAACACTCATAAAATGACTTACGCACTGTTAGAACTTCACCGACGAAATGTTGGTTTTAAGTTCGTCATAGTTCGTTCATGAATTATAAATCTATTTGGAACCGGCTTATCCCTGCCTTTGGGGAAGCAACTTGTATATCTTCAACAGAAACTTTGAAAGAAAATCTGCACTTCATATTCTTTGAATTAGTTATGTGAAAGCTGAGGTTCTTTTGATGGGTTTATTCGTTTTCACCAACTTTTCAACTGTTTAACATTATGCATAATAATAATTACAGTGAACAAACTTTTAAATTCCCCGATGATTTACCTTATTGCTTAGGAGCTCGTAGCTAAATATTAATAATAGCCGCTCGGGTCGATCCATCAGGTTAAGCTACGCTTTCGGGGGTTGGTCCGTGGATGGGTGACCATCTTTACATACCGAGACTCCTCCGTGCCTCGGAAAGCACACTAAGCCGTTGGTCCCAGCTGTCATTCGTGGATCTTTGACAGTCGTTACGGGTCGTCAGAAGCCCGAAAGTCTGACAATCAGACTTACCAAGGTCAAAGTCAAAGTCAAATTATTTATTTCTAAAAGGCACATAAAAGGCACTTTTGAATGTCAAGAATTACAAAAAAAAATAGAATTGATTCTAGTTGCCCCTTACAAAAGATAGTTTCGTATGGAGAAGAATGGGCAAGAAACTCCACCGTTACTCTTTTAAAATGTTTCACAATATTTTGTTTATGTACATTAATTATATGATTATATGTGAAGACGATGCACCTAGAATAACATTACTATACCACAATAGGTAAAAAGAATTAAAAATGAAGCAATGAAAAATAACTTGATCGATTGTAATGTATCTCGTTGGTATAAATAAATAAACTTAATTATGAGATAGATACATGGTGCTCACAAATTTACAAACATCGTAAGAATATATGTTTTCTTAAAAAAAGAAAAAATAATAATAAGTCAATGTGTGAGTTTAGGTAATCACAGAATTTAAAATAAATGTCATTAAAATAACAAATTATACAATTAAATTAGCAACCAGTTTGATTTTGTCAAGGGGTATCGTATTACCCAGTTACTGGGTTGTGAAGGTCATATATGCAGTCGCTCCATGTAAAATACTGGTATTACACTGGAAGCCGACCCCAACATAGTTGGGAAAGGGCGGGAAGATCTTTCTTCTTTCTTTCTTAATTGATTGATTTTATTGCAAAACACACATTGATTTTGATAATTGAACAATTTTCAAAACGCCGTATGTTTTAATAATCCGTGTTCGCGATAACTAATTCAACATGCGTACTACGCGTCAAATTGACGTTACGCAAGATCCTGCATCGCGCAAGCAGAGTTTACCGCGCAATTAGCACATAATTGGGAATCAAACGAGCTTACCTGTTAAGCGAAGTCTTGATTCTAATTTTATGAACGGCGATCTGAAATATAATCACCCACCCGCCACTAGCTAACAGCCCCAACGCTGCAATAATCAAGTCTACCTAATTCACCTATCATTTCAGGAAATCCTAGTGAATGTAAGTATTAAGTATGCGGACCTACTCTGTTCAGAAAACAGAGCTTGTTCCTTACTTAAGGATCTCTAAAATAAGTGGAGTTTCTGTGTTGCCACTTGCCAACGCTGAGATAATAAACCAACTTAAAAAAAAATAATTATATATTTTATCTCTAAAAATGCGATATTAATACATGTGTGTGAGGAACACTACTCTGTTTAATTAATTATATTTCAGATCGCCGATCGCCCACCCGACACAACCCCCGTCTGGTCGGAGGATCCTCCCTTTTCTATAGAGTATGAGTCAACTTTACACCCTGTTCCTCATACCTCCATAGGTTCCTTGTTGATTAAAGCGCACGTAAACTGTTGTGATTGGTTAATGATTTATCAATAGCCAATCGTGGTAGTTTACGCGCGCTTGTCAATTTGTCATGTTTTAGTGCGCGTGTCTGACTTGCTGTTTACCAGACTATTATGATCCCATTGCACGGAAAAATTCTCTTTTCATACAGAGAAGGCCGGTATTAGCCAGTATTTCTGCAAAGACCCGGTATTAACCAGTATTTTGTATTAGCCTTCCAATGAAGTAATTCATTGGAAGGCTAATACAAAATACTCTACCTTTTTTAAATCCCAGATCAGGTTCGTCGAACATCGCTGATTACAATCCTATATATTTTCATAAAAAAGGTAAAAATGAACGGTTCCCTAAGGGGTTGAAACACGGTATTATTAACGTTTATTTCAACCCGTTTCAACCGGCATAACGTATCGGCTCGGGGGTGAATTATTTATTTACCGAAATTTTATTTTTATTGTATCTCGTATTTCTGTGTAAAGGAAAGTTTGAAGAACAAAAAAATTTTAGATTTTACTTTTAAAATTGATAAGTTAAAGTTATTATTACTCAAATATTTAAATATGACGTGCGAAGTCTACGCAATTTTTTCGTCCTACTACACCAAAAAACCAGAAACCTTGGATGTAGACTTTGGCAAACCTAGCAGTGCCATAGAAAAGCGTCGAGAAAGCAGTTTAACACTGCCAAAAGATTCACCATTCAAGATTCGGCGAAGCTGGACCTGAACGCAACCTGGCGGTGACGTCATTATAAGATGCCCACCCATAGATAAATATAACCCATCTTTCCACTATTCTAATGCTTGCTCAAGGATGCATATCCGGTAGACTTTAATAACCCTTCCATATCCCAAGGGCACGTCTTCCCTACCATTATCGCGTCCCCCGGTCTACTCTTTGATATACATAAGCATTTATTTATTAGAATTTGGCACATTATAATGGTCTTAAGATTAGTCAATGGTATCATCCTATAATGGTCTCTGCAGTCTCATGAAACATGAGGCTTCAGGGGCTAGGGTGAATCTTTAGGTTCATTTAAGCAATCGAGTTTGGTACAACCTCGCTGGGGTCGGTGCATTTCATTCATTCATAATATCAACAAAATAAAAAGTAATAAATAAAATACATGTAACATCGCATGCACACATTATGTAATTGGTATTATACCGTGTTAATTAACTATAAATAAATAAATGATGTTTGAATATCATAGAATTGTCAGTACAGTATTCACATTGTAAAAAGCAATTTGTAAGAATTAAAACGTAAAGAACTCTAACGATCCCATACCCTCCCAGCAATTCTCTTTAAAACCGACATTCCTTTGGTTTTGGACTCACTAACTACGACAGCAAAAGAACAGAAAGTCGAAATAACAAAGGAAGAAAAACCTCATTATCTTTCTTATCAAATAGTGCTCTACATTCGAGCACAAAAGGCGAAGTTAGGCGCACTGGGACCTATTTCGAGCACTCCATTCGAGTCGGCTCGAGCCATCTCGAGCCTACACTTCTTTGTGTCGGAAATTGTGCCGAAAAGCGACATCTGTCTGCAAAATGTCCAATTAAAAGTCCCACTTTTGTTCTAGTGCGAAAATTAAATAGTTTCCTGAAAGGTTAAGGAACGGAGTTCTATGTAACTACAATTGTAAGAATATGTTGTATGCCAGAAGACCAAATATGATAGATCTGTTTTAATGTGTTTGAACAACATATTATTATTATGATTTGTATAATGTATGATAATACTCATGTTTCCACAAATAAATATCTTGGACCATTTAGTTTAAGTATGTGGATATAGTGTCGTAACGTGTGCAGGTTAAGTTTTTGTGGGTTTTTTTTTTTTTTTTTTTTTTTTTTTTTGTTATTATATGTATACATTCGCCACAAATTAAATTCGTCACATTTTTGTACACTCCATACATTGAAAGTGTATTCGCCACTTGCATTAAAAATATGTGTAAATTCGTCACAACCACAAGTCTTCATTTAAGGTACGTACATCATTTTTGCATAAAATACTGGGAGCAAGCAAAGTTATTGGTTTTTAAATAAAGAAATAACGTTTTTATTCTACTTAGTGTTTGATCTTTCTGTTGTCTGTGCGGAAATAAACAATTTGACGAATTTACAATAATCTAAATTAATATACTGTGACGAATTTACTTCATGAAAACAGAACTGTGGCAAATTTACACATAATTTTTTCCGTGGCGAACTTACTTTGTGGCGAATGTACAATAACCCGTTTTTGTAATGGTTCAGTAGTAATGAACATTTGTTTGAAGTTTTTCTATCGGGAAATTAGAAATAGATTACGTGTTATTTTAATCTAAGACAGATCTACGTTTAACTAGAGTTATGTAATTAGCACCAACCGCTATAATCGACCATGATTGTTTCGTCGCAAGAGAGAATTTTAAAACTACCCTCAAATCAATCGGCTTAACATTTTCTCAACTATTTTGGGATCGGCTCCAGTCTGACTGGTTGCTGTTGAATACCAGTATTTTACATGAAACGACTGCCTATCTGACCTCCACAACCCAGTTACTGGGTAACACGATACTCCTTGGTAAGACTGGTTGTAGACTTTTGGGATTCTGACTACATACCCGTAACGACTCTCAAAGATCTACGAATGACAGCCGGGACCAACGGCTTAAGAGCGGCCAACCCATCATTACTTTTCATACAAATGCCCGTACGTGATTTAATGGCGTTGTAACTCATCATTCTTTGATTTTTTTGAACTAATAGGAATCTTGTGCACTATATCTAGGCTTCTATGCACAAGGAAAAAATAAAAATGTAGAGGAACGAATCCAGTATACTCGTATGCCTGTCAAAATCTGCTTTTTTGCACAAATTTTAACTGAACTTTGGCTGTTAATATTGTACTCATAAATTGTAAAAGTAATGAAAACATCTTGATAGAAACCTCGCACATGTAATGGAGATTCTAAATGATAAACATTTATTTCAGAAACTTGTAAGGCTTACGCAAAAACACGTATTTCCTGGAACAAGTTTTATGAAATTTCCGCACACATTTTTTCGTTCAATGTTATCGCGTTCTCACTTGCTTGTTAGTAGTTTTCACTTGCGCTGAACGAAACAACATGTTTTTCGACCATGCTGGCGTTGTCGATAGACGAATCGGGAAGGGCCCTCTTAACATGCTTTCCGAGGCACGGAGGGGTTTCGATATTTAATGGATGGCCACCCATCCACGAACTGACCGCGGCAAGGGTAGCTTAACTTTCCATCTACCTCTGCGGCTGTTATTATTTAGCTAAGCTATGAGCTCCTCGAAATCCACCCTCAAGCCACAAACGTAATAAATCAGAAACAATACGCAAAATAAATATTCCCCACATTTATCTAATTTCGGGATCCCTACGGTATTTCAATATTAATGTTGTGCAAACATTGTTGGCGGTGCCAGTATAACTTGACCCGTGGCGAAATATAGAACTAAATCGAAATGTACCGTATTATTGCAATGCGCCTTTACAAGTGGCGCCACCCTGAACTGGTTTTCTTGTATTATATTTTAGGTTGTTTACCTGTGTACCGCGTCACATTGCTAGCAACAGGGTGTTATTAAAAATATCAGAGATACTTTTATTACATCAGGCGGGAAAAGCAGAACAATGATAACGTTTTAACTGTCTGCGAAAATAAAGTGTTAGGAAAATTAAGTCCTCCATCGTTTCACAGACACAACACTAAGTTCATTCTAATTATACTGCAAAATTTCAGAATAAAATTGTTTTAGATTTTTTATACATGTCGGATCCGGTCATTAGTACGGGCAAGAAACGAGTCGCAAGCGCGCCACTTCTGGCGACATGACGTCATCTACCGACACCATTGGCGCGCTTCTACAGAGTCGTGATGTTTTGAGCCGATGGCGAGGAGGACATTCAAGATTCAGTGTTTGGTCTGATCGCATCGGACTTAAGACGTCGCGGAACTGTACTCGATTTGTTATGCTCGGTTATTAAGAAGTTAAAATGTGTAGTGATTGTGTCAATTTTAATAAATGCTGTGTATCGCACCCAGTGTGTTTTCATTGCACGAAACCCAACTTCTGCCCACATGATGTCTGAATCTAACTGAGTAAAATCCTGTCGATCCAACATACATAACAGCTATTTAATTCAATCACAAAATGAAACCCTACAAATATTTTTCCTATAATCTATCTTGCTCTGCTTTTGAGGACAGGGAATGCCGAAACAAACTCCCGAGCGACAAATCAACCAATATCAGACTTTTTTATTTATACCTCCGAGGGCAATTTATAGGAACCAATGTACCACCGGACCTCACAAATTGTACTCACATTGTTCCAAGAATGTTCGGTTCGTACGGATTTCAACCCAAAGTATGTGAATAAATCCTAGTTATGATATGTAGCAAATGGAGTATTCAATCCAGTGAAAAATACTTTGCCTTACGCTAGTATTTTTTCGATGTCGTCTAACATCAAAACCCGCAACAACTTCTTTTATTTGTTTTTGTAACCTAAACCTTGTTGAAATAAAAATTGCAGGTATAATAATGTCAAATAAGAAAAACATTATGTCAGTGAAATTGTAATAAAAAGAGAAAAAAAATGGGAGCAGTATATAGACATTTACATAGTTTTGCCGTTAATGAGGTACCAGGGAAGCCACATTACTACTGCTGTCAAAGCGGTGAAGAAAAAGGTCCTACAACCAAAAATTCGAAGACATGTGACATATATCAACCCGCACTGGGTCCGTGTGGTGGATTCCAGCCCACTCCCTCTCGCCTAGAGGAGATCTGTGTCTCAGCAGTAGGAACATTATAAGCTGATTATGCCTATGCTGACAAATAGTTAACCGTATCTACTAGTATTTATGGTTTGCGCCGTAACCGTTGGACACCTACTTAAACTATTGCATACCAGCAAACCTACTTTTATAAATTCACCATGCGGCGTAGTATCTCAAAACTACGGTGGCACACAGAGGGCCTTTTACACATCCGATCCAGCTCGTCCCTTGCTCCCCCAGCAACACTCTAAGCCGAGGTCTGTAGCCCATAGGAGGTACCCTTAGCGCGTAGTCGCTTAGTTTATAAGTTCATGCCCTGGCTGGGCCTTAATTTATTGAGGCACCCACAGGGAAGTCGACCTGCGAGATGTTATTTTAAAAAAAAATGCCAGTACGTATAATTTCTATCGTAATTGTCTCTTAGGATATTGGTTTTAAAAACAAATCTTATCACCTTGATGGTCGAGAGAGCAATGTTCACGCTAACATTAACTATGTAATATTAGGTTAGCTCTCCATTCTTCTTAACTCCATGGTTCGAGTATATTGTACAAACAACGTCTGGTGCGGTCTCGAGGATGTAACACTCGTCAATATTTATTCTAGATGAAACAAAATGCTTAACATTTTTCATAAAAATATAAAATGGCTTCCGTTTTTAGGGTTCCGTACCAAAATGGTAAAAAGGAACCCTTATGGTGAAACTAAATCTGTCTGTCTGTTTGTCACACCTGGATATCTCAAGAACTACTAATGCTATCAACTTGAAATTTAGAGTAGTTTTAGGTGGCATTTGCCAAACTATTTTGCAAACAAGAAAGAAATAAAACATTATTTTTTTGCAAAAGTGACTGAAAGAGTGTCTTAAATTTTTGAAGTGGGGCTACTAGGGCATGTGGGGTATCATATGAAAGAGCGCTGCTTGCGCATTCTCAAACATTTTTTTTTAGGCATCATAGTTTCCGACTTTTGATAAAAAATGTAAAAAAAAAATACCGCCCCCCCTTATCTCCGAAGTTTGAAGAGATAAAAATCTGAAATTAGGCTATGTGATAGAAGTTTATGTAAAGATTACAGGAAAAATCAAACGATGTCTCTAAATAGCACAGTTTGTCAGAAATCATCAACATCATATATACGTACGGAACCCTCGGTGCGTCAGTCCAATTCGCTCTTGACCGTTTTTTTTATAGCCGACCTCGCAATCTCCTATTGACAGTAACCTTATTTCATTAAACTGTAGCCATCACACGCGTATCAATTTAGTCAATAATGTATGTACACACGGCTACACATCAAGCTATACATTTCCAGTATACGCTGGCCTCTCATTGTACGAAAATCCTTTAGAATACGAGACCAGCGTATACTGGAAATGTATAGCTTGATGTGTAGCCGTGTGTACTACAACAGTCGTCCTCCGATTTAGCATCATCCGATATACGCTAAGTTTAAACTAACAAGTGTTAAAATATGAGACTTTGGGAAGCGGTCATTGTGTTATTAAAATTTCAACGTACTTAAAGCTAGTAACGTCTATAGGTATGTCTCGCCGAAACTTTATAAAGGCTGACTGGGTAGGGTACCAAACTTTTTTGAATGATTCAGCGATGAATTCGTGTTTCCAAATGATTTACAAAAAGAATATGACATATTAATAAACTATTTAGACATGGCTATAGTTTTTTTTTTATATGTTAAAATTAATATAAACCCAGTACGAAATACACCAAAACCTTATTTGGTGCCCCAATCTCTCTAAAGATGTAGCAGAGCGCCGTTTAGCACTTTCCAAATTTCGACGTAATCTATCACCACATCAGCCTCACAATTCTTCAAAGTAAAATCAGTGATGCTCAAAGATATATACGGTGCTCTAGAAGCAGGTCATGGTCGGACCTATTTTCTACTCTTGACCAAACTACGACCCATAGTGAGCCGTGGCCACAGATGAGATGGATTAAGGGATATAACGCAGCAAAATCCCATGCTGACAGCACAAAAGCAAGTGAATTACTTTGTAGTTTAGCCTTCGATTTTGTATCATGCGACTACCTTAAACTTACATTGAATAACCCAAAACTTGAAGTACCTATTACAATCCAAGAGCTAAATGCTTAAAAAATAAAGATATAGCGCCATATTCTATGCTAAGATGGTCGGTGCAGTTAAAAGAAGATATAGTGACAAAGATTGAAAAGAGTATGCTTAGATGGTTTGGTCATGTGGAGAGGATGAGTGAAAGGCGACTAACAAAAGGTATTTATAAAGCAGAGGTGAGTGGAAACGCCGGGAGGGGACGCCCTAGGAGGTCATATAGTGACCAAATTGGTGATGTTCCTCAGAAAGGTCAGGTGCGTAGTACTCGCAACCGGCGTGCGTGTATGACTAGATGTATGAACGTAGGCGAAGCAAAAGGAGTATTTAAGGAGCGTAGCAAGTGGCTTTCTATAGTTTCTGCCTACCCCCATGGGAAGAAGGCGTGAGTTTATGTGTGTATGTATGTATGTTCTGTGCTAAGATGCTTACCTGAGAAAGGGAAACAAGACCTACTCAATTTGTTTAATACATTTTTCAGATAGTCGTTTGTACCTTTTTAAAAATATAGTTTGTTCACGTGATATAGTGGTAGTACCAATTCTCAAACCAGGGTGTGATCCTTGTTTAGCCTCTTCCCTTCGCCCCATATCTATGATCTTAATGTATACGCAAAACTTTTCCTAACATTCTACTCAATAGAGTGGTTTATAGAAAAGAACTATGTTAGAACAGACTACCACAGGATTTATAAAATGTCGATCAACATTATATAATCTTACTTGTTTAGTTTCTAGAATTCAAACTGAATCTTCTGAAAAAAAATGACCATACATGCTGTTTTATTGATCTGGATAATGCTTATAACAATGTGGATATGACATAGTTTATTACGTATATTGGTTGGCTTAGGTGTGATCGGCGGCGGCGATCTTTTGCGTCCGGCACTGGTTCAGGCCATGGTTCGGAGCGAAAGTGCATGGGAGGCCGTGCGAAGCAGTAATGCTCGTGAAGGAGGAAGCGGAACGCGTGAGGGAGAGGCAAGGTTCACGCCCCCGCGCCTCTAGTCGCCGCAGGAGACACCCCGGGCGTCGGGAGTTGCAAGCCGATTTCCGGCCACTGTAGGCGCGGGCTTGCTGACGGAGAGCGATGGGTAGCTCGCCGTCCGATAAGGACCAGGCCCGGGTCGACGGCGCGTTGTGTTCCACGCGCGCCTCAAAGAGATGTCAGCACCGACCGCACAGCACCGGAGTCCGACGCGCCCTCGAGAAGTTATTTGATAATTTCCCACCCAAAAAAAAAAAAAAGGTGTGAGATAGAAAATTTGCACCTTACTGGGGAACTGGTTATCCAGAAGCATACAAAAAAATAGATTCTATTAGAAGCTAAAGAGACAAATAAAAAAATATTGTTTTACAATGGGTGCCTTCCCATAACGGCATTGAAGAAAACGAAGTTGATCACCGAAGAAGCGTTCTTAGAGGGTGTTAAGGTTACGTATACACCTTACTGGACAGATATTAAAAAAAAAGAAAAAAAAGTCATTTATTCAAACTAGGCTGATAATCAGCAGTTTTCGAACGTCAAAAATTACATGAGACTGTCCCCCAAAAACGCCCACCCTTCACCACTTCCTAGTGCTTTAGCTGGGAAGAAGAAGTGACGCAACAAACTCCCCAGCTGTCTGTTCACTTATAAAACTTGAATCTATACAATAAAATGTAGTTAGATTGAAATGTTATGAAATTTGGAAAGGATACTTCGACGAGAAGTCATTGACAAACGATATTTGGTACAGGACGATGCAGCCAACCATTCAGAATTATCCTTGGTTTTATATTACTTTTTTTTTGATAAGGCAGAATGTACGTCATTACTGTTGTACAAATGTGCGGATCGAAAAAGTGTATGAAAATCAATTGTTAACGTGCTGTGTTTTTTTTTAGTTTAGGGCAATTTAGTGCGTAACCTAATTAAATATAGTATAATGCCAAAAGACAAAAAGTTTTTATCACCAAACGCAAAATGATACAGGCCACATACTTTTGCTGAACATTGATTTGAAAAATAAAATAAAAAGGAATGAACAAGTGAAAATCGCGCGCGCGCGGATTCTTTTTTTAACTTTTATTTGTCTGAATTTTCAATTTGTGTTTACGATCTACTCGAAATGCCGTCTATAGTGAAGATTTGACGACGCCGCCGCCGCCAGAATTAAAAGAAACTGCCCAAGCTGTGATTGAGAAACCATTGCACACGAAATCCAAGAATAAATATAACAAGACATGAAGATTTTTAGCAATGGAAAAGCGAAAAAATGCTCCTTCTTTTTCTGAAAATGTTTTACTGTCTTATTTTAGTTAAAAAGAGTAAAAATATAAGCCAAGTACCTTGTGGTCTTTGAATTTTATGTTAAAAGGTACTATTATTTTCCTCGTAGGTATAGTATAAGCACTATCACTCGAAAGAAAGTGCGAATCCCAACTCGTGTATATTTGCACACCATCGTTAGTAAACGGTTACTTTCTCCCCTCGGTGAACAATGTTGCTCAGTCTTAAAATGTTTTTGTTCAACATTTATGTTTTAATTTTTTTTTCAAGCTTTATTATTTTTATCTTGTTTACACCTAGATATAATAATATGTGCATGCTGTGGTCTCCTATAATTGAAGTAGCACACGTAAAAGAACCTTTCGTATATTGTTGTGATTTATATTGCATCTGTGTACAATACAATATTGGTATGAAACACTAAAACTAGCTCGAAGAATATCTGAAAGGTGTGTTATTTTTGGGTGTGTGTTCCCCAAGGTACTCTAAAACCGTGTCGGGGTCTGCATACAATTTTCAGATGAATAAGAATTTTTCAGACGAGGCCTAGAATATTTGGGACGATGTAATGGAGAGCGGTGAAACTATGAATTTATTATGACGTGACCCTTTACGTGACCTTATGAATTTTCCGTTTCAAATGTTCCTTTTAAATAATTCTAAGACACTACTGGTTTGGCTGTGAAGCTAATCCACATAATAACTACACATCACTAACATATCTTCAGATTCATGTACACTGCTGTGATCGGCAGAATGAAATAATAACAACCAGTTAAAACGCTTGACGTGTCGAGTTTAACAGTATGCCAGCAGCTAAATGTTCCGAGTAACCGTGAATTTTCTTGCCGGCTCTTCTCCTTAGGAAACGACCAATTGGAACCGTGCACCTAGCTTCTGACGTTTCATATGTGCCCATGTAGGTTAATGTGAAATAATTTTTTTTTTTTTTTTTTGTAATTAAATTTGTTTTTTTTTGCAACAAAAAGTCGAAAGCCAGAAAAAACTTGATTTTTCTCAATTTTCATAAATATATAGCAGAGGTTACAGATATTTTTTAACACAAAGTTGCTTCAATATATCACGCTAAACATTTCTTGATCATCGTATTTTATACCTAATGACGTCATAAACGGTGAGATAACGCCTTTTTACGACTACCCACGTTAATTTATGTACTAAGTTTTATTAAAATACATTTGATCTGTACTGAAATATGTAGATAAAATATGATCGTCTGTTTATATTTTTATTAACGAAGAAAATGTAAATAAATTGTAGAAAGTAGATGTGAATTACTGTGCGCTGTATAATTATGCAGGTATTTTGAAGTTTACAGTTACAGTTACAGTTTAGAAATAGGTACACATACCTACTATTAGAAATATATTCTGTTTTTTTATTTTTCTCGCAGGAATTATCATCAATTTAAGTTTGTCATCAAAGTCTATTATCAACTCTCTATTGATATTGTAATTATTGTAAAAGTTTTTATTTAATAACGCTAGGAACAGCTACACAGATTTGGTACACATCTGGGACACATGTAGATCATGCCCTTTTTATAAGAAAAGAAAAAGAAAGAAACAAAGAAAAATGCGTTTATTGGCATTACAGCAAAAAAATACACAAGGGTAGATGTAGATCACCTAGGTTGCGAGGCTCCTGGAACAGCTACTATTATTACCTAGTCAATACGCTGCCATTTATGACACATCTAGCAAAACATCTTACTTTTACTTTAGATCCATGTTAATTCGCTAAGTGATTATGTGATACTTTTTTTGTGATCGCCCACCGCCATGTTTGTTTATAAATCCACTTTTAACCTGGATTCTGTTGTGCTTATAAACATTTAATGTTGTTTCTCCGCAAATTAATTATTTTATAAGTATAGTTTTGGGGAATAATAAAGTTCCAAAACCATTATAAACGCTATTCTATTCTAATAAGATTAAAATCATACCTGTAAGCCAAGTCCCATTGAAAGGCTTATAATGCTCTCCCAGCACATCGTGTAGCGTGGGTCTTCTACCCCTGACTCTGCCCCCGTCACCGGCCGGCGTCAGCAGCGCGATGCTGAAGACGATCAGGCCCAAGACTGCCGCGATCACCAGCAAGGCAATCAGGATACCGCGCCAGTTGCGCTGCGTTGGCGTCGCTGCTGCTAGCTCCTGGAAATAAATGAGGTGGTTATTTAGGTGATGTGGAATCCATATATTTTCACTGAGGACTCTGTGAGGTTTAGTGGGCGTTAGAAGTTGAAAAAAAAATGCCGTTCGTTAGTATATACCTACATTTTTTATTACGATAACGAAACCTTAATTTTTAGGGTTTCGTAGACAACCAGGAACCGTTTCGCCATGTCTGTCTGTCTGTCCGGCTTAGCTCAGAGACTCTTCGTATACTAGAAATCTGTAAGAGTACCGCATTGGCCGTTCAAAAATATTAAGGGTCTGTGAAGACCATTATTTTCGATTCAGGGTCGTAATATTAAGCTTTAAAGTGCAAATTTTTGTTAGAGTCAAGGTTCTCCCCACTGCCGGCTAAATGATTGTTTTTGGATAATTATGTGAAAACATTCATGGCAGTAGTATATATAACGAAATGAAAAGGAAAACTATCACAGCTAAGTAGGCTTTACAAGTTAACTTACATTTGCAGATTGACCTTGACGTATATAGATGTATGGGAGAATATGATTTTACAACTACACTGTTAAGTTTGTTTTTGGGTTAAATTGATCCCAATATGGAACCCTTCATTGTGCGTGACCCACTCGGGTGGTTTTTTATCTTTGCAAACAAACCGACAGTAATCGGTTCAATTAACCGATTCAGAGAGAATTCCAAGCTATTGGATATCCGCAACCGGTTTATGAGTGACAAACATTGAATGTTCCGGCCGTACGTCCCTCGTAATAGTGGGCTAACCAATTATGAGTGACAAACATTGAATGTTCCGGCCGTACGTCCCTCGTAATAGTGGGCTAACCAATTATGAGTGACAAGCATTGAATGTTCCGGCCGTACGTCCCTCGTAATAGTGGGCTAACCAATTATGTCCATATTATAGGCTCGGAGTTATACTAGGTTCTGGCAGTTTTGGTCATCGCTGATTTGTATCTTGAAAATGCAGTTGATATTAAGGGTTGTTGTATTGAGGGGCTTGTGGCTAAGTAATAACTGCCGGGTCGATCGATCAGGTTAAACAGAGAGCGTTGTCGGTTAGAGCGAACATGCTGGCTCGCAGGTTTGTACGATGCTCACTTCCCGTAAAGATAACGCTCTTTCGAGCCTATTGTACGTCTTTTTACACGAGTAGCCTGTGGGCTAGATAAACGCAAACATCGTACAACGTTCTCCGCGTTCAGTTATAATAACGCGTTTAGGATGCTGGTGGGGCTGCCCCGCTCCTGTAGTGCATCGGGGATGTTCGCGGATGCGCATGTAGATTGTTTCTACACAACCATGCGCAAAAGGTGCGCTTCCATGGTGAGGAGGGTGTGGGGCAGCTCCATCAGTATCCTAAGCATGATTTCAAGTCACCTAGACTGTGTTTTCGTGGGTCGCTGTTGTGCCATCTCACATGGGTTGCCACAACGGTGATCCACTACCATTTGTTACCAGTTCTTACTAATATAGTTGTAAGTCTTACTAATAATTTTTGAGTCTAAGATCCTTGATTAAAGATAATTCTATTCTATTTTAGGCTACGCCTGCCGCGGTTGGTCAAAGGATGGGCGACTATTTTTACATACCAAGACTCTCCGTGCTCTGTAAAGCACGTTAAACCGTTGGTCCCTTGGCTGTTATTTGTAGATCTTTGACAGTTATTGCGGCTCATCAGAAGCCCGAAAGTCTGACAACCAGTCTTACCAAGGGGTATCGTATTACCCAGTAACTTGGTTGTGGAGGTCAGATAGGCAGTTGCTCTATGTGTTAATAAAATAAGTGGGTGTCGTAAAAGTCGACTAAGTGACTTACTTAGAGAATGGGCAGCGGCGTTCTCTATGAAAATGCATAGAGAACGTTTCGTTGGCGATCGCAGTATGGTGTTAATTTTAACTGCGATCGCCAACCCGCCTGCCAAGCGTGGTAATTATGGAAACCCTCCCCTTGTTGGAGGAGGCCTATGTCCAGCAGTGGACATCTTCCAGCTGAAAGTATGAATGATGATGAACCACAGATATAGATATTTAGATATACCTAGATAACGCAAGTATCTCGCTCGATCTGTATGAAAACTATGCGTACCATTTTTTAACTACCTACTGTGACGTCACAATCACTATTTAGTGATGGGAAAAGGAAACCCTAATCGATTCAAAGACTCCACCGCGTGCGGCACCTGCCTCGCCCTACATAGCACCAGCGCTCATCCAGCAATATGTGTTTTTTTTTTAAATCTGTAGACTTACAAATAATAATAATTAGTAATTTAACATCGTTTTCATTTCTATTTTCTACATTTATTGTAATATTTCTCCTAATAGTGAATAGAAGTCTGATATGACCATAAATTGTTTCCGTTTTCTGACCCATTTGTTAATATCAAATATCTACTTTTGGAACAGAAAATACGTCAATTTGTCCACCATACTTATGCCGTGGTTAAGCCCTGCAGATCAGCAGACTAGACTATTAGCGACTAATTGACATGCCTCGAGTGCTTCCAACCATAACGTAACGTGGTGAGCATTCCCGTCACGCGTCACTCCAGACTGACCAATTAGCAACGTGGGATAAGCGTCCTATGTGGTGACGTCGCACGGTGTATTGTGATTGGTTCGTTTAGATTGATGTATGCTGCGTAGCTTGCCGTATGTGCCAATGGTGGTTAGACGCAGTCACAATAACGCAAGGTAGTTAAAAAGGTAGTGTGACAGGATGGCGCTATCGTTATCACTAATGAAATGAAATGAAAATGTTTATTTCAGACCAAGCACACAGTAAATGATACAGGTCCATATTATGTTAGAAGGTACATACTTATAGCTAAGTTAGTAAAATGAAAAATATTTATTATTTTGGACATGCGTGAGCTACCAATGCCTCAGGATTTGGCTGTCCACTCTGTCCGACACCACGCTCAGGAGCGTGTTGGAGCCACAGGGAGGCCGTTCTATTACGAAGCACCGCCTGGAAGCCGGCCGTACTGCAGTCGGCGAACATGCTAGAGGCACTGCACCGCCATGGGAGCCGCAACAAGCCCCTGAACGCGTTGTTATACTGGACGCGCAGGGCATTGTAGGCATTTTTAGTGTAATTGCTCCACGTCTCGTGAGCATCGCGCAAACCTGCGAGAAAGCATTATTAAGCACTAAATATTTGCGTAATAATTTGCTTTGTGAAATGTCTTCTTTAGATGCCAAGACCTCCGCGCCTCAGAAAGTACTAAGTTCAGGCAGTTTTGGTCATCGCTGATTTGTATCTTGAAAATGCAGTTGATATTAAGGGTTGTTGTATTGAGGGGCTTGTGGCTAAGTAATAACAGCCACACGGGTCGATCGATCAGGTTAAGGCGATACCAAAATAAATTGGGGTATTTTTCATATCCATTTATTTCACTATTACAGCATGTATCGATTTTATTATTGGATATATGTTTATTGACTATATGATTAATACTTAGACTGAAGGAAAAAACAATTGGATTAAATTTGCTCGATAGAATTTAATTCCGAAAAGACCTCTACTTTTCTATAATTTTCTCTGTAATTCTAAAATCCTAATTAATTTCATTGCAAAATTGAATTCAAAATGTGCGTATTAGGTAATAGAAAATTCTGACTGAAAACATTTTTGATAGATAGCTTAATTTATTTTTAAACAATTTTTATTTGGTTTGGCGCCTACGTTGTTTTATTTTGGTCCCAGCGCATTGTTGCGTTCTCTTTTTTCGCATGTGGATGTAATTGACTCTGTCACTTTCTTATTCCCGCCCAGTTCGCCTGCGGCCTTTGCCAGCAACAGACCTGTGTCGGTTCCTCCCGCAACCGTGCAACAGTACAACGTCCAACATTTTATTATCCCAATACTTTTTTAGCTTGTGTTTGTTTCATGACCTTTATCTATATCTATAAAAATCAATGCCAATTTTCGTTGTAATTTTATAACTCAAGAACGGACTCACCTATCAAAAAAAAAAGGTAGGTAGGTTAGGTAGGTAGGTAGGGTAGGTAGGTAGGGTAGGTAGGTAGGGTAGGTAGGTAGGGTAGACAGGTAGGGTAGGTATTCTTTTACCCATAGAAAGCCACGTTATTTGAGAGTGTCATAGAGTAAAAATGTTTACCGCCCAACGGAGTGGGCACGGGTCAGCTAGTTATCTATATTTGTCAAGAGAACAAGGTATAAATAACAACATTACATTGCCGTTATGGGGAATAAATATAAACAACGAAAGGTAAACAAATCCCAAAAGTTGAATCGCCTGAAGGAACGTGCTAGTAAAATGACAGAAAATAAAAAGTAAGTTTGTCTTTATAATAATTACATATTCAGTAAGTGTATAATATTTGAATGACTCGATTGATGATTGTGGAAGAAGCGAAAGAGGTATGTCAGGATCGTACGTACTTTACGTAGCGTACGGCAGCGCAGCGAGCTTTCGGTCGTGCTCGGCGCCACGGGTTCAATGCGCTGCCGCCAAGTGAGCCGAGCACCAGCTGATTTTATGCTTTGATCGTTTAGTATTAGTATTATATTATTATTATTACCAAATCTAAAGAGTATTTATTATTTTAGTATTTCAACACCATCGCCGATTTATTTATTTTTGTTGTTTTATTTACATAAATGGAGTACTGCGTACAGCGAATGTTATTTTACATTGAAATATATAAGAATAGTTATTGAAAAACGATAAGAAAACCTGAGAAATTATTTTACCGGTGGAATGATTCAAAATGTAATTAATAGTATATTAATAGTAATATAATTAGTATTTGTTGTTATAGCGGCAACAGAAATACGTCATCTGTGAAAATATCAACTGTCTAACTATCACAGTTCATGAGATACAGCCTGGTGACAGACGGACAGACAGACAGACGGACGGACAGCGGAGCCTTAGTAATAGGGTTCCCGTTTTACTCTTTTGGTACGAAACCCTAAAAATTACTATAATAGTTTGTTCTTGGGATAAATTTATCCCAACTACGGCACCCTTCATTGTGCGTGTTCCGACTCGCACTCGGCCGGTTTTAGGGTTCCGTACCCAAAGGGTAAAACGGGACCCCTATTACTAAGGGTCCGCTGCCTGTCCGTCTGTCTGTCTGTCTGTCCGTCTGATGGTGTATTTCGGTTGCCGCTATAACAACAAATACTAAAAAACAGAATAAAATATATATTTAAGGGGGCTCCCATACAACAAACGTGATTTTTTTGCGGTTTTTATAGATAATGGTACGGAACCCTTCGTGCGCGAGTCCGACTCGCACTTGGCCGGTTTTTTTACTGACGCGGTTTCTTTTCTTAGATCAATATGGTCTTAAATGTTACCTGTTCATTTACACACGTTATATTATTTTTTTTCATTCAATTATAGCAAAATACTAAATTAAGTAATAATATGTAAATTATAATTAATTTGTTAGTTTAATTTAGAGAAAAAAAAAAAATGTATTTCTGGCGACTCATGCCTTCCCTATTCTAAAACTTCAAAATACAGACACGCTCGCGGTGCGTTTGCGACGTATTCAAGCGGGGGCGCGGGGTGCTCCCCGCGTCTTCGGTTGAACGCGTTGAGCGCCCGGGTTAAGCCACGCCCCTCGAGCTATGATTTATTTTTTACGTATCGCCTTAAGCTACGCTTGCCGCGGTTGGTCCGTGGATGGGAGACCATCTTTACATACCAAGACCCTCCGCGCCTCTGAAAGTACCTTCAGCCGTTAGTCCTAGCTGTTATTCGGTGGATCTTTGACAGTCGTTACGGGTCGTCAGAAGCCCGAAAGTCTGCCAAGCAGTCTTACCAAGGGGTATCCGTATTACCCAGTAACTGGGTTGTGGAGGTCAGATAGGCAGTCGCTCCATACTGGTATACAGCTGCATCCGGTTAGACTGGAAGGCGACCCCAACAAAGTTGGGAAAAAGTGGGCAGATGATCATGTTTTGTGAAATGAGTTGAATAAACCGGCCAAGTGGGTGTCGGACCACACACAATGAAGGGTTCTGTACAAGTTAGGATGAATTTATCCCAAAAACAATCTTAACACGTAGTTGAAAAACTTTATCCCCGATACATCCCAACTGCATATGTAAGTTTGTACGCACAATATTGAGTGATTTACCATGTTATTTTAAGGTCACTGACTTATTTCTTTATTTAAACGTCTCACACACAATAAGGTACAAAGGCTGACTTAATGCCTTAGGCATTCTCTACCAGTCAACCAAGGGTAGTGAAGAGATAAGATAGCGGGTGCTCTGATTGAGAGAAAATAATAATATTAAAAATTATAACATAATTAATCAGACAGACTCACATATAGGTTTTCCTGTAATCTATAACTTGTAAAGAAATATTATATACATATAAAAAAAATAGGTTCAGTAGTTTCGGAGACACTTAGTTATGCTCAATTTTCATCTATTATCTTAATTAATTTTAAAAGTATTTATTTTAAAATTATTGTTATTAGTGACAAATGAGAAAATATGGGATGTGAAAGCAGGATTTAGAGATGGAACGGCTGTATGGATCAGATCTTCTTAAGGTGCATAGCCCAAAAAACATTTGGCAAAGCACAAGGAAGACTGTACTTTCGTTGACTTGGAGAAGGCCTATGACAGTGTGTGGAGGGAAGAACTGTGGTCGACATTATCCATGTACGGTGTGGACTAGCGCTTGGTACGGGCACTGAAATATTTATTTAAGGATTCCAGTGCTTGTGTTAGGATAAATGGGGCGGGGTGCGTGCAGAAAACCTCCTCGTGTGCCTGACTGCTGCTCGTTCCTTGCGAATACGTTCGGGGGAAAGAGCAGTCGTTGGGCCGGTGCACCCTGGGCGCGGTCAATAGTTTCTCCATGTCGGAGAGGGTATTGACTGCGGCGGATTTCTGCGGGGGGAGAGCCTTAGGCTCTTGGGTCTTTCGAGGCCGATCGACGGTCGTCCACTCTTCCCTCTGCTTTCAGAGGGAGGTTGAGCCGGACGCAGAGTGGGGAGGCGGACGAACAGTCCGCGGTAGAGGGACCCACTGGGTAGGTTAGTTTAGGATAGGATAAAAAAAAAAAAAAAAAAAAAAAAAAAAAAAAAAAAAAAAAAAAAAAAAATTGTATATATAATTAGGTTAGGTTAAGTAGGGACCCAATCCTAAGTTTTGAAGCACGGCAAGAGGATGAATGGCTGGAGGGAGTCCAGTCGTTAGTGTTTCACCTGCAGATACCTGCCGCCCTCTGCAGTATGTAGGCTTACCGGGCATCTAGGCTCTGCCCGGTGGACGAATACAACCTATATCTACTCGTGGGTACAAAAATGGAAAACTTAATCAAAAATCAAAACAAAATTGAGAAACAGGCGGAGAAGGTGCCGATCGTCGTGATCGAGCGCATGGGTGCGGTGTCAGATTCTGACACCGCGTCCGAGAGGATGAGCGTGGCGAGCGTGGCGAGCGTATGCTCAAAGCGCAAGAAGAAGCGCGCGGGGCTATCCGGCTCTTCTAGCGAGGAGAGCCTACCGGCCCCTAAGGTGCCAACAGATGGTATAAGAGGTCGAGGTCGCGCAGTGGCAAGTGGAGCCCCCGCTCGTGCGGAGCGTGATGCGCGGGGTCGGTTCAGGTCGGTTTCTCGGCCCGATACGCCGGCTCCGGTGGAGGACGTCGAGGGTGTGGGGAGCGACCCCGGGCCCACGATCGCGGACCCTAGCGAGGGCATCTTGCTGGGGTCTAACAAAGCAGAGGCGAATGCCGCTAAGCGGGCGCAGCGAAAGGCGGTAGCAGCTGATGAGATCAGCGAGCTGGCCCGTCAGGCGCGAGAGCGGCGCTCAGCCCGACAGACTGCCGGGGAGAGCCCGTCGGCGGTGGCGCTCAGTCGCCAAGTTTTGGACGGCGTGGATGTCGTCCTGAAGGTTGCTACCAAATCGGGCAACCTGAAGGGCACATTCACGCGTGCTCTGAAGGAGGCGGCTGACGACATCAGGGAGGCAGTGGAGGTCCTCCTTAGTCGCACGAGCACGGAGGAGACGGCGAAGTTGTGGGAGGAGAATGCCCGTCTCCGGTCCGAGATGGAGGACCTCAAGCGGGAGTTTGCCGCTCAGAGGGCAGCTCCCACAGCCACTGGGTCATCGTCGATCCCGTCGTCGGCCCCTGTATCTGATGAGGACAAAATCACGCGCAATTGCTTAATGCAGTGTGGCGCGATGGTGTCGGCTCGGCTGGAGGCCATGGAGGCGAGGCTTCCCCCGGCCGAAATCCTCCGCCCACCGCTCGCTGCGGACAAGCGGAGGAAAGAGGCGGAGGCGAGAGCAGCGGTGGTGCCTGAGCCAAGCCAGTCCGGGAAGGGGGCCAAAAAGCCCGCGAAGGGGACCAAGAAGCCCGCGGAGGCTAAGTCCACGCACGCTTCCCGAACGGCTGCTCCCCCGACGACCGCGCCCGGACCCACCACGGAGGCCTGGACGACGGTTGTCAAGAAGAAGGGAAAAAAAAAGAAGAAGAAGACGGCGCCACCAGCACCCGCTAAAGCACCAGCACCGGCACCGAGGAGGACCCAGAAGCCGCCTAGGGCGAGAGCCCCACGCTCCGCGGCTGTGGTGGTAACACTGCAGCCCGCAGCCATCGCAAGGGGCCTCTCCTACCAGGCGGTAATGGCGGATGTGAGGAGCAAGATAGCGTTCCCCGACCTTGGCACACCGTCCGGGTTTATGTATAGGCATGCGATGACGGGGGCGCGTGTCTTTGAGGTGTCTGGTGCCTCTAGTGGTGAGGACACATTGGCCGCCAAGCTGAGAGGGGTCCTGAACCCGGACGACGTCCGAGTGTCCAGGCCGATGAAGACCGCTGAGCTGCGCGTCGACGGACTGGACGACTGCGCGACCCCGGCTGAGGTCGTGGCGGCCGTCGCCAAAGCCGGCGGATGTCCGCCCGAGGACGTGCGGACGGGTGACATCCGTGCCGACGCTTCCGGGCTTGGCACAATCTGGGTGCGGTGCCCGGTGGCAGCGGCAAACAAGGTCGCCAACAGTGGGCGTCTATTGGTGGGATGGGTTGCAGCGAGAACCAAGCTGCTGCAACCCAGGGCCTTGCGGTGTTTCCGGTGCCTAGACATGGGGCATGTCAGGGCACGGTGCACCTCTGAAATAGACCGCAGCGACCAGTGCTATCGCTGCGGTCAGCCCGGCCACAAGGCGGCCCAGTGCTCCGCGGCGCCAAACTGCAGCCTCTGTACAGCTGCAGGGAGGTCCGCTGGGCACAGGGCTGGCGGAAAGGCCTGTCGTGCACCTGCACCCAAAAAGAAGAGGGGAGCCATGGCTGCCGGGGACTCTTTACCCCCCCCTCAGCCTGGCTGCCCTACGGCCGACTCCCGGCCTGTGACTGGTGCGGAGGGGATGGACTGCGTCTAATGGCGCTGTACCATTTCCTCCAGGGCAATATTAACCACGCTGCCAGAGCTCAGGATCTCTTGCTCCAGAGCATGGCAGAGTGGTCAATTGATGTGGCTGTGGTCGCCGAGCCGTACTTTGTCCCCCCCAGGGATAACTGGGTGGGAGACCTGGATGGTTTGGTGGCCATTATTGGCGGGGCTCTCGTCAACCCGTCCCGAGGACACGGCTGGGTGGCCGCCCTTGCGGACGGCATTGGCACGGTTGGGGCGTATTTCTCGCCCAACAAGAGCCTCGCCGACTTCGAGAACTTCCTTGTCGAGTTGGGCGCCGTTGTAGGCCGACTCCACCCTCACCCGGTGCTGTTACTCGGGGATCTCAACGCCAAGTCAGCGGCGTGGGGATCTCCGGTGACCGATGCTAGGGGTGAGGCGCTGGAGGAGTGGGCAATCACGACAGGCTTGACCGTCCTAAACCGGGGCTCGGTCTACACGTGCGTGCGGCAGCGGGGTGGGTCCATAGTGGACGTCTCGTTCGCTAGCCCTGCTGTCGCAAGCCGTGTCCGCGACTGGCGTGTCGCCGTGGAGGTGGAGACGTTGTCGGATCACCGATACATCCGCTTCGACGTCTCCACCCAGACCACCGGCGGCCGTAGTCCATCGGCCCCGCGAAGGGACGGTCCGCGCTGGGCGCGTAAGCGCATTGACAGGGAACTTCTCGAGGAGGCCGCTATCGTCCAGGCCTGGTTTCGGGAGTCGGCGACGAACGGACCCGTCGACGTCGAAGAGGAGGCGCTGTGGTTCCGCGGGGCGATGACGCATATCTGCGACGCGTCCATGCCCCGCGTCAGCACACATCCAGCAAGGCGCCAGGTGTACTGGTGGTCTGCCGAGATCGCACAACTACGTGTTGAGTGCGTAGCGGTAAGGCGCGAGTACACCCGATACCGGAGGAGACGTCGTCGGGTCCCTGACGAAGAAGCCGCGCTGTATGAGGTGTACCGCGCGGCGAAGCAGGCCCTGTGGCTGGCCATCGGCGAAGCGAGAACGCGAGGCAGGGAGGAGATGTTGGAGACTCTCGATGCGGATCCGTGGGGGCGTCCCTATCGTGCGGTTCGAGGGAAACTTCGAGCTGCGGCGCCTCCACTCACGGAGAGTCTCCAACCTGAGCTGCTGGAGGAGGTAGTCGCAGCCCTCTTCCCGGCAAGAGCGGAGCATACTCCGCCGCCGATGGCTTTGCCCACAGCCGCAGAGCCTACAGAGGAGAACGCCATCAGCGTCCCGGAGGTGACACAAGAAGAGATGGGGGCAGCCGTGATGCGGCTCCGGGCCAAGAACGTGGCTCCGGGGCCCGACGGGATCCACGGCCAAGCGCTTGCCCTCGCTCTGAAGGAGCTAGAGCCCCACTTGAGAGGACTCTACACAGCGTGCCTTGAGCAGGGCCAGTTTCCCACTTTGTGGAAATCTGGCCGTCTGGTCCTGCTCAGGAAGGCGGGGCGCCCTGCGGACTCACCGTCCGCGTACAGGCCCATAGTGCTGCTAGACGAGGTGGGTAAGATGTTTGAGCGTATAATCGCTGCCCGCCTCGTCGGCCACTTGTGCGGAGAGGGGCCTGACCTGGCCGAGAGCCAGTTCGGCTTTCGGCACGGGCGCTCCACCATCCACGCGATATCGCGGGTTAGAGTCCTGGCGGAGGAAACGGTGTCCCGGGGCGGAGTGATGTTGGCGGTGTCCTTGGACATTTCCAACGCCTTCAACACCCTGCCCTGGAGCTGTATTCGGGAGGCACTGCGGTACCATCGGGTGCCTTCCTACCTCCGCCGCATCGTCGGGGCTTATTTGGCGGAGAGGTGTGTCACCTACACGGGACGTGATGGCGGAAACCAGCGCCGCATGTCGTGCGGTGTTCCACAGGGCTCAGTCGTGGGCCCGCTTCTGTGGAACATCGGGTACGACTGGGTGCTGCGGGGCGAGCTCCAGCCGGGCGTGGACCTGACGTGTTATGCAGACGACACACTGGTCACGGCCCGGGGGAGCTCGTACAGGGAAGCAGCGTTGCTGGCGACGGCTGCGGTCTCACAGGTGGTGAGCCGCATACGGCGCCTAGGCCTGGAGGTTGCCCTCAACAAGTCGGAGGCCATGATATTTCATGGCCCTCGGCGGGCGCCGCCGCCGGGATCACACATCGTGGTCGGGGGGGCTCAAATCGCTGTCGAGTCCACCATGAAGTACCTAGGATTGGTGCTCGACAGCCGGTGGGATTTTGGCCCTCACTTCCGGCGGCTTGCGCCCAAGTTGTTGGGCGCGGCTGGGGCGTTATCAACGCTGCTTCCCAATCTGGGGGGCCCGAGCGCCGCTTGTAGGCGGCTCTACGTGGGGATCGTGCGATCAATGGCCCTGTATGGGGCCCCGATCTGGGCGGCTGACCTGACGGCCGGGAGCATCGCAGTCCTGCGCAAACCGCAGAGAGCGATGGCCGTCAGAGTCATCAGGGGTTATCGCACGATCTCCTACGAGGCGGCTTGCGTACTGGCCGGATCCCCGCCATGGGACCTCGAGGCGAAAGTACTCGCGTCACTGTATCGGTGGCGCGAGGAAGCGAGGGCGCGGGGCGAGTGGCTGATGCAGCGACATGTGGAGTTGCGTCGGTCACAGCTTCGCGCAGCCCTGGTGGCGGAATGGCGGGACAGGCTTTCACGCCCTACCGCCGGCCTCGCCACCATCGAGGCGGTCCGGCCAGTACTCGAACCCTGGCTCGGGAGGAGGCACGGCTCCCTGTCGTTTCGGGTGACGCAGGTGCTCTCGGGGCATGGTTGCTTCGGGAAGTACCTGTGTCGCATAAACAGGGAGCCGGACGCCCGGTGTCACCACTGCGTCGACTGCCGGGAGGACACGGCGCGGCATACGCTGGCAGAGTGTGCCGCTTGGGAGGAGCCACGCCGTGCCCTCATCTCAGGAGTAGGTAGTGACCTATCGCTGCCGGCCGTGGTCGAGTCGATGGCCGGCAGCGAGGAGTCCTGGGACGCGGTGGTGTCCTTCTGCGAAACAGTCGTGTCGCAGAAGGAGGCTGCGGAAAGGGAGCGGGAGATCTCGTCCGCTCACCCGGCCCGCAGCAGGCGCACCGGGCGTCGGCGGAGGGCCGATAACGCCCTCTTCCAGCCCCCATAAATGGGTCCAGGGACGGCGGACTTGGGGACGTCCGCCGCCCCCCTATCACATTGGACCCGAGGTGGCGGCGCGTAGTGTTCCACGCGCGCCCCTAGCAGACGTCGCGGGGGGGGGGTCAGACACCTCACCCCCCCCCAGACTTGAGGTGGCCCGCAGAGGCGGGCCGGCACTAGCCGGGGATTGCGGAAGGAATAACAGATCCCAAGATCCCCGGTGCAAGTGTGGGAGGGGAACACTGGGGTGGTTTTTAGTCAGTAAGAGTCTGACAGACCCCTCCGCCCGCCCCAGGGCGGAGGACATCCATGAGGATTTTCCACCCCGTGAACAAAAAAAAAAAAAAAAAGGATAAATGGGGCATACACAGACAGTTCTGCATCTCAAGGGGTGTTAGACAGGGTTGTGTAGCGTCGCCGTGGCTGTTCAACTTGTACATGGATAGTTGTCTGATAGATTTGAAAGAGTGTGAGTGCGGATTGAGAATGAATGAGTTGCCTGTCAAATGCCTTCTCTAAGAACAGCTGCAAGACATGGTGACTGTGATGGATGAAGCATAAAAGATGCCCCTGTAGGGTACGAACTTAGGCTTAGGGCGTCGCTGGGGGGGGGACAGCAAGATGGGACAGGCTGGATCAGAACTGGATAATTATAATTATCGGGTATATTAAAGCTATAGGCTCTGGTACGGCGCGAGCTGGCACTTCGTTGAGTAAGGGTGCGGGGGAAGCACCTATATCTATCAACAGTTTCATTGAAATATCAACGGCAAAGTACACAAATCAATACCTAAAGGCAAGTACGGTCATATCTATGAGGTACCATTCGTATTATATGATGAATACTGTAAAGGGGGCTTCCAAGCAATATAAAACGTTCTATTCATAAAGCCGCGCATTTGAAATGAGGTTTCTGAACGGATCGCGAGTCCATTGAACGAAGTTTTTATTTGAATGAACTGTTTTGAATGAGAACGGCTTCAATACATTTGAATTGGGCGCTCACTGCCGAGGTTTAAAAGATCATCATGACGTTGTATGAGTACTTATTTTGCATTTGCCTATAATAGTATTGGGGTCATCTACTACTCGGCTGCTTGAGTCAAAAGTTACTATTGTCAACGGATCGATCCCTTTAAAGAAAAAATGAGGGAAAAAATATAATTGCCACAGAAACACGTGATATATGAACCGAAAACATTAAAAATCTATAATTACGAGCACAAAACATCAATAGTCGGCAGCTGCACGTCGTGACTGTGACAAGAGGCTTTCACTAAGCATGATGCCGTGCTACGGGGGACTCACAGCGCTGATTTTCAGTGGCCACCCAAAAATGACGTACGGTTTTAGCAGTAAAATACGACTTGGTTTCGTACCAACGGAATCTTTTAAGTATTTAATGGATAGGCAACTAAAATTTTCACAGAATTATTATTATGGTCTTAATAATGCAAATAAAAACCAACCAAAATTGGCCAGTTTTTGAGCATTTCAGCCGAAAGACGTCCACTGCTGGACATAGGCCTCCCCCAAGCACCGCCACTTCGACCGGTTCTGTGCTTCCCGCATCCAGCGGATACCTGCAGCCTTCAGAAAGTCATTGGTCCACCTTGTAGGAGGCCTTCCAACACTTCGTCTTCCAGTACGCGGTCGCCACTCCAGAACCTTTCGGCCCCATCGGCCATCAGCTTGAAATTGCCTCATTTAAATAGGTACGTACAGTCAACCGCACGTCATCATCCATCATCATTTAAGCCGAAAGACGTCCACTGCTGGACACTGGCCTGTCCCAAGGGGGGTGCCATAATCGCCACACTTGGGTTGACGATCGCAGTATGGTGTTAAAATGCATAGAGAACGCTGTTGCCCATTCTGTAGTAAGTCCTTTAATCGCCTTTTACGACCCCCACGGGAAGAAATAAGCTGGTGCTATTCTTTACGTCCGGCAGCACACAGGAAACCGCACGTTACATTAGTGGAAAAATTTACACTACAAAAATCTCCTTACTACCAAATCAAATCAAAATACATTCACATAAACCTACATGGGCACTTATGAAACGTCAGAAGCTAGATGCACGGTTCCAATTTGTCGTTTCCTATGGACGAGATCCGGCAAGAAATTCCACTAAAAATAATTGTCTTTTACAATGTTTTCAAATTACAGGATTTCTAGGGATGGGAGCACAGTGTAGGCGTGACAACTATGCGGTGAAGACACGGTTCTTCCATGTCTTCACAGCATAGAAAATGGTCTACAAATATCCAGTCTATTAGGCCAAAACGTTCTTACGTTCACAACATACAAAATAATCTATAAAAAGATATATAAAATAATAAAAATAAAATATTTAAACCAAATGACATGATTGCCATTATAACTGTAACAAATAAAGGCGCTGATAATGTTAAATGCAAGACAATATGGCAACAAAAGTTGACATCAGATCTCGAGAAAAAGGAATATGGTACAAAACTATGCAATGTGAGCCTCCTCGGATACCGTGGATTACCGATGTTAAACTGGGTAGGCGATTACTTAAAATAGCTTTTAGAATACGATCTGGACATGTACCACTTAAAAAGTTTACCTTTTTAATGAAGAAATCCCTTTCACCTAACTGTACTGCTTGTGATAAACCAGAAGATGTCCAACACCTCCTTATATATTGTATTCGCAATGATTTTGAACGACAACATTTATGTAAAAAATTAAAATTGAATGTATTACATTTAGGTAAATTCGAATGTATTCTGGCTTACCCTGCAAGCAATAAAGCTAAGCTAATTTATAAGTTTATATTTAATAGTATTAAGAAAATTTTGTAAGTAACTTGTTAAGGAAATGATGGGGCTGACATGACTTGTTATAGGTTCCAAGTCCCTAATAAGCAAAGAGAAAAAAAAAAAAAAAAGTTAAATTGTTACCATTGTTGTGCGGCTGACAGTAGCTACCTACGTGTTAAAATATAATACATATTCGAAAGCACAAATTAAAAACAGAAACGGTTTAAATTACTCATTCACCAATACCATTATCAATCAACTTACGGGCCTGAACCACATGAAATGAATCTGAATCAATCAATGATTCATTTGGCGCGGTAATAAAACCGCTCAATTATCGTCATTGTCGACTTATCAATTCATCAATCAATTTGTGTCGCTCTTTTAATTTTTTATTAAGCAAGGATTCTATTACTAAATGGTTATTATTTTGGGTTGGTATGAGCACTATTAGAATTATTGTAAAGTCGACTCCTAATTGGGTTATCACTTTTGTCAACAATTCCTAGTGAATGGCAACTCCACTAAGGTTGAAACTATCTTTTTTGTCGACCTTTTAGGAAGGAAAAAAACGGAACCCTTATTGGATCACTTCGTTGTCCGTCTGTCTGTCAAGACCCTTTTTCTCAGGAACGCGTGGAGGTATCAAGTTGAAATTAATATCAAATAGGTACGTAGATCTGCGATCCCTTGGAGCTCTAAAAAAATCAAACATTAAAGTCAACACAACAAAAAAAATATACACATATTTTGACACTCGGAAATAAATCAAAACCTTTTAAGGTACTTCCCGTTGACCTAGAATCATGAAATTTGGCAAGGAGCAAGGTCTCACATCACAAGTAAAGGAAAAAGTCCGAAAATTCTTAATTTGTAGTTTTACCAGTATCACATATTTTATTTTTTTGCGATTATAAACTTACATTATAGTTATAAAATTTACCGTTTCGTATATCGATGTCTGGGAACATGTTTTTCCACTACTATGTTAAGTTTGTTATTGGGATAAGTTCATCCCAACTACGGAACCCTTCATTGCGCGTCGTCCAACACGCACTTGGCCGGTTTTTCAAATCCATTACATTTTAATACAATAAATACCACATGAAATAAAAACCACAATCCGAAGGATTTTGAAAGATATTCCCGGTCCATTCCTTCATATGTTTGAAAAACTCGTCTGCTTAACAACGTAGATAACGCAATGAGTGTTGTCGAATTGTCAAAATTAAAACCATTGCAATTGTTAGTGTTACGCAATAACCCCGTTTGGTTCAATTACTCCGCTTGGATCAATTACCCCACTTGGATCAATTAC
This sequence comes from Tiliacea aurago, assembly GCA_948098905.1. Lineage (NCBI taxonomy): Eukaryota > Metazoa > Arthropoda > Insecta > Lepidoptera > Noctuidae > Tiliacea > Tiliacea aurago. The sequence goes on along the minus strand of OX402597.1, from coordinate 22,360,818 downwards.
CCCGCTTGGATCAATTACCCCGCTTGGATCAATTACCCCGCTTGGTTCAATTACCCCGCTTGGATCGACTTAATAAAGGAGGAGGTTCTCACCCGGGGTATCCTAGCTTAGTTACTGCGACCAACTGTGAGCAAAGGCTTAAAAGTTAAAAAAGAGGCTCATTTATTATAAAAAAGTGTGCATCATTAGAAACCCAAAAACTTTTTACAGGTTCATTCGTTAAAAAAACTTATATAACTAGATGTTCAATACTTTCTCAGAGGATCAGTTAAATATTTCTCTTATATAAATGACTTTATATACTTTTCTCGCCCTTAATCGGTAGTTGCGACTGCGAGAAATTGGCATCGTTTATACCCGTCAAGTGCAGACGCCAACAGCCGTGTTTTGGGGTCGCTGTAAAAACCCATGCTAAAGTACAAGTACATGGTTTTGTGGCAACTGTACTATTGTTAATTTATGAAGGGGATTAACTTTAAACTTGGTGACCTAATTGCGTAAGTAATACGATCCTAATGACAATCGATTACATTTTGACATTCACCATTCCATCACTCATGATGGATTTGGATGAGGCGCACAGACTGCCTGAATTAAGTTATTACAGGATACTTTTCCTCTGCATTCAATTCATCAACTCAACCTATAGCAGTCCCCTGCTGGGCATAGGACTCTCCCAGGCTGCGCCACAACACCGTGTCCTCCACCTTCCGCATTCAGTCTGTCCCAGCCACCTTTTTAAGGTCGTCGGTCCATCTAGCTGGGGGGCGTCCCACACTACGCTTGCCGATACGCGGTCTCCACTTCAGGACTCGTCTGCTCCACCGGCCATCGGTCCTTCGACAAACATGGCCAGCCCACTGCCACTTCAGCTTGCCTACTCTGCAGGCTATGTCGGTAACTCCGGTTCTCTTTCGGATAACTTCATTTCTGATCTTATCCGACATCAGAATCAGAAACTCCGAGCATAGCCCGCTCCATAGCACGCTGAGTAACCTTGAATTTGTGGACCAGCCCGACTGTCAGTGTCCACATTTCGGCACCGTATGTCCTCTGCATTGTTTCATGTAAATTATGTAAATAACATAATTTTTAAATAATTATAAAAAAGATATTACAAATCTATAATTTTTTTTTTATATCAATAATTATATGTTATATTTGTTTAATATAATTATGTATGTTGATGTGTTATGTTTTATTTATATGTTATGTTATTTACATAAAAGCTAACCAACTAAATACGTACCATTAACCGACAATCTTTGTCATAATTATAGATCTCATTTGCATCTTAGATAAAGGAAAGCACGGCACTTTTAATAAGCGTATTGTACAATAAACAAAAGAAAAAAACAATTCTAAAATGATATGCCAAATAGAATTTATAAATAAGTAATCATATAATAATAACTATAAAGCCAACGAGACGAGATAAATTTCATGCTTTGGGATTAAAAACATTAACTTAATTGCGTATGGTTAAGTTTCCATTGCAACAAAAAAAAAATATGACATTTAGCGATAGTTTATTCATTCTAAAATCAACTTTCGTCTTATTACAAAACAAGATTTATATTTTGACATGGCTTAAACCATGGAGCTAGTTTTTGTAATAAGAACGTAACAGTGATTGAAATACCGTTCTTTATACAAAACTGAAAACTTAGTTCGGTACTAAGTTGTCAGTTTTGTGTTTAAGAAATTTACCATAGTCGAAATAAAGTTCGAAATTCAATAATGGCTCCATGTTTTAAACCTGGGTCTGAAGATAAACCTTGTTTTGTAATAAGGGGGCTTGTGTTTAAAGTTGATATTGGTAATAAGTTGCTATTTTATGTATTTATCTCGTATCGTTGGCCTGGGTATAATAGCTAAGCTAATATAAGTTAAGTTTAGCCTTCAGCTTATGATGGGTGGTTAAAATAGTGTAGTGCAATAAAGTTATCCCTCGTCTATCTTCGACTCACTGGAAGCCCGAGGAAGTTATCGAGGTATACGAGCTCGGGCGAAGGTGGATAGTATTGCTGGCCAGACTCCCTGCAATACTATCCAGATCTTCACACCAGCCGAAGGACTAGCACTTGCTAAAAATCGCAAATAATAGAGGGGTTTGGAAGGAGAAAGAAAACAACCTTCTCTTAGCACTCGCTTAAAAAACGGTGAAGGAAAACATCGTGAAGAATCCTGCCTGAGAGATATTCTCGACGGCATGTGAAGCCAAGTCAGAGGCGGCCCATGGGCGGCATAAAAACTCTGACACTCAAGATAAAGATAGAAAAACGCTTATGTAACACAGTACAAAAAAAAGAGAGAAAATACGTTTATTTGCAGTAAACATATCGCAAAGAAAAAAAAACACAAACACGAAAGAACAAGTTGAGGGAAAATATGTGTGTGATGTGTACCTACCGTAAGAAAGGAACACATTTGAACAAATTAAAAGAGAGGGATTAAAGGCCAGTTTAGGGAAGGCCTTCCTTGAAGTAGGACGAACTATTTTAGTCTTAAAAGGAATAAACTTTCATAAAGTAGAATTCGGAACAGAAGTAAAATCTAAATAAAAATCAAGGCCGTAAGATATTGTGATCAACGCTATGTACGCCTTATTAGTCATATACATCAGTATTTAGTAGTTAATAAGATTATTTCGTTTCTTATAAGGAACATATTTAAACAAATTAAAAGAGAGGGATTAAAGGGAAGGCCTTCCCTGAAGTAGGATGAACTATTTTAGTCTTAAAAGGAACAAACTTTGATAAAGTAGAATTCGGAACAGAAGTAAATAAAAATCAAGGCAGTACGAGTAAGACATTGTGATCAAAGCTATGTACGCCTTAGTATTTAGTAGTTAATAAGATTATTTCCGTTCTTAAAAGGAACATATTTAAACAAATTAAAAGAGAGGGATTAATGGGACGACCTTTTCTCTGCAGTAGGACAAACTATTTTAGTCTTAAAAGGAATAAACTGTGTTAAAGTAGAATTACTTCCCAACTATGTGACGTGAACACAGAGTGTTTGAACAAAAGGGAGCTTGTCCAAACTTTATCAATATGTTCGCTAAAAGCGGAGCTGTGACACGCTGTCACGTCCTGATTGGCAGCACAATACGTTTGATACAAGCTCTTGAGAAAACTTCTTGGTAAAATAAAGACACTTACGTAAAAATATATATAAAATATATTATAAATATGCCATTGTTTCTTGATCTTGCGTTCCAGCATTGAATAAGTCTCCCAATTGCAAATATGTTGGTCTTTTTTGTTAATTGAAGTACCTAACTAGCAAATATCTCAAAAGAAGCTGCAATAGATCCAGTCAAAAAGAAGTAAAATCTAAAAAAGACCAAGCAGGAAGATATTTATTTATGGATAGGTTCCAACGACTTATTCACTAATAACGTATAACATAAAATAACTTATATTATCCATTATTATGGTGAATTTGTCACTTAAAGAAGTACACTGCTTAAACATAGATAAAAAATATTGAAGAATTAATTAAAAGTGATTTAAAATGAACTAACTTATTTTTTGTAACAATGAAAGATAAATAAGAGCTACTATACCGTATGAAAATAATATAAAATAAAATACAACATCAGATTTACTGAATTAATAATAGATAGTTTTCGTGCGATTATTATACGTAAGATGACTGCATTATACGTGATCAAATATAATATTATGAATGGTTGGGATCATAAGTTTTTTTACGGAAATGATTATGATATACCATGAAAGTTGAAAAGCTGTAGAATTTAATAATGTTGTGTACGGGGGAATTTAAAACATCGGTCAGTTCCTGTCATTTGTTTGAAGATAACACAGAATGATGTTTTAAATGTGTAGCGGGCATAAGTTGTCAATTTTGTAATAAACACTTTACATAATCAGCCTATAATGTTCCCACTGCTGGGACACAGGCCTCATCTCTGTGAGAGGGAATGGGCCGTAATCCACCACGCGGGTCCAGTGCGGTTTGGTAGATGTCACATGTCTTCGAATTTTTGGTTCTATGACATGCTGATTTCCTCACGATGTCGTCCTTCACCGTTTTGAGAGCAGTGGTGATGAAATAATGAACACAAAGAAACGCACCTCGTAAGTCACGGTCGTTTCCCCTGGGATACCACTGCTTTCTACGATAAACACCTTACATAGTTGAAATAAAGTTCGTTATTTAAAAATGACTCGATGATTTAAACCTGGGTCTTTAGTTTAAACTCTTTCCGCCGTATTACAAAACAAGATTTATATTTTGACATGGCTTAAACCATGGAGCTAGTTTTTATAATAAGAACGTAACAGTGATTGAAATACCGTTCTTTAAACAAAACTGAAAACTTAGTTCGGTACTAAGTTGTCAGTTTTGTGTTTAGGAACTTTACCATAGTCGGAATAAAGTTCGAAATTCAATAATGGCTCCATGTTTTAAACCTGGGTCTGAAGATAAACCTTGTTTTGTAATAAGAGGGTTTTTGTAATGAGACGGACGGTGTCCCAAGCATTATTAAGGTTTTTAACCCCAAAATTATTAACCCTTCAGAAAGCTCAACCCATTACCTAAGTCAGTGGCATAATAACCGAAACAATAACCGAAACTCATCTTGATAATATAAATACGGTGAGGGATGAGGGCACTATTATTAGACCCCCTCCCTTCTGATCCCTCCCCCATGGCCGCGATCAATAGCAGCGTGGAATTAAAATAAATACTGCTTCGGTAAACCTGGATATGAGATACGACAGACTAACCGTACTTTGTAATTTGAAAACATTGTAAAAGCCGATAATTTGTAGGCAAACGAACCTCAAATAATTTGAACATATCATTTCAGCCGAAAGACGTCCACTGCTGGACATAATCGCCACGCTTGGCAGGCTGGTTGGCGATTGCAGTATGGTGTTAAAATGCATAGAGAACGCTGCAGCCCATTCTCTAGTAAGTCCCTTAGTCGCCTTTTACGACACCCACGGGATGAAATAGGATGGTGCTATTCATTACGTCCGGCACCACACGGAACACAAATATTGAACACAAATAATTACAATTAAAATAATTCCTATTTTTGGGGTCCTAAAAATACTAAATAGCTGTGAGGAAAGGTCAGAAAGTTAAAAAGAAGCTCAATTATTACCAAAAGTGTGCATCATTAGAACTGCAAAAAGGTTTTTAGAGGTCCATTGATTTAAAAAATCGACTGTGTCAGACAGACACACGAGTGATCCTATAAGGGTTCCGTTTTTTCTTTTGAGGGTATGGAACCCTAAAAAGTGAAAAGTCATATTAGTATTTGCCCGAATTTGAGCCCATGACCTCGTGAATGAGGTGCGAGGCCTGAACGACTGGGCCATAACATACCTGGCTAAAATGTGGATGTACTAAACATCTCTACGAATAAGCCGTAACATAGACATATTATTGGTACATGACAGATTGATACAGTCAAAATCCCTGTACCAAACTGAAACAAGCCCGTTCCCTTCACAATGTATTTCAGATCACAATATCACAGACTAATTTATGAGCTGAAAATGTGAGAGCTTTCGGATGGAAGGAATCTGTTTGATTATGCTTGCTTTTTACGATGAGGTTAATAATAATAACAAAAGAAAATATTATTATACAATATATAACAAAAACCCTGTTGTTCCTGCTACCTACGTTTTAAGAATCGGTATACCTACATACGTAATAGAGCAAGTCATTTATAAAAACTGATCAACAAAAATAATTAAAATAAATATTTCATTATTAATATTTGTAATGTTTAACTGATTTCTCACTTTTTTCATTCTTTGATTTTGACTTCTCCATTAGCCAATGCTTAATTTTTTTAAATTATTATTCCACCAATGTTGTGATTGTGGGTAAATGTATACGTCCCTAAAAGGAACAACAGGGTTTTTGTTACATACTGTATAACAATAATTAAATGTATTTAGTATTTACGGGAAATGGGTTTTTTTGTTATTTATTACAGGTAATTTACACCCAGTGCCAACAATTAACTTAAAAAAAAAAATCAAATCTATTTCAAACAAAACAAATTTGGTCTCATAAACTGTGTACCGTGTTTTGAAAGTGAAAAGTTTTTCGAATACTGAGCTTTAGGTTACCGTGTTTAGTTTTTAAAAGACTTCAAAAAAGGAGGAGGTTCTATGTTCAACTGCGTATTTTTTATGTATGTTTACCAATTTCTCCGTCAATTGGGTATGTAAAGTAAAAATTAACCTATGCCGATTCCAAAACCATTTCGAGATTTTAAGCTTCTAAGACTTATTTTTCTATTAATAGGTCTTAAAATTATAAGATCGTATTTACTTTTATTTGACCTCTAAATGACGTCACAAAGCAGCCTGAATTGGAAACTTGCAGTGCCTTTTGTAATTAAGTTGTTCTTTATGTGTCAAGTGTCATGCCCAACGTCAAATTTACATGAAGCACTTATTATTATTCTATTCAGATGTAAATATGTAAATAGTGTAGTTTTTCACCAGCGGCGGACAGCACAAGTCGAATCACATCGATGTATCGCCTCAGGAAAACTTAACTTACGTTAAAATAATCTTCTCAATAAAACAGTCGCCGCCCAGACTTGTACTAAACATTTACTTCACTTCTTTATTAACTTTGCTTGGGTAGTTTTTGAGTTAGCTTCAATAATAAGTCTTTTTTTCACTTATTACATGTGGATGATGTTAAAATAACTTCCTGTCACTGTTAAGGCTTCTACAGATTTTTTTTTTAAACGTTGTCCCACACTAGGAATTTCTCCTGTATTGTGGGTGCGTTTACAAACATTTTAATTCACATACACAAACAGCCAGACCCGGAACAACTACTTGTAGGTCATACAAATATTTGTTCCGTGCGAGAATCGAACCCGCGACACGCAGCGTAGCAGTCAATCGCTTAACTAACTGCGCCAACCGTGTCGCGTGCGCGTGTCATGCCGCGACGCGACACAAAGGGCCCGCGTGTCGCGCGACGAGCGGTGCCTTTGTGTCGCGTCGTGAGTCGCACCGGTCCGTAGAAGCCTGTATTTACATAATTTGAATTTGAGTGGGGTAGTTAACAAAAACAAAAAGTGAAAAAAAGAGACTTCCCAAAAAACACTGCATTGTGAAAAAAAAACTTTAATTTTGGAAGTCGGTGGCGAAAACCGACATTACCACACCAAAGATATGATCATCTGCCTAGCTTTTTCGCCAAGTATGTTGGGGTCGGGTTCCAGCCTAACTGGAAGCAGCTGAATACCAGTATTTTACATGAAGCGACTGTCTACCTGACCTCCACAACCCAGTAACTGGGTAATACGATACCTCTTGGTAAGACTGGTTGCCAGAGTTTCGGGCTTCAGACGATCCCTAACAACTGTCAAAGATCCACGAATGACAGCCGAGACCAACACCTTAACGTGCTTTCCGAGGCACGGAGGAGTCTCGGTATGTGAAGATGGTCTCCCATCCACGGATCAACCCTGGCAAGCGTAGCTTAACCTGATGGATTGGCCACGAGCTCCTCAAAACACAAGACACCGACTTCCGAAATTAAAGTTATTTTTGGAAGTCGATTGTTGTAATGTGCGTTTTATTCATCAGAATTGTTATATATGTGTGTGTATTGTTATGGTTTGTGCGGGCTGCTCCTCTCCACCGGATGTTCTTATACATAATTTAAACAGAGTGCTAATGGGACTCTGCAATCCAATCCCCTGATTGCGGCGGCCGCCCGATACACTCCCTCCCGCATAAATAGGATTCGCCGACCGAGGCATACTCTCTGCATTCCCAGCGACGCCACAACCCTCCTCTAGGAGAGTAGTGGGGCCACCAGCAAGCAAACACAGAAACGCCGCACCGCCATCCTTCCGTCCTCGCCACCGAGGCCCGTCACGACGTCCCCGTCCATCCCCGCCCCGAACCTTGCTCGAGCCATCCCGCGCCGCTGAGCCTGTAGCTTTCAATTCGTCCCTTAATAATATTAATCCGATCCAGCCTGTCCCTAGCTGTCCTCCCCCAGCGACGCCCTAAGCCGAGATCCGTACCCCACAGGGGGTGCTGTTAGCGTGTAGTCGTTTAGTTTTAAATAAGTTATGCCCTGGCTGGAGGCCTTCATTTATTGAGGCACCCACAGGAAAGTCCGCTTAAGTAGACGACAACTTCCCAGGTTGACATGCGAGATGCCAATAAAAAAGTTTGAGCCATCACGGGACGCGTGGCAGATGTGAAACATTGAAATTATTTACACGCTACTACATAATTATAGACTGTAGGTCTTTGTCATAGGAGTCACAGACAGTCCGCTGTGCAGGGCCTGCATGGACGACGACAAGACAGCAGCTCATGTGCTGTTAAACTGCCCGGTGGTCGTCACATACAGGGCAAAGTACTTCGGTAACCCAGGTATCCTACGTGAGATTGTCAGTAACACCAAGATGTTGCTGGCCTTCCTTGCGGAGCTGGGGTGGATCGAATAACCGATTATCCCACCCGTAAGCAAAATACGCGCATTGACGTGGAGTTGCGGACACCAGCCCGTATTACCTATTTAATTCTGTTTTCGAACGGTTTTTCTTTTTTTTAGGGTTCCGTACCTCAAAAGGAAAAAAAGGAACCCTTATAGGATCTCACCTCGTGTGTCTGTCTATCTGTCCGTCTGTCACAGCTGATTTGCTCCGAATCTACTGGACCGATTAAGTTGAAATTTGGTACACATATGAACTTTTGTGACCCAAACACGGGCGTGTTACGTAAATAAATTAATTTTGCATGTGGAGGTCACTTTTGGGGACCAAATTAGAAAATTTAAAAAATAGTTTTGCTGGCTGTACCATATGACATATCAAATAAAAGGGCTTGTTTTAAGGGTTTTATATATATTTTTTTAATAATTTTAAAATATTTTTCATACTTTTGAAATTATTTAAGAAAACAGATGAAAACTGACCATTACCCCCGTTAACTCCGAAACTACTGCGCCTAAAATTTTGATAAAAATACAGAAAATAGTTTTTTACATAGAGATTACAGGAAAACCTATAAGAAGTCTGTGATCTTAAAATAACATGGTAAATCACTCAATATTGTGCGTAAAAACTTACATTTGCAGTTGGAATGTATGGGGATCATGTTTTTCAACTACAATGTTAAGTTTGTTTGTATAAATTCATCAACTACGGAACCCTTCATTGTGCGTGGTCCGACTCGCACTTGGTTTTTTTTTTAAGAGAGCGTAAATCGACTCTGCCACTCAAACCTATGTGTCAGTCTACCCCGATGTGCTATAAACGCCCGGGTAGGTGTAAGTCGGCGTTTCCCATCCAGCCCCATTGAGTCTAAATTACTGTACCAATATAGGCGTCAGCTGCTTGCTCCCGCGGGTATTCACGTCTTTTTTCCTTATGAGTTCAAGGAGGCATGCTATATTCACAACGAGAATGTTTATTATTAATTTCAAGCTGTCTGGAGCAGAGTTTAGGGTCAATTAAAAAGAAAGAGGTTTAACATTATATCACGGCTGTAATCTCCAAAGGAGTTGGCAGGTGTTTAGTACGAGTAGGTACGTGTAGGTTTCATGTTACTGCACTTATTTTATTAATTAATTAATTAACTAGCTGACCCGGCGAACTTCGTACCGCCTTATACCGACAGCAGGGTCCGGGTCCAATTGTGTGTTCAAACCATCCAGGAACCCGTTGAAATATAAATACAAAATTTCAACAAAATCGGTCCAGCCGTTTTGGAGGAGTTAGGTGACAAACACACGTACAGAAGAATTATATATATTAAGATAATTAATATTTACCATCATCTTCTGTTTAAAATATAACTTAAGGAACAATCAGCCTTGGGCTTACACAGTCAGAGTATTCTATGTAATAGAAGTTTATGTAAAGATTTCAGGAAAAATAAAACGATGTCTCTAAATAGCACAGTTTTTCAGAAATCATTAACATCATATTATTATATACGTGCGGAACCCTCGGTGCGCGAGTCCGATTCACTCTTGACCGTTTTTAGGGTTCCGTACCAAAATGGTAAAAAGGAACCCTTATGGTGAAACTAAGTCTGTCTGTCACACCTCGATATCTCAAGAACTACTAATGCTATCAACTTGAAATTTATAATTGTTTTAGATGACGTTTGTCCAAATATTTTTCAAACGAGAAAGAAATTAAAAAAAATATTATCTTTTTTGCAAAAAGGACTGAAAGGGGGTCTTAAAAAATTTAAGTAAGGCTACTAGAGCATGTGGGGTATCATATGAAAGAACGCTGTTTGCACATTCCCAAACATTTTTTATTTTTATTTTAGGCAGCATAGTTTCCGACTTTTGAAGAAAAATGTAAAAAAAAATACCGTTCCCCCCCTAATCTCCGAAGTTTGCATAGATAAAAATCTGAAATTATTCTATGTGGTAGAAGTTTATGTAAAAATTACAGGAAAAATAAAACGATGTCTCTAAATAGCACAGTTTTTCAGAAATCATCAACAGCATATATACGTACGGAACCCTGGTGCGTGAGCTCGATTCGCTCTTGACCGTTTTTTTTTATTATACGTAAATGCTAAAGTAACTCCTAACGCTGTCTTTAGCACACATACTTGGGTACCTCCCTGTTACATATAGCAAACACTGAGCGAATGACACATTGCTGCCGCTCTCCCCTGTCTGTTGACCCGTCATGGACAATTATGTACTGTTCGTTTGAATAATAAAGACTTCAAAAAACCTGAAGACGCTATTTTTATATAAAAAACATTTTACAAAAAAAAAAAAAAACCGACTTCCAAAAAAAAAAAAAAGTGAAAATAACTTTGATTTCGGAAGTCGGTGTCTTCGGATCTGTAAATTAGTTTTGCCACCGACTTCTAAAATTAAAGTTATTTTTCACTTTGTAGTGTTTTTTTTGGAAGTCGGTTATTTTTTTTGTAAAAAGTTTCTAAAAAATCATTTTCAAAATCGGTCCATAATTGACGCAGAAATCAGTGAACAAACAAAAAATAACCTACAGCTGAAAAAAAAGAGACAGCCGAACATATAATCCTCCTTTTTGGAAGTACAATCTAATACTACCTACCCATATATAAAATTCAAGATTAGGTAGATTTAACGATTGAAATGTTTGCAAAGGCCAAGAGAAACATAAAAAGCTGCTGATGAAAAACATTTCAAACAAACATAATATTGTTTAAGTTTATGAATAATAAATATTTGCTCAAACATACTCTCCATCATCGCATGCGTGGTTTGATAATAAATTGTAGATATATTTCAAAATAAATATGTAATGAAAAAAAAAGCCGGCCAAGTGCGAGTCGGACTCGCGCACGAAGGATTCCGTACCCATTATCTATAAAAATGGCAAAAAACACGTTTGTTGTATGGGAGCCCCCCTTAAATATTTGTTTTATTTTAATTTAATTATTTATTTTTAAAGTCAATATATATCTACATATTCTGTGAATATTTCAAGCGGCTACCTGTTGCCGTTATCAATATAGAGCAAAAACGAGCAAAATATCACGTTTGTTGTATGGGAGCCCCCTTAAATATTTGTTTTATTTTATTTTTTAGTATGTATTGTAATAGCGGCAACAGAAATACATCATCTGTGAAAATTTCAACTGTCTAGCTATCACGGTTCATGAGATACAGCCTGGTGACAGACGGACAAACGGACAGACAGACTAGTAGACAGATTAGTAATAGGGTTCCCGTTTTACCCTTTGGGTACGGAACCCTAAAAAGAAACTAATTGGCGCGAACTTTATAATTTTTACAGCTGAACATTACGAATTTCATCAGAATTAGCAAAACAATTGACTCTTCTAGTGAAAGTGAGTTCATAAAAAATGAGGCTTTTATTGCAGTAGTAGTTGAAAGTCACGTCGAGCGAGGTATGTAATCTGCTATAGATTACGCACCTCACTCGACGTGACTTCTTGTAGCACTCGTGTTTTTAGAGCCCTCGCGGATACTCGGACTCCAATCTAACACTCGATGACACAAGAAGTCATTTTCTGCTCGATGCAGTAATCTACTATTCTACACTCCTCTTAAATGTGCCAAATTTCATACTTGTCCGTCCGCGTACTTTTCGCGGGCGCAACAGGCACCGACAAATATATTGTGCTACTAGTGTCGCGTTGCGCCCGCGATATCGCACCAGTCTGTAAGAGCCTTTATTATAGGTAATGAATTAATGATAGTTTGGATTACAGTAGAACCTATTATGTTAATACTTATTCACGTATATTTTTACCCGACATAAAAAGTAAACATTGATGAAGTTTGTTAGGGTTCCGTACCCAAATGGTAAAACGGGAACCCTATTACTAAGGCTCCGCCGTCTGTCTGTCTGTCTGTCCGTCTGTCTGTCCGTCTGTCACCAGGCAACAAGCTGCAGGCTGTCAACTTTATGGTAAATGAAAAAGTTAAAAAAGTAACAACAAAGCAGCAATGAAAAACATACACTCATTTCCGCATCGTTTTAGCGATGCAGTAATGAAAATATATACTAACAATCATTTCTGCACTGTTTTAGCGACGCAGAAATGTGCAGGTTTCCGCTGGCTTTTTGAGTTAACAACTACGATAGTACTAGGTAGTTGGAAGAAAAGGATTATTCTTATACAATATGCAATTGAAATATCTAAATTAACTTAATAAAAAAAAAACATTACACACGCTACCATGCGTTTGACACACACATAGTGCCAGGGACTTGAAGATGAAGATAGATAGGTGACAGCAGTGACAGCTTGACCATGGAATAAGTAAGTACTACTCACGGAATCAGTAGGGTCGAATTTCGACCAGTGGGCGACTACTAGTTATTATAAGTAAGTAAGTAAATAAGTAAGTAAGTTTATTTATTTGTGTAAACATGGTGTACATACAATCAAGATATTAAATACAGAAAGAAATGTTCGATCATGTTCAGCCGCTTATCGTGGCGTACAAATTGGTAAGCAGAGATGGCGCACAAACCGCGACTATATTTATCAAAATCACATTATAAAATTACTTATTAAATCATAATTACTTATACGTTATTAATTTATTATACAATTCAATGTCCATACATATTATTGATTAAGTCATTGCAAATTTTAATTTCATCAACAATAAAAACAATACACTTTATAATATGGAGTAATCTTATAACACTGTGGACAAAACAACATTGGTTGTTTCTTTTATTTAGTTAGAATTAAAATATTAAGTACATAAATAACAACTTATAACTAATTAATTTATAAAAATAACAAAATTATATACTAAATTAAACTAAAACTATAAAACATTAAAATATAGCGTCGAAAAATTCCTCCGCATCGCTGTCGACTGGTAATGTACCCAAGAGACTGGCGGCATTGCCACGTTGTATGGCAATGCTTAACCTCTGGCCAAGGTAAAAGCCAGCCCTTGGGTCACGGGAAGTGTCAACCAGCCGTTTGGAGATATCTTTGAACAAATCATGAGCACTCGGACCCCACGGCCCGAGGGTTTCAACCCCAAACGGCTCGAAAATATAATTACCAATAAGGTTAATATACTTTCGCCGCTTGAGATTTTCCGCAGACGCAGCAGCAGCGCCAGCACAGCACGCGGAGTCAGGAAGATGGGATGGCGCAAGAGTATCGACACACGTTGCGTCCCACACTAAAGGCCTACCCACCTTCCATGGAAATTAAGACATGCCGTCCGGTCTCTTGCCATCGTCACGTGCCAAGCCATTAGGTTCTAATACAGCTGGAACGCCGACGGTGACAAGAGCTCGTCGGATAATGTCATTAATATTCGCGTGCCGCGCTAAGCGACCTGCACTACGGCTGCAAGACAGGCCGTGGTGTCCGAGGCTGTTGACAACTTCGCCACAGTGACAGCGATGAGGAGAACAACAAGGAGCTCCTAATCGGAGGGAAGCAGCGAGGCGGAAAGTAGTGTCGTCGAACAAAGTACCTATGTTCGACGATGGTAGTGCATGAAGCCACAGACCCGACTCCCATTTACCCACAGCCAGCAAGCGCGCACGCTCCGCAGTAGTAGCAGACGTGTCAAGTAAATTATTCTGTACTACTCTGCAGAGCTGCTCATCCCACCGTCTCTGGGAAGATGGATTGTCGGGTGCATCTGAGTTCGGGCAAGCGAGTCTCCAGGCATCCATAGCCTCGGAGAACCACGGCACATCAAAATCAATCAGTGTGGGGGCTAGGATTTTCCTGATCAATTTCTCAGTGCCGTGGACCGAGGAAATGAAAGCCGGTAAACTAATACTTGTAATTTTGCGGACGCCGAGGCCTCCCATACGAATGGGAAGAGTAGTTTGTGCCCAAGCTCGGTCGTCCATGGCCACATTTAAGATCGAAGATATTGTATGCCGGATAATTTGGTCCATTTTGTCTAATAGGTGAGTGTGCTTCCATAAATGGGAAGCGCGAAGGAAATATGTTAATTTAGGGCCGAAACAGCAGTAACGGATTAAGGTTATAGCCGAATGCATGTTATTTTGGAACAATCTTTCCGAAACGTCACTGAAATTTTGTATTTTTTCCTCAATAAAATCGGGAAAGGAATTCTCAAAGATTGGAGACCCAAGGAGACGAAGAGAGGTTTTTTCAATAATTTTGATTTCTGGGGCTATTGCGTTAAATTTAGGAAGTGTCAGATGTCTGTCAGTACTGTCCGCTAAATAAAGTTCACATTTAGAAAGGTTGAGATTAAGGCCAATGGAAAATAGTTTATGTTTTAAGAATTGAAAGTCTTTTAAAACCGTTTCTACATCGCCTCCCAAAGTTCCATCATCAAGATACCAACTGTTAAATTTGGAATTTAGCTGTCGAATGATTGGGTGAATTGCTAAACTAAAAATCACTGGCCCGAGAGGGTCACCTTGTTGACAGCCAACAGCAGATTCCAGAAGGTTGTCCCGATAAAGCAATTTAGAAGAGTGTCTGTAACATTGCCAAAGGAAACTATAAATTTGAGGTATTTCTCTTTTAATTTCTGCCAGCAAGGTGTCCCTATTAACAGAATTGAAGGCATTCTTTATGTCAACCTTCAGGATGACCTCTCCTTTGCCAGAATTTAGGTAGGTCGACAAAGCGTGTACGGCAGCCTCACAGCCCCCTTTCGAGCCGTAACCTAGCTGCAGGGGCTGAAATTTTTCCGAAACAACCTCACCAAAAAATTTACAGCAAATCTTGGCTGCCATACGACGGTATGTAGTTCCCACGGCAATAGGACGAATGCCGCCATCCCTCTTACGCAGGGCGCATAGATTGGCCCCGTACAGAACGTCGATGACGGCCTCGTTCACCTTGCCGGAGAGCATAAGGTTAATCAAAGCCGTAAGCTCCTTCAAGAGCAACTCACCAGCTGCCCCGGCGCCTGAACTGATAAGGTCCTTAAGGTGCTGAGGACTCAGGCCGTCGAGGCCGCCAGCGGAACCGCTCCGGAAGGAGCAAACGGCTGTGACCAACTCTCGACCTGTAATGGTGAGGAAGTGATTATCCAGATCAGGGGGGTCGGGAAAAGAAAGACCATCCGCTGGGGCAGGGTGTTTGCTCTCCAGAGCTGCGAGTGTTTCTGGAGAACACGGTGCCACCACATCGCTACTAAAAAGAATCCTGGCTGCTCCACTTATGTCACCTTCCTCTAACTTAGATTCAACAAGATGTGATATACCTCTTGAAGAGGTGTATATCTGTGTCGGTAATTTTGAATCTAAATTATGAGCCGAAATATTACAGTTTTCTTTAATTTGTGCAGTCAATGTCTTTTTGGTTGCCAAATTCTTTTGTACGTGTAGAATTCTGTAAGGGAAGGTGAGCAGCTGTTCCCAAGCACTTTGCGAGTTCTCCCTGGCGGCAAGACGAACGCAACCTGCTAGGTGTTGTGCCACAAGAGGTCGGGCGCCGCGGGGAACTCGCTTCAAAACAGGTACAGAGTTTTTGAATTTTGAAAGGGTTTTCCAAAACGGGTCAAAAGTGGATGTAGCTGGTATTGTAGGTGTAGCTGTTGGTGGGTCTGAAGTGAGTGAATTTTTGGGTCTGTGTACCTTTCCAATATGCACATTTAGACCCCGCTTACCTTTAAAAAACCGTGCCTGGGTACACAGCGGACATCTCTCCAGGATGCTCAGCGATGTTGAAGGTTGACTGGCACTACCACTACCATCCAACACATCGCTGCTGCCACTAAACATCTATATCTATAGAACGATTTTACTTAAATATATTAAACTGAATAAAAATAACAAACTAAATTAATAGAAAATCTAAAACGTCTATGTGACACTGATGACAAAATATTGACAGCGACGGGAGCTGTGACGGGACCGACGCAGTCGCGTTGGCGGCCTAGGGCGCCGCGCCGCCGGTGCATTTCAGCCGTTGCCGGGTGACGAGACGGACTGGGGTCTCGTCCTCACCTTCTTTTTATTCTCTCTTCCTGGGTTACTTATAGGATAGGCAGAAGTGTTGTGTTGTGTAAAAACATCAACAATCTGCAAAGCTCGGTGATTATAGAAATTCTTCTTTAGACATCTAATAAATATATTTCGTTCACCAGATGTTAGTCATTAAAAAAAATCCTTCTGCCAAATACCACTTCTGCCCTTCCCCTGTCGTCACTCTGCCCCATATCTGGGCCGCCACAATATAATAGTGTTTGCACTGATAACAGCCCTTCGCTCACGCGCCACTCACTTTGATATTTATGTCTTATAGTGTATCGGATTTTAATTACTTCATACGGCAGATACGGCAGCTTTCTTCAGAAATGAAAATAAATAAAGTTATTTTGAACACAATGTCATCTGTCTTTTCTTTTTCTCTTTTATTTAAACAACATTAAATAAAAGAGAACATCATCATTTCAAAAAACTAAGAAAATTGTCCTCATTCATAAATTCCGAAATACTATAATATGTCCTTTCAATCAATAATGTCCTTAATTTGCATTTAAGAGCAGATAAACTCAAAGTTCTCCATGATTTGGGCAACTTATTAAATATGGTTGGAGCCATGTAAAAGATGCTCTTGCGCACAAGAGTTGTTTTAGCGCCGTGAACACAAAGTTTGGAATTATCACGTCTATCACATTATAAATGCGAAAGTGAGTTTATTTATGTTTGTTACACTTTCACGCTAAAACAGCAGAACGATTTGGATAAAATTTGGCACATAGGTACACCATGACCTGGGTCAGGCCATAGGATATTATTATAGTTGTTACAGTTGTAATGGCAATCATGTCATTAATTTGGTTTGAAATTAATAAATTTTAATTTGATTTTAGTAATTTTATTTTATTTATTTGGGACAAAACACAGTTATACATTACAGCATTTACAAAAAGTCGTTTTATTACAGTCGAAAAAACGTATAACCCACACTATTGTCCACGAAGTGATATCGGTGTATGAAAACGAACACATGTTTTTTTTTTTTTTTTTTTTTTTAATATATTTAGAAGAAAAACCGAAGAATTGAAAGAAGCGGATGACAAGAGCATCCGTCTTATAGGCGACTCGCAAGAGATTGTGAAACAATTTTATATAACAACAAAAAAAAGTGTATTATTTTATATGGATTCTTATTTAATTTGTGAACATGAGAATGTTGTAGGCTTAATAGACTGTAGCTTTGTAAAGAATTTGCTATTTTGTTAAGTACCTGGTACTTGTTGACGGGCCTACACTGTCCTCCCATACCTATTAACACTGTAACTTGAAAACATTGTAAAAGCCCATTATTTTTAAAAGAATAACCGTGGAGTTTCTTGCCGGCTCTTCTCCATAGGAAACGACCAATTGGAACCGTGCACCTAGCTTCTGACGTTTCACAAGTGCCCATGTATGTTTACGTGAAATAAAATATTTTGATTTTGATACTTTGTATCCCGGTAGTGCGTTCCTGTGAGATAATTTCCGACGTAGACGTGGGCGAAACTGCGGGCAAAAACTAGTTAAAAAATATTATGAAGGTATTATTCCTCCTGCGTTATTCATATTTTACTTATGGTCGGTCGGCTCAGCATGTCTTTGAAAAGAAAGAAAGTAAATACGTCTATTAGCGGTAAACATAACGCAAATAAAAAACACAAACACGAAAGGACAAGTTGGGGGAAAATATGCGACACATCCACGCAAAACGGCCACCGCTCAGCATAATGCTGCGACCCTATGCGAGACAGAGCGCCAGCGCTGGTTTTCAACGACAGCCGGCGTTGACGAGATGACGTCGACCGGTGCAGCGGTGCAGCAATTAATGAGATAAAAATGATAGCTTTTTCTTCCTTACATCTTTATTAGTGGTACTCCCAGATTTTGATTAGGCCAGAAACTTAACGCACATTATAAAAAGTAACATATTCAAACAATAAAAGTTTTACAATCTTGTCCATTTTTAATACTATAAATAAAGACAAAATAGATCAACCATTTTTCAGATTATCTAAAGTACATACTTACATCTTTTGGTACTGTGTTAAATATTACAACAAAATACCTTGTGATATTTTGGAACTAAAAGAAAGAAAATTTAAAACTCATATTAAAAGAACACTTTGTAAACAAGCATATTACAAATTAGAGGATTATATCCAAGATAAGAATGCTTGGAAACATGCTGGTCCTGCTCCATAGGACAATCTAGAGTCTAGACAAAATCAAACAGGTTGCTATTCTAACTGTATAATTTATTATGTTGATGCCATTTATTTTAAATTCTGTGATTACCTTAACTCACACTGATATTGTTATTTTTTAGGAAAACGTATTCTTTTATTTTTTTTCAATTTTTGTAATATGCGAGCACCATGTATCTATCACATAATTAATTTGTGTCATTACTTCATTCTTAACTCTTTTTATTACCTATTGTGGTATAGTCATTTTATTCTAGGTGCATCGTCTTCACATATAATTATATAATTAATGTACCTATATAAATATTGTACAAGATTTTAAGAGAGTACCGGTGGAATTTCTTGCCCATTCTTCTCCATATGAAACTACCTTTTGGAAGGGGCGACTAGAATCAATTCTATTTTTTTTGTAAATATTGACGTTCAAAAGTGCCTTTTAAGTGCCTATTTGAAATAAACAATTCGACTTTGACTTTGACATTGCTTGATGTCAGGGCCAGGGAGCAAAGGCAATTTAAATTGTGTAAATCCTCCTCCTTATCCTTTGCGTCACGGTGTCGGGTAAAAATTACGACCTTCAATAAAACTTTCAACCCTGATTTAACCCCTAAAAGGGGTGAATTATCAAAAATCCTTCCTTAGCGCCCGCCTTCGTAATAATATTATGTAAGTACCTATCAGGAACTCTTGTGCGATTCATGCTTCTAGAAATTCAATTCGCTATAACTTCATTTTAGGTAAGTTTTTTTAGAAAAAAAAAGTTGTATGAACTTAGATAAATACTGTCTAAATCCGAATATCAACATAATAATGGTGGAAATATGCTCAAATTTCAAATGATTTTGGTATTAAGTTTGTATGGACAATTCATTCATAGCCACGCTCTTAAGGTTGTGCGTTGTCTGCCAGTGAGTGAGTGAATAAATGAATGAATTTTAAGATTTTTATTAATATGATTCGTTAAAGGCAGACAGGTGTAGGACAATTTCTATAAAAAACTTCATGGAAATGTCGCACTAACTGTCACTTCCGCGATATCGCGCCAGTCTGCACGAGCCTTTAATATACATACATACATACATAAACTATAGAACGCCACCTGCTACGCTCCTTAATTAATGTAGCTCGCAAAATACAATAACACTACGCTAGATCGTGAAATTATGACCATTTGCAGCAAATATAATGCCGAGAGCTGTGATACTCGTATTTATGTTTTAAATTATTACAATTTAGTAATCATTTAACTTAAAATTGCTGCGAATTTAATTTTGATCAACGTACCTAAGTACAAAGTAAAAAAACCGATCAAGAGCGAGTCGAACTCGCAAACCGAGGGTTCCGTACGTATATATGATGTTGATGATTTCTGAAAAACTGTGCTATTTAGAGACATCGTTTTATTAATCTTTACATAAACTTCTATCACATATTATATTTCAGATTTTTATCTATACAGACTTCGGAGATAAGGGAGGGACGGTATTTTCTTTTACATTTTTCATCAAAAGTCGGAAAGTATGCTACTTTAGGGGTTGCGTGTTGATAGTAAAAAGGCGAATAACGATATGTATCATTTATTAGAAATCGCGTCTTATATACAGCCCTCGTCGGAAGAAAACTAAATTATAGGGGTACATTGATAAACATAGAAATAACATAATTTAGTAATGTTGGTAGAATGTGCCGCGCTCCCAACGTCGTGCAAGCGCGATGATATGAGCGGCCGGTCCACATTCCTTTAACCTTGGCTAGCTTAGTGTGCGCGGGCGCGCGGCGGCGAACGGCTGTATGCGCTCCTTAAAGTTGAATGTGTTTACGTAAGTATACTGCTACATCATTCCCCCGCTGGTGAAACGTACGCAGGGCTTCGATGTCCTTCCTGATTTGGTGATGAATGCGTACGTATCTGTGACTGGTGCTTCTGACTCAGTGTTCATCCGGAAAGCTGGCTTTAGTCTGTCAACAGTGATGTTGGAGCATCTATTGTGTAACTGGATAGTGAAATACTTGTCCTTACGACTGATCACTTCGTACGGGCCAGTATAGGTCGGCGTCAGCGGTTTACTTGATGCGTCATTGCGTAGGTAAACATGCGAACATTTATGTAGGTCATCGTGAATAAATGTCGCTCGAGATTGGTTAGATTTCCGTTGCGCCTGAGCCTTCTTTAACGCTCCATTCAACTTATTCATGAAGTTTGAAATCGTATCGCTATGTTTTGTAGATTCTTCATAGAATTCTCCGGGTAATCGCAGCGTTTGACCATAAAGTAGTTCGGCAGTACTTGCACCAATATCTACTTTTATCGAAGCGCGCAGTCCCAGCAGCACTGTAGGTAGCTCATGTGACCATGTTGTTGATTTGAGTCTCGCGGTGAGTGACGTCTTGAGTGAGCGGTGCCATCGTTCTATCACGCCGTTACACTGCGGGTGGTAGGCAGTGGTACGGGTGCGGTGTATTCCCATGCGTTGCATCAATTTATTAAATAGGTCAGATTCGAATTGCCGCCCTTGGTCTGTGGTTATGGTTACTGGGCAACCGAATCTCGCGATCCAACCTTCATAGAATGCATTAGCAGCACTTTCTGCGGTTATGTCTTCTAATGGACGGGCTTCAGGCCATTTGGTAGCCCTATCTATCATGGTCAATAGATATCGATAGCCGTCAGAAATAGGTAACGGGCCAACAATATCCATATGCACATGCTCCAGTCTGTTTGCTTGTTGGAAACTCGCAATAGGTGTCTTCGTGTGTTGTTGCACCTTAGCACGCTGGCACGCGTCGCACGTTCGAGTCCACTCATTTATATCACTATTCATGAAAGGCCACCAGTAGCGGGCAGTGACTAGCTTCCTTGTCGCCCATATCGGGGTGACTAAGGTCGTGAATCGCTTGAAATGCTGCTTTTCGAAAATCTGGTGGCAGATATGGACGAGCAGTGCTTGATGACATTTCGCAGGTAACAGGATTGGCGGTCGAGTTGGGAATGGCGATCTTCTTGAATAGGTACTTCCCTTTGTTTTGTAGCATTTTCAATTCTTCGTCTTGGTCTTGTTTTCTTGCTAACTCGGTGTAGTCTAATGGTGTCGGGCATGTTATTGTCTCGACTCGTGATAGTGCGTCTGCGACTTGGTTGTCCTGGCCGGTTGTGTGTTGAATATTTGACGTGAACTGTCCGATATATTCAAGGTATCTTGTTCGGCGGGGCGTCTCAGACTTGCTGTTTGAAGTTAATGCATTACACAGCGGTTTGTGGTCCGTGTAAACAATTAACTCTCGTCCTTCAAACACACGGCGGAAGTGACGTATTGCCATGTAGATTGATAACAACTCACGGTCATACGTGCTGTACTTTTGTTGTGTGTCACTGAACTTCTTTGAAAAAAATCCCAGTGGTCTCCACTTGCCGTTGATCTTCTGTTGTATAACGGCTCCAGCACATGTGTTTGAGGCGTCTGTCATCAATGCGAAAGGTTCGCTCAGTGATGGGTAGGACAATAATGCGCAGTTCTTGATATCTTCTTTACTTTGATTAAATGCTTCATTTGCCTCTTCGGTCCATTGTATTTTTGTCTTATCATTTTTCTTGGCGTTGTGAAAGTATCTGCTCAGTTCTTTTTGATGTTCAGCCGCGTGGGGTATACTTGAACGATAAAAGTTCAGCATTCCGACGAAACGACGTAGATCTTGGATCGTATTTGGCAATGGATAGGACTGGATTGCTTGCACCTTTTCTTCTGTTGGTGTAATGCCTTCTGGGCTTATTGTGTATCCCAGGAAATTGAGTTGTGACTGGCCGAAGATACACTTAGCGACGTTTATTTTTAAACCACTGTCGTTGAGTCGCTTAAACACTTCTTGTAGCTCTCTTCTGTGTGCTTCTTGGTTCTCTGATGCTACAAGAATGTCGTCAACAAATGGAAAAACGGGTAGGCCGCGAAGCACGTTGTCCATGTGGCGTTGGAATGTCTGGCCTGCGTTCATTAAACCAAAACACATCCTAGTGAACTCGTACAAGCCAAAAGGAGTAATCACAGCTGTCTTCTTCAGGTCTTCTTCTCTATTTTTAATTTGGTAATATGCCTTTTGCAAATCAATTTTTGAGAAAATCTTCTTGCCTTGGAGGTTATGTGTGAAGTCATGAAGTCGTGGTATCGGGTATCGATCGGGTGTGGTTACTGCGTTGAGTCTACGGTAGTCACCACAGGATCTGTAGGTACCATCTTTTTTCAAAACCATGTGTAATGGACTAGCCCATGGGCTATTAGACGGCCGACAAATTCCGTCGCTCATCATGAGTTGGAATTCTTGTTTTGCAGCGTTATATTTATGTGGCGGTAGTGGTCTCGCATTAGTAAATATCGGCGGGCCGCTGGTTTCGATATAATGTTCGACTTCGCTATTTCCCAGTTTCTTTAAGTTTGGTCTCGTTATGTCTGGGTACTTGGCCAACAGGTCATGGTAGGGCAGCGTGTCATCTCTATGGTTCGGATGCTACCTTCACATGCGGGTGAGAGAAAACCTCGTGTCGATAAATTGGTTCTTTTATCCACCAATCGTCGTCCGTGGAGATCCACCATAAGTGCGTGATGGTGCAAAAAATTAGCGCCTAATATCGGCCGACTGACTGTTGCAACCATAAATCGCCAACTATAGGCACGCCGCATTCCGATGTTCAGAACAATGGTTCGCTCGCCGTACGTGGGTATTTGTGAACCATTTGCTGCATATAGGTAGTTGGTTGGAGTCCGCTGTTTATCATGTGCAGTGGCGGGTAAAACAGAAACATTTGCACCCGTGTCGATCAGGAATTTTTTTCCGGTAGATTTGTCAAGTAAAAATAGGCGGTAGGTAGATAAATCGTCGACTTCGGCCGCCGCCACGGCTTGAGTCTCCCTTAGTTTTCCGGCTTGTCACTTGAAATACCTTTAAAGCTGCACGGACTTCTACATCTGTATGCTGCCTTGCCGAATTTCTTATGAAAGTAGCACACGGCATTTCTTCTGTCCCCAGATTTCGAGCGGGAACGGCTTCTGTAATCGTGAGATCGGCGTTGAAATTTGCGGGTACGATTTATTTTGAGCGCTGCAACTTCCTTGGTCAGGGCTTCTATCATGCTGTAGAGATTCTGGTCTGCAGGTTTAGATGTAGCCGCTATTTCGGCTGAGGCCACTGTCGTTGGGGCCTTTGACGTGGAAGGTTGACACTGGCAGGAACACACGGCGTTAACCTCTTTCAGCTGCTCTTGCATCCTGTCTGCCATGGCAGCCAACGAGTCGAGCTTGGCTTCTTCACTCACTGCCAACACTGTGCGGGTAGAAGCAGGTAGGTGTCCTTGCCACAACATTTTCAGGGTGTCATCTGGCATCTTTTTCCCCGCAAGGTTTCTCATTCGGCGAAGCAACTGTGATGGTCGCTGATCGCCGAGCTCCATTTCATTCAGTAGTTTTTGTAACTGAATACCCTCGCTATCTTCGTAAACCTCCAACAGTCTTCGTTTTGCAGCGTCGTATCGGCCGGAGTTGGCCGGTGACAAGATAATATCGCTGATTTGATCGATGTCCTTGATTTCCAGCTGAGCAACAACCAGTGCGAACTTGCCCTCATCGCCGAGCTTCTGGTTGTAGATAATGACCTCAAATTGGGCGAACCAAAGCTTAGGTCTGTTGCTCCAGAATTTTGGTATACGCGACTGCACGCTAATTGCTTCGACGTCTTCAGGCGTAGTAGTCTTGTCTTCTCTCGATACGGGCGTAGCCATTTTGAACGCGGGGTCACCACTTTAGGGGTGCGTGTTGATAGTAAAAAGGCGAATAACGATATGTATCATTTATTAGAAATCGCGTCTTATATACAGCCCTCGTCGGAAGAAAACTAAATTATAGGGGTACATTGATAAACATAGAAATAACATAATTTAGTAATGTTGGTAGAATGTGCCGCGCTCCCAACGTCGTGCAAGCGCGATGATATGAGCGGCCGGTCCACATTCTGGCATTCGCGGCGGCGAACGGCTGTATGCGCTCCTTAAAGTTGAATGTGTTTACGTAAGTATACTGCTACACTACTTAAAAAAAAAAAAATTAAGAATGTGCAAACAGCGCTCATTCATATGATACCCCACATACCCTAGTAGCCCCACTTAAATTTTTTAAGACCCCTTTCAGTCCCTTTTGCAAAAAAGAAGTATTTTTTAAAATGTATTTCTTGTTTGAAAAATAGTTGGGAAAACGTTATCTAAAACTATTCTAAATTTCAAGTTGATAGCATAAGTAGTTCTTGAGATATCCAGGTGTACCAGACAGACAGACAGATAGACTTAGTCTCACCATAATGGGTTCCTTTTTACCATTTTGGTAAAAAGGATTTTACCATTTTGATACGAAACCCTAAAAAGCGCTAGAATTTGCAAAAAATGCAAGAAATTTTGAATTTCTTGAGCTACCTTGACGGATCTTCCATAGTAGAAGAGATCTAAACCATCATGTTGCATAAAGTAGTGAGTGACCTCTCAGTTAATGTATCACCGACGTTAAAGCGCATATCTGAATGTGACTGCAAGACTTCAAAATCAAAAATTAAAATCATAAATATATTTATTTCACACACATGGGCACTTATGAAACGTCAGAAGCTGCACGGTTCCAATTGGTCGTTTCCTATGGAGAAGAGCCGGCAAGAAACTACACGGTCACTCTTTTAAAAAAATAAAATTGGCTTTTACAATGTTTTCAAATTACAGTGTTATTAGGTATGAGAGGACAGCGTAGGCCCGTCAAAAGTACCAGGTACTTAACAAAATAGAAAATGGTCTACAGATCTACAGTCTATTAAGCCTACAACGTCCTCACATTGACAAAAAAATATAAAATATTATTAAAATAATAAAAGTTAGAACCTTGTTGAAATATAAATTGTAGGCATAATAATGTCAAATAACAAAAATATTATGTCAGTGAAGTTTGTAAAAAAAGATAAAATTAAATTAAAAAATAACTTCGTAATTTGGGAGCTGTTAATAGACATTTACATAGTTTTGCCGTTAATGAGGTACCAGGAAAGCCACATGTACAGAAGGAATTAATGCCAAACTTCCTTGTCTTCAACGTAGTCCTTAATCTTATAATATGCTTTTTTGATAAGGGCACGTTTAATGTACGTTTTGAATTTTCCATCACTAAGTTCAGTAACCGATTGTGGCAACTTGTTATAAAAGCGGCTGTTTACAAGAAATGACTTGCTTGTTTTAGTTAATCTAAATTTGGGTATCACAATTTCATGTTTACTACGTGTATTTATATTATGGAAATCACTTCGCATCGACAGGTATCTCACCGACCATTATTTATATTTAGGTAAACAGTAAAACTATCCGAATCTATTCCCGAACACATAAACTTGCAATGTTTTGTTTATCTAGCGCAGACTTCAAACGATTGTATTGTTTCTTTAGTAGCCGAACATTTAACTGCAGTATTAACTATAATGTAAATGTTGGATCTATTGATTTTCACATAGTCTTTGTTTATTGCTAGAGTATTTTTAATATTGGAAATGATTATTTGACCAGAATTAGGTTTTTACAACAACGTCAAAGCAAACCAAACTAATAAAATACAGAGATGAGTCCTGGGGGCAGACAGCAACATCCTATTTTTCAATGATTGCAACTTTAAATGCAGTCTGTCAATGTAATCAGCTTCATTGTTTGACTTAATCCCCTTATTACAAAACAAGGTTTATCTTCAGACCCAAGTTTAAAACATGGAGTATTAAACTTGGGTTTTATTGAATTTCGAACTTTATTCCGACTATGGTAAAGTTCCTAACACAAAACTGACAACTTAGTAGGTACCAAACTAAGTTTTCAGTTTTGTCTATAGAACGGTATTTCAATCAATGTTACGTTCTTATTACAAAAAAAACAGGCTCCATGGTGTCATGTCAAAATTATAAATCTTGTTTTGTAATAAGACGGAATGAGTTGGTAGCAAAAACAACAAAATCTCATAAAAAATAACCGTTCACATTATAGGTTTGCAGCAAAAACAGCAATATCCAATAATAACTGCACCGCTTTTGGAACCGAGAATATAGTTTACTACCATTTCGATATATATAATGGTCATATTTATTGTATTCCAGACTTTTACACCTACAGATTGTATATAATTAGTCATACATTTATTTTACACGATACATCGATTAAACTAATCGATCACCATTACCATAATATGACCATTTTATTACACAAAGTGACAGCTAGCACGTGTCAGATTACTTCATTGAATTAATAATTTATCTTCTTCGGCTCTCAACCAACATTTTTGCCTATGACAGATTATTCAGAATGCGAACGTTCTTAAAATTACGAGAATAGGCTAATTGACAGATTTTGAGAAAGCGATTAGTAATGTTCCTTGTTGTCTATTTTCCTCAAAATATGAATATTTCCGTAAAATACGGGCTAAAACAAACAAAACATTTCACACAACAACAATTTATTTATTACCTTTAAATTCTCTATTTTTTCAGTGTTTTCTGTACCCAAACTTCAGTTATTACTTCTGCCGGAATATTATAAATTTCGATAGTCTTAATTACCAAGGTTTTAAATTATTACAAAAAAAACCAAAGCAGACTAATAATTATTTGTGTTCGATAATTTTAGCTCAGAAAAATTCTACAAAACCAAAACTTAAGGATTTTTTTAACTGTAAGCTAGCCTATTGCCCTTCTGTTCGCGTCCGTACCTAGTGAGGGGCCGGGTGCGAGAAACGTATCACGTAAGTAGTTTGCTACAATAGCGGTCTGTTGTAATTCCCCGGCCTATCTGCGTGATACTGATGAGATAGTGATGTCACTAGCAATTTGTAAGTCGAGAGTCGATAAAACAGATAATTATGAAAAAAAAACTTTTTATTTTTTTGACATCACATACGCATTCAGCGTACAATCATTAAAAAACAAACCTGTCGGATTCATAATCTTCCTTAAATCAGGTTAAAAATGAAGTAGATTTGTCTACCGTGCGAAATTGAAAGTTGCCAGGAGTCAGTCGGCTTCATGGTCTATTCTTTCCGAATTTAGAATTTGGAGTTTAGAACTTGTCAAAATCTTCTTTAG
Organism: Tiliacea aurago; assembly: GCA_948098905.1. Lineage (NCBI taxonomy): Eukaryota > Metazoa > Arthropoda > Insecta > Lepidoptera > Noctuidae > Tiliacea > Tiliacea aurago. Next base: position 22,333,020 of record OX402597.1, on the reverse strand, counting down.
TACTATTTAAAGCGAAAGCCTACAAAATTTGTTACTACAAAGTTCGTGGGCTACATTGAAGGAGTAACCTTAAGTACCGACTGCTAAAGTGGAGTTTGACAAATGCCCAATTCAGTAACGAGGTATAAGCGTTTATAATGTATATATTAGATACTATAAGATAGTGTTGATTATGGAGCCTACAATAGTGAAATATCCCTGGGCAGTCTGTGTTTCTCCCAACTCGCGAGTTTCTTTCATCGAAATGAAATGAAATCGTTTATTCTGTAAATAGGATATCGGAATCACTTTTATACGTTATATTAGAAAATCAAAAATAAGCTAGATGTAGTCGACATTTCCTATCTGATTGTCCCTGAGAAGATCGCGAAAAAAAATCAGGGGTCAAAGTCTCTAAGTCCAGACAAAATCTTCGTCAGATCATGTGAGGACCATGTAGATCCGTGTCTGAAATGGTCTTTTGAGGAAAGAAACACAAATTTGAGTGGACCTGTCCAATCAGTGCAAGCATTTGTTAGTAATCGTGCAGCTCAACTCAAGACTTAAGGAGCTCAACGATTCGACGAACAGTACCAAAGAAAGGACATTTGGGTAGGCCGCATAACGTGCTCAAAATGCCAGACCATCATTATGATTAAAACTAACTGAGAAAAATAAATCTTCAACTGGATGTATGTCTTTAATTACGAACAACATTATTCATACCATACATTAAATAAGTGTTGTTTCCATACGCTCTCATTTGTTTATTAGTATAGACTCCAGTATTTTAAATGCATTTTAATTCATTTTATAAGAATACTAGCCGACCCGTGCCCACTTTGTTGGGCGGTAAATATTTTACCGTCTTTTCATTTCGGATTAAATTATGGCCTTGTGTTATGAGTTATGACACTCACAAAATAATAACGTGGCTTTCAATGGGTAAAAGATTTTTCAAAATCGGTTTAGTAGATCCAGAGATTACCCCTACAACCTCACAAACTATAAAATATTAATATAAGTAGATGAAGCAACGGTTTAGCAATATCCTTAAAAAAAAATGACTCGCATTCCGTTTGCTCACTATAGGCAAGCGACTTCTCGACAAAATCAATAGCAGTGAATTGTGACTGGGATTGTGAATTCAACTGCACATTTACCGCTGAGTCGGTGACGGTCGGTGATTCTTCAATTTTGCCGGCGTGAGGGGTCAAAAGATATTTTTAGAGTTCCGTACCCAAAGGGTAAAACGGGAACCCTATTACTAAGGCTCCGCCGTTTGTCCGTCTGTCACCAGGCTGTATCTCATGAACCGTGATAGTTAGACAGTTGAAATTTTCACAGATGATGTATTTCTGTTGCCGGTATAACAACTGATACTAAAAAACAGAATAAAGTAAATACTTAAGGGGGCTCCCATACAACAAACGTGATTTTTTTGCTCGTTTTTGCTAGATATTGATAACGGCAACAGGTAGACGCTTGAAATATTCACAGAATATTAAGTTATATATTCACTTTAAAAATAAAAAATTAAATTAAAATAACCAAATATTTATGGGGGGCTCCCATACAACATACGTGATTTTTTTGCCATTTTTATAGATAATGGTACGGAACCCTTCGTGGGCGATTCCGACTCGCACTTGGCCGGTTTTTTTATTATTTAAATTAGCCAACGGAATTAAAACATCAAAATGACCTTCATTAAAGTTTCCTGAGAATCGGATTATTTTGACTCCCTGCCGTGCTTCCCCAAAACCAGCAATAAAAATACCATCCTGAAACACCTGGAACTCAAATGAGAATAGTTCTGCCGCTGCCATTTTTTTTTTTTTGGGTGGTTAATTATCAAATAACTTCTCCCGCTCTGGCCGGAGCGGGGAGGGCGTGTCAGACTGTTACTGACTAAAACCCACCCGTATTCCTTCAAATGCCTGTTTGCCAGGACCACGATATCCCTTTCGGACAGGCTCGTAACCCTGGCAGGCATTAGCCCTTTCGGACCCCGTCAATTGGTGCTGACATCTCTTTGAGGCGCGCGTGGAACACAACGCGCCGTCGACCCGGGCCTGGTCCTTATCGGACGGCGAGCTACCCATCGCTCACCGTCCGCAAGCCCGCGCCCACGGTGGCCGGGAATCGGCCTGCGATTCCCGATGCCCGGGGCGTCTCCTGCGGTGACTAAGGGCGTGAGGGCGCAAACCCTGCCTCACCCTCACGCGTTCCGCCTCCTCCTTCGCATGCATTACTGCTTTGCAGAAGGAGGTGACGGCCTCCCAGTGCACTCTCGCTCCGAACCATGGCCTGAACCAGGGCCAGATGCGAGAGATCGCCGCCGCCGATCGCCTCCGTGAGGACATGCTGGTGCTCCGCCCAAGCAGGGCAGACTTCAACCGTATGCTCCACCGTGTCCTCCGGGCGATCCACACAGTGGTGACACCCGGGCGTTTCCTCCCGCTTTATTCTGAATAGGAACCTCCCGAAACAACCGTGTCCGGTGAGGACGTGCGTCAGGCGGAAGGTGAGGAAGCCGTGGCGCCTCTCTAGCCACTCCTCATAGAGGGGACTTATCGAAACAATTGTGGCATGCAAATTCTTTGCCAAATAGTAAATATCCCTGGCGATGGCGCATGCTTATTTTCATCTCTCTCCTATTTGGTGAACAGTAACGTGGCCATGTCATTGTCTTCTCAAATTCGAGAGCATTGTGCGCCACGTGTCTAAAAACTGGGAAATATTCCAACCTTTCACCCAGGATCGGTCAGGAGGAGCTGTTTATGGTTCAAAGCGTGAATACGTCGCTGAAATGTCTTGTAATGGCACCTACGGAACCACCTGTGAACTCATGGCAGCGGGAGAACTATTCCCATTTGAATCCCAGGTGTTTCAAGATGGTATTTTTATTGCTGGTTTTGGGGACGCACAACAGGGAGTAACAATAATCTGATTCTCAGGAAATTTCAATGAAGGTCATTTTGATGCGTGTCAGACTTTTACTGACTAAAACCCACCCGTGTTCCTTCAAATGCCTGTGTGTGCCAGGGCCACGATATCCCTTTCGGACAGGCTCATAACCCTGGCAGGCATTGGCCCTTTCGGACCCCGTCAGTTGGTGCTGACATCCATTTAAAATGGGAATAGTTCTCCCGCCTTTTTCCAACCCTTACCACACCAGCCTAAACCAAAGATACAAAGGTATTCAAGGACACTTTTTCTAGTAAGAACGACTAATACTAAAAACTATTATAGTAATACCACAGTGTGAAATACCTACACAATAAGTAATTCGCAAAGAAATAGAAATAACAAAATTCCAACCCGGCAATAGGTAAAAACACATTTATTATCCTCCAATTTAAAATTAGGACCAAAACGAAAACCAAACAACGACGATGAAAAATATTTCAAAGCAAATTAGTAGTAAGTAATAACAAAATATCGCAGAACAGAAATTTCGGTAACTATACCTTGAACGTGTATCGCTTAGGTTTGTATTCTGTGATTGATACATGACTTCGTTTTTTGATACGATCGGCTTGCAAGCCGCGATTAAAGTTAAACATTGTGAAGTTTTCCCCTTGGCATTCTCGACTTTAATGATATAAATGCAACGTTCAAATTACCAGAATACCAATTAGAACCTCATTTCATTATCTTTTAGCAGATACCTGCATACTGAAAAATACTGGCCACCTAGAACTGGCATAAAAACTTTAGAACGTTATCACGCCTGCACTGAAACATACTGGCCACCTAGAAAAAAAACTAAATATAAACCTCAAGAAACTTCCAAAAATTCTTATTTCAATGTAAAATATGCATTAACACGTTGTCGTAAAATTCAATTTAGATCTTTATCGGCCTCCGAATTCTAATTTCAATGTAAAGTATGCAATAACTCGTTGACGTAAGATTCAATTTGGATCATTCTGCATTTGGTACATTTTTCATACAAACATTAAAAACCCTTATTTTCACCCTTAAGCGCCGAATTTCGTAAAATCCTTTCTTAGTGAGCACCTAGAAGTCGAAAGGAACAATCAGGCCAACATTCATGTCTCTAACTTTAAAAACATAGGAGTTTCATACAAACTTTGACACCCCTTTTCAACCGCTTAAGGTGCGAATTTATAAAAATCCTTTCTTTGCACCCCATAGAGAGTGCTTGTGCCAAATTTTAGACCTCACGGCCCAGTAGTTTCCGAGATTTCGTGATGAGTGTTCAGTGAGTGGACTTCTCTTTTATATATATAGATTACTCAATACTATATTAGACTGGAGACTGAACTTGAGCCCGGATGATGACAATAGGCTCACCCCCTATTAAGGGGACGATAACCGGCTTTTAATGATTTTATACTGAAGATCACGTCTGATTTGAAAAAATATTGTTAAAGTTAAAAAAGTTGTTGAGAAAAGGCTCTAATTTATCATTAAATTAGAGCATTTTCTCAACAACTTATTATGTGAATATTTTAGATAATGTTTATATTACATAATGAAATTAATTGGTAAAGTTATGTCTAACGCGGATAAAAAACTGAGAATGGCGCAAAATCTACCAAGCGTATTTTTCTGAAACCTTCACCAATTTAAAGATAATTTAATTATTGATCTTTTAGTATACGCGTTTTATTAAAATACCTTTTGTTTTGTGTATAATAAATTAATAATGCGTCAAATTGGGGACAGGGCTCCATGATGGGCGAGTCCTATTACTGGCTGAACGTACGACGCGTTGCGTGAGCTCAGTACAGAACACGCAAGCTAACCACTCAAGGTCACTGGCATATATCTGAGTATTAAATACATTATACACATTTCTGACAAACCCTTTGGAGAATACAGGTGTGTTGTTATGATAAGTAGTTTTAACAATCGAATAAATCAATAACTCGATTGTATTTTCCATGGACAAGTCAATGTCCCCGCCCTACGCACTGAGTGGGTTAATTGCAACAGTTCTCCAACAACTGAGTATAACAACTATATAATATCGAGTATCGATATCTATCTATCGAGCGTGGGTCAGCAGATGTCTTTAGTTACCATTATTAGTTTAGTTGCTATCAGGAAACGATAAGGGCTGGAGTTATTATTGTCGCTTTGTTTGCAAAGATTTCTCTTTACATTTACCAGTCAATGGGAAGTTGATTTGCATCAACTATTATACATATAAACCTCTAGCTGTTGCCCACGATTTTGCATGTGTGTATTTTTATTTCATAATTCTTATGCAGGAGGAAAAGAAGGCTATGACTTTTTCCGGGTCCCAGACTGTCTCCTATCTGTCAAAGGAGACGATTCATTTTTGTATAGGACTCCGGCCATAACATGTAAGCTTTAGAAAACCTGGGAAATGAACCCCTGAATACAATAAATAATGTTTTTTTCATAATAACTAATATTTTTTAGGCACAATTTTTGAAAACAAAAATTGTTGATGTTTGTCATGAGAGTTACGACTATCGACAGTCAGCCATCACATGTTGGAGAGACGAAGATTTTCTTCCGGAAATACCGGCAAATCTACAATCCGTAGTTCTTTTTTTAACGATCACTTTCATCAATTAGTCAAAAAACGTTGTCTAAGATGGGTATTTTATCTTAATAGAACAGAAATATATGCTTTTCATATTTATATAAATAACGTCTACGTGGTATTATTATGTTTTAATGTAACATCATTTCTGGACGAAAGGTAGTATGCAAGTAAGACGACGCCATGATCTATTGCCATATTCTATTGAATATGGCAACAATTTGAAAAACTATTATTTTTTTGTGCCGAAGTAACCAGGGAGGGGAATATTCAGGAAATATTTTTCCTCTTTTTGTGGAATTTTTTCATTAGCCATGTGTTTTCTTTTCTTTATGGCTGAAAATGTAACATCTCCTTTCATAACGATCCGATCAGGGTTTAAGGCGTGCAGAGGTAACATATAGACAGAGACAGACATACAGAGTTACATTCGCATTTAAATGTATATTTACTCAAAAATGCTTGTAATGTCGTCATTATTTTGACAACCTTCTTTGAGCAAAGTCGACCTTATCGCGCTACTTGAATAGGCACCAGCAAAGTTGTATGGAATTTCATTGCTGGTGAGTTTTAGTCATCAGCAATAATAATTCCTTTTGAAAATCCATTATAGATATCCTTAAAAAGAAAGAAAGAAAATACGTTTATTTGCGGTAAAACAAAAAACCTCAAAAAAAACAGGAGGAGGAGGTTTTGTTTTTTTGGAGGTTTTTTGGAAAGGTAGTATGCAAGTAAGACGACGCCATGATCTATTGCCATATTCTATTGAATATGGCAACAATTTGAAAAACTATTATTTTTTGTGCCGAAGTAACCAGGGAGGGGAATATTCAGGAAATATTTTTCCTCTTTTTGTGGAATTATTTCATTAGCCATGTGTTTTCTTTTCTTTATGGCTGAAAATGTAACATCTCCTTTCATAACGATCCGATCAGGGTTTAAGGCGTGCAGAGGTAACATATAGACAGAGACAGACATACAGAGTTACATTCGCATTTAAATGTATATTTACTCAAAAATGCTTGTAATGTCGTCATTATTTTGACAACCTTCTTTGAGCAAAGTCGACCTTATCGCGCTACTTGAATAGGCACCAGCAAAGTTGTATGGAATTTCATTGCTGGTGAGTTTTAGTCACCAGCAATAATAATTCCTTTTGAAAATCCATTATAGATATCCTTAAAAAGAAAGAAAGAAAATACGTTTATTTGCGGTAAAACAAAAAACCTCCAAAAAAACAAAACCTCCTCCTCCTCTGGTCCTTAGAAACAAAACTCGACAAGTTTTGTTTCTGGCAATCCGTGATGAAGAAATGATCCAACAACCTAACACCGCACTCGGATTATCACAAACTATAAGTACTTTTTACCTTATAATATTATTTCACTGCAGGGGCTGCATTGATTTCGTGGAGGCCTTTGCTCAACAGTGTAAGTTAGTTTAAAAAAAAAAACAATATTATTTTATCACAAAGTTACACAGTTTGATGTACCGAATGCGTAGACGACCACATCGTGAAGGGTCTTTTTACACCCTGATTGTATTTTTATCTTTTTTTATTAATGTTAAAAAAAAAAATATATCGCAGAGTTAATAATTATGCTAAAAACCACAGAAGCCTTTGATGGCTTATAAAAAAAAGAAAAAAGAAAGAAAGAAAAATTGTTTATTCTGCACAAACAAGACACACATTACAAAAATAAAATACAAATTGACGAAAAAAACACACTCTAATACAAGTAGCCAAATTGCATTCATATTTACATGACTAGTGAGTTCGGAAATTATATTTATACTTAATATCTATAATATAGGTACTACAAAGTAACAATCAATACTGTAAGCTTGTGAGTTTACTTAATTATTATCAGAGATCGGAATCTAGGCGTAATACCAGGGCCGCATGTAGAAGGATATTATTCTTGTTTTTTTTTTTTTTTTTTTTTTTCTATTTTGTGAATGTGAGTACGTTATGGGCCTTAGAGACTCGTGTATGTTTCGATTTGCCATCCATTATCTTAATGTTTAATGGGTACCTGGTAATTGTTGACAGACTCAAACTGTCCTTCCATACTCACCTATTAACACTGTAATCTGAAAACTTTGTAAAAGCCCATTTTTTTTAAGTACCCTACTGTGAATTTTCTTGCCGACTCTTCTCCGTCGATCTTGCCGATTGGAAACGATTAATTGGATAAGTGCCCATGTAGGTTTGAGTGAAATAAATAGTTTGAATAAGTACTTGATTTATGCGGTATAGTATCTACATACTACAGACACTACATCATATACTTACACTTTGCATTCATTAATATTATGTATTATACTCTTTTATTGGTTTTGCATTATTATTTTGCGAATCGTTCTAAAACGATTAGTTTTCTTATGGTTTTCTTTAATTTTCATATTTTTCAATGTTATGACACTTACGTCAGGCTGTCAAGCTGTCATTACTTTTTCTTCTAATTTTCTCTCATAGTTTTCTTACTGGCTACCTTGTCGACGTTGTCATATTTCACGTAAGGGTGTTTTACATTAATAATCGTGACTTTGCCGAATTATTTTGTATGAAAAATGAAAAAAAAAAAATAACGAAGTATTGGAACATAACTCATATGCCAGTTGATTCTTTGATATGGCCTCAATCATACCCTAGAGAATACCTGTCAAGAATACTTAAATATTCACATATAGAATTGATGTGTATGCGTTCTAGTTTAACATACATTTTGCATAACTTACTTGCATTATATGAAGGCGTAATAACAGATTTAAAAGTCACTAAAATCATATATCTGCACCTTAAGAAGAGAATTTCAGTGACATCAGACATGAAAGTTTGTTTTGTATTGTAAATAATTAATTAATTATCATTAGAGGCATCACAGTTGCGTTCTTGGGATGCACGTGAAACTGTGTAAAACGGATGTCATGAATATTATCTGGTATGGTAATAATAATCAGGACAACGTCAATCTCAAGAAATTATTTGAAATGCAAACAATGTATACCGGTTCTGTGTTGTTAACACAACTAAAATAAACAATTCATGTGGCCTTCGATTTTGTGTGTTAGTTCGATATAATTATACATAGTTTCATTATAATATATTATATATTAATAGACAATAGAGAATGTTTTGTAGAACTAAGGCCCATAGTCCACGACGCTACTGAGAACTAACGTGTTACAGATTCAAATTATGAATTAGTAGCCAGAATGTCACAGCACTGGTATATCAATTCTATTTTAATTTAATTTAATGTCTCACAAACAAAATCAAAATATTTTATTTCACATAAACCTACATGGGCACTTATGAAACGTCAGAAACTAGGTGCACGGTTCCAATTCGTTGTTTCTTATGGAAAAGAGCCGGCAAGACACTCCACGGTTACTCTTTTAAAAAAAAAAATTGGCTTTTACAATATTTTCAAAGTATGAGAGGACAGCGTAGGCCCGTCAAAAGTACCAGGTACTTAACAAGATAGAAAGTGGTCTACATATCTACAGTCTATTAAGCCTACAACGTCCTCACATTGACAAAAAAACGATATAAAATATGATTAAAATAATAAAAGTTAGAGCCTTGTTGAAATAAAAAAACATTGATTATGTCAAGGAAGTATGTAAAAAAAAAAAATAACTTAAACATCGCAACTTGGGAGCAGTTAATAGACATTTACATATTTTTGCCGTAAATGAGGTACCAGGGAAGCCACATGTGCAGAAGGAATTAATGCCAAACTTCCTTGTCTTCAACGTAGTCTTTAATCTTATAATATGCTTTATGCTATGGACACATTTGATGTGGTCTATTCTATTGGTTGGATCTCTATTCTATATTATGTTTTGGAATTTATTGTAATGTCGTCATCATCAGCCTAGCCTTATCCCAGCTATGTTGCGGTCGGCTTCCAGTCTAACCATACAGCTGAATACCAATATTTTACGTGGAGCGACTGCCTATCTGACCTCCACAACCCAGTAATTGGGTACTACGATACCTCTTGATAAGACTGGTTGTCAGACTTTCAGGCTTCTGACGATCCATAACAACTGTCAAAGATCCACGAATGACAGCCGGAACCAACGGCTTAACGTGCTTTCCGAGGCACGGAGGGGTCTTGGAATGTAAAGATAGTCAACCCATCCACGGACCAACCGCGGCAAACGTAGCTTAACCTGGTCAATCGACCCCTTGCGGCTGTTCTTACTGTTATCAGCATCATTTCAGCCGAAAAACGTCCACTGCTGGACATAGGCCTGCCCTAAATGGGGGGGTGTTTCTTACTGTAATTTATTGTCATGTATTGAATTTATTTATATATTAAGGCATTGAGTCCCAATTACAACACATAGTACATAACATTAAAATAACATAAAATTTAAAAAAAAATCATTACACCATTAAAATACAATACATTAAAATTTAATTAATTATTTAATAAAAAAAATAAAATACACATATTTTTATAAAATTGAACACCTTTGTATTGTAAAGTAATTTAATTTATTTATTTTGTTTTGCAGTTCCTTTACAGGGTGCTGTAATTTTTAATCTTATTCCAACCTCTGTACAATAAACTGATTTGATTTGATTCATTGGCAGTGTGTACACGACTCGACTTACGTCACGTTGATAAATAGTTTGTGATTGGTTGCGTCGCGTCGTTTTCGGCCCACCATTGAAATCCAAGTGACATTCTGTTTACCAATGTACTATCTACATTTATTGCCATATTGCCGTGCAAACACAGATAGTTATAGTAGCTATAGTTTATCACACGTCTTCACTAGCTACCCCACAAGTTTGGTCTTCAGTATTGAGTTGATCAACGTCATGCATCCACCGACCCTTACTGTAAGCGTGGGAAGGTCAACAGCTGCGGGTATAGACCGGGCGTCTACAGACATGTTCTGTCCTATGACGCTAATTTACTGTACACTTTAATTATTTATTTTTGTATGAGAACTAAACACAACATGAAAAACCTCGAAAGTCCTACTACTGGAAGGACTTCTAGATATTATTTTTTGATGTGTATGACATCTTTCCTTTCAGATATTATTTTTTGTTGTGTATGACATCTTTCCTTTCAGATATTATTTTTTGATGTGTACGACACCTTTCCTTTCAGATATTATTTTTTGATGTGTATGACATCTTTCCTTTCAGATATTATTTATTGATGTGTATGACATCTTTCATTTCAGATATTATTTATTGATGCGTATGCCATCTTTCCTTTCAGATATAATTTTTTGATGTGTATGACATCTATCCTTTCAGATATTATTTTTTGATGTGTATGACATCTTTCCTTTCAGATATTATTTTTTGATGTGTATGACATCTTTCCTTTCAGATATTATTTATTGATGTGTATGACATCTTTCATTTCAGATATTATTTATTGATGCGTATGCCATCTTTCCTTTCAGATATAATTTTTTGATGTGTATGACATCTTTCCTTTCAGATATTATTTATTGATGTGTATGACATCTTTCATTTCAGATATTATTTATTGATGCGTATGCCATCTTTCCTTTCAGATATAATTTTTTGATGTGTATGATATCTTTCCTTTCAGATATTATTTTTTGATGTGTACATCTTTCCTTTCGCTTTCTTAATCCTGTACACTTAGTTCGCAATAAAGAATTTGAATTTGAATTTCTGTGGGAGTGATTTCGTGAAAAGAGATGGATGTGTGTAACAGGAAGTGACAGCTTGAGCATGGAATAAGTAAGTACTTTATCATCATCATCATCATTTCAGCCAAAAGACGTCCATTGCAGACGTCCAAAAAGGAGGGGACTTGCCATAATCGCCACGCTTGGCAGGCGGGTTGGCGATCAAATACTTTATAATAGCATGTAATTAGTAAGTACTTTATAATAGCATGGAATGACTGTACTCATGAATTATCAAGTACTATATAGATTGTAAGTAGAAGAGGTCGAATTTCGACCAGGGGGACTTGTAGTAATGAATAATTATTCGAATAAATATTTCAGTATTTAGCTTTTTTACATTTTGAGGTTAATTTCTGTCGCTGCAAAAGTGTTCTTAACTAACTTTTTAGACCGCTGTATCCTGTTTATGCGTATCAAGTTTCATTAAAATCGGTTCAGTCATTTCGAAAAACAAGGGCTTGAAAATTTGTATGAAATGCCGTACGTCGTAAACGCTCTTAAGGGGTGCCATATTCAAAATTCCTTTTTTTTTTTTAATTTATTTAAAGAAATTATAATACAGAGGGTTTATTATTTAAGTTACATGTCCGTATTTGGGTTACAGAAATTCATGTGTACCAAATTTCAATTTGATCGGTCCAGTTGATTCGGAGCAAATCAGCTGTGACAGACGGACAGACAGACACACGATTGAGTAAGAGTTCTGTTTTTCCCTTTTGAGATACGCAACCTAAAAATGTTATTTGAAAAATAATATAACCACGAAAATACAAAAAAAACGAGTGTGCTTTAGACCACACGACTGAAGTAAAATTTACAAATAGTAATAAGTACTAATTATATGTACTTACTTACTTACAACAATAGGCCTGCACTGTGACTTACATATACGAAACGCAACTAGCTATGAGAGAAAGAAAATATGTGTTCGCACCTCTCTCTCTTGCCCGTACAGTAACGTTCTCGCAAGTTCCGTAACGTTCTCGTCACGCATTCACCAGCTTACTCCCCAAATCAAGCGTGCATAAAGAGGGTTGCGAGTTTTTCTGAAAGGTATATCGTGGATTCGTAGCCCCGGCACTAGTGATGGATTAATTAGCATTCGCATTCATTGTTAGCGTGTGAATGATCATTTAGCAGTTAGCAAATTAAATGTAGTTGCGAAATTCTGTGAAATGCGAAGCGATGTACTTTTCTAAATAGCCAGAGCGTCGAGCAATCGCGCATGCGCGTGCAGCGCGGTAGCGTGGTGTGCTATAAATATATTTAATCATCGGCGAGTCGGCGAGTAAACTAAACGCGAACGCGATTTTTAATTCGTTTAATAACAAAATTGACATACTTCATTATTATCAATTATCGTCATTAGCAAATATCATAGCAATAGCTATTAACACGCTAAGACTCAAGAGTTCACACGCTAATGAAATTAATTCAAAATAGCATTACTTGCCATTACTACCCGGCACACAGGCAACGGAAGGAACATGGGTGGGTTTAGTCAGTAAAAGTCTGACACGCCCTCCCGCTCCACCCAGAGCGGGAGAAGGTAAGAGGAAATGCGGGCGGAGAGACTTTTAGAGTAAAAAGTCATAAATCGAGGTTCGGCTCTCACCTATTTCCTCCTCCAATATTGGACAAATTTAAAAGATATTTCTTATACTGAATAAGAAGAATATATACTGTGTCCCTATGTTTTCTTTTTTGATGATACATTATCTTTATAAGAGCTGGAACTCTCTGAAAATGCTCAAAATTGCCTGTTTAGGCCGCTGACAACAGACGGCTATTGTACAAATTTGCCAACCATTAATAAAAAAAGAAAAACATAGGAACACAGTATATATCCTTCTTATTCAGTATAAGAAATATCTTTTAAATTGGTCCAATATTGCAGGAGGAAATAGTCGAGAGCCGAACCTCGATTTATGACTTTTTACTCTAAAAGTCTCTCCGCCCGCATTTCCTCTTAACTGATAATTTCCCAACCCAAAAAAAAAGCGTGCTTCTAGAAGTTTTACTTCAAAAACAGATATCGTCATACATTCCCTTAAAATACTCAATCCAAGCATCGTCCCAACAAATAAAATTCCCACCCCGATTTCCCGCCAACTCGGTAACCTAAGTTCTGCACCCTAAGGCGCCCAGCCATAAATTTCCCAGACTTCAGCGAGGGTAATAAATCTTCCAAATGTCATTTTAAGCGCGACCCCAGTCTGATTTAGTGCTTCGTTCTGAGACCGTCTCGATAGACAGTAATGTGCGAACGAACTACTTTTTCCCCCTACCCCTACTTAAAAAGTTTCTTGGTCGGGTAGTTCCCGAAAGAGTGACAACCATCGTCACTTAAACCGAGTCTAAGTTTTCAATTTTATAATAAGAACTTAACCTTACTCGGAATAAAGTTCAGAATACAATAACTTTGACTGAAATTAGAACTTATTTCGCAGGAGACGGAGTTTTGTCTGCCTTGTCGGTCTGTGTGTGTAGATTACTTCAGTACCTAATTGTTGCAGGTATATCATATACAGGGTGTCCCGTAAAGAATGGATAACCTTGAAATAGGATATAATAGACCTAATGGCCGTTAAAAAAAAAGATTAAAAAAAATTTGTTAAAAATCTTAGGTACCATCGCGGACACTGCCACCTGACCACTTTTCAACCTTATTACTAGGAGTATAAGGTTGAAAAGTGGTCAGGCGGCAGTGTCCGCGATAGTACTTCGACAGCTTAAATTTTTAACAAACTTTTTTATTTAATGTTTCTTGTTATCCATTATTTATTAATTTTTATGGCACTTCAACAACTTACTCACTAAGACATACACAAACAAAAAATCACATACAGGTTTAAGGAATTGTGAATTCGTCACTTACAGAAGTGCACAGCACTAGCACAGAAATTAAAACTACGTACAATATATCTGCACTACATACAAGTTATAAAATAATATAGAATAGAATGAAAATAAACTATATTTACGAATACGATCGGAAAGACAAAAATATACAACAAAAAAAAATATTTACGGGACATTCTGTATAGCTGAGCTGCTCCCTAGCTTAAGAAAGGGACACACAGGTATGAGTGACAGATGACGCTATACGAAGCCGAAGTTAAAAAGAAAACTCGATGTGCTATTTACGGCCGGCTTTAAAATTTAAAATACTAGACAGGCTAAATGTAGAATTCCAGTCCAACGGTATAATATTTGCGGATTTTCAGTGCGAATGACTATCAAAGCATTACTTGGAACCACATTTAGCATAAATCTGAAGCTAAAATTCTATGTAAACCGCAAAATTTACAACAGCAGAATATTAGGACTTTTAATGTATAGTCGACCTCGAAATTGTTTTAACCATTTCAACAACAATCACTACAACAAAGTCGCTTCCCGATTCCTGTCTGTCCCTATGTATGCTTAGATCTTTAAAACTACGCAACGGATTTTGATGCGTTTTTTTTAATAGATAGAGTGATTCAAGAGGAAGGTTTGTACTTTTAGAAAAAGCCACCCGGGCGAAGCCGTGGGCAGCAGCTAGTTCCCAATAAATTGAAAGTTCGCTAAGGATAAAAATGTCTAATTGTCACTATAAATAGACTTATGACGTGTGATGAAACAGAAAAATATGGAAGAAAAAACGTGTGCTGTCGGGGGACCACCGTCAGGAAAGAAGTTCCATACATGATACTCGTAGAACGAGAGAGAGAGAGAGAGAGAGAGTCAAATGGACGGAGCATAACGCATTTTTGTTACGTGACGATTTCTACCAGTCAACTCATACCGCAAGCCGCGTTAAGGAACTTCGTTCCATATGACATGTTGCGCCAACCGCAAATATGTTGTTATACGGGCAAGAAAATAATGTAGTTTATAAGTTTATGCCCTGACTAGAGGCCTTAATTTATTGAGGCACCCACAGGAAACCGGACTTTCCTGTGGGTGCCTCGATTTCGGTAAGCACATGACAACCTCCTAGGTTGACATGCGAGATGCCATTTAGAAAAAAAAATAAGATATATGCTTTAAAAGATTCTATGGGACTTCTTGGCGGGAAAGTGAAGCGTCATGTTCAGCAGTTTGTTTAACTTTCCAAAATTTGTGTTTAACCGAATATTAATGTGTAATAATGGTGGATTATTAACCATTAAGTGTTTGTGAACGTGCATTAGTGTAGGCAAATTAAACAAAACAGTGCAACTTCGCTTCAAGTTCTCTCAAGAAGTCCGCGTGAGGTCTCAGTAAAGTGCCACATCTTTACTGAAACTCAAGGGGAGTGGGCGGGGATATCATCATCATGCATTTATAATTAATTTCATCAATATTATACAAGAACTAATACGTGACATTGGCTAAATGCACAAACCGTGCGAAGCCAGAAGAAAAAAAAAAGAAAAGATTCTATGACGTGCAAGTGTCATTCAACCTTGTGTGGTGAAGAAATTACGAAGTTGATTATACAAAAGAGTGTATTAAACCATTAAAAATACCACAAAGGCCAATCTATATTTCAATCTGATTGGATTGCCATCGTTCTTCAAATGCTTCCAAATGTATTTTTAAATACCGCCTGACTTAGGCGTGTGTCAAACGTGTCCAAAACCACTCTAATGGAATAATAAGTAGGGAATACCGAGCTTTGGTGGCGCCTACATCTGCACCTTTTATTTACATATTGAATATTTAACGTAAGAGTGGAATAGAAATATGTTTTTGTAGTTTCTCATGGCATTTTAGGTACAGTCGGGGCGAACTTTCAGCAATTTGTCGTGTTATAGCAAAAATAAAGAGAGAGAAAGTCACATGGAGGGGGCATAACGCTTTTTCCTTACGTGACGATTTCTACCGCAATTACAACAACACTGATCAACTGTCAATGATTGACTGTTGTGACAGGTTTCACAATGACCGGCAGATTAAATTTAACGTTGTCATATTTTCTCACAGTTATATTTAAAGGATAAGGAAGACTGGAGTACACCCCTATAATGATTGTCCATCATCATTCACACCTTGGCTTCTACCACTACTGGGCATAGGTCTCTCTGCTTATGCCAATCTCCATGCTCCTGCGCCAGTCTCATCAAACTCAAACTACAAACATTTATTTCAATAGAAACCTACAGGCACTTTTGAATTGTCAAAGAGTCGGTCAGTTAGTCAGAAAGTTGAAGCTATTTGCCCATTCCAAAACGTAGATCTCTATGGAGAAGAACAGGCAAGAAACTCCAAGGACACTCTTTTAAATCAAGATATTACAAAATCCTGGGTACATTATTCTTGTTGCTTCTTTATGTGAGAACAATGTAAAAAAAAAAATTACTTATTTAAAAAACCATACAAATAAGCCCTGCTACTTAAGAGAAGCGCCCGTTCACGAACATGATGCGTGGATCAGCACCATCCAGCTCAACCATTTTGTAGGGAACCGAATGATCCAAAACACTCGCCACCATCAGCGAGACATTTAAGTGAGCATCCAGGTTCAATAGTCGATGAAAACAATTTGGTCTGCCCAACTCGCGGCCATTCGACCGACGCTCCTACAAGTCCTACATCCGGCTTTGGACGTCACTAGCCGCCAGTTGCACGTAAGCCTATTTTTAATTCCCCATTTAAAGTAATGCTGTCTTTATTTAACGGAACGTATCAGAAAGTGACAGCATTAGGTACTTTTAATGGGAATTAAATTTAATGGACTTACGTGCAACTGGAGGTTAGTCTCATCTTTATTTCACCTGACGTCACCACGCCTTGCAAGGTAGCCATTATCCTATGGTCAGCTTATACCTTAGGCTTAAAAAGGTCTACTAGCTTCTAATAAGTAGTCAAAAGGGTAATAAGAATAAGAATAATTTATTTGTTCAAAAACATACATAATTATTAAAGTGATACACTATATTACACTTTCATATTCAATGATGGATAGGAGCAGTGGTGGCCCAGTGGTAACGGCTCCGACTTACGAGTCGTAGGTCGTGGGTTCGAACCCAGGCAGGCGCTTTACTTTGTGTAAATAATTTCATCACCACTGCTCTCAAAACGGTGAAGGAAAACATCGAGAGGAAGCCGGCATGTCCTAGAACCAACAATTCGAAGACATGTGACATCTACCAACCCGCACTGGGCCCGCGTGGTAGATTACAGCCCAGTCCCTCCCTCTCGAAGAGAGGAGGCCTGTGTCCCAGCAGTGGGAACATTATAGGCTGATTATGTATTCAATGATGTCATATTGAACATCTGAGCCCGAACTAGATATAAAATATCTGTATTTCAGACATCAGCGCTCTTCCCCTGTTGTAGGCGACACTAGAAATTAAACTTTGTTTGACCTCTATACATATCTCGTATAACACATTAAACATAGAGATAAAATAATATTAAACTAAAAGGAAATGACAAACATAGGAGAACAATCTTAAATTAGTTGTATAGTGATGGCGCCTCCGGTGAGTAGAGTGTAAATGAGTTTATGAAATGAGAATATATAGCCATAATTTTTACAGGTAAATGGGATGGATTTAGAAAATCTTGAAAATCATTATCATCACACCACACTACACCACACCACACTACACCACACTACACCACACCACAACACACCACACCACACCGCACTACACACCACACCACACATCACATCTAACCGCACTACATCGAACACACACGCCACGCTTAACTAAAGCACACCACGATTCACATGATACATACTCAAGATGTTAGAATAAGAAATAACTAATTGCCCTAATGTAATATAAATATGTAACATTTGTACACTAAGATATGGAGGAGTGGAGTCTCCTAACACAGGCATTGTTTGCCTAAAAGGAGGCTCCAAACACAAATCATTGTTTAAGAAGCATTTTGTTTAAATAAAAAAAAATCATTTTTAATTTTTTTTATTCTTGGCAGTTAGTAGAAAATACGTAAAAATATTCATCGTACGGGTTGCTCGGCATCATTATAACATATTTCAATACGGAAAAAACGAAGAATTTTACAGCCCTTTTACGCAAGACTTTTAGAAACTCGTCCCTTAAATAAGACATTCGACAAAGGTAGGTATTATACTCGGAACGGTACATTAAATTCTTGGCAACGTCGCGTTGGCAGCCGAAGGGTTATAATGTATCCAATTTGAGACTTATCGCGTGAAAAGTGTTTCTGGTTCACGGAGGGTTGAGGCACTCGATTCTCGTAAGCCCTTAGTAGGTATAATCTCGTTTTTATGATGGATTTCTGATAATTTTGCGCATAAATGTGCTTGTGTTTACTATGAAAACGCGGGGTAGTTTTGGCCTGATGTGTCACAGGTAGAATGTTTGAAAATTGAGAAATTTCGGCAATTTATTGCTACACTTAGTAGGTATGCAACAAGTTATTTAAGGGGTATCGAAAGTTAGCCTTATCTACAAAAAATAAAAATTAAGAAGGTAAAATGCAAGTTCCAAATTGATCTAGAAACTGTTATGTAGGTACACACGGCTACAACAAGCTATTCATTTCCAGTATAAGCTAATCTCGCTGATT
This sequence comes from Tiliacea aurago, assembly GCA_948098905.1. Classification (NCBI taxonomy): domain Eukaryota; kingdom Metazoa; phylum Arthropoda; class Insecta; order Lepidoptera; family Noctuidae; genus Tiliacea; species Tiliacea aurago. The sequence goes on along the minus strand of OX402597.1, from coordinate 22,314,254 downwards.
GCCGTACAATGAGAGGTCAGCTTATACTGGAAATGTATAGGTTGTTATGTAGCCGTGTGTACATATTTATGTATGTGTAGTAGGTACAGGCGAGCCGAGGGTTGGCCCGGCTGTCAGGCCACAAATTGTAAGTAATGATGCTACGCTATAGTGCCAAATCTGTGACTTATTGGGACTTGCTGTGAGTGGTATTACGTATTTATTCATCAGTGATTGACACTTTAATGTGTCACTCAATAGAATAGACAAATCTTTATTCATCGGTTCTGAATTTGGCTAAATGTTTACATATTAGTGCTCATGATTGTACACCATAAAAATTATAGATAATTATAAATGTTAAAATTTTACGTAGGGCGACACATAGAAAATATTTTTTATTTTATTTATTTAACATAGGGCGGTCTTATCGCTAAAAGCGATCTTTTACAGACAACCTTTAGATGGATTAAAGGGAGAAGGAAAGACTATCTACTTAAGGGGGATGCGCTAAGGTAGCCCGCAAAATTCAATTTTTTTTACGTAATTTGCAGTTCAGTTACAGCTTGTATGTTGATCTAAATATGATTCGCGGACGTAACAAATATGGCTTTATAGAATTATTATCATTAGAATCAGCAATACGACTAACTCTCTTCGTAGAACCTGTTAATGACCTGCAAATTGCAAAAAGCGTAAGAACATTTTAATTTCGCGGGTTACCTTAGCGCATCCCCCTTAATGAAAATCTTAAATATATTAATTTATTGACTGCCATACAACGCACGGCCTAAACTGCTGGAAGCATGCAATTTTGCACAGAAGTTCCATAAACAAGGTGTTACATAAAGAACGCACGACGTCTTAAGGGGTCATTGTATTCATCATGAATATCTTTATAACTATGCAATTTTTTTACAGATTTTAGCGCAGAAATATGCACCATTAACTAAGGGACTGAAGCCGTAAAAAAATGTTGGATAAATAAAAGTCGAGTAAAGGCTTCTACATACCAGCGCGACTTGTCGCGCGACGCGACACGGCACAAAGGCCCCGCGTGCCGCGGGACGAGCGGTGCCTTTGTGTCGCGTCGCGTCGTGCGACAAGTCGCCCTGGTATGTAGAAGCCTTTACATGATTTCAAGTTTGAGCAGCCGCGTAGTTAATAAATTAATATCTAAGCTTCTTCTATTCGCATTTGGAAAACTGCGTCAAGTCTTCTCGTCGCCTATCCCGCAATGTTTGAAGACTAAGGTCTTTAACCAGTGCATCCTGCCGGTCATGACATACGGTGTCGAAACGTGGACACTGACAGTCGGGCTGGTCCACAAATTCAAGGTCGCCCATCGCGCTATGGAGCGGGCTATGCTTGGAGTCTCTTTGAAGGATAAAATCAGGAATGAAATTATCCGGAAAAGAACCTGAGTTACCGACATAGCTTGCAGAGTAAGCAAACTGAAGTGGCAGTGGGCTGGCCATGTTTGTCGAAGGACCGATGGCCGATGGAGCAGACGAGTCCTGGAGTGGAGACCGCGTATCGGCAAGCGTAGTGTGGGACGCCCCCCAGCTAGATGGACCGACGACCTTAAGAAGATGGCTGGGTCAGACTGGATGCGGAAGGCGGAGGACAGGGTGTTGTGGCCCAGCCTGGGAGAGGCCTATGTCCAGCAGTGGACTGCGATAGGCTGAGTTGATTGAAGCTTCTTCCACAATACTTTCACAGATCAGTTCACAAAATATTCTTTTCGTTTATCCTACTTTTCTAATTAGCATGGCTAACGCGAAATACTAACAAAATACATTCTAGGCATTGAATAAATTGTTTCGTATGCAGATAAGTGCTAGATCTGCCACAGAATATAAAATATTTAAAAAGTTAAAGTAGAGTCAGCCCGTCTGTCGTTACATTTGACTTTGAGAGCGCCACTATGTCGTAGCAGCAAAGACGGTTTTTCATAGTGCAAGTGTTACCACTGATTTGTGATTGACGGTACCTACCTAATCATCATCATTTCAGCCGAAAGACGTCCACTGCTGGACATAGGCCTCCCCCACAAGGGGGGTTTGCCATAGCTTGGCAGGCGGGATGGAGATCGCAGTATAGCGTTAAAATGCTGCTGCCCATTCTCTAGTAAGTCCCTTAGTCGCCATTTACGACACCCATGGGAAGAAATAGAAATGGAAAAGGTACTTACTCATAATTAGGATCGATACCGTAAAGATAAATAATACTTTTTGATGGAGTATGCAGCTTCACAATAACAAAGAACTTACCAAAATCATTATTTTGTGTGTTCTTTTTTATTCGTCGAAAAATTATTAAAGTATCAACATTTGTGTATAAAATTATTAAAATTGTAAATATGTTAAGAATATTAATTATATTATATACGCGAATGTTTGTATGTATGGATAGATGGATGTTTGTTACTCTTTCACGCAAAAACGGCTAGACCAATTTTGATAAAATTTTGTATCGAGGTAGCTGACACCCTGGATTAACATAATGGCTACATTTTATCTCGATATTCCCACGGAATCGAGACTTACGAGGGTAAAACCGCGGGATGCAGCTAGTGAATTATAAATGTTACCTTGCAAAGAATTTCTCACGTAGGAGGTTCAAAGCCTGCTGTTTCTCCAAAATGTCACTTACCTGAAAAAATAAAAATGTTTTGTAAGTACTTTTAACATTATTTAACATTAGAGTATCTACTGCTTGCACAATGTTATTATGCATTAAGCAAAATAAATAATAATGATCGAACTTCACAATATCTATTGATCATTAATTATTATCTATGTACTAGTATTTTGCTTTATACTGTACAGATATTCAGCGCAAATAAATTTTCATTATTTTAGAATTGATCCTATAGTAAAAGTTTTATTTCTTTCTTTCTTTCTTTCTTTCTATTATGCCAGTTACATACAATATGTAACAAAAACCCTGTTGTTCCTTTTAGGCACGTATATATTCTCCTACAAGCACAACATTGGTGGAATTATAATTTAAAAAAATTAAGTATTGGCTAGTCGAGAAGTCAAAATCAAAGAATGAAAGAGGTTAGAAATCAGTTAAACATTACAAATATTTATAATTCAATATTTATTTTAATTATTTTTGTTGAACAGTTTTTATAAATGACTTGCTTTATTACGTATGTATACTGGTTCTTAAAACGTAGGTAGAAGGATTAACAGGGTTTTTGTTACATATTGGAAATGATAAAGTTCCATGAAATAGGGAACGAGTATATTTCCATTTACCGGGTAAAAATCCGGGCTTCAAGTTGCTACTGTTTAATAAAAAAAACCTTAAAATAATTAAATCATATTTAAAGAAAATATTTTCACGTGTAGAAAATGTTCCAACAGTGACATCTGCTTCAATTCCCACACAGTAATTTATTTTAATACCTACTTTAGAAGCAAGTGATTATAACCAACTCCGAAGTTCACATACGCATATCTTATTAAAAGGTACTTCTCTGAAAACTTTCAGCGGTGAGTCACACTTTCACAAAGAATTTCTGAACTATTCAAACAAGGTATATTATTATACAGGGTTATTTTTAAAACGTTAATAACCTCTTAAGGGGTCATTGTACTCATCATTATGAACAACTTTTACTATGGGACCAAACCTGAAATCTCGAAAAAAAAAATCTGGTGTTCCCTACATTTTAACGAGCATAAATGTAGGGAACAGCTGGTTTTTTTTGCAATTTCAGTTTTGGTCCCATAGTAAAAGTTGTTCATAATGATGAGTACAATGACCCCTTAAGAGGTTATTGACGTTTCTGAATTTGTCAACTTCAGAACTATTATTGAAGTTAATAATACACTTATTCTTTAAGGAAAACATGGATTTAATAGTCTTGCCAGCAGCCACGTAATCAATGCTGGTTCTTTCTCTATAAAAAACTTTTTACAAAAAAAAAAAAATGGACTTCCAAAAAATAACACTAAAAAGTGAAAAATAACTTTAATTTTCGGAAGCACATAACATAAAATCACGCCTTGTTTTTCCGAAGGGTTGGGCAGAGGTGTACCTGTAGTACATCCACATTTAATATTATATTTAATTTAATTTTGGAAGTCGGTGTCATTGGTTCTGTGTTTTCGTTTTTTGCCACCGACTTCCGAAATTAAATCCTCCCCTACCTTCCGGATTCATCATCAGATAAATTTGCTTCGCTGATGAGCGATCAATTTGCTTCGCTTAACTATCTTAATCCAGATATCTCATCGCCACCCGTGAAATACGTGTCATTGAGAAGTTCAGGTGGCCATCTGTGGCCTTCTTCATCAGTTCCACTTCACCAAATTATACTTTCTGAATGCAAATGATTAACTTGTTGATAAAAATATAAAAATCGCTATATGTATGCCTATAATATTTGAGGAGTTCCCTCAATTACTCATGGATTCCAACATCAGAACTGGATTTTGAAAAAAATGGGACCAATCTGGGGTTGAAAAGTTGCCGGGAATATTGAACATTTTAGGATAACTGAAAGCGCATTTTCTATGAATAATTGAAATTTGGACAAGATAACTGGCGCGTTCGCTAGTAATTACTATTTTACCCACATTTTAATATTATAAATGTGAAGCGGAGACGAGCTGCGTGGAACTTAAATGTGAAAATTCTTCAGCGGTTGCAAAATAAAGTTCTTAGAATAATAACAAATGCTCCCTGGTTTATGAAGAATTAATATTATTAATTCGAATTAGAATTACATGAGCAAGAACAGAACAGAACTGTAAAAGAGGAAATATAACACAGGATACACTCATACAAATATCGAATAACGTCCCATACCAACACCTTAGCCATAGCCCTAAGTGAACCAATGACCACGAAAAGGCTCAAACGCCACCACATATGGGACTTTATTGAATAAAGTCTAAACAATTTTGAGAGGCAGATTCTTCGCTGGAAGAATGGACCTCAGCAGTCAAAATCCCCACAAAAAATCTGCTAAAGGTTTAAAACCGATTGCAAGATCAAAAAGGAAAAAAAAAATGTAAAAGTCTGTATGTTTCGATGTTTGTGAATTTGGATGCTTGCTAATCAATCACACCCCAATGGCTGAAAAGATTTCGACGAAACATGGCTCACGGGTAGACCATGACAAAGTTAGGATACTTTTTATTTTGGTGGTAGATACGTTCCCCTGGGATAATTTCCGAACTTCACGCGGGCGAAGCCGCTGGTAAAACCTAGTAAGTAACTAATAATTACAGAATACGAGTATGTGTGTTGCCTTTATCTTTTCATTAGAGCTTCCAATATCATTAATATCCTCTTAGAAATGTTGAAAATAATACCATTAGATATACCTACCACACTGCCAAAATATTAATATTAACACAAAACCAGGAAAATGCCATAAAAACGTTTGCTTAACCCAGACAAAGCATTCTCATTGTCTCCGTAAGAGATCCCGTATTTGTCCGACCACATAGCATTACGACACGAATATGTGACACCATAAGACACGTCATAATGATGACGTAATAAACGTGACGCCATATCGCGCAATAATCCGGTGTGATGAATACACCACATAACATTGGTGTCTTTATTAATGTTAAAGACAAACATACGTATAAATCTACTGAATTATTAGTTAAGACGGAGATATATGCCAGTGACCTTGAGGGGTTAGCTTGCGTGTTCTGTACTGAGCTCACGCAACGCGTCGTGCATTCAGCCAGTAATAGGACTCACCCATCAAGGAGCGCTGTCCCCAATTTGACGCATTATTAATTAATTATACACAAACCAAAAGGTATTTTAATTAATAAAACGCGTATACCTTTTAGGTCAATAATTAAACTATCTTTAAATTGGTGAAGGTTTCAGAAAAATAAGCTTGGTAGTTTTTGCGCCATTCTTAGTTTTTTATCCACGTTAGACATAACTTTACAAATTAATTTCACTATGTAATATAAACATAATCTAAAATATTCACATATTTAATTTTTGAATAAATGCTCTAATTAAACATATATTTTTTCAAATCATTAGCTCTACTCGTTTAGACGTGATCTTCAGTATAAAATCATTAAAAGTCGGTTCGTCGCCTTAATAGCTACAAAGCTAGAAGCAGGGGCTCGTGGTTTTTTTTTTAAATTTATTTAGGATGGGCTTGCTCTTGACCTTAGTCTAGGCCAGAGATGACAGAGACAAAGTCGACGATGGAGTGAGCTTACCCAGAAGAAGCCTGTTCAATCTGAATTTGAAGAGATTAGGGTTGTATGCGTTCGGAAACACAGACGCAGGTAGAGGGTTATGTAGTAAGCCACTTGGGTCGATCATTCCGAGGTCGGTCTATTGATGGGTGACCATTCATTTCGTACCGAGACCCCTCCGTGCCTTGGAAAGTACGTTAGCTCAACAAGTCCCGGTTGTCATTTAGCAAGTTTGTCAGCGAGTCTTACCAAGGGTTATTGTTTTACCCAGTAACTGGGTTGTGGAGTTAGGCAGTCGCTCCAGGAAAAGTATTCAGCTACCTGCTATAGCTGCTTTGTTAGACTGTAAGCCGAAACCAACATACTTGGAAAAAGGCTGGGCAGATGATAAACATATAGTTTCGCTGTGCTTGTGGTTTTGTCCGCATGGATATATAACTTTCTTTATTCGTAACAAAAAAAATATTATGTGTGATAATTTTTTTATTGGTTGGTATAGGCGTATTTTAGCAAGAACTCCACGACCTCAGTCCACCGGCCCCCTTCTATTATCGGACATCTAGACGCACTGCAGGTTACCATTCCTTCCTTGTTGCTATTCCACCAATTCGCACTAAGCGTTTCCAAATGACTTTTATAATGCGCACAGCAAAAGAGTGGAACTTTCTGCCTGCGTCTGTGTTTCCGAACGTATACAACCCTAATCACTTCAAAGTTAGAGTGAACAGGCTTCTTCTGGGTAAGCTCACTCCATCGTCGACTTTGTCTCTGTCACCTCTGCCCTAGACCAAGGTCAAGAGAAAACCCATCCTAAATAAAAAAAAAAGAAACATGAATATTTTACTTCGTTTATTTTTTATTGAAAGGCAGAGAAATTGAATAAAAATATAAGATAATAAAATAAAATTTCAACTCCGTAGGATAAGGGGAAGTGGTTCTAAGTCAGCTTGCAAGAGAAGACCCTAACTACTAACTAACTAATTAACAAAGCAAGTTAAATAAAAGCTTGTAAAAAGATAAGTAAAAGGTTCCGTACCATTATCTATAAAAAATAGCAATAAAATCACGCTTTTTGTATGGGAGCCCCCCTTAAATATTTGTTTTATTTTAATTTAATTATTTATTTTTAAAGTGAATATACAACAACCTGAATTTGAATGAACCCAGTGAAAGCTGAATTTAGTTTGTTCAGAATAAGGAACTGAACCGATTTCAATAATTTTTACATCATGTTATATTTTGTCCCAAAAATATTTAAGTGTGATGGAAAATGTTATCACCATTTAATTACTAACAATACAATCGCCGTACGGTTAGGTACCTACTGCCAAATTATTATCAATGAGCGCAAGACGACCCTGGAGGCGCGGGGGCGCCGTTAGCATGTTTTTCAAATCAAATCAAATCATTTATTTGCTTGAATATGGGTAGGTACATGAGGTGATACATATATTATAAACAAGTTCTTAAAACCATATCCTACCTTAACAGGTGTGCAAATATCTACTATAATAAAAATATTTCTTACGTTCAATAATTTACAAATATTAGTATTAAATTATTTATGAAATAATACAACAACCTTATATCTTTGTGATTTTTCATGATTCAGTTTTGAAATTTTGTACATATATTCTTTACATAAAAATACTAGACACGTGTTTCGGGTTTCGCATATACTAAAAATAATGTTGTATAACTAAATGTTCTGTGAATATTTCAAGCGTCTATCTGTTGCCCTTATCAGTATAGAGCAAAAACGAGAAAAAAAGGGTACGGAACCCTAAAAAACGTTAAATAATTTTTCAGGGTCGCTAAACAACTTCCGTATTACAAACGACAAACAAGCTGAGCACGTCTCAATTCCTTGTACAATATCATTTTAAAATCAACAATAAAAAATCCACTTTACATTCAAATCAACTTGCCAATCTCAAAATCTGTGACAAGAGAACAATAAAACCACTTGAACAGAAGAGCCACTTCAAACAACGTTGTAACGAGCTCAAACGCATATACCTACGTGAATCACTGAATCAAGCACTTATTGTCGATTTCGTATCGAATATTTTAGTTTTTGGCAATTTTCTTTTATCACGCTACATCTGTATGTTGCTACCGTACGTTAACATACGTACAGACGTGTCTATTGATATGGTACAAACCGTCTCATTACAAAAATATTACACCACCATTACAATATAATAATTCCATGAAATACTAAGATTTAATTGTAAAGGATGAATCGACACACATTTTGTCATTAACTATGTTTAAGAGACCCGGTTCATCACTGTCTCTTAAGATACAGGTTAACCTAGTTTAAGAGGCAGGGTTTTATACTTGAGTACAGATTTTAACATAGAACCAGATGTATACAATGTACACTATTTTATAATGAATCCCATCTGTATTTTTATGGCAAATAAATTTATCATTTATTAAAAACCGTCGATGGGTGGGTCAAACATTTATGAGCTAAAAGAAACTGAATAAAAACTTTTACAAAAAAAAAATAACCGACTCCCAAAAATAACACTACAAAGTGAAAAATAACTTTAATTTCGGAAGTCGGTGTCTTTGGATCTGTATTTTAGTTTATTGCCACCGACTTCCGAAATCAAAGTTATTTTTCACTTTGTAGTGTTATTTTTGGGAGTCGGTTAATTTTTTTTGTAAAAAGTTTTTTTGAGTACACTAATGTTCGTGTATGACGCGTCTATTTATAAGTACCCACTTTTTAGTGGGTCAGTTTTTAATTTATCTAAGTTAGAATAGCCTTATGTTAACTACTCATCACCTTTTACAAAATATTGCTTTTCCCGATGCTGGGACGTTGATTGTTGAGGAGTTCTCCTGGTAAGAACCAAGAGAACTGCCACTCACCATACGCATTGTGACGAGCATAAATTGCTTAGCAACCATATGTATACCTAATCGAATCGCAACCCGTTAAATACTTATTATTATATTGTTCCGGTGGCCATCTGTGGTCTCCATCATCAGTTCCACTTCACCAAATGGTGCTTTCCGAGAGCAAATGCACGAGTTCCTATAAAGAATATCCAAATCGCTATAGGTTTGCCTATAAAATTTGAGGGTTCCCCTCGATTTCCATGGGATCCCCTCATCAGATTCTAATTTGGTGGCAATGGGACCATCTCGGGTGTGTACCCTTTCCAACAAAAATAATCATCAAAATTGGTTCATAAACGACGAAGTTAGGCGCGAACAAACATAAAAAAAAGCATATATACGGTCGAATTGAGTAACCTCCTTTTTTAGAAGTCGGTTAAAAAATAGTCAGTTTCAAGGCCTCAAGTTTCAAGTTTTTTGAAACTTGAAACTTGAGGCCTTGAAACTGACTATTTTTTGCCCTTGTTTTTATTTTAAATTATTTATTTATTTTATTTTATTAAATCATACGTGAAAAGGAACTTCGTTCCTGACGGGGGCCCGACCGCACACGTTACTTTAAATTTATATTCTCATACATCGGGCCACTGCAATCGGATACTTATAAAGTCATTATTTTAAATGTTTGCGTTTTTTTCTGTTCATACAATAACTGGTACCAACATTGTATATTATCTCGTTTGCTTTTGCAGTTAACTTTAATCGCTGGTACGAGAGTTGTGTTAGTTAAAGTCGTAGTTAACTTAATGGGTGGTGATTTTTCATACGTAAAAAAAATGGTCTGTTGTTACTTTTATGTAGGTAGTTATTTTTTTTGTTTTGTGGCTAATTGTAGGCAGTCAATATATTTCTCGAAATTTGTCAGGATACTGCTGTTGGTCTAGTGGTCGCAAACGCGGCTGCTGAACGTAAGGTCCTGGGTTCGATTCCCAGGTCGGGCAAAGTGTTATTGGGTTTTTCATTAGCAGCCCAGAGTCTAGATCTATCCCCGGTTGATGGCAAAAAGCTCGTCCCCTATTACATGAGACTTCAACATAACTGGCGAAATGTTGGTACTTAATTACTATATGTACACTCCTGCTTTATCCTTCGGGGAAAAAAGACGTGATGTTTATGTAACACTGCTACTTTAGTTGGCCGTGTGGTGCCGGATGTAATGAATAGCACCATCCTATTTCTTCCCGTGGGTGTCGTAAAAGGCGACTAAGGGACTTACTAGAGAACGGGCAGCAGCGTTCTCTATGCATTTTAACACCATACTGCGATCGCCAACCCGCCTGCCCCCCCCCCCCCCTTTGGGGGATGCCTATGTGCAGCAGTGGACGTCTTTCCGCTGAAATGATGATGATGAGGATGTTACTTTAGTGACAACACACAATGAGCAATCGTAGTGATCAATACCTTCTCTGTATTAGAAGGGGCTCATTCTTCTAGGAGGGCGTTGTTGGCATTGAGGTAAGAAAACTTTGGAGATGCCCTATTCTACTATAATTATGAAAAATAGTTATTACAAATATCTATCTTAACGACACACACATGTCATAGAGCGTTTTGTTTCTCTTTAACTAGTCAAGAACTGCATAGGAAAAGAGAGACGTCTAAATGTTTGTCAAAGACTTAATTTGGCAACAATTTTTGTGACGTCAAAATCATGTCTATGTGTACCGGTCGCCATGTTTATTGCCAAGTTTTGTGGTACAAAATCTGCAATGTGCTGTCAAACGGTTGCTTGCTTTCTCTCTCGCACTCGCAGTAACAACCCTACGGTAGGCGGCCATTTTAAGTGCTCCATTTTTGTAGGTAGTCACGCTAATTTCGTAGGTATGGCAAGTCCATAGGTTTATAAGTCAATGGTTGTTGGTAAAGCATGGTGACAGCTCAGACTAAGGCACAGACCACGCACAATGAAGGGTTCCGTTGTGGGGATTAATTATCCTCTTGAACAAACATAACATTGTAGGTGAAAAACATGTTCCGTCATTATTCCAACTGCAAATGTAAGTTTTTACACACAATATTGAGAGATTGACCATGTTATTTTAAGATTATAGGCTTCTTATAGATTTTCCTGTAATCTTTAAGTAAAGAAATATTTTCTGTAATTTTTTCAAAATTTTAAGCTCTGTAGTTTCAGAGATAGGGTAGGTATGGTATATATGACTTGAGCAGGCCCTCAGAGGCGGGCCGGCCCTAGCCGGGGATTGTGGAAGTAATAATAGATCCCAAGATCCCCGGTGCAAGTGTGGGAGGGGAACACTGGGGTGGTTTTTAGCCAGTAAGAGTCTGACAGACCCTTCCGCCCGCCCCAGGGCGGAGGACATACATGAGGATTTTCCACCCCGTGAAAAAAAAAAAGGTGTGGTATACATGGCGAATGGTAAACTTTCATCTATTTTCGTTAATATTTTTTTTAAATTACAAAAAATATATCTGAAGCACGATACAAGACACACGAGTAATCCTATAAGGGTTCCGTTTTATTTCTTTTGAGGTACGGAACCCTAAAAAAAACATGGTGAAGTTAGTTCTGATATTGGCCTCTTGCCAAAAGAGCTTTGTGCCGTTGGTCAGGCTCTCAGAGGCTGCTCCATTCCATCTTTGACAGCCAACTGACAGCTGACGTCAGTCGGTGCACCAATAACAAACGCGTAGGATTCCAGACTTAGACACAGCATTCCTTTGAGGTCGAAACTCGATGCAGGTGAACAGGGGAATTTAATTAAGTTTTCCTTTCGTTTTTCTAGTTTATTAGCAGATTTTTGTAAGTCAGTTCAACTGAACTAACCTACACAATATAGTGCAGTTCTTTTTTAGGGTTCCGTACCTCAAAAGGAAAAAAGGAACTCTTATAGGATCACTCGTGAGTCTGTCTGTCTGTCCGTCTGTCACAGCTGATTTGCTCCGAATCTACTGGACCGGTTTAAGTTAAAATTTGGTACACATATGAATTTCTGTGACCCAAATACGGACGTGTTTCGTAAATACATTAATTTTGAATATGGAGGTCAGTTTTGGAGGGCAAATTAGAAAATTAAAAAAAAAAGTTTTACTGACTGTTCCGTGTGACATATCGAATAAAAGCGCTTGTTTTAAGAATTTCATATATATTTTTATTATAATTTTAAAATACATACTTTTGTAATTATTTCATAAAATAGGTGAAAATGACCATTCCCCACCCTTTTCTCAGAAACTAATGAGCATAAAATTTTGATAAAATACAGACAATGGTTCTTTACTTATAGATTACAGGAAAACCTATAAGAAGTCTGTGATCTTATAATAACGTGGTAAATTACTCAATATTGTGCGTACAAACTTACATTTGCAGTTGGAATGTATAGGGGATCATGTTTTTGAACTACAATGTTAAGTTAGTTCTTCGGATAAATTCATCCCAACTACGGAACTCTTTATTGTGCGTGGTCCAACACGTACTTGGCCGGTTTATCGAAAACCTACTGTTGATTTTTTTACGATTTTCAGTGTAAACAAATCGAAAGTATAACTGTCCTTTTTTGGCTAGGCGTGTTTGTAAGAGACAGCAATATCATAATTTAGCTTAGTCCGTACAGCGAAACCAGCGCCCACTTTTTATACGGAAGGATTTTAACTAAATCGGATTATTCCAATTATCATATTAAACAAACGCCCTTATTTTTTGTTTTAATTTCTTTGATCCAATTATGGGAACACAGCAGCAAAGTGGTCATTAATAAAGCTATCACTTATTACGTTTGTTTGTGGGGATTATCCTTTTTCCGAGTTTTTTCCACAAAGCTCCTGTGTTTACCCTTTTAGCTGTACAAATGGGATTGCTAAGCGGCTGTATCAAGCGATTTAGCGATTGCAATTAATGATATGGGTCCTGTACTGGGTAATCTGTACAATTATTATGATTAATAATGTTGTGATCAGGTGTATCATATTACCCAGTAACTGGGTTGTGTAGGTCATAAAATAAGCAGTCGCTCCATGGTTGGTGCCAGGATGACATACATAAATCAGCCTATTATGTTCCCACTGCTAGGACACAGGTCTCCTCTCTAAGAAAAGGAGTGGGCCGTAATCCACCACGCGGGTCCAGAGCGGGTTCGTGGATGTCACATGTCTTCGAACTTTTGGTTCTAGGACATGCCGGTTTCCTCACGATGTTTTTCTTCACCGTTTTGAGAGCAGTGCGCTTTGGTTCAAACCCAAGACCATTCGTAAGTCGGGGCCGATATGACAAGTACAGTAGTACCCAATTGATATGGCTTACCGATGTACCTGCGCAGAAGGTGAATTTTAAAAGTGCGGGAAATGCTATTGACCAATTGGCACGCTCCACGCACCGCGGTTCTTTTTCCTGTACCGCTATTGGTCGGCAGCTGCCGCCATGTTAGCGCGCGCCGCGTGGCATGTTTGTCAGCCGCCATACTTCTGATCGAGTGCACGCTAGCAGCTCCAGTGTATTATGAACCTTATAATAGTGACCTAAGGTTAATTGTAAGTTTTAAGCATTCTTTCGTTAATCTTCGGGGCCATACTTTCTTTTCTGTGCGAACGAAGATTCACGACGCGCCTTATTAATTGGGTACCACTGTACTACTGAAAATGTAATCAAAATCTTTGAAGTCATATTGTGAACGCAGTATAGGCAGAAATTGTCATACTTACCTACGAGTGTATGACAACGCTCTACAAAGTTGAAGTTGAGATTTCTAGAAGTGCCTTCTCAACGTTCGAGTATTGTTCTAAATACCCATTTTTAATCTGTGATCCTTCTGCATTACTAATCTATGGTGGTTATACTTTAGCCTTGATTTCCCCGGGGCGTGGTCTGATCAGACCGCTTTGAGCCACATCCGGAGAATCTGACGCAAGGGAACTATGCTTAATTGGTCTGCCATCGGTCTTTGATTATCTGGGTTTGCATTGGACTATAACATAATAAATGGTATTTCTTTTTACGAGAAATTTTGAATTATTTCCACTGCGTATACTTAAACCTTCTTACCTTGCTTGGTTTACTCTTACTCTAGTTCTATATGTTTTGGTTCAAATTAAACATGGGACTGATATTTCAATGAAGTCGATGTGGACGGATCGGATGAAATATCACATCCATTAAAACTAACTAACATTAAATAAATAAAAGTAAGCTGCCAGCCAGGACTCCAAAGTGACGAACAACAGTACGCGTCTAGAATTTATAACTGTAATCCCTGGACTCTGAAAGCTTTCTATTTTAATCTATTGTCATATCTCGTATCCATTAATGTGATTAGTTATTTTAAACAGCCAATCACAAAAGCAGATTTAGGTATCTACAACCAGGGAAACGAATTGTTGACCAAATTGCCTATCAACTTTAATTGTTGGTTTATTCAAATCGCAATTGCCATCCTTTGTCAGTCGTATGGAAAGACTACAAACGGCGAATTTATGTACCATGTCAAACCGCTAACCCAACATTTCCCTGATTCTGAGTTCTAATAACTTCCTAATGCTACTTTCATGTATATTCAAAATCCTCTACATAATTATCTCTATAAATAACTTACTATTCCCTGCAATTAAGTTTCATGCATGTCGTATTACACCGAAGTTTTGGGAAGTTTACAACGTTCCTAGACGGTTATAATCCGACAAACAAGTTTAACAGATAATCACGTAAACGTAATTAAGCACAGAATGGTAGTTCTACAGAAGGTCGGCTCCGTACAAGAGTGAAAACGCACGCACACATGACACGCTTCACGTACAACGAGTGCAAGCGCTGGCAGCGGCATTTAGGCTTCAACATACCGGCGCGACTTGCGACACAACATTAAGGCACCGCTCGTCGCGCGACACGCGGGGCCTTAATGTTGTGTCGCAAGTCGCGCCGGTATGTAGAAGCCTTTATGCTGAGATAGGACCCTTTTTGGCGTTGCAGAGGTCTTGATTTCTTTTTTGTTATTTGTTTATTCGAACATACAAGTATATGTCAATTTTGTTATTATTAAATGCTCCTTTTTAACGTTTTGTATTTCTTGTGCGTATCCCAAATAAAATATTTTTCTTTCTTCCTTTCTTTCAATATCAGAGGCACTACAGATGCCATCCCAGAGAAAAAGCAGAAGTGACTGGAATTATTGCGGTACCTTCAAACCTGTACATAGTATAGCTGATGGCAGCAGAAGTAAGTGCAGTGGCACTAGTACTGCCCAAGAAGAGTTCCTGGACAAAAAACTCATAAGTTCCTTAGAAGCGTTATCATCAATAACCACTACTTTGAAATTGAAATCAGTTCGTAGTCGGCCTCTTACATATCAGTAAAAACTATAATAATGTCCTCATGCCGTTATAAAAACATGTAAAAATATGGGTCGAGGGTAGGAAAAAACGTCATATTTTATGAGGTGTGAAATTAATGCGCTTTTTGAATGGCGGTGGACGCTCTAGGAGGACATTATTATAAATCCAAATTAGTGATGTTCTTCAGAAAGGTCAGGTGCGTAGTACTCGCAACCGGCGTGCGTGTATGACCAGATGTATGAACGTAGGCGAAGCAAAAGGAGTATGTAAGGTGCATAGCAGGTGGCGTTCTATAGTTTCTGCCTACCCCCATGGGAAGAAGGCGTGAGTTTATGAATGTGTGAAATTAATACAAGCATTAACTCAAAAGCGTTACGTTTTTCTGCACAACGTACCTTGCGCACCTTTCAAGGAGTAAACTTCCGTCGACATACTCGTACTTTCTTCAAAACGCCACGATTCTCCTCCAACTTTTTCTTAATAAAATAGTGCTGACAATCGCAATAACGCAAGCCTCGGTTACAAGTATTCTAGTGCATACGAGTAGGACCACTCATGTAGCATGATAAGTTTCTCACTTTGCACGTCTTCATTCTGTGGTTATATTCTCATGATATAACCCTTATCATACACGTGTGTCTGTGCACTGGGCAACTTTTTGTAGTTTTAAAGTTGCGATGAAGTGGCTGTATTTTTCGTTGCAGTCATCCTTACTAGAAGAATCCCACTCATCATCATCATTTCAGCCGCAAGACGTCCACTGCTGGATATAGGCCTCCCCCAAGCTTAGTGCTTGTCATTTAGGGGGGGGTCGCCATAATCGCCATGCTGGGCAGGCGGGTTGGCGATCGCTGTATGGTGTTAAAATGTAAAGAGAACGCTGCTGCCCATTCTCTAGTAAGTTTCTTAGTCGCCTTTTACGACACCCACGGGAAGAAATAGGACGAAGTATCTCACTGAAGTAAGTCAAAGTAATTTAGTTCTCAGAAACTCGGAAGAAAGAAAGAAATAAGAAGAAAGTAGTAGATGTTTGTTACCCAATAACTCCTAAACGCTTCGATCAGTGCTATTATTGATCGAAGCCTAAACGGCTTAAATGATTTGAAGTTAAACACAATCCATGTCCTGGATAAACAAGGAGATAAATAATATGCAATAGAAACTGTTGTTAACACCTGGGAACCTACCTTATATTATTTTCGGCGGATAATATTAGTCAGGTTCACTAATGGCTTAACCCTACCTACGGCTTAACCCAAATATCCAAAAGTTTTGATGCTCCGCAGAACACCGCTTAAAACATGCTGAAGTTTGTCATTGTCAACTCAAAACAACTAACTTTGCTGACCACTTCGGCTGACCAGCTTATTTTAAAACCACGCTAGTCAAGTAGGTCGCGTCAAAAGAAGAAGAATAAGTTTGACAGCTAAAAGCTGAGGTTTTATTTACCCCAGGCAGTGCCAGAAATAGCTTCATGTGGCACGAGTATTTGTGCATGTTGTGTGCAAGTTACACTGTACACTTTGCCATACCACTTTACAAAGTTTAAAACAAGAGTTCAAATGTTTGAAGCTATCTTTAACGTCGGCAGTCGACATTTATTTTGCGCAAAGCCAAAGTGTGGAAATCTCGGCCAGCGTCTGTGTTCCCTACCACCTATAACCCGTCAGCCTTCAGGGCTACAGAAGGAATAGTGAACAGGCATCTACTGGGCAAGCTCATTCCAACGTAGACCTCACCCAACGCGTTCCATCAGGCGAGATGGAGGTCTAGATTTGGTGTATTTATAAATTAAATAAACGTGTGCGGTCGTGGAACCCCCGACTGGAACTGTGTCCCCATCTGGAACGAAATTCCGCACGCACTCAGACACTCGTATATTTTAAAAAGATACAAAGAGAGAGAAAGTCACATGGAGGGGGCATAACGCTTTTTCCTTACGTACCGATTTCTACCCGTCTACTCCTACCGCATGAAATTTGTTCCAAAAAACTTACTTTAAAATACAAACACAAACCCAATTAACAAACGTAAACTCATGCATGCTACAGGTATCACAAAAAAAAGGAAAAGCTTATAGTGCATCATATTCCATATCCACATTGCTCATAACTTTTGTCTCTTTCTACTGTTATGTGCCAGTAAAAGACAACAATACTTTCATACACAATTGGTGATATATACGATCAATTTAGCGTGTTCTGTTTATTTTACTACCACACGACTACACCGCTGGTTTATGGCTGACACTAGCGATTGTTTGAATGTGGGTAGTAGAGATTTTATCGTGTTGTTGAATTGTTGCTGCTCAAAATACGAGTAGGTACATAGTTATAACACAGAAAGGCTGCTCCGTACAATAAGCGAAAACTGATGTACGTACACATAGACGCGTACGTACGTACGACATCTCGAACGAAGTCACAAAGTAGAAGATACTAGTCGCGAGTGTGCTTGCTCATAATTGTAGCTACACATTGATACAGTATTATGAAACACAAATTGTAGACAGTCAAATGAATTCTAGTCGACCTAAACATCTTTTTGAGGTACTGACTGTACGTAGACGAGTGTCTATGTGTGCGTGCGTTCTCGTTCGTTGTACGGAGCTGGCTTTCTGTATCTATTTATTCTGTGGTAGAGATTTTATCGCGCGTTGGAATCGCTCCAGTGTATGTTTCTGTGCACGACTTAATGCAGTTTTAGAGGATATTTTGATGAGTGTTTATGTTGCTGTCCAGTTGTGTAGTCGAATGATGTTATTGCTTGGTTGGCTTTTTGGTAGATCACGGAATCAACTGCTATTTTATTTTATTTTATTTAGTAATTTATTTCAGACGTTGTCCATAAATTTGTTAGTAGTAGTACCAATGCTCTTAGCCTAGTGTTAGTAAAAGTTAAAGTAATAATAGTCAGGCGCTTGCCTTCGCGTGAAGGCCTATCCAGTGCGCCATCAGTATTGAGTCCCATCGGCTGGCACACGCGGGCAGGAGAGCTATGAGAGTACCTACATATTTTCCCTTCAAGGGTGTCCTCTCATGGCGCTTCCACTACATGGTCTAACCACAACATGGCGGTCAGTACTTATGACGTAAAAGAGAGCCAAGAAATTGTATATTTTAATTATACTTAGTACCGTAGACGATGGCTTTGCCAACTGACTCTACGAATGTTATAATTTAATGCTATAATTAATGTATTTTTTTTCAATTAGTTTTCTATTCATGGTTTGGCAGTTTCAATAATTAAATGCGGCCTACCCAAATGTCCTTTCTTTGGTATTGCCCATCGCATTGTTGAGCTCCTCAAGTTCTGAGTAGACCTGCACGATTAACGACAAATGCGTGCACTGACTGGACAGGTCCACTCAATCTGTGTGGAATCCTCAAAAGACCATTTCAGACACCAATCTATATGGCCTTCACATGATCTGGCCAAAATTATTTCTGGACTTTAAAAGTGACCTCTGACTTTGTTTCGGCCTTTCTTATTCAGAGTAGTCAGATGGGAAACGCCAAACTCATCTAGTTTTTAAAATATGATTCACATGTAAAAGTGTTTGTACAAACCTACTTTCAGAAATAAAAATCATTTATTAATGGCATAATTATATCAAGATATAAGCTAGTCATATTTAGAAGGATAGCAACAGAATATACGGCCTGCTAGGATTACTGATAGCGCCCCCTCGATGTAGAATAAGAGAGGGAGAGAGTTCTGTTATAGGCATAATAATTCAAAGTGTAATATGAAATTGTGGAGTTTCTTGCCGGCTCTTCTCCATAGGAAACGACCAATGGGAACCGTGCACCTAGCTTCTGACGTTTCATAAGTGCCCGTAATGTAGGTTTATGTGAAATAAAAAAAAAAAATGACTTCGCCTTTTGTCGATTCCGGTACTGCAAGAGCTACTAGCAACTATATAAGTTCTTGCAGTACCATTTCAAGTTTTAATCTTGCGTTAAAGTAGTTTAATTTACTAATACTGTCCATCATCTGACTAGTCTTTTCCCAACTATGATGGGGTCAGCTTCCAGTCTAACCGGATGCCACGATTTCGTCGCAACGAAAAGTCGCCACATGCACACCAAATTTTATAAAAATAATGTTAGTGTAAAATGAACACAGCGCGCGCCGCTTGAAAGTGCCACCTTTGGGAAATACATGCTGCAACTGTGACAAGACTGTCGCATGAAGTTATCAACTTGTTAAGTATGAGAACTATGATAAGTGAAGTTAGGTACAGCTACTTTACTGGAGAATTTCGTTCAAGAATTTTGGCTTGAACTCAAACTCAAACCATTTATTTCAAATAAACCTATTACAGGCACTTTTGAATTGTCAAGGGTCGGTCAGTCAGAGAGATGAAGCTAGTTGCCCATTCCGAAGCGTAGTAGGTTTCTATGGAGAAGAACGGGCAAGAAACTCCACGGACACTCTTTTGAATCAAAATATTGTTACATAGTATTGGTTACATAATTTATGTTGAAATTATATATGTGAGAACAATGTAGAAGACGTGCACGTTAAAAGCGTCCGTAATAAAAATATAAAAAACAACTAAAATACTAAGTTAAAATAAGCCGTGGCAGCTAAGAAATGACCAGTCCCTACTGACGGCGCCCGTTCACGAACATGGCGCATGGATCAGCACCATTTAGCTCAACCATTTTAAAGGGAACTTAATGATCCAACACATACGACACCATCAGCTAGACATTTGAGTGAGCATGACACTCTCAGCGCCGCCAGGGCACATTCAAGTCAATAAAAGACGTACTCAGAAAACGGTAGGTACATAGTGCTCACACATGTGCTATGCAATTATACAATACTAATAGATTGAATTTAAACAATATAAAGATAGTATTTACAATCATCAGCAGCTCCAACAATAGTTTTAAATGCTATTCAATTAGTTTATGCGCCCTTGTGGAGCAGGACCAGCGTTAAGCCAAGCATTTTTGTCAGCAATGTAATCCCCCAACTTATAATATGCTTGGCTACCTTTTTGTTTTTTTTTTTGTTTTTGGGGGAAAACCTTCAAAAGGCACCTGAACTTTGGGAAAAAGACCAGGGAGTGTGGGATTCTTACCTCACTAAAACCACCCCGGTGATCACCATCAGCACATGAAAGGGATCCCGTTACCTCTTAATAGACCAATCCGGAACCCCCTTAGTGCAACACCCGTTAGGGCACGTCTCTGGGGAGACCATAAAGAGTCTCCCCTGATCCTCGATATGCACCGCAGCACGTGATCACAGTGCCACCGTATTCCCTTAAATCGCTCGGTGGGCAATCAGTGTCCCCACTCTGATCGCCCGCGATTCCAAAGTCCCGCCTGTATTAAATGATGCAGGTGGGGTTTCGGCGTGTTAGGCGTCGAGGCGGTTGCCTCCTCGACGCCTTCTTCTTCGAGCGGGATCGGCTCTCTCACGATCCCGCTCGGCAGCCTCCTTCTGGACCATCACGGTCTCACAAAAGGAGACAACTTCCCTCCAGTTTTCTGTCTCCGTCAGATAGCCCTCACTACTACACGCTTGGCTACCTAGTGTGCGTTTTATACAAGATCGAAGACTTGTTCGTATGTGTGTTAGTAGAGTACTTGCCTCACCCAACTAGCTCATATCTGCCCAGCTTGTTCCCAATTAGCTCATATCTGCCCAGCTTGTTCCCAACTAGCTCATATCTGCCCAACTTGTTCCCAACTAGCTCATATCTGCCTAGCTTGTTCCCAACTAGCTCATATCTGCCCAGTTTGTTCCCAACTAGCTCATATCTGCCCAGCTTGTTCCCAACTAGCTCATATCTGCCCAGCTTGTTCAGAACTAGCTCATATCTGCCCAGCTGGTTCCCAACTAGCTCATATCTGTCCAGCTTGTTCCCAACTAGCTCATATCTGCCCAGCTTGTTCCCAACTAGCTCATATCTGCCCAGCTTGTTCCCAACTAGCTCATATCTGTCCAGCTTGTTCCCAACTAGCTCATATCTGCCCAGCTTGTTTCCAACTAGCTCATATCTGCCCAGCTTGTTCCCAACTAGCTCATATCTGCCCAGCTTGTTCCCAACTAGCTCATATCTGCCCAGCTTGTTCCCAACTAGCTCATATCTGCCCAGCTTGTACCCAACTAGCTCATATCTGCCCAGCTTGTTCCCAACTAGCTCATATCTGCCTAGCTTGTGCCCAATTAGCTCATATCTGCCCAGCTTGTTCCCAACTAGCTCATATCTGCCCAGCTTGTTCCCAACTATGTTGGGGTCGGCTTCCAGTCTACCGGATACAGGTGTATACCAGTATCTGAAATGGAGTGACTGCCTATATAACCCAGTTACTGGGTAATACGATACACCTTGGTTAGACTGGTTGTCAGACTTCCCGTAACGACTGTCAAAGATCCACGAATGACTCCCGGGACCAAAGGCGTTACGTGCTTTCCGAGGCACGGACGGATTTTAGTATGTAAAGATGGTCACCCATCCACGGACCAGCCGCGGGAGGCGTAGCTTAACTGATCGATCGACCTTAGTGGCTGTTATTACGCAGCCACAAGCCCCTTACCCAACTAGTTAAGTATGTGAAAATTAGATCAACGTCGATATGAATATTGAGGATTAAATACCCTATTATTGAAGCTGGTTCAGAAACTACTTAACCGAAGGTAACTAAATCTATGAGGGTCTCCCGCGTGGGTTGACAACAAAAATGATAATGCAAGAAAAAACGTAACGGCTAGAAATAAAGAAGTTGTTGCTATTTCCAACCGAGCGACTTAGTTTGCAGGGAGCCAGCAAAGTTAGTTGCTAGAATTGAACAAACGATTGAATAGACAAAAATGGTTAGAATGAACTTGGTTATCGTAAGTTACTTGTTTGGTATTAACAAAGCTGTATAGGACGTTGTATAAGTCTCGGTTATTTGTAGCCGTATAATTTTTAACTTCCTATTTCTTCCCGTCAGTGTCGTAAAAGGCGACTAAGGGACTCCTAGAAAATGGGCAGCAGCGTTCTTTATGCATTTTAACACAATACTGCGATCGCCAACCCGCCTGCCAAGCGTGGCGATTATGGCACCCCCCCCTCCCCCTGTGGGGTAGGCCTATGTCCAACGGAGGACGTCTTTCGGCTGATTTGATGATGATGATGAATTTTTAGCCAAGCCAAATCGGTACTTTGCTAAAGCTTGATTTTTTCCGTGTGAAAGAATCCCGTAAATTGGCCTTGAAACCATGGAATAATTGGGATACATAGTACGATGTATGCAGCATTGTAAGGTGTTTTGTTCGTTGAACCGTCACAAATGTGTACGCCACCTTTATGTCTTTAAGATAACAAGATAAAAAATTCAAATGAATTTTATCCGTCGGTAACGTGTTACGTTAACGGGACATAAAAAGCTTTTTATTTATTTGTACTAGTGGTCTCGGGTTCGATTCCCGGAGCTATAAAATTGGCAATCAAAGTCGCTTTGAACACCTGTGCCTTCGTTTATGTTAACTCGTTATATCACTTTATATTATGCTGTTGCTTAAGGCTTTTAACATAAAGATTATCATAGGTACCTATAGGTTTGTATCAGGAACCATTTTGGTTACCCATTTATTTATTTATTTAAACTTCTCGCACACAATAAGGTACAAAGGCGGACTTAATGCCTTAAGCATTCTCTACCAGTCAACCAAGGGGGAAACCATTGAAAGGGTTTTCGATAGGGTTTTTCTAAGCGGTTAAACAAAAACCCATACGATATGGGTAACCCTTATGAACGGCTTAAATTAATTTTGGTAACTCATTGAAAGGGTTTTCGATACAAACCCATACGGTGTGGGTAACCCTTTTGAACGGCTTAATTCATCCATTCAAAATTACCCACACCGTATGGGTTTTTGATTAACTGCTTAGAAAAACCCTACCTGGTTTTTCTAAAATGGTAACCAAAATGGTCCCTGGGTAGAATAGAGATAGAATTGGTCATGTTACGCGTGCTGGGCGAATATCGAAATAATATAATATTTTGATTTTTTCATGTTACTGGGTTTCAAGTAGGTATAGAACCCATTGAATGGGTTATCATGTAACCATTTCACTGGGTTTCCAGTATAAAACCCTTTCAATGGGTTACATCATGTTAAAGGTAACCCATTGAATGGGTTACCGCTTCGAAAGGCTTAACTCTTAACCGGGGTTGTACGGTCCCTGGTTTATATATTATTCACCATCATTGCATTGCAAGCATGCACCATCGTTTACCATCAGTTGAGATAACGAGAAAAGAAAAATGCGTTTATTGGCAACACAGAAAAAAAAAATACGTATAATAATATTATAGTGGTCAAATGGGAGCCCTATCAATGACTTTCACGTTAATATCTCGCTGATGGTATCGCGTGTGTTGGTCATTTGGTTCCCTACAAAATGGTTGAGCTGGATGGTGCTGATCCACGCGTCAAGTTCGTGAACGGGCGCTGTCAGTTCAGACTGGTCATCTCTTAACTGCCAGGGCTTAATTTTAATCTTATAAAATTATATATATATTTTTACATTGTTCTCACATAAAGAAGCAAGAAGAATAATGTACCCAGGATTTTGTAATATCTTGATTTATAAGAGTGTCCTTGGAGTTTCTTGCCTGTTCTTCTCCATAGAGATCTACGTTTTGGAATGGGCAAAGAACTTCAACTTTCTGACTAACTGATCGACTCTTTCACAATTCAAAAATGCCTGTCATTGGTTTAATTGAAATAAATGCTTTGAGTTAGTTAATCAATAAATAGATTTAGCTCCAAACATTATTTATACAAATCATCGTGTCCCTGTCAACTTCAGACAATTGACAGAAATATAACGATATTTTAAATTCATACATAGATAAACTCACGCTTTGTTCCCATGAGGGGTAGGCAGAAACTGCAGAGCGCCACCTGCTACCATTTTAAATTCGTTTAGCGATAAACGTATTTAGTGATTCGTGGTGAAAGTTTCAACCTCCAATATTGTACTTGAACTTTGCGCACATATACCCTTTGAAACCCCAAATAACAATATGTTTCTAATAACAATGCTTACACAAGATTATCGCTACAGATTACAATTCACAAACTGTTGGGTCCTAACTGTTTATTCTAGTACAATAGGAGCACATTTATGGTACTGCTAGGTATAATATGGGCGGTAACAATAGGAAACCTGTCAGGAGTAGGGTTACCATTTCAAAATTTGAAAAGTCCTGAAAACAAGCCGGACATTTTCAAAAAGTGTGAACATTTTGTTTCTGAACATCTTTCCTTCTGCTTTCTGTGGGAGTCCACAGTCCGTGTCAGGACTTTTATTCCATGCTCAAGCTGTCACTTCCTGTTACTCACACAGCTTGAGCATGGAATTTGTAAGTACTATATAGATTGTAAGTAGGGTGGTCGAATCTCGACCAGTGTGTGACCACTAGTAATGAATTATTATTCAATTCAATATTTCAGTATTTAGCTTTTTTAAATTTTGTGGTTCATTTCTGACGCATCTCAAAGTCAAAGTCAAATTATTCATTTCAAATAGGCACATAGAAGGCACTTTTGAACGTCAAAATTTACAAAAAAAATAATTGTCTAGTCGCTCTTTCCAAAAGGTAGTTTCGAATGGAGAAGAATGGGCAAGAAACCTTTACTCTTTTAAAATGATTTACATTAGTTATATGTAAGTATGTGAAGACCCAGAATAAAATTGGATAGTGTTTTTATTACACGTTATGTAAAACAAATTAAAAATGAAGCAATGACAGATAAATTCATCATGTGATAGAAGGAAGAAAATATTTTATTTGGGACACGCACAAGAAATACAAAAATCGCATATACAAAAAAATACAGTCAAGACTTGTGCGATGCCAGAAAGTCTCCTATCTCAGCATAATGCTGCGATATTTAAAAAATAAATACCACAGCGCTGGTATTCTGATAGGGCCCGGAGATAGATACGCGGTGCTCACATATTTACAAACATACACGTTTTCCTAGAAAAAAAAAAAAGTCAGTGTGTAAGGTAATCGCAGAATGTAAAATAAATGTCATACAAAATAATAAATTATACAATTAAAATAGCAACCAGTTTGATTTTGACTAGACTCTAGATTGTCCTATGGAGCAGGACCAGCATGTTTCCAAGCATTCTTATCTTGGATATAATCCTCTAATTCGTAATATGCTTGTTTACAAAGTGTGCTTTAAAATTTTTGTTTTAAATTTCCTTTCAATTAATTGCAATATATCACAAGGTATTTTGTTGTAACATTTAACACAGTACCCCATAAAAGATGTATGTACTTTAAGATGGCGTGAAGTTCGGACAAATGACAAGGCCGGACAAATTCTGGACGGGGGGCCAAACAGCCGGACTGGATCCGGATGGTAACCCTAGATAGGAGTGTTAGGACCAACTATTTGTTCCTTTATTATAATAAGTTACTTGGAGTGTCGTGAATTGGTACATAAGGGTAATAGTAATTACCCCTAAGTACCAATTCGATGTCAGCACCAATTCACGGGGTCCGATAGGGCCAATGCCTGCCAGGGTTGCGAGTTTGTCCGAAAGGGATATCGTGGCCCTGGCACACAGGCAAATGAAGGAATACGGGTGGGTTTTAGTCAGTAAAAGTCTGACACGCCCTCCGCTCCGCCCAGAGCGGGAGAAGTTATTTAATAACTTCCCACACAAAAAAAAAAAATGGGTAATAGTAATAATAACCTAGTTAATTTACATTGTGATCACATGACTGGTAAAAATTCGTTTGTACGTAAAACAAAATTATAGTGTCAACTTGGCTACGTAATAACATTAATTAAAAGAGTCATTAAGGGATGACTCTATACTCTCTCTATACTTTTTGGATGTGCTCTTCGTAGAATCCTATTGAATGACTATTTCAAATAGTCATTCAATCACATTCAATAGGATTCTACGAACTTAGAGAGTTGTATTGCTGATTCTAATGATAGTACTTCTGTAAAGCCATATTTAATAAGGTGTATATATTATATTTATAGTTTTAATAGGTATATGTATATCTTTATATTTAAATAATTAATAGAATTGAGGAATAAAATAATATTATTTTATTCCTCAATTCTCGCTATTGCACCTACCACTGTTTGTCTCTGCATCGCCCAAAGGTTGACTGGTAGAAAATGCCTATGGCATTCAGTCCGCCTCTGTACATTAATTGTGTGTAAAGTATTAAATAAATAAATATTTATTACGGCCGCGAATCATATTTAGATCAACATACCTGTTACTGACCTGCGAATTGCAAAAACGTAAGACAATTTGAATTTCGGCTACCTTTGCGCTTCCCCCTTAAATTATTGTTTCTAGTAAATAAAATGGCTAACAAAAATTGTGTATTTATTTAAAATATTTAAGGGTACTAAAATTAATAAATAAATAACCTCTTAAATATTTTAAATACCCTTTTTTTTTAATACACAGTTTTTGTTAGATACTCATGAATAGATTCTACTATCTATAGGATCAGCAGAGTAATTGCCTAACACACTTACGGTAGCAGTGTGGTGCCGGACGTAAAAAATGTCACCATCCTATTTCTTCCCGTGGGTGTCGTAAAAGGCGACTAACTTTTAAAATGTCATTTCTCAGTGACGCCATCTAGCAATAAAGCAAAATTAGAGCGGCATGCTGGTGTAGACAGCGGCACACTAGATTGAGCGACTTTTGCCCACTAGGATAAATGTATCGGATTATGATTTTGTTCGCTATGTCCCGTCTATTGTCAAGAAAATAATTTAATGTCTTTGTAAAATACTAAGTACTTCCTGGGACTGGCTTCAAGAGGGGCGGAATCAGTGCGAGGTAGTGGATGTGTCATGTGTGGTGCCGGACTAGCACCATCCTATTTCTTCCCGTGGGTGTCGTAAAAGGCGACCAAGGGCCTTACTAGAGAATGGGCAACAGCGTTCTTTATGCATTTTAACACCATACTACAATCGCCAACCCGCCTGCCAAATTCAAATTCAAAACATTTATTGCAAACTAAGTGTACAGTGTAGGTGTTATGTTATGTTAGTACTTAAGACTTAGCAGCCTTTTACAAGCATTGCAATTATCATTCACCTCGCCCTTATCATCCTAAATTAGCATGCATTAAACGTTACTTAACTATTTTCTTTTATATTAGTACAATTAAATTGAGAAATTATAGTTATGTCAAAATTAAAATGTCAATAATGAATTTAATACAATTATTCAGCAATATTAATGTCATCCTTCTCAGGTAGTACTCGTACAATTTAAATTATAATTATAAATTTATATAAAGTTAAATAGGATAGATTACTTAAATCGTATTGATTTTATAGGACAGATCGCCAATTTCGTACATTAGAGAAAATCGCTATTTTAAGCTAGACTCTAAATATTCTTTTACTGAGTAAAAACATTTTTGGATTAGGTATAGTTTTAGCCTTTTTTGGAATATTGATACAGATTTTTCAGTTTTAAACATGTTGGGCAACTTATTATATATTTTTATTGCCATATAATATGGGCTATCGCTTCTCATGGCGCCAAGCGTGGCGATAATGGCAAACCTGACCTGGGAATCGAACTCAATACCTCTAGTTTAGCAGCAGCGCTTGTGACAACAAGGCCATCTAGGTAATCATTTTTTATACTTTTATCATTTCATATTTTATTTTTTTTCGACGTTTTTTTAGGGTTCCGTCCCTCAAAAGAAAAGAACGGAACCCTTATAGGATCACTCGTGTGTCTGTCTGTCACAGCCAAATTGCTCCGAATCAACTAGACCGATTAAGTTGAAACTTAGTATACAAATATGGATTTCTGTAACCCAACACGGACGTGTAAAGAAAAAAAAAATAAGGAATATAGTTCTGTACTTATAGATTACAGGAAAACCTTTAAGAAGTCTATGGTCTTAAAATAACATGGTAAATCACTCAATATTGTGCGTACCTATTATGTTTAATTAAACCTGACTTGAGTTCCGTACGTATTTTTCGGGTGACCACTGAAAATCAGCGCTGTGTTGTGGGTCCCCCATAGCACAGCATCATGCTGAGTGCAAGCCTTTTTGTCACAGTCATGACGTGCAGTTGCCGACTATTTATTATTTTTGAGCTCGTGATTATATTGTAGATGTGTTTTATGTAATGTTTACCTGCTCGAGTTTATGTTTCCTAAGCACGTGTTTCTGTGACCAATAAAATTATTTTTCTTTCTTTCTTTCTTTACAAACTTACATTTTCCAGTTGGAATGTATGACGGAACATGTCTTTCAACAACAAGGTTAAGTTTGTTCTTGGGATAAATTCATCCCAACTACGGAACCCTTCATAGTGCGTGGTCCGACACGCAATTGACCGGTTTTTCTATAAGTACGAATACCTATCGACCGCAATTAAGTTAAAGAGCAAAACAGAACAGGAACTGGTTGCAAAAACAGTTTTTTACTAAGTAGGTCAAATCTCTAGATTTCTAGAATAAGATCTTTGGGTTGTATTCCTACCTCTTTGGATTTCAGTTAGAAATCCTTGGTAAGGTGTAAGGCGAGAATTGTGGATTTAACTCCGGGAATTGGAAACTTAAGTCCGGACACGCCTTTATCCGGAATATCGATGCCTTAAATCGGAATTTACGGGCTTAGCTCCGAGAATCTTAATTCTGAAGAGCTGATAACTTAGTTTGTGGCTTAAATTCGTTTTTCCTGCCATTTGTACATTTGATACTTTCAAAAATGATCTTTTCGGTGTGTTTTTAATCGGAATTTATCTTTTCGATAGTGCTATTTCCGAGGGTTCCGGTACGTATATTATGATGTTGATGATTTCTGAAAAACTGTCCTATTTAGAGACATAGTTTTATTTTTCCTGTAATCTTTACATAAATTTCTATCACATAGAATAATTTCAGATTTTTATCTATGCAAATTTCAGAGATAAGGGGGAGGGGAACGGTATTTTTTTTACATTTTTCATCAAAAGTCGGAAACTATGCAGCTTAAAATAAAAATAAAAAATGTTTGGGAATGTGCAAACAGCGTACTTTCATATGATACCCCACATGCCATAGTAACCCCACTTAAAATTTTTAAGAACCCCTTTCAGTCCTTTTTGCAAAAAAATGTTTTTTTTTTAATTTCTTGCTTGTTTGTAAAATAGTTGGGCAAACGTCATCTAAAACCATTCTAAATTTCAAGTTCATAGAATTAGTAGTTCTTGAGATATCCAGGTGTGACAGACAGACAGACAGACAGACTTAGTCTCACCATAAAGGTTCCTTTTTACCATTTTGGTACAGAACCCTAAAAAATGTTTATAGCAATAAACTATTTTAATTTATAGGACGCTGCAATGACTTGCACGTCACAAATACAGTCATCGGCCATTAATGTAAATTTAATTACAGTGGTTTTTGTTTTCTATTGTATTTTAATGTTAATGTATTGTTTGTTGTATGTGTAATGTATTGAATGTTGTATGAGTCATTGTAACTTGAATTAATAAACAAATAATAATAATAACATAAAATAAACCAGTGCATATGAATAAATCGTCCTACATTCCCGATGTACAAGATCTCTCGAAAAGCACTGACCTATAAAATTCTGAAGCAGATGACTTTTTTATAGGAGCGACAAAGATGCATTCATATCTGTCTAGAGCACTGGATATAGTTCCATCGCAGAAACAATAGGACGGAAATAAAGAAATGAATGTTATTAATATTCATGTCAACTTTCCAGAAGACAGATACAGGCGAAGAAGATCCACTCCGAACGAGATACAAAAAATTTAAACCAGGTATTTAAACCAGATCCAGTTGTGTTCCTTCCGCTCTCTCTTAGTATTTTAAAGATATCAAACTACCCTT
This sequence comes from Tiliacea aurago, assembly GCA_948098905.1. NCBI lineage: Eukaryota > Metazoa > Arthropoda > Insecta > Lepidoptera > Noctuidae > Tiliacea > Tiliacea aurago. The sequence continues at coordinate 22,283,981 of OX402597.1, read as the reverse complement.
AAAATAAATTTCATCATTATTGTGCTATGATTTATTTCTTGTCTGTACTTTTGTCCTGCTTAATACCCAGCGCCCATTGACGGCACGGCATGACAAGGTATTTTAAGGGCCGAATAAAAATATAACTTAAGAGTATGGAAATAAAGTTGAAATTTCAATGTTAACGGTTGTACAAAGGTTGTGTAAGTACAAAAACAATACCGCGGTTTCCTTACGACCGTTAACATTGAAAGTTCAACTTTATTTCCATCTTATTAAGTTATATTTTTATTCGTCGCCTAAAAATACCTTACCATGCCGTGCCGCCAATGGGCACCGCGCCTAACTGTGTGAGTGTAAGTGATCAAAGTTGTGCAGTTGTGTACCTTCTGTCCTTATCTGTATCATGACCTCAGGCCCCAGTACAAAAGGATGGTAGATTGGGCTCCAAAACGAACGATATTGTGAAGCTTCAATAGAGTGCATTGAGTGAACCTGCTTATCATTCAGTGCACTGAATGATAAGCAGGTTCACTGAATGCACTCGACCTGCAGGTCGAGGGGATAAATGCAAGGTATTTAGACATTATTCGGTACATAGACTAGCTGTGAATAAAACTATTTACGTATGTACTATCTTTTTTTTTGTCAATTTTCCACGCGTTGTCACTTATATCAATTGTAAAATAGACATTGTATAGTCAACCGCGTAATTACTTTACCACCCTACGGGTGAATGTCACTTGCACGTCAAATCGACAAGGTATATTTGTTTATATGTCGCAGATGGATCATTGCGAAGATGTACTTCCAAGTTGGTCGCTGTTACTTGGCTATTTAGTATATATAGAACTGACTTTCCACGGTTCCGTTTGGTGCCGGACGTAAAGAATAGCACCATCCCATTTCTTGCCGTGGGTGTCGTAAAAGGTGACTAAGAGACTTACTAGAGAATGGGCAGCAGCGTACTCTATGCATTTTTAAAACCATACTGCGATCGCCAACCCGCCTGCCAAGCGTGGCGATTATGGCAAATCCCTCCCCCAAAAAAGAACTTGGAAGTACATCTTCGCAATGATCTTTTTAGATAGTTAGACAGTCATAATCTTTGTAACATAACATCACGCCTTTATTCCCCGAAAGGCTAGGCAGAGGTGTAGGTACCTATAGTACACCCACATTCCGCCAGATATGTTTTAAGTCCCATGTAATAGGGGGCGAGCCTATTGCCACCAACCGGGCGCAAATCCAGACTCCGAGCTGCTACTGAGAAATTCCAGATGGAAAAATTCAATAACTTTGCCCGACCTGGGAATCGAATCCAAGACCTCATGCTCAGCAGTAGCGCTTGCGACCACTAGACCAACGTGACAGTCAATCTCAATAGTTTAATCTTTGTGATTTTTTAATTTACCGACACGATATTTTTGCCAAAAGTGGTTAAGCTATTCCGAGGTCGACCAAACCATCCGGTCCAAGTCCATCTTATTTCGATGGTCACCGCTTCATTACATCGCAGACATTGACGAGATAATAATGACTATTGTGGCCTTAATAGTAGGTATTGTCAAGCCAGGCCATGGCTTAGGAAATAAACGGTAATGGCCTGAAAAGTAAATATCTAGGGCATGTACCTATTTACAAAGTCCGTCACATACGGCACCCTCAAAGGGTTAGTCAGAGGTAAGTACATACTCACTGGTAGAATTATAAGTCCTTACTTATAATTCTACCAGTGTATTCTAGGTGTAGTACCAATGACTGGACATGGAGATTACAATCCCAAGTACGTAAGTTATCAAAAAAGACTTGGCAATAGTAAATTCCGAATTAAAAGTGTTGTAAATCCTGTTGATGGACATGAAAACTCTCAAAAAACTAGGACAACCTTTACAGGTGATTTTCTATTATTTTTGACGCGTTTTTCACATACATTTTTATATGGTTTATCCAGCTTATATTTCTAAATTCTCAGTAGAATATTCAGTTTACATTTTACCTGACAAAACATAAAATAAATGACATTATCTGCTGGTGTTCTAAACAGTGGCCTGATGTGTCATTTGTTTTACACGTAGCCAGGCCACGACCTGGCACCGCCATTTTAAATTAAATTATTGCTATAATGATCGTTCAAAGCCACATTTTCATATTCAAATTAGGCAGTTTCATATTTTGAAAGCGGAAAGCGACATATTATATTATATTAGATATGAAAGCGGTATACTGTTATGAAAAATATAAATATGGGACCTGTGAGAAAAGGTAGTATCTCTCTCTATTGAGGGTGTGAGAGCTAAGTGGAAAAATACCGTAATAGGGCTGATTATTATGTGTTATCACGATTCACACGCAAGCTCACCAGCACAACCAAGACCCAGTCCAGGTTACGCTTCAACTTCAACTCCCCGCCATTCGAGGTGACTGACAGTTGACATAAGTGACAGCTACCTGACTAAAGTCCATTTCACGAAAGAAGTCCCGCAGACGTGGCGCTGCAGGCATGGGTTATTTTAGGAATGTTGCTAACTTAGCGTATAATAATAATTAGTTCCACTTATTTCCGCGGGACTTATTTCGTGAAATGGACTTTACTTCCGGTTCTGGTTCCGTTTGGTGCCGGACGTAAAGAATATCACCATCCCATTTCTTCCTGTGGGTGTCGTAAAAGGCGACTGGGGGACTTACTAGAGAATAGGCGGAGCAGCGTTCTCCATGCATTTTTAAAACCATGCGACTATGGCAAATCCCCCCCCCCCCTTTTTGGGAGAGGCCTATGTCCAGCAGTGGACGTCTTTCGGCTGAAATGACGAATGAATGATGACCTGACTACTTGTGCGTGTTAGACAGTGATAAGTTGATAACATAATTATCTATTAATTATTCGGGGAGCAAGATATTTTTTCTCAGAAAAAATATGAGAAATCGATAGGGTATGTACCTATAGCTTCCTGGAATGGTTTTCCTCGTAACGTTATTCGGAGGTCAATCGCTCAATCTCCTGAACATTACTACGCTGTAGTTATGGGTACTTTGGTCACAGTGCAATCATTTTGTTCTAAAAGTACCACAAATGTTGCTTGAAGATTTATGAAATCAAATTCAATTTTACCAAAACCATATCAATCAAAGTATTCAATTTCATATTAAAGAAAAATATTTTTAATAGAATATTCTTGTATACTATAAAAATTACAAATATAAATGTAAAAATTTTACATAGGGTGACCCAATCAAATCAAATCAAAAATATTTTTATTTCACATAAGCCTACATGGGCACTTTTGAAACATCAGAAGCTAGGTGCACGGTTCCAATTGGTCCTTTCCTATGGAGAAGAGCCGGCAAGAAACTCCACGGTTACTTTTTTTCTCCACGGTTTTTATTCAATGAGCGGTCTTCTCGCTAAAAGCAATTCAATTTGCTATTGAAGCTTCTCGAAGACAGGAAATACAAAATCCGTGGAGCCATCGAACGGTGTGTTATCTATCCATTGGAACTGAAAGTAAACGTAGTAAATCTCGCTCAGATCGTAAACTCCTCCAACACAGAATACTCGTAGATACTATGTACAGAAGGTCAGCTCCATATAACGAACGAAATAGCACATTCCATCACATAACATTACGCCTGTAATCCCCAAGGGTTAGGCAGAGGTTGTTGCTGAAAACCAGCGCTGGGGCTCTGTCTCACATAGGGTCGCAGCATTATGTTGAGCGATGGCCGTTTTGCGTGTATGACGCATACTTTCCTGCAACTTGTTCTTTCGTATTTATTGAGTTCTTTTTTCTTTGCGTTATGTTTACCGCAAATATACGTATTTTCTTTCTTTGGTTCGCCAGTTATTATTAAGTCCCATGTACAGACACACTTATCGAACGCAACTGGCATTCGAACAAGAACGTCTTATTTGTATACAGAACTTGGTTGTTTTTTATTTTCGATTACTTAACAGATTTTTGAGTAAATTGATAATTGCTCCATATTTTGCAATAAATTACAAGCGTTGTGTCATCGCGCTTCTCTTTCTTTTGTATGCAGTCTGACAGTGACCGCGGTTTAGCTGTTGTCAGCGTCTTAATTGGCTTAGTTCCATCTCTTCCCCTTCCCATCTCTTCCCCTATACGTTTATACCTTGAAAAGGAAATTTTTGTTGGTATAAACGCCTTGGGGAAGAGATGGGACTAAACCTCTTAATTACCTTTATTTTGTGATTGCGTAAGAAATTAACCTGAACAAGGTTTGTTTTCTTTTTTAACAGATTCTTATGGAACTGACATTATGCATCTCTGTGTGCGTGCGCCTGTTTTCGGTCGTTGTATGGAGCTGACCTTCTGTATTATCCTGTACTAGGATAACGTTCTTATAAACCAACGCTACTACTATTCGTCGAATTTATTGGTGACTTTCTCAAGGTTCCGTCTTTTCTTTTGTTATCCATTTGATTAATAGTGTGAGTTGTCGGTGAATAACAAGATACAGAATGTGTATGTTACGAAACATACTTAGTGACTTCATAGCGTCAATTTTAAATTACTTTAGGATTAAAAGGAGATTTTGTGGCTCTTTACATTAAACTAGTAACTTTTAACCAACTTTCAAAAAAGAGGAGGTTTGTTCACTTATTTAAAATTTATTTTTTTGTTTCAAAGGGTATGCTCCCGAGGTGGTCCCATTGCCACCAAATCAGATTCTGACGAGAAGATCCCATGAAAATCGAGAGAAAATCCTCAAATTTTATAGGCACACCTGTAGCTTTTTTTATTATTTTTTTTGTTATAGCGATTCGAGTATTTTTTTTGTGTCCAAAAAAACACTATAAAGTGAAAAATTACTTTAATTTCGGAATTCGGTTTAACATCTATATTATGTTTACGGTAGAGTGGATGTTGACTGTCACTTCATGGGCCTGATTCAGAAATCGGTCTGTGATATTATATTTTAAGTAGTAAAGTTAAGTACCCAGCATAAGGATCTGTAGAACTACACTGCTCTGGATGTTCTGGTGATTTGTGGTATAGTTCTGTAGTTCTGTGTCTATTCTATTCTAGTACAGTGTTTGGCATTGTGTCCAGTATGGCAACATACAGTATGTAACAAAAACCCTGTTGTCCCTTTTAGGCACGTATATATTTCTGGGCACGCCACAATTGTGGCGATAAGTCCCCTCTTTGAGGAGTGGCTAGAGAGGCGCCACGGCGTCTTCACCTTCCGCCTGACACAGGTCCTCACCGGACATGGTTGCTTTGGGAGGTTCCTGTTCAGGATAACCACCGCCGTGTCCTCACGGAGGCGATCGGCGGCGGCGATCTCTCGCGTCCGGCCCTGGTTCAGGCCATGGTTCGGAGCGAGAGGGCATGGGAGGCCGTCACCTCCTTCTGCGAATTAGTAATGCTTGCGAAGGAGGAGGCGGAACGCGTGAGGGAGAGGCAAGGTTCGCGCCCTCGCGCCACTAGTCGCCGCAGGAGACGCCCCGGGCGTCGGGAGTCGCATAAGGACCAGGCCCGGGTCGACGGCGCGTCGTATTCCACGCACGCCTCAAAGAGTTGTCAGCACCAACTGACGGGGTCCGCTAGGGCCAATGCCTGCCAGGGTTGCGAGTTTGTCCGAAAGGGATATCGTGGCCCTGGCACACAGGCAAATGAAGGAATACGGGTGGGTTTTAGTCAGTAAAAGTCTGACACGCCCTCCCGCTCCGCCCAGAGCGGGAGAAGTTATTTGATAATTTCCAAACCAAAAAAAAAAAAAAAGGCACGTATATAACCTACAAGCACAACATTGGTGGAATTATAATTAAAAAAAAAATAGTATTTGCTAGTCGAGAAGTCAAAATCAAAGAATGAAAGAGGTTAGAAATCAGTTAAACATTACAAATATTAATAATTAAATATTTATTTTAATTATTTTTGTTGAACAGTTTTGATAAATGACTTGCTTTATTACATATGTATACCGATTCTTAAAACGTAGGTCGAAGGAACAACAGGGTTTTTGTTACATATTGTATAGGCTCGCATTATAGGATTCCGGAGTCAATAAGGAACCCTTATAGTTTCGCCATGTCCGTCCGTCTAAGCTGTAATTTGGCACGGATATACTCGTAATTTTTGTTAGAGTCAAGTGTCTCCCCCTCCCGCTCTGCCAGCTAAACGGTTGTTTTTGGATAATTATGTGAAAAAAATCATGGCAGTAGAATACCTATATAAGGTGTATCTATTCATACACGAAATCACCAAACCTGAAATCACAAAAAAACCAGCTGTTCCCTACATTTATGCACTTCGCATAACTCGTCAAAATGTAGGGAACAGCTGATTTTTTTTTCGTGATTTCGGGTTTGGTCCAATAGTAAAAGTTGTTCATAATGATGAGTACAATGACCCCTTAAGAGATTTCGTGTATGAATAGATACACCTTATATAATGAAATTAAAAGGAAAACTATCACAGCTAAGTTGGCTTTACAAGTTAACGAGTAATAGTCGACTAACTTACATTGCAGTTGGAGAATTGACCGTGACGTATATCAATGTCTGGGGAACATGTTATTCAACTACAATGTTAAGTTTGTTTTTGGGATAAAGTCATCCCAACTACGGAACCCTACATTTTGCGTGGTCTGACACGCACTTGGAGGGCTTTTATTAAGTACGTGGAACTTAACATCGTCATCAACAAAGTTTATTCAAAGTGGGTATTACCAGTCTACGCTTTCAAACTTTTATTTCAATATCCAACAAAAATAAATAACGCTATGCTATGAAAAAAGTTTTAGTAAACTTCTCGCTAAGTTTCCTCAGAAACAGCTACTGTTCTGTATTTTCTTCGAATACTAGTCAGACAGTTATTTTAGAATTCTACGGAGTTGGAAAGTTCGTAGAACTCGCCCGTGTTGCTGTCCTTTGAGGTTTAGGTATCAGATTATGGTAAGGAGAAAGAAACAATAGAACATCTGTGAAATTGTTATTGCGTTGTGAACAAAGACACGAATAAAAAGGAAATGCAAGGAAAATGTATAAAATAGTCCTCAATACATTGGGATTCAGTTACCTACACCCTTTTAATGGATGCCCAAGCAGAACGCAAGCGTTTTCAACGTCAATATACCAGCCTATGTAGAACTTAGTGTTATTTTAGAGTAATGGTTTCTTTGTACTCCGATTATGGAATAACAGCTCTAATACAGCTATTATTTACAATTTTTACGCTGTTTGAAACACATTTTTACTAATATTTATCTTTAAATACCTACTGTTTTTACTCAAAACACTGTCTACCTTCTCAAATATTTTTTGTTTATATGCTCTCTTTTATCTGTGAAAACTTTTAATTGGCCTTATTTTAATTACTCTCAATCGTGCAAAAGTGTTTAGCTGTAAGTTTTCAAAAAACTGTTAAATAAAATAAAACTATACAGCTTCTCTATTGCTTCTACAGCTACTATACAGCCCTACTATCGCAAAAAGCTGTATAATATGGGCCCTTTTTTACTTATAAGGACTGTATAAGCGCTTAAACAACCTGAATATATACAGCTTCTGGTATGAAAACGAACTTAAATAGAACTTGTAATGCTACTTGGGTGTTTCCTATTTTCAACAGAACAATATTTAAAATAATGCGATCTCTTTTATAATTTTGTTTTTACACGCAGAGGTAGCTTTTATATTGATTCAGATGCACTTATGCGTTGTCTACGCCGCGTCTACGCTGTGTTTACGAGGCATAGCTACGCGTTGTCCACACGGCGTTTTTGCGGACCTCAAGCTAACTGCGAACCCCCAAGCCAAACGCGCTTTATCCCGATACTAAATCGGTACCCAATCTATTCTAAATGCGTATCGATCGCTTTGATTGGTGCTTGCATTAGCCAATCCCGAGCCTGTAATAATTCTACTAAACGACTCGCAGCTTCCCGGATAAAAATAATGAGATTTTGCCTCTTTGGGGCTTGCGGTGATAAATAAGTTAAAATGATTATAAATGGGTCTTTAAGTGAAATGGAGGACCGACTGTATTCTGAGAACGGCCTGGAGTCGATAAAATGATGCAAACACAGAATGGGATTTCTATTTATAATTAAGTACTTTTAAGTACATACCTACTACCTAGGCTGATTATGAATACCTACTGGGTGATGCTCGTGGTTTAGAAGATCCGAGGTAAATTACTTTACGGGGTAGCTAGATAAGGTACCTAAATAAGAACTAAAAGAGGAATTTACTTCTGGGCAAGGAATATTATCTTTTTATTATTTTTATGTCTCCAAGACTCTGAATTGTCTGTTAGTTACTGCCAGTTCTATACAGAACGTAGATCACTCGCGAAGGCTTTTAAAATACATGAAAACTCTTTCTCTTTTGTACCAATATAGTAATTTCATAAAGGCCTAGTATTTTACTGGCCCATAAACTATATCTATGCAAAAAACACGTCGATTTGTCGCTACACGAGACAAACGAACAAACACTGTTTTAAAGAAGAATGGCAGGACTCCATTTAATCTGGGTGTCGCAATTACACTGAAAAAAATGCGAGCTAACTAAGATACGTTTTTTCTTAGTTGGCATTAAAATGTTTGGAATAATTATTTATTTATTTGCTATTAACAAGATAGCATATTTGCCAGAAAAAAATCATTTTATTTATATCGAAAATGTGACATGTACAGAATAATCACCGGTCTTTGTTACACCATACATGGTTTGTTTGATTTTACTTTTTCACTTTTGTATAACAAATAATAATCTAAGTTGATGCTAACAAGCAACTTTTTAGCATTATTTATCATTCTTAAACTGGCCAACATTTGAGTTTAATTAAATAACTACCCGTAATTAACCAAATTAATTACTTAGTTGACGGAACTATGATAATTTCACAAAGTTCTCCTAGCTTCAGAAGTCAAGATCTTGTTAGGCTCGTATGGAGTCAAGATGCGTGATCACATTAAACAAGATTTTTGTTAAAGCAAACACTTTTTTTTGTAAACTTAAAATACTCTAAAAAGATAAATTTTGGTCAAATTAAGATAAAAGGTAATCACAGCATATTTTTTTAAATATTATTACATTTATGAGAGAATATCCACACAACGACTCACTGAACTCACGTACGGCGTATCCCAAGAGAGACTCGTGATTGTCTTCCAACGCCACCGACTTAATTAAACTTGGGTCAACTTCCAACAGATGAATGTTATTTTGAACATTATTAGAACGTGATCCCGGCATAGAATAGAATACACTGCTACATGGATCTTTTGGCGCTCGAATGAAGTAAGCCGGGGGGCGCTGTTGGTGAACAATTGGGCAATATTGTTTTGTGAAATGTGTTGAAAAACATCATGGCGGCGTTAGTTCAGATTTTTGCCGCGCGCCAAAAGATGCTTGTACAGTTCAAGGATCACTGACTCGAGGATGACTCAAGGATATACTTTTTATTTATTTATTTATTTAATGCACAATGTACACAACATAGTTACACCTAAGAGCAGTTACACGCCAGGCTTAAACTAGTGAGTACATGACCCTGTTAGGGCGCAGCAAGTGTGACAGAAGAGTTTGTTTAAAGGAGAATATGGTACAGTTGTTTTAATGGGCTATGCTCGGAGTTTCTTTGAAGGATAAGAACAGGAATTAAATTATCTGGAAGAGAACCGTAGTTAACGACATAGCCTGCAGAGTAAGCAAGCTGAAGTGGCAGCGGGTTGGCCATGCTTTTTAAAGGATTGATGGCTGGTGAAGAAGGCGAGTCCTGGAGTGGAGACTGCGTATCGGCAAGCGTAGTGTGGGACGCCCCCCAGCTAGATGGACCGACGACCTTAAAAAGGTGGCTGGGGCAGACTGGATGCGGAGGGCAGAGGACAGGGTGTTGTGGCGCAGCCTGAGAGGGATCTTTGTCCAGCAGTGGACTACTACAGGTTAAGTTAATTGATTGATGTTTATGTGATAAAACCGGCCAAAAGCGAGTCAGTTCAGAGTCGCGCATTAATCTTTCTGTATATAGTATTCCCGTTGTCCCCATTTGCCATATCCCCATCACGGGGACAGCGGGACGTGATTAAATTTATTTCCCGTTGTCCCCTTATCGTACGAAGTAAACTTTTTTTTTAAATCGAAACAGCTAGGTTAGTACAATGACCACACAACGCACGAGCCGAGCGAGCGCAGCGAGCGGTGCCGCGGTAGCGGCCGGCGAGTGCCAGAAACATATTTTTGAATGTAAAACCAAACCACGGGGACAACGGGAAGTATTTTTAAATATTTAATTGAAGTACCGCTGTAGGACGGGGACACGGCGTACGGGGACAACGGGAATACACGTTCTGTATCACCAAAACTACTCTCGTTTATTTGATTATATTATTTGCCATGATAGAAGTCTGTGTATCCAGATTTCTATAAAGAATTGAACTTGCCATTACGGTTAATGAGATACAGCCCTATGTATCTCTGTCATTAGCACTTTTGGGTATGAAACCCTAAAAACGACTGAGTGATACTCTAGAAGTTATTAATTAAGTCACCTTTTGTGACGCTAACGTGCAAAGAAGTAGCTATTTCTGGTAAGAACTACTAAGTCTGACTTGCTATTTATAGAAGTTGTATCGATATTTTCTCGTGAGAACATACAAGTGCAGAACATAAACGCAGCTAACAGGCTGAGGCAGCCTGTGACAGCCTGTGACTTTAGCCACCTGACTTTAGACCTTCATTATTGCTAGAAGTGGTTATAAGTAGCGAAGCCAGGGCACGATGCCTATAAATAAAATCACAACCTAATAAATCAATACAATATAATTATGATAATCAATACTACTCATTGCACTCTTTATTTGTACTACGTCTTCGTCGTCTTTGAATTACTTCTGTCTTAGAATATAATAGTATAATAAATTGTGGTGTGTATTTGATTTAGCTTTCTTTGGTTACTAACATAATTCTTAAGTATACTACCAACAATATAGATCACTTGTGTCTGATATAAATAAATAAATTAAATTATTTTAAAATTAAGAATATTTATCATTTTCTGTAATAATTATGAGCATTACTAAAACGTATCTAAGATAAGCCCCAATGGCTGGTATATTGGTCTTTGTATTCATCATTAAAGTAGCTGCCACCTCCAACAAAATAAGTGTACTTTTTTTTATTTTTTTTTTGAATGGCATAACCATGCAATGGTAAATCTGCTGGCTGGGTCCATATTGGCTCAACTAAAGTTCTTTACCCGAAATTGTTCTTCCTAACGATTTGTAATCCGAATGATCACTCTTCCTAAAATTTTTCATCCTAAAGTTTTCATTCATACTATTTGTAGTGCTACCGGCGATGTTCATAACACTCATGTTTCCGAAAATTGTAATTAATAATATCATTAATGTAAATACATTTAAACTCCTACTGTTTTTTATCATAACGCTTTTATCCCTAAAACTATAACTATATATGAGATAATTATGTCTAAAAAACCAACTGTTTACAATGATTTAAGGTCTTTTCACAGATTTTTGTCTTAAATGAATGAAATTCAGGTCAGAATGTCGTCTTGGGGGCACTATAAAAAAATACTTATAAAAATTTCGCGACTAATTTCGAGGTAGCGCTCGCCGGCCGCTGCAGCGGCACCGCTCGCTTCGCTCGCTCGGCTCGCGCGTAGTTGGTCACAGTTCTAACCTAACCTAACCTATGGATATCTTTGCAGGTACACACCGCTATAAATAAAATTAAAATATGACTTTGAATAATATTGTAAAAGATGGTTATGTTGAGAAAATATAGGAAAACAAATAAAAGTCTATTAGATGTTTATTGCTACTGACATTATGAAGTTAAATGCTTCGGAATTATGAACATTAGAGACAGAGTAGTTAGGAATTGTGATTGTTAGGATAAAAAATGTTAGGAAGAACATTTTCGGATTTCCAATTATCGGAGTTGAAAATTTAGGTGAACTTTGGCGCACCCCTGCTAGTAAGTGCTCACCGTTGGATAAACGTCTGCAATACCAAAGACATGGATACAACATGTTCCAGAATTAACGCACAAACTCTTAATTTCAGGTTTGGTCTCATAGTAAAAGTTGTTCAGAATGATGAGTAAGTACAATTACCCCTTAAGAGGTTGTGCGTTAATTCTGGGACATGTTGTATAATATAGCACTCAATTGGGAATAGTGCTACACTGCTTCTCTACTATATAAACTTTAACTGGCGGATGTTTAGAAGTGAAAATCGGAAATAAAAAAAAACCGGCCAAGTGCGAGTCGGACTCGCGCACGAAGGGTTCCGTACCATTATCTATAAAAAAGGCATAAAAATTATGTTTGTTGTATGGGAGCCCCCCTTAAATATTTGTTTTATTTTAATTTAAATATGTATTTTTAAAGTGAATAAATACCTAAATATTCGGTGAATATTTCAAGCGTCTACCTGTTACCGTTATCAATATAGAGCAAAATTGAGCAAAAATATCATGTTTGTTGTATGGGAGCCCCTTAAATATTTATTTTATTCTGCTTTTTAGTATTTGTTGTTATAGTGGCAACAGAAATACATCATCTGTGTAAATTTCAACTGTCTAACTATCACGGTTCATGAGATACAGCCTGGTGACAGACGAACAGACAGACAGACGTCGGAGCCTTAGTAATAGGGTTCCCGTTTTACCCGTTGGGTACAGAACCCTAAAAAATACACCGCACACTTAAAATCAATCTGCCCGCCCTTTCCCAACAATGTTGAGGTTGGCTCCCAGTCTAACCGGATGTAACTGAACCCCAGTATTTTACATGGAGCGACTGCCTATCTGACCTCCACAACCCAGTTACTGGGTAATACGATACCTCTTGGTAAGACTGGTTGTCAGACTTTCGGGCTTCTGACGTCCCGTAACGTCTGTCAAAGATCCACCGACCGAATGACAGTCCAGACCAACGGCGTACCGTGATTTCCGAGGCACGGAGCAGTCTCGGTATGTAAAGATGGTCACCCATCCACGGACCAACCCCGGCAAGCGTAGCTTAACCTGATAGATCGACCCGTGCGTCTGTTATTACTTAGCCACGAGCTCCTCACATCGTTCACCTACTTAGATATAATTATATTTCAAAACAATCATGAAAACAGAAAAAAATCGCTATGAAATGATTTTTTCGGCGATTTTTGTGTGAATATATTCCTTCTGTAAAAATTGCCAAAAAAACCGCCGAAAAAATCGCTGAAAAAATCGCCGAAAAAATCGCCGAAAAATCGCCGAAAAAAACGATTTTGTGTGAATGTATATCTTTCGGACAGAAATCGCCGAGAAAATCGCCGCAAAAATCGCTAGTGGGCGAGCACCCTTATGGTGTAATAGATAGCTGTAGATATGATGTAAGTAGTATTTCCCCGGACGAGTTCTATTACAAAGAGCCACGACCATTAATATCTTATAATTAATCGGTTCTTTTGTTTAAAAGAGGTAATTTTATTCAGTCGTAGCTTTTGGAAACGCTCATGAAATAGGTCCTCTGAAAACTCTGAAAGACAAAGCATTTATTTCAATTAGAACATTTACAGGTAATTTCGAAAGTCAAGAGTTGTAAGGAATTGCTCTCTGAAGTTTAAATTATGGAGTTGATGGAGTGATATTTTATGAGAATTGACGGGAGCTTTGATTTTTCCAATGTCAAAAATTGGTAAATGAATAGGCTAACCAAACTAAGTGACTTCAACGAATGCTTGCCTATAATTTTTTAAATGACATGAAAAGGTCTTCTTTGCCGCTTGAACTTATAAGTATTTTCAAAAGAAACAAAAAACTTGTATGGTCGGGGGATGATTTAACACAAAAACACTTGACACTTGTAACTTGAGACCTTGAAACTTAATTTTTGTTTTCGAAGTTTCTTTTTAATCGCATATACTGTACCCACCCAGAGACGCGTTTATAATACAGAGCCATCTAGTATACGTTTATAGAAGCTCTCATCAAGTTACACAGAGACAATTAGACACAGAAAGTCGCATGGACCGGGGCATAACACTTTTTCGTTAAGTGACAATTTAGTTCTACCAGTCAACTTCTACCGCAAGCCGCGTTAAAGAATTTAGTTCCAAAAAGAAAACGAAAAATCTTCCTAAATTGGTAGATAGGTACCACAAGTAAATATACCAGGTTGGTACATATCTATTGAACACCACCGCGCGCAAATTCTGACGGAAATCGCTGAAAAATAAGCGAAAAAAAAAGTATATAAAAAAAGATACCAAGGTGACTCAAAGTATGCCATTCAACCAGTTAGATCGTTCTTTTTATCACCGCTTCACCTTTTATGTGAACAGCGAGACATAAACACAACTAGGTACATGCGTGTCTTCACATAATGTCGCAGTTTTTTAAGACATTTCTGTATATTTCTAGCATTTTTCACAGTAAATCTATGTGGCTGGCACCGAGGAACACCGTCGACCGCAGATTTATGGTGTCACGTCAGAGGTTCGACATTTTATATGGGACACACGGTAAGTAGAAACAGAAAGTCAACACAACAGAGGATTTTTTTGAAGAAATTGGGACTAAAACTAGTTAGTGGAACAAAACGTTAGATACCTACTGTTGTTGAAGAGTTTGAGACTAAATAACTCGATTTATTTGCAAGTAAATCTGAATAAGGGAGTAAATAGTAGATTGTGTCCTAAGGGACCAAAATAATGTATTGAGGGCGAGAGCGATTGTTTGAATCCAAAGCGAAGCGAAGGATACTAGAGTAGAATCCTAAGCGTAGCGAGGTACCGTGTGGCACACTCTGCTTTCCATTCCCCTCTATGTGAAAAATGTACATAGTAAACAAAACAAATAAGAAGTGTTTTTTTTTTATTTGCTTAACCAGTGCCGCGTCGGCAGGTTTTTATTACCGGCCAGGACTTTATCGAAGCGAATTGCGTTCAATTTTTTTTAATTAAAATAGTGTTCCAAATTGAAAAGTCATTTCGTCACTGTTATTAGGTGCACCGGAATAACCCATTTTGCTCGCACTTCTCGAGGAACCCTTCGCCTCTTTTCGAATAGATGGGATGAAAAGTATAATTAGTTCATGAAATAATGAAACAATTGGTACTCGTCTTGAATTCTTGAAAGATGTTTACTCAATACTCATTATATTTATTGCTTCCATATGTGAACTTAATTGGTAGGTTTTACAGAATTATTATCACTGTGGACCCTGTCGGGCACAGCAAATATAGGAGAGAGGAAGAGGGCTTTTAATTGACTACGTAGTTGTAGGTAATAATAAATATTATATTTATTTTATAAAAACATGTAATTTAAAATTAATCATTGAAATATTCATTTATATTATAATAGCATTTATTTAATAGAAAGTATTTTAATTTATTTGTGAATGTATTAAATTTTTGTTTTTCTTTAATTATTTCTGGTAATTTATTATATTATATTGTAATTGACATGACTAGTGTACTTCTGAAATTATTTGGGGGGACCAATGGGACTCAAAAAAAATACGAAAACCCGTTCGCCCCCCTAGGTGGACGAAGTCGGGGGAACGAACGGGAATACACGTACTTGTTGAGTGCATTTTAACTTAGATCTTGGTAAGTTTAACCTATTTTTATGGCGTAATGTATATTTTCTCTTGTTGTGTTAAAGTTTTAGTAATTTCGAACGAATTTGTTTATTTCTAGAATGTATATGTAGTAGTAAATATTTTATAAGATGTCTCGTCGATTAAATAATCATCTTACTGTTAATTATGTCCAAACAAGTGTAACGTAATAATCATCAACATCTGCCTGCGTTTTCCCTACTTTGTTGAGGTCAGCTTCCAGTCTAACCGGATGTAGCTGAACATCAGTATTTTACATGGAGCGACTGCTTATCTGACCTCCACAACCCAGTGACTGGATAACACGATACCCCTTGGTAAGACTGGTTGTCAGACATTCGGGCTTCTGACGACCCGTAACAACTGTCAAAGATCCACGAATGACAGCAAGTGTTACGCAATAATATACAGGGTGTTAAAGTAACTGCATGCCATAGCTTAAGGGTACCTACCCTTAGGCAGGGACTCCACCAAAGCGGAGATGTGCGGATATGTTTGTAAACGACCAATAAAATACCGATAAGATAACGTTACCGTACCATTGCCGATATCTTATTGGTCGTTTACAAACATATCCGCACATCTCCGCTTTGGTGGCGTCCCAGCCTTAAGCTCAGTATCGATAAAAAACCCAGGAAAAAAAAAGTAATAAAAACAAAAAAAAAAAACATAAAAAAAAAATTGCAAGATAGACCTAATTTAGTACCTACTAACTTAAAATAGCAGTCATTTAGAATTAACATTATTTTATTTGACAGTTGGATTATTATCTCGGCGTTGGCAAGTGGCAACACAGAAAACTTCACTTAGCCCGTTATAATACGAAAAGACTTATTATTTTTTTATGTTTAATTATTTTTTTTTTCCTGGGGTCCTTTATCGATACTGAACCTACCCCTAAGCTATGGCACGCAGTTACTTTAACACCCTGTATGAGATTTTTTTTTTAATATTGTAATCGTAATTTTGTAACTAAAAATGTAATTAAAAATGATACTTCTAAACATTTTTACTTCGTCCAAGGGACTGTGGCTTACATTTATATGTGTGGGCTGTTTATCTAGGAGGGTTTCGTTTTGAAGGAAGGATTATGATAGGATTGCTGCCCTGTGATTGTTTAGGCATGTTGTTGGAAAGTGGCATAACTTTGTATGTATAGGCCGATGTAGGGAATTAATTTCTATTGCTTCGTCTGTAAAGTCTTATACAGTAATTTACAGTCAACCGCGCGTCGATGGTAACAATTTGTTCTTGAGCTGATCTTGCGTTGTACGGAGTTTCAATAGAATCCTAACTTATATAACACATAACATCACGCCGGTAATCCCCGAAGGGCTGGCAGAGGTGTACTTATAGTACACCCACATTTCGCCAGTTATGTTTAAGTCCCATGTAATAGGGGGCGAGCCTATTGCCATCAACCAGGCACAAATCCAGACTCCGGGCTGCTACTGAGAAAATCCCAATAACACTTTACCCGACCTGGGAATCGAATCCAGGACCTCATGCTCAGAAGTACCGGTTGCGACCACTAGACCAACGAGGCAGTCAACTTACACTATAATCCAATATATCAATAGAACATAATTATCCTATAATAAAATATACAGCGTGTCGCTGCAGTGAGGACATTAATTTGACACACTGGTAGGGCTAGTGGCCAGTAATAATTTGACACACTGGTAGGGCTAGTGGCCAGTAATAATTTGACACACTGTAGGGCTAGTGGCCAGTAATAATTTGACACACTGGTAGGGCTAGTGGCCAGTAATGTTTTTTTTATTTTATTTATTATATTAAGATAAATAATTATAAATTGAAAAAAAAAAACAAAAATTGATTCGATGTTATGATCCATGATCCCGGCTTATCACCTCTGCGCTACAGTTCTTTAAAAACAGGTTGCTCCAAGATGCTATTTTATAAAATTGTAAATAAATCAATAAAATAATGTTGAATGAAATTAAAATATTTTCATAAAACGTAAAGGCGAAACTGTATAAGTGTGTTAAATTAATGTCGCCACTAAAGCGGCACGCTATACATGGTAAAATATATTTATATATTCTTTATTTTTCAAATATTTGCAGGATGGGAAATAAATAAAATACTTTAAAAATACTTGCTAGTTAGATGAACATCAGTTACATTTTAATTCAACCCACGTGCTCGAAGCAACAGGCTGATACGACACTACAACAGAAAAAAATGTAGGCATTTCTGCTACCCGTGCGAAGTCCAACCCGGGTTGCTAGGTAGTACATAAAGTATTATGTAAACCATTTGTACCGCTAACTTGTAAATTAACTTGTAAACTTTTGGGTGGGTTTCTAAACTGATATGGTATCGATATTAAATTATTGTTCAAATAATGTTTCTAGGGCTCTTGTTTTGTTGTCCACATGCACAGACGTTTAATAACGTTAATGGAAAATTAACTACTTTTAGAGTAACTTGTTGCGGTTCAATCCAATGTCAAGTTTTTGCAACTATTACGCATTTAAACTTGGGTATTATCGTCTTGGTTTTTATACCATCAAAAGACCATTTGAGACACCAATCTACATGGTCTTCACAATCATAATCTGACCAAGATTAAGTTTGGACTTTAAAAGAGACTGTGACCTCTGAGTTTGTTTCGGCCTTTCTGCTCAGAGTAATCAGATATTAATCGCCGACCTCACCTTTTTAAAATATGATTGACGTGTGTTTGTACAAACCTACTTACAGAAATCCTTCCGTGTGGTGCCGGACGTAAAGAATAGCACTATCCTATTTCTTCCCGTGGGTGTCGTAAAGGCGACTAAGGGACTAAGGCCCGTATTTATAGAACGTTGGTCAGTACTCAAGCATTACTTAAGATTAAATTCAACCAATCCAATGGCTTCAATCTAGTCTTAAGTAATGCTTGAGTACTGAGTAACATTCTATAAATACGGGCCTTACTAGAGAATGGGCAGCAGCGTTCTATAAGCATTTTAACACCATACTGCGATCGCCAACCCGCCCGCCAAGCGTGGCGATTATGGCAACCACCCCCCCTTTTGGGGGAGGCCTATGCCCAGCAGTGGACGTCTTTCGGCTGAATGATGATGATGATGACTTACAGAAATAAAATCATTTATCACTAAAAACACAAAACAAAATAATTTCGCTAAATCGTTCTCAGCTATACGCCATATTTGGTAAACCAAATAAGAAAAGTTAAGAAAAACACCCTTTAGCTTAGATAACGAAGCCAGTTTATTTCAAATCAACAACTTTGTTTAAACAAAATGGGGCGAAAATGTTCCATCTAACCTCATTAAATCAAAGTAAACTTTACTAATAGCTACATTGCACCAAAATCCAAGTTCAGTTAAGTTTTAAGAAAAACGGGACAGTTCCCTTCAAAAACGAAGTTCAAAGGAAGTTTCAGAAACATGTTTTGTTCCACATTTAGTCGATGTCGGATAACAATGCTGCTACCAAAAGTTGCTTTAAATTGGAAGAACATGTATTTTGTTGTTGAAGTTTATTAAAATATTATTTTCTGTAAATTAAACAAACGTTTAATGAGAACAGTATTAACTATATCGAGCTTGATATGGAAGAAAATTGTATTGTAAGCGACATACCTACATATTGTCGCTTACGATGTTTTTCCATATCAGGCTCGAATGCTCGATATTTATGTTTATACAACAGCTGCTCAAATCAAAATCAAATCAAATAAAAAATATCTATTTGCTAGAATATGGTACATAGGGTGTTACAGTAAATTTGTTTCAGCATATCCTGCCATAACATGGCGTGCAAATGTATTCACAATCAGCGATGTCAATTAATCCAACTTACAAATTACAGATTCTATTGATTTGTCTTCTAAATAGTCCTTAATGGTATAATATCTTTTAAATTGTAATAGTTTAAAAAGCATTTTTTTAAACTATTATTGCCAATATTGCTTATGTGTTAAATTGTATAATGGAACATTTGTGTTCTTTTCCTTGCTATTGTTACAATGTTGCTATTATTCTGAGTAATATTTCAAGAGATATAACTAACTGTTTTTGAGATAACCATAATTTATGGAACTGTAAGAAATATGTTGATGTAACACTTTGATACCGTTTCCATGGAGTTTCTTGTCCTTCTTCTGCATAAAGACCTAGTTTTGCGAACGGACAACTAGCTTTCTATTTAAATACTGACAAGTCTAATGGAATAAATATCTAGCCTTGTCATTCTGTGGTTTACTTGGGTGGGATACTCAACTTCAAAACCAAAAAATCAACAATCAAAATATCAACACCATATAATCAACAGTTTAATTTTTCAATGAATATAGTTACTTTAAACTACTTCAGATATTTTCAAGGGGGTTTTTTTGTATTTTATTGTCTATATTTCAATCTTTGATTTTTTTTTAATTTTCGTTACTATAAATATATAAATTCCCCATGAAACCGAAAAATGTGTGTCGCGGCGGCGTCGCGGTGCGGCTGTGGTGCGGCGTGAGCGCGCCCGGTTTACTTCGTTTCCCTACAAACCATTTATTGAACATTCATACACAATAAATAATCATTAACCAAACTGACATTCAAAGATTTCCATTTGGGTAATATCAGTCTAGACACATACCAATAGGTTGGGATAAAAAAAATCGGTATAAAACGTGGCCTATATGTTAATCCAGGATGTCAGTTACCTCCATACAAAATTTTAACAAAATTGGTCCAGCCGTTGGAGTGTGAAGAAGTAACAAACACACACACTCACAAACTTCCGCCTTTCGCATTAGTGTTTTAAAGTGTGATACTTTATTGTACGCCACAAAAGTACATAACAAACATGATACTGATGCATGAAGGTGGTGGTGTGGTAGGTATTTTGAGTTTTTTTTTTTTTATTGTTTAATTTAAAAGAATCAGGTTCTTAATAATTAATTACAATCTAGCCTTTAAGCAGAATAAGCAATTTTAATCTAACTCCATTTTTACGTGTACCGTACTATGGTGCCGGTCGTAAAGAATAGCACCATCCTATGTCTTCCCGTGGGTGTCGCAAAAGGCGACTATAAAAAATAAATAAATAAAAGAAGCCTTTATGCCCCATTTTAGTGGCTATAGCCTCACCCCACATTACATGGGAATTGTAACATAATCAGTGACACGTGGAGATGGAGTAAAGGCTTCTACATACCGGGGCGACTTGTCGCGCGACGCGACGCGACACAAAGGCACCGCTCGTCCCGCGACACGCGGGGCCTTTGTGCCGTGTCGCGTCGCGCGACAAGTCGCGCTGGTATATAGAAGCCTTTACCCTTGCTTCGTTGAAAAGCAATTGATAAATTATCATTTCCCAAACAATTTTTCGCATAATTTCATTTGCCAAATTATTACTTAGGAAGAAATCTCTTCACAAATAATTGTAACGCAAACCTTATGTTTGGCAAGTGAACGTTTAAACAATAACTTGTTTACCAACTGTTACTTTTATCAATTTATATGTAGTCAAATATTTCAGCTGGAATAACACATTTTACATATTTAATCTGTCGTTTCTGGTGTAGAGGTCACAGTTTTAACCTAACCTAACCATTTTAAGGGTTCCGTACCCAAAGGGTAAAACGGGAACCCTATTACTAAGGCCCCGCCGTCTGCCTGTGTCTGTCTGTCCGTCTGTCACCAGGCTGTATCTCATGAACCGTGATAGCTAGAGAGTTGAAATTTTCACAGATAATGTATTTCTGTTGCCGCTATAATAACAAATACTAAAAAATAGAATAAAATAAATATTTAAGGGGCTCCCATACAACAAACGTGATTTTTTTGCTCGTTTTTGCTCTATATTGATAACGGCAACAGGTAGATGCTTGAAATATTCACAGAATATGTAGATATATATTGACTTTAAAAATAAATAATTCAATTAAAATAAAACAAATATTAAAGGGGGGCTCCCATACAACAAACGTGTTTTTTGCCATTTTTATAGATAATGGTACGGAACCCTTCGTGCGCGAGTCCAACTCGCACTTGGCGGGTTTAAAAAAAAAATAACTAGTTCGGTTTTCGATAGCCTGCTAAAAATAATCTCTTTTTTTCCAAATTTTTCTCTACATATAATATAATCTAGTCGATTCTTGAGATCGCTGTTTTAACCTAACCTAACCTTTTTTTTTAATAATTCCTCTACTCTAACTAGTTCCATAAATAACCTGATATCTAGTAATCATAAATTTGACTAGTTTCAGACAAATTCAAGTTTATGGTTTGCTGTAATAAATCATTTGATTAAAGACCAAATGCCTTAATGACGTTATCTTTGGTAATATTCTGCCAAGTAAAAATTTTACCAAATGAAAATGTGCGTACTAAAATCATTACAAATAATGCATTGGTATAAATAAGGTTGCTAAAATTTGTGTGGGTAGTGAAATTTTGTCAAAATCTTTTCGCCAAAACGGCAGGATCCCGTGGAGATACCATACATGTCCGCTTATCCCTTCGAAGAGTACAGACGCGAGTTGACTTGCATTAAAACTACAATACTTGTTGACACTAAATAATTCATTTTATCATTTCAAAAGCCAACAAGAACTCACAAAACCACACAAATCCCTTTAAAATTAACGAATGAAAAGCCATTCTCCGTAATACATAATCCTCGTCCAATAAAAACGAATAAAACCGCTATGAAATGAAAGCCCAAGTAAAAATAACATATTATAAAAAGCCCGGGCGTCTCAAGGCACATAGTATTTGTAAAGAAAATACTCGACTATACGAGCTCGGCTTGCGGGAGGAATCTCATTATTATTGGTCCTATGAAGCGGAAGACTTTTGTTCAAAGAGACGAAAAAATAACGTGAGTTTGTAACGGTTTTATGTATTGTTGAGTTTTATTTAATCACTTTGATAACAATACTTACGATACAACTAGCAGCTGTAAAATGTTAACAGCCGCATGCTCAAACGACAAAAAATAACGTTAATGAATGAATAACTTACAATAAATTAGGAATGGCCATCTAAAAATACATATCCATAGACCAAGGTTGAATCAGAGTCACTGCTAGCATCTTCGACTATTCAGAGGATTCTACTGCCTGCCCCTGGTCTCATATTGTCCCGTTCCAGACAGGAGGTTACGGTTGGGACCAAGGGAGGAACTTTTTAAAGTTCCGGCAACCCGTACCAACTTATTAATGTTTGCACCAGTGATTCGTGCAGTAAAAATACTTAATAGTGTCTCTCGTCGTTTGGACATATTTTCTTGCTCTTTGGCGGAATTTCAGAGGGTGACACATAGTATATTGTCCACTGTGTAACTTGTGCTTTAATAATAATACTAATAATACCATTTATTTCAGGCGACACAGGCCCATAGAAAAATACCTTAACCTAAACATACATTTTGTTTATAAACAAAAACTTGTGTTAATAAAAAGACTACGTTAGTAGCACTTCACTTTGCACTAGATTATGCTGTCCTGTGGAACTCGTGCCGGCCCCGTTACCCGGCTTGGCTTTATCCGGACCCGTTATTTGGGACCGAACAGTTAGAAATTTATGACTACTTTTGTTAGCTTGGCTACCTATTAGCTGTTAAAACAAATGTATGTTATTGAATAAATAAATAATTACATATTACCTACTTAGATTCGGTACAATATTCTTAACTCCGGATATCGTTCACTAACCTTTTACTTCAGAATGATCATTCCTTACACAGACGATCCATCATTACTTATGTCTCCCTGTCATCAATCAACATTCTCTTGTCACATGCGTTTCAGCCTTTCATTACGAATAGATTCTATTTTAGTTTCGATCTTGGTCCAATATACACCTAACAGAATTATGTCTTCGTATACCGACATAAATGTCCTTTGAGGCAGCAAATCAATCAAACACGCGTACTGTGGGTATGGGTACTGGCTGCGTCGGCCATAGACAGCTGTTTGGTTCGGTAGCTCGCAATTAATTTGAGATATAGGCTGTGCTGAGAAATTACTAGCACAATAAGACGTTTTGTGTCTGAAGTGGGGACCAATCGTGGGAATTACTTTTAAACTACATTTCGAACAGAGTTTATAGAGGTACGAAGAACAGGGTGTAAAGTTCATTCATCCCCTATAGAAAAGTGAGGATCCTCCAACCAGACGGGTATTGTATCTGGTGGCCAACTGCCCGACGGTTAAGTCGGGAAGTTATATACATATATGCTAGTCTCGCGGTAAACTCTGCTTGTGCGATGCAGGATTTTGCGTGACGTCGGTGTCATGCATAGTTTGCATGTGACGAAATAGATGCCGCCACAAGCATGTTTAACAAACTATTCCATTTTTTTATCTGTGTCTAAAATGTATTTTACCGAACTACCACAATCTTGCACATACTCGTACATATACCACATAGGTGAACCTATGACACAGCGAGCTTTAGAAAGAGCCGTCACAGTCACACAGGTATAAGTGACAAGCTGTGACAGGGATGGCGCTTGCGCTCTACAAAGCCGAACCTTTTCTAAAACTCGATGTGCCACCGTACTACATACTATTACAAGACGCCCAAAATGAGTCCTACGTGTTATTACAATTTGTCTGCCACCCTGAGATAAAGTTCAACCCTTCAAGTAAGAATTATAATAAGCAAGGATCATAGAATATTCTATGACTGTAGTGAACGAAGCCACAGATGAGGATTGCGATAAGAAAAATAAAATAAAGATTTAAGAACCCATAAAATGTTCCCTCGTAGTTTTTTATCATCGAAAGAATCCATGCATTTGATGCGTAAATAAATTTTCCGTCAAACGGTGCTGAGCCCAATAGTAACAGAGGAATCGCATACGTAACTAATTTGTATTGAAACTGAACCTAGCTTATGGTATTAAAACAGTCCCCGTACTGCTGTAACGTGTCTAATGGGCCTTGTATGAACGCGCGACGTACACGTAACGAAAATACTCGTATCGCACATAATATTTACGTAGTACCTATTAAGACTTTATTCATATCGATGGGTCTACTTATTGTGCTTGTCGCATAACCAAAATGCTAGATTTGTTGTATTTCGATTCAAAAGGCGAATTTATGTAACGTTTATCTCATGGCTACGAGCTACAGGCTCAAGCGACAGGCGTCTTGTCACAGCGACTGCGGAAAAAAACAATGGAAGAAGTGGTTTAGAGTATGCCACGAGTCACCGCGACGTTTCGCTTGACGCAAATCGCTACGGAAGACGTGTGTCGCTTGAGTATGTAGCTCGTGGTGACGGGGTAAACGCAACGTAAATTGAAAAGTTCCATGGCCATGAACGAGCCCTTACGTCACGCGTTCGTGCTAGGGCTTCAGTTTAAACTCAGTAGTCCCGGTACAGTACGTTCATAAATATTGGCAGGTCGCTACCGATCGCCTGCGGGCTTAAAGTAACGTACAGTTGACTTTTACAATTCCTAGTTAATGGGAAGAGCATAAAACTGTACCTGTATTTACTTTTGTGTCCTTTTAGAGGTTACTGAGCTCTGGGAAAGTAATAGGGTCCTCACATCGGAAACGGATACGGAATAATGATTAAATGAAGTCATGTCTTCAACCCTAGTCATCGCTTTTAAACATAAAAAAGCTATTCGTTGGTAAGCGCATCACTAGAGAATGGGTAGACCTATTTGGCTATTTTTTGTTTTAAAATGTTTGTAGTAGGTATTGGAATTTGGTTTTTACGGAAAGAAATTTGGAAAAGTTGCCCACAGAATTAGCTAATTACGCGGGATAAACTGAAAGTGATTTTTTTCTATTGATGGAAGTTTTGACAGGACAACGTCTTTTGGGTCAGCAACATTTCAGTTTTTATTTTAAAATGTTCGTAATAATTCCAATCAAGTTCTTATTGGATGAAAAAATTGAAAAATTGCCGGCAAAATTGGAAAATTCGGAATATTTTCTGTGGGAAGTTTGTATTCATTATTGAAAAGACAGCACGTCTGTCGGGTCAGCTAGTACATAACTAATGAACTATTCACTTGCCTAAGTGTTTGGGTCAGATACCCTAAAGGTATCTACCTAAAGCTGATATCAGGTGGTAATTTTTATAATTAACTGCCACACTCACAGATGTCATTTAATGATAATCAATAACCAATAATAACCATTAACTTATTTTTTTGGCATTCGCTATGTTAGCAAATAACAAAAAAAAAGTCGGATAGTTGGAACGAAGTTCTTTTCACTGTATATTATGTATTAAATAACAGGCATAATGAAATAAATTAACAACGTTTGAGAATAAATTAATAAATAAAAATATGATAATAAAAATAATGTTTTTATTTTATTTATTTTAAAAATTATAATTTTATTATTAATACACACACACACACTCGACACACACACACACACATACACTCACTTGTAAAAACAAACAAACATAATATAGCAAAAGTGTTGTGACGGTCACAACGTCACACGTTTTTCGGTCTAGCTCTCATTCGCCAAGTATGTAGAGTATAACATGGGATACGGAACTTCGTTTAAAAAAACAGTTATGTACTGACAGTGTTGCAATATGTGACATCTCTGAGTGTAGCAGTTAGTTCTCATTTGATTTACCGCAGTGATAATCCATGATCTGCGATAAGCAACGACCATCATTTTCAAATTGCTCGTAACTAGGATTTCAACAATTTATGTCAGAAGGTTACACTACTTCAGGCATTGATGTTTTCTCATGTTTTTCCTAGGAACAAGTCGTTTTGTCATTAGCAAGTCTAATAATAGTTCTTTCATCAATAATATTGCACGTTGTAGGTCAAACGACTGAACATTACCGTGGAAAAACCGACTTCATTTGCTTTCGAATTAGAATACAATTTGTTTTCTGACAAATGCGTCGCTAACTCCATTATAATCTAGTGACATACAATGTGTGAGGTTATATCGAAACAACTATGAAATATATTTTTGGTGACTTTCGTCACGCCGCGCGCCGCGGCGCCGGCGCCGCGCGTGTATGACCAGATAACGTAAACGAAGCAAAAGGAGTATTAAGGATCGTAGCAGCGTTCTTTAGTTTCTGATGGGGGTCCATGGGAAGAAGGCGTGAGTTTATGTATGTTAATATTATTAGAAAAAAAATGATACTGTTCCCCTATATTTCGATTGCGTGGGTAGCTTTATTACACTTTGTGAGAAACAGCAGATTTTGGATGTAAAACATCTAATGGTCAAACCGGTTGTTAGCGGTAACTCTGCGATTCTCTTCTCACTCGGCTCGGCTATCCCCCCTCTCTATCACTGCGCTTAGCTCTTATTGACCGAGCAAGCCAAGCGAGCGAAGCGTCTCTGCTTCAAGTCGCAAAATTTGCTTTCGTCGTATTTTACAACCGATTTGGACGAATCTTGGTATACAGGTTTTACGCCTTTATAGATTTTTTTTTGTCGTCGGGAATTTTCGATTGGAACGGTACTTCCTCCAAAAAGGGGACAACTGTATATCTCCGTCCTATGAGATCCGATTTCGAAGGTTTTTTTTTATTTGAAAGGGTAACTCTAAAATGGTGTCATACAATTTTAGTGAAGATCTGATGAGGATCTTTGTCGTGATGAGCAGAATAGCTCCTCAAAATGCAGTAAATTGCTCACATTTAGATTCATCCCAGAGGAATCAGCCCTTTATCTACTAGGTAGGGATTGATGGAGCAACGCTGCAGCCCAGTTTTGTGATGAAATGTGGTCCCACCACATTATACAATTTTAGTGAAGATCTGATGAGGATCTTTGTCGTGATGAGCAGAATAGCTCCTCAAAATGCAGTAAATTGCTCACATTTAGATTCATCCCAGAGGAATCAGCCCTTTATCTACTAGGTAGGGATTGATGGAGCAACGCTGCAGCCCAGTTTTGTGATGAAATGTGGTCCCACCACATTATACAATTTTAGTGAAGATCTGATGAGGATCTTTGTCGTGATGAGCAGAATAGCTCCTCAAAATGCAGTAAATTGCTCACATTTAGATTCATCCCAGAGGAATCAGCCCTTTATCTACTAGGTAGGGATTGATGGAGCAACGCTGCAGCCCAGTTTTGTGATGAAATGTGGTCCCACCACATTTCATCACAAAACTGGGCCGCAGCTTTACCTCTGTCAATTAAAACCTATTAATATTTTTTTCTAGCTGAATGAATGAATGAAATGCACCGACACCAGCGTGGTTTGACCAGACTCGATTGCCTGAATGAACCCAAAGATTCACCCTGGCCCCTAAAGCCTCATGTTTCATGGGACTACAGACACCATTGTATATCAGAGAGTAGACCGGGGGGCGCGATAATGGTAGCGAAGACGTGCCAATGGGATATGGAAGGATTATTGGAGCCTGCCGGATATGCATCCTTGAGCAAGCCTTGGAATAGTGGAGAGACGGGTGATATTTATCTATGGGAGGGGCATCTTTTAATAGCGCCGCCGCCATGCTGGCTCCGGTCCTCTCGACTCTTGTCTGTGGCATTGCTGGCCTACAAATTTTTACGCATAATAATTCTTTACCATATTTTCGATCGTTGCAAAAAGTTTGTGCTCGTTAGGTCTGTTCGCAGAACTAACAGTACCTACCTATTGGTAGCTTATTTTCTATACAAAAAAGTTCATCTGCCAGGCGTCCCGCGACCGCGACGAAACGGCATTTTATTTCAATAGTAACCGTTGTTAATTTCATTAGTACCTACTGCATGGGTACACTCCCTTAAAGTATGTCTCTCGTTTGACCTAACACCCTGTACCTATAACTTGAAAATTAATTGGGAACAGTCGATGCACATTTCGCAGAAAGCCAAAGGTACCAACCGGGCCACTAACATGGTCCATAAACAACATTCTGTTAGGATTTTGTAAAGGAACATCTTCCGGGCCACTAAAATGTCACTATACAAAATTCGTGTAGGATTTTGTAAAGCAACATCTTAGTGGCCCGATTCCCAGCCAAATGTTCTATGAAAACCTTCGAATTTTAATACGACCTGACGCGAATATCCTTTGGTAATGCAATAAACTTGCCTTACTAAATTCTAAGGCGGGGGAACAACGACCGGGCTTGTCTCTTACGTTGTGAAAAGGGCTTAATTTAATCAGTTAAGCCATCCATTACGGTATTGGAGGACCTGGGTTGTAGTGTAGGTAGAAACGGGTTTGAATGGGGTTGAAAGTGTCGAGTTTATTTCAAAAGTTGGTGAAATGTAAGTATTTGGATCGCAATTTATTTTAATAGATAGAGGTTATATTTTAGGGTTGGGACGCTCGCGGGGTTTGTGTTTAAATTATAATATTTTAGCCGCATCTTGTGTGAAGGAAAACAGATAATAAAATACCTATTTTTGTAGATAGCGAATTTACAATTTGGCTGTCCATTGGTTGATTACTTACATTAATTATAAATACACGTATTATTAAAAAGCATGCTTGTTTGTAAGTAGCATGCTCATTTACAGCATGCCTTGTGTGTGTGAAAATGATCATACATATTCTAATTGTGTGCTACTAGGTAGCATCTAGTCGAAATTATTATACCTATGCTTAAATTTGCACATAGTCTGGAATACAAATGCTACAAATAAGCATGCTTGTTTGTTACTAGGTACCATGCTCATTAGTAGCATGCTTTCTGTTCCTGTAAAATACTCATGCTCTTTTTAACATAATAGTTGAATGCTACTAACTAGCATTTGCTTGAAAGTAGCATGCTCTTGTACTACTAGGTAGCATGTTTATTACACGATTAAGTGTATAAGAAAGAAAAGAAAGAAAGAAAAATAATTTTAATTGTCACAGAAAAAACGCAAACAACACAGGTCACAGGTTTTATATCAAGTGACACAATCTTCTCAAGGCGAAAGCGTCAGGGTAGCCCACGAAATTCAAGGGTTCTGTACCTCAAAAGAAAAAAACTGAACCCTTTTATATAGAATCACTAGTGTGTTTGTCTGTCTGTCCGTCTGTCACATCCGATTTGCTCTGAACCCACTGGACCGATTAAGTTGAAATTTGGTACACATATAGACTTCTGTGACCCGAACACGGACGTATAACGTAATTAAATGAATTTTGAATATGAAGGTCACTTTTGGGGGCACATCAAATGACCTTTCATTTGATCGCACTATACAGTTTGAAAATTATAAAAAAAAATATCTGAAATCCTTACAACAAGCCCTTGCTTGTTGTAAGGATTTCAGATATTTTTTTTTATAATTTTAAAATAAATACTTTTAAAATTATTAACGAAAATAGATGAAAATTGACCATTTTACCCTTCTCTCCGAAACTACTGAGACTAAAATTTTGAAAAAAATACTAAAAATAGTTCTTAACTTATAAAGTACAGAAAAATCTATGAGAAGTCTATGATCTTAAAATAACATAGTAAATCGCTCAATATTGTGCGTACAAACTTACATTTGCAGTTGGAATGTATGAGGGAACAAGTTTTTCAACTGAAATGTATATAAAATCTAAGTATATAAAATATTACTAAAAAAATAAAAACCTATTTAAACCAAATGACAAAAATGCCATTAAAACTGTAACATCTCTGAATTAATATTCTGTCCACAAGACACTAATAAATATTTTAAATTAAAATTGTAGGTTATGTCAAGTAGTTATGTCAAGGTATGTAAAAAAAAAACATCGTAATTTAGGAGCAGTTAATAGACATTTACATAGTTATGCCGTTAATGAGGTACCAGGGAAGCCACATGTGCAGAAGGAATTATTGCCAAACTTCCTTGTCTTCAACGTAGTCCTTAATCTTATAATATGTTTTTTTGATTAGGACACGACAATGTAATAATAAACTTTAATAATATCTATGGCACCTCATGATTTAAAACTTCGTAGAACATCGTCTCTGCCACTCAAACAGAAATGTCTTCATTATCTGGGGGCGCCTTTACCCAACTATACTGGGGTCGGCTTCCAGTCTAACTGGATACAGCTGAGTACCAGTATTTTAAATGGAACGACTGCCTATCTGACCTCTACCACCCAGTTACTGGTTAATCGATACTCATTGGTAAGACTGGTTGTCAGACTTTTATGGTGGCTTCTGACGACCCGTACCGACTGTCAAAGATACATGAAAGACAGCCAGGACGAACGACTTAACCTGCTTTCCAAAGCACGGAGGGGTTTTGGTATGTAAATATGGTCACCCATCCACGGACCAACCATGGCAAGCGTAGCCTAACCTGATAGATCGACCCATGCGTCTGTTATTACTTAGCCACGAGCCCCCCACTCAAACAGAAATGTCTCTTCATAAAATTCGAATTGCCATTTTTTCGGCGAAAGAAAAAAAGAAAAATAATTTTAATTGTCACAGAAAAAACGAAAGCGTACGAAAACATAATATGACACAATATGGGTACTACTCTATCAGTAGTTCCATCCTTATAGCTAAATTCTATCAGAGTCCGGCCAGATCTTTTATCAGTCAGAATTTCCTTGCTTGGTAGTGAATGTATCAGGCGAAAATTGTCCTTACAAGACAGGACCGGAACGACATTCAAAACCAATTAATGTCCTAGATACAGCTAGCAGTGGCAGTTTCTGTACAGAGGGGCAAAATCCACTTTTTCCCACTGAACCAACGAACAAAGTCTTTGTTTATCCAGCAACTCACCAAACCAACCCCGACATACTAGAAAACAACAGAAAAAACGCACCTAAGTGTATTATTCTTTAATTCACGGTATGTGGAAATTGGGGCAAAGTAAACCTTTATGCAAAGTAATATTTTGTTACTTGGGTTGTTTTGCTACGCGGCGGAGGGTTACCAAAATGTGGCTTTTGTAAACGTCACTCAAGTGTCCGTGTACTGCAATAGGAATACTCGTAGGTGGACTGCGCCATGTTGTACGTTAGATAGATGGGCGATACGGGATTGCGCGAGAGAGGGGGGAGTTAAAACTAGTTTTAGACGAGATTTTGGAAAAAAGGGGTGAAAATAAATATTTTGCGTTAGTTACAGCACTTTTGTTTTTGTCATTGCGCAAACCGTGTTTATAGGGTAACTGTTTCGTAACTTAGGACCAACAACAGGGTATTAAAGATAAAATGTTTTCATTTTCGTTTCCACCTCGAGAAAGCGTGTGATTAAAGGCTCCCGCAGATATGCGCGACGTGACACTAGTAGCAACATTTGTATGAAAACTTTATGGAAAGGTTCTTCATGGATATCGCGCCAGTCTTCACGAGCCTTAATCTTGCAAGTGACCTGGATAAAAAGTATCCTATGTATCCAGAATGATATGAAGATGATAAATGAAATGAAAAAATAATAATATAATGTTGAATGATATATGATGATGTTGATGTGTCTGTGTGTTGTGTGTGTGTGTGTGTGTGTTTCTGTGTATCCAGATCATGGTTTATCTGGATACCTATAATTCAAATCTATTCAGCCGTTAAAGCTTAAAAAGGTAACAGACAGACAGATAATAAGTGCAAATATCTGAAATCCTTACAACAAGCCCTTTCATTTACACACGGAACAGTTCACAAACCATTTTTTTTTATTTTCTAATTTGCCCCCCAAAAGTGACCCCTATGTTCAAAATTCATTTATTTACGTCACACGTCCGTGTTTGGGTCATAGATAAATGTTTACCAAAAAACTTAATCGGTTCAACAGATTCGGAGAGAATTGGCTGTAACAGACGGAGAGACAGACTGACACACGAGTGATTCTATACGGATCCCGTTTTTTCCTTTTGAACCCTCAAAATCAAACCAGAAAGGGTATATAACTTCCTTCAAGCACACTGCCATTGACACCTAATATCCACACTTAGAAACTTTTCCTTCTAAAAGAAATTGCAGATGAAGAGCACTTACGATTCGCATCGTTAGCAATACCCCGAGACCTGGGGCCGGTGCCTCCTAATATCGGAAAAGTCCTTGACGTACGAACTTAGATCCCGATGCTCAAATCAGATGGAACTTCATGAAGATGGGATCCAGGCCATTAAACTTTTAGTTAAATGAGGTCATTGTAAGTGGGGGATTATAAAGTAATAGCGAGTGGAATACCGTGTACTTTATTTTTAGTTTCAATTTTTATCGTTGGAAGAGAGATGTGTTGAATTCGTGATGACTTTGTAGGATTTAAATGGCCAATTTCACGATGTGACAGTAAAGAAAATTAATTATTTGTCAAATTGATACACTTGTGCCTCGGAAAGCACGTTAAACCATTTTTTTGACATTATTATACCTACAATTTTAATTTTAACAAGGTTCTAACTTCTAATGTTTTAATCATATTTTATATTGTTTTTTTGTTAATGTGAGGACGTTGTAGGCTTAATAGACTGTAGATCCGTAGACCATTTTCTGTTTGGTTAAGTACCTGATGCTTTTGACTGGCCTACGCTGTCCTCTTATATCTATTAACACTGTAATTTGAAAACATTGTAAAAGCTAATTTTATTTAAAAGAGTAACCGTGGAGTTTCTTGCCGGCTCTTCTCCATAGGAAACGTGCACCTAGCTTCTGACGTTTCATAAGTGCTCATGTAGCATAAGCATAAGCATAATCAGCCTATAATGTTCCCACTGCTGGGACACAGGCCTCCTCTCTTCGAGAGGGACTGGGCTGTAATCTACCACGCGGGCCCAGTGCGGGTTGGTAGATGTCACATGTCTTTGAATTGTTGGTTCTAGGACATGCCGGTTTCCTCACGATGTTTTCCTTCACCGTTTTGAGAGCAGTGGTGATGAAATTATTTACACAAAGTAAAGCGCCTGCCTGGGTTTGAACCCACGACCTATGACTCGTAAGGTCGTGGGTTCGATGTAGGCTTATGTGAAATATATGTATATTTTTTTTTTTAAGTATTTATTTTTTTAAAACAACGTTTACTATAATCTTGACTTAAGGACTTTGCCTCGCAAAATCGTTTTCACGGTTTGTCTGTGGTAACAGAACATACAGTTTTACAATTTAGGTTTATTAGTTGGTCCCGGCTTTCCTTTGTAGCTTTTTGTTAAGAAGCCCGAAAGTCTGACAACCAGTCTTGCCAAGGAGTATAGTATTATCCACAATGTTGTGATTTGATACGGGCAATATTTAAAGTTGGTAGTCAATTTGGTAAACAATAAATTTTTCCGACCTAATTTGCAACTGTTGTGAGAGAACCGAATCGATCGAATCGTCAACTTAAATAGTAGTTTTCGATTCAGCCCAGGGGTTCTACTCCGAAAATAAATCCGAAGTATTATTTATTTAAATTTCTCACACACAATAACGTACAAAGGCGGACTTAATGCCTTAGGCATTCTCTACCAGTCAACCAAGGGTGGTGAAGAGATAAGATGGCGGGTGCTCCGATTGAGAGGAAATAATAATATTATAAAATATTAAAATATAACATAATTAATTACAAATAAAATAGGTACACAAGTACATAAATAGATTATAAACTTACTTAAAATACACATATATTTACTGTAATATTATCTATAATATATTTACGAGCTATAAGTATCGGCCGAATGTTCGGCTGTTTCTTGACTACGGCTGACTACAAAGAAAAAGAAAAAACGACGGTCAAAGAGATAAGCCAAAGCCAAAAGTGAGACTTGAAGTCGGGTATGGACTCGAAGTCAAAAAAGGACACTATGGAAGTCTACAAACGGCCGAACATTCGGCCGATGCTTCGGATTATCAATTCGTACTAGACAGCCAGGTCATAATTGGCAGTTTCCTAGTGCCAGCTTATTCCACTGCCAAATTGGGAGCAGTAACCCCTTTTTAGGTTTCCTTAGTCAACATAATTATACTTTTGCCATGTCCGTCTGTCTGTCTGTCCAAGGCTTAGCTCAGAGACTCTTAGTACTAGAAAGCTGTAATTTGGCATGGGTATACATGTTAATCACGCCGACAAAGTGGTATATTTTTTCAGGCTACCTCCTTTACACGTAAAATAGGGATGATATTTTTTTCTCCTCTATTTTATCCGTTCAAAAATATTGAGGGAGGTGTAAAGACCATTTTTCGATGCAGGGATCCGTTTGCGTAATATTAAGCTTTAAAGCGTCTCGCGTTTCGTCTGTGTGGTGCTGGACGTAAAGAATAGCACTCCCCTATTTCTTCCCGTGGGTGTCGTAAAAGGCGACTAAGGAACTTACTAGAGAATGGGCAGCAGCGTTCTCTATGCATTTTAACACCATACTGCAATCGCCAACCCGTTTGCCAAGCGTGGCAATTATGGCAAACCCCCCCTTTGGTCCAGCAGTGGACGCCTTTCGGCTGAAATGATGAATTATGATGATGAAGCTTTAAAGTGCAATTTTTTGTTAGAGTCGTGCCTTCCCCCCCCCCGCCCCCCGGGCACCTAAATGGTTGTTATTGGATATGTAAAAAAATCATGGGAATAGTATATACTTTATAACGAAATTAAAAGGAAAACTATGACAGCTAAGTAGGCTTTACAATTTAACGATAACTCGTTAAATTGTAAAGTCGACCAACTTACATTTGCAGTTGGAGAATTGACCGTGACGTATATCGATGTATGGGAGAACATGTGTTTTTCAACTACAATGTTGTTTGTTTTCGGGATAAATCCATCCCAACTACGAAACCTTTCATTGTGCGTGGTCTCACACGTACTTGGCCGATTTTTAATGATAGCTTATATCCAAAAACTTTATAAAGCTATAAATTTGTAGCTGACATGATAAAAAAACAATATTTACTTAAGAATTTTGAGAAAATAATAATAGACATTATTTTAAAAAACTATCAAATTCAAACACAAAATGTTTTATTTCACAAAAACCTACACGAGCACTTTTGAAATGCAAGAAGCTACGAGTACACGGGGTTACACGGTTCCAATGGGCGTTTCCTGTGGAGAAGAGCCAGCAAGAAACTCCACGGTTACTCTTGGATTTAACAATGTTTTCATAATACAGTGTTAATAGGTATACGAGAACAGTGTAGGACTATCAGTACAGCATTTATTCATTTAATGCAAAGGAGACTAATGACAAACACTCCAAAGAAAAGCCTTTTGACTTTGTCAACTCAAACACAAGAAGATGCGGGTAGCGAAATAAGCGAAATAGTTTAATACGAAATTCTGGAATTAGTATCAAAGTTTGACGAACTTTCAGTCTCAGAGGTCGCGTCAGAAAATTTAAGTTTCTAACAAACAACTTTTGTCACACAATAAATGGTAGATGAGTTGGGACGCGCTGTGATTGCTGCAATGTGGCTGTGCAAAAGGCAAATGTGGATGAAGGTATGTGCTTGTTGTGTCCCACAGCAGGGAAAGGACTTCATATCAATTTTTTATGTATTTGTCGGGATAGGTCCAGATATCAGAAGTAATACTCAGATATGGCAACACAGAAATATATTTCAATCGAACAATCAGTTATTTTAAATCGAGAGAATATAGAAATTAAATAGAATTAATTAAATAACTAATAATGGTAGTGGCGGTCACATAGGGCAGTACTGACTGTCAAGGACAGTGGTCCATGCACCCACCGCAATAAGGATAGTACTAATTTGTCGGAGACGGCGTTCCATATCCAATAACCGGGCAGTACTGACTGTCGAGAGACAGTAATCCGTGCACCAAGACGCATCCGTTCAAAATGCGTACCGACTCAACAGCGTAGCTCCTTATAAAGGCGATCCGCTAGTGGGGGGTAACGTTACAATATTTCACTCAATTGACTTCAAGTCTTTTAAGTCAAATGACCGATAGAATAAATGATTTGTCTATGGTGCACGTTCCATTAGCGCCATCTAGTCGCCGCCTCTCGCAGCTGTTAAACAATTTGGCTTCCGTGATATTTAACCATTTATGTACACCATATAAATAAATAAACATACATCATACATATTTCCATTTTTCTCTGTCTGTTGCAATTTGAGCCTTATCTTTTACAGTATAAGCCGTTTTTTTTCTTGAAAATCCGTACCACGCTACATGCTGCCTACACTGTACACCATTATAAATTACAATTGAGTTTTTGAGAGTTATATTAGGGTGTCACAATGGGTGGTCTTTTCGCTCAAAGCGATCCTTTACAGATAATCTACGTATTACTACGTATTTGAATTTAAATTCTATCTCGTAGCTAATTCCAATTGAATTGATGAAACATGGGTATTTTTCTTTCAATGACTTCTTAAGACTTCTTCAAATGAAGGTACCGGGAAGGGTTTATAATCAAAATTGAGATGATCAAAAGCTTAACCCGAATTTATTTTTGACCCCTATTTCTTCCCATTACTTCTAAAGAATTATTTAATTCAAAAGAAGGTCCTTCCCTAGGTTTTTATTTTGCAATGAAAAATCAGGTAACACTGATTTGATTAAAAACCGAACGCAAATCTAAGAAAGATTATTAGGTATGTAATTCTTAACTTAACAGGTTGAAGAACATAGAACAAGACATAATAGAAGTTTTATTGTTAAGACGCCTATGGGCGTTAAGTGCGCTTGAAAGAGGTCTAGATCTGGGAATGAAACTACAGTCCGGCTGTTGAGAGAATGCATGCTTGACACCTGTCAGTTTCATACTAAGGAGTATTTGTTTTGCAAATTGCTTATAGAGGTACTATGTAGGAACAAAGTGTAAAGTTCACTCATCCCGCATAGAAAAAGGAGGGTCCTCCGACCAGACGGGTGTTGTGTCTGGTGGGCTACTGCCCGACGATTGATGTCGGTACGTTGTTTATATGCTAGTCACGCGGTAAACTCTGCTTGCGCGATGCAGGATCTTGCGTGACGTCAGTGTGACGCGTAGTTCGCATGTGGCGATGTAGATGCCACCACATCCTTATTACAACTAGAAATTGTCCAACTGACAGGTTTCATGAACGCATTCTCTCGATAGCCGGACTGTGTGTCACATTAGTTAAAGACACAATACACTATATTAGTACAAAAAAAAAACAAAAGAATGCAGCTACTCGACAGTCATACGCTCGTCTCACAATACTCCAGACATGTTGACAAGATCTTCTTCCGTTCATCCGCGAACACATCACAGTGAGGCTTAGCGTCCAAGAGAGCGTTGAGCGCAGAGAGCGTGCGAGGGACAGGAGACTGGGCTCGAGCGACGGTTCGACTCCAAGGCACGGCGAACAATCTGTGCCTCCTGCTACGGTTATAGTTCATCGGAGCAAAAAGATGGGACAGTTCGTCATGCAATTCAGGAGCATCTGTTTTTCCTTGAAGGATCTTACACATATTAATAATTTGGTAATTTTTTCTTCTAACCTCGAGAGAGTTATAACCTAAACAGCCGAAGCAGCCTAATCAGCAGAAGAAAGTTCGAAGGATACACCTATACTTCATCCTTTCTGTATTTAGAAGAAAAATTACGCTTTCATTCATCCGAAACTTTTAAACATAAAGAGCGATATCGTATCATCTACACTCATGCTTACTTTGATTCTGATAAAGTGATCCCTAACTTTTATTTACAATTTACAAGTTATCGATTCATCAATTTGAAAGACTTTGGTTTGGGCCATTTGTCATTCATGCCAAATACTGTTAAGAATAAACCAAATTACACTTTTACCTTTCCGAAATTATCCCCATTTCCTTTTATAGCTATAAGTTTTCTCGGAAACACGTAACGGGAGCGAGACCCCGCACACAATCATCCCTTCTTATTGCCCTATTTAAATATTGATCACTTACCTCGGCATTGATCGTCGGCGGCATTACAATTTTCTTCTGTGGCGGTGACCTTAACACCACATTTTCGTCCCTTATTATAATCTGTGGTTCCATAGCTAGAAGTTTTTTCTTGCATTCTTGCATTTGAAGACATTCCTTCTCTTTTCTTGATAGCACTGATTCTGAAGATGCGTGTTTTGAGGAGCACACCGACGTGTTTTTGCTTGATAGTTTTAAACTGTCTATTGATGCTGTCATTTTGGCTGTTTCCTGGCCGTTTGATGATGCCATCTGGGATTATTTTCGCACTTTAAATTTAGTTAAAAATTTAGATTTGATTACTTTGTATATGTTTTTTGTATTTAGGGTCGTCACTATCGGCATCAACTGGTTTATGATAAGATTTGGCGCTTTTCACGTTTTCGTTTTAGTTAAGATTTTAGAATCATGAATAATTATTGTGTTGTTTAAAATAATGAATGTTCTTTTTATTAAAAATAGTATTTATTTAGTACACACATAACATTTTGTTTAAACACAGTTTTAAATTCTTACTGTAAATAAGAAACAGTTGTATAATACAAATATGCCTAGAATGCCGAATTAGGATACCCAGTACTTTACCAAGACCTTTAAAAATTACCAAGAAAACCAAAAAATATAAATTCAGACGACCATGAAAATAATAATTTTAAATGGGACTATTAAACTAATTTTGCGGAACAACATTACCGACCCGACCGCTCCAATGATCGTTTATAATTTAAGAATGAATTTAGGGCCTATTTTTGTACCTTTTGGCAGAGGGCTCGGGGTAATTAGAGTAATGAGTTGTGCTACCGGAATAGGGGAAAAGTTGTTAGTGGGGTAATAAAATTGTCAGTGGGGTAATTACCGTAGTTTGTGATACACGTTTGAAGCCGACTCGGGGGAACTGCCTCGGTTACTGTTCGTCCTTTGTCGTTGTAGTCGAAGTTGAGATTGGGTTAAGTCTCGATCATAACATCATTATCTGGCAACTATCAAAGTACTAGCTACCAGTATGAAGTATCTAATGGCTTTTTTAATCACTTTTATACGTACAGCCTGCGAAATTCAATTTTTCTTATGTTTTTTGTAATTTGCAGACCAGTCAGGTTGTAGTTCGATCAAAATATGATTACAAACTGTAACAGATATGTATTTACAGGATTCAAAGTCAAAGTCAAATTATTTATTTCAAATAGGCACAATAAAAGGCACTTTTGAACGTCAATATTTACAAAAAAAATAGAATTGATCTTTTAAAATCTTGTACAATATTTTTGTAGGTACATTAATTATACATATAACTATATGTGAAGACGATGCAACTAGAATAAAATTACTATACCACAATAGGTAATATAAAGAGTTAAGAATGAAGCAATGACAGATAAATTAATTATGTGATAGATACATGGTGTTCACATTTATCGCACCTCCGCTCAAATATATAAGTCAAAAAAGTAAAATAAAAAGGATAAATTTTTTATTCTAAATTATTTTTTCACGTTTCGGCTTTTCATTTAAAAACTAAAAAAAAAATGCACAATATGTTGTTTAGTACTTATGTTACAATATTGTTTTTGAAGCTCTACAAAAAGGTGATTATGTAGAGTTAAAAAAAATTTTGCTCTTTTGACTTATGACATTATTTGAGCGGAGGTGCGATATTTACAAAAATTATAAAAAAAAGAATACGTTTTCCTAAAAAATAACAATATTAATAATAAAATTTTTATAATTATATACATTAGAATCATTAATACATCTCTCTAAGTAAGATTTGTTATATTGATTGACTTTTTCATTAAATCATGACATTGGGGAACAAATCGTCGGTTCCAACTGGTATTTTCCTATGGAGAAGAGCCGGCAAGAAACTTCGACGGGTGCGCCAAAGTTCACCTAAATTTTCAACTCCGATAATTGGAAATCCGAAAATGTTCTTCCTAACATTTTTTATCCTAAAAATCACAATTCCTAACTACTCTGTCTCTAATGTTCATAATTCCGAAGCATTCAACTTCATAATGTCAGTAGCAATAAACATCTATTATACTTTTATTTGTTATCCTATATTTTCTCAACATAGCCATCTTTTACACTATTATTCAAAGTCATATTTTAATTTTATTTATAGCGGTGTGTACCTGCAAAGATATTTATAGGTTAGGTTAGAACTGTGACCAACTAC
Organism: Tiliacea aurago; assembly: GCA_948098905.1. Taxonomy (NCBI): domain Eukaryota; kingdom Metazoa; phylum Arthropoda; class Insecta; order Lepidoptera; family Noctuidae; genus Tiliacea; species Tiliacea aurago. The sequence goes on along the minus strand of OX402597.1, from coordinate 22,243,478 downwards.
GCGCGAGCCGAGCGAGCGTAGCGAGCGGTGCCGCGGCAGCGGCCGGCGAGCGCTACCTCGAAATTGGTCGCGAAATATTTCTAAGTATTTTTTTCATAGTGCCCCAAAGACGACACTCTGACCTGAATTTCATTCATTTAAGACAAAAATCAGTGAAACGACCTTTGATCATTCTAAACAGTTGGTTTTTTAGACATAATTATCTCAGGTATAGTTATAGTTTTAGGTATAAAAGCGTTATGATAAAAAACAGTAGGAGTTTAAATATATTTAAATTAATGATATTATTAATTACAATTTTCGGAAACATGACTGTTATGAACATCGCCGGTAGCACTACAAATAGTATGAATGGAAACTTTAGGGTGAAAAATTTTAGGAAGAGTGATCATTCGGATTACAAATCATTAGGAAAGACAATTTCGGGTAAAGGACTTTAGGTGAGCCAATATGGACCCAACTTCCACGGTTACTCTTTTAAAAATAATTGGCTTTTAAAATGTTTTCAAATATCAGTGTTTAATAGGTATGAGAGGACAGAGTAGGTCTGTCAACAAGTACCAGGTTTTATCGAAATAGAAAATGGTCTACAAATCTAGTGTAGGTATTAGGCCTACAAAGTTCTTACATTAACAAAATATAAATGAATCTAAATAAAATAATAAAAAAAACCTATTTAAACCAAATGACATGATTGATGGCAATCATGTCATTTGGTTTAAATGGTACAACTGTAACAAATCTAAATTAATACCGTGTCCACAAAAGCTACTAATGAAGGCTTCTACAGACCGGCGCGACACGCAACCCGACCCAAAGGCCCCGCGTGTCGCGCGACGAGCAGTGCTTTTGTGTCGCGTCGCGAGTCGCGCTGGTCTGTAGAAGCCTTGAATCGTTGAAATTAAAATTTTAGATATATAATGTCAAATAATGAAAAGATTATGTCAATAAAGTATTAAAAAAAAACACACACCGTAATTTGGGAGCAGTTAATAGACATTTACCTAGTTATGCCGTTAATGAGGTACGAAGGAAGCTACCATGTGCAGAAACAATTATTTCCAAACTTCTTTGTCTTCAAAGCCTTTTAACACACTCATATAATGAATGTTCTTCAGAAAGGTCAGGTGCGTGTAGTACTTGCAACCGGCGTGCATATATGACCAGATGTATGAACTTAAACGGAGCAAAAGGAGTATGTAAGGAGCGTAGCAGGTGGCGTTCTACAGTTTCTACCTACCCCCATGGGAACGTAAGTTTATGTTATTTATGTATGTCATTTAATGAACAGCGGTAGCGAAGCACCATTACAAACTGATTGCGATTGTTGTTTCCCGATAATTTTTCACCGAAAAACACTATTAATTTCAGGAAATCAAAAGGCGAATATTTTTAAATAGCTCTTCCGATTAATTTAACATTACGTGCTTTTATAGTTTTTAATCGATTAAACCTTTCATGTAACTTTATATTCCTGAATACATTAAAAATACAGTAGGTATAGTTCCGAGTAATGTTCCCTTTGGGAGCTTTCCAGGTATTTTTCCTTTACTGGTATATTCCTGGTGAATAAAACACCTAAGTTATCGCTTGGTGCACGAAAGGGGTTCTAATTCTTAGAAATTTCCCGTAGTTGGAGATTCCTAGGAATTGCTGCTATAGGCTTGGAGCTATTCGACCTCTGCGGTATGCCAGGTTTTGACGTCTTATTTATTTTACATTTGATAGTGTTTTTTATGATATTGTGTGATTTTATGGGATAGCAACTGCGCGACGCTAAAGTGGGTTATGTGTTTATCAGCCTATATGTATATAAATGTTTGTTCCTTTGTAACGCGTGGGCCGATTTTCATGTTTCTTACGTCAATCGATTTGTCCTAATCTTGTGAGGGTCAGTAAAGACATAGCAGTCATCGAAATTCAATATAGCGACAACCAGACGCCATAAATTGTGAAAAAGAAAACAATGAAAGTCGAGGATGCAGTCGGAGACCTTTATTGTTTTTAAGAAGATGCCTCCAACTTCACGAGATTGTTTGTAATACCTTTACCGCCTTATTACAAAAAAAGATTTATATTTGACATGGCTTAAACCATGGAGCTAGTTTTTGTAATAAGAACGTAACAGTGACTGAAATACCGTTCTTTTTACAAAAATGAAAACTTAGTTCGGTACTAAGTTGTCAGTTTTGTGTTTAGGAACTTTACCATAATCGGAATAAAGTTCGAAATTCAATAATGGCTCCATGTTTTAAACCTGGGTCTGAAGATAAACCTCGTTTTGTAATAAGGGGGATTAAGTTTAATAGTCGACCTCTTAAAATAAATTAAGCACGCGACTACGAACGGTACTCTCTGCAGAATAAGTTTATGGACAACTAGCCGATGGGCACGGATCTCGGTTTAGGGTGTACTCATGGGGTGAAGGATCGGAGAGAGAAATAGGTCATCTTGTTACCATCTTTTTTAAAGTTCAATTTTTGCGCAATCGCGTTTTTTTAATTTTTTATTTACTTTTTTAGTTGAATATCTTGACAAATCGCGTTTCTGAACACTTAAAGAAGGAAGAACTTGGATTGAACTTTGTTAACTAAATGGCTGACGACCTGAAAATAACATCCACGTACCCTGCGTTCGCAATTTACTTTCCACACGTGTAAACAAAAAAAAAAAAATTTTAGGAAAAAAAAATGTTCTCTCTTAAAGTCGTTATGTGTTTAAGTGAAAATACCTGAAATCAAATTGGAAACAAGGATTTGAATATGATATACATACATAGTCACCCAATACATCCGTGCGCGTCTATGAGTGAACAGTAAAACCGCGAGTTGATTACATTAAGTTTTTAATTGTTTGATTTATAGTGAAGTAAAGCAGATATTAATTTGATATTGAAGATGCTTTCGTCCAATCTTAGAGGTTTAATGTTAAGCAGATTTTTCTCACGATCGCTCGTCTATATTTGGAAGCCTATATTTTGCAGTGGAGAATTAAAGGTTGATTTGTTATTTAAATTGCCTGAAACGCAAAATTTTCTTCTAAATTAGTAGCTAAAGCCACGTTTTCTGCCAGTTACGTGCGAATTCGATTTAGCTTTCAGTCTACTTTTACGAATTTATTAGGATGAAGTTACGAACGTTATTACTGAAAATAAGGTTTTAAGTGCGTATTATTGCTTCATGTTTGTCTAAATAACCTAGTTAGCTGAAAATCTCCAAACGGCTGGTTGATACTTCCTCTGACCCAAGGGCTGGCTTTTACCTTGGCCAGAGGCTAAGCATTGCCATACAACGTGGCAATGCCGCCAGTCTCTTGGGTACATTACCAATCGACAGCGATGCGGCGGAATTTTTCGACGCCATATTTTAGTTTGTTAATAGTTTTAGTTAGGTTAGGATATTCTATTTTATTTTAATACTCCATTAGTAAAATTGTGTTAATAAATATTCGTAAGTTAGGTGAATTAATTATTTTTTTAAACCGCAAAAAACACTAAATAAACCAAATCACGGATCTAAACAATTAAATCCGGAATTTGCAACAATAAAACAAATGCTACAGAGTAAAAATTACGGTGAGTCGAGCCCACAGTTAAAATGTTTGCAGCGTTAAAAAAATGAACCTTTCAGTCACCGGGATTCGGTGCTCAGTCGGATATCATTGGAAAAAACGTGGAATTTATTTCCCATTTGTTGTGTTTTTCCACTGTGGCGCGTTACGTCATTCGAAAATGGAATGTTCTGGTCTTTCCAACCGACGGATTTTAATTAAACTTGGATAATATTTAAAAAAATAATTTGTGTTGTTGTTATTGATGATCTGACTATAGAATGGGCTTATCGTGGTCCGTTTTTGTTTCGGTTCCGTTTCAAAAAATCCAAAAAGGGTTTCTTTAACATGCAGGATATTGCTATCTAAAAGTAGGTAAGTACCAATAACTCATCAGCCACCATTGTATTGTATTTCAAACTACCTAAAATGAAGTTCAGGGGGCCTAAAATGGACGCTTTGGCAGAATCATAATATGATCTGCGTACAATTCATATCCCGCAATTCATCTGTTTGATAGTTTTGTATGGAGTTTCATAAAATGGTCCACAATATATGAATTGCTGTATTGAAGTCTAATGTCAAATAGCAGCTGTCAAACAGATGAATTGCGGGAGTATGAATTGTACGCCGATCATATTATAATTCTGCCAAAGCGTCTATTTTAGGCCCCCAGATTTCCACACACATTTACGTATAAAAAATATACATTATACTACTCACAATGTACAAGTTCCTTTCAAGATATCAACAAAACATCTGAATAAGCGATACATCATCCAGAATGATCGCCAAGAAAGATTACCATTCACCTAAAGAACGGGTAGACTTATAAAAATATAGTTACATCCCTTTGTGACGTTGACAAGGGGATGAAAAGAGGACTATTGTACCCCATGTCAGGTGCCTGTCATATAACTATACAAAATGAGTCAATTGCAAGGAAAGGGGTATTGTGGGCACCTCAGGGGTGGGTTGACTGGTCATGCTAAAAATAGGCTGGGCTATTTAGTGTAGCGAAAGTTTTTGAAGAGCTTCTGTATCGACAGAAGCTCCTGAGTCGTTGAGCTCCTTAAACCTTAAGTGAGCTGCACGATTACTGACAAATGCTTGCACTGATTGGACAGGTCCACTCGAATTAGTGTGGTTCTTTCCTCAAAATACCATTTCAGACACGGATCTACATGGTACTCACATGCCCTGACCAAAATTATGTCTGGACTTTAAAAGAGACTTTGACCCCTTATTTATTTATTTAAAAAGCACAGCCACATCACATACATTAAACTTCAGACAGAAATAATCATAATACGAGTAACTAGAGGACTAATGTACATGACAATTACGGCGTACATAGCATTGGTTACAATATCTTGCTGCGTTTATACTAAACTAAACTAAAATAAACTAAAACAGACCAACGTAAATAAGACGGCTACAAACAAAAAAAAAAAAGTTAAGAATAAAAAAATTAAAACAACAAGAAAAAAAAAATTAAGAACAACTTGGCAAGGATAGCGTGATTTTCTTTCTGAATCTCAGTATCTCAGTGTTTGTTTCGAAATTTCTTCTCAGGGGTAGTCAGATAGGAAATGTCGACTACATCTAGCTTATTTTTTAATTTTTAATTTGACGCGTAAAAAAGAAAGAAAAATTCGAAAAAATTAAAAAAAAAGTGATTCTGATATCCTATTTACAGAATAAACGATTTCGTTTCATTTCCTCAAAAACTACACCAACAACAACATAACGATGAACAACAACAACATGTCGATTCTGACGCTATTATCGAATAGCGTCAGAATCGCCATGTTGTAACGTTTTTATTTGCATTTTATGTATTCTATACCTACAGGGAAAAAAAAAATTTGCTAGCGTAACCCCACAGAAGATGGATATCGATAACTAAACATGATTTTCATCACAGCGGGCCCTATCAGAATACCAGCGCTGCGACACTTATTTTTAAGTGCCGCAGCATCATGCTGAGATACGGGCCTTTTGGCCTCGTACAGGACTTTCTGTTTTTATTTAAATTTTTACTTTGTTTTAATTTTAGTTTTGTTCTTTATGTTTCTATGAGTGTTTTTTTTTTAATTTGTGATCTGTGCGAGTCCCAATAAATGCTTTTTCTTTCTTTCTTTTTATTTTATTTTTATGTCTGTTGGTTAGGCAGGAGGGATTCATTACATCCAGTGAATGTATTTATGTATATATTGTATTTCTGTAAACTTAGTATTTATTTATTGTAACTAACTGACAAATGGATCATTGTTGTCTGAGTAAATAAAATAAAAAAAATGCTTTATTTTGTGGGGTCTTAGACTGCAGTTAGTGTCATCATCATCATCATCATTCCAGCCGAAAGACGTCCACTGCTGGACATAGGCCTCCCCCAAAGGGGGGTTTGCCATAATCGCCATGTGTGGCAGGCGGGTTGGCGATCGCAGTATGGTGTTAAAATGCATAGAGAACGCTGCTGCCCATTCTCTAGTAATTCCCTTAGTTGCCTTTTACGACACCCATAGGAAGAAATAGGAGGGTGCTATTCTTTACGTCCGGCACCAAACGGAAGAACGGCAGTGTAGTAATTGAAATATCAATCAAAGTAATCTTCAGAGCCGCGATGGATATCAATTTTACCCATTTTGATCAATTTTACCAATTTTATTATTTTTTACTAGTCAATTATTATTGTCTTATAGTTTAAACTATAAGACAATCATAATTCCTAACACAAATCATAAGACTAACGAATGGTAATGAAAACCGCATCGAAATCCGTTTCGTAGTTTAGAAGAACAACGCAGTCACACGATTTTGCATTGAAGGTACTTTCTATTTTTTTTTAATGTAGGTAATACACAGATATTGGGTATTTATTTTTACAACACAACACACACATACACATGTATGTCACAAAATTTAATTTTATTTTGTTTGAGCTTTTTTATATTGAAATTGTCACCTTTAATTGATTATCTTAATTAATTAAAACCAGACACAAATGATTTCCCTATGTGTTTATTATTCTAGCGTATGGCACTCATGGGTTGCAGCTGAAAATCAGCGTCAGGTGGTACACCTTGTGTTGTCATCTGACATTATTCTGAGCTGTGGCCCTTTTGGCATTATAATAATTGTTTTCTGCTTTTATAGTTATAAGATGTATTTCTTTGTTGCTGTAATGCCAATAAACGCATTTTCTTTCTATATAATTATCTAAACACGATAAAACAAAAGGAAACAGATTTCTCAACTCATACTTCAAGTAAAACACTGCCAGCGGTCGTTAATCCCAAAAAATAAACATCAGATGTTTTTTATTTTTATATGATTTTGTTAAAATATCGATATCCATCACGTTTGCATAGGTGTGCTAGCTTATTTAGATTGGCCTGTTAGTATATCTTCATCATTGCTTGTTAGATATATACTGGTTTTAATCTATTGTTCTGGTGAGCAACTTCCATGGACTATAGCTATTAAATTGGACGCAATCTCAAATTTCGGGGTTTATTGGACCCAATTTCAAATTTCCCAGCTTCCGAGAGCCTTGTTAGATGAAATTCCAATAACAAATATTGATAATGCCTGTTCAAACTTTAAATTGGTTCATAATGATGTATATTATAAAAGTTTGCATTACAGAATAATGTAGAATAATATTCAAGTTTTAATAAGTCAGAAGCTATTTGTAATATATTCCTCGTTGGTTATCCTTAAATAAATAATAACATGTCGGAGCACCCCATCAGTAAACGCATTTACTGGCTCATCTTTTTACAACGCCTATTTCTGTTTTACATCTTTTTATGTCTTTGACTATATCATACTACTCTCCTAAAGAGTTTACAAAAAAAAACAATTATACCAAAACAAACACTGCTTAGCGTTTGTGGACTACGAGAAAGCCTTCGATTCGATCGAGACATGGGCTGTCCTGCAGTCTCTAACGGTGCCAGATCGACTATAGGTACATCGAGGTGCTGAAGTGTCTATACAAAAACGCCACTATGTCAGTCTGACTCCAGGACCAGACCTCGAAACCTATCCTTCTGCAGCGAGGTGTGAGGCAGGGAGACGTTATCTCTCCGAAACAGTTCACCGCTGCACTGGAGGATGTCTTCAAGGTTCTGGACTGGAAAGGGCTAGGCATCAACATCAATGGCGAGTACATCACTCACGTTCAGTTTGCCGATGATATAGTTGTCATTGCTGAGACTATGGAGGACCTCAGTACAATGCTCAAAGACCTCAGTAGAGTTTCCGAAGAGTGGGTCTTAAAATGAACATGGACAAGACAAAGGTCATGTCAAATGCCCATGTAACACCTACTCTCATGAAGATCGGAGACGCTACACTCGAAGTTGTGGACGAGCATGTTTACCTCGGACAAACTGTCCAGTTAGGTAGGTCCAATCCAACCTCGAGAAAGAGATCAATCGTCGAATCCGACTGGGCTGCGCAGCGTTCGGGAAGCTACGCAATATCTTCTCATCCCACATACTGCAGTGTCTCAAGACGAAAGTCTTTGACCAGTGCGTGTTGCCAGTGATGACCTATGGCACTGAAACGTGGTCGCTCACAATGGGCCTTATCCGAAGGCTAAAAGTCACCCAAAGGACAATGGAGATTGCTATGCTTGGAGTTTCCCTACGTGATCGAATCAGAAATGAAGACATCCACAGGCGAACCAAGGTAACCGACGTAGCCTGAAGAATTGCCAAGCTTATGTGGCAGTGGGCAGGGCACATTGCTCGCAGAACTAATAGCCGATGGGGCCGAAAGCTACTGGATTGGCCACCGCGTACCGGAAGACCTAGCGTAGGCCTCCTACAAGGTGGACCGATGACCTTGTGAAGGCCGCAGGTATCCGCTGTATGCGGGAAGCACAGAATTGGTCGAAATGGTGGTTCTTGGGGGAGGCCTATGTCCAGCAGTGGACGTTTTTCGGCTGAAATGAAACACGATAAGTGTATATTTTGGGTAGGTCGCCACTGATAAAACATTATTAGAGGATTTGTCAAGTGAAGCGGCAGGGTATCACATGACCATTGGGATGCAGTGAGTGGAAGCGACACAGCGTTAGAGGGGCGCTCACGCACCTCGGTCACTTTTACTCGGAAGCTCAGAAGTGACGGACGAGTATTAAGAGTACTGGAGATTACAATTATTTCCGTGTCTAACGGTTTCACGTTATCGTGATTTATTTTCTATTCTGTTATTTATAAATAAATATTTCTAGGTAGTTCTGCTTTTCTTTTAAATAAATTAAATGAGCGTCTGATCAGTAAGACCATTGTATGGGAAATATTATTAATGTGGTTAAATGTACACATTTCGGAACCGTTTCTAAATAAAAGTCATTAATTTTGATTGATATTATTATGTTTCTACTTATTTTAGTACGGGCATAAATGTTCCTCAGTTGGATTAAGATTGAGAATATAAATATTTGATTCTACGCGATTGAGCGTAGATTGAACGATGGACGAAGAAAAAGAATGAGAGTATTGGTGAACGATGTCCGACTATTATTATTATTATTATTTTCAGCTTACTCTAGAAAATGTTCAGTCTACCTATAAAGTTCATAATCATAACGACAGCAATTACGTGATTCGATTAATTAATTAACTATGTATCATTAAGGATTATTGAGCTCAACCGAATCGCGGATTTTGTGTAATGTATTATTTGACTGTCACTAATTATGTGCATACCTGAGTTGTTTTAATGTAAAACTGAGCTGATTTTATAGTTTGTAAAAGAACGAACAAATAATAAAATGAAAAATAAATATTGTGTTAATAATGCCGCATTTAATTAATACGTTTGATTCATTATAAACATGTTGAACAACTTACATTGTCTTTTAATGTTAATATGAGGTGAAGCCTCCACGAGGGAGGATATTTAAATAGTAACAATTCTGGGAACAGTGATCAATACTGCCAAACATAAAGGCGCCGCTCCACAGCAGCCTACGGCTAAGCTACGCACGAGTATGAAAATGTAGGTGGAAACATCCACTGCGACCACGGTCACGTAATGCACGAAAAAATCTTAATCTTAATATACAGGGTCAAATTATATTAGCTAGCCAAACTCCACAGACGTGATGGGCATCGATATCTAGACATGAACGAACAAAAAATAAATTAATACGATGAGTTTTTTTTTTGGGTCCTTCAACCGCAGTTAGTGAAGTCACTTGAAAAACCTGTTTTTTTGTGTATACTTCACAGGCGTGATGGTTCAACATCAACTCAGCCGAAAGACGTCCACTGCTGGACTTAGGCCTCCCCAAAAAGGGGGGGATTTGACATAATCGCCACGCTTGGCCAGCGGGTTGGCGATCGCAGTATGGTTTTAAAAATGCACCGATGCGTGATGGGTACCGCTATCTAAACATGACAAAACGAAAGAAAACAGATTTTCGCCACCCATACTTAAAGTAACAACACAAAGCGGTCCGTAGACCCAAAAGAAAAACATCAAATGTATTTTTATTTTATTTTGTCGTGTTTAGATATCGATACTCATCACGGCTGCGGAGTTTCGCTAGCTAATTTAATTTGACCCTGTATATAATTCTTCTAAGTGTGTTTGTCACCTAACTCCTCCTAATCGGCTGTACCGATTTGGTTGAAATGTTGCATTTATATTTCAATGGGTTCCTGGATGGTTTCAAAAAACAATTGGACCTGATAGGAGCCGAGGAGGATGAGTAAGTACAATACATGTTCATTGTGGATGGAATTAAAATAAATAAAAAGGAGCTACATGTTTTGCCAGTTAAAGCGTACAAAAAAAATACAGAACTTATTTTTACCATAGCATAATCAGCCTATAATGTTCCCACTGCTGGGACACAGGCCTGGGTCTGTAATCTACCACGCGGGCCCAGTGCGGGTTGGTAGATGTCACATGTCTTTGAATTGTTGGTTCTAGGACATGCCGGTTTCCTCACGATGTTTTCCTTCACCGTTTTGAGAGCAGTGGTGATGAAATTATTTACACAAAGTAAAGCGCCTGCCTGGGTTTGAACCCACGACTTATGACTCGTAAGTCGGGGCCGTTACCACTGGGCCACCACTGCTCTTAAATTTTTACCATGCATATGCGTAATTACATTATCAATACTTACAGTTTAGAAACAGCTTAACTAACTAACATAAAACAGTTCATTAACCAGTAGTAGAGTAGGAGAAATGTCGCAATTTACTTAATTTCGTGCATTTAGAAACTCTGATAAGCTGTAGTTGCATTTGGCTATAAGATTTTTTTTTAAATGCAACTTAAACAACCTAGTGGGCAGCTGTTTCAGAGGTGTTGGGAGCTTATTATAATTTTTTGGGGCCAAACAGAATATGCTTTTATGCATCTAAGCCGTGCTTTACCTTATCGACTACGAATGCTAACGTCCGATTGTTTGCTAAACAACGTAGGGTTAGTTTTGTTTTGGTTTTGTTTTTAGTTTTGTTTGGTTTGAGTTTTAATTTTGATTAACACTGTTACTTTTAAATATGGAATTTCTCAGTAGCCACGGAGTCTAGATTTGTGCCCGGTTGATGGCAATAGGCTCGCCCCCTATTACATGGGATTTAAGGCTTCTACATACCAGCGCGACTTGTCGCGCGACGCGACACGGCACAAAGGCCCCGCGTGTCGCGGGACGGGCGGTGCCTTTGTGTCGTGTCGCGTTGCGCGACAAGTCGCCCCGGTATGTAGAAGCCTTAAAACATAACTAACGAAATGTGGGTGTACTATAGGTACACCTCTGCCTTACCCTTCGGGGATTACAGGCGTGATGTTATGTTAGGTTACTTTTAAATATCTTCTTTTTTTTTGGGGGGGATATTATCAAATAACTTCTCCCGCTCTGGGTGGAGCGGGAGAGCGTGTCAGACTTTTACTGACTAAAACCCACCCGTGTTCCTTCATTTGCCTGTGTGCCAGGGCCACGATATCCCTTTCAGACAAACTCGGAACCCTGGCAGGCATTGGCCCTATTGATTTTGTATTGGACTAGGCCAATTCGTGCTGACATCTCTTTAAGGCGCGCGTGGAACACAACGCGCCGTCGACCCGGGCTTGGTCCTTATCGGACGGTGAGCTACCCATCGCTCACCGTCCGCAGGCCCGCGCCTACGGTTGCCGGAAATCGGCTTGCGACTCCCGACGCCCGGGGCGTCTCCTGCGGCGACTAGGGGCGTGAGAGCGAAATCATCTTAATTGATACAAAATGATTCGATAATTGATTTTCAGCATTTTGATGTAAATGTGTAGCTATTGAGTTTAAACTCCTCAATGCTTAAGATTTAAAAAGTACCTATTAATCGACTTTTGTTACTGACTGTACCCAGGTAGGTACTTCGCCCAGACGTGCTCATGAAAACTGAATATTTTATCGTCTCGTCTGCTACAATGGATCAGCTCTTTTAATTTTTGAACGCCGTCACGTCGGGAAATCAGCGATTTCTTTTAAAAATGAAGGCAATCTATTTTCTAATTGAGTCCCATCGAGACCTATCAATATTCATAACGTTTTCTTTTGGGTTTGTACTTTTGTAATACTTCTAAACACGAATGTTCCAGTTGGTAAAATATATCCTGTGTTTTACCAACTGGAACATTCGTGTTGATTTGATTGGTAGAATCTGTAGGTAACTGTTGCTCTTGGCATTTTCCAGATGGGTAACTGACATTTAATTTTACATACACACCAGTTGTTTGTGGGTATACTTATTGTTTCGGCTTTGAGTGTATTTGCATTTAAGATTTCTTACAGCAATGTTTTTCATGTGTTTGTTCAACGTATACGCTGCACTTACGCAATGCTAACGCTATTTCAACGTAATGTTAGCTTTAACATAATCATGTATACGCGCTGCTAGTGCAGTGTCTACGCGGCGTAAACGTGACGTCAACCAGCGCCCGATAGCCCCGGGGCTATCTTGTTTAGTTGAGAAGTCGCTATAGCCACCATCTGGCTCCATCATCAGATCCTAGACTCTTAGGCTAACGTATCTTTTTTTTAAGGGTGGGAATTTATCAAATAACTTCTCCTGCTCTAGGCACAGTGGGAGGGCGTGTCAGACTTTTACTGACTAAAACCCACCCGTGTTCCTTTTGATGCCTGTGTGCCAGGGCCACGATGTCCCTTTCGGACAAACTCACAACCCTGGCAGGCATTGTCCCTAACGGGCCCCGTCAGTGTGCTGACATTTCTTTGAGGCGCGCGTGGAAAGCAACGCGCCGTCGATCCGGGCCTGGTCCTTATCGGACGGCAAGCTACCCATCACTCACCGTTCGCAAGCCCGCGCCTACGGTGGCCGGGAGTCGGCCTGCGACTTCAGACGCCCAGAGCATCTGGAGTATCCTGTGGTGACTAGGGGCGTGAGACGCGATTTATGCCTCTCCATCACGCGTTACGCCACCTCTTTCACGAGCATTACTGGTTCACAGAAAGAGGTGAGTCGTGAGCTGTCCCATGAACTCTGGACGCGAGAGATCGCCACCGCCAATCGCCTCCACGAAGTTTAACGTACCTACTTGTCAAAACAAATCTAACTCATCAGGAGCCAATCCTGGGTGCAACAGCCAAGTCATGGTAGACTTTAGAACAGACTATCATAATTAAAGCATATATCAAATTTCGTGTCTGTACTGTTGACCGTTGAGGTGTTCCCTCGTCAGGAGCTAATCCTGGATGTAGAATCAGGTCATGCTTATCATAAAAACGCGTTGTCTTTAAAACTAAACCAACATGTAAAATATGAACTCCATAGGATAAGAGGAAATGATCTTAATTCAGCTTGCATTAATTCTGCCTAAGCAAACAAACTAACTAACGCACTAACTTTGCAATTTAAATAAAAGCTTGTAAAATGATTTTTACAAGCATTGCCGCATGTGTGAAATCGGTTGTAAAAAACCGGCCAAGTGCGAGTTGGACTCGCGCACGAAGGGTTCTGTATCATTATCTATAAAAATGGCAAAAAAATCACGTTTTTTTATGGGAGCGCCCTTAAATATTTATTTTATTCTGTTTTTTTGTATTTTTTGTTATAGCGGCAACAGAAATACATCATCTGTGAAAACTTCAACTGTCTAACTATCACGGTTCATGAGATACAGCCTGGTGACAGACGGACAGACAGACAGACGGCGGAGCCTTAGTAATAGGGTTCCCGTTTTACACTTTGGGTACGGAACCCTAAAAAATAAAAGTTATACGATACATTATCTCTCTTGGTTCATGGTTCTCTTGGTTCTTGGGTCATCGGTCTTGATTTTTCTTAATTCATTAAAACTCAAAATATAATATATTTTGTCTCCTATATTTTCAGCATCCTTTTATTAGATATAGCTGTTTATTTAGCGAAACCAGCCGTATTATAGTATAAAAAAAAATATTATGACTATTTTTGAAGAATTTATCAAGAAAGCCGCGGGTAAAACCTAGTTGCGTAACAGCAGCTTACTGCCCCACACCGGCCGATAGTTGTCGGTGACGTCGGCTAACACCCCGTCGTATTGTTTATCGATGCCAGTTTTATACGCGGCTCTGCCGAAATATTGCTTGGAAAATTTCCGCTATCTTATCGGACTTTTTCCAAGAGATTTCCTTTCCTAAAATGGTAGGATTAAGACGATTTTCTAAGCTTTGCTACATCATCATCATTTTAGCCGAAAGACGTCCACTTCTAGACATAGGCCTCCCCGAAAGGGGGGGGGGTTATCGCCACGCTTGGCAAGCGGCTTGACGATCGCAGTATGGTGTTAAATTGCATAGAGAACGCTGCTGCCCATTCTCTAGTAAGTCCCTTAGTCATCTTTTACGACACCCACGGAAAGAAATAGGCGGTTTGCTACAGTAGAATATAATATTATTAAGATATCTACTTTGTTGGTAGTAGTAGATTAGGTTAGGTTAGATTAGCTCCTGTCTGGGTTTGATTCCCAGATCGGGTAAGGTGTTATTAGGTTTTACATTCGGAATTTTGTTAATAGCAGCCCAGAGTGGGGCTGCATAACTGGAACAATGTACATACTCTTTTTTACACCTCTGGCAAACCCTGCGAGGAATACAGGCCTGATGTTATATTATTTGACTGGTAGGTACTTTTTTGCTGTTAAACCAGCAAACGTATTTTGATGTAAACCACAATGGTAGCTTATGAAAACCAACAGTAGATCAAATTTAAAGTAAACTTTTCGTAAGAATTGCCAGATGTTTCCCATCGCTTAAGACTCAGATATATACCAGTGACCTTGAGTGGTTAGCTTGCGTGTTGTGTACTGAGCTCACGAAATGCGTCGTACGTTCAGCCAGCTGTCCCCATTTTGACGCATTATTAATTTATTATACACAAAACAAAAAGTATTTTACTAAAACGCGTAAACTAAAAGATCAATAATTAAATAATCTCTAAATTGGTGAAGGTTTCAGAAAAATATGCTTGGTAGATTTTGCGCCGTTCTCAGTTTTTATCCGCATTAGACATAACTTTACAAATTAATTTCACTATGTAAAATAAACATAATCTAAAATATTCACGTAATACGTTAAATTAGTTAGAAAAAATGCTTTTGTAGCGGCATCAACATCGCCACATACGAACAACGCGTCACACTGACGTCACGCAAATCCTGCATCGCGCAATCAGAGTTTACCACGCAACTAGCATATATACAACGTCCCGACATCAACCGTCGGGCAGTTGCCCACCAGACACAACACCCGTCTGGTCGGAGGATCCTCCCTTTTCTATGGTGGATGAGTGAACTTTACACCCTGTTCCTCATACCACCAAACTGGTGACCCCGAGTATGAACGTCAGCGCAGCCTACGTGCAACTACTTCAGCGTGACGTCATCATCATCATCACTTCCTCAAGCTTTCGAGCGGCGAGTCACACAGCCAGCCAGCACCCACGGCTTCAACGGGTATCCTGACCACCAGCATGCAGCGGACGCGCATTCCTGGTCATCACCCACAGCCTCATCAGCAACCTTGGCACAGCACACTGCACTTTCAGCCGGTCCACAAGCAGAGAACATGCCTCTCCTGGTCGACGCCAGCAGTCAGCCACAACACAACCCGGCGCTGTACTACATCCGACGCACTGGAGCATAACGCAGCGCCACCCCGACTCACTGGGGAATCACCGCAGATAGTTCCGACTCACCGAGAACTATGCGGCACCCGGTTCCAACACACTGGAACCCCTCTACTGGCACTGGCAAGCATCGCAAGATACACGACTCAGCCCACTATCGACCTCCGGTCTCCGGAGGGGAGTGATGTAGCGGCATCAACATCGCCACATACGAACAACGCGTCACACTGACGTCACGCAAATCCTGCATCGCGCAATCAGAGTTTACCACGCAACTAGCATATATACAACGTCCCGACATCAACCGTCGGGCAGTTGCCCACCAGACACAACACCCGTCTGGTCGGAGGATCCTCCCTTTTCTATGGTGGATGAGTGAACTTTACACCCTGTTCCTCATACCACCAAACTTTAATTTAACTTATATTTTTTTTAAATCAATAACACTACTCGTTTAGACGTGTTCTTCAGTATAAAATCATTAAAAGTCGGTTAACGTCACCTTAAAACGTAGATGATCCAAATGAGTACCTAGCTACCTCAACAAAATGTAGGTAGGTAGTGTAATTTGGCGACGGTACTTGGCAGCATCCTATTGCATATGTGGGTTTATATGACGTCATTGTCGAACCGGGGGTGTGTGACATTACAATATAACTTTACTAGCTGCACCCCGCGGTTTCACCCACGTAAATCTCGATCCCGTAGGAATATCGGGATAAAAAAAAACTTATATGTTAATTCAGGGTGTCTACTCTACCAGGCTACCTCTATACAAAGTTTTATCAAAATCGGTCCAGCCGTTTGAGCGTGAAGAAGAAACAAACATCCATCCATCCATCCAGCCATCCATCCATCCATCCATCCATACATACTTACAAACTTTTGCGTTTATAATATTAAGTAGGATTATACGATTACTAAAGTTGTCTTCTGGCTATTTGGGTATGCCTTGACAAGTAGGTACATTAGCCCTAGGTGTAGTCCAGGATGTGATAGTGGAGCCGGAAGCACGCCATAGGAACTGTTCACAGAAACAAAATAGCCCCGTTGTCTTTTGTTTTGTCGTGAAAAGTACTATAGCCTTGGTTGAAGTCTAAGTGATTGTGGAGCCAGAAGGTGGCCACAGGAACTCTTCAACTAAATAAGATGGCCTTGATGTGTTTGGGCTCGTTAGTTTTGTCAAGACAAAAACTATAGCCCAAGGTAGTCCAGGCCTCCAGGGTCTGATGATACTGCCATATGGTGGCCACAAGAACACTTCAACTTACCAAGATAGCCCTGTTGTGTTGGACTCGTTGAATTTTTCTGGATAACCAGTAGTAAAATTAACCAGTACTAAAAAGTACAAAATAAAATATAAGTAAAAATCTGTTTGAAAACGATATTTAATTGAACAAAACAGTATTCAATAAAATGTAGGTACACAACTTTAATATTTCCTTTAAAGCTTGAGGTGTGAATTTCCTTCTTACACATAAAGATAAGCCTTCAAGCTTTTAAAAAACATCAAAGTTCTATGTTTATGGTTTATTTAGTACTTTTTAGTTCAATAAAGCTTGTTTAAAAATATTTTATGTTATTTTTTGTGTAGATATGTAAATGCGAAAATAAATCTCTCTGTCTGTCTGTGACCTTCTAGCGCTTAACCACTGATCCGATGGTTTTGAAAAAAATTACAGATAGGTAGCCTGGGACCTGAAAAGGACACAGGCTACTCTTCCTGGCTACATCCTGGAACCTGCAAATCGATCTCTAGTCTCTAGATTTAAAGTCTCTTCGTCAGTCCTTATAAATGATAAAAGATGAATGATTTTATTTCTGTAAATAGTTTTGTACAAACACTTTTACACGTCAATTATATTTTAAAAATTGGATGAGTTATTTCTTATAACTAGATCAACAAATTTAATATAAGTATGAATAGGATATTAAAAGCCCATTCAGCAACGATGATCTAAATTCCTTTAGAATAATAAACAAAATTTAAATGTCACTCTGTCTTCATTAATTTAAAACGATTGACTGACTTGCTATGATGTACTTATTGTGTTTACGTTAATTGAATTTAGTGAGTTGTCGTGGTAGCGGGCATTAGAAACATAACTTTCATGACTGCGTTTCAAAAAGTATATAGAATTATGAAATAAGAAAATACAGAACCTTCTTTTCTGGAAGTCGGTTAAAAATACATCAAGTGGTAACAAAACAGTAGTGACTTGCACTTGTTTATGCATATAGGGGGCAATACTGATGCGAATCCGGATTTTATTTCACTAATGCAAAGCTAGTATTGTGTTGTGGAGTGTCATAGGATATTATATTTTATGTAAAAAGAAGGGCCGACGCTAGTCTAATG
The DNA here is from genome assembly GCA_948098905.1 of Tiliacea aurago. Lineage (NCBI taxonomy): Eukaryota > Metazoa > Arthropoda > Insecta > Lepidoptera > Noctuidae > Tiliacea > Tiliacea aurago. The sequence continues at coordinate 22,225,439 of OX402597.1, read as the reverse complement.
TACAATTTATAACTGCTATGTTTTGTGTAGTTGAATAGATTTTCTGTGATAGGGAAAAGGTAAAGAAAGTTATTTTTAGAACAACATTGAGGACAAAATGGGAATAAAATCAAATGTATTATTTATTGTAGTGAACCATCCGATCCCATTTCCTAACTATCTAGTTTTAGATGCTACTTTACCTCACACACTGACTTATTATTTGTAAAAAAAATATGAAAATCGTCTACTTTTACAATGTTTGTAAATATGTATGTATATATCACATAATTAATTTATCTGTTATTGCTTAATTTAATTTTATATATAATTGTGATGTAGTAATTTTATTCTAGGTGCATCGTCTTCATATAATTATAATTAATATATACAAAAAAGATTGTAAAACATTTTAAAAGAGTAACAGTGGAGTTTGTTGCCCATTCTTATCCATACGAAACTAACTTTTGGAAGGGGCGACTAGAATTAGTTCTATTTTTCTGTAAATTTGGCGTTCAAAAGTACATTTTATGTGCTTAATTTTGAAATAAATGTTTTGACTTTGACTTTGATGGTTCATTTTAATTATCAATCAATCAAAATTTATTCATAAAGACAACTGAGATCCATATTGTTAGTATATCTTATAGCTAGTGTTAGTAAGCAAAGTAATATAAAGTAATCAAAGTAATATTATTATTATTAGAGTTTGAAGCACTTTGCACAGAAGATGACCAAGCAGGGTACAAGTTTCTCACCTGGCCATCCTCTCCACAAAATGCCTCAAAATGGGAGAATAGAAACACTCTGACACAGTTTTCAGAATGCTGTTGCTACTGCCCGTGTTCTAGTAACTAACGATGCGATTTTTTTTCGAAAGATCGCATGAAAGCCATCGGTTCGATACTGTGCAAACATTTCCGATGCACTACAGAAACGGGGCAGTCTCAAGAGCATTCTGAAAATATTAACAAAGCAAGCAAGGTGTAAACAAAAAGTAACATTAAATCATAATCATTTACTTTAGAAAATCAAGACAAAATACATTACATTTTGTCAAAAAAGAAAAGAATTTCTTTTCAGTGAAAAATATTTTTAATTAAACATAAGGCTATTAATCTTAGGCTAGATTAAAAATCTGTTAAGCCAAGTCAATGTTTTAGATAAATTACAGTTTGGGATGAAAACAAAGGCATCTGTCTTCTAAAAAGATATTAGTGTCAGCTTTGACTGAAATAAAGATTTTCTATACTCTATTTTTGGTTTATTATAAATGGTGTTGGCAAAATGTCTAGCAGATTTTTAGCTCAAATAATTGAGGTAAAAATTTCGCGAGATTTTGTTCTAATATTATTTTTAGTACTTAGAAAAAAAATCTGCTGGATAAGGTTTATCTTTGTGACGAGACCTCTGCCAATGTAGGACGGGAACGGATCGTTTGTAATGCAAATCCTACGAGAATGTATTCACACAAAACTGTTAACTACGTGTCGTTATATATTTTTTATTCTGCTCCTAAGATACGAAACAGTTTGACATTTTGGTCCTTAAGGACGAACTAGTTTTTCGGCGGAAAAAACAATCATCTCGGTATTTTTTGTCTATACTAAAGATTTATTAAACCAGTACTTGATATCGGGTATCAAATATAATTAAATTAGATTAACTTAGGCGTTTCGTCCTCTTTTAACAACGGCATAAATTTAATTTAATACGTCAATAATATTATTGCTCAGAATTTTTTTGCCATATTTTTCTTACACTTCAACGCTTAAACTACACACATTACACATACACTACACAAAAACCAGCACAGTGTATTGTTTATGATATTTTTGTTTTACGAGAGCGAGGGTATCGCGTCGGGACGCGGCTTGCCTAGCCAGCGGCTGGCGCCTAACTGCCGCCCGCCCAGCTAGGCGGGCCGCTCTACGAAGCAAATATCCAAAGGTCCTTTCTCCCAACGACCTTTTTGTTTGCTCCCTGAGTTATTTTCTACTTTGACATCAATATATGATATAATAATAGTCATAATACTAAAATCTTATTAATATAGCTGTTAATATTCGGGTTTGTTTGCGAAGACGTGGGGTAGGGGTAGACCTTGGTTAGACATAGTACCCTCATTATTTAAGGGAATGGCTTCATTACGTTTTTCGGGAAATAATTGAGACGTCATGGTATTGCTCGGAAGAGATATTCGTTGTTTACCGGTTGTAACAAAAAGGTTTTATTGTAATTTTTTGAAGCAATTTTCCTTCCTAACATTTATGACCTATTGTTTTTCTGACATATTTTTCTGATTACATAAAACTCAAACTCAAACTCAAAACATTTATTTCAATTAAACCTATTACAGGCACTTTCGAATTGTCAAAGAGTCGATGAGTTAGTCAGAAAGTTGAAGCTATTTGCCCATTCCAAAATGTAGATCTCTATGGAGAAGGATAGGCAAGAAACTCCAAGGACACTTTTAAAGCAAGATATTACAAAATCCTGGGTACATTATTCTTGTTGCTTCTGCGAACTGCTTGTGAGAACAATGTAAAAAAAAAAAATTGTTCATTTAAAAAACAATTCAAAATATAATTATGTACTTTGTTGTTAGACGTATACTTTCGATTTTAATTTCCTTCAATCCATTATTCTTACCTACCTGGCCGACATTAAAATATTTTAAGTGTATCGTGTAACTTTTTTACAGTCTGTTTTATGTGATATCTATGTCCAACCTTGAAGTGAATATGTAGTTTATAATATGTAAAAGACATTCATCTTCTTAACGACCGGTACGTAAATCTTTATAGTTACAAATCTGTAGGGAGAAGCATCACGTAAGACATAACGTTTATTATACACAAAATGTATTTTACTCCTTATTTTTGTTTGTTTCATAAGTAAGCTGTGCCTGAGACTGTACCCGCAATTTTAGGGAAGAAAGGTTCCCTTCAATCTATCCGTATCACGAAGTTCGGTTGACTTGTTGACAGGAAAGTAGGACACACAAATATATTCAAGTCATTTGTTTGTTTGTTTGGAAAATATTGGTTTTACATATAATATACCATTTTACCACTGTATAATTTTTAGCCTACAGTAATTTCATTAAGACATATGACGTATAAAAAACATATAACTTTTATTTATCAAGTTTGTATTTTACTAGAGATTTATGCGAATGAATATCAAAACTTATTCTTCTTTTCATCGTCAACGGAAACATCGGATCAATTCTTTTCCTTTTTCTGTCTAGCGTTATTAATTCCAGTTTTTGCCAGAATCAGAAAGTCGAGAAATACGTTTTAAGATTTCTTTATAATCGTCGTTCACAAGGTCTACATCAATCACAAGGGAACAATAAAATCTTACAGACAGAGATCAAACAGAGATGATAAAAACAAAAAAAAACAGACTAAAAAAAATAATCAAAAATTTTATTAAAATCTTGTTTGTCATCTGTCCCATTTTTTCTGTCAGCATGTGTAATAATATTACCCATTGTAGTAATTTTAATATGAATTTCTTTTCATACAGTGAAATTATTATTAAACTGCATTGTGTAGATACGTCAAATTCTGACCACATTATATTGCATTTGAAAATATAAAACTTTAGAATGTTATTTCTACTTTAATTCTTAACTTTGTCTACTGGACACGTTTTTAATAAGAAGAATGTGTTAGTAACACATTTTTTTCCCCGAACTGACGTAAGCCATTTTCTTCATGAGCGTAAGCGACGTAAGCCATTTTCTCAAAGAAAATAGCTGTTTGTGATAAAAGTTAATAAAACTATAATAATCAAGGTATATTCAGAACAAACATTGGAAGTCAACGTATTAATTTAAGAACATACTGTTACTTCTTTCTTATCATTGAAGAATTTTCTTTAGATTTTAAGCTTCGGTCACTCGACGGAAACTTATAGGTTAAAATCTGAAGGAAATAAAAAGCAAATAGTTTCTTGTAATATATTTTGTTACAGAAATAAAAATGATTTATCATTGTCAGCTCACTTCATGGTGTGATTTTTACAGAATATATGTAGGGGTCCAAGCAAAAAGGATCCAGTTCTCGGCATTTAGTTTCCGAGATAACCACAGTTTTGACAAACGTCGTGAGCTACACATAATGTATGTCTCTTTTTTTTCTCACTACTTGTTTATTATTAAGATGTTTGTGGAACTGTCTGTTGTATTAATCAGTTTATTTCAGAATAAACATTCCATACATTGTTAGTGAATAATACATAAACTTATGTTAGTAAAATTAATTCTCATCATCATCATCATCATTCCAGCCGAAACACTAGATATAGGCCTCCCCCAATAAGGGGGGGGAGGTTGCCATAATCGTCACGCTTGGCAGGCAGGTTAGCGATCGCAGTATGGTGTTAAAAATACATAGAGAACGCTGCTGCCCATTCTCTAGTAAGTCCCTTAGTCGCCTTTTACGACACCCACGGGAAGAAATGGGAGGGTGCTATTCTTTACATCCGGCACCACACGGACTTAATTACGTAAATTAATTCTAATGGATATTATTCTCAAATTTTACATAAAAAAAAAAAAATAACCTTCAACTATTTAAATAACACTATAAATTTATTATTTTTATTTATAAGCTCTCATCTGTTTGAGAGCTTTTAAATAAAAATAATAAATTAATTAATTTATTTTTGATTTAGGCATATTGTGAAGCCAAACTTATTGTTTACCTGTGTAAACAATAAGTTTGGCTTCACAATATGCCTGGCAGGATGGAACGCTGACACCTGAGATGCAGGATTTACGTCCTGGTTTGGGTGTCAGGAGTTTCACAAAATCGAGCATGTACCTACAGTGGGTCCATATTGGCTCAACTAAAGTTCTTTACCCGAAATTGTTCTTCCTAACGATTTGTAATCCGAATGATCACTCTTCCTAAAATTTTTCATCCTAAAGTTTTCATTCATACTATTTGTAGTGCTACCGGCGATGTTCATAACACTCATGTTTCCGAAAATTGTAATTAATAATATCATTAATGTAAATATATTTAAACTCCTACTGTTTTTTATCATAACGCTTTTATCCCTAAAACTATAACTATACATGAGATAATTATGTCTAAAAAACCAACTGTTTAGAATGATTTAAGGTCGTTTCACAGATTTTTGTCTTAAATGAATGAAATTCAGGTCAGAATGTCGTCTTGGGGGCACTATAAAAAAATACTTATAAAAATTTCGCGACCAATTTTGAGGTAGCGCTCGCCGGCCGCTGCCGCGGCACCGCTCGCTTCGCTCGCTCGCCTCGCGCGTAGTTGGTCACAGTTCTAACCTAACCTAACCTATGGATATCTTTGCAGGTACACACCGCTATAAATAAAATTAAAATATGACTTTGAATAATATTGTAAAAGGTTGAAATCGCGAAAAAAAAATCAGCTGTTCCCTACATTTAAGTTCGCCGAACTCGTCAAAATGTAGGGAACAACTGATATTTTTTTCGCGATTTCAACTTTGGTCCCATAGTAAAAGTTGTTCATAATGATGAATACAATGACCCCTTAAGAGGTTTAGTATAAACAAAAATTAATGTTGTATAATATGCTGTCTCATCTGGCCACGCTACCCGAACCTCTATAGTTTTCTTACTCTAAGCAAATGCCATAGATTTGACATTTCTGTGCACATTCGTATAACACCAGTTGTATATACATTATGTTAAAAAGTTTTATTTCAAAACCTCGACCTCCGTCTCTAAGGACCATATACTTTTAGTATGAATGCTCCTAATGCTGCACCACATTAGAGTCAGCAGTTCAGTGCAAGAAGTCAGCACTTAGGACTCAAAACATAACTCAGCTAGTCATTTATCTCTGTCTTGGAACAGCTGATGTGAGATGTACGAGATATGTGCACGCTGTGATAAATGTGGGACCAAAATATGGCTGAGTTTATAAAAATGTTAATATTCTACACACACATAAAAAACTTGTTTGTTTATACTAATTGCTTCATCATCATCATTTTAGCCGAAAGACGTCCACCGCTGGACATAGGCCTCCCCTCCCCCAAGCACCTCCACTTCGACCGGTTCAAGCGGATACCTGCAGCCATCACAAGGTCGTCGGTCCACCTTGTGGGAGGCCTTGCAAGGCTACGTCTTCTGGTACGCGGTCGCCTCTTCAGAACCTTTCGGCCCCATCGGCCATCAGTTCTGCGAGCAATGTGCCCTGCCCACTGCCACTTAAGCTTGGCAATTCTTCGGGCTATGTCGGTCACCTTGGTTCGCCTTCATTTCTGATTCGATCACGTAGGGAAACTCCAAGCATAGCCCTCTCCATTGCCCTTTGGGTGACTTTTAGCCTTCTGATAAGGCCCATTGTGAGCGACCACATTTCTGTACCATACGAATTGCTTACTATGAACAAACAAGGTCGTTCATGGGAAGATATTACCGCTTTATCTACCGAAGAATACTTGTAAATCCCAAGTTTCTAGGGTTCCATATCTCAAAGGGAAGAACGAAAACCTTATACGATACCTTCGTTGTCCGTCTGTCTGTCTGTCAGTCTGTCAAGACTCTTTTTTTCAGGAACATTATATTGAGGTATCAAATAGTTCTACGGTCCCTTGGAGCTCTTAAAGTTCTATGTCAACGCAATAAATATTATATATAATATAATAATGATTTATTTGTGAGTATCAAAATATTATTTTGATACTCACAAATAAATCAAAACCTAGAGGGTACTTCCGTTGACTTAGAATCATGAAATTTGACAAGAAGCAAGGTCTCACAGCACAAGTAAAGGAAAAAGTCCGAAAATGGTTAATTTGTAGTTTTATCATATAAAAAAAAAAACAGTCAAGAGCGAGTTGGACTCGGGCACCGAGGGTTCCGTACGTATACATGATGTTGATGATTTCTGAAAAACTTTGGTATTTAGAGACATAGTTTTATTTTTCCTGTAATCTTTACATACACTTTTATAACATAGAATAATTTCAGATTTTTAACTATACAAACTTCGATCATGAGATCTAAAAAATAAAAAATAAATGTATGAGAATGTGCATGTAGCGTTCTTTCATATGATACCCCATATGCCCTAGTAGCCCCACTTCAAATTTTTAAGACCACTTCAAATTTTTCAATCCCTTTTGCAAAAAAGATATATTTTTTTTATTTCTTTCTTGTTTGCAAAATAGTTGGGCAAACGTCATCTAAAACTATTCTAAATTTCAAGTTGATAGCATAAGTAGTTCTTGAGATATCCAGGATGTGTCAGACAGACAGACTTAGTCTCACCATAAGGGTTCCTTTTTACCATTTTGGTACGGAACCCTAAAAAAATGCAATTGGAGAATTGACCGTGATGTATATTGATGGAACATGTTTTTCAACTACAATGTTAAGTTTGTTTTTGGGAAAATTCATCGCCAACTACGGAACCCTTCATTGTGCGTGGTCTAACATGCACTTGGCCGGTTTCATTATTTGATTCGTTGCTGTAGATAACCCTTAGATATTCACTTCAAATATCATTAAAAACTTTAAAATTTGAATAAAAAAGCAATGAAAAAAAATGCAGACGCATAGTCTGTTCCAAACATCCAAACAACGTTAACAACCGAACCGCACTACGCTGTTTAAATTTCCCAATCAAATACCGAGTGCACAAAACGGCAAATAAAATACAAACAAATGACAACCAAGCTAAACACCGCGGTGAAATTAATCGAATTTTATACAAACATTCATTACCAATTCCCGATGGACTCCCGTACGTCTGTCGGACGTATACACACAGAATCGTTGACAAACATACAAACACCATCGTAGTTAGCGATTTAATCAGGTAGCAATGTTTGAACATGCATTGCGAATCGTTTGTGAGTACGTTTTCTATTTATTCCTGACTAACTTTGTATGATCAAAAGGGTTTGTTGTACCTATCTTTGTACATGGATGAATATTAGTTACTAGCTGCTCCCCGCGGTTTCACCCACGTAAGTCTTGATCCCGTGGGAATATAGGGATAAAAAGTAGCCTATATGTTAATCCAGGGTGTCAGCTACCTCGATACAAAATTTTATCAAAATTGGTCCAGCCGTTTTTACGTGAAAGACAAAAAACCAAAAAAAAAAACATCCATCCATCCATACTTACAAACTTTCGCGTTTATAATATTAGTAGGATAGTAGTGATCAATGAGGGAACATGGAGGCGACAGACAAGCCCGCACTGGCCGTAAATATAAGCCAAGTGCGTGTCGGACCACAATAAAGAGTTCCGTAGTTGAGATGAATTGATCCCAAAAACAAACAATGTTGTAGATGAAAAACATGTTCCATCGATAAACGCGTCTAACCGGACTCAGCTATATACCTGTATTTTACATGGAGCCACTGCCCATCTGACCTCTACAATCCAGCTACAGGGTAATACGATACCCCTTGACAAAACTGGTGGTCAGACTTTCAATGACTTAATATCAATGTTGGTTGTAACGGAACGCACGGGAGGGCCAATTAGAAAATCCTACTTATTATTTTCGTTAGATATATAGTATTTCGTATCAATGATTGTGAGACGTCATTCAAGGATGGATATAATTATACTGTCTATCATCATAGTGATCTGTCTTTCACTGAAAATAGGTTATTGGGTTCGGCTGTTAGTGGTCAAAGGCAAAAATAGTAGTTTTCGAAGGAACTTGACTCGGCTACGTCATTTGAGGATTATCTCGATATACGTTTAAACAAGTATAATGCGAGTATACATAATCAAATTAATTACACATCATAGATCAAACGTATTGGGTGTCAAGCCCGTCAAGTCAGTCCGTATTTAATGATCTGTCATCAAACAGCGACAGATGTCACTGGCGGGTTATTAATGACAACTGTTGTCAACAGAGAGACTGAAGTAATAGTGTGATGTGCTACGACTGACTACTTGCCATGTATGTGGTCCTTTAGATGGCTCAGTCAGTTTAAGGAAATTCTATGAAACCTGGTGTCTACCTTATCGATTTTTTTTAAAATAAAACTTTGTTTACATTTTCTCTAAGGTTCATCATCCACAATGCTACTCAAAAGAAACACGTTACAAGCTCAAATCAGCAACGTCTGGTATTCAATGGAGGTCGTGGACGATGGGTCTTCTTCATCTGATCAAATAGTTTACTAACTAATAATAATGATGAGTGGTCGCCCACTGGTCGAAATTCGACCCCCTCTACTTACAATCTCTATATAGTACTTACTAATTCCATGAGTACACTATTTCCATGCTATTATAAAGTTATTTTACTAATTCCATGCTATTAAAAAGTACTTACTAATTCCATGCTCAAGCTGTCACTTCTGTCACCTATCTGTCTTCAAGTTATAAAGTCCTGGTACTATGTGTGTGTGTCAAACGCATGGTAATGTGTGTAATGTTTTTTTTATTAATTTAATTTATTTTTAATGCTATGCTAGAAAGCTAATATTTTTATATACCTAATATAGGTATATAAAAATATTAGCTTTCTCAGCACTCCTCCTCCATAATAAACTTTAACTATGCCAAATTTCATACTCCTCCATCCGCGTAATTTTAGTAAAAAAAGCTACAAAATTTTCGCTTTAAGTATTAATATAATGATAACAGGCTCGTATCCTACCATAACCAGTTAAAAATAAATCTATAAACTTCTAAAGGCATACAATTCTACTTCTGAAACCATTTAGTAATGGAAGTTACAGCTCTTTCCACATCCAAGGGCATAATCATTAAAAAAATTGTCCGCACCCTGCCGAGCCCTACATTTAGGGTATAACCATTATTATTATGTAGGCGAGTGGCTGTAATAGAATAAGTGGATCGACTTGCCTTTTGGTGGTACAGTAGGCCGCATGTCAATGGTAACAAATCCAGTATAAGCTGGCCTCTAATTCTATTGAAACTCCTTACTACGTTAGGCCAGCGGGGTAACTGCGTAACACACTATCAGTAGCAATGGCTTTCATTTTGACAGCTCAACAACATTCATTGCGTGATTTACGTAGTTGAGCAGAATAACTCGTACATATAAAGCAATGGATTTACTTCAAAGAGTGGAACTCTCTACCTGCGTTTGTGTTTCCGAACGCATACAACCCTAATCTCTTCAAAGTTAGAGTAAACAGGCATCTTCTGGGTAAGCTCACTCCATCGTCGACTTTGTCTCGGTTACCTCTGCCCTAGACTAAGGTCAAGAGGAAACCCATCCTAAACAAAAAAAATTAAAAAACAGTCACATTGTGATTGATAGTGTGTTAGAGATAAACTACGATAACATGGCGCGCCCCTCCAAAATTCAAAACGTTTGAAAGTATTTATGACAGTATTTACAAAGCGCTACCAAGACTCACAACGCATTGTGTGCGTACTGAGACCGCCATCAAACAAAAATAAATCCAATTATTTATTTATTTGTAAGGATTTGACTACATAAATTGAAACAGAACCTTTCGGCCCCATCGGCCATCAGTTCTGCGAGCAATGTGCCCTGCCCACTGCCACTGCTTGGCAATTGTTCGGGCTATATCGGTTACCTTCGTTCGCCAGCGGATCTCTTAATTTCAGGTATCCGCTGGATGCGGGAAGCACAGAACCGGTCGAAGTGACGGTGCTTAGGGGAGGCCTATGTCCAGCAGTGGACGTCTTTCGGCTGAAATGTTGATGATTGAAACAGTAATTAGGAGGGGCGCGCCATGTTATCGTAGTTTTTCTTTACGCAATTAAGGGTGCTGTTCAAAGTTAATCTGTTACCACTGAGGCACGGTCGGCCTACCAATAAAAAAGAAGACTGGAAAAACATGAAACGTGTGCAGTCGGTGGACCTCCACCAGGAACAGAGTTCCTTCTCACGTATGATTTAAAACAAAAACAAAATATTTGGACACTTGAAACTTCATCATCATCATCAGCCTACACCAGTCCACTGCTGGACATAGGCCTCTCTAATTGAATGCCATTCAACCCAATTCTCGGTAACTCTCATCCAGCTGCCACCAACCACCCTGCGAAGATCGTCGCTCCACCTAGCCTGAGCGTCCTTAGGTTTGCCGATTCGTGGTCTCTACCCAAGAAAATGTCTACCCTAACTGTTATCGGTTCTACGGCTAATATGGCCGGCCCATTGCCACTTCAGCTGGCTTATTCTGTGAGCTATGTCGACAACTTTGGCTCTCTGCCGGATCACCTCAATACGGATTTGATCCCTTAGAGAGACTCCAAGCACAGCCTGTTCCACAGCTCGCAGAGCGACCTTGAATTTATGGTCCAGCTGTACCGTAAGTGGCTACGTTTCGGCTCTGTAAGTCATCAAAACTTGAAATTGACTTCCTTTTTTTTAAGTTTTTTTTGGCTCGCATAGACTGTTTGCCCACAGACGCGATTTTAAGTCAGACCCACCTAGTATAAGTTTTTAGAAGCTCTCATAAAGTATAACACAGTTGTCTTGTGTGAACGCGTATTAAACTCAGTTTTTTTCTTAGAGAGAAAGTCGCATGGGCATAATGCTTTTTGTTACGTGATGGTTTCTACCAATCAACTCCTACTAACGCAAGTTGCGTTTTAAACGATGTCGTTCCAAAAATATTAAGATGAGATTTGCTCTCCTCCACAAATTGCTAACTACTGCGATACGACTGCTCGTGGTTGTGGTCGCAAATGCAACTGCTGATTACCAGGTTCTATCCCCGAGTCGAAGTAAGTGTTTTTGAGTTTTTCTGCCAGAATATTCCAGATTTCGTAAGGCATGTGGACAGTAGTAGCCGATTCGGACTACCGAAGTTATATTGTTGTTGTGTTGTTGCAGTAATTACTAATAGTATCATTAAGTAGAGACAAATGACGATAACATGGCGCGCCCCTCCAAATTACTGTTTCAATGTGTGTTGTCACATCGAATAAATAAATCCTTGGATTCATTTTTGTTTGACAGCTGACTTAGTACGCACACATACGTTGTGAGTCTTGGTGGCGCTTAATAAATAGTTTCAAACGTTCGTTCTAATTTCGAAGGGACGGGCCATATTATCTTAGTTAATCTTTACAAAGAAGACAGCCTTTAAACCAATAAGGTCTGTGTTATTTTTCTTTGTCCTACTTTACACGATAGTGTTAATTTTATACGAATCGCGGACGACCAAACGTTAATTCCAGTATCCATACTTGTCAAAATGTTCCAGTTACCATAGTAACTGAATGAGCAATTTGAAATTCAAACGAGGCACCAGAATGTAATGAAAATAGTTTTACCAACTAATTACCGTTTCAGCGCTGAAAATGTACCGGAAAAAGGTGAATAATATGCGGTTTTATTAAATTTCAGGCAGACTGGAACTATCAGTGACGTTTTGTGTTGAAATTAGACTGTTTGGCCACTTAAATCCGTCTTATTTAGTTAGGATCCCATTATTCGGCTGCTCGGCTAACTTAAACGATAGAAGTTTTCAACAACTATGAAGATGTCATTACATTAACAAGGAGGTTTCTTGGGCAAGCACGTGCAATTATTTTTTTGTCATACATGCTTGGAAATTCAACCATTATTTTGACAATCTTCTTCGAGATAAATCGAAAATGCTGTACTGGTCAAATACATGCGAGCAGGCGGCCGCCAATGTTATGAAAATCCTGTCGTGTTTAGCGGCCAAATTTTCTATGAAAACTCATACCTGTCGTGTAATTTAAAAATGGAACGAACTTTTTACGTCGGCACATGGCAACCAAGGAGGTAGCTTATCAAAGATTTTATTTAAATTTTGAACTGGCTTGCAAATAGAGCTGTAAAATGTAAAATAAAAAAAGGAACAAATGAACATAATTGGCGCGTGAAAAATTATCGTTGTTCGTCATTGAATCTGGAATTTATAAATAACTAGCTGCGCTCCGCAATTTCACCCGCGTAAGTCTCGATCCCGTGGGAATATCGGGATAAAAAGTACCCTATGTATTAATCCAGGATGTCAGCTACCTCCATACACAATTTTATCAAATTGGTCCAGCCTTTTCAGCGTGAAGAAGTAACAAACATACACACACACTCACAAACTTTCGCTTTTATAATATTAGTGTTATTTAGTTAGTTTGAATTTCCGTGCATTATTTGAGAAAAGCACTATACAAGCCTTGGCCGCAACCAGGCATTGATGGACTCACGTATGAGTGCCACGGCTTCGCCTCGGCTCACGTATGAGTGCCACGGCTTCGCCTCGGCTCACATTTTCACGTTCGTCCATCAATGCCCCTTTTGCAGGCCACTGCAGTAATGTATTATTTCAGGGTTTTAATATTAAACGTAACAAAAAAATTAAAAGAAACTAGCGTCGATGCCATCACGAAAATATCTTATATGGTGTGATTATTATTAAAGAAGCTTTTACCTTTAAGTTCGGTACTGCAGCAGTTTATATTAATGATGATAACTTACCTGAAAAGCAAAAAAAATATATGTAAAGATCGTAAAAGAAGATATTTTGCATAAATTGGTTGGGTAGCCCGCAAAATTCCAATTTTCTTACGTTTTATGTAATTAGCAGCTTAATATCAGCACCATAATTGCGTAACACAATATAAATCACAATCGGAATTATTTGAAGTATATTGAAAAGAAACACTTTTACATTACGAACAATTCTGCACATCACCTCTTGAACACATACAAACAAACGAACTATTTAATTAGCTACTCAATATAATAATTAGTATAGGCTTTAGACATCTTGAAGACAAGCTTCTGGTTCCAAGCTCCATGAGAATTAACCTAGCAACTACGCGACACCTCAAACGTCATGTTTCCATTCCGTTCCATTAAAAAACCCGTACTTTTTAAATTATCTATCAAAGGAGATACTTGTAAACTTCATGACTACACTGACACAAAAATCATTTGAGGCAAATCACATAATTTCACACATTAAATATTTGTATTTTAAAATCGACTACAGAATCTTATTAATATTTGAAAATCATGACAATATTGCTAATCCATTGCTTCATTATTACGTTCGCAAAATGAGATTGACCGAGTGACTAAGAAACTTAGTAACCGTATGAAACAAGCGGTGACTCAAAAATTTATGCTTTATTATAAAGGATGGTTTTAGGGCTTTCAAATGTCCTTTATCATTTAATCATAATTCTCAGCATTAAACAGTAATTAGGTTTCAAAATCTAGATTTAGAATCGAATCTCTTAGTGACTTTTTGTCACAATGTATGCTGGTAAATTCAAAATACGAATTAGTCAAAATGACGTTTGATCATTTTTAATATTACTCGTCAATTCCAACAGATAAAGGTTGATGTAGAAGCTTTAGAGGTAAGTACAAACTCGAGAATTCACATGTAACACAGCGACGGTCATTTGGCAATTTGTTCATCTTGGACGAAACATCAAAAATATCAAGGGATGGTTTCCACAAAACATTTATATGAATTCATTCAATTAATTATACAATGTTAATAAACTAATAATAAAAGAAACACCGTTCGAGACTGTACAAAACAAAACGAATGGGACGTGCTTATATGCTAGAAAGAGAACGCCCGCCGTTCGGTCGCCAGCAGAGTAATACTCTGCTCGGGATGCGCGCGCATAGAATCATGGCGCGTATTTGTTCTGCTTTCAAAAGAGTTTATAATTGTGATGCATCAAACAGGCAAAGGTGTCGAAAACATTCTGCCTTTCTTATAAACAAAAGTTTTGCTTCGGTACTTTTAACAACTTATCAGATTGACATTACAATGTAATAATAATAATTTGTTGGTATTAATAGAAAGAAAGAAAGAAAAATGCGTTTATTGGCATTACAGCAAAAAATACACCTTTAACTACAAAAACAGTAAACGATTATTATAATGCCAAAAGGGCCTCAGCTCAGCATAATGTCAGATGACAAACACAAGGTGTACCACCTGACGCTGATTTTCAGCTGCAACCCACGAGTGCCATACGCTAAAATAATAAACACATAGAGAAGTGTGTCCGTTTTTAATTAATTAAGAGAATAATTTAATTTGATTTAAATTAAAGGTGATAATATAAAAATAATAGCTGTTATTACTTAGCTGTCATCATTCTCCTGCCCTTATCCCAATTTATTTGTGGTCGGCGCAACATGTCCCTTTCTTCCATACTTCTCTATTAGTCTCACTCCCTTTCTAGCCATATCACCTTTCACACAGTCCATCCTTCGTTTCTTTTAACTTACTAAGTATTCAACTTTAATTTCAATATATGGATGCGTAATTTAATTATTTTGAGTAAGTCAAAAAAGTTTTATTGTTTCCATACTCTTTGAATGTCAATGACATGTGACATTACTTGCGTAAAAAAAACTACGTAGGGGTAAAATAGGAAATCGAAATAAAAACTAATACTTTTATGATGTTTTAAACGCGGAGAATTTCAGGATTCGCATTAGTAGATAAAATTATTATATTTAAAAACAAGAATTATCAACAATATGAACTTAAGTCACCACAGAATAAATAGCGATACCAGAAGGCCAATTCTCGTAATTTAAAACGTTCAAAATCTAGTTGCAATCTCATCTTGGCGACAAACAAACGTCAAAAAATTGTCAAAATGTAGGGAAATAAGAGGTATTTTTGACAGATTGAGACTGAGATCAGACTGTGAACGTTCTTAAAATTAGTAGAATTGCCCCTCAAGTCTGGTCAATGTCCTTTGTGTGCTCAACAACATAATTATGGCAATGAATGTTGTTAAACTGTCAAAATGAAACCCATTGCTACTGATTGTGTGTTACGCAGTTACCCACAGGTTATGGTGATTAAAAAGTTATACAGTAGGTAACCAGAATAACATAGTATTAAACATTGTTTTTCAGTTAAAATATTATAAAAAAAACCGGCCAAGTGCGAGTCGGACTCGCGCACGAAGGGTTCCGTACCATTATCTATAAAATGGCAAAAAATCACGTTTGTTGTATGGGAGCCCCCCTTAAATATTTATTTTACTTTAATTTAATTAATTATTTTTAAAGTGAATATATAACTAAAGATTCTGTGAATATTTCAAGCGTCTACCTGTTGCCGTTATCAATATCGAGCAAATTCGAGCAAAAAAAACACGTTTGTTGTATGGAAGCCCCTTAAATATTTATTTTATTCTGTTTTTTAGCATTTGTTGTTATAGCGGCAACAGAAATACATCATTTGTCAAAATTTCAACTGTCTAACTATCACGGTTCATGAGATACAGCCTGGAGACAGACGGACAGACAGACAGACGGTGGAGCCTTAGTAATAGGGTTACTCTAAAAAGGTTAAGTTTTAGAACCAATCCTAGAAAAAAGTCGTAAAGCCAGTCTCAATTACTTACAATGTAGAAATTCTCCGTTTATTATATCTTTTACAAATGCAAACATTATACCCAAAACCTGACCAGGCCACACAGATTTATCTCCCGGCCCGAACCTGCGACCCTGAGCCCCGAACCAGGTCATCGCACCTCTGCACCATTTGGCTGCATCAGCTTCTAAAGGTACGATTACACGAGCTACTTAAGCTCAATGCATCTGCAATGTTGCTCAAATATGACGTCACGACAACGTCTATAGTTGTCGCGTTTTAGCATGGCAATAGCGGTCATTGCCCTCTCCCTAATATCTCTGCGTAGAAACCCAAAACCATACATAGTTTATGTATGTTTTTTCCTTATTGGAATATATTGAAGATCACGATAGGTTCGGCTCTGTTCGATAGCATTCAATAAGATTCAGGCGGTTAACGAAATTAAAAAAATGCTAGAAAATTAAGGTGTTTCAATGACCGGAATTGCCATGCTAAAACGCGATAACTATAGCAATTTGCAGCAATACCAACATGTAACCGTTAACACCTAGAAACTTGAAAAACAAGGCAAATTGTTCATTAGCAGGTACAAAATATAATTGAAGCAGGCATAATTGCAAAATCAATATTTTTGCGAATAACATTTTTAAATAGTATTTGTTTTCCAGTCCATGGCGAAGAGTGTAGAACTTCAGTTAATAATACGATATTGTAAGCACCATGTTTATATACAAAAAACCTATCTAATTTTGAGAAATTTAACAAGTTTGCTCCACAAATTTTTCCACTACCAATCTTTACTAAGTCTCAAATCAAATCAAATCATTTATTTGCTTGAATATGGGTAGGTACATGTGGTGATACATACAAACAAGTACATTAAACCATATCCTACCTATACTATACTATCCTACCAAAAATCACTCTCCGCAATCGGTCTAATTGCTTTACTAGTTCCAGTAACTGTTGCTGGGCAATACATACATCAAACAAACAAAACAGCAACAAATCAGCTGTTCTCTAAATTTTGACGAGTTATTCGAACAAAAATGTACGAAACAGCTGATTTTTTTTCACGATTTCAGGTTTGGTCCCATAGTAAAAGTTGTTCATAATGATGAGTACAATTACTTTAAGAGGTTGTGCGTTAATTCTGGGACATGTTGTAACTATATGCAATAATTGCAAAAAAATACCCGTGTAAGCTAAGCCTAAGCTGCATGCAGGCTGCAGGCATTACCGAATGGGATTAAAGCTCGGATGTCGTGGCGGCCTGCCAGGCTTTTCGAGTGTGAGCGGTGATTTCCTTGACAGGTCTCTAGAGCTGGCTGCTGCCGACAGCTGGTTATTGAAGGGATATGTTTAAATGTCTTGTGGTTTTTGTTTCGGTATTTTGTCGATTGAATATAGAACAAAAATTTAGTTTTCCTTAGGAAAAAATGGGGATTGTTGTGTTTAATTTAATTTATATAACCAAGATAAGAATGCTTGGAAACATGCTGGTCCAGCTCCATTAGACAATTTAGAGTGTAGACAAAATCAAACGTTGCTATTTTATTTTTATTATTTTTCTGACATTTATTTTACATTCTGTGATTACCTTTTTTTTTTTTTTTTTAACACTAATTTTTTTAGGATAAAGTTTGTAAATATGTGAGCACCATGTATCTATCACATAATTAATTTATCTGTCATTGCTCCATTTTTATTTCTATTACCTATTGTGGTATAGGAATTTTATTCTAGGTGCATCGTCTTTACAATAGTTATATAATTGTTAATATAGTTAAATAGCTGAGATAGGGACCTATTTGGCATCGCACAAGTTTTGATTGTTTTTGTTGTATAATTATGTTAGTTTTAAATAAAAAAAAAAAAAAAAAAAAAATCATTTATTTTGGACCAAACACTTGTACACATTTTATAAACCTGCCAAACTGCGTGACAGTTTGTCGGCAGGATTAGCGCTCGTCTTAAAATATTTGATTTACACAATAAATAGCATTCTTCATCTAAGAAGGTAGATCCAGGTAGTTTTTAACTGGTTCAGTGATCGATCAATTACTGCCACATGTTGCGACCATTTCATTCAGCAGTTCAGCCTTTAATTTATTCCCCACTGTTCGCCTGCTAATCACACCATTATCCCTTCTCAACCAGTCGATACTATTGTACAGTGTAGGGGTCAAATACTTATTGGTTCTTTTGCCATAGTAATTTTTTACTGGTGTATTATATATTTGTATTTCTTGTACGTGTACCAAATAAATATTTTTGCTTTTTTATTTAAAATCACGCTACGATCCTTAGGAGACGATCAAAACGAAAAAAAATCAGAAAGATCGTTAAGCAAAAACGAAGTAATAGCGCGGGCAGGCGGTGCAATGCGATGCAGTGGGTCAGGGAAACAAGAAATTTTACGCGGTTGAAGTCGCAGGTAGAACATGTGTGTATAATATGAATGTATTGGATATTTGTAAAGTAAAAATAAAATATTTAAACCTAGGCACTAAGAACGTTTCATAGCATTGACAAAAATGAAGGCATATTTAGATAAAGATAAGCCAGATAGTAATAAGACTAACTCTAAAAAGGTAGATATAAAAATAAAAGAGAAAGGATTGGCCTATGTAGAGGACTACATGTACCTTGGTCAAGTCATCTCCACCAAAGACCAAACCAGCCACGAAATTAATATGAGGATTGCAATTGGTTGGAAAAAATACTGGTCCCTCAAGGAGATCATGAAGTCAAAAGACCTAGGCATGACTTTGAAAAGAAAGACCTTCAACTCATGTATCATAATCGCTCAGAAAAAAGCTTGCCAAGTGTCAAAGAGCAATGGAGAGAAGCATGGTAGGCTCAAAGAGACAGAACAAAGTTAGGAACACAGATCTACGGTCCAATGCAAAACTGACCGATGTTCTAACAAGAATAGACCAACAAAAGTGGAGGTGGGCAGGCCACATGATGCGAGATGCTAAAGGCAAGTGGAGTAAGATAGTGACGGAATGGTATCCAAGAGACGGCAAAAGATATCGGGGAAGGCAGCCTACCCGCTGGGAGGAAGAAATAAAGCTGACAGCAGGTCCTTACTAGAGGAGAGTACCTCAGGACAGACGTCAACGGAAATTATTAGAGGAGGCCTATGCTACGAGGCACACCGAAATTCGAGACATCTTGTGATTTTTGTTTTACCATTGTTATTGTTAGTGTAATTGTCTGGTTTCGGAATAAAAGGCTTTGTTACTATTATTATAGATAAGCTAATATGAGGTAGATGTTATAAGGACGTCTCGTCCGTATGTTATCGGGTTATCAATGAATAAAAGACTATTTGGAATTTAAACAGTGATCATTCCTATGATTCAGTCTACAATATTTTACATCATGACTTCGCCTGTCAGCTCTTTAAACTGACCCTCTATTATTTTCTAATCTTCTTAAAACCAAAATAATGTTTATCTCATACTTATTCCATCAACTTTTATCAAACTTGCTGATGTTGCATGCAAGCACCAAATACGCTATAATATAATCTCTAGAGTACTAATATTGTATTTAAACAAGAGACGTTTCTGATTCGAAACAGAAAACGCCAAGGGGAGATAAAATATTACCTACGATTGTTACAAAATTTTCTTCAAGAAAAGACACCTTAATTTCGGTATCTCTTCATGAATATTCTAACTCCCAGAAGATTAATCAATTGTAATTAAGCACTCTTAATTTTTGCTGAAATGAAAGAATTTCTCAAAGGCCTTTTCCTGGTATAAAAACTGTATAATGAATTGATTTTCAGGACAATTTAAGCCTGTGTTATATTATTTTATATTTTGAACGCGGGTAAACCATGCTAATGCACATTGATTGACGCGGATTTATCGTGTGCGTTAAGCCAGCGGGTCTATGTAGTTAAGTAAAACTGGGAAGCGTTTTTTATATTGCTAAAGTTTGTTTTCAAAATATAGGGGAAATTATTTATTATATGGGTTTAATAAATCAGTCTTATTATAATTATTATTATTTAGAACGAATAGCATTTGTGTGGCTCCTTTTGATAGTTTTCTACCAAAATCAAATCAAAAATCAAAAATATTTTTATTTCACATAAGCCTACATGGGCACTTATGAAACGTCAGCAGAACGCCATAAGACATAATACTGTGGAAGTAAGCAATTTACACTAACCTAGCTGTGGCTATATCTGTCAACTGCCTTATTTTTCTTACTCCATATGCAGCTGAACTTAATCTACCTGAAAGAGCTCTAATATGGGCACCCCACTGCAATTTGGAATCTATAGTAATACCCGATTTTGAAGTCAAATTCCGTGACTTACATAATAAGTCACGGAATTTGACTATTAGTTATCCTATAATTATAATTATATGAAGCATTTTACAAAACAACAATGTTTATCAGGAACATACGGAAACTTAACGCTACTAGGCTTCCCCACAAAATAAAGAAAAGTTTAAACATCATATTCTTCACAACGCTTGAGAATACAGTGACAGTATATAGGAAAATACGGAAATGTCAATACAATTACTAGCAACAAAGACGAAACTAGGACAGTGCATTCTTAAACCCAGTTCCCATGCCCGGTTCCCTAAGTTTGGGAAGTTTTCTCATTTCAAGTCGAGTTATTTCGTCGGTCCTGAAGCCATTTTCCCAACTTCACCAAGATTTTATTTACCGTAGAATTTTAAAGTTTTCATCGAAAGTTCATCTATAAATCATGATTTGGCTGAAGTTTTGTTTTCGAGCAAGATTAATGGTGAAATATTGCTTCCTTACCTGCGAGTTAAATGGAGTTACAGATCCGTCTTTTGTAGTAAAGCGAATTGTCAAAAGTTAATGGGTTCGTATTACTCGTATATAACTCAAAGCATTTATTTCAGTTAAACCATTTACAGGCACTTTTGAATTGTCAAAGGAACCGGTCATTCAGAAAGATGTAGCTAGTTACCCATTCCAAAGCGTAGTAGGTTCGTATGGAGAAAAACGGGCAAGAAACTCCATGGACTGATCGAGCATATCCTATTAACTTATCTGGGCAGTCAGTTGCGCTACTAACGTACTGACTGTCTGATATTTTCGCCACACGGCATGGGCTATTATCAAATAGTTTGTGCAGATACGAGATAATGTTTTTAGGGTTCCGTACCAAAATGGTAAAAAGGACCCCTTATGGTGAGACTAAGTCTGTCTGTCTGTCACACCTGGATATCTCAAGAACTACTAATGCTATCAACTTGAAATTTACAATAGTTTTAGATGACGTTTGCCCAACTATTTTGCAGACGAGAAAGAAATTAAAAAAATCTACCTTTTTTGCAAAAGGGATTGAAAATTTGAAGTGGGACTACTAGGGCATGTGGGGTATCATATGAAAGAATGCTGTGAAATAAGATAGAAGAAATAAAAAATCATAGAAGTTTATGTAAAGATTACAGGAAAAATAAAACGATGTCTCTAAATGGCACAGTTTTTCAGAAATCATCAACATCATATATACGTACGGAACCCTCAGTGGGCCGGGGCCGGTTTTTTTCTTCATAGTTTTGTGTACATAATATGTATGTCTATAGGTAGGCTGACCATTTTCAATCATAATTCAGAAGCTATAGAGGGCCTTGCAAAAGGTTTATAAGGAAAAATATTACTATCAAATAGATTACTTTTGTTACATATGATAGGTATCATCAAATCAAATCGTTCTTACTTACAAAGATTCAACTGAAAACACATATAAAAAGAGTTTCCATAGTCTTAAGTAGGTACTTAAAAAAACAGCTATTATTGAATCATTACCAATACAAAATGTCTGTAATTTTAAACCCATAACTTTTATCGTCGGGGCTCAGAAGTCAGGTGTAACTAATGCGTTCTTTAACATTTGCAAAAATGCTCGAGAATTCGAGGCGAGCCGTGATAGATTGCCTGTAAGGGAATAAGCATGGATGGGGGTAATGTGATATGTATTCAGATCAAATATTATTTGTTTGCGTAGCTTTTTGGATCGAAAGGTAAGTAAAATGGTTGTGGAGGTTTACTGTCTGTGTTATTCAAAAACATTGATGGTAACTTTCATCCAAATTCGTTCAGCCGTTTTAGCGTGAAACCGTAAGAAACACTATTAAACAAACTCACTTTCGCATTTATAAAATTACTAGCTACGCCCCGCGGTTTCACCCGCGTAAGTCTTGATCTCGTTCAATATCGGGATGTATAGCCTATGTCTTAAACCACATTTTATCAAAATTGGTCCCGCCGTTTGAGCGTGAAGAAGTAACAAACATACACACACACACTCACAAACTTTCGCCTTTTTAGGGTTCCGTACCAAAATGAAAAAAAACTTTTTACAAAAAAATAATAACCGACTGATTTGAATTTATCTAAGTTACAATAGCCTAATGTTAACTACTCATCACCTTTAACAAAATATTGCTTTTCCCGATGCTGGAACGTTGATTATTGAGGAGTTCTCCTGGGAAGAACCAGGAGAACTGCACTCACCATATGCATAGTGACGAGCATAAATTGCTTAATCGCAACCCGTTAAATATATACTCATTATTATATTTTTCCGGTGGCCATCTGTGGTCTCCATCATCAGTTCCACTTCACCAAATGGTGCTTTCCGAGAGCAAATAATAATAATAATAATAACGCTGGCAACACCAACGTCAACAGACGTCTCGAATTTTGATCATCTAATTTTCATATATTTTAACAGTTTTAAACCATTTTCGACGCATTATTATAGTTTTGAATGTGCTTTTAAAAAACCCGCAAGAAAAGTGAAATCCTTCTTATCCCAAAAAAGAGGAATATACACCTTAATAGACATGATTCAAAAACTACCGAATAAGTTATGACATCTGTCATGTCACATCTGAAAACCACCAAATAGAAATGAAATAAAATGGAAATTATTATGAGATGTTGACAAGGTCAGCCGCACAAAGAACACGCCTACCACCTCCGGACTCTTCGCTTAGCTCCGCCTCGCCGCCGCCGGTACCCAGCTCCACTGTGACGACACCGGCCGCGGCAGTTGCGTCGAGCTCCAGCGACGAGTATTTCTCCGCGCCCACGACGCCACTACCTGCTCGTCGACGGGGAGGACGCCGGCCGCCGGACGGTTTAGGACCTCGAGGCCCACCGGCCTCTGATAGGGTCCCAGCTCCCGGCGGAAGTGTGCAGCGCATGAGATGGACACGAACCATCAATGAGAACGTCATGCGCTCATACTATGGGGCTACAGAGGGGGGAAACAATCTGACCGCGTACCGTGTTCGGATGCTCTCTCTTTTTCAGGTGCTTGAGCCAGCTGTCAACGTTTCGGCACAACGACTATCGGATCAGGTGCGGGTCATCCAACGTAATCATATGTTGGATGACACTGTACTTGATCGCCTGCAAACTGAAATGCGGAGTAGCCATGTCATCGCCCCCCTGTCGCAGACTGTTGCAGTACCTACGCAGTCCAACACAATCCAAGCTGACGAGGGGAATGATGACAGGGCTACAAACGTAAGTACCCAGTGCAATGAGAAATTGAGGAGTGCTTTGGAGGGTGCGATTCGGGAATATCGGTTTATGTCACCCGAACTTAGACCACGCTTACCTCGTTTGCCCATGCATAACA
The DNA here is from genome assembly GCA_948098905.1 of Tiliacea aurago. NCBI lineage: Eukaryota > Metazoa > Arthropoda > Insecta > Lepidoptera > Noctuidae > Tiliacea > Tiliacea aurago. Next base: position 22,201,450 of record OX402597.1, on the reverse strand, counting down.
AAAATAGGGCGCTGGTGGCAGCTCTGGATTCGCAGTTGTCAAACTATTTTGATGACTGCGAAGACCTCACTGATACTCATTCGATTCTGTACTGCGCGGCTGTAGCGGCATGTCGTGTAGCTCACGTAAAATTTCCAAATGTAAAATAGCTATACGACCGAAATCAGTCGTACCAGCCTGGCAGTGCAGAATTGAGCGTCGTAATAGTGGGGCCAGAGCGCTCATCGGCAAACTAATCTGCTTCAGGGAGGGCAATACTCGCCCAAGAGTGATGCGCTTTGTGAGGCGGGCGTTCTCAGGGACTGATACCAGCCCTCAGGACTATTTGTCTCGAGTCACGGAGCGCATAGACTTCCTGAAGCAGAAAGTGTATGCTTGGGCAAACCGTATTCGTAGGTATAAGCGGCGTGTGGACCGATACACTCAGAATCGCACCTTCCAGAGCAATGAAAGGTGGGTTTATAGGGCTTGGGAGCGACCGAATCAAGATGTGACTGACACGCACCTGCCGGATAATGATGCCATGTCTTCTTTCTGGCGCAGTATCTGGTCGGTGCCTGTCGGTCACACTGAAGGTGACTGGACTCGGAAAGTTGAGCGAGCCTGCGATCCAATACCCGAAATGGGGGCTATTACCATCTGCCCCCAAGATGTAGCTCATGCGGTCCGTCCGTTGCCTAACTGAAAGTCTCCAGGACCGGATGGACTGCACAACTTCTGGATCAAATGGTTTGTTGGGTCGCACGCTCGCTTGGCGGCTCAGTACCAGACTGCTTTGGAGTCTGGTTCGCTACCCCAGTTCCTAACGACAGGAATAACCCACCTGCTCCATAAATCAGGTAGCACCGTGGAACCCAAAAATTATAGACCGATCACGTGTTTACCGACGGTCTATAAAGTTCTTACATCCATTTTGAGAGCTAAAATTAACATACATATAGACACGAACTCCACGGTACTAAGGAGTTACTCCTCATTGATATGGCCATTAGCCAACAGGTTCGACGTTCCCGAAAGGATCTGTCGACAAGTTGGATAGATTATAAGAAGGCCTATGACTCGGTGCCACATACATGGCTCATGAGGGTGCTGGAGTTGTATAAAGTAGATGCAACTCTGCGCACCTTCCTGATGTCACGTATGAGGCAATGGAGGACAGTCCTTCGCTATCCAGGATGTCGAAATATCCAGAGGAATAGCGAACCGATAAGGATCGAGCGAGGTATATTTCAGGGCGATAGTTTGAGTCCGCTTTGGTTCTGCTTAGCCTTGAATCCTCTAAGCACACTGCTGGAGGATTCAGGTCTAGGCTATCGGTTGAGGAGTGGTGGTCAGGTTATATCTCACCTCCTCTACATGGATGACCTAAAACTCTTTGCCCCCAACAATTTGCACCTTGGAGCTACTGAAAGTAACTGAAACTTTCAGTAGTGCCATCAGGATGGAATTTGGTGTGGACAAATGTGCAGTCATGCATGTAAAGCGAGGGAAGATTGTGGAATCCGTGGGAACCCAACTTTCGGATTCCATAAACCTTAGAGCCCTCTCCACATCCGAAACCTATAAGTATTTGGGTATGTCGGAAGCGTTGGGCATCAATGTTACTGACATAGAGCAATCGTTGAAGGAACGCTTGTTTGCCCGCCTGAAGAAAGTATTTAATAGTCTTCTATCAGGCGAAAACAAGGTGCGCGCCTTCAACGGTTGGGTCATGCCGGTTTTGATGTACTCTTTCGGCATACTCAAATGGACTCAAACCGAACTTGACGCCCTGGATAGGAGGGTTCGTACGTTGCTGACTGCATATCGAATGCATCACCTACGGTCTTCGGTAATGAGACTGTATATCCCGCGAAAGTGTGGAGGTCGAGGCTTTTTAAACGCTAAGACCCTCCACAATCGCGAGATATGCAGTCTCAGGGAATATTTTCTAGAAGCCGACGTGGGGATGCATCGAGATGTGGTCGTGGTGGACCAAGGCCTCACCCCGCTCTCCTTGGCTACAGAGAACTGGCGCAAACCTGTAGTGCTTGACACTAATGATTGCAGGGAGGTATGGCAAAGTAAGGAGCTTCACGGACGCTTTTTCCGGGCCCTACATGAACCCGATGTAGACTTTTTAGCGTCCGTAGCCTGGCTGCGTTTCGGTGACCTCTTTGGGGAAACCGAAGGTTTTGTCTGTGCAATTATGGACGAAGTTATCATGACGAAGAATTATCGGAGATTTATTGTGAAGGACGGCACGGTTGACGTGTGTCGGGCTTGTCACCGTCCGGGAGAATCAATCCGACACATTATCTCCGGGTGTTCTCGTCTAGCTAACGAAGAGTACTTGCATAGAAACAACCTTGTAGCCAGGATTATCCATCAGCAACTTGCTGTGAAATACAGCCTTGTGGAATCGGAGGTGCCGTACTACAGGTATGTGCCCGACCCAGTTCTCGAAAGTGGAAATATCACATTGTACTGGGACCGGTCCATCATCACTGACAGGACTATTGTTGCCAATAAGCCTGATATAGTGGTGGTGGATCAAATAGAGCGGCGCACAATGATTATTGACATAACGGTCCCTCATGACGGGAACCTCGTGAAAGCTGAGAAAGATAAACAAATCAAGTATCTTGACTTGGCTCAAGAGGTTGTCGACATGTGGGATGTGGATTCAGCAATCATTGTGCCGATAGTTGTATCAGCCAATGGCTTAATTGCCAAGAGCCTCGACCAACACCTAAGGAGGCTCTCGTTGGGCAGCTGGATTAAGGGCCTGATTCAGAGAGCGGTACTTCTGGACACGGCTCGCATTGTTAGGAGGTTTCTCTCTCTGGAGCCCTGACCGCCGGTAGCTTGGACCTTGTTCCCGTAACCAGTGGGCTACTATTTTTTATATTTTTAAATGTTTTTATATTTTTTTATATTCTAATATTTAAAAATATAATTTATATGTATATTTAATGAAATAAAAGAAATAATAATAATAATCGTTTATTTATAAAAGGGTACAATAAATACCTTAACAATTAAAATAGAGCACAGTGTTGCTTATTTGCCTGAACTAGGTTGAACCTGTGCTTTAGGCTAGAAAGTGCATAAATACATAATGTAATAAATTAACAATGACTATAAAGTAAGAACTAAATTAAAACTTACGTAAACAAAAGTAAATAATAAAAATAGCATGTTAGCAGTTCTACTTGCAGACAACAAGTAGATCTTCTGAGTTTGCGTAATTTAAAGTTAGTAAATATTTGAGTACAATTTTTTGGCATGTATTTAATGCGGCAACTAAGTAAAATGAATATAGGTTTTTAAAAAAAATAGAGTGTGTACCATATATAATGGGTTGGCAGCTAATAAGGAGTATCGTAATAAGTAATATGTAGCATATTAATATATCAGTAATAAGCTCCGTTTTAATTTAAACTAGCATCAAGTTTTTCTTTTGGGAACAGAACTAATATCTAAGCGGAAACTTAATGGCGAAAATAAAATAGAAAATGGGCATTCATAAATAATATATTATTATTGTATTATTAGGGCAGGTTTAGATTTTCTATATAATCTAGTCGTTTCTGGCGTCGTAGGAAGTCACAGTTTTAACCTAACCTAACCTAACCATTAAAAAAAAAAAATAACCTACTCTAACTAGACTGGTAATATATTATCTTTGCCACCCTACTAACATTATTAGTCGCCAAGTCATTATTTATAGCTCCTCGCCTAATATTTTATTTGACTGGTATAGTTTATTTGCTACCTAAACGCAGCTGCTAGTTTTTAGTTTTTATAACACCTTTAATTTTGAACCTTACATAATATAATAGTCGCGAAAATATTTAATCGCTGGCAAGTTATTTTATTTGTTGCAAACATTTAGTCGACTTTTAAGTTATTAGTCACTAGGAAAATAATAAGCTCAATTTTTTTACAGCTAAAGTAATTTAGTTTATAGATACTAAGTTTTCTATTTAATCTATTGTACAGAAATGGGCCTAAGAATGTAAAAAATTTTTTTACAAAGACATGTTTTGAGGTTGCATTAGATAAGCATACTATATCATTCCGTCTCTTGTTAGTATTGTCAGCATTGTAGGTAAGCATGGTGTGCTGTTTTAATACTAAGTGCATAATGAAAAGCTGGTGAACCGTTAATACGTTGCAGGATTTATATAGTAGATCAGTGGGAAAGAAGAAGGGATGGAAGTTTGCTACCTTTAAAATTGCTCGCTGAGCTCTTTCAAGAGAAAGTAAATTAGTTTTTGGTGCGCCACCCCAAGAAGTGATACAGTATTGAACTATAGACTGAAATAGGGCCAAATAAACTTGTGTGATTAATTTTGAACCTGCAAATGAGCGTAATTTTTTAAAAACATATATTAGTTTGCGCACTCTTTTAACTAGACTTTCAATATGATTTCTGAAAGAGAGTGTGTCGTCTATTATTACCCCAAGGTATTTTAAGTTCCTCGTTTTGAGGATAAAAGGACAATTACACAAGTTGACTGTACGGTTTCCACATTGATGGGCATATAGATGAGGGTTAGTAATGTTAAGTTGAGGCTTGCGCATGGAGAATTGAATATATTTTGTTTTGTCAGCATTTAATGTTAGTAGATTGCTTTGAAACCAATTAGTCACAGTATTAAAGCCTAGTTGAGCGATTTCGAACAGTTCGCTACTGGTTTTAGCGGTAAATATTAACGCCGTGTCGTCGGCATAAGATATAATTTTGCCGTCTGGAATATTAAGACTACAGAAGTCGTTAATATAAATCAGGAATAGCGTGGGACCCAGAATACTCCCCTGAGGAACACCAAAACCAGTATTTTTCTGCTCATCGCTCGTAATGTTATCTATTCTAACACATTGGTACCTGCCCTCTAAATAGTTAGTAAATAGTTTCAGCGGCGTTCCCCTTATTCCTATGGTCTCTAATTTGTTTAGTAGAACAGAAACAGACACTGTGTCGAAGGCCTTGGCTAAATCAAGGAAGACACCCAGGGTCTGGTTTTCTTTGCCGAGCTCTTCTGATATGTAATCAGTCAGGCCATGTACCGCGTCGGCTGTCGATAGTTTGGCTCTGAAACCAAATTGCGCAGGGGACAGCAAGTTGTTTTGTTCTAGGTAGTTAACTAGTCTACTGTTTATAATTTTCTCTAGTATTTTTGATATCGAGGGGAGTATGGATATTGGCCTATAATTATTAACTAAGTCTTTATTTCCAGATTTAAAGATAGGGATTACAACTGCTTTTTTGAGACAACTAGGAAAGATTCCTTTGGACAGACAGATTCGAAATATATGCGTTAAAAGAGGTACCAAAATACGCTTAAAGAGTTTAAGGATCTTATTGCTTATATTATCCCATCCAACTGCACAGTCATCCTTTAGCCCAGAGATGATTCGGGTTATTTCATCTTCATCAGTGTCCAGCATAACAAAGGATTTCGGGTTACAGCCATTAGATGATTTTTGGAAAGGTAACTGGTCACAATGTTTCGGAATCTGTTCGGCAAGAGTTTTTCCAACATTTGCACGAGTAAAGTAGAACAAATGCACGAGTTACTATAAAAAATACCCAAATCGCTATAGGTTTGCATATACAATTTGAGGGTTTCCCTCGATTTCCATGGGATCCCCTCATCAGATTCTGATTTGGTGGCAATGGGATCACCTCGGGAGCATACCCTTTCAAACAAAAAAATAATTTTTAAATCGGTTCATAATTGACGGAGTAATCGCGTAACAAACATACAAAAAAAAAACATACAGCCGAATTGAGAACCTCCTCCTTTTTGGAAGTCGGTTAAAAAAGGAACCCTTATGTCTCACCATTAGTCTGTCTGTCTGTCTGTCATACCTGGATATCTCGAGAATTTTTTTTTTTTTTTAAACGTTGCCCCACACTAGGAATTTCTCCTGTATTGTGGGTGCGTTTACAAACATTTAAATTCACATACACAAACAGCCCCAGACCCGGAACAACTACTTGTAGGTCATACAAATATTTGTTCCGTGCGGGAATCGAACCAGCGACACGCAGCGCAGCAGTCAATGGCTTAACTAACTGCGCCAACCGTGCCGTGCCGTTTTAGATGACGTTAGCCCAACTATTTTGCAAAGCAGAAATAAAAAAAAAAGGATATATCTTTTTTGCAAAAGGGACTGAAAGGGGGTCTTAAAAATTTGAAGTGGGGCTACTAGAGCATGTGGGGTATCATATGAAAGAACGCAGTTTGCTCATCATGACCAAACCATCTAAGTATACTCTTATAAATGGTCACTACATCTTCTTATAAACTGCACCGTTGCCTTATCACATACTTTTTCCGCCTATCATTCATAGTCACGCCACACATGCTTCGCATTTCCACTGCAATTATTTGACTTTCATGTTTCTTTTGCCACACCCAACATTCAGTTACATACATAAGCGTAGGCCTACCAGCACACCATTGTGAACAGCCAGTCGAGCCTTTTTGGGCATCAACTGGTTGGTCACAATCGCATGTATTACTCTCCTTTCTACATCTTTCCATCCCTTATAAACTGACCCCCCTCCAAACTCACTTGCTCCACATTATTTATTTTTACACCACACACCGATTTGTCCTCTTTTCTTTCAAACCATGACCTTCGTCTTATTCATATTTATATTCATGCCTTTCCTTTTATATGCTTCATCCATCACAGTTACCATGTCTTGCAACTGTTCTGCTGACGAACAAACGAATCGAATCAAATAATAAAAGAAACAAACAGACGTGCACGCGATAATTAACTCAAATATCTACATAAATAATTACGAGCAATAAACAGAAATAGTCGACAGCTGATGGCACGTCATGACTGTTACAAAAGGCTTCCACTCAGAATGATGCTGTGCTATATGGAGGACCCACAGCACAGCGCTGATTAATGATGTACTAATAGTATACACAGCATGCCACTTTAATGGAGACATTAATTTAATACACCTATACGGTTTCACGTTTGCTTTTTAGGGTTCCGTACCTCAAAAGGAAAAAAGGAACCCTTATAGGATCACTCGTGCGTCTGGCTGTCTGTCTGTCTGTCCATCTGTCACAGCTGATTTGCTCCGAATCTACTGGACCGATTAAGTTGAAATTTGGTAGACATATGAACTTCTGTGACCCAAACACGGACGTGTTACGTAAATAAATTAATTTTGAATATGGAGGTCTCTTTTGGGGGGCAAATTAGAAAATTTAAAAAAAAGTTTTGCTGACTGTACCGTGTGACATATAAAATGAAAGGACTTGTTTTAAGGATTTAATTATTTTTTTTTAATAATTTTAAAATACATACTTTTGAAATTATTTAAGAAAATAGATGAAAAATGACCACCCCCGCCCCTTATCTCCGAAACTACTGAGCCTAAAATATTGATAAAAATTCAGAAAATAGTTCTTTACTCATAGATTACAGGAAAACCTATAAGAAGTCTGTGATCTTAAAATAACATGGTAAATCACTCAATATTATGCGTACAAACTTACATTTGCAGTTGGAATTTATGGGGATCATGTTTTTCAACTACAATGTTAAGTTTGTTCTTGGGATAAATTCATCCCAACTACGGAACCCTTCCTTGTGCGTGGTCCGACACGCACTTGGCCGGTTTTTATGAAGATATTTTAATTTCATTAAACGATATTATTTATTGATTTATTAACAATTTTCTAAAATTGCATTTTGGAACAACCTGTACTTAAAGAACTGTAGTGCAGAGGTAATTTGCCGGGGTCACGGATCATAACATCGCATCAGTGAAATTAAAACGAATAACGTGCAAAGAGTATGTGAATTGAAGGAAAGAGAGAGCGTTATTGTTTAATTTGTTTGAAAATTTAAATTTTTCATTGTACGAATTAATTTATCTTATTATTTTTTTTATGATTACTGGCTACTAGCCAAAGAGAATTAAACCACATAGTCATTGCTACTAGCCCTACCCGTTTGTTAAAGTAATGTCGCCATTTTAGCGGCACGTTCTCTTTGTTCTCTTCTCGGTGCTTCTCTTCGTGAAGGTATTTCTCGCGCAAGCTTTAGTAATAAGATTACTATAAAATTGTCGACCGCAATTTTGAGCTATATTTCCTTCCCTCCCAATTCCCATACAATAGAACGAGAGGGATGCTCATCGCATGCGCCGAATCAGAGGCGCTTCCGCTGCAGCGAAAGCCAATCGCCGCATACATCCACTGTGATTTGAGAAATTTCTCGCAATGGATCGGAGTTCTACCGCAACCGCAACCGCATCGCACCGCGCCACAAATAATCCGCTACTATATCAAAAATTCTAAAACTCTATAAAAAAGTGTTGGCAAGTGTGACATTTAAAAACCAAGTGATAGTGCATCACAGTGAGAAGTAGAAAGTCAGTGAACACGTGGGACGTCTGCTAAGGCTGTCCTTGAGTCAAGGTGTTTCGTCCAGAAGGTTCTCAAGTAAGTCCATCCATCCCTATTCTCTTACTCATAACCTTATACATCTCATATTCCCTTTTGCTCAATTCTGTGTGTCGTCCAATATTTCCAACCCGCAAAAAATAATAAAAAATTTAATCCCCGTGTATTGGTCCTTCGAAAGCCGTGTCAACTTATACACCAGTATTCTCCCAGGGAACTACTACCACCATTCCAACTGACTTCAAGTGATGTTGCTGTTTCATTTTGAAAGGTGCTTGTTGTACAATACACGAGACATTATAGCTTTGTCTTTTGGATTACAGCTTGAGCTCCTAAGTTCTGAGTAGAGCTGCACGATTACTGACAAATGCGTGCACTGACTGATCAGGTCCATTCAATCTGTGTGGTTCTTTCCTCAAAAGACCATTTCAGACACCAATCTACATGGCCTTCACATGATCTTACCAAGATTATGTCCGGACTTTAAAAGAGACTGACCTCTGAGTTCGTATCGGCCTTTCTTCTCAGAGTAGTCAGATAGGAAACCCGACCTCATCTAGTTTTTAAAATATGACTGACGTATAAAATTGTTTGTACAAACCTACTTAAGAGAATTTATCACAGCGAACTTGCGAAATCTCTATTTTCCAGATGTTGATAAGCGGTAAGTTCCTACTTATCATCAGGTCTCTTTGTTTGCTATTCAATACCACAATGGCTTATTATCTCTTTTTATATATTTGTCGGAGCCGGTCATTAGTACGGACAAGTAACGAATCAAATGCGCCACTCACTGGTGACATCGCGTGATCTACCGACACCTCTGGCGCGCTTCTACAGAGTCGTGATATTTTGAGCCGATGGCGAGGAGGACATTCAAAATTCAGTGTCTGGTCTGATCGCAACGGAGTTAAGACGTCGTGGAACTGTACTCGATTCGTTATGCTTAGATATGGTGGTAATTATAATTTGTAGTGATTGTGATTTCAATAAACGCTCTGTATCGCGCCCAGTGTGTTATCCCCAACTTCTGCCCACATGATGACCGAATCTAACAGAGTAAAATCTTGACGATCCGACATATTTATGTTCCTTTTAAAACACTACACTGACCCCTTATTGTAATATATCCTATGTCATGATACCTATTTCAAAGAATACGTTAAAATATCCACATGAATAACGCTCAATGAACGGCCCGTCACATAAGTTACAGACACCGGTGCGGTGTGTTGTGTGACCGTAAAGGGCTATTTATACAAGTGCCATACACTTTATAATTGGTGCATGAAAATAGCATCCCTGAGTCAATACAATTTTTTTTTGTAGGTAATATTTTTTTTATTATATCAATGTGTAGTCACAAAACATGTTACTTAATGGGCACACATAGATACAGTATTCATCATCATAATTTCAGTCGAAAGATGTCCACTGCTGGACATAGGCCTCCCCCAAAAGGAGGGGAGGGGGGGGGGTTGCCATAATCGCCACACTTGGCAGACGGGTTGGCGATCGCAGTATGGTGATATATGCAGAGAGAACGCTGCTGCCCATTCTCTAGTAAGTTCCTTAGTCGCCTTTTACGACACCCACGGGAAGAAATAGGATGATGCTATTCTTTACGTCCGGCACCACACGGAACAAACAGTATTATTGAACACAAATCGTAGACAATCAAATGAATTCTTGTCGATTTATATTTATTTTTGGGACTGTATAGTCAATAAAAAATGCAAATAGCCCTTATATAGGCGCAGTCAATGTCAAATTGTTATCACTGATTTGCGGTTGACTGTAAGTCTGGCACACCCTCCCTGGGCATGATATTCATCTAACGAAGAAAAAAATTATGCATTTATTTTTATAACACTAAGGCCAAAATTTTTTGCCATGATCAATGGCACAGTTACTAAATAACTAAGGCCATTGTTTCTCGCTGATGCTTTAGTAGAATTCCTCAAAGTTGCCTTGAGGAACAAAGATTCAATTTACACAATAGCCAAATGAAGTATGCAAATTGAGTTGATACCGACCAGTGACGTCTGTAGGATGCTGAAAGCTATATTGCTCTCAATTTCAATAAGTTTGTAGTCTGTTTGTCCAAAAATATCGGTAGCGGGCTAGTGGTTTGGGACCCAGAACAACTTGGATAAATAAAATATATTTTCTTGGGGGACGCCTATGTCCAGACATCTTTCGGGTGAAATGATGATAAATTCCCGTGTGGTGCCGTACGTAAAGAGTAGCACCACCCCATTTCTTCCCGTGGGTGTCGTAAAAGGTGACTAAAAGACTTACTACAGAATGGGCAGCAGCGTTCTCTATGCATTTTAACACCATACTGCGATCGCCAACCCGACTGCCAAGCGTGGCGATTATGGCAACCCCCCCCCCCCCTTTTGGGGAAGGCTTATGTCCAGCAGTGGACAGCTTTCGGCTGGAATAATGATGATGATGATAAATTTAAATAATTTTACATGACTGTAATATTTTTGGAACGAATTTCTTTAACGCGGCTTGCGGTAAGAGTAAACTGGCAGAAATCATCACGTAACGGAAACGCCCGAAAGAGTCAGTTTCAAGTGTCACAAGTTTCTGTTTTTCGATACAGCGCAGATGGCTCTGTATTAATACTTAGTATACGTGGACATCCCCGCCCCGACCCTTGCTCGAGCCAGCCCGCGCCGCTGAGCCTGAAGCCTACTATTAGTATTAATCCGATCCAACCTGTCCCTTGCTGTCCTCCTCCAGCAACGCCCTAAGCCGAGCTTTGTATCCGACCGGGGGTGCCCTTAGCGTGTAGTCACTTAGTTTGTAAGTTTTGCCCAGGCTGGAACCCGGATAACCTCCTAGGTTGACCTTCGAGAGGCCAATTATAAAAAAAAAGGATTCAAAAATAAATAGTTCGATTGTACGATGTTGTTTATGCCTGTAGTTGCAATAGTACCACTTTGACCTGACGCTAGCGTAGTACGGAGTTTCAATAGAATAAGAGGCCAGCTTATACTGGTTATGTTACCTGCCGTGCGGCCTACCGTATTGTGGTTCACAAACCGAATGTGAGCGTCAACCAATGTTTTTTTTACACTAATTAAGTTGACATTTTCTTCTTTTTTTTTTTAGGATGGGTTTGCTCTTGACCTTAGTCTAGGGCACAGGCGACAGAGACAAAGTCGACGATGGAGTGAGCTTACCCAGAAGAAGCCTGTTCACTCTAACTTTGAAGAGTTTAGGGTTGTATGCGTTCACAGACGCAGGTAGAGAGTTCCACTTTATTCTTCTACTTTATTTGCGCATCTTACTGCATGCGGGCATAAAAGAAATCTCGCTCTAACTTTACTCCATTTCAATTTGGCTGCCTAACTAGTAAGTGTGTTTATTAATATAAATAGTGTGTATAGTCCCCTGTGGGTTACTACCCACAGGGGACTATACACACTATTTATATTAATAAACACATAGTCTGTTTATACATACTTAATCCATTTATAAGTTCGTTGTTCGTGTGTACTGCCCCTAAGGGATTTTTGTCCTTACAAGGATTAGATTAGGGATTTAATTAGCCGGAATAATGTGACAAGTCTCTATCGCGGGAACCTTTTTGTTCTGATTGAGATTAACGAAATTAATTACAAAGAAATTGAGGGTATTTTGTGGGGAAATTAGTCGAAATTTGTGATATATTTAGACTCTGGGGATGTCTGGATTAGGATCGTGATGTTAATCTCGTATTAGAATGAAAGCTTACGTACATATTTTATGAACACGAGCCATCTAGTAGCTAACATGTCATAACATCACGCCTGGATTTATCAAAAGTGTAAGCAGAAGTGGGTAGAACACCAAGTGCGAGACCATCGACTGGTCAAAAAGGCATTAATCAATGAATTTGGCGAACTAGTTGGTGATCGCAGATTAGCGTTATTAATAAATGGGTAAAAGGACACCGCTGCCAATACGTCACGCCAGCCTCACCTCGTATTTCGCTGGCGTCACCGCGATTGAACCAACCGTTTCAAGTATGAAACCTATGCCAGAAATGGCACCGAATAGGGCTGACGATATAAGGGTTTCTTTACAGTGCAAAGGAGGTAGTGCCGATCGTGAACAAACAAGAACCGATGCGGCAAAACTTCTAAGGAGCCCGAAGTGAGCTTGCGTTGCGCTAAGCCGAGAACACTGGTGTACATCTCCCGCCTACACTACACCAATAAGGCGGAGGACATCGTGGAGTACGTGCGCCAGAAGACGAGAGACATGCTATAGGTGCAGTTACTGGAGTCGCACCGCAATTTCAACTTCAAGGCGTTCGTGGTGCGAGTACCGAATTGTTTTCTGTCCGACGTCATGAAAGAAGACTTTTGGCTGCAGGGGGTTGTTCCGTCGCTTCCGTGGACAAGTATCATAGGACAACACAAGGACATGTATCACAGGACAGCACAAGGACAAGTATCAAAGGACAGCACAAGGACAAGATACTGAAGTGAAGAGCAACTAACATAATTATAAGCTATATTTATTACACAAACTTTTGTTTTATACTTTATACAGTATGTAACAAAAACCCTGTTGTTCCTTTTAGGGACGTATACATTGACCTACAAGCACAACATTGGTGGAATTAAAATTTAAAAAAATTAAGCATTGGTTAGTCGAGAAGTCAAAATCAAAGAACTAAAGAGGTAAAAAATCAGTTAAACATTACAAATATTAATAATTAAATATTTATTTTAATTATTTTTGATGAACAGTTTTTATAAATGTCTTGCTTTAATACGTATGTATACCGATTCTTAAAACGTAGGTAGAGGGAACAACAGGGTTTTTGTTACATATTGTATATGTTAGCTTGTAAGGTATATTTCCCGGTATGTAGCCTGAAATAAATGTTTAAATATTATTATTAATACCTGGTTTTTGTTAGGACAACCGAACAAAACGAAGGTTTTCCTTACCGTGAATACATTTTCATTAGCAATCTTCAACAATCAACCAACTGCATAGTCTTCATTACATTAACATCTGAGTATGATACAAGCATCCTAGTATCATACTCAGCCTTCAAACATCCAGCCAGTGACTTTCTGAAGGCGAAGGTCTTACTCCGGGGACAATTGGGTCAAGGAGCCTTTCACTGGCATATTCCCTTGAGGCATATAAAAGCTTGGCTTTAAACCATAATAGGGGTTCGTTTGTGATATCCTATCGTGAGCGAATACAGGGTAGATACTCAGATAGTGACGCTATCATAGTCTCCAAAATTATTATTTGATATCGATGACGAGGCTCTCGTATATCAAAATTAAAATTATTTTTATTTCACATATTGCCTACGTGGGCACTTATGAAACGTCAGAAGTTAGGTGCACGGTTCCAATTGGTCGTTTCCTAGAGAATAGCCGGAAAAAAACTCCACGGTTACTCTTTTAAAAAAAATTGGCTTTTACAATGTTTTCAAATTACAGTGTTAATACGAGTATGTATGAGAGGACAGCGTAGGCCCGTCAAAAGTACCTGGTACTTAACAAAATAGAAAATGGTCTACAGATCTACAGTCTATTAAGCCTACAACGCCCTCACATTAACAAAAAAAAAAAAAAAAATATGATTAAAATAATAAAAGTTAGAACCTTGTTGAAATTAAAATTGTAGGTATAATAATGTCAAATAAGAAAAACATTATGTCAGTGAAGTTTGTAAAAAGAAATAATAAAATAAAATAAAAAAGCTTCGATTATGTCAAGGAACTATGTAAGAAATAAAGAACATAAACATCGCAACTTGGGAGCAGTTAATAGACAGTTACATGTTTTTGCCGTTAATGAGGTACCAGGGAAGCCACATGTGCAGAAGGAATTAATGCAAACTTCCTTGTCTTCAACGTAGTCTCTGTCGATAAGGACACGTAAAAATATAAATATATATATACGTATAAATACGTATTTACAGTGATCAGAAGCTCATGGTTAACTAATAACTGTCGCACGGGTCGACCCATCATGTTAAGCTACGCTTGCCGGGGTTAGTCCGTGGATGGGTGACCATCTTTACATACGGAGACTCATCCGTGCCTCGGAAAGCACGTTAAGCCGTTGGTCCCGGCTGTTATTCGTGGATCTTTGACAGTCGTTACGGGTCGTCAGAAGCCCGAAAGCTGACAATCAGTCTTACCAAGGGGTATCGTATTACCCAGTTACTGGGTGGTGGAGGTCAGATAGGCAGTCGCTCCATGTAAAATACTGGTACTCAGCTACATCCGGTTGGAAAGCTGACCTCAATATATTTGGGAAAAGGATGGGCAGATTGATTGAAGTATATACTGTGATCTTTAGGCACTTGAATGGCAATGACAGGGTGCGTTATTGGTGAACATTTGTGGAATTATTTGTCCAAATTGTACTGCAAAATCAATAAAGGGATGTTAGTTCCAATTTTGACCATATGCCAAAAAATCTTGTTAAAATCTACCTATTTTCTGACCCCGCGTCCTGCAGTGCTATTCTGTAAATATCTCACCGTGAAATCTTGCGTGGAGTGAGCTGTCAGTGTCATCTCACGGGTGCTAGGGATTGACCAAGCATTACATTTACAATCGTGATCGAGATTTTAATAATATTTTTTATACTAAATCTGTTGATAATTTTATATATTTCAAAGCTAGTATTTAAGCTCTAAAATTACTAATTATTATTATGTTTTTAAATAAAATAGCAAAACAGACATTCAGTCAGTCAATTCATTCAGACTCAATTTTGTTTTTTTTCCCTAAAATAGTCCTTAAACTATGTTTATACACTTAAACACTGGTTTTGAAATAATATACAATAATCAACAGAATTAGCATACAAAATATTATGTTAATCTTGATTATGATTGTAAATGTAATATTTGGTCCATCCCTAGCATCAGGTGGGATGACACTGACAGCTCACTCCACGCTCACTTCACCTATGTTTTCACGGTGATGGTTACAGAATCGAAATGCTGTACCCCAAGTGTAAGTTTGCAAGAGAGTAAACGCAATTATTTCGTTTGCGTTAAAATTTGACCGATAGATCATAATGCTAAGAGTATAAGAGTGAGAATAAAAATCTTAACGCAAACGCGCTATTAGTTACGTTTACTCACTTGCAAACTAACACTTGGGGTACTGTTTAAAAGCGATCGTCGCACGAATACGTGATCATCGCGTTCTTATGTCACTTTTTCTTTTAGCGCGACGATCGCTTAAAAAAAAAAAAATGTTTATTCTGCACAAACAATACGCACATTACAACAAAATAACATAGGTAATAAAAAATTTAAATGAAATTTTCTAAATTTCATTTTAGACGTCCACTGCTGGACATAGGCCTCCCCCAAAGGGTTTGCCATAATCGCCACGCTTGGAAGGCGGGTTGGCGATCGCAGTATGGTGTTAAAATGCATAGAGAACGCTGCTGCTCATTCTCTAGTAAGTCCCTTAGTCGCCTTTTACGACACCCACGGGAAGAAATGGGAAAGCCTCGTAAATAAGACGCGTAAATAGGACGTGGCCTGAGACAAGCTTTATAAAAAGCCCAAAATACTACCTTTTCAAAACAAATGAACGAATCTCGTAAGAACTATCAATGGCCTCCGTCAACAAAGCACGGTTGAAAAATTCGATGAATTCTTTAGTAGCTCGTTCTCCCGATTCAAAGGTAACTACGTACCTCTGTGTTCCTGAGTAGGTAGGTCCCAGTAGCCATTAACTGGCTTTATTTTAGATCTGCAAGAATAATTTTGTATTTCATAGTACTTTTCTCGAGAAACCCCATGAATAACAATTTATTTCAGCGGTTGTAACCGAAAATAATTCATATCCCAAAATTTATCAACTTGAAAATAATAGCAAAGTTACTTAGAAACACAATCTTTTTAATTATGGCATTAAACAAACAATACTCCTCATCCCTCTGTTCCATGGGTATACCAGCCCTAATATTTGTATCTTAATTTCACTACATCATTGTTAGCGCTTCTTTTTCGTTTTTTTCTTTCTAATCGATACGAAAAAATGGTTGTGTGGCATCCGCATAGACGGACAGACAGTCAGACGGACAGACAAACAGATAACGAAATTATAAGGGTTCCGTTTTTGCCATGTGGCTACGAAACTCTCAAGGTTCAGCGCAAACGAGCCACCGGTGGCTGTCACCTCTAGCTGCGGTGTTGAGTACCCCAAGAGTAAGTTTGCAAGTAAATGTAACAAGCGCGTTTGCATTAAGATTTTTATTCTCACTCTTATACTCTTAGCATTATGATCTATCGGTCAAATTTTAACGCAAACGAAATAGTTACGTTTGCTCTATTGCAAATTACACTTGGGGGTGGGCAGCATTTGGGAAGCTTCGTAGAGTCTTCTGGTCGCGTATTCCACAGAGCCTAAAGATGAAGGTCTTCAATCAGTGCGTCCTACCTGTTATGACTTACGGAGCCGAAACGTGGACACTCACGGTACGGCTGGTCCATAAATTCAAGGTCGCTCAGCGAGCTATGGAACGGGCTATGCTTGGAGTTTCTCTGACGGATCGAATCCGGAACGAAGTGATCCGGCAGAGAACCAAAGTTGTCGACATAGCCCACAGAATAAGCAAGCTGAAGTGGCAATGGGCCGGCCATATTAGCCGTAGAACCGATGACCGTTGGGGTAGACGTGTTCTTGAGTGGAGATTGCGAATCGGCAAACGTAAGGTAGGACGCCCTCAGACTAGGCGGAGCGACGATCTTCGCAGGGTGGCTGGTGGCAGCTGGATGAGAGTTGCCGAGAATCGAGCTGAATGGCAAGCAATTGGAGAGGCCTATGTCCAGCAGTGGACTGCTATGGGCTGATGATAATGATGACTTGGGGTACTGCTCTAGCGGGTGGCCGCCACCAGTCACACGTGTGCGACGAATTCATATAAAATGTATAAAAAAGCATATTGTGTATATGTTATTACCTTGTATGGTCCCTTGCTAGATCATACATTACTTTTAGATGGGGGATGAATGGAATAAAAGAAGGTAGGTACTAAAACACTACTGTATTGTTTCAACGGTACTTAAAGGTAAAATTAGCTTAATAGACTGATGGTGTGGAAATGAAGTGACGCAGCCCTTGTTGGCTGTAACGAGAACGCTTGGCTGACTTGATAGCCCAACGCGAATGCGAACTGAACTGTATTAAGAGTTGAAATTAATGTGTGGCGTAAACTGCCGAATTACAGTATGTGCAGTTGCACCATACAGAACTGCTTGTCGCTGGGCTACCGGTGCAGGTGGCTGTGCTCGGTGGCTCGTTTGCGCGGAGCCTTAAACGTTAACAAGTTCCAGACTTCTTAAGGAAAAGGAATGGAAAATGGAAACCTTCATGAAACTAAAAAAAGTAGAAATACTTAGACAGTTGAAAGGTTTTCCTCTTTACAGAATGAGTTACAATTTTCTTTGAATTTTACTTTGAGCTTGTTTTAAAATTGTTCAGTTAAATGTGTTTGAGATCTGCGGGTTGGAGTAAAAATACAAGAGTAGTAAAAGATAATTAAATTTTAAGCTGGTTTTCAAGAATTGTGTTAATTTATTGTTGTTATAATTTTATTGCTTAAATTGTTATTGTTCCAAAAACGAGTGAAGACACTGACTCCTGAAATGAAAGGAAATCAAAAGTATGGGTTACACAAGTCTCTACGAATGGCGATACTAAATTATACTAAATTTACGGTAGGTACCTACGTCTGTTGCACTCCGGGCAGACAGCATTGCTACCACATTCAAGTCCTTATACACTTAGAACTTGAATACCTAGTTTATACAGATTCAAAAGAAAATTAAAAACCTGGTTTACTTAAATAATAATATATTGCAAAAAATATGTTTTAAATAATCTAATTACTGTTTAGATTTGCAGGAAATACTCAATGGTCTCTACCTCTACCCAACCCTGAAAGGCCAGTCCCGCATTATGAAGGACAAACAATCAGCGCCACCTGTCACAATTCTAGGCCAAGTACAACACTCTTCGCCACCTAGCGGGCTTTTCCAAAACTATCAAGGCAATGGGAGCCGCTGGATTCATATTTTCTTGGTAGTGGGCCCGATGCGTGGAAATGGTTCTAGGAAACTTACGCTAGATGGCGTCAACCCTCAAAAATGAACTTTAGTTCTTACATTCATCGCTAGATGGCAGTGCGGTCCATGTTTATAATGCACTATGTTAGTAGATAAATAGTTTTAGAAGTACAAAATAGCAAAAACCGTTAAAGTTTTTTAAACGGTTTTTGCTATTTTTATTTCCGTAATTATTGGTTGATGTAGCAATATTTTTGTAAGCTACGCAAAAAATATTTTTTTCTGAGCTGAGAGACTACGATCATACTCCAAACACCCAATTTGATTGGTTACAATTTGCTTATGTAGGCCTACCTACCTACATTTTACTGGAGATCAAAGTAAAATAAAATATGTGCAATATAAAAGTGGGTTTTACAACAAAATCCAACATTTCCATTATAATAAAATAAATGGTAAAGTGTGTGCACTAACTTCAGTTGGCCAGATGGCTGCAATAAAAGAACGTGGCAGATTTATTTAACATAAACTTGATATAACAATACTGTTGAAGTGATTACTCAAGAAACTTCTTAGTACTGTATAGGATACTCACAGGATAGAATTCGTAAATAAATCTAGAACAGATTTCGATTAAATGTAACAGTAGTGATGGGTATGTACAGCTAAAGCTTCCCTGGTACCTCATTAACGGCAAAAATATGTAAATGTCTATTAACTGCTCCCAAGTTGCGATGTTTATGTTATTTATTTTTTACATACTTGACACAATCGTTTTTTTTTTTTAACTATTTTGGTTTCAACAAGGTTCTAACTTTTATTATTTTAATCATAATTATTTTATGTTGTTTTTTTTTGTTAATGTGAGGACGTTGTAGGCTTGACGTTTCATAAGTGCCCATGTACGCTTATGTGAAATAAAAATATTTTTGATTTGATTTGATTTGAACGTAATCTCTTTGAGTTGTTGCTTCCTACATGAGTTAGATTGGTATGAGTAGACCATATCTACTTTGACAGACAGAACATTCACTTATATGTATAATTAATTACTATCCAATGTTTACACCATCATTTAAGTCCATTTTTTTTTAATGCTAACAGTTAACTATCTTCAAACTAAAATATGGCATGGAAAAATTCCTCTAGATCGCGGTGGACTGATTGTGTGCTCAAAGGTTGGCGGCATTACCACATTGGATGGTAATCTTAGCCTCTGGTCGCTAAACGACAGAATAGTGGCTAAAATTAACCATGTCTACCAAACAATCTTTCGACGGTCACAATGCATAATATAATTTTTATTTAGCAGACACTAGTTACCCATCATGCTGATAGTCTTTTTACGGCATCTGAAGGGTCTAGTCTGAGAAAAGCTCATTGCTTCTAAGTAAAAGATAGCACGTCTGTCCAACCACAGCGTAACAAAAACTTCTTTAATACCTTGGTGCAATTCTCTAGTCTGAGTGAAGTTTTTCTACTCTGTGGCTTGTGTTGGCTTGGCTCGTTAGACCGAGGTAGAAGTTGCAATGAAAGTATAAATTAGATTAATTTAGTTCTGTGTAGTTAGATGAGACCCCGGTAAGCTGGTTGAATGGTTTACAGCTGGTCTGTAGTTCATTCATTTTTGACTTATAAATAAACGAAAACAGGCGGCGAAAGTGAAAAAGAAGAAAGAAAGAAAGAAAAATTGTTTATTATGTGCGTGTTGGAATGAATTTACACCAAGGACAAACTTAACATTGTAGTTGAAAGACATGTTGCCTCATACATTCCATCTGCAAATGTAAGTTTGTACGCACAATATTGAGTGATTTACCATGTTATTTCTATTTTACGTTACTTTTCAAAATTTAGGCTCAATAGTTTTGGAGATAACGTAAGGTAAACATCAAGTTTCATAAAAAAATTTGAACAAGTTCTTAAGATCTGAAAAGTATATTTTAAAATTATATCTGAAATCCTTACAGTATGCCGTTTTATGTGATATGTCACATGGCGCCATTTGCAAAACTTTTTTTTTAAATTTGCCCCTCAAAAATAACCCTCAGATTCGAAATTAATTTATTTACGTTACACGTTCGTGTTTGGGTCACAGAAATTCATATGTGTACCAAGTTTCAACTTAATCGGTAGATTCGGAGCAAATTGGCTGTGACAGACGGATAGACAGACACACCAGATCCTACAAGGATTCTGTTTTTTCGTTTTGAGGTACGGAACCCTTAAAATTGAGCCGTCGCCGTCGCGGGAGGACTGGCAGATGTAAAACATCGAAACTATTTAGTGTAGAACATATGCATTAAGCCATTTTAGGAAATAAATTTGACATAACTAATAAAACACAATGGCAAAAAACTTTATTTAAATAATAGATATAGTAATAATAATATATAGCTTTGGTTGCGTCGTCATGCCAACAGCCGGTCTGACTCGCCGCATTAGATCTTTACAAAAAAAAGACAATACAATTTTGCTAACAAAAAGTATTCTCTCAGAAGATTATAATATCAGAAGTCAGTGGCAAGAAAAAAACTAACGAAACCAGAGACACCAACTGCCAAAACCATTAATTAGTGAGAAACGTGGAGCACAATCTAATAAAAATAAATGTTTCATTTTTTAAATGGTTTTTTAAATTATTCAGTAATATTTTTTTAGAAAGCGAGAAACCGAACCGTCTATGACACAAAACCCTGTCAACCACAGACTTTTTCCATTTTAACATTTATTTACTTGAAATCCTTTGTTAAATTCTGCTAACTAAAATCTAGAGCTTACTGTAGACCACTGCTCTGCACAAACTGAAGTAAATTATTTTAGCTGCACGCAAGCAGTAGTCGAGTCGTGTCTGTCGCGCTGATAAGATAGCCGTCACCCTGTATAAAATACTCAGTTAAACTCAGTGTCGCAGTTATTGTGGGGCCATTCAACCAGCGGGTTGAAGAGTTTACAGAAAATTCATTTAAAACGAGATAAAACAACGTTTTACTTGGTTTCACTATCAACATCTGTATTTTACCTTTTTCTTCATGAAATTACGGTAATAATTAAAGGGACAAAAAATGCTGTGGAACAGTCAACAAAAACAGTAAAATTGGTTAAAACTAAAACATGTATGTAATATCACATATTGTAAAACAAGAACAATACTCAATGTACAATCACACTAATATTATAAAGGCGAAAGTATGTGAATGTGTGAGGTTGTGTGTGTGTGTGTGTTTGTTACTTCTTCACGCTCACACGCACGGTTGTGTGTGTATGGAGGTAGCTGACATCCTGGATTAACATATAAGTTATTTTTTATCCCGATATTCGCACGGGATCGAGACTTACGCGGGTGAAACCACGAGGCACAGATAGTTATACATATTTTTGGCATTCCACAATGTAAACGTAAGTGTTAGATTTTACAAAGGCATGATTTAGCAGTAGTAAGAAATAAAAAATAAAACTCCTGTTGAATTGTACAAAAATATCGGAATTGCCAAAAGAGATACAGTCACGTGGAGTCCAATCGGCTGACTCAAGGATTTTCACGTTGACACGAAACAAAAGGA
Source organism: Tiliacea aurago (assembly GCA_948098905.1). Classification (NCBI taxonomy): domain Eukaryota; kingdom Metazoa; phylum Arthropoda; class Insecta; order Lepidoptera; family Noctuidae; genus Tiliacea; species Tiliacea aurago. The sequence goes on along the minus strand of OX402597.1, from coordinate 22,179,384 downwards.
TCCCAAGCGTGTGTCAATTTGTAAAGACGTCACGGTCACCACGTGCGGACTCATTATAAAAGGATTATGTTTTCCGAAACTGGAAACTGTACTGGTTTCGTAAGCTGTGTGTTTTGATACTAAAAGTGTACTGGGATCTCGTGTAGTTGGAATGTTTCAGCTTTGTTACTCCGTGGTTTTAAGTTATTTACTAGGGACTACTTACTATTTATCTTACTAAGTCTTACTACAGAATGGGCAGCAGCGTTCTCTATGCATTTGTTTTTAGCACCATACTGCGATCGCCAACCCGCCTGCCAAGCGTGGTGATTATGGCAACACCCCAACCAATTGGGGTAGGCCTATGTCCAGCAGTGGACGTCTTTCGCGCTGAAACGAACGAACAAACGAACGCAGTTTTAAGTTAGGGATTTACTGGAGTAATGAAAATCCTTCGTTATAAAGGTGTTGGGAGCTACGGTAGTTTCCACTCATTTCGACTATCTACTAGTTCCACTTATGACTCAGCTTCAGTCTGTAGCTTGACCATATGACTTAAAAGAAACTGCTGTTGAATACACACGCAACAAGATGTGACCAGCCGTAAGTTTTTGTATTGCGACATACAAAAAAGTCTTGAAAAGCTTTTGTCAAGTTAAAAAAGAACGGCCATGTGCGTGTCTGACAATGAAGGCTTATCCCTTAATTTTCCGACACGCACTTGGCCGGTTTTTTTAAAGCAGTATTTTCACACATAACAGGCTGTAAAGTTAACTCATCCTCCAAAAGGGAGGATCCTCCGACCAGACGGGTGTTGTGTCTGGTGGGCAACTGCCCAACAATTGATGTCGGGATGTCGTTTATATATGCTAGTCGCGCGGTAAACTCTGCTTGCGCAATGCAGGATTTTGCGTGACGTCAGTGTGACGCGTAGTTCGTATGTGGCGATGTTGATGCCGCTACAGGATCAGTAGTTTCGGAGATAGGGGAATGGTAAATTTTCATTTATTTTCTTAAATTTAAAAGTATTTATATAAAAATTGTAGCAAATATATATGTATATCTGAAATCGTTACAACAAGCCCTTTCATTTGATGTGTCACACGGTACAGGTTGCAACACTCTTTTTAAATTTTCTTCTCTGTCCCCCAAAAGTGACCCCCATGATCGAAATTCATTTATATACGTTACACGTTCGTGTTCGGTCACAGAAGTTTTAAAACGGGTGTCGTCAGACCCTGCAACCTTTTAAAAAATCTCCCACGATTTCCAAGCAGTGACTATAACATTATTAAGAGCAGTGACTATACATTGAGCGTTTAACTACTATTGTGAACGGACGTACCGATCGCGTGCGCGTGCTCTAGTAAAGAGTATTTTGCAGACGCATCACAACAACGTCGTCGCGGTGTACGTTGAGTCTATCGGGGTCACCACAATGACCCAGTTACAAGTGCGGAAATCGTCATGAAGTGTTTATTATAATTGTTTAGGTGTCACACTCGCCTTACAATTCAATAATGGCTGCAAAACAGTCTATTAAAATAAAAACTGACCTGGAAAAGCAGTTGTATGACTGTTACATCCAGGAGAAAACGGATAGAGAAAACCTGCAACAAATGGTACGTCAACTGAATGGTCACATACAAAGCTTGCAGGAACAAGTACAAGGCCTTCAAGGAGAATTAAAATGCTGGAAAGCACAAGAAAAAAATAAATCTTCAGAGAAACAGGAAAGTGAGACCATAACACCTACTCAGCGTACTAAGTGACGTTGAGTACTGCACGGATGAGGATGAACTCGCCAAAGAAACTGGGTGGATTAGGGCGAAAAACAGGAAGAAAAGGAAGTTGAACACCTCTCTCACTCCACCACCACCACCACAACAACCTAGAACTAGCGCTTAGCAGCTACAACTCAATAATAAAGAGAAAGCAACCACTAAAAAAATTCTAGCACCGCCTCCAATCGTAGTGGACGGTGTTAAGAATTATCAGACATTTTACGACTTTTTGACTGAATCTCAGCCAGTAGAAACATTTACCGCAAAAATGTTAAGCGGAAATAGTGTTAAAATAAATGCCAAATCGGAAGAGTCCTACAGAGTGATTGCTCGACGCTTAACAGAAAATAATTGTTTATGGCACTCATATGAGGATAAGCAGACCAGGCCAATAAGAGTAGTGGCGAAACAATTGCATTCATCCTGCTTGCCGGATCGGATCAAAGACGACTTAACGTCGCAAGGATTCCAGATTCAAAATGCGATTAACAAGTTAAGCTGGAAAACAAAAGAACCGCTGAACATGTTTATTCTATCATTTAAGAATGATGAAAATGTCGGTAAAATATACGGCATAAAACATATCCTAGGGTGTAAAGTTGAAATACACCCGCTTAAAACTTCAAAAATAATACCGCAATGCAAAAAATGCCAGGCTTATGGCCATACCCAAAAGTATTGCTCAAAAGAGCCAAGGTGTGTTAAGTGCACAGGTAAACACCTCACGGCTGACTGTAACAAACCTGCACAAGAAAAACCTAAGTGTGTCCACTGTGGCTTACCTCACCCAGCCAACTACAGAGGGTGTTTAGTTGCCAAAGAGATGCAAATGTTAAAGAACAGAAACTCAAAAAACAATCCAGTAACACCTGCCGTTAAAAAGATTGTTAGAAACAACGATAAACAGACATCAAAACCAAGTTCACAGTTTGCACAGACGAGCGCAATAACTGCACATGCATCTAATAGTGCATCTTATGCACAAGCGACAAAACCAAGCACACAACCGTCAAGTCTTGAGGACAAGCTCAACCAGATCCTGAAGTGCATATGCTCATTTGATCAGAGACTAGAGAAATTAGAGTCAAGTACTAGGAAAAATCAATCATGAATAACACACTTAAAATAATGGCGTGGAATTCAAACGGACTACTGCAACACCAACATGAGTTGCAAGTAGTCCTAGACACAGAAAATATTGATGTGTGTTTGATTTCTGAAACTCACTTCACTAAACAGTCTTTCGTAAAACTTAAAGGCTATAAGGCTTATAACTCGCTGCACCCTAACAACACGGCCCGAGGAGGTAGCGCAGTTATCATTAAAGAACATATCTGTCATTACGAACAGTGTACATACGAAGAACCAGAGATGCAAGCTGTGGCAATATCAGTTAAAACAAACAAATTTAACGTTACAATAGCGGCTGTATACTGTCCCCCAAGACACACTATAAACAAAGAACAATATGTACATTTCTTCAAACTCCTTGGACAGAGATTTATATTAGGCGGTGATTTTAATGCTAAGAACACTCATTGGGGATCGAGATTAACTACAACTAAGGGAAGACAGCTTCTAAGTGCAGTTAAAGACATGCACTGCGAGGTCAGAAGTACTGGAAAACCTACATACTGGCCAACCGACCACCAGAAACTACCAGACCTTATCGACTTTTTCATAGTGAAGAATATATCAGCCAATTATCTGAGCGTGGAAGAGGGGTACCACATGAACTCCGATCACTCTCCGATATTATTACGATTAAGTCACAAAATATTACTCAGAGAAAACCACTTGACATTAGTTAACAAGTTTACAGACTGGGAAAGTTTTCGCTTAGACCTGCAAAATATTATCGACCTAAAAACTTCATTAAAAAGCAAAGGTCAGCTCGATTCTGAAGTAAACAAGTTTAGCAATAATATCCAACAATGCGCATGGAACAACACACCACAGATTATTAAAAAATTTAGAGGAAATACATACCCAAAGGAGATAATAGATTTATTATCTGAAAAAAGGAATCAAAGAAAAAAATGGCAGCAAACTAGATTCCCGCCAGATAAAACTTTATTAAATAATCTTACAAAAAGATTAAAGAGAAATATACAAGCCTTTGAAGATGAGGCTTTCAATACTAACCTACGTCAGTTAACCAGCGACCATACTACACAATACTCTCTTTGGAAAGCTACAAAGTCACTCAAAAGGCCGATTACACAAATTCCCCCTATCAGAAATGGTAACGGAAAATGGGCTATAAGTAATGAGCAAAAAGCTCTAAGATTTGCACATCATTTAAAAGAAACCTTTCAGTCAAATGACAACTCTGTAGACAACCTACAGTTTGCCAATATTCTGCAAGATCTAAGAATTAAACTTGTGACCCCGAAAGAAGTTTCAAAGGAAATTCAGAACATTAACCTGAAAAAATCCCCAGGATATGACCTTATTACTGGAGAAATCCTGAAATATTTCCCGCGTAAAGCCATCGTCAAACTTACCAGACTTATTAATGCTGCATTCGTGTTAAAGCATGTACCTGAGCCATGGAAAGTAGCTGAACTGATTATGATTGCAAAGCCGGGTAAACCACCCCACGAAGCATCATCATACAGACCCATTTCTCTGTTGCCTGTACTATCAAAGCTGTTTGAAAAATTGTTTTTAAAACGCCTAAAACCAATTATAAACGAAAGAAACCTGGTCCCTGACCATCAGTTTGGTTTTAGAGAGAAACATTCCACCATAGACCAAGTACACAGAATTACCAATATCATTGAGAGAACGCTCGAAGATAAAAAAGTCTGCTCAACCGTATTTTTAGATGTAGCACAAGCTTTTGATAGAGTTTGGCATAAGGGTTTGATATACAAACTAAGATTAATGCTGCCCAATGATTTTGCCGATATCTTGGCATCATACATTACAGATAGGATGTTTCGAGTGAGGCACGAGGATGCCTATTCTGATTTAAACATTATTAAAGCTGGCGTGCCTCAAGGTAGTGTGCTGGGTCCAGTCCTCTACCTCTTGTACACGTATGATATACCTGAGCTGGAAAATAATACAATTGCGACCTTTGCAGACGACACTGCCATTATGGCCATAGGGTCATGCCACAAGGAAGCAGTCAAAAAGGTTCAAATCGCAGTAAATAAAGTTCATGACTGGGCACAAAAATGGAGAATCAAATTGAATGAATCAAAGTCACTTCACATTGATTTCACCAACAAGAATTGTGATTACCACCCTATCTTCATAAATGGTCAACAAGTGCCATACGCAAACACAGCTAAATATCTTGGCATAACGCTTGACGCGAAACTGCGCTGGAAAGCGCACGTCAAAAAGAAAAGACAAGAACTAGACATGCGTTTTAAAAACATATATTGGTTGATAGGACGGAATTCCTGTCTATCGATGCATAACAAAATGTTATTATATAAGCATATTCTCATGCCGATATGGACGTATGGCATCCAACTGTGGGGCTGTACTAAACCGACCAATATCAAAATGATACAGACATTCCAAAATAAGGTACTCAGGAGTATTGTTAACGCGCCCTGGTATATAAGAAATGACGACCTCCATCGTGACCTAAAAATGGAACCCGTCACCAACATAATTCAAAAATTTGCTGAGGCCCATGAACACAGACTCCACCGACATGTGAACGTCGAGGCAATTCAGCTGTTAGACAACACAAATATAGTGCGAAGACTAAAACGAACAAAACCATTTGAGTTAGTGTAGTGTAAAAAGTGTAGAAATAAAAGTGACAATGACACTCATATAACACATGAACAAAGTGTTTTTAATATAATATCAGACTCTAAGAAAGTGGAACGGACTTGTGTAAAGTGCAATAAACACTATTCTAAGTTTTAAAATAATTATCACTTATAAAATTAGGTTAGATTAAAATTGCTTATTAGTCTTAATGGCTAGATTGTAATTAATTAGTAAGAACTTGGTTCTTTTTAATAAAGCACAAAAAAAAATTATTAAATGGAATGGCAACTACCACAGATTCAATAAATCATGGTCTGTGATCATCAATCAGGTCGTCGGTAGAGCGCTTGCAATTTACAGGAGTGATAAATGATAAATGATTTTATTTCTGTAAGTAGGTTTGTACAAACACTTTTACACGTCAATCATATTTTAAAAACTAGATGAGGTCGGCGTTTCCTATCTGACTACTCTGAGAAGAAAGGCCGAAACAAACTCAGAGGTCATAGTCTCTTTTAAAGTCCAGACATAATCTTGATCACACACCAAGTCTGAAATGGTCTTTTGAGGAATGAACCACACAGGTTGAGTGGACCTGACCAGTCAGTGCACGCATTTGTCAGTAATCGTGCAGCTCTACTCAGAATTTAAGGAGCTCAACGATGCGACGATCAATACCAAAGAAAGGACATTTGGGTAGGCCACTTATATGACTCAAACTGCCAGACCATGATTAACACTAACTGAGAATAAAAGAAAGGGAAAAAAAATATTATGCAATAACCCACATAGTCTTCACATTCACAATAATTAAAATAATATAATACTTTACAAGTAAATATTCCTGTCATTGTGTATAAAATAATAATTAAATGTTACTGTTTATAAAATAATAAAGTTAGCAAAAACAAAAAAAAACAATAAAAATAAACTACCTCAATATGTACAAAAATTGGAGCAGCTCAATCCCAAGCCTTTTTGTCCTCAATATAATCTTTAACAGTATAAAAGGCTTTCTGGCACAACTTACGTTTAATGAATGATTTGAATTTATTAAGGCTTAGATCTTGAACGTGGCTTGGAAGTTTATTATAAAAGCGTATACATTGACATCGAAACGAGCCACCTATTTTCTTGAGCCTTGTTGTAGGTACAACAAATTTGTGTTTGTTCCTAGTATTTATATTATGGATATCACTGTATTTTTTAAATAATTTTATATTTTTATGGGCATATAATAGATTTTCAAAAATATACTGAGAAGTCATTAGACAGTCATTACATTAATCTCCTTAAATTTCTCTCTGAGAGAGTGTCTTGGACTTAATTTATAAATTGATCGAACAGCTCTTTTCTGCAAACCAAAGATAGTCTGAATGTCGGCAGCATTTCCCCATAACAGAATACCGTACGACATTACACTATGAAAATAGCTAAAGTACACTAAACGGGCTGTCTCTATGTCCGTTAAATTACGAATTTTTCTAACAGCATATGCTGCGGAGCTTAGCTTTTTTGACAGTTTATCTACATGTGGGCCCCACTGAAGCTTAGCATCCAAAGTCAAGCCCAAGAATACTGTGCTATCTTCAGGATTCAATTCTTCGCCCTTTATTAACACATTAGTTTTCACCTGCTTAACGTGAGGTAGCGTAAACTTAATGCATTTGGTTTTTTTTTCGTTTAGAAGTTCGTTTCGTTTAAATTATTAACATTAAACCAGTGAACTACTTTTGAGATCGCGCTATTTACATCGTCAGTAACCAGCTGCTGACGTTTAAGTTTAAACAAAAGTGAAGTGTCATCTGCAAACAACACTATATCATGATTATCCTTTATGAGGTAAGGCAAGTCATTAATATAAATAAGAAACAAGAAAGGACCAAGAATTGAGCCCTGTGGGACTCCCATTCTTACTATAGATCCGGGAGATCTTTTCCCATTGACGTCAACACTCTGAATCCCATTACTCAAGTATGAAATAAGAAGATCCAGAGCGGTGTTCCGGATCCCGTAGTGGCAGAGTTTCCTGATTAACATTTCATGAAAAACGCAATCGAATGCCTTGGACAAATCACAAAAAATGCCCAAGGCATCGTATTTATCTTCCCATGCATTATAAATATGTCCTAACAGTTCAACACACATCAGTAGTCGAACGGCCCCTTGTAAAACCGAACTGTTTGCTATGTAGTAATTTATGTTTATTAAAAAATCTTTGCAATTGGTCTAAAATTAATTTCTCAAAAATTTTACTAAAGGTAGGTAGTACTGAAATAGGTCTATAATTTGAGGGGTCTGATGTACTACCTGATTTAAACAACGGTATTATTTTACTATTTTTCATAAGGTCAGGAAACTCCCCACAGTCAATACAATTATTAAAGATAAGAGCTAAAGTAGGTGCTACAATGTCTATAATAGACTTAGCAACTTCTACAGAATTACCCCACAGATCTGCAGTCTTTTTTACATTTAAAGTGTGAAAGGTTTCAATTATATCTCTACAGGTAATATGTTCAAAATGAAATTCCGACTCGCAAACATTAACATTTTCCTTAAGCAAAGACTCAGCAACAGAAGGTGATGAGTTTAGGGATTTAGTAGTTGAAACGGGAATATCTGAAAATAAATTTTCAAAGGCCACGGCGACTTGTGAGTCTGATTTTATTATGTTGTCATTAATTGACAGGCTATAGTTAGTATTTCGGTTACTAGACCTTCCCGTTTCACTATTAATAATATTCCAAGTCGTTTTAATTACGTTACTACTGTTTTTAATCTTCGAACTCCGCGACATTGCCATACAACAAACTTTTTTAAATAATTTTGAATAATTTCTAACATACAAATTGAATTCATCAGTGTTTACATAATACCTTTCATTGTACAGCTCATAAAGCCGTGTTCTACTTTTATGAATACCAATGGTACCCCAATCACTGAAAGATGCGTTACTATTAACCGAGATAGTCTTGGGAATAAACGTGGAATTAAATTGTTGACAGTAAATATAAAAAAAATCATTATATAGATTATTATGATCAGCATGCATAAATGAAACTGGTAATTTGTTACTGAGTTTACCTTTAAAAGCTTCCAAGCGCCTTGCAGTTTTGGGGTTAACAGTGATATCCTTTTTAGCCACTTTGTTGTTTTGGTTTTGGATAGTAATTCTTTGCCCACAATGATCAGAATCTAGTTAATTTATAATTTCTATGTGGCTTGGTATAATATCTGTATAAATATTATCTAGGCATGTGGCACTAGTAGGGGTTATTCTTGTGGGCTCCAAAAACAGGTTTACAAGATTATATGACTGAAACAGACTTATTATTTTACTACAAGAACCCGAGTTTTCTAACAAATTAACATTAAAATCACCACAAGTGATAATGGATTTGTTCGAGTTACAAATCTTGTGCAACACTTCATCCATTACCCTTTCAAAGCAGTCATACAATCCTGAAGGGGGTCTGTACACACTTAATACAATAAACTGCTCCAATTCTATACAGGCTATTTCAACTGTCCGCTCAACAGATAGGCTCACAATATCCTTACGGTCTTTAAATTTAAGCTGGTTACTTACTAAAATTAATGAGCCCCCGTGTATAGCATTTACTCTGCTGAACGAACTACCAACCTGGTGATTATTAAAATTGAACAAGAACTGGTGGCTTTTAAGCCAATGTTCTGTTATACAAAGAATATCAATACTGTTAAAATTCATAAATAATTCTACTTCTAAATCTTTGTTTAGAAATCCTTGAATATTTTGATGCACCAGGTTGATACTATTGACTGAGTTTAAACTTTTATTTGATTTATTTTTGCAATTATGTACATTATAGCTAGAGGTTGCCTCTATTGTCCTAATTTCTAATTTAAATTATTTTGAATGTCAATTTTTGTTACCAATTTATTGGGTGAATTATTTAACATGTCATTGCATTGCTCAATAGAAGCAATTTGTTTAGCCAAATTCTTGACTGTAATAGAAAAATAATATGATAGCGACACAGCTATCTGTCTTTTACAATATTTAGAAAGATAGTACCTATCCATAAAAAATCTATCTTTTGTCAAATAAAAATGATTACCAACATAATTGTTAATGTCAATTAATTGGAATAAATTATTATTATACGTCAAATTATGCAATGTCACATTAATTTCTGATCTAAGGTTGTTTTCTTCCTGTGGCAAACTTTGGCTGTATGGGAATGTGAACAACACAATTTTTCTTAAACTTAGGTTACACAATGATCTATAATATTGGAGTAATTCTTCTTTGTTCACATTACCCCTATTACCAACAAATATTAATATTATAGTATAATGGTTAAAATTACATTTTATAACTTTTTTCATTATGTCATATAAAGAACAAGTGGTTATTGCTCATAAATATTGTGGGGATAACTAATGTGCGTAGATGTTGGACTATTAACTATGGATAACTGGATCAGTCACTATGATTACCCAGACATGGTAATAGTAAGATCGTGATTCTGAATAGCCAATTAAGACCCAGATATATGCCAGTGACCTTGAGTGGTTAGCTTGCGTGTTTTGAACTGAGCTCACGCAACGCTTCGTACATTCAGCCAGTAATAGGACTAGGCATCAAGGAGCGCTGTCCTCAATTTGACGCATTATTAATTTATTATACACAAAACAAATGGTATTTTAAAAAAAGCGTATACTAAAAGATCAATAATTAAATTATCTTTAAATTCGTGAAGGTTTCAGAAAAATACGCTAGGTAGATTTTGCGCCATTCTCAGTTTTAGATAATCCCTGACATAATTTTACAAATTAATTTCACTATGTAATATAAACATAATCTAAAATATTCACATATTAAATTATTGAAAACATGCTCTAATTTAACATACAGGAAAAGTTTTTATCCACTGCGCAAATTTTGACAAATTAAACTTAAACGAGTTTTATTAAACATATATTTTTTATTTTGATACGTCTTAGTACAAAAAACAAAAAATATCGTTAACGAAAGATGTTTACTTTAAAAGTGGTTGTATGGCTACCCGGCGGCGCGCGGCGAAGCGGAACGCGCGAAAGTACCTACCTATCAGCCGTGCGCTCGCTCGATTCGCCGGCGTAGGTATTTACGTGGGTTACAATGTACTGATCGCTAATTTTATCAGGTTCGAACTAGACTTTTTTATGTTTAGGCCGTGACCTGTAGTTATTTGAAGAGTAATTCCAATTTTTCCTTCATACTTTAATGGGCTTTAATTCTGCGAGCTGCTCGCAAACTTTTATCACTCAGTACATACACTCGCACCATCTCGTAAAACTCGCGGTTACTGAAGTCCGACATCGTGACCGGTAGCACGGCACACGTGCGGCGCGGCGCTTGCGCGGGGAATCGATTAGACGCGACGTCACACGACAGCGCGTGCGATGAGCGAACTGTCGGCCACAGCGCCCGGCGCGCCCTGCCGCCCGGGAGGGGGTTTCACCCCCGTGCAACACCGCCGCTTGCGCCGGCCGCCGCGCGCGCCCATTGATATTATTACGAATAGATTGTGTCCATATTTTGCTGATTTAAAGTAGGATAAAAAAAAAAAAAAAGTATTGAATAAATAATGGAAATGTGATGATCTGTTACTGATATTGAACCACCAAAACAAATTTGCGCACTGGTTAAAACTTTTCCTGTATATTTTTTTCAAATCATTAACACTACTCGTTTAGACGTGATCTTCAGTATAAAATCATTAAAAGTCGGTTAACGTTTATCGTCACCTTAAGCAAGATATTGTCTCCAATAGAACTATTTGATTTCTTCAAAGGTGCGTGATGTTCACTTGCGTTCGATTCCGAAGATTTCCGAACGTAACTATAAGATTACTGCAATGCTATTTTCACTTTTTCCACCATTTAAAAATAAAATATGATTGAACAATCATAGAGGATGCTACTGTCCAAAATTACCTAATCCTTTATCCATCCTATGCGAAATCTATTCTGCAGGATTGTATTGTTTAGCAGCATGTGGATATGAATCTTAATGCCTCGTTACAAAAACTGAAGCCTGCTCAATATAGTTTCACTGCAAACCCTCTTCTTCTAAAGAAAAGCCTTTTCCCAGAATATTTTGTTCTAACTTGTATGTAACCTAAAGGGCCTAAGTCCAAAATGAATGTTTTTCTCTCCAACTATTCCCAAATCCAATTTTTCGGTTCAATAGCTTCAAAGTCATCCAATACCCATTTTAAAAACGTTAAAAACGTTACGGCTATATTTACGAAACTACAGCGGCAATCTGTTTGCTATGCAAACGACATCACTATTAGAGTACAGTCAACAGCATGTTTAAGTTAACACTGACATTGAAAGCGCCTTCAGTTCGGAGCATCCAGCGGTTTTACAGTTTACTAGCGACCCGCGTCTGGTTCACATGGGTGCATTCGACATGTCACAGAATTTTAGTGATATAATTATTTAAGTTTAATATTATTTTTTTTGTGAATAATGCAATGTGGAACAACACATTGAACTAACATTATTATCATATAATTATGTATTGGTTATATCCCTTCCAGAATATATTTTATAAATGACTACCTGCTGCCCGCGGCGTCGCCGCGTCGCCGGCCTGGCTTTTTCTAAAAAAAAAGTGGCTTAAGTTACTCCTTATAATATCTGCTATTTGCTAGTGAAAGTGCCGTCAGAATCGGTCCAGCCGTTTCGGAGATTTACCGGAAAAAACAGAAAGAGACTAAAAAAATGCTTATTTGTTATAAGTACCGTAACTTTCTTATGCATTTAGTAGAAAGCTATTATTTCTAGATTGGAAACAAACACTTACATTTTATTTATTCGTATGTACTACATGTATAAGTTAAAGAATGTCAAAACTGCTTTAAAATCCATAGAAGAACAACAGGAACACACACACGAAAAGCGACTTTGTTTTATACTATTTAAATGTTTTTCCAAATAAATAAATATAGCAGTCTTACCTTGGGCGTGCTGTTGACTGTACGTAGATACTTATAGTAGTTTGTATGCAGTGTCACGATCTTTTGTCTTACGGGAGCTGGTAATTCAGAGAGGTACTTTTGAAAAAAAGAAAAGTTGTAGGGGAAGTCTTTTGCGGTGTTATCTTTGTAAGTTTTCAAATTGAATTGGGTTTTATTTTTATGGTAGTTGAAGATGCCGAAATCGAGTTGGTTTGTGATTCAATTGGAGCATTATATGGTTATTAACGTTTGAATTGATTTACCATAGAGTATCACATCATCATCATTATCACACTATCATCACACTAATCACACTATCATCACACTAACCACACTATCATCACACTAATCACACTATCACGATTATCCTTTAAAGTTAAAGTTCGCGAGCACATTCGCAAGAAGCTGGCAGTATCATCACAACGGTAATGTTTTCCCATTGTTTGTCTTAATTATTTTAATATATTTATGTATATTTATTTGTGCATAGATTTATATATATAATTAGGTTTATATATTATATTTATAGTTTTAATAGGTATATGTATATCTTTATATTTAAATAATATTATTTTATTCCTCAATTCTCACTATTGCACCTACCACTGTTTGTCTCTGCATCGCCCAAAGGTTGACTGGTAGAAAATGCCTATGGCATTAAGTCCGCCTCTGTACATTTCTGTGCTTAAAGTATTAAATAAATAAATAAAATAAATATCACATCACACTAATATTATAAAGGCGAAAATTTGTGAGTGTGTGTGTATGTTTGTTACTTCTTCACGCTCAAACGGCTGGACCAATTTTGATTAAATTTTGTATGGAAGTAGCTGACACCCTGGATTAAGACATAGGCTACTTTTTATCCCGATATTCCCACGGGATCGAGACTAACGCGGGTGAAACAGATATATGTTTATCCTTTCTTTTTTACTTATTTTCTGTGTATATAAATACAAATCGTCGTTGATCTAGTCTAGTGGTTCGATTCCCGAGTCGGGCAAATTGTTATTGGGTTATTCTATTAGAAATATCTCAGTAGCAGCCCGGAGTCTGGATTTGTGCCCGATTGATAGCAATAGGCTCGCCCCCTATTACTCGTAGGTACATGGGTCTTAAATATAACTGGAGATATGTAGTTATTCCTCTGCCTAACCCTTCGGGGAATATAGGCCTAATGTTATGTATTTTATCTATACTAATATTATAAAGAGGAAAGACTAGAATCAATTCTATTTTATTTGTTTATTTTGACGTTCAAAAGTGCCATTTATGTGCCTATTTGAAATAAATAATTTGACTTTGACTGTGACAAAAAAAGGGTTTATAAATGACACTTTCTTATTTAAAAATACGTTGTAAATATAACAAAATTATTTTTGATTTTTATTCGATAGTTTCCCCTTTTCTTACTGTATGTAAAATTTTATCATTTATTCTTAAACTACTATTCGTAGATGTAATTGTTTGAGCACAATTTTTTTGTTACATTTTATAATAATACTATAATAATTTGTAATCTGCCTATTGTAAAGAGCCCAAAAAGACAGGTTGTCTAAACGTCAACGAAATAAAACGTTGCTAAATTGAAGAGTACAACTGTGACGTAGCATGAAAACTGAAGGTACAGGTATTACGTTTAGTCAGTTACTTGACAGCTCTCTCGTCACGTGGTTTTTTTTTGTTTACCTTTAACTATCTAAACATGTGGAGAGGATGAGTGACAGGCGACTAACAAAAGGTAATTATAAAGCAGAGGTGAGTGGAAACGCCGGGAGGGGACGCCCTAGAAGGACATATAGTGACCAAATTGGTGATGTTCTTCAGAAAGGTCAGGTGCGTAGTACTCGCAACCGGCGTGCGTGTATGACAAGATGTATGAAAGTAGGCGAAGCAAAAGGAGTATAAGGAGCGTAGCAAGCGGCGTTCTATAGTTTCTGCCTACCCCCATGGGAAGAGGGCGTGAGTGTATGTAACTACTTAAACCCATGGAGTATAAGTAGTCAAAAGTAATCTCTGGTACTTACTACCAGTTGGATTTAAAAAATCTTTTTGCATTTCATAGACATTCTTGAGGACGGTTATAGGCTATTTCACATCACGCTACGACCCTTAGGAGCCAAACAAAAAGAAAAAAAGTCAGAAAGAACGCTTAGCTAAAACGATGTGATAGCACGGGCGGGCGATGCAACGCGACGCAGTGGGTCGGGAGAACAAGAAATTTCACGCGGACGAAGTTGCGGGCAGAAGCTAGTGTTATAAATAAAACTAAAGTTCGACGATTCAAAATGTTTATTTAACTCTATTTCAAACACTTTTCCTTGCTTTTCGTGGCCACACCTAACAGGCCAAAGCCCTGTGTTTAGCTCATACTAAATTACTTCATACCGAGGGAGCCCTTAGGGCCGCCCATTTGACAAATGACCTCGTTGCCTTAGACCTTAAAGCCCTACCAAAATGAACTGTTGAGCTCTTAAAAGGGAGTTAATTCGCATATTACTGGACTGGTTAAAACAATACTGGGTTAGATGGCCTTTTATTTAGTGGTACTTTTTATTCTTGGGAGAATATAAATAATTTGTGTAAAGGTAAAGTAGGTACTCATTTGTTTGAAATGAAATGAAATCGTATATTCTGTAAATAGGATATTAGAATAACTTTTACAAGTCATATAAAAAATAAAATAAATATCTAGATGTAGCCGACATTTCCTATCTGACTACCCCTGAGAAGAAATGGCGAAACAAACTCAGTGGTCAAAGTCTCTTTTAAAGTACAGACATAATCTTGGTCAGATCATGTGAGGACCATGTAGATCCGTGTCTGAAATGGTATTTTGAGGAAAGAACCACACAAATTTGAGTGGACCTGTCCAATCAGTGTAAGCATTTGTCAGTAATCGTGCAGCTCAACTCAAGACTTAAGGAGCTCAACGACTCGACGAACAATACCAAAGAAACGAAATTTGGGTAGGCCGCATAAAGCGCTCAAAATGCCAGCCATCATTAAAACTAACTGAGAAAAAGAAAAAAAAGGAAAATATTTAAGGAAAAACAAAAAAAACCCACAAAAAAATGACCCACCAATTTGTTTTATGAGGTTATAGAGGTATGAGGAACAGGTTATAAAGTTCTCTCCATAGAAAAGGCCCCTCCGACCAGACGGGTGTTGTGTCTGGTGGGCAACTGTCTGACGGTTGATGTCGGGACGTTGTTTATATGCTAGTTGCGCGGTAAACTCTGCTTGCGCGATGCAGGATTTTGTGTGACGTCATCGCGCCAGTGTGATACGTAGTTCACATGTGGCGATATAGATGCCGTCACAAGATAAAGTGGTGCTTTAGCAAATTGTTTAAAATACTCAGACAAGGATCGTAGCTTGGTTTAGTTACAGGCGTCTGTGATTCACTTTATAGTAACCCACATGCATTTAACTAATTAATGCAGGCGTCTGTCTGTCTTACTCTTCTATGTCATCTTTGCACTTTTAAAGAATAAGCTAACTTGCCACAATATCTTTGTCGCCGAACTGATTTATCACGCAACCCCTCTAGCCATATAGCGTTTCCTTCATCTATACATATTATATCAGCGGCTTCTTTTCAATGGCATACCATCGAGTTGGTGAATTCATACAGATTATTTTTAGTCTCTTAGAAAGATGCTGCCATTGGTTCTCTTATTTTTTATAACTAAGGTTCCGTACCCAATTGGTACCTACCCTATTATTAGTAATAGGGTCCCGTTGGCACCAATTTGCTAAGGCTCCGCCGTCCGTCCGTCTGTCACAGGGCTTGTATCTTTTGAACTGTAATAGGTGGATACATGAAAGGAGGTCGTTCACCGTGCATATATATTTGGGCTAAATGTGAAAAATGAAAGAGATAAAGTTAGGATAGGGCAAAACAAAATCAAAAATACTATATTCCGAAAGAATACGTTTTTCTCTGTTTTTTGTACTATGGGAATAAACCTAGAAAGAAAAGAAAATACACTCTGAAAGAAAGAAAGAAAAGATAGAAAGAAAGAAAAGAAAGAAAGAAAGAAAAGAAAAATAAAAATGAAAGAAAAAGAAAGAAAGAAAAAAATTAAGATTCTCCGTAAAGTAACATGAGTTCGTAAAAACACATTTTATACTTATGTATTTGATACGGGCTTTGATTTTTATTCAGAAAAGCTATTGCTATCTTAAGCTATCACTCGTAGGTACTATAATTAGTACTATTATTCTTTTAGACCTAAAACATACTGAAAATAGTATTTTTCAAACTCGTTTATTCATTTCAACTATTTTATTGTACCTATGTTAACAAATGATTAAATGATTATGATTATGATTATGGTTTATCAGCGCAGGGAATGTTCCTACAGATTAGATCCCATACTGAAAAGTGAAGAGAATAACATGTTCTAACGGAATATAACTTTTGTTTGGCCGGTTTGGTGACTTTCATAATTTAGCCCTTGTTCTTTTTTTGACAGAGTGTGTGTACTTCTATGGCCAATATAATAAAACTGTAAGTCGTAGGACTGCACGTCAGAAGTAAAAACTTCTTAGCTTCACAAACTTGGAAACATCTGTAGGTATACATTATATTGGCCATAGAAGTACACACACTCTGTCAAAAAAAGAACAAGGGCTAAATTATGAAAGTCACCAAACCGGCCAAACAAAAGTTATATTCCGTTAGAACATGTTATTCTCTTCACTTTTCAGTATGGGATCTAATCTGTAGGAACATTCCCTGCGCTGATAAACCATAATCATAATCATAATCATTTAATCATTTGTTAACATAGGTACAATAAAATAGTTGAAATGAATAAACGAGTTTGAAAAATACTATTTTCAGTATGTTTTAGGTCTAAAAGAATAATAGTACTAATTATAGTACCTACGAGTGATAGCTTAAGATAGCAATAGCTTTTCTGAATAAAAATCAAAGCCCGTATCAAATACATAAGTATAAAATGTGTTTTTACGAACTCATGTTACTTTACGGAGAATCTTAATTTTTTTCTTTCTTTCTTTTTCTTTCATTTTTATTTTTCTTTTCTTTCTTTCTTTCTTTTCTTTCTTTCTTTCTTTTCTTTCTTTCTTTCAGAGTGTATTTTCTTTTCTTTCTAGGTTTATTCCCATAGTACAAAAAACAGAGAAAAACGTATTCTTTCGGAATATAGTATTTTTGATTTTGTTTTGCCCTATCCTAACTTTATCTCTTTCATTTTTCACATTTAGCCCAAATATATATGCACGGTGAACGACCTCCTTTCATGTATCCACCTATTACAGTTCAAAAGATACAAGCCCTGTGACAGACGGACGGACGGCGGAGCCTTAGCAAATTGGTGCCAACGGGACCCTATTACTAATAATAGGGTAGGTACCAATTGGGTACGGAACCTTAGTTATAAAAAATAAGAGAACCAATGGCAGCATCTTTCTAAGAGACTAAAAATAATCTGTATGAATTCACCAACTCGATGGTATGCCATTGAAAAGAAGCCGCTGATATAATATGTATAGATGAAGGAAACGCTATATGGCTAGAGGGGTTGCGTGATAAATCAGTTCGGCGACAAAGATATTGTGGCAAGTTAGCTTATTCTTTAAAAGTGCAAAGATGACATAGAAGAGTAAGACAGACAGACGCCTGCATTAATTAGTTAAATGCATGTGGGTTACTATAAAGTGAATCACAGACGCCTGTAACTAAACCAAGCTACGATCCTTGTCTGAGTATTTTAAACAATTTGCTAAAGCACCACTTTATCTTGTGACGGCATCTATATCGCCACATGTGAACTACGTATCACACTGGCGCGATGACGTCACACAAAATCCTGCATCGCGCAAGCAGAGTTTACCGCGCAACTAGCATATAAACAACGTCCCGACATCAACCGTCAGACAGTTGCCCACCAGACACAACACCCGTCTGGTCGGAGGGGCCTTTTCTATGGAGAGAACTTTATAACCTGTTCCTCATACCTCTATAACCTCATAAAACAAATTGGTGGGTCATTTTTTTGTGGGTTTTTTTTGTTTTTCCTTAAATATTTTCCTTTTTTTTCTTTTTCTCAGTTAGTTTTAATGATGGCTGGCATTTTGAGCGCTTTATGCGGCCTACCCAAATTTCGTTTCTTTGGTATTGTTCGTCGAGTCGTTGAGCTCCTTAAGTCTTGAGTTGAGCTGCACGATTACTGACAAATGCTTACACTGATTGGACAGGTCCACTCAAATTTGTGTGGTTCTTTCCTCAAAATACCATTTCAGACACGGATCTACATGGTCCTCACATGATCTGACCAAGATTATGTCTGTACTTTAAAAGAGACTTTGACCACTGAGTTTGTTTCGCCATTTCTTCTCAGGGGTAGTCAGATAGGAAATGTCGGCTACATCTAGATATTTATTTTATTTTTTATATGACTTGTAAAAGTTATTCTAATATCCTATTTACAGAATATACGATTTCATTTCATTTCAAACAAATGAGTACCTACTTTACCTTTACACAAATTATTTATATTCTCCCAAGAATAAAAAGTACCACTAAATAAAAGGCCATCTAACCCAGTATTGTTTTAACCAGTCCAGTAATATGCGAATTAACTCCCTTTTAAGAGCTCAACAGTTCATTTTGGTAGGGCTTTAAGGTCTAAGGCAACGAGGTCATTTGTCAAATGGGCGGCCCTAAGGGCTCCCTCGGTATGAAGTAATTTAGTATGAGCTAAACACAGGGCTTTGGCCTGTTAGGTGTGGCCACGAAAAGCAAGGAAAAGTGTTTGAAATAGAGTTAAATAAACATTTTGAATCGTCGAACTTTAGTTTTATTTATAACACTAGCTTCTGCCCGCAACTTCGTCCGCGTGAAATTTCTTGTTCTCCCGACCCACTGCGTCGCGTTGCATCGCCCGCCCGTGCTATCACATCGTTTTAGCTAAGCGTTCTTTCTGACTTTTTTTCTTTTTGTTTGGCTCCTAAGGGTCGTAGCGTGATGTGAAATAGCCTATAACCGTCCTCAAGAATGTCTATGAAATGCAAAAAGATTTTTTAAATCCAACTGGTAGTAAGTACCAGAGATTACTTTTGACTACTTATACTCCATGGGTTTAAGTAGTTACATACACTCACGCCCTCTTCCCATGGGGGTAGGCAGAAACTATAGAACGCCGCTTGCGACGCTCCTTATACTCCTTTTGCTTCGCCTACTTTCATACATCTTGTCATACACGCACGCCGGTTGCGAGTACTACGCACCTGACCTTTCTGAAGAACATCACCAATTTGGTCACTATATGTCCTTCTAGGGCGTCCCCTCCCGGCGTTTCCACTCACCTCTGCTTTATAATTACCTTTTGTTAGTCGCCTGTCACTCATCCTCTCCACATGTTTAGATAGTTAAAGGTAAACAAAAAAAAACCACGTGACGAGAGAGCTGTCAAGTAACTGACTAAACGTAATACCTGTACCTTCAGTTTTCATGCTACGTCACAGTTGTACTCTTCAATTTAGCAACGTTTTATTTCGTTGACGTTTAGACAACCTGTCTTTTTGGGCTCTTTACAATAGGCAGATTACAAATTATTATAGTATTATTATAAAATGTAACAAAAAAATTGTGCTCAAACAATTACATCTACGAAGAGTAGTTTAAGAATAAATGATAAAATTTTACATACAGTAAGAAAAGGGGAAACTATCGAATAAAAATCAAAAATAATTTTGTTATATTTACAACGTATTTTTAAATAAGAAAGTGTCATTTATAAACCCTTTTTTTGTCACAGTCAAAGTCAAATTATTTATTTCAAATAGGCACATAAATGGCACTTTTGAACGTCAAAATAAACAAATAAAATAGAATTGATTCTAGTCTTTCCTCTTTATAATATTAGTATAGATAAAATACATAACATTAGGCCTATATTCCCCGAAGGGTTAGGCAGAGGAATAACTACATATCTCCAGTTATATTTAAGACCCATGTACCTACGAGTAATAGGGGGCGAGCCTATTGCTATCAATCGGGCACAAATCCAGACTCCGGGCTGCTACTGAGATATTTCTAATAGAATAACCCAATAACAATTTGCCCGACTCGGGAATCGAACCACTAGACTAGATCAACGACGATTTGTATTTATATACACAGAAAATAAGTAAAAAAGAAAGGATAAACATATATCTGTTTCACCCGCGTTAGTCTCGATCCCGTGGGAATATCGGGATAAAAAGTAGCCTATGTCTTAATCCAGGGTGTCAGCTACTTCCATACAAAATTTAATCAAAATTGGTCCAGCCGTTTGAGCGTGAAGAAGTAACAAACATACACACACACTCACAAATTTTCGCCTTTATAATATTAGTGTGATGTGATATTTATTTTATTTATTTATTTAATACTTTAAGCACAGAAATGTACAGAGGCGGACTTAATGCCATAGGCATTTTCTACCAGTCAACCTTTGGGCGATGCAGAGACAAACAGTGGTAGGTGCAATAGTGAGAATTGAGGAATAAAATAATATTATTTAAATATAAAGATATACATATACCTATTAAAACTATAAATATAATATATAAACCTAATTATATATATAAATCTATGCACAAATAAATATACATAAATATATTAAAATAATTAAGACAAACAATGGGAAAACATTACCGTTGTGATGATACTGCCAGCTTCTTGCGAATGTGCTCGCGAACTTTAACTTTAAAGGATAATCGTGATAGTGTGATTAGTGTGATGATAGTGTGGTTAGTGTGATGATAGTGTGATTAGTGTGATGATAGTGTGATAATGATGATGATGTGATACTCTATGGTAAATCAATTCAAACGTTAATAACCATATAATGCTCCAATTGAATCACAAACCAACTCGATTTCGGCATCTTCAACTACCATAAAAATAAAACCCAATTCAATTTGAAAACTTACAAAGATAACACCGCAAAAGACTTCCCCTACAACTTTTCTTTTTTTCAAAAGTACCTCTCTGAATTACCAGCTCCCGTAAGACAAAAGATCGTGACACTGCATACAAACTACTATAAGTATCTACGTACAGTCAACAGCACGCCCAAGGTAAGACTGCTATATTTATTTATTTGGAAAAACATTTAAATAGTATAAAACAAAGTCGCTTTTCGTGTGTGTGTTCCTGTTGTTCTTCTATGGATTTTAAAGCAGTTTTGACATTCTTTAACTTATACATGTAGTACATACGAATAAATAAAATGTAAGTGTTTGTTTCCAATCTAGAAATAATAGCTTTCTACTAAATGCATAAGAAAGTTACGGTACTTATAACAAATAAGCATTTTTTTAGTCTCTTTCTGTTTTTTCCGGTAAATCTCCGAAACGGCTGGACCGATTCTGACGGCACTTTCACTAGCAAATAGCAGATATTATAAGGAGTAACTTAAGCCACTTTTTTTTTAGAAAAAGCCAGGCCGGCGACGCGGCGACGCCGCGGGCAGCAGGTAGTCATTTATAAAATATATTCTGGAAGGGATATAACCAATACATAATTATATGATAATAATGTTAGTTCAATGTGTTGTTCCACATTGCATTATTCACAAAAAAAATAATATTAAACTTAAATAATTATATCACTAAAATTCTGTGACATGTCGAATGCACCCATGTGAACCAGACGCGGGTCGCTAGTAAACTGTAAAACCGCTGGATGCTCCGAACTGAAGGCGCTTTCAATGTCAGTGTTAACTTAAACATGCTGTTGACTGTACTCTAATAGTGATGTCGTTTGCATAGCAAACAGATTGCCGCTGTAGTTTCGTAAATATAGCCGTAACGTTTTTAACGTTTTTAAAATGGGTATTGGATGACTTTGAAGCTATTGAACCGAAAAATTGGATTTGGGAATAGTTGGAGAGAAAAACATTCATTTTGGACTTAGGCCCTTTAGGTTACATACAAGTTAGAACAAAATATTCTGGGAAAAGGCTTTTCTTTAGAAGAAGAGGGTTTGCAGTGAAACTATATTGAGCAGGCTTCAGTTTTTGTAACGAGGCATTAAGATTCATATCCACATGCTGCTAAACAATACAATCCTGCAGAATAGATTTCGCATAGGATGGATAAAGGATTAGGTAATTTTGGACAGTAGCATCCTCTATGATTGTTCAATCATATTTTATTTTTAAATGGTGGAAAAAGTGAAAATAGCATTGCAGTAATCTTATAGTTACGTTCGGAAATCTTCGGAATCGAACGCAAGTGAACATCACGCACCTTTGAAGAAATCAAATAGTTCTATTGGAGACAATATCTTGCTTAAGGTGACGATAAACGTTAACCGACTTTTAATGATTTTATACTGAAGATCACGTCTAAACGAGTAGTGTTAATGATTTGAAAAAAATATACAGGAAAAGTTTTAACCAGTGCGCAAATTTGTTTTGGTGGTTCAATATCAGTAACAGATCATCACATTTCCATTATTTATTCAATACTTTTTTTTTTTTTTTATCCTACTTTAAATCAGCAAAATATGGACACAATCTATTCGTAATAATATCAATGGGCGCGCGCGGCGGCCGGCGCAAGCGGCGGTGTTGCACGGGGGTGAAACCCCCTCCCGGGCGGCAGGGCGCGCCGGGCGCTGTGGCCGACAGTTCGCTCATCGCACGCGCTGTCGTGTGACGTCGCGTCTAATCGATTCCCCGCGCAAGCGCCGCGCCGCACGTGTGCCGTGCTACCGGTCACGATGTCGGACTTCAGTAACCGCGAGTTTTACGAGATGGTGCGAGTGTATGTACTGAGTGATAAAAGTTTGCGAGCAGCTCGCAGAATTAAAGCCCATTAAAGTATGAAGGAAAAATTGGAATTACTCTTCAAATAACTACAGGTCACGGCCTAAACATAAAAAAGTCTAGTTCGAACCTGATAAAATTAGCGATCAGTACATTGTAACCCACGTAAATACCTACGCCGGCGAATCGAGCGAGCGCACGGCTGATAGGTAGGTACTTTCGCGCGTTCCGCTTCGCCGCGCGCCGCCGGGTAGCCATACAACCACTTTTAAAGTAAACATCTTTCGTTAACGATATTTTTTGTTTTTTGTACTAAGACGTATCAAAATAAAAAATATATGTTTAATAAAACTCGTTTAAGTTTAATTTGTCAAAATTTGCGCAGTGGATAAAAACTTTTCCTGTATGTTAAATTAGAGCATGTTTTCAATAATTTAATATGTGAATATTTTAGATTATGTTTATATTACATAGTGAAATTAATTTGTAAAATTATGTCAGGGATTATCTAAAACTGAGAATGGCGCAAAATCTACCTAGCGTATTTTTCTGAAACCTTCACGAATTTAAAGATAATTTAATTATTGATCTTTTAGTATACGCTTTTTTTAAAATACCATTTGTTTTGTGTATAATAAATTAATAATGCGTCAAATTGAGGACAGCGCTCCTTGATGCCTAGTCCTATTACTGGCTGAATGTACGAAGCGTTGCGTGAGCTCAGTTCAAAACACGCAAGCTAACCACTCAAGGTCACTGGCATATATCTGGGTCTTAATTGGCTATTCAGAATCACGATCTTACTATTACCATGTCTGGGTAATCATAGTGACTGATCCAGTTATCCATAGTTAATAGTCCAACATCTACGCACATTAGTTATCCCCACAATATTTATGAGCAATAACCACTTGTTCTTTATATGACATAATGAAAAAAGTTATAAAATGTAATTTTAACCATTATACTATAATATTAATATTTGTTGGTAATAGGGGTAATGTGAACAAAGAAGAATTACTCCAATATTATAGATCATTGTGTAACCTAAGTTTAAGAAAAATTGTGTTGTTCACATTCCCATACAGCCAAAGTTTGCCACAGGAAGAAAACAACCTTAGATCAGAAATTAATGTGACATTGCATAATTTGACGTATAATAATAATTTATTCCAATTAATTGACATTAACAATTATGTTGGTAATCATTTTTATTTGACAAAAGATAGATTTTTTATGGATAGGTACTATCTTTCTAAATATTGTAAAAGACAGATAGCTGTGTCGCTATCATATTATTTTTCTATTACAGTCAAGAATTTGGCTAAACAAATTGCTTCTATTGAGCAATGCAATGACATGTTAAATAATTCACCCAATAAATTGGTAACAAAAATTGACATTCAAAATAATTTAAATTAGAAATTAGGACAATAGAGGCAACCTCTAGCTATAATGTACATAATTGCAAAAATAAATCAAATAAAAGTTTAAACTCAGTCAATAGTATCAACCTGGTGCATCAAAATATTCAAGGATTTCTAAACAAAGATTTAGAAGTAGAATTATTTATGAATTTTAACAGTATTGATATTCTTTGTATAACAGAACATTGGCTTAAAAGCCACCAGTTCTTGTTCAATTTTAATAATCACCAGGTTGGTAGTTCGTTCAGCAGAGTAAATGCTATACACGGGGGCTCATTAATTTTAGTAAGTAACCAGCTTAAATTTAAAGACCGTAAGGATATTGTGAGCCTATCTGTTGAGCGGACAGTTGAAATAGCCTGTATAGAATTGGAGCAGTTTATTGTATTAAGTGTGTACAGACCCCCTTCAGGATTGTATGACTGCTTTGAAAGGGTAATGGATGAAGTGTTGCACAAGATTTGTAACTCGAACAAATCCATTATCACTTGTGGTGATTTTAATGTTAATTTGTTAGAAAACTCGGGTTCTTGTAGTAAAATAATAAGTCTGTTTCAGTCATATAATCTTGTAAACCTGTTTTTGGAGCCCACAAGAATAACCCCTACTAGTGCCACATGCCTAGATAATATTTATACAGATATTATACCAAGCCACATAGAAATTATAAATTAACTAGATTCTGATCATTGTGGGCAAAGAATTACTATCCAAAACCAAAACAACAAAGTGGCTAAAAAGGATATCACTGTTAACCCCAAAACTGCAAGGCGCTTGGAAGCTTTTAAAGGTAAACTCAGTAACAAATTACCAGTTTCATTTATGCATGCTGATCATAATAATCTATATAATGATTTTTTTTATATTTACTGTCAACAATTTAATTCCACGTTTATTCCCAAGACTATCTCGGTTAATAGTAACGCATCTTTCAGTGATTGGGGTACCATTGGTATTCATAAAAGTAGAACACGGCTTTATGAGCTGTACAATGAAAGGTATTATGTAAACACTGATGAATTCAATTTGTATGTTAGAAATTATTCAAAATTATTTAAAAAAGTTTGTTGTATGGCAATTTCGCGGAGTTCGAAGATTAAAAACAGTAGTAACGTAATTAAAACGACTTGGAATATTATTAATAGTGAAACGGGAAGGTCTAGTAACCGAAATACTAACTATAGCCTGTCAATTAATGACAACATAATAAAATCAGACTCACAAGTCGCCGTGGCCTTTGAAAATTTATTTTCAGATATTCCCGTTTCAACTACTAAATCCCTAAACTCATCACCTTCTGTTGCTGAGTCTTTGCTTAAGGAAAATGTTAATGTTTGCGAGTCGGAATTTCATTTTGAACATATTACCTGTAGAGATATAATTGAAACCTTTCACACTTTAAATGTAAAAAAGACTGCAGATCTGTGGGGTAATTCTGTAGAAGTTGCTAAGTCTATTATAGACATTGTAGCACCTACTTTAGCTCTTATCTTTAATAATTGTATTGACTGTGGGGAGTTTCCTGACCTTATGAAAAATAGTAAAATAATACCGTTGTTTAAATCAGGTAGTACATCAGACCCCTCAAATTATAGACCTATTTCAGTACTACCTACCTTTAGTAAAATTTTTGAGAAATTAATTTTAGACCAATTGCAAAGATTTTTTAATAAACATAAATTACTACATAGCAAACAGTTCGGTTTTACAAGGGGCCGTTCGACTACTGATGTGTGTTGAACTGTTAGGACATATTTATAATGCATGGGAAGATAAATACGATGCCTTGGGCATTTTTTGTGATTTGTCCAAGGCATTCGATTGCGTTTTTCATGAAATGTTAATCAGGAAACTCTGCCACTACGGGATCCGGAACACCGCTCTGGATCTTCTTATTTCATACTTGAGTAATGGGATTCAGAGTGTTGACGTCAATGGGAAAAGATCTCCCGGATCTATAGTAAGAATGGGAGTCCCACAGGGCTCAATTCTTGGTCCTTTCTTGTTTCTTATTTATATTAATGACTTGCCTTACCTCATAAAGGATAATCATGATATAGTGTTGTTTGCAGATGACACTTCACTTTTGTTTAAACTTAAACGTCAGCAGCTGGTTACTGACGATGTAAATAGCGCGATCTCAAAAGTAGTTCACTGGTTTAATGTTAATAATTTAAACGAAACGAACTTCTAAACGAAAAAAAAACCAAATGCATTAAGTTTATTATATAGGTATAATTATGTATCTGAGCATGACGGTCACGCGAATTGTGTTTTTTAGCCATCACAAAAGTTCCCAACGTGCTTAAGAAGTTTTCACTTCAATAACATTAAAAAATAAAGGGGGTCCATGGGGACTCCCTTTATTTTTTAACTAACTAAAAATGCTGTAAAAACACGTCTCTTTTCCATAGAATAACGTGTTTTACTCGGAGTTGGTTTGGTTTACAAAAGATTTCAATAAAATGTACGATATCCTTCGTCAGCATAGAATCATTCAGCGTAAAAATCAAACAATCAAAATCAAGCGTCCATAATTTCGCGCCAACACAGTTTCAATATGGCTGACATATTTTTTGGCGCCAAACGTCAGCCAATGAGCGATGGACCTCGGACTCTTGTCAACGTTATTTATTATCCATTACACACAGCTTTTGACTTTCGTTAGACGGAATTTTAATGAAAAATGGATCGGGGAAGTGAAATTTATAGCTCTGGAATTTTTGGAGGTTATTTTTGATGGTAGAAGTATGATCTGTGACTAAGCTTGTAATTCCAGCTTTGGTATTGGGATAGAATTTCTTTTAAAAGAATAATAAAGAAGAAACGTTTCCTGGCGGTATACATGACGCAAAGAAGTGGGGTGAGCGGGAGGGCGTGTCAGACTTTTACTGACTAAAACCCACCCGTATTTCTTCATTTGCCTGTGTGCCAGGGCCACGATATCCCTTTCGGACAAACTCGCAACCCTGGCAGGCATTGGCCCTATCGGACCCCGTCAGTTGGTGCTGACAACTCTTTGAGGCGCGCGTGGAAGTTCGCAGGCCCGCGCCTACGGTTGCCGGAAATCGGCTTGCGACTCCCGACGCCCGGGGCGTCTCCTGCGGCGACTAGGGGCGCGAGGGCGCGAACCTTGCCTCTCCCTCACGCGTTCCGCCTCCTCCTTCGCAAGCATTACTGCTTCGCAGAAGGAGGTGACGGCCTCCTATGCACTCTCGCTCCGAACCATGGCCTGAACCAGGGCCGGACGCGAGAGATCGCCGCCGCCGATCGCCTCCGTGAGGACACGGCGGTGCTCCACCCAAGCTGGGCAGACCTCCACCGTATGCTCCACCGTGTCCTCCGGGCGATCCACACAGTGGTGACACCCGGGCGTTTCCTCCCGCTTTATCCTGAACAGGAACCTCCCGAAACAACCGTGTCCGGTGAGGACCTGCGTCAGGCGGAAGGTGAGGACGCCGTGGCGCCTCTCTAGCCACTCCTCAAAGAGAGGACTTATCGCCACAATTGTGGCGTGCCCAGCGCTGGGTTGCGACAATCGCACTCTCCATGCCGCCATAAGATCCCGCCGGAGCTCTGTCCGCTGTGCCGTGATTTCTCGCGGCAGCGGAGTTTCACCCCGGCGTTTCGCCTCCTCGCGCCACTCCCAGACGTGCGCGAGGACTTTTGCCTCCAGATCCCATGGCAGTAGTCCGGCAAGGAGGCCTGCCTGGGTTCGAACCCACGACCTATGACTTGTAAGTCGGGGCCGTTACTACTGGGCCACCACGGCTCTCACTAAGCACTGAAGCACACACTATTGTTGTTAAAACATTATTTTCAGTTTTTATTTTGTTATTCGTCTTTAAGGCTTCTACATACCAGCGCGACAAGTCGCCCCGGTATGTAGAAGCCTTGAGTGTTTGACAGTGTCCAAATAAACGTTATTGTTTCTTTTTTTTACTAGGTACATAGAAATTGCTTCGTCGAGTGAGAAAACCACAAAGTACGTTTGACATTCCATGTGTACAGTCACGACTCACGAGCATACAATTTAAATACGTTACACTTAGCTTCAAAAGCAATTCTAAGCTACTTATTCTTCAGCAAACTCCTCAAGATTTAACAAAAACAAAAAACAAGTGGCTCCAAAAAAAATACACTACAAAGTGAAATAAAAATAACGCTATTTTCGGAAGTCGGTGTCACTCGGTGTACTTGGCTTTGTATTTTCGTTTATTGCCACTGACTTCCGAAATGAAAGTATTTTTTTTTCACTTCGTAGTTTTTTTATTTTGGAAGTTGGTAGTTTTTTTTTGCAAAATGTTTTTATGTTTCACATTTTAGTTGATAATTTGAATACCCTACCTGCTATGTAAATAACAGTGACAGGAAGTTATTATGACATCATCCATTAGACACTAAGTGGGAAAAATACGTATTATAGAAGCTAACTCAAAAACCACCCAAGCAAAATTAATAAAATGTATAGGGGACCACCGCGCAAGCTTGTTGCACCAAATATTTTTTTTCCCAAAATCGGTCGACAATTGATGAAAATATCAATAAAAAAAATACATGCAGACGAACATAGAACCTACTCCTTTTTTAAAGTCGGTTAAAAATACATGGTGTACCATTTGTAGTAAACCGAATTGCCGAGGAATGATTTGCCGGGCTGCCGAGTTGGTATCGAAAGTTCGAAATCATAGTACTAATAAGAAATAGTTTTATTTACAAAGTTGCAATCATTGTTAAAATTTCACGATAAAAGGTGTGTATCACAAATAATTACTTTTTCGTGAAAAAAAATGTCCACCTTGCACTCTGCTCTCTATATTTGAGAGACGGTTTCTCAAAAATGTTGAGGTATATTTTAATTATTTTGAATGGTACTATGAAAGTAGGTAAGATACATTTTATTTACACATACTCTATATTTTGATGAAAACAATATTATTGACAAGATCGAGTCGACTAATCTACATACATTCAGGAAGATTTTAGTACCTACACAATATAATATGTTATTAGATGCAAAAAAAAACAAAAACTATTTAATAATAAAATAAAAGCTCGTTAATCATCTTCGTCCATTAAACTCGTTGAATTATTTTGTTTTAAATTGAAGAGATCGATGTTTAGGGGTCGAACGACTATTTTTAGAAAGAAAGAAAGAAAAATAATTTTATTTGTCACAGAAAAAACGTGCGTACGAAAACATAATAAGTATGTAATAAACTCGAAAACAGATCTAAGTACTATCACAAACAAACAAATAGTCGGAAGCTGCACGTCACGACTGTGACAAAAAGGCTTGCACTCAGCATGATGCTGTGCCATGGGGGACCCACAGCACAGCGCTGATTTTCAGTGGTCACCCGAAGAATACGTACGGAACCCAAGTCAGGTTTGATGAAGAGAAGTTTCAAGTGAGGTTTGTACATAAGTAAATAGGTAAAAAAATAAAATAAACAGTACTTTAGTTTTACGCAAGTGTAAATGTGAATTATAATCGCTTTTGAATTTTGCGAAAGCGTAAGTGAGGTATTAATGGTCGTACTTGTAGAATAGGTTCAGCACAACCTTGCTAATATTTTTACAACGACATTGAGCCATAAGCTATAACTGCAGTACAAAGTAAACTGCTCTAAAATATTGCTTCACTTTAAGACATTGTGATAGATCGCATGTCTATCAGCAATAAATACAGACACCTATTTACTTTATCTAGGCACCCGTCATGCATCCTGTTATTCTTACATTTTCCTGTTACTTTAGTAAAGTGTAGTATATCAGCACTTCCGTGTTCTCTAGCAAACAGTGCAGCTTTAGTTATGTGAAAAGTATAGTCGACCTCGTATTGCTTTACCACCTTTGACGACAAATCCCAGTAAATTGAAACTTAAAATTAAGGTTTAGATTATCTATGTCACTTACACTCAGTTGCAGAAAGCTCACCATTAACACTTCATTACATAAAGCAGCATTATCGCTAATGAATTCATTACTTTAATGAAGTTGCACAAACAAATTTTAGATAGCATTAGACATTTTTAATGCCACTTTAGTTAAAGAAGACTTTAAACAATATTGCCAGGAACAAATTACCATATTGAACGAAAAGAGTGAACATTTGCGTTCTGTTATTATCCGTACATACAAGTACACCACAATTTTAGCATAAAATAAAGTAAATGTAGTTGATTTATGTGTATTCAGTGTACTCTGTGGTTTAATCTAGTTTAAATAATCTGGTTTATGAGAGATGCGCTAAGGTAGCCCGCGAAATTCAAATTTACCAACGTTTTATGCAATTATCAGGTCAGTTACAGGTTTTATGTTGATCTTATTATGATTTGCGGCCATAACCAATATGGCTTTACAGAATTATAATCATTCGAATGAGCATTACAACTCCCTAAGTTCAAAAAATCCTACTGAATGATTATTTCTGAAATAATCATTCAGTAGGAAGAGAGTTAGTTGTATTGCCGATTCTAATGATTATAATTCTGTAATGCCATATTGGTTATGGCCGCGAATCATAATTAGATCAACATAGAACGTGTTACTGATCTGCAAATTGCAAAAAACGTAATAAAATTTGAATTTGACTACCTTAGCGCATCCCCCTTTATTCTAATAATTTTAACATGTGTGCAGGCTCCTCCACACGTGGAAATCCATCAATTTCATAAAAACCTTCTGCAACTCTACGTAGTTCCGTCCGATCTGGCATTTTAATAATATTATAGAGGTGGCTTAATTTTTCTAGTTCACGGGATAGTTTTTGTATAAACAAACTGACAAACAACCCGACCCAACCTGTTTCCGACAATCTGTTGACTTATTTATGTTTATTAAATCACCCAATACTTGCTGATCCAGTGGCGAAAAATCTCAAACATATTAAAAGCTGTGTCAGGCCTTTAATGGATTTATTTCTTTGCGTCACTGGTTCTAAATCTTAATCAAGTAGGTTACAAATTTGAAGAATTGCGTCCTTGGAAATTCTATACCTTACACGAAACTCTTCTCCATCATGTTTTAAAAATAAATTCACTCAGTCTGGGATTCGACGGCGAGGTAAATCTACTAAATAAAAATCAGATAATGACGAAAGACTGGTTATAGACATCTTTCAATTACAGAAATGCATTCAAGTACCGTAGAAAACACTAATGTTGCTCTTAATGGATGCTTTTCGGCCCATTAAAATTAAAAAATCTGAAATGTCAAACTTAAAGTTCACCACCTGCTAATGGGCGCTAATGAAGTTACGTGCAACGTAAAAGTGTTTAAAATGGCCGGTTTCATTAGGTTTGACATTTCATTAGTTAAATTTAATGGAGCATTAAAATAATATAAAAAATGGTTTTGTGCAATGATTTAATGCTACATTAGTGTTTAATGTAGTCTTTAAAATTTAAAGATCGTTTCTGCAACTGAGTGTTAGACATAGAACTTGTCGTTTTATGAATTACAAGTGACAACCTCGTAATTGCTGTATCAACCTTCGGGTGATACAGCAATTACGAGGTCGACTATACATAGAATAAATCCAAAGTAAAATAAATAAAAATAAGAAAAGAAACAAACATAGTGAATAACCCTCGACTTCGGGGGTTAGTAGACTGGGGGTTGGGATTAAAAATAACTGTTCACTTTTTTACTTGGGATTGTGGAAGCGGACCAGTAATACCGATACTGAACCTCAAGTTTGGCTTATTCGTAGATGCAGTGATTGCACCTTGAATATCAATGGTTAAATAAAAGCTGGGTAGTCGCTACGTCCCCGACAGGGGGCGCGGCAGGCGGGTTACGGGCATGGCCCTTAAAACCCCGCGGTTTCATAAGATTATATGAAAATTCTTAGTCCTAACTACTTACTCTATCGGTGGAGAATCTTTTAACAATGCGATGTAGAAATTGATCGAAATTGTACAACGCCATCTAATGACGAGTAGCTTACCAAATTTTAAACAGTTGATATTTCTACATCGCGGCGATTTCAGATATTGTCTCTATGCGGCTAAACACATTGTTTATTCTGCACATCCAAAACGCACATTCCAAAAAAATACATAAAGTACACACACATAGTAGCGATTTGCCTCGTATTCAAGCAATACAAGTTTTCAATTTTGTCCATTGCTTGATGTCAGGATCAGGGAACAAAGGCAAGTTACATTGCGTAATTACTCTGTGTTACGACACTGGTAAATGACAACCAACAAATAATCAAAACGAAAATAAGATGCCGATTGCGGAGTAGAAAAATAACTACCTTTGTAACAAACAAACAACAATAGCAAGAACAATTAAGCCGTGCGTCGCATCTGTGCAAGAACAAGTCTTGCAAAATACTGTGACTTCAGGCGAACCTGTCGTCAACAGCGCTGATTTTCAGCAATTACACCTCGAATGACGTCCCTCTGTATGAGTACATCCATACTATACTATGCTAATATAATAAATGCGAAAGTAACTCTGTCTTTCGGTCTGTCTGTCTGTCTGTTACACTTTCATGCCTTAACCACTGAACCGATCGTTACGAAATTTGACAGATAGGTACCCTGGAACCTGGAGATGGACAAAGGTTTCCATTCTGGATTTTGTATTAAAACATGATGAAATACACAATACGCAAACACGAAGTTGCCGGCAACAGCTAGTTGCTCTATACATAGAATTATCATTATAACAGCCAGTTATTTAATTGTCCTCTCCTACTGCTACTAATTATGGAAAGTACAAATTACAAACTTTATTATAAATGCAAATCAGTGTTTGTTGAGTTTTCCCTATTCGCGCAGTAACGGAGCAACGGATAGACGTGATTTTTTACATAGAGATAGTTTAATATGATCCGGAAGGAGACGTTGGGTACTTTATATATCAGAACAAGTGCACGGTTCCTGTGAGAACACGGGAAGCATGGGTAGAGCTAGTGCAGGTATTAATAAAAAACTCAAAGTTAAATGCATTGGATGGATCATTGATGATGCTTTTGACGAAAATCATATTTATAATTTCGCTTAGAGCATTATTCTCATTTAAATTACTTTGTGTGTTTTTGAGATCTTAATCTAAATTAGCCCAATGTTATTTTAGCCAGACTTTTCAAACACTATGTTACGTGGAAATGTGAGTCAAAACTCTATTTTCAAATAATTCGGGATTAACATTTTGGTATGATGTGTGCAGTTACACACTAGCCCGCATACACTTTGCCCGCTGGCAAAGTTTAATCTGACTAACTGTTTTTGTTCGAATGATTAACCCCTGGAATGGCTGTTTCCGGAAATCTGACGACGGTCAGTGGACTAAATGACCACAATAATTGTTGAGTTTTTATGTTTGTCTATATAGTATAGGACCTATCAGTATTTTTGCTGACCCGTTCAAACTACGCATTACGTCTGAAGTACAACGAATAAGGATCGAACTGACGACCACTGGATCACCAGTGCGCAATAAACTTCAAGACATGCATACCTAATTTATACAAACAAAGAAAAAACTCATAAGGTGTTACATATCTTTAGTCTCACAAAGAATAAATGCAAAAGGAGGCTAACTGACTGGCTACTAAAATTAAACTATAATGATACTGAAAACGTCCTTATAATGACCTAAACACACTATCACATACTCTCAAACACCCATACACTGACAAACCCACACACTCACACACCCACACCTCACCCACACTACACATCTACTAACATTCGTCTCGTATACCTATTTAGATATTAATCATATTATATAAAACTATAAATTGTCGTATGATTTCTTACTACATTCTGTCAGCGCGCTTAGTACATAATTTATAAAACGAAAACGTAAAGGGGTGGGATCCTGGTGTCCTGAAGCACAGGCCACGAGCCTAGCATAGGCACCAGTCTCCCACAATATATACTTACCTGAATTGTGTATCATTGTCGAATCTGACCAATGTAAAATACTATGTATATTGTGGTGAGAAAAATAAAAAGTTGATTGATTGATTGATAGCTCTAAGAAGTGTAGAAGGAATTCATGACCCTACAGTTCAAACAATAAAGCTTATTGCTCAAGTTAGCATATTAACACTATTGCACTGGCAATTTCGTTTATGATAACTAGCTGTTACTGAGATCCAGGATGAAAAGTAGTTTTTGTCTTTCTCCAGGGCATGGTCTACTCTTGTGCCCAATTTCATCTAAATCCGTTGAGCCATTTTAGCGTGAAAGGGTAACAAACAAACTTACTTTCGCATTTCTAATATTAACTTCAGAAGTTAGGATTATTGTAAGAGCATTTTTGCTATTGTTTAATTATATTTATGAATAACACGCTGGTAATGTATGCGAGTTGCTAATACCGTCTGCTAGCACCTGGCAGAACATTCCTAAATATTTTCTAACAAAGTAATACTTCAAATTCTAAATCTTAACGAAGACTTGGTACACTATTTATCAAGAAAATCCCTTATTTTAGGTAAGCTATTGGAGAAACAAAACAATGTTACAAATCATAATTAATTTTCGAACGTCTAAAATTAGTCAAGAAACAAATATTAAAGTGTTTAGTTTCCAGAGCGGTGTTCAGTTATTTCTAACAAGCCATTATTTACAAAACTGCCCATGAATGAGTGACCGAGGATCGAGCCTAATGGTCTGCAACAGAAGAGGGTATATCCAGCAATGTACCACTGTTTCAAAATCGAAAGTCATTTATAGAAATTAGGCTAAGAATAGCACTTTTTGAAAGTCAGACTTATAATATGACAGTCCCCCAAAACGCATACCGCTGCAAACTTCCTAGTGATTTAGATGGGAAGAAGAAGTAGCGCAAAAAACTCCCCAGCGGCATTAATAAGCTGATGAAGATGCGTATATTATTACCTAAATGTCGTTCAATTCTTCTTTGATCAGTGTAGATTATTTGCCTATACGCCTTTTCCTATTTACTTATCTGAAATCAAAGGCTTTTAATTCGATAAAGTAAATAAACAGACACATGCCACGTACCCGCCCTAACTGGTTGGAATTCGATTTAACTTTTTCGATTAAGGCGTCTTTCACACGAACATTAATGTTATTGGTAATGCCGTCAAACATCAGTGGCAGCGTTTGGGAGGACCCTTATTTAAAAGTTAGGAAGTCGCACAATACGAATTGATCTCGAGGGGATATCATTCAGGCTGTTATAGCCCTGTATGTAGTCTTCATGCTAGTTATTGAAAGTTTGCTAACACTCTGTGCCAGTACTTTCTGAACTATCAACTCGACGGCAGGTATTTAGCAAATGGAACATTCATGGGTTGATCCATCCTGCCAGGGTTGCGAGTTTGTCCGAAAGGGATATCGTGGCCCTGGCACACAGGCAAATGAAGGAATACGGGTGGGTTTTAGTCTGTAAAAGTCTGACACGCCCTCCCGCTCAGCCCAGAGCGGGAGAAGTTATTTGATAATTTCCCACCCAAAAAAAAAAAAAATGGGTTGATCCATAACAGAATGCAGTTTGTCACTCACTCATTTTAGCAATTTTAACTTTCTTTGTAATAAAATATAGAGGACATATAAACACCCCGTTAAAAACATACCGCCTTTGAAATAACGTAAATATCCCTAGGAAATACATGACGGAAGCCATATTGTTTAACAGCTGCGAGAGGCGGCGACTAGATGGCGCTAGTGGAACGTGCACCATAGACAATCATTCATTCTATCGGTCATTTGACTTAAAACACTTGAAGTCAATTGAGTGAAATATTGTAACGTTACCCCTCACTAGCGGATCGCCTTTATAAGGAGCTACGCTGTTGAGTCGGTACGCATTTTGAACGGATGCGTCTTGGTGCACGGACCACTGTCTCTCGACAGTCAGTACTGCCCGGTTATTGGATATGGAACGCTATCTCCGACAAATTAGTACTATCCTTATTGCGGTGGGTGCATGGACCACTGTCCCTGACAGTCAGTACTGCCCTATGTGACCGCCACTACCATTATTAGTTATTTAATTAATTCTATTTAATTTCTATATTCTCTCGATTTAAAATAACTGATTGTTCGATTGAAATATATTTCTGTATTGCCATATCTGAGTATTACTTCTGATGTCTGAACCTATCCCGACATACACACAGAATTTTGGTGTTACGGAAAAAGCATGTTTATATATATATTATGCTAAAAATAATGATGACCGATGGCCGATGGAGCAGACGAGTCCTGGAGTGGAGACCGCGTATTGGCAAGCGTAGTTTGGGACGCCCCCCAGCTAGATGGACCGACGACCTTAAGATGGTGGCTGGGTCAGACTGGATGCGGAAGGCGGAGGACAGGGTGTTGTGGCGCAGCCTGGGAGAGGCCTATGTCCAGCAGTGGATTGCTATTATAGGCTGAGTTGATTGAGCATGTTATAACTCTTTTCGCTTTTTTTCCTGGATTTACAACCATTGTAATGGCTAGGGCTGTGCAGGTAAACTGCGCAGGCCGTTATCGATTAGGTTAGAGTGTAGAGGTAAAGAAACACACATTTTACAAAAAACAAAACAATCGACTTCTAAAATAACCACTACACAGTGAAAAATAACTTTAATTTCGGAAGTCGGTGTCTTTGGATCTGTACTTTAGTTTTTGCCACCGACTTCCGAAATTGAGTTCTCCTCGTAAGCACCAGGAGAACTAATGGTGACTTCACCATGCACTGTGATGATCATAAATTGCTTAGCAACCATGTTAAAGTGCCTAATCGAATCGCAACCGTTAAATACTAACTATTAAGTAGTTCCGGTGGTCGCCTGCGTCTTCATCATCAGTTCCACTTCACCAAATGGTGCTTTCCGAGTACAAATTCATGAGTTACTAAAAAAATACCAAAAATATCGATTTCCATGGGAATCCCCTCTTCAGATTCTGATTTGGTGACAGTGAAACCACCTAGAGAGTATTATACCCTTTCAAACAAAAAGAAAGAAGAATTTTCGAAATCGGTCCAGAACTGACGGAGCAATCGGCCTCCTCCTTTTTGGAAGTCGGTTAAAACTGTAGCGGCATCAACATCGCCACATGCGAACTACGCGTCACACTGACGTCACGCAAAATCTTGCATCGCGCAAGCAGAGTTTACCGCGCAACTAGCAATTATATACAACATCCCGACATCAACCGTCGGGCAGTTGCCCACCAGACACAACACCCGTCTGGTTGGAGGATCCTCCCTTTTCTATAGAGTATGAGTGAACTTTACACCATTTTCCTCATACCTCTAAAAAACTAACAAGTTAGCTTTATACATATTATTATAATTGTCGAAGGTAGTACACGGCTAGGTCCTAAGTCACCCCCCGACTGGAGCACAAACTGCTAGAGATAGCCATGTTTTTCTTATTCTCATAATTTATTATGGAAGTGTTGAACTTTTTTCTTTAAAAGGGGAATAAATAACCGTTCTGTTCACGCACGTTCTCTTTCCCAGATTTGGCGACATTCCAACAATAATGTCGACGTGCGGCATCTTTGCTTTGATATTCTGTTAGTAAGTAATGTTATGCGAGTACATCAGTAATTCGTTGTTGGTACAAGTAGGTACTGTTAATCCATTCTTATTTAAAAATCACCTGTCACTAACACACTTTGACAGAACCAAACCAAATCCAAATCCAAATCTTTAGCACTGGCAGACAGCACTGGCAGACAGCACTAGCAGACAGCACTAGCAGACAGCACTAGCAGACGGCACTGGCAGACAGCACTGGCATACAGCACTGGCAGACAGCACTGGCAGACAGCACTGGCAGACAGCGCTGGCAGACAGCATTGGCAGACAGCACTGGCAGACAGCACTGGCAGACAGCACTGGCAGACAGCCTTGGCAGGCAGCACTGGCAGACAGCACTGGCAGACAGCACTGGCAGACAGCGCTGGCAGACAGCCTTGGCAGGCAGCACTGGCATACAGCGCTGGCAGACAGCCTTGGCAGGCAGCACTGGCAGACAGCACTGGCAGGCAGCACTGGCAGACAGCACTGGCAGACAGCACTGGAAGACAGCACTGGCAGAAAGCACTGGCAGACAGCACTGGCAGACAGCACTGGCAGACAGCACTGACAGGCAGCACTGGCAGACAGCACTAACAGACAGCACAGGCAGACAGCACTGGCAGACAGCACTGGCAGACAGCACTGGAAGACAGCACTGGCAGACAGCACTGGCAGACAGCACTGACAGACAGCACTGGCAGACAGCACTGGCAGACAGCACTGGCAGACAGCACTGGCAGACAGCACTGGAAGACAGCACTGGCAGACAGCACTGGCAGACAGCACTGGCAGACAGCACTGGCAGACAGCACTGGCAGACAGCACTGGCAGACAGCACTGGCAGACAGCACTGGCAGACAGCACTGGAAGACAGCACTGTTAGACAGCACTGGCAGACAGCACTGGCAGACAGCACTGGCAGACAGCACTGGCAGACAGCGCTGGCAGACAGCGCTGGCAGACAGCGCTGGCAGACAGCACTGGCAGACAGCGCTGGCAGACAGCACTGGCAGACAGCGCTGGCAGACAGCATTGGCAGACAGCATTGGCAGACAGCCCTGGCAGACAGCACTGGCAGACAGCACTGGCAGACAGCCTTGGCAGACAGCACTGGCAGACAGCCTTGGCAGGCAGCACTGGCAGACAGCACTGGCAGACAGCGCTGGCAGACAGCCTTGGCAGGCAGCACTGGCAGATAGCACTGGCAGACAGCACATGCAGACAGCACATGCAGACAGCACTGGCAGACAGCACTGGCAGACAGCACTCGAAGACAGCACTGGCAGAAAGCACTGGCAGACAGCACTGGCAGACAGCACTGGCAGACAGCACTGGCAGACAGCACTGGCAGACAGCACTGGCAGACAGCACTGGCAGACCGCACTGGCAGACTTTTTCTAATAAAAAAACCCACTACGAGGAAAGCTTGAAGCTTTCCGTAAAAACCCAGCGGACAAAGCTATGTTATGTCATGTCCCCGTTTCCTTCATCCCACGGGAATGGACGGGTTAACTGTGATGTTGTACTCGTACTACAAGTTAAGCTGGTTTTTGGATCATTCGTTTTCAATAAAAGAACATCACAGTTCACGAGGTTCTTGAGGATAGTAAAGAATCGGGGATTCAGTGGTGAACTGTGATATCAGTTTTAGATTGTGGGTTATTTTATTTTTCTATATATTTTTTTTAAATGTACTGATTATTGTTAAATTCTTGAAGAACTTGAGGCACAGCACTTACTTTTTAATTAACATTATTAACGACCCGTTCAGTAAATAAAACCGGGCAATATAGTTTTTCAAAGTAAGCAGCAAAAAAAAAGAAGATATCTGCATTCGAAAGAAGAATCTGGTCTTCTTTCAAGAGAACTAACATAACTTAAGTTACAAAAACTTGATAAAAGTGCAAGCAAAACGTATTTAAGATTGCGAAGAGGACATGTAGTGACATCTGGGCGACCTCGCCCAGATGTCACTACATGTGCCAACGTGCACATCCATTCACATTACTTAATATTATTTACATTTATGCCTCAAAATGGAACGCGCTTGGAAGTTGACAGACTAGATTTTAATGCACAAGGAAAAACTTCGCATATTATTTATGTATCAATGAAACGGAATGAAATAGGAAAAAAAATAGGCTGTTATTTGGACTGCCAAAGACGTGCTCAAGGCGCCTAAAGAAACAATCAGAAGGAAACATTATCCTTTGTTAAAGCTGTGCCTATCCTGACTCTTCTTTGAAACAAACAGCCTGTTTGATATAAGTCGTGTTGCAAACCTTAAAAACACAATAGGTACTCATTTGACCGGAACAGAGATCTACTCCACTACGTTGCGAAATAATTTAATTCCGAATGAATTATTTTGCAAGAAACTAAGAAGACTGTCAGAGAGCCTGAAAAAATAAACTTTATTTGAAAATAAACTTCTTTAACTAATAGGTAAGATCTGAAATTGTTAATTTTAAAAATCTGTCATTCAGTCACATCTGGTTACACTGAAGCTGACCTGGAATGAATTAGAGCAGTAAGTTAGGTTAGGCTTCATTGAGTTCCGGGAATCGCGGAAGTCACACTAGATCCCTATATCCCCGGTGCAATTG
Source organism: Tiliacea aurago (assembly GCA_948098905.1). NCBI lineage: Eukaryota > Metazoa > Arthropoda > Insecta > Lepidoptera > Noctuidae > Tiliacea > Tiliacea aurago. Next base: position 22,138,541 of record OX402597.1, on the reverse strand, counting down.
TGGGATCGGAACACTGGGGTTGTTATTAGTCAGTAAGAGTCTGACAGACCCCTCCGTCGGCCCCAGGACGAAGGACATCCATGAGAATTTTCCACCCCGGAAACAAAAAAAAGGGGTTTCATTGAGTTTTAGTCCAAGGCTGGCAAAGAAGGCTGAAAAAGTTTAAGAGGTATTTTGTCCCTTTTTGCACTTCTATTTCTAATTATGGCTATCATCAATATATTGATACGTGAAACAAAATCTTTGTACCCATCCTTAAGAAAATTACGCGCACGGAGGATTGGGAAATTTGGCACAGTTAAAGTAAATATGGAGAAGGAGTGCAGGAAGCTAATATTTTTAATTTCTAAGGAAATAAATTTATTAAATTATTAAAAAAGCATTACACACACTACCATACGTTTGAGACATACACACACACACACGTAGTACCAGGGCGTTAGGACTTAAAGATAGATAAGTGACAGAAGTTACATCTTGAGCATGCAAGCAATAAGTGCTTTATAATTCCGTTTTGGTGCCGGACGTAAAGAATAGCACCATCCCATTTCTTACTGTGGGTGTCGTAAAAGGCGACTAAGGGACTTACTAGAGAATGGGCAGCAGCGTTCTCTATGCATTTTTAAAACCATACTGCGATCGCCAACCCGCCTGCCAAGCGTGGCGATTATGGCAAATCCAGCAGTGGACGTCTTTCGGCTGAATTGATGATGAATGATGCAGCAGCATGGAATTAAGAAGTACTTTATAATACCTTGGAATTAGTGTAGGTACTCATGGAATTAGTAAATACTATATAGATTGTAAGTAGAGGAGGTCTAATTTCAACCAGTGGGCGACCACTACTATACCTAATTAACATCAGCTGATCGAAATGCTAGTTTCGTCGCTTACTCAAAACGAAAACCATGAATTTTAGTCGTGCCTGCTACTCTATAAAAATATATTGATGATAAAAATTTATAAAATGAGAACCTTTGAACTCTCATAAATCAACTCGACCAGCCTCTTAATAACCGAACATAAGAGTCCCTTTCCCTAAGTAAATAGATGAGGAATTCTTCATACAAAGAAAATGTAGCTGTATTATGTTGAACCAATGTTGGTGTACATACTGGCTCATAACAAAGTAACAAGTACATACATATTTTAGCAGTTACGTTGTCGCATTTAATACTTTCTATATTATAAAATTAAAATATTTTAGTACGAAAGGATTAAATATTTAAATTAAATTTATATATTTGAATTTTATTACACATCAATTCTTAATGGAATATTCCAATAACACTGCCCGACCCGGGGATAGAACTCAGAACCTCACGCTCAGTAGTTGCACGTGCGATCTCTATACCATGGCTCATGGGAAATGTAACTTTTAAGGGACTTTTGGCATGATTTGTGAAATGTGGATGAATTATACACCTCTGTTTACCTCTTCCAAGGAATGCAAGCGTGATGTTATCTTATTTGGAAACTAAGCCATCGTTGTTGTGGGTAAATGCTAGAGCTTTTCAGCTCAGAGTTTGATTTCTGTAAAAGACTGTTGTGGTGACCCATACAATAATCTGTGTTGTACTCAGAATTATTCTGATTTTAATGTAAACATAATTATGTGGGTGTACTGCAGGTACACCTCTGCCTATCCCTTTGGGTAATACAGGTGTAATGTTATGTGTATGTATGTGTATTATGCTTGTTTTTTTAGGGTTCCGCTAAACTGCATCCGGTGATAGATTATTTTTTAATAATTAGTTAATATCTAATTTTATACGATTTTATTTGCATTTTTACGCCATACGTTGAGTCATCGCGCATCACTTTCTTTTGTATGCAATCTGACTGTGACAACGGTTTACCTGTTGTCGGCGTCTTAACAATGCACAGTATACACAAATTAAACTTTCCACGTGGTCAATTTACCTTCACTTATTGCTACTACGGCTCGGCTGGGCAGCGTTCGGGAAGCTCGCAATATCTTCTCGTCCCACATACCGTAGTGTCTCAAGACGAAAGTCTTTGACCAGTGCGTGTTGCCAGTGATGACCTATAGCATTGAAACGTGGTCGCTCACAATGGGCCTTATCAGAAGGCTAAAAGTCACCCAAAGGGCAATGGAGAGGGCTATGCTTGGAGTTTCCCTACGTGATCGAATCAGAAATGAAGAGATCCGCAGGCAAACCAAGGTAACCGACATAGCCCGAAGAATTGCCAAGCTTAAATGGCAGTGGGCAGGGCACATTGCTCGCAGAACTGATGGCCGATGGGGCCGAAAGGTTCTGGAGTGGCGACCGCGTATCGGAAGACGTAGCGTTGGAAGGCCTTCTGCAAGGTGGACCGATGACCTTGTGAAGGCCGCAGGTATCCGCTGGATGCAGGAAGCACAGAACCGGTCGAAGTGGCGGTGCTTGGGGGAGGCCTATGTCCAGCAGTGGACGTCTTTCGGCTGAAATGATGATAATGATGACGACTGCTACTACAGCATGTCGGCGCGGGCATGTAGGTTGATGCGAACCCATAAGTTTTCCCCTACCATAAATCGCTCAATGTGCCTAATGAAGTTTTCCTTCAAAAATATCTACCAAAATCTATTTCTAATCCCAAAAACTCAAATCCATTCCACCATTCATTAAAATGTTCTGCTATCCTGTAACGAACACTCTCTGCCGCACTGCGGTACGCTTGATAATATTTACATTGTTCGTTCACACCGTTGTTTGCATGGGTTATTCCCAAAGTACTCCATTCTTTTGTTCTAAAAAGATAAGAATCTCATACATTAATTCCCAAGTTACTCCAAAGATTTATTATTATTTAAAAATACTTATTAATATGTTCCCATTCTGCTCCATAGGTATCTGGATTTGTTCTCAAAGTACTCCACCGATTATTCGTTATCAATTCAGAAACTGTTCCATCTACAAAACTATCTATACAGGCACATACATTACAGTCAGTCACAAAATTTCTTAAAAGAAATCCGGTACATACCTAAATTAGCTTTTTGATTAAAATGGAGTGGAGTACTTTGAGAACATTTTAATATTATCATGGAGTAGAATGAAAACTAATTGAAAATATTATACTTTGGGAATAACCCGTTCGTTTCCATGTCGCTGCAGTTTGCAAGTTACACTACTGAATATGTATAGGTACATGGCACTGTATTGCCCGTGTATTGCCCGTGCATTGCCCACGTATTTGCCCACGTTTTGGTTGACCAGTTTTTGTTAGCTGATTGGGCTGGATTGGATCAATGTCAACAGTTTCATGGTAGGATGTGTGCTGGTAAACTATGTTAAGGCGACGATAACTGACTTTTAATGATTTTATACGTTCTACACCAGCCAACTTTGGTACCAGTACACGAGGAGAGCTTACAACTCACTTCGTGTACAGTACAACAACACGTTTCGGGCCATGTTTAACCTGCGTTGGCGGTGTAGCGCGTCTGGTATGTTCTTTAAAAACCGAGTGGGTGACTTCTTTGCCATTCTGAGAAGGACGAGAGCTTAATTTCGAACACGATTGTTAAACTGTAAAAATAATATTGTAACTACAGTATTCCGCACAATTTTCGTGACTAGAACTGAATTGTTCAATCTCAGTTCATCTATTGATGAACCCGAAAATCGACGAATAAATTTAATAATAATAATGTTGAGACATTACGTGTACGTATGGATAATATACTTACGTATTCATTTAATTATTATAACTTTTAATAACTAAAACTATTTAATAATCTTAATAATTTCAATTTCAATCATTTCAATAATTGCACTTAATCTATTTTCTTTTTAGAAAAACTAAATACTTAAAATCTTAAAATTTTAAAATTAAAGTTAAGTAATGAGTAATGATTACTAAAATACGTTACGTACGTACATCTCGGGGGAGGCTGGGTCGCCCCAACGCGGGTATATACGTACATCCGTGGTGGGGCGACCCAGACTGCCAGGCACTTCTTCTCCTGCAACCGAGCGGGTGGGCAGGTTGCGGATAGCCCAACTCCGGCTGCGGGACCGACTGGTAAAGGTCGACCCTGCACCCGGAGCATCTCAAAAGATCCCGGACAAGAGAAGTTTCCGAAGGCCAAACCCCAGGCTTAGGACAACCCATCTACCTCTTCCTATGTTCCTATCACCTAATTATCCATCCCTCTTTATCCATACATCCTGTCGACACCAAATCCCTAGGCCAAATCCCAAGCCTGGGTGACCCCCAAGAACCCACACCCCCACCCACGATTACCTTCCCCCCCATTCCTATATCCTGTCGGTCCTAGAGGAGGGGTAACCTCGATTCCAAAAAAGCCCACCCCCCACAATACCAATAATTATGCAGAATGCGGAAATTTCTACCCAGGTGGGTCCCGGCCAAGCCGGGGAATCCCACACCGCCTCGGCGGTCAGCCCCCAACGTAATCTGGGGGGGGCACCAATCTGCTCTTTGGGGCCGCGCTTTTCAGCGCGGCCGGCTGCTGTTTTAGTGCCCACAACACAGGCTGCTGTTTTAGCGCCCACAACACAGGCTGCGACTCACGCGCCCACAACCCAGGCTGCGACTCACGCGCCACTTAACCCACCATCGGCTGCGACCCACGCGCCAACGTACGCTACGGGATCCCTGCCCTCCACAAGCCTCTGGCAACAGAGAATTGTGCGTAGCAGCTTCACCTACTCGGACGAGGACCGAGACCAACACAGACGAGGACAGACGGGGAAGGATGACGACCCTGGCAGCTCTAGCAATTTCCTGGCTGACGGAGTACGCATGCTGAACAAGCGCGGAAAAATCGGTCGGGGGAAGAAAGTAGGCGACCGAAAGCGCAATACCCGCGACGGCTTTAGCCAGCGCGAAGCGCGATCGGATGCCGAAGAGTTAGTACGCGACCAGCCGCGTGTACGCGAAGGGGCAACCCAGCGCGAAAAGCGGCCGGACGCGGAACCATGTGGCCAGCTGCAAGTACGCGAAGGGGAAACCCAGCGCGAAAAGCAGCCGGTCGCAGAACCACGCGGGTGGCGGCAAGTACGCGAAGGGGAAACCCAGCGCGAAAAGCTGCCGGTCGCAGAACCACGCGGGCGGCGGCAAGTACGCGAAGGGGAAACCCAGCGCGAAAAGCCTCTGCACGCGTCAGAGCCTGCCGGTGCCGCCATTCAACCCAGGGACACGGACACGACACAAGACCCACCTCGACCACAGCAAAAGAGGGGCAGGCGGGCTGGATCTTCACACCTGGCGTTGCCGGCAAAAAATATCCAGCCAGGCACCTCTGACCCGCAGCCTGGACCGAGTGGAACAGGGCCGGCGAACAGGGGGCGCCCTGATGACACGGCCTTGCCGAGCACGCTTCAGGGGGACGCCAAACGTGTGAGGATCCACTCTGCTCAAGGGGGGCAGAGGACCTACGCGCGAGCCACGAAGGACATTCCTGCGCGGCTGGCCGTAGCAGTCTGCTTTCCTCCCCCCTCTAGAGACCTGACCAAGGAAGAGGCCACACGGATTAAGACGGACTTAGAGAACCTAGTGATAAACACGGACTCGACATCACTGCTCCCGGCCTTCCGCGGTTACCCACGGGTAGCGGAAGGTACCGTGCAGCTGTGGTGTGAGGACGACAACGCCCTGACCTGGCTGACAGAGAACGTACCGACGATTAGACTCCCAGACACCGACCTCACTCTAACGGTGATGAGACAGTCCGACGTACCCACCCGCGTCCGAGCTTCACTCTTCGTCCCACAGTACAATGGGGACATAGCCTGGCTCCAAAGTATTCTGATTCGTCAGAATACTTGGTATGACATAGCCAGGTGGTCGCTTTACAGGGCTACTTCCGTCGGTGGCGACAACTACGGAACTTATTTGACCCTAGGTGTGCCACCGGAGGAAGTCGAAAGGGTCCTGGCCCGGGAGCGTCGGATATCGTACCTGCTCGGGTCGATATACGTGCGCTTCTGGCCCACGGCCCAACCCTCCGACACCCCGACCCCACCTACTGACACCCCGACCGACAACACGGACCCGACTACGACGCAACCGACAACGACACAGACGAGCGACACGGACATGGACAAGCTGGAGGAGGTCATGGCCCTAGCAGCAATGGCCGACGTAGAGCACGACATACCACCCGCATCACCTGGATGGAACGAGCTCCTGCTGGCTTCGTCTCCGGGTGACCGACACGACGAACAGCACAGGGTGGAGGTGGAGGAGGCAATTTCCGATGGATCCGTCTCCGACTAACTCCATCCCACCATCGTCATTGCCCCTCCTAATAATACAGACAAACCTCCAGCATAGCCAGACTGCCACGGCTAGCTTGCGCAGGGCGCTGGAGGTTAAGCCCCGGACCATTGCACTGATCCAAGAGCCGTGGATCAGGAACAACAGAGAATGCGGCCTCGGTAACATCGGAGGTAAGCTAATCCTTAACACACACAGCCCAGACAAACCAAGAACCTGCGCTTACATACCCAAAGACAGACAGACACAATTGACAAGACAGAATTGAGTAAGTGGTGCGATAGGGATACTATCGCACCACTTACTCAATTCTGTTCCAGAGATCTGACAGCCGTCAGACTCCAAACTGAAGGCGATGTCCCAGATGTTGTACTGGCCTCGGCATACATGCCAGGCGAGAACGCCGACTGTCCGCCGAAAGAGGTGGCCGACCTAGTACAGCACTGCGAGCGAGCCAACCTAGATCTGACCATCTTCACTGACTCGAACGCCCACCATCCGCTCTGGGGCAGCGACGCACCGAACTCCAGAGGAGAGGTACTATCCACCTATTTATTCTCTACTAACCTTAACATCGTAAACCGCGGCTCGGAACCCACTTGGGTCACAGTCCGAGGACAAACGATCATTGACTTAACGCTTGCTACGGAAAACGCGACAAACTTTATTACAAATTGGCACGTGTCGGACGAGCCTTCCTGCTCAGACCATAGAAGAATCCGATTCACACTAACAACAAACTTTAAAAAACCGATACCGAGACGAAACCCTCGGCGCACCGATGTGCCAGAATATAAGAGACTCCTAGCCTCACTACTAGCTAGGCACTTAACACTAACAACTTTAACCGACCCTGCACAATTAGAATACACTGTCACAAAGTTATCAGAATACATAACCGAAGCCTACCATGCATGCTGCAAACTAAGAGCGCCACGAACCAAGGCAGAGAGAAACCCCTGGTGGAACGCTGAACTTAGTAAACTCAGAGATGCACTTCGTAAGCAATTCAACAGAGCCAAAAACACCAGACTCCCGGATGACTGGGAGCTATACAAAGAAACTCAATATTTGTACAGAAAACAGATCAGGACTGCCAGGAGAACAGCTTGGCGGAGATTCTGTGAATCCATAGAGACAAATAACGAAGCCGCAAGGGTGAGGAAATCCTATCAACTGACCAGGACCGGACCCTAGGCGCGCTGAAAAAATCCGACAACTCATATACAACAACTGACCATGAAACCAGCAAGATCCTTCTGGAGACTCACTTCCCGGACTGCAAACTCTTGGAAGACAGGACGTGGGAGGTTGTGCCAGAATGGACCCCAACGGATCAAGACTGGTCAAGAGCCCATAATATAGCATCAGAAGCTCGTATAAGGTGGGCTATCAACACTTTTCAGCCATTTAAGTCAGCAGGGCTGGATGGCATCTTCCCAGCCCTGCTACAGTGGGAGATAGATCATCTGACGCCGTGGCTAGTGGAGATCTATCGAGCATGTATAGCACTCAGACACATACCACTAGCATGGCGCGAAGTGAAAGTCATTTTCATACCCAAACCGGGCAAAACCGACTACACACAACCCAAAGCTTATAGGCCTATCAGTCTTACATCCTTCCTACTGAAAACCCTGGAGAGACTCTGTGATAGACACATTCGAGACGGACCCCTTCGGGTAAAACCACTCCATAAACAACAGCATGCGTACTCCACAGGCAAATCAACAGAATCCGCGCTACACAGCGTGGTCTCTAAGATTGAATGCGCAGTGGATCACAAATGCTCATCACTAGCCGCCTTCATTGACATCGAGGGCGCCTTTGACAAAACCATGTTCAACAGCATTAACATGGCTCTAAACAGACACAACATAGACTCGACCGTGAGCGGCTGGATCACCAACATGCTCAAAATGAGAGCTGTACAAGTCACCGTAAATGACACCACAAGGGCCATCGTGGCGAAGGGCTGCCCGCAAAGGGGTGTCCTCTCGCCCCTTCTATGGAACCTGGTGGTAGACAGCCTCATTAAAACACTCAACGACAAAGGTTATTTTACCGTAGACTACGCCGACGATATAACCATAATAATAAATGGCACCCACGAAAACACCTTATGCAACCTAATGCGCCAAGCTTTGAAAATAGTAGAGGACTGGTGCAACAAACACCAACTGTCGGTGAACCCGACAAAAACCGAACTGATTCTCTTCACAAAAAAGAGGAAGTTGGTGACACTACAACTGCCACAACTCTTTGGAACTACCGTAAGCCTATCAACCGAAACCAAATACCTGGGCATCTATTTGGACAAACAGCTGAACTGGGCAAAACACACCAACTACATCACCACAAAAGCCAGCATATCTCTATGGCAGTGCCAACGACTGCTTGGAAGGAACTGGGGCATCAGCCCCAAGGTCACCCACTGGCTATACACAACAGTCATCCGACCAATTATTACATATGGCTCACTGGTCTGGTGGCCCAGGACGGACCTGAGCACAGCCCGAAAAGACCTCGAAAAACTGCAGCGGTTTGCTTGTGTAGCAATAATTGGCAGTATGAGGACTGCACCTACTGCCGCACTACAAGTAATGCTAGGACTGCCACCTCTACACCTCGTCGTGCGAGAGGAGGCAGCCCTGGCCGCCTTCAGGCTCTACTTATCGGGAACCCTAAGCAAAGACTCTAGGGTCAAGCACACACGCATAAAAGAGGATGCAATCGAACGACAACCGATGATGGCATCACCCTGCGACAAAGCCCAGAAACTACACTTCTTTCAGAAGCACTACAACGTTATACTCACAGAAGAACGGTGTGACTACTCAGGCCCGAAAGAGATGAGAGTATACACCGACGGATCAAAGACCAACTCCGGAACCGGAGTCGGAGTCTTCTCACACGACTTTAACATAAATATATCCAGCCCGCTGAGAGTGTTCAACACCGTCTTCCAGGCGGAAAGTGTGGGCATTATACAAGCGGTTTACGCCATAGAAGCCAGGAAAGTTACGGACACTCGTATACGTATACTGTCTGACAGTGTCTCAGTTATGCAATCCCTATATAAAAAATATATAACCTCCAGACTAACACTAGAATGTCACAATGCACTGGAGCGGGTGACGGTGTGCAACCGTAACACAGTGACACTGCAATGGATAAAAGGACACAGCGGATCACTGGGTAACGACGCAGCTGACGAACTTGCTAGGAGAGCATCCAGCGCGTCAGTCTGGGGACCCGAACCCATCGTACCCATCCCCTTTAACCAACTACGCAGGTGGCTACAGGAGTTCACCCACACACAAGTGGAGAACTGGTGGACCTCGACACCGGGCTGCAGGCAGTCCAGGGAAGCCATGCCATCCTTAGATAGCAGGCTAACCAGGCGTTTGCTACACCTGGACAGGAACGGCCTGCGCCTGGTGACGGGGACCATCACGGGACACTGCTCATTAAACAAACACTTCCACACAATAGGCATAACGGACAGCCCTCTGTGTAGGGCCTGCATGGAGGCTGAAGAAACCGTTGCGAATGTGCTCTTTGACTGCACAGGCGTCACTCAGATCAGAACGGAAACCCTCGGGTCACCCAGATCCTTCACAGATGTTCTATGCAGACCGGGAGACCTAATCAGCTTCTGGAGGGAGGTGGGCTGGTTGGAATAAAAATAACAGGCGGCCGCCATGGCCCACGCACAATGGTCCACATGAAGGACTAAGTGCAGAAACCAAACCCTATAACATAGAACATTACTAAAATACATAATGCTTATGTATGACATGTAGTCACTATGGGTGAAATGTGTATATATGTTACCGGCCAAACCCGATTTCAGGACAAACTAGTTTAGCCTAGGCTAAACTAGTTCTTCCTATACGCGATAGGATTAACTAGTATAGCCTAGGCTAAACTAGTTTGTCCTAAGCCCGATGGGATAAACCAGTTTGTCCTGAAATCGGGTTTGGTCGGTAACATATATATTGTATGAACAAATGCCTGAAATAAAATCATTTTATTTATTTATTTATACTAAAGATCACGTCTAAACGAGTAGTGTTAATGATTTGAAAGCATTATCTCAATAATTTGATATGTAAATATTTTAGATTATGTTTATATTACATAGTGAAATTAATTTGTAAAGTTATATCTAACGCGTATAAAAAACTGAGAATGGCGCAAAATCTACCAAGCGTATTTTTCTAAAACCTTCACCAATTTAAAGATAATTTAATTATTGATCTTTTAGTATACGCGTTTTATTAAAATACCTATAATATAATAACGTACGACGCGTTACGTGGGCTCAGTACAGAACACGCAAGCTAGCTAGGTCACTGGCATAATATATCTGAGTCTTAAGAGGTATTGTAAATCATGGTTAGCTTTGAAAGCTATTAAGCTAGAAAATAAACTTAATAAGTAAATGAATTAAGAGCCAACTAGTCGCGGGCTTGAACTCACTGGCGGGCGCGGCCAAAAAGCACGCTGTCTCACCTAGCATCGTGTCTACGCGCATAACGTCTAGTCGCACGCACACAAACACAGTGCACCACGATTCATACTAAACCGCGTGCGTAAAAATATATGAAAACTCCTTTGGAAGGTGGGGTTTTATGAAAAAACTACTGCATAAATCAATTACGAATAAAGTTTATTATAATCTTCGACAATTGAGCTTTGTCGGAACGAGCTTTGTTTTTGAGATTTTATACATCTTATTATTTATTTACGGCCAAAGTTGCGTTAAAATTAGCAGGAAAAACGAATCTTCGTTGGCTCATAACTTTTTAATGCCTTTGTTTTTTACTATTCTGCTTCTGTACAGACAAAATTAATAATAAGACAAAACGATATCATGTTTTACTTTAGATGTACAATGTGTAACAGTGGAGTAAACCCCCCCGAAAATTGTATGGAAAAAGTATCGACTAGTTGCGCCTTAAGGTTTAGAAATCGAGGTAAGATATCAAGTGTTAGAGTTCTCGAATCGAAATCGCCTAGGGGCGTTTTGGTAAAACTTTCGAACGTAGTCTGTCTTATTATTGTTATTACTTTGTAAAGTAATATATTATTTAAATTATTGTGAATGTGAAGACTATGTGGGTCATTGTTTTTTTTTCTCAGTTAATTTTTATCATGGTCTGGCAGTTTGAGTAATTTATCCGGCCTACCTAAATATCCTTTCTTTGTTCGTTGAATTATTGACCTCCTTAAGTTCTGTGTTGAGCTGCATGATTACTGACAAATGTGTGCTCTGACTGGACATGTGCACTCAATCTGTTTGGTTATTTCCTCAAAAGACCATTTCATACACCAATCTACATGGTCTTCACATGATCTGACCAAGATAATGTCTGGACTTTAAAAAGACTGTGACCTCTGAGTTTCATTCGGCCTTTTTCCTCAGTGTAGTCAGATAGTAAATGCCGACCGCATTTAGTTTTAAAAATATGATTGACATGTAAAAGTATTTGTACAAACGTACATAAAGAAATAAAATTGTTTATCATAATTATATTCTTGGGCTAAAAAAAAAAAGAAATACTTTTCCATAAAATAATATGAAAACTGTCAGGTGTTTATTTTATTCTACGGATAAAAGATTAATAACAGCTCTAAGTGGATTAGCTATGAAAACGAAAAAACAAATTTGCAATTCAAAAAAACGGACTGTCAGATGGACTCACTATCTCATCTAAAATATTAGTAGGTGCCCACGGTTTTATCTACTAAAAGTTAACATCTTTATGTAGTACCTATTTGACAAAATTGTGAGTTTTAGAAGGACTAGTTGTATATGCCAGTGTCACTCTTATCCGACCTTTTCGGTGATTCCGGTGACTTCGTGACAAAAATAGGCGGCGCGAATTGATGCGCCGTCATATTTATTTTATAGTAAAGACAACTCCGGGTATAACGTTTATCTAAGTACATGCCTAGTTGTCTGAAGCTTAGTTAAACTTTAGACAACTGGGCTTGTACTTAAACATTACTCTCTGTGTTGTCTTTACTGGCGACAATTGCTCTGACTTCAGAGCAATTGTCGCCAGTCTTCAGCAAGCCTGTAGGGAACAAAGTTTGTTCTACAGTGTAACAGTAACTGCTATGCGATGTTCTAGCAAATTCCTTCTGTTATAATCGCTTAAGCGCCCTGGAGACTTACGTGGCTTACGTACTTTGTTGTCTTTAGAAGTTTAGGTCCAATTATCTGAACATTTATTAAAAGTTGATCAGCTTAGTTATTCACAACCATTCGATAACGTGCCGTAAAAAAACAAGGCTACATCGCCTCAGTTCCGTGAATCTATTTTCGGCAAAAATGAATAACACTTTTAGAGACTTGAACCCCCTTATTACAAAACAAGATTTATCTTCAGACCCAGATTTAAAACATGGAGCCATTTTTGAATTTTGTACTTTATTCCGACTATGGTAAAGTTCCTAAACTGACAATTTAGTACAGTACTAAGTTTTCAGTTTTGTTTAAAGAACGGTATTTCAATCACTGTTACGTTCTTATTACAAAACCTGGCTCCATGGTTTAAGCCCTGTCAAAATATAAATCTTGTTTTGTAATAAGGCGGATTAAGTTTGCGCGTATCTACCTAGATTTTGCTTTTGATTATCATTGCTTTCTTTATGTGCTTACATTTTCAAATGTTTTGATTTTGACTTTTATCTGTGTACTTTTCATTTTTATCTTAGGCTCTCGTGCCTGGGAGCATGTACGGTCCATCGTGCCGAATCGAACATCAATCAATGGTATCGAAGGAGTCTTCTCAACACTGTGGACAAATCGAAAACCCTACAATTTTGTCAGTTTAAATAAAATAGTCGACCACTATCCTTCCCACAGCTGTTTGCTGTCGGGGACAAGGCAAATCAGGTAATCAAAATGTGTAATTTTCGACACGATAACCTGTCGATTGGTTGTGAATAGCTATGCTGATCTAAACTGTAACGGATGGGATTCAAACTTAGACTCTTGCTTACCGACATTCCAGTATTGAGGCGACTGCCTCAACAAAAATATAAATTCTTCTTCTTTAGAAGAGTTTGTGAGATGAGGGAACTGTACCCCACATGCGGTTTATGACGTAACGTGTTTCTATCTAGCTGGCCCACCTGAGCCAGATCAACGAAACCGATGTAGACTGTTAGCTTATTCAATGTACCTGTCTAATCAAACGAAAATATTCAATGTACCTCCGCCAGTAAGACAGAAATGGCGTTTCATTTCGGTTTCTATCCAGCGGGGCCCTCCGTTATTCTATTGCTTAGAGACTTGAAAATGCTATTGTAGATACTCCTTCCAATGTACCTTTCAAATTATTCATTTATTTTCATAATCTTTGGATATTACAGCAGAAATTACATTCGTAGGTTTTTTTCTATCCAGCGGGGCCCTTTTTATCCATAATATTTACAAGTGAAAGTCGCACGCCAAATTAAAGCATTTTCAATGTACTTACAGGGATTAATGCGTTTGTTTAGATGCGATAAGTACATAATTGTATTTTTATATTTTTTCAAATGAATAAACTATTGTTTCACATAAATTACGCAATGCGGTATAATTTTTTTATTTATTTGGAGAACTTTTACTATAGCGTCCAGATCGTCATGACATTCCCAACTGCCATTTTGACGTAAACAGTGGGCTTTGTAATGGCCAATGTCGCCTATACCAGGGCAGTATTGAATTACAGATATTAACTTGTGAGTTTCTTTTTGATTCAGAAATAAATGTTTTGGAACATCTGATAAATCAATTGCATTGATGCCATTAATATCGAATGCTACCATATTCTGTACTTCGTATACAATTTTTTTAATACCAGTGCAACCATCATGACCGCACACGGTTCCAGCATAAGTGATGCCCTAATTAACGGCTCCGTTTAAAAAAGAAATACCACGCATTTGTACAAGATGTAAGTCAAGAGCCACAAGAGGTACTTTTTGAGTTGGCTTATCGCTGAAACAATTTGTCTGTGTACAGAGTTTTTCGGAAACTGCGCTATGAAAGCGATCGTATATCACTTTTTCAAATATGAAACATACATTGAAGTGGCAATTTATAATACGAGACGAAGTTTCAATTTGAAAATGACTTTTTAACTGACTTCCAAAAAGGATCTCAATTCGGCTGTATGTTTTTTTTTTTGTGTGTATGTTACGCGATTACTCCGTCAATTATAGACCGATTTAGAAAATTCTTTTTTTGTTTGAAAGGGTATTTCACCTTTTAATGTTTTATCTGCTCTCATAACGTAAAATTCTAGTTAAGAAATCAAAACTTTATCCACGTACAACTAAAATTAAAAAGTTATTTAGACATTCACACTTTCCCATAAAATGCTATAAATAATAACTTTTTTTTCCAGTAGAACAACTTGACCAAGACCAATGAGTTCTCAATTCATAGGTTTTAGTTGCCGTCAACAATCGAAATAACTTAAAAGTGATACTGATACAGCGCAATAACAATAATTACCTATGAATTTAAATACAAACAATTGTTTTCTGTACTTGTTCGAGTCCAAAATTTGAGATGTGCACTAGATTCGCTCCACTGACTTTACATTATCTGTAGTTATAATGGTGGCGTGTCATCGTAACAGCTGATCGGCTGATGTGGCGTGTACCCCCGCGATTTACGATACTAAATAATGTTTTTTTGAAAATGATGATTTGAAGATAAATAATTATAATGTTTTGTTTTAATGATTTTGCATGAGTTTAGATAAAGTAGTGTAAGAAACTACACACATATTAAAACACTCGTGTGATACTTTACACTCGTTTTATAATAACAGGTGATAAGTAGTTAATAGTTTCATTTGCTAATATTTTGCTGACCCTACATGAAATTAAATTTATTATTAAGTTACTTTTAACTTAGATAGCTTACTATCAGCCAGTTGATCCAACTTTAGGACACAGGCGGTCGGTGCGTTACCTGAAACTCACAATTTGATGGAACTCACGCGTAGGTACCTAAATTGTTCTCCAATAAGTTTAATATTCAAAAATACAATTATGTACTTATCGCATCTAAACAAACGCATTAATCCCTGTAAGTACATTGAAAATGCTTTAATTTGGCGTGCGACTTTCACTTGTAAATATTATGGATAAAAAGGGCCCCGCTGGATAGAAAAAAACCTACGAATGTAATTTCTGCTGTAATATCCAAAGATTATGAAAATAAATGAATAATTTGAAAGATACATTGGAAGGAGTATCTACAATAGCATTTTGAAGTCTCTAAGCAATAGAATACCGGAGGGCCCCGCTGGATAGAAACCGAAATGAAACGCCATTTCTGTCTTACTGGCGGAGGTACATTGAATATTTTCGTTTGATTAGACAGGTACATTGAATAAGCTAACAGTCTACATCGGTTTCGTTGATGTGGCTCAGGTAGGCCAGCTAGATAGAAACACGTTATGACGTATAGCAATATTGCTGTGGTATTATTGGCGCGCAATAAATCGTACAATGTGATGTGTCATCTTTACCCCAAATACTCGCTGAGATTCACAACTACAAATACCACACTGAGATCCGCATAGACAAAAGCGAATGATATAACAACGAGAATGAGGAATTAAGTAAACTGACGAGTGAGGGAAACTGATTAGTGCTACGCGGACTCCATTTTACATACATTAGAAGCATTTTACTGTTCCATGTGGTGCTGGACGTAAAGAATAGCAGTATGGGCAGCAGCGTTCTCTATGCATTTTAACACAACACTGCAATCGCCAACCCGCCTGCCAAGCGTGGCAATTAGGGCAACCCCCCTATATGTTGGAGGAGGCCTGTGTCCAGTAGTGTACGTCTTTCGGCTGAAATAATGACGATGATGAGAAGCACTGGATATTTTCCACAACCGCGTCTTTCGACAAGCAAAGTAATTAATACCACTCTCTTCAAATATAATTCTCTCAACAACAGTAAATACAAAAATAGTCATAAACATTCACAGCCGACTCCCGTGCATTAAAAAGCTAAGCATAAATAAAAACAAGTTGATTCCCTGGGAAGCGACAAGCACACCGCTTTATAAGGAAGTCTATAAAACGGAACGGTGGCGCGGGACCACCTCGTGAAAGTACCGTAGCCGGGACCGCGGACTTGACCACAGAGTAGAAAGACACAGAAGGTCGAAGACACAAAAAACTAATAGAAAGTAAGAAATTGCACACGTAGACAACATGCTGATTATATATGTATGAGTCTCTGTTACCCATTGGTTCGGAATTCCGCAATACTGTTTAAATATTGCTCCGTAATATTTTGACTATATCTTTATAATTACTTGTTTTTCTTTTTTATTTGCGTGCCTGTTTACTGTTTAGTTTTAAGGCGAAGATAACCGATTTTTAATGATTTTATACTGAAGATCACGTCTAAACGAGTAGTATAATGATTAAAAAAAAAATATGTTAAATTAGAGCATTTTCTCAATCATTTCTTATGTGAATATTTTAGATTATGTTTATATTACATAGTGAAAATAATTTGTAAAGTTATGTCTAACGCGGATAAAAAACTGAGAATGGCGCAAAATCTACGGTAGTATTTTTCTGAAACCTTCACCAATTTAAAGATAATTTAATAATTGATCTTTTAGTATACGCGTTTTATTAAAATAAGTTTTATCAGTTGTTTTTATAATTATGTGGAAAATGTCGTGTGTTATAAAAATGGTGTATTCCCGTTCGTCCCACTGATTTCGTCCCCGTAGTGGGACGATCGGGAATTTACAAAAATAATATTAAATGTGTAGCCGTTTATTTTCCCAAATAAATAAAACAAAATCCAATTAGTACAAGAGTTAAATTATTAGTAGCCGTAATTAACATGTTTGGTAGACAAATGATTGGTGATCCCTGCCTTTTATTACTATGGACGGGTACAAATCAACGCTAATAATAAAAGAAGGATAGTTTAAGTTTCAAATAATGTATAAATATTTGAAACTTAAACCATCCATATTTCACCAGTCGAAGAGTCATTAGTCAAAAAAAATTTGTGCTGGGACAAAAACATTGCAACTTCTGAAACTAGTCTTTCGCAGGACACCACTTCCAGCCCGCAATGCGGGATTGTTTTTATACGCGTCACAATTTTCATGCGGTCGGGACATGTGTTGTGGCCAACGCGGGACATTCGTGGGACATTGTGGCCCAAATGTTAGTGTTATGCTAACCACGCAACAATTTTACTTTTGGAATATTTGTGAGGTTGGCAACATGTGTGACAGGGAAACTGGTTGCGTGTTTTTCGAGAAATTGGTCATTTGCTGATGATAAGAGTAGGTATAGTAGGTTCGATGACTTGAGTAAAATTGACTTATTCAGGTTTAAAAAAAACCGGCCAAGTGCGTGTTGGACCACGCACAATGAAGGGTTCCGTAGTTGGGATGAATTTATTCCAAGACCAAACTTAACATTGTAATTGAAAAACATGATCCCCATACATTCCAACTGCAAATGTTAGTTTGTACGCACAATATTGAGTGATTTACCATGTTATTTTAAGATCACAGAGTTCTTATAGGTTTTCCTGTAATCTATAAGTAAAGAACTATTTTCTGTATTTTTTTCAACATTTTAGCCTGAGCAGTTTCGGTGATAAGGGGGGGGGAATGGTAATTTTTCATCTATTTTCATTAATCATTTTAAGTGTTCATTTTAAAATAAAATAAAAAAATATCTGAAATCCTCCTCCTCCTTCTTCATCCTTATATGAAGAACTATTGTGTATGTGTTATAAAATCTGTAAAATACCATATTTTACGCAAATAAATGAATCTATATATCGGATGTGTCGCACGGTACAGTTTAAAAAATATATATGATTTGCCCCCTAAAAGTGACCCCATGTTCAAAATTCATTTATTTACGTTACACGACCGTGTTCGGATCACAGAATTCTATATGTGTACCAAATTTCAACTTAATCGGTCCAGTAGATTCGGAGCTAATCGGCTGTGACAGACGGACAGACAGACAGACACACGAGTAATCATAAGGGTTCCGTTTTTTTCTTTTGAGGTACGGAACCCTAAAAATATTTAAATAAGCAATTATTTTCATCAACGTCAAGTGTAAACCGTCATTTCAAGCCTATATTATTAGTAGTGACAGATGTGTGTATATACGGGTTCAAATTAAATAAGCCTCGTTGGTCTAGTGGAAGCAAGCGCTACTGCTGAGCTCAAAGCCCTGGGTTTGATTCCCAGGTTGGGCGAGTGTGTTGTTGGGTATTTCCATTAGGTTTTTTTCAGTAGCAGCCCGAAGTCTAGATTTGTGCCCGCTTGATGGCCTCTATTACATGGGACTTAATCATAATTGGCGAAATGTGGGTGTACTATAGTTAGGTACACCTCTGCCTAACTCTTCGGGGATTACAGGCGTGATGTAAATTAAATAAGTTAGCGAAACTATGCAAATGTATCGGGTATAAAAAAAAATTGAAAAGGTTTATTGCAGAAACTCCGGGTGTCCGTTTGGTGCCGGACGTAAAGAATAGCTCCATCCCATTTTTTCCCGTGGGTGTCGTAAAAGGCGACTAAGGGAATTACTAGAGAGTGGGCAGCAGCGTTCTCTACGCATTTTAACACCATACTGCGATCGCCAACCCGCCTGCCAGGCGTGGCGATTATGGCAAACCCCCCCTTTAGTGGAGGCCTATGTCCAGCAGTGGACGTCTTTTCGGCTGAAATGAATGAATTGCAGAAATTCGACTCGGGGTATCTCTAAACATAATCTAAGTATATTAAACAAAAAAATACCTTAACTCTTTAGTGTATGGAGTGGTCTCTTGCCCGTTATTCTCCGTACGAAACTGCCTTTTGGATGGGGTAACTGAAATCAATTATTTTGCCTGTCAAACTCAAACTCAAACTCAAAGCATTTATTTCAAATAAACCAATTACAGGCACTTTTGAATTGTCAAGGGGGTCGGTCAGTCATCAAGATGAAGCTAGTTGCCCATTCCAAAGCTTAGTAGGTACCTATGGAGAAGAACGGGCAAGAAACTCCACGGACACTCTTTTAAATTAACATATGGTTACAAAATATTGGTTACATCATTCGTGTTGAAATTAAACATGTGAGAACGATGCAAAAAAAAGATGCCTGTAAGGCAATAGATGGCGCTCGAGTACCGTCGGGACGTTGACAACTGCGAAGATAGCAACACGCGGGTGGCGCGCCTAGCTGGCATCTTGCACCGAAGCGTTCGCTCTCTTTACTGGCGGACACCGACGGCGACGGCTTAACATCTATCTAACATTTGTTTTCTCGTACTACCAAAGTGTATTTTTAATTAAATATTTTATTAATCTTTTACCTTGTTTTTTTGAGCTCTTACATTACATAAAAGTGCCTTTTAACTAAAATCAAGTATTTTTACCCGACTGCGGCGAAGCCAAAAAGGAGGGTTATGTGTTTGATCTTTATGTATGTTTGTATGTATGTCTGTCCCTGTGTTCCCTCGTAACTACTAAACGGCTGAACCGATTTTGATAAATGATATGTTGTTAGATTCTTCTTTATTGCGCGAGTGTCATAGGGTATATTAAGAATCCAAATGACGGGTTTTTGGCGCCAAAAGGAGCGTCTTCGAAAAAAAATGCCTCCCAAGCCTATCGAGTGGGTGGATCAAAATGAATGGTTTTGAAAGGTGATTACAAAAATATATACTTATTATATGTTTAAAAGTAATTTAAATGAGAAATTATAAAATATATCCCGAACTGATGGAGTGAGTGAGTAAGAGGTCGTTATCACCCGATTATAAGTGAGTATATAACCTAATTTACCGTCTTATAATCCTAACTAAAAAGTATAAAATAAAAAAAGTTAATTAAAAAAATAAAAACCCGACTGCGTAAAAACTGAACTTAAAAAAAGATGGAAACAAGGTTTATATAAATTAATAAGTACTCTAAACAATCTCATTTTTTTTACATAAAAGTGCCTTTGAAATCAATGATTTGAGTTAAGGCACGACGCGTTTTGGAATTGTTGTAGCTATCCCCGAAATGTAGATAAACCGATTCCATGAACTTTGTAATAAAATATTAGATTTGAAAAAAAAAAAAACAAATATTTTTTTCCTTGAGATACAAAAACACCTGCTCACTGGAGTGACTGTCACGGAACAAAGTATGTTTTTGCTTACAAACGACAGTTGTGACGGTTGCATTATGGGCACAAACAAGAACTTGTGTTGGTCGCCTCTCGGGACAAACTGCGAGGTTTACTTTTATAGCTTTCAGACGCCCTAAATGTTGCCTTGACAAAATGCCTAGTTTTGGGTTTATGGGCTCCAGTCCCAGAGCGGCTTTTCGATTTTATTTGATAGGCAATATTGGTAAACGATCATACATAAAGAAGTGTATGCGGTCAGCAGAATTTGAAATAAAAAGTTTTGCTTTGCCAAATAAGGTTTTTATTTAGAAAGACAATGTATATTTTCTTTTTGTAAAGACAATAACGTATAAAGTCGAGATAAAAATGTTTGAAGATGTCTCTTTAAACATTTTTATCTCGATTTTATACGTTGTTGGAAAGACATTTCCAACAAATATAAATGGGAATAGGAATTAAACCTGATACCAGGGGGCCTAAAATGGACGCTTTGGCAGAATCATAATATGATCTGCGTACAATTCATATCCCGCAATTCATTTGTTTGACAGTTTTGTATGCAGTTTCGTAAAATGGTCCACAAATTATGAATTTCTCTATTGAAGTCTAATGTCAAATAGCAGCTGTCAAACAGATGAATTGCGGGATGTATGAATTGTACGCAGATCATATTATGATTCTGCCAAAGCGTCCATTTTAGGCCCCCTGGTGATTACAAAAATACCACTTTTATTATTATTATATTGTTGATTTTTTTATATGAAATCTGATATAGCATTAACGCAATTTTAAATGAAGTTTACGTCTCCAAGCGGCCATTTAAATACAGATCCTGATTTGTATTATTCTACTGTTTTCTTAACAAAATTACAACGTACAACATTTTGTATAAAATTAGCGACAGATGTAAGCAGATGTCGAATTCAATTGAAACAGGACTCCCATTTCAGAATTGTAATCTGTTTGAAATATACAGGATTTCTGAAAATTTCTCTATATACTTACAGAAAACCGGTCTGAAATAACTAACTTTTATTTAATTTCATTTCTTAAAGTTCATGGTTTTTATTTTAAAGATAAGATAACATCATGTATTTGTCCAAATATGAGTATATACACAGATGGCATGCAAAATGTTACAATTAAATTATACTACAGTCATGTTTTTCCTTAACAGCGTACACATTTATAGGTTAATTTGTGTATTCCTAATTATTTTGTCATTTAATTTAATTGACTCATTTTATCTATGATTTTTTTAAACATTGATAAATTAACAATCTAAATTATAAAAAAATTAAATGCACTACTTAACAGTGTCATCAACTTATCATAGATAAAACGGGTCAATTAAATTAAATGACAAAATAATTAGGATTACACAAATTAGATTATTTTATCATTCAAAACTCGTCAATCGTTGATCTCTCCACATGGTCCTAACATTACCACACAAAGATAATATCTGGATTTTGAAAGAGACGTGACCTCTGAGCTTGTTTCTCAAAGTAATTGGATAGGTAACACCGACCTCATCTTTTTTGTTTTTCGCATTTTAAAATATGTCAATAATAAATATCGCTTATCGCTGAACATATGCCTTGCTAAAACAGTCGAGAGAAATAAAAAACATACTCACCAAGGTTAGCAGAAGAATTGTTGAATAAAGAATTTAGTTGTTACCTATCACTAATTTATAGGCGCAAGTAGAATATTCAAAATCGTCCATTAACTATGGCTAGCTATAAAAAAATACGACGCCGACAACAGGTAAACCGCTGTCACTGTCCGATTGCATACAAAAAAAACCGGCCAAGAGCGTGTCGGACCACACACAATGAAGGGTTCCGTAGTTGGGATGAATTTATCCCAAGAACAGACTTAACATTGTAGTTGGAAAACATGATTCCCATACATTCTAACTGCAAATGCAAGTTTGTACGCACAATATTGAGTGATTTACTATGTTATTTTAAAATCATAGACTTCTTATGGGTTTTCCTGTAATCTATAAGTAAAGAACTAATTTCTGTTTGTTCTTAAACATTTTCAAAAGTATGTATTTTAAAATTTAAAATTCTTAAAACAAGCCCTTTTATTTGATGTGTCACACGGTACAGTCAGCAAAACTTTTATTTTTAATTTCCTAATTTGCTCCCCAAAAGTGACCTCCATATTAAAAAATAATTTATTTACGTAACACGTCCGTGTTTGGGTCACAGAAGTTCATATGTGTACCAAATTTCAACTTTATCGGTCCAGTAGATTCGGAGCAAATCAGCTGTGACAGACGGACAGACAGACAGATAGACAGACAGACAGGCAGATAGACAGACAGACAGACACACGAGTGATCCTATAAGGGTTCCTTTTTTCCTTTTGAGGTAAAAACCCTAAAAACCACATTTTAGACCATTTTCAGAAATCTCCACCTTAATATTTACGCCAATCAATTTCCACGTCCCAATTACTACCTCATCAATGCTTTAATCCGAAACCAACATAATAATAATAATTAAACACCGAATGTACTCACGCTACTACTTTGTATTCAGTACTCGCAAATACTGGATTCTGATTGGTCAGGTACACTCATTGTCTCTGCGCTCTCTACGTGGCACATTCAAGTAAATAATTCTCTTTTGACCTGAATCGGATTTATACGTGTTAGCCGTAGCCAACCATAGAAAAAATTGTTCAAAATGATGAGTACCATTGTACTCATCATTTTGAACAATTTTTTCTATGGGACCAAACTTGAAATCGCGAAATAAAAAATCTGCTGTTTCATACATTTTGTCGATTTAAGTGAACACAAATGTATGGAACAGCAGATTTTTTTCGTGATTTCAAGGTTGGTCCCATAGAAAAAGTTGTTCAAAATGATGAGTACAATGACTCCTTTTCGGGTTTAGTGTAAACAAAAACTATTGTTGTATACAGGATGGAATTTTCGATGCGTATCTGCAGGAAAAGTACTCTAAATACTGAAGACAGCAAATTTTACTCAAAGGAAACATTACTTTATTTTTAAAAAGAAGCATAACTGCATTTAAAGATTTTGGAAAATACGCTTGCGTCACCCGGCATTCGAACCGACTAAAATCCGAAAAAATAGCATCCTGTACCTTTATGTCACCAAAAGATAGGGTCAATCATAAGGATTAAATCTCTCTAGCAAACATGTTAAATTAAATTAAACAAAAACCACTACTTTCCCTCCTGTTTTTTAATTATCAGGCATCAAGGCCCATAGTGTTAAATCTATACAGGGTAGATTTTTGAGATGGGGCAGTAAGGGCAGCTACCTTAACCGTTGTAGCTACAGGAAAACGGTCTTTGAAGACTGTCCTTATATTTTTGACAAATTTTGATCTGCATTAACAGATTTCTGACTTTTCTAGTGCTCAAACCTCAGTTGGTCCAGTGGAGTTTTTTGATCCTTATAAGAAACAGGATCGATTGGCATCGAAAAAAATTTTTGTATAAACTGCCCATTTTCTTGCTGACTATATTTTTATTTCAAAATCTGTAAATGCAGATCAGAATTTCTCAAAAAGTTATCGATAGTCTCTTAAGACCGTTTTCCTGTAGATACAATGGTTAGGGTAGCTGCCATTACTGCCCCATCTCAAAAATCCACCCTGTATAGTATTAAATCTTCCTTAAAAAATACCCCCCCCCTCTATTCATGTCCTTGACCCATTTTTATGGCTCGCCAGCCGACGACCCACTTATAAACGTTTCGTAAACTATATTAGTAACATGCAGGAACACTAAAAGGAAAGAAAAATAAATCACAATCACAGGAAGGTTTAACAAGCTTTGTTGCCAACATGTAGCTTGGTAAACATCCCCACTAGGGCCCATCCAGCCTCTCTGCAAACAACCTCATAAAGCTGTTGCTGCTTCCCCTCACTCGGGATATTACTGAGGCAAGTTTCTTCCGCATTATCGCAAAGTAGTCGTCAGTGTGCGCATCAGCGAACATAGCTGACGCACTCCAGTATGGTGGGAGCCTCAACAGCGCCCTGAAGGCATTGTTGTATTGAATGAATAATAATAAAAAAATAAATATTTCAGGCGACACAGGCCCATAGAAAAATACCTTATCCTAAAAATACATATTTTAATATAAACAAAACTTGATTTTAATTTGATTCAATGAAAGACTTTTGGCTATGTTTGTAGTGGCAAAGTTCAAAATAAATATATATAAATTTACATAATTAAAAGTTGAACAATGATATTCCACAAGATAGCTTGCTACAGCGTAGTTCCTAAGCTACGGGACGACGCAACTTGTTCTATGCCGTAGCTCTTTGTCTGCTACGACGTAGCTCATTTTGTGCTACGGCGTAGGTCGATCTGTGCTACGGCGTTTATCTTTATATTGTACTAGCAATTCGCCCGCGACTTTGTCCGCGTAGATTTCGTATCATTTCCTACAAAGTTCAACACTCTCCGTCGCGTTGGATAAGGATTCATATTATGATACGAATGTCATCGTCTTTCGATTCTTTGATTGAATAATTTGAACATAAAACGGTTATTGTAACATTACTATACTAGTTAAACATAAGATAGCGGATTTTTTGTGGATATCGATGAGTAGTTTAAACATGTAGTACATTATTTTATTAAGTATGATAATGTATCGGTAAATAAACAGTAAAATTAAAGGATACATTCAAAAATAATAATACTGAGTACTAAATTAAATAAAAATGTATAGTTCATTCAAACGTTAGATAGTTAATTATTTTATACATTCAACGTCAGAAAATGCTACATGAAAGACTTAAATTGAATAACTCTAATATATGTAATTTTATTTGTTAAATAGTTGTTTTTTTGTTTTTGTTTGGTGCATGTGATTCTCTTACTGCATTAAATGGATATTTAAGGAATACGATAAAATTGTAATATGTTATATTTCGGGAATAAATGGCTTTCATTATACATTATTTTATGTATCATCAATAATTTTCGCAGAGCACGCTAAATAATGTTTTTTTGGCAAATGACCTTGGGTTACATTATTGTAATTTTTGTAAGGACATCAATTTTTTTTAAACAAAATACATAATTAAGCTGAAATTTATATTCAAAAATATTGTTATAGGTACTGACTACTCGCTGATAATGTAGCTTTCTATAGGTGAAAGAATTATTAAATCAGTTAAGTATTTTTTGAGTTTATCCAATACAAACAAACAAACAAAAACCCAAATCTTTTTACTTTATATTATTAGTATAAGACAGAGTAGTTTGCAATGTGCTAAGATATAAGTCACGCTATGGAATGATTAAAATTACAAATAATCATATCCTCAATAAAGAATATTTCAAGAACCTTTTTCTTAGACTGACGTTTGTACATACTTCAGTCTATAATTACCCCAAACCTGCCCGAATGTTTGTGATACACTATTGGCCATTAATTCGAAAACGAATAAAACAGTGTTAGCGATATAACTAGATAATGTAATTATCACAGTGTGCATAATTAGATAAATAAATGTATGCGTGTTTGAATTAACGATCACAGAGTAAAATAAATAGTTGAACAAGCTAATCAGCAATCACGCAATTGTGTATTTATCTCAATTCGATTAGTTAGATACAAACAGCTACAAAAAGTTGTTCCGTTGTTATTGATTTATTTATTAAATTCATTGTAGTCGCCGGGCACGTAACTTAGCAAGGTTTTGGCGTAGTGTGAGTAAGTTTACGCATGTATAATTAGTGCAACGAAAACAAATTATTGCTTGTTTTATTCTATTGTTATTGCCAGAATTTATTTTGAAACGTGTCTGTTTAGAAGACAGTTAAAGAAAGGAGAGAAACATCTAACGATTGTTGCCAAGTTACGTGCCGGCGACTATATCTGATGCAGAAACTGTACAGTTGATTGTTAAATTAATTAATTAATGAATACAATAAAACCATACAGTTATACATTAACACATTTTGGATATTGGAAAACAAATAAAGAATGTTTTGAAAAACCCAGCTTCAGTTATTAAGATTTTTAATACAACATCCACAAGACAAGAGCGTCAACATAATCAGCCTATAATGTTCCCACTGCTGGGACACAGGCCTCCTCTCTGTGAGAGGCAGTGGACCATGAGTCACTACGCGTGTCCAGGCCGGATTGGTGGATACCACATGTCTTCGATTTTTTTATTATAGATTTCTCACAAACTTCTTTTATACCGTTTCTGAGAGCAGTGGTGTTGATATTATTTGGGTCGTTAAAAGTATTCTCCGCGTAACTTTCATGGCAATTTTTTTTTGGACTAATCGTCACATGAAAGAAAGAAAAATAACTTTAATTCTCATAGAAAAAACGTGCGTACGAAAACATAATAATATATGTAATAAACTCGAGGGTTACACAAAACAGATCTAAGTACTATCACAAACAAACAAACAGTCGGAAGCTGCACGTCATGACTGTGACAAGAAGGCTTGCACTCAGCATGATGCTGTGCTATGGGGGACCCACAGCACAGCGCTGATATCATTACTGTTAACACATTTATGACGCTGTAAAAATAATAAGTACAATTGTTATTCTAAGCAAATCGGTGCATAAATCTACAAAGATAATCTTTTTTTAAAATTTCGGTGCCCACGAAAGTTACGAAAGGCGCCACGAAAGTTACAGACGTATTTTCTATAGGCAAAATATGGTTTCAAATCCTTATTTTTTCTCAAATGCCTCCTCACGATGTTTTCCTTCATCATTTTTAGCGCAGTGATGATGAAATAAATAACAGGAAGTAAAGTGCCTGCCATCGTCTGCCCGCCTTTTCCAACCATGGTGGGGTCAGTTTCCAGTCTAACCAGATACATTTGAATACTAGTATTTACATGAAGCGACTACCTATCTGATCACTACAACCCAGTTACTGGGTAACACGATACCCCTTTGGTAGGACTGGTTGTCAAACTTTCGGGCTTCTGACGACCCGTAACAACTGTCAAAGATATCTAGAAATGACAGCCGGGACCAACGGCTTAACGTGCTTTCCGAGGCATGGAGGAGTCTTGGTATTAAAAAGATGGTCACCTATCAAAGTCAAAGTCAAATTATCTATTTCAAATAGGCACATAAATGGCACTTTTGAACGTCAAAATTTACAAATAAAATAGAATTGATTCTAGTCGCCCCTTCCAAAAGGTAGCTTCGTATGGAGAAGAATGGGCAAGAAACTCCACCGTTACTTTGTTAAATGTTTTACAATATTTTGTATAGATACCTACATTAATTATAATATAATTATATGTGAAGACGATGCACCTATAATAAAATTACTATACCACAATAGGTAAAAAAAAAAAATAATGAAGCACTGACAGATAAATTAATTATGACTGTAATTAAATACATGGTGCTCACATAATTAAACACTTTGTAAAAAAAAAAATAGTTTTCCTAAAAAAAATATATCAATGGGTGAGGTAATCACAGAATGTAAAATAAATGTCATAGAAATTATAAATTATACAGTTAAAATAGCAACCAGTTTGATCTAGTCTATCCACGGACCAACCGCGGCAAGCGTAGCTTTAGCTGAACAATCGACCCGTGCGTCTGATATTACTTAGCCACAAGCCCCTCAGGAAGTAAAATGCCAGTCGAGGCAAGAAAAGAAGGCGACTTAAGGGCTACAATACGTAAGTCATCAGCACTGGGCCGCCATGCCCACCTCTGCTCAAGACACGAGAAGCTTTGTAAAGGCGCTGACAAGAGGCAAATAATAAAAGTAGGCTTATCTTAAACAAAAAAATGACGATCGACTGTGTGAAAGATGATATGACTAGTAATGGAATGACTGCCGAGATGACAATTGACATGGAAGTATGCAACTGGTATGGAAGAAAGGGACATGTTGCGCCGACCACAAATAAATTGGGATAAGGGGGGAGAGTGACGATGATCTTAAACAAAAAAATTGCCAAATCTATATAGTTTGTGGTAGCGGAAAAAATATATGTTATTCTTGAACATATTTCTCAGAACTTGGTTGTTACCAAAACACGTTTAGAAAAAAAAAACCGGCCAAGTGCGAGTCGGACTCGCGCACGAATGGTTGCGGTTTTGTTGTATGGGAGCCACCCTTAAATACTTGTTTTATTTTAATTTAATTATTTATTTTTAAAGTCAATATATATCTACATATTCTGTGAATATTTCAAGCGTCTACCTGTTGCCGTTATCAATATAGAGTAAAAACGAACAAAAAAATCACGTTTGTTGTATGGGAGCCCCCTTAAATATTTATTTTATTCTATTTTTTTGTATTTGTTGTTATAGCGGCAACAGAAATACATCATCTGTGAAAATTGCAATTGTCTAGCTATCACGGTTCATGAGATACAGCCAGGTGACAGACGGACAGACAGACGGACAGACAGACAGACAGATAGACAGACAGACGGCGGAGCCTTAGTAATAGGGTTCCCGTTTTACCCTTTGGGTACGGAACCCTAAAAACTCGATACAAATTAACGGTAAACTAACCCCTTACTTTGAGTTTCAATCTAAAATATCTGTATTAAATATCAACATAGGGTTGGTATTTAATTAATAACAAGAACGTCTTATTTGTATGCTTGGTTGTTTTTTTATTTTTGATTATCTATCAACTCATTTTTGAGTAAATAAATAATTGCTTCATATTTTGCAATAAATTACAAGCGTTGTGTCATCGCGCTTCTCTTTCTTTTGTATGCAGTATGACAGTGACAGCGGTTTACCTGTTATCAGCGTCTTAACAATAAAACAAAACGGTTTCTGTAAGTTTATGGTTAGAACAATACTTAAAAAGTACCTCTTAATGAATAAAAGATGGCGACCGTACTTACGAGTGCCGTTTGAGCTTCGTAAATTAATGCCGTCGTGAATAATTACAATGTTAGGTAATAACGTAGACCCTGGCTTTAAGCTGGGCCCACTGAAGTGACCGTAATGATTCTCTGAGGTCTGCCGTGATATTCAGAAATTAAATAGAAGTGGGGTGGTTATAAGAGGGAAAATGTAAATCACGTAATTTATATATTTTTAGGGTTATCGTTCCTCAAAAGGAAAAAACCGGAACCGGTGTGTCTGTCGGTCCGTCTGTCACAGCCGATTTGTTCCGAATCTACTGGACCAATTCAGTTCAAATTGTGTAAACTTATGAATTACTATGACCCAAATACGAACGTAAATATTAATGTATTGTAATTTTGAATATAGAGTTAATTTCTGGGGGAAAAAATTGAATATAACAAAAAAAAGGTTTTGCAATCTATATACTGTGTGACATATCAAATAAAAGGACTTGTTAAGAGGATTTAATTATTTTTATTTATTTTGAAATAAATAGTTTTAAACTTATTAAAGAAAATAGATGAAAATTGACCTTTCGGGACCATTCGAAACTGCTGAAACCAAATTTTTTTAAACAAAAATAACAGAGAATAGTTCCATACTTATAGATTACCTTAAAAAAATCTATAAGAAGTTGGTCTTAAAATAACATGGTAAATCACTCAATAATGTGCGTGCAAACTTACATTTGCAGTTGGAATGTATGGAGGAACATGTTTTTCAACTAAAAGCTGTTATATTAAGTTATCCCAAGAATAAAAAGATTATTCTTCGGATAACTTCATCCCAATTACGCAACCCTTCATGTGCGTGGTCCAACACACACTTGGTCGGTCTTTTTTTCCGTTATCAGGGGTGGCAAACTTGCCATGCACAACACCACAGGCATCGCAAGTGCGTTGTGATCTCAGAGAAGATCTAAAATGTCCTATGTGTGCCAGTAAGTGCATCGATACCCATACTTTTTAAAATGGAACTCAGCTATATATAGCACAGCTATATACAGCTATTGGAACAATATCCCTCCTCCCATAAAATATAGTAAAAGTTGCTCGACTTTCAAATTGAAATTAAAAGTATTTTTATTAAAGCAACAAAACGATTTAGAAAATGTTCGCGCCGACATATCTGCCATATAAAAACAATATTTTTTATTCTATTTTACCAATTTTATAAATTTTTCCAATTTCACCAACTTTATGATTTTTTAATTTTTATTAGTCAATTATTATTGTCTTAATCGGTAATGAAACTGCATCAAAATCCGTTCCATAGTTTAGAAGAACAACGCAATCACACGTTTTTGCATTTAAAATACTTTCTACACAGATATTGGGTATTTATTTTAGTTTTACATTAAACACAACACACACACATGTGTGTCACAACATGTTATTTTATTTTGTTCGAGCTTTTTTATATTATCACCTTTAATTTACTCTCTTAATTAATTAACGGACACACACTTCCCTATGTGTTTATCATACTAGCGTATTGTACTCGTGGGTTGCAGCTGAAAATCAGCGTCAGGTGGTACACCTTGTGTTGTCATCTGACATTATGCTGAGCTGAGGCCCTTTTGGCATTATAATTAATTGTTTTCTGTTATTTATAGTTTTTAAGGTGTATTTTTTGCTGTAATACCAATAAACGGATTTTTCTTTCTTCTTTCTATACTGCAAGTTTGAAATGCTAACATAATCAGCTCATAATGTTCGGGCCCACTGCTTGGACATCTCCTCTCTGTGAGAAAAAGTGAGCGGTAATCCACCACGCCGCGCCGCCCTTGTGCGGGTTGTAGGATGTCACAAATATTCGAATTTTTAGTTCTAGGACATGCCGGTTTCCCCTACTTTGTCTCCTTCACCATTTTGAGAGCTGTGGTGACCAAATAATTTACACAGTAAAGTCTGCCTGGGTTCGAAAAGTAGTTCGTACTACAACTGGATGTTTGTAAATATGTGAGAGATCTATCTCATAATTAAGTTATTTTTCATAGTTTCATTTTTAATTATTTTTACCTATTGTGTATAGTCATTTTATTTGATTGTAGGTGCATTGTCTTCACATATAATCTTATAACTAATGTACTTAAACAAAATATTTTTAAAAGAGTAACGGTGTCTCGGTCTTTCGGTTGAAATGATGACGATAAAGCTTCAAAAACTAAATATACTTAAGGACCTGCTTAGGTTTGGTGCATCCCGGGAAGGTGGTCCAACTCTGTACAATGTAATCAATAGTTTAGCTGATCAGCCAAAAATTGATTACATTATAAAGATGTAATTGTATCGCTTGTATTGTGTATTATGTGAGTAATAATATTGCCAACACTAATAGCGTGTCATTGTGGTAGGCAACAGCACTTGACGAATGGTGGAGTTTCTTGCCCATTCTTATCCATACGAAACTACCTTTTGGAAGGGGCGACTAGGATCAGTTCTATTTTTTTTGTAAATTTTGACGTTCAAAAGTGCCTATTATGTGCCTATTTGAAATAAATAATTTGATTTTGACTTTGACTTTGTAAGTTACGACTTTAACATGGCATTTTTTTATATAGCAATCGGGTAATAGTCCACTAAAGCGTACCAACTTTTGAGTAGAAATTCAGTTTAGTTAGTCAGTTGGTTAGTTTTATAACTTGTCTTTTTAATATGTGCAAAATGTATTTTATATTCACAAATAAATAAAATAAAGCACATCTTCCTCTCAACAGCTTTAAACTGATTTCCTCCGACTTTTAACCATTTCCCTACAATTATTTAAAGTCCATTCTTTCGGAAACGTTTGGAAGCGACAAAACTTCGAGTCTTCAAGGGAACGAGCGAAAAGGGAACATTACGAAGCGCTTCCAACTGTAAACGGATTTAACTTCAATTCGTATAGATTTTGTAAGAACAAAGTCATTCTTGAAGGACAGATGTTGACAACATTGATGTTAATTCAAAGGAATTATGTTTCTCCAAATAATTAGTCACATCTTTCTACTTGTACTGTCTTAAAAGGCGAATAAGACATTGTACATATTAAATCACCAATCCGTTTATTAAGTGTCATCATCATCATTCATCATTCCACCCGAAAGATGTCCACTGCTGGACATAGGCCTCTCCAAAAAGGGGGGGGGTTGCCATAATCGCCACGCTTGGCAGGTGGGTTGGCGATCGTAGTATGGTGTTAATGCATAGAGAACGCTGCTGCCCATTCTCTAGTCAGTCTCTTAGTCGCCTTTTACGACACCCACGGGAAGAAATAGGATGGTGCTATTAATAGTGGTATGAATTTGCTCAATAATTATTTTCACTGATGTTGTATATTAATGTGTGAACGCAGCCATAGCTGTGATTGGTTTAATGTGACATCTGTCAGGATGACTGATGCCCCGCCCCGTTGTCACCGGTGTCTTGTAATAAAGCGTCAGTGCGTAAACCCCTTCTATGCGTTTAACTGCCTTCCTGATTACTCCTACAAACATAACAACTGATTTTATTTAGAAGACAAAACATTCAAGCTTTTGCAAGCTTGTCGCTCCGCAGTCTTCGAAAACGAAACGCTGCTTAATATCACCACTACAAAGCTCCCCCACTAACATAAACGCTGACACCCCTAAGAAGACGACATGACTACAGCTCCCTGTCTAATAGCACGGTTTATGCAGAATTAGTCCAAAATATCACCATATTACATCCTAACTTCCAACTCTGTCCAATATAGTGCGGTTTGCGCAGAATTAGGCTGACACTAACAAATGTATTCCGTAAGAGCTGCGCTGCAGATTACCATCGTAGGATGCGTCATCATAATTATACAATTAAACTAAAATGCCGGTGTGCATTTCTGTACTTCAAGATTAGTGGATATTGCTTACGAGAAATTACCTGCAGGTCTTATGTGGTTTCCGAGGGGAGATTGTTATTTATTTATTTATTATAGTATTATCACATACATTTGTTTTTACAGATAGGAACCCAATGCAACAATGTAGTCATAATCTCCACAGTCAGAGCCGTCACCCAAAAAACCAATTAGACACCACCACCACCAACAAAAGTGAACTCTTTTTAAACTGTCCTATTTTGACTGACAGGGTCCAAATTTATACCTGCTGATTATCGTGGATGGTTAACTAACGAGTCCCAAGTAATGACTCTAAGTACGGCACAAGTCACCCAGAAGACAATATGTTAAGTGTCACCCTCTGGAATTCCGCCAAAGATCAAGTAAAGATATCCAATCGCAGGGAGACGCTGTTGAGTATCTTTATAGCCCGCCCCACCCGGTGCAAACCTTAACAAGTTTGTACGGGCCAGCGGGACTTTAAACAGCCTCTCTCTCAGCCCTTGCCGCAGCCTACTGTTTGCAACGAAATTTAAATAAACTAGTGGTCACCCACTAGTCGAAATTCGACCCCTCTACACACAATCAATATCTCTAGAACTTGCTAGTTCCATGCTATTACACTGAAAAAAATAATTAGCCGAACTAATTAAATTACTCCTAAAATAACTCAACTTTAGTTATAAGGAAATAAACTTTGCTTACATTTTACAAAACTGTTTTTTTAATAGCAAAACAGGGTTATGTAACAGATAACACCTAGTTCGCAAGTCACAATTTTTGTGTTAGCAGTAACTAACATTTTGTTATACTCGTAGTTACGCAATCATTTCTTTCAGTGTAAAAAATACTTACTTATTCCCTATAAGCTGTTACTTCTGTCACCTATCTATTTTCAAGTCATGAGGCCCTGGTACTACGAGTATGTGTGTGTGTCAAACGTATGGTAGTGTGTGTAATGTTTATATTATTAATTTAATTTGTTTATAATACATATTATTTTAAAAATATTAGCTTTCTGCACTTCTCATCCATATTAACTTTAACTGTGCCAAATTTCATACTCCTCCGTCCGTGTAATTTTCGTAAAATGGGGTACAAAGTATTCGCTTCACGTATTAATATTACTTATTATTAAAGGCTGGGTGTCGTAAAAGGCAACTAAAGGACTTACTAGAGAATGGGCAGCAGCGTTCTCTATGCATTTTAACACCATACTGCGATCGCCAACCCGCCTGCCAAACGTGGCAATTATGGCAAACCCCCCCTTTGGGGGAGGCCTATGTCCAGCAGTGGACGTCTTTCGGCTGAAATGATGATGATGATTATGATTATTAAAGGCTTCTACAGACCGGTGCGACTCGCGACGCGACACAAAGGCTCCGCTCGTCGCGCGACACGCGGGGCTTTTGTGTCGCGCCACGTGTCGCGCCGGTCTGTAGAAGCCTTAATTCAGATTTGTTATAGTTGTAATGGCAATTCTGTCATTTGGTTTAATGTAATGTATTTTAGTAAACTCAAACTCAAACTCAAAGCATTTATTTCAAATAAACCAATTACAGGCACTTTTGAATTGTCAAGGGGGTCGGTCAGTCATCAAAATGAAGCTAGTTGCCCATTCCAAAGCTTAGTAGGTACCTATGGAGAAGAACGGGCAAGAAACTCCACGGACACTCTTTTAAATTAACATATGGTTACAAAATATTGGTTACATCATTCGTGTTGAAATTAAACATGTGAGAACGATGCAAAACGTCAAAGGCGTCCGTAACAAAAATATAAAAAAAAAACAATTCAAAACTTAAATTAAAATAAGCCAAGGCCGCTAAGAGATGACCAGTCCCTACTGATGGCGCCCGTTCACGAACATGACGAGTAATAATCTTATAAAGATTCTATTTTAATCTGGGAATGTGAGAACGTTGTAGGCTTAATAGACTGTAGGTTTGTAAACCATTTTCTATTTTGTTAAGTACTCAGTATTTGTTGACGGGCCTACACTGTCCTCCCATACCTATTAACACTGTAACTTGAAAACATTGTAAAAGCCCATTCTTTTTAAAAGAGTAACCGTGAAGTTTCTTGCCGGCTCTTCTCCATACGAAACGACCAATTGGAACCGTGCACCTAGCTTCTGACGTTTCATAAGTGCCCATGCAGGTTTATGTGAAGTAAAATATTTTGATTTTGATAACAATTACTCCTCGAAAACCACAGGAACATTTAGGAATTTTAAATTATTTACTTCGATTGATTATGAGTAATTGTTGTCATTATTTTAACATGTAGCATTTTAAACGTATTATTTTTATAAAAATGCTAGAGCCTACCCGCTACTTTGCCTGTATATTCCTCCCCCGACCCACCGCGTCGCATCGCATCGCCCGCCCGCGCTATTACATCATTGTCGCTTAGCGTTATTTCTATTTTTGTTCTTTTAGCTCGGCTCCTAAGGGCCATCGCGTGATATGTAATAGCTTTCCTCAGGAAGTTGACTATAAAATGCAAAAAGTATTTTTCACATCCGACAGGTAGTTCTAGACATCAGTAAAGTAACGTGTTCATAAACAGAAAAAATAAACTCGTTAGCTTTATTCCTAATCACTGCATTTGCATGAAATAAAGAGGCATTTTTATGCATTTTCACGTTGACGTTCTAACCGGTACAAAAAAGGATGATCTGGACAACTCTTTAAAAAGTAAGTTAAGAAATTCTCAAAAGTGACCCGTTTTTTTCCCCGATGATTTGAGCTTTTGGGCGATCCTCATCTGATTAAAGGTGGCTTTTAAAAACGGTAATACCACGGGGTTGGCCGATGCGTTGCCAACATACAATACGAAATTAAAATGTCACAAGTATGTTTAATATCATCGATACCTTACTCTCGAAATAGAAACACAGATAAAGATAAATATAAATTAATTTATTAAAAATAAAAATGCCGCTGAAGCTCCCGGTGAATAGCAATAAATAGTAAGAGATAAAGATTTAATTAGGCATCAAGGTACCTATGTGATATGCAACAAAAGCGTATGTTACTTTACACAGTTTTATAAAATCCAGCACTATTCAGTACACAGCTTGAATAAGCTACACACCTCTGAATATTACTGCGCAAAAATTTTCAGTAAGACGTTACTTAGTACCTATAAATATTAGTGTTATGCCCGTTTCCACTTACACTAGGCAAAACTAAATGAATGCTTAAATAAAAGCTCGCTATTAGATTTTCAACGCTCGGATCTGCGCCAAAAGTTGAAAATCCAACAACGGGCTTTTATTGAGGCATTTATTTAGGTGTCACCTAGTGTTAGTAAAAAACTGGCCAAGTGCGAGTCGGACTCGCAAACGATGGGTTCCGTACCATTATCTATAAAAATGGCAAAAAAATCACGTTTGTTGTATGGGAGCCCCCCTTAAATATTTGTTTTATTTTAATTTAATAATTTATTTTTATAGTGAATATATAACTAAATATTCTGTGAATATTTCAAGCCTCTACCTGTTGCAGTTATCAATATAGAGCAAAAACGAGCAAAAAAATGAAGTTTGTTGTATGTGAGCCCCCTTAAATATTTATACTATTCTGTTTTTCAGTATTTTTTGTTATAGCGGCAACAGAAATACATCATCTGTCAAAATTTCAACTGTCTAGCTATCACGGTTCATGAGATACAGCCTGGTGGCAGACGGACAGACAAACGGACAGACAGACAGACGGCGGAGCCTTAGTAATAGGGTTCCCGTTTTACCCTTTGGGTACGGAACCCTAAAAACAGGCATTACCTTTCCTTACTTTAGTATATTGCGACTTGCGAGCAATTTTTTAAGGACATTTCCTTCGTACGTGCCTTCTAGCCATCGTGTTGTATTAAGCTGGTAACTCAGTGGAGTGCACGAGCTCAAACATGATGCGAAATCCCGGGATTTTTCTTATTGAATCCCGGAATTAAGTAGGACAAGCTGATTGGATTTTATGTGTTTTGAAATTAAATCCCGAGATTAAGTGGGACTTAAAAATTAGATTTGAAATACCATCCTGTTGTAAATGCATCAAGCACTCTTCAAGCATTAGACAATACTGTAAAGGCTTCTACATACCAGCGCGACTTGTCGCGCGACGCGACAAGTCGCACCGGTATGTAGAAGCCTTTAAACTATTATTTTTATTTCTCGAATAATAATAGTAAAAAAAAAAGTATTTATTCCACAAAAACATAATTATACATATTTCTCGAATATTAGGTTTTTGTCCACTTTGTATAATACAAAGTAAAAATAAAATACTCAAACTAATAATCAGTGAGTGTATTTTATAATGTTTATTTATGCAGAATAAACAAATTTTCTTTCTTTTTAGGGTTCCGTACTTCAAAAGGAAAAACGAAACGCTTATAGGATCACTTCGTTGTCAGTCTGTCCGTCAGTCTGACAAGACCCTTTTTCTCAGGAACGCGTGGAGATATCAAGTTGAAATTAATATCAAATACGGTGCGGTCTACGGTGCCTTGGAGCTCTAAAAAAACGAAATTACTACGTCAACGCGATAAAAAAAAATACGGTGATTTATGCGACATTACGTTGATACTCGCAAATAAATCAAGAACTAGGGTACTTCCCGTTGACCTAGAATCATGAAATTTGGCAAGACGCAAGGTTTTACAGCACAAGTAAAGGAAAAAGTCCGAAAATCATTAATTTGTGGTTAAATCACATTATTTAGGGTTCCGTACCTCAAGAGGAAAAAACGGAACCCTTATAGGATCACTTCGTTGTCCGTCTGTCTGTCTGTCTGTTTGTCAGTCTGTCACGTCAGTTTTTCTCAGGAACGCGTGGAGGTATCAAGTTGAAATTAATAATAAATACGTAGATCTACGGTCCCTTGGAGCTCAAAAAACATCAAGCTTCTATGTCAACGCAATAAAAAAATCGGTGATTTATGCGACATATTTTGATACTCACAAATAAATCAAAACCTATAGGGTACTTCCCGTTGACATAGAATCGTGAATTTTGGCAAGAAGCAAGGTCTCACAGCACAAGTAAAGGAAAAAGTCCGCAAATCATTAATTAGTAGTTTCATCAGATTTTTTTTGCGATTACAAACTTACATTTGCAGTTGGAAAATTGATCGTGACGTGTATCGATTTATAAGAGAACATGTTTTTTAATTACAATGTCAAATTTGTTTTTGAGATAAATTCATCCCAACTACGGAATCCTTCACGTGCGTGGTCCGACGCGCACTTGGCCAGTTTTTTTTTGTCTTTCTAAACTTTGCTTCAAAATTAGGGACAAAAAAAAACTATTTTTCCAGAAGATAAGTTTATAACTTGCTACAGTAGATACCTACAACTTACGTACGGCCATAACTTATTGTACTTAGTTGCTCTCAGGGGAACTTTATAACTCAATAAAACTAACAGCTTTTCTACTTCGATTCGGTCTCTTATTGTACTAACACAATCAACTACAACATTGTAGACATTATTGTGATTTGCTAATAAAAATCGCAATAATGTCAATGGGTTGATTGGGTCAATACAATATTACAATCTTATTTTTCTACTACTCGCGTCATTGAGTCATCTTTCAACTTTTATATTGAACTTCTGTCAAAGTTGGAGAATATATTATTAAGGCGACGGTAACCGATTTTTATTGATATTATACTGAAGATCACGTCTAAACGAGTAGTGTTAATGGTTTGGAAAAAAATATATGTTAAATTAGAGCATTTTCTCAATAATTTAATATGTGAATATTTTAGATTATGTTTATACTACATAGTGAAATAATTTGTAAACTTATGTGTAACGCGGACAAAAAACTGAGAATGGCGCAAAATCTACCAAGCGTATTTTTCTGAAACCTTCACCAATTTAAAGAGAATTTAATTATTGATCTTTTAGTATACACGTTTTATTAAAATAACTTTTTTTTGTGTATAATAAATTAATAATGAGTCAAATTGGGGACAGCGCTCCTTGATGGGTGAGTCCTATTACTGGCTGAACGTACGACGCATTGCGTGAGCTCAGTACAGAACACGCAAGCTAACTACTCAAGGTCACTGAACAAAAAAAAATACAATGTCATCACTATCACTACCCGTGCTGCTGGGGAGTTTGTTGCGCCACTTCTTCTTCCAAAGCACTAGGAAGTGGTGAAGGGTGGGCGTTTTTGGGGGACTGTCTCATGTAATTTTTGACGTTTGAAAATCACGTTTGTTGTATGGGAGCCCCCCTTAAATATTTGTTTTATTTTAATTTAGTTATTTATTTTTAAAGTGAATATATAACTAAATATTCTGTGAATATTTCAAGCGTCGAAAAACGAGCAAGAAAATAAATCATGTTTCTTGTACGTGAGCCCCCTTAAATATTTATTTTATTCTGTTTTTTAGTATTTGTTGTTATGGTGGCAACAGAAATATATCATCTGTGAAAATTTCAACTGTCTAACTATCAAGGTACATGAGATACAGCCTGGTGACAGACAGACAGACGGACAGACAGACAGACGGCGGAGCCTTAGTAATAGGGTTCCCGTTTTACACTTTGGGTACGGAACCCTAAAAACAATCTCCCTGGGCGTCTGTCTGTCTGAACGCGATAAACTCAAAAACTACGGAACAGATTTCAATACGGTTTCCACCAATGGACGGAGTGATTCATTAGGAAGGTTAAAATGTATACTTCAATAAAGTTTTGTGTAAATTAGCTGAAATATGACGATGATTGTTAAAGATGTCGGAATAAATCATGCCGACTGGGGCGCGCTGCGTAAACCAATAGAGTTATATGAAAGCAATGTATTACGCCCATTTCCCGTTTCTGCCCGTGGGTGTCGTAAAAGGAGACTAAGGGACTTACTAGAAAATGGGCAGCAGCGTTCTCTATGTATTCTATTTAAACACCATACTGCGATCGCCAACCCGCCTGCCGCCAAGCGTGGCGATTATGCCCAACCCCGCCTTTGTGGGAAGCTTATGTCCAGCAGTGGACGTCTTTCGGCTGAAATGATGAATGTGTTATGAAAATTAATACATTGTTTACATAGATTAACACATAGGGTACTTTTAATCCCGGTAGTAAGCTCCCGTGGGATATTTTCCGACATCCACGCGGGCAAAATTGCGGGCAAAAGCTACTAACTAATATATAAATCTTCCAATACCAATAAATTACTCAAATATCCATTCCATCCTATAATATGACTTATAAGAAGGAATATTTGAAATGAATCGGCATGCTCGAGTGTCGTGGAATTTACATTTTTCCAATATTAGCGGGAACGTGCTGGAGGAGGGATGGAGGGGGGGGCGTGGTTAAATAAATCGTTATCGCTGTGTGGAACGTGTCTTATAATTGTAACGTTTATTGATATGTTCCTAATTACACACTTGTTCCCTCAAACCAAAAGTGAGTGCAGTCTCAGTTACCACAAAAATTGTCTGTTTAACACATTAGTATTACACTTTTTATAATAACCACACCACCAACCACGCCTTTTTTTGCAGACTAGGGCTGATTCATACCAGGAACCTAAGGAAAACAATTAGTCCAACAAAGCATTTCCG
This sequence comes from Tiliacea aurago, assembly GCA_948098905.1. NCBI lineage: Eukaryota > Metazoa > Arthropoda > Insecta > Lepidoptera > Noctuidae > Tiliacea > Tiliacea aurago. The sequence goes on along the minus strand of OX402597.1, from coordinate 22,097,784 downwards.
ATGCATTTTCCCCGACACGTCTGCAATAAGGTCGGCAGCGAAATTCCGACACGTTTAATAGCACTGTCCAATGTTGTAAACAACGTGAATGTCATAATAATATCATCCTATATTTGTACCCCCCCCCATCCCCTGTTTCTTCCCATGGGTGTCGTAAAAGGCTACTAAGGGACTTACTAGAGAATGGGCAGCAGAGTTCTCTATGCAACACCATACTGCGATCGCCAACCCACCTGCCAAGCGTGGTGATTATGGCAAAACCTCCCTTTAGGGGAGGCCTAAGTATGTCCAGCAGTGGACGTCTTTCGGCTGAAATGATGATAATGACGATGACGATGATTTTGACGGCACGGTTGGCGCAGTGGTTAAGCGATTGACTGCTGCGCTGCGTGTCGCGGGTTCGATTCCCGCACGGAATAAATATTTGTATGACCTGCAAGTAGTTGTTCCGGGTCTGGCTGTTTGTGTATGTGAGTTTAAATGTCTGTAAACGCACCCACGATACAGGAATTCCTAGTGTGGGGCAACGTTTAAAAAAAAAAAAAATTATGATGATTTGTACCACTGCTGTAAGGCAAAGGAACAGAGTAATAGTTTAAACGCAACTTTTGGATGATGATTTGAGTCTATCACCATAGAGGAAAGATACATGCATCAGGTTCCGTATGCAGATGTCCACGTTGTGTTGATTTGATACTACCAAATACAACCGCCCAGGCTGACGATACTGGATGTGACAGCATACCTCTGGATTGTTGGTTATTAAGGGTAATTTAGCCCTCTTAATGTAAGTAATGCACACCTATTAGTTGACTAATTTACCTTTTGTATATGATGTGATTACTGTGATTATTTAGATATAATGTTTTACCTTTTCTCGCCTGAAACACAGGATGTCCTAGTTCAGGCATGTAACACTTGTGAACTATTACATAGAATTACGAAAAATGTTTTTACTGTACTACATTATTTTTTTGAATAAACTTATTATTATTATTATTATGTGTTTAGTCATCGGGAAGATCACGTTGTGTAACTGGCTGTATTAAAGTTAGTTGAAAAGACCAAGAGAAGGACTTTATTTCATGTGAGTATATCCCTGATGGTCTCATGCATACATTACCACTGGGAAAGCTAGTGAGTAGGAATACTAACAGCAACCCTATACCACTAAGGGCGAATTTAGCCAATGAAACTGAACACGACCGGCACATCTTAACCGCGTCCAAGAACAAACTCAAACTCAAAACTCAAAGTCAAAGCATTTATTTCAATTAAACCATTGACAGGCACTTTTGAATTGTCAAGAAGTCGGTCAATTACAAATATGAAGCTAGTTGCCCATTCCAAATAGTAGGTTCCTATGGAGAAGAACGGGCAAGAAACTCCAAGAAACATCTTCAACAAGAAAAATTTGATACAAAATATTGGTTACATCATTCATATTGAAGTTAAACATGTGAGAACGATGCAGTAAGTCGAAAGCGTCCGTGATAAAAAGATAACAATTCAAAACTAAAATAATTAAAAATAAGCCGTGGCAGCTAAGAGATGACCAGTCCCAACTGACAGCGCCCGTTCACGAACATGACGCATGGATCAGCACCATTCAGCTCAACTATTTTGAAGGGAGCTAAATGATCCAACACACACGCCACCATCAGCGAGACATCTGAGTGAGCATGCCATACTCTCAGCCGCCAGGGCACATTCAAATCAATGAAAGACATAATTACCCGGTAAATGGTAGCTCTATTGTACAGTCGACAAATTTGAATCATGATCCACCATAAGCTTATTTTCTTACAGACATTCAAATACAATTAGGTCGACATTCGCGTAAATATACATTTCCATGGTAACGACCTTGTTATCTGCCATTTAATTACACAAATTTAATTATCTGTTGCAGTCTCCATGTTTGTTAAGAGCTTTTACACACGAGTGCAGTATAACGCTGAATGCACACCCAAAATAAATACAACGCGTACGCATTGTCGTACTAAAATCAATGTGTATTTAATCTAATAATAAATATTATGCCTGATTTATTATTTATTTTAATATGCGTTCAGCTTATTGGCTTCTACATACTGGCGCAACTTGTCGCGCGACGCGACACCGGTAGAAATTGTTCTACCGGTGTATTGTTCTCCAGGACAATGTCGCGCCTGTCTGTAAGAGCCTTAAATGTGCTACAATTAAGATTCCACCATCTTTGCATACATCTTCACTGAATTTTGTTTGCAACGCACTTTTCGTTAAGGCAACAATAAGAAATGGGGAAGTAAAACGCTTAAAAAATATAAAAATTATAATGTTGAACTCATTATTATTTAACAATAGTTAATATCGAGTGTAACCACCATAGCTTGCAATGACAGCCATAGTCTTGAACGCATTGATCCAATAAGGCGACTGTAAATATTGTTTCCTCTCATATAATCTCAAATTTCGTTGCAATGTTGCTCAATTGCTTGCTTTGTCCTGTCGTTTCTGTTATCCCACATTTGGAAAATCAGACCTCAAAGTTTTCAATTGGATTTAAGTCCGGGGATTTAGAGTAACTTATGAATGCTGACAGTTATCGTGAACGTAATAAAAGCTTGGAACTTCTTCTCGCGGGTAAACCGTTTGCACTGTCGGTAACATAGATTCTTCTAATAAATCCACATAACTCATTGCATTCGCATGAGAAAAAAAACTGAACTAGCTCGCCTACACCTCCGGTTCCCATCCAGCCCCCCACATGTTAGCTGAGATTCGGCCAGATAATTGATTCGGCACTACGTGATCATCGGCTTACTATAATCCGAGCTCTTTGTTCTCCCATTGTACGGTATAAATATAAACGAACTATTTTTTATTCTCATGATATAAATTATTATTTGACACCAATTTCTGAGTGACTTTTTGATTCTTTGTCATTTTATAATCGAAAGAGTTCGGAACATGGTTTTGAAAAAAAAAAACATTTTGTTCTGAGTTATAGTTAATTCCAAAGATTCAAAATATGATTATTAATATTTTATCTAAAATATTATCTATTGCAGTAATGACAAAGGTTAAAATTGCATAGACTGACCCGTATTGACATATCTTGCTTAATATTTAAAACGTCCTAAGTGGCCGCATGCGCTGTAAAGGAGGGAAACCTTTGTTATTTCGACGGTTTCAAACGATTTATCGTCAAAGTGGGTCATGATTCAGATTTTTCGACTGTACATAGTACTCACACCTGTGATATGCAATTATATAATTTAAAGGAGATTCGAGTTTATACAAAGAAAAGTTAGCCTTCCAATCTTCAATCAAATTAGTTGTGGTTGTGGAGCTGGACCAGCATTGAGCCAAGCATTTCTGTCAGCGATGTAATCCCGCAACCTATAATATGCCTGCTTGCATAGTGTGCGTTTTATACAAGATTTGAATTTCGTCTCATTCAGTTGAAGTATGAGGGGAGGGATTTTATTATAAACTTTTAACATTTCAACAACAGTCGGTATAATCATTTTTTTCTATTTTTTGTTAAAAGGGGTTTTTATCCACAGGGATATTTCAACCCCATCGTACCGTATCAACTATTTAACTTTAATTAAAGTAAAGTACAACTATAACGATATAATTATTATACTCTAATTGAAATTGAATCATTAGCTAGGCATCACCTTCACCACGCCACACAACCTTTTTGCAATCGCCGATCTATGGTTTGCTAAAATGTTATGAATTAGCCCAACGTGTATCATCATTGTTATGGAACATTGGGACTCACAGCCCTTTAACGCAATTTAGATTTGTGGTGATCGCGTTTTCGTATTCTTCGTATTGGTTTTCACTCGCTGTAGCCAAAAGCAGGAGGCAGAGGTGTTACATAAAGGGCGATCCGTTGAATCAACGGACCGTCACTTACATTTTGCCAGCTGCGTTGAAAATACCATGTTATAGGGGTGAGCCTATCCTTTGTTTTGAACCCGAGCAGAACCGGCTGCTATTGAGATTATTCCAATAGAATACTCGTAAATCTTATAAAATTTCTCACATACCAGGAACAAAATCAGGATCTCATACCCAGCCTGCAATCACGCTCAAGCTTAATAAACCAACTTGTCGGTGATAAGATTATGTATAGGCTAGCAGAGATGTGCCATATTTGAAATAGTTCCATTTAAAATGCAAATACAAAATACCTATTTCTATTTTGAATATAATACTTTTTCGAAAAAAGCATTGAGTATTTCATTTGAAATACTTTTTTAAGTATTTTCTATTTACCTACTAAATGAAAAATACCTTTTTTTCCCAACATTATCGATCGGACGTTACAAATTATTATAATACACTGACGAATGTTGTTCACAAAGTCAAGCTATATTTATTACGAGCTTTGTTGGTGGTCTCTGGAGCATGTTTTTTGAAAGGTGTTTTAGAGACAATACGAGTTTGAAATCAAACAAATACTCAAATATCTTGTCAAGTTCTGCACAAAGCAAAACAAGCAAGCAAGTTGCAAGTTGTTGTTGTAGTTGCAAGTTGTGTTGTTCTGGGTTTTATTTCCCTTCAGTGGCATGATCATGAGGCCTCATAGAAGGAAGTTGACTGATATTTTTTTTTATCAAACTGTTGTGTTAAAGTCTGGGTTACAGTATTATAATATATCTATACAACCTTTTTTTTTTGATATCCCATAACTCTAGGGTTATATCCTGTAGGTAAAAATAATACTAAAACTCCTAGAATAGGTGGTCCAAAAATGCATCGTTTTGGAGATATTATCAATCATAATTAAATTAGGTCAAAAATTGTCACCAGTATGACGAATCTTTACTTTTGCGAGGTTGCCAAACTTCGCAGTAGTGTAGTAAAATAAAATATGTAGGTATGTTGGTATCGGGGCTTCCCGGCGGCAGCTAGTGAAGGGACAGCTACCTTGTCGACGTTGTCATATTTCACGTAAGGGTGTTTTACATTAATAATCGTGACTTTGCCGAATTATTTTGTATGAAACATGAAAAAAAAAATAACGAAGGATTGGAACATAACTCATATGCCAGTTGATTCTTTGATATGGCCTCAATCATACCCTAGAGTTATGGGATATCAAAAAAAACACGTTGTATAAGTACTTTTTTTAATTAGTCTACTTCATGATCTTTATAAATAATATTGATACTTATCAATAATCTTTAAAAAAGCATTTTATTTTAAAAAAAAGTTATATTATATACCTATTTTGCATTAAGAAACTATTTGGTATTTGCATTTGAAATAGAAAACACTAAAGTATTTGTATTCTGTATTTAAATAATTTTATCAAACCATTTTGTACATCTCTGCAGGCTAGCAACCTGTTGCCACAAACGGAAATGTTGCCAATTTTGAAACCACAGCTTAGTAGTATCGGTATGAAACGCCACATTTTGGAGAAACTTGCTGATCCTTCTGTTCCGGTTGTGTGTTGTGCCCATCTCACATGATATTAAGCGATGATTAAAAATTAAAATGTTTATTTCAATAACTTACAATTTGTTACATTAAAACTTTTAGAAATATATAAAATTCAAAGTTCTTTCTGAGTGACTGACTGACTGATATATCAACGCACAGCCTAAACCGCTGGTCCTAGAGACATGAAATTTGGAGGGTGTGTTCTTTGTAAAGAGTAGGTATCCACTAAGAAAGGGTTTTTCGAAATTCCACCCCTAAGAGGGTGAAATAGGGGATGGAAGTTTATATGAAAGTCCGTCAGTTTTGAAGTTAGGATCTTCAAATTTGGTGTATAGGCTGACGATTAAAAATTAATTTATATGTGTGTCAGCGTTTTTGATAGTTCTACCCCCGAAGGGTTAAAAAGGGGCATGAAGTTGTGTATCAAAGTCCTTAATTTTCACAGTAAAAATCACTAAATTTATTATCTAGGCTTATGGTTGGAAGCTAATGCAACGGTGTTGATAGAATTTCAACCCTTAAGGGGTAAAAAACGGGATAAAATGTTATTTTTAATGAAAGTTCTTTTTAAGTTAAAATCACTAATATTTCGGCTTATGGTTGGAAACTACCGCATCCGCTAAGGGATTTTTTTAAATTCGACCTTTAAGGGGTGAAAAAGGGGGATACATCTTATTCCTTGAGTTATCAAACCTGAAACTTGGCACGAATACTAACCTAAGTAAATTATAAAATGTGACATTTTTTTTAACTACCCTCTAAAGAGGGATTTGCGGATGTCAGTTTGTATGGAAGAATTTTAACGCGCGGTCCGATTAGTTAATCAGAAACGAAACTTAGTATTTATACTGTAATCTAAATATAAAGAATAAAATTGATTAGAGTTTTTAGAAAATTTATCCCTAACGGGGTGAAAAGGGGTAGTCAATTTTACAAGGGAGGATTCTACTGTGTGGCTTGATTAACTCCAAATTATGACGTAGGAATCAGCTAAGAAGGGGTTTTTGGAAATTCGACCTTTAAGGGGGTGAAAAGGGGTTATTTTGTTTGTATGAAAAATCTTATTCCTTGAGTTAATAAACCTGAAACTTGGCACAAATACTAACCTAAGTAAATTATAAAGTTTGACATTTTTTGTTTTTTTAAACTGCCCCCTAAAGGGGGATTGGGGGATATCAAAGTTTGTATGGAAGATTTTTAACGCACGGTCCGATTAACTTGAAACTCAGTATCTATACTTAAAACAAAAAATAAAGAATAAATTGTATCAAGTTTTTTGAAAATCTGCCCCTAATGGGGTGAAAAGGGATAGTCAATTTACAAGGAAGGATTTTACTGCTTGGCTAGATTAACTTGAAAATCGGTATAAATAACCTATAAGTCCAATAATAGAAACGTCAAAAACGATGTTTCAACAATATTCTAATATTATAATTTGTATTCTTTGAGTGCGTAAAAAGAGGCGATATAGTTTGTATGAACAGAATCTTATTTCTTTTGATATTTAAACTTGAAATTTGGCCCGAGTACTTATTTACATAACATCACGCCTGCAATCCCCAAAGGGATAGGTATAGGTGTACCTTTAGTACATACTTTCGCCAGGTCTGTTTAAGTCCCATGTAATAGGGGGCGAGCCTATTGGCATCAACCGGGCATAAATCCAGACTCCGGGCTGCTACTGAGAAATTCGTAATAGAAAATCCAATAACACTTGGCCCGACCTGGGAATCAAACCCACCCCTCATGCTCAGCAGTCGTGCTTGTAACCATTAGACTAACGAGGCAGTCGTTACTTGATAGAAATAGAGAATACTATTTAATAATAAAGATCGTAATAATTAATACTACACCATTTAAAGGAGGTGGAGGTGTTACTGAAAAATTTTTTAGGGGAAAGTACGAAATCCAAGCGAACCAAGTCGTGGGCGAAGTCCTGACTGACTAACATCAGAAATTTTTAAGTATTATAATAATAATTTTATTTGAGAATATATAATATTTACATTCCATACATTGTTGGCAAACTCTAAGATTCGGTTTTTGAAAATTGGATCAATATTATCAGGGTGAAAAGGGATTTAGATTGTATGAACAATCATATTTTTTGAGTTAATAACCGTGAATCATAGCAAGAATACGTTCTTAAATAACAAAGTTTGTCACGACGGCTGCGTTTTTCAAAACTATCCTTCAAAAGGATTTTAGGGAGTGTTACAGTTTGTTTTTAAGAATCTTTACGCGAGGTCCGATTAACTCGAAACTCAATGCTCATACTTTAGACAAAAAAAAAAAAAAAAAATATATGGAGTTTTCGAGAATCGGAAAAAGGGGTAATTAAGTTTTCGGGACAATTTTACTGAGTACCTTGAATAACTCAAAAGTTGGTTAGTATATAAACATTATTATTTAAGAACAAAAACGTAGAAAAAATAAACAATACAAAATTTCTTACAAATAGACTTAGACATGAAATGGAGGACACGTATATGAACAAGTATGTACAAAACGAAGTTGATATTTATATGCTATCTATATCCTCCGTAAAGTTGTAAATCAAACTGCACTCCTATCTGCTTACCACGCTTACGTTGGTTCCAACTAAGATATGGTATAATGTTTTGGGGGAATGCTGCTGATAGAAAAGCTGTTTTTTTTTCGACATCCACGCGGGCGAAGCCGCGGGCGAAAGCTAGTGTCCTTATAAGCTAAATAGATGCTTGTGTTAGGACATTCCGCCCTTCCAATGGTTACAGTTTTATTGTATTTAGGTTACTGAATAATAGAACTTAATAAAACTTAATTAAAAAAGGAAGAAATATCCTCAATTTCAAAGGAGTCTAAGTTAAACAAACAAAAGCAAAATGAAAAGAGGGTAAATTAAGTGAGCGCTCGCGCGCGTGTGTGTGTGCGTGTGTGCGTGAGAGTGACTGGCGTAACAGGGGAGGGAGGTGTTGAGATACTTCAGTGTGTTTTTACTTTGGGGGTGTAAGTGAGATATGAGATTGCAGTATCATTTTGGAGATATGCGGTCATTGAAGGTGCACGCTTATCTGGATAGCCCATTCACTTTTGACTTGAAGACTCCTTGGTTATACCTACCTATCAGGAAACTGATAGGTTATTCCACTCCGTAGCTGCTCGCACAATGAAAATGTTTTTGATGCGAAAAGGGTTTTTCACTACCCTTGCTCAAAAAGTCCGTCATTTAAGCGTAACAGAACGGGGTCAAAATAGCGTATCATCCGCTAAGGGAAAAAGTGTTTTTTTTTTGTCTGTTTGTACCAACGAGCTTACAAAACCAAAAAGTAATTATTCTTAAGGTGAATCCGCAGTTATAGCTGCAGCTGTATTAATGATTTTAATTATGTAAATACATATCTGTTATAGTCGCGAATCATATTGTGATAAAGATACAACCTGACACTGACCTGCAAATAGCAAAAAAACGTAAGAAAATTTTTATTTCACGGGCTACAGCTGCGGAATCACCTTAAGTAACATAATCATAATCTAAAAGTAAATAAAAATATTCACTCCACTTATTACTGTTTCGTAAAAAAAGAACATTTTGGTTTTGAAAATGGAACTAAAAGCGGCGTACTCTTCGGTAGATTGCGTGCATTGCGGTCCGGCCTCGCCATAAGTGAGTATAAATGTTCCTTGGTTGCGGCTACAAAATAAATAAAAAAAAAGGCATTGGCACGAAATCTTTAGATTTTTATTCTCTAATTACAAATTGAATTGATGACCGTAATTTATTTTACAACAGTGAAAATGTCATCATCTAGTGAGAATGGAGACCCGTATTTGCAGATGGAAGAGAAAGGAAAATAAATAATTTTCAATCTGTTGCCGTCAAGGTGTTTATGTGAATAATGCATATTTTATTTTCTCGCAATCGTAGTGAAAAGTATAGTGTAACACACGGCGCTATAAAACCCATTATAACTCGGTTTCTATATACTCCCTCGCTACAGCTCGGGAGCAAAACTACCTCGTATATAATGGGTCATTTTAGCCCCTTGTATAATAATCTAAGTACTATTTTTTGCTACATTTACCAAGAAAATGAGGTCTTAAAGTAGTCACATATAATATAAAACTACGCCCAAGTTAGCAGTGAAATTAAAGTTTTCGGTATTTCTCATGAAAGTAGAAAAGTTTTAACAGGGGTAGGAAAATGAAACATAATTTCGAAACTACGCAGTTTAATTTAGTGTACTTTTAAATATTAGAAAACTTTGTTTTAGGTAGCATATTTCCCTGGGTATCAAGATATCTGTCTCTTACTAGTTTAGGATTTATTGCTTTTTATAAGAGAATTAGAAAACAAATGTGAATCATCATCTGTCTAACTTCTTCCCAACTATGTTGGGATCAAATCAAATCAAAAATATTTTTATTTCATATAAGCCACATGGGCACTTATGAAACGTCAGAAGCTAGGTGCACGGTTCCAATTAGTCGTTTCCTATGCAGAAGAGCCGACAAGAAACTCCACGGACACTCTTTAAAAAAAAATGGCTTTTTCTTTGTTTTCAAATTACAGTGTTAATAAGTTTGAGAGGACAGCGTAGACCCATCAAAAGCACCAGGTACTTAACAAAATAGAAAATGGTCTACAGATCTACAGTCTATTAAGCCTACAACGCCCTCACATTAACAAAAAAACTATATAAAATATGTTTAAAATAATAAAAGTTAGAACCTTGTTGAAATTAAAATTGTTAAAAAAAAAACATCGATTATGTCAAGGAAGTATGTAAAAAATAAATAACATAAACATCGCAACTTGGGAGCAGTTAATAGACATTTACATATACATGGTCAGCTTCCAGTCTAACCGAATTGCAGCTGAACACCAGTATTTTACATGGAGCGACTGCCTATCTGACCTCCACAACACAGCTACTGAGTAACATACAAAAAAACTCATAATTTTAAAAACAAACTAAAATATTGTCCTTTTTTATACTTTGTGTGAAAAAGTTAGGCTGCCATCTTCCTTAATAATTTATTTTCCTTACTTTAGGTACTTCTCTTATATTTTTTACTCTTACTTCAATTTATTTTTTCTTAGTCTGTTCTTTACGATTTTGCCATAATATTGTACTTACCGCATAAAAGAATCATAAATTATTGAGTACCAGGAAAAACGTGAACATTTCACAAATTTTGCGAAAAATACGGGCTTCCATATAATCTTGCCTGAACAAGCTTTGCCCTCATAAATATTGAAACTTGTATTATTTATTATACAATACTAACTTCTGCCCGCGACTTCGTCCGCATGCTTGACATTAGTAACATTATTCACTATGGTACTCGGCAATAGCTTAGCTTTCCACCAGTGAAATAATTTTTGTAATCGTGATCCGATTACTTCCAGAGATTAATTACCTCATGCAAATATATAAATAAATAATGTTCCTCTTTGTAATACTAATTCAAACTCAAACTCAAAGCATTTATTTCAAATAAACCTATTACAGGCACTTTTGAATTGTCAAGGGGTCGGTCAGTCAGAGAGATGAAGCTAGTTGCCCATTCCAAAGCGTAGTAGGTTCCTATGGAGAAGAACGGGCAAGAAACTCCACGGACACTCTTTTAAATCAAAATATTGTTACATACCTAGTATTGGTTACATCATAATTCAGAGTACATATATTTTTCTTGCTTTTAGATTAAATAATATTCTTTGTTAACAGTTTCATTTTAATATCTAACGTGAATGAGTATTCCCAGTGATTGTTGTTAGAAACATTATTATGCCTTTGATTTCATTGGTACCCGGAACACAGGTTATTCTGATTGCTGGCCAAAATAATTATATGTCGGATCCGGTCATTAGTACGGACAAAAAACGAATCAAGCGCGCTACTACTGGTGGACATCGCGTGATCTACCCACACCTCTGGCGCGCTTCTACAGAGTCGTGATGTTTAGAGCCGATGGCGAGGAGGACATTCAAGATTCAGTGTCAGGTCTGATCGCATCGGAGTTAAGACGTCGCAGAACTGTACTCGATTCGTTATGCTCGGTTATAGTGGTGATTATAATTTGTAGTGATTGTATCAATTTGTGATTTCAATAAACGCTTTGTATCACACCTAGTGTGTTTTCATTGCACGAAACCCAATTTCTGCCCACATGATGTCCGAATCTAACTGAGTAAAATCCTGACGATCCGACATATACTCGTATAATTTTTACAGAATATAGTTTTATATGTACTAAAACTGGTTCCGTGTGGTGCCGGACGTAAAGAATAGCACCAACCCATTTCTTCCCGTGGGTGTCGTAAAAGGCGACTAAAGGAATTACTAGAGAATGGGCAGCAGCGTTCTCTATACATTTTAACACCATACTGCGATCGCCAACCCACCTGCCAAGCGTGGCGATCATGGCAAACCCCTCCTTTGGGGGAGGCCTATGTCCAGCAGTGGACGTCTTCCGGCTGAAATGATGAAATGATGACGTACTAAAACGGTAGATACTAAGTTTCGTGGGAGCAGTGGTGGCCCAGTGGTAACAACTGCCTGGGTTCGAACCCAGACTGGCGCTTTACGTTGTGTAAATAATTTCATCACCACTGCTCTCAAAACGGTGAAGGAAAACATCGTGAGGAAACCGGCATGTCGTAGAACCAAACAATCAAAGACATTTGACGTCTCCCAACCAGCACTAGGTCCGCGTGGTAGATTACGGTCCATTACCTCTCGAAAGGAGGAGGCTTGTGTCCCAGCAGTGGGATCATTATAGGCTGATTATGATTATTATGATCGGCCTTTTCTGCCGACTATTTGTGCCCGACAAATACAACAAGTAGTTGTTCCGGGTCTGGCTGTTTGTGTATGTGAGTTTAAATGTTTGTAAACGCACCCACAATACAGGAGAAATTCCTAGTGTGGGGCAACGATTAGAAAAAAAAAAAAAAAAACCGGACATCGTCCGAGCCGCCGGCACAATCTGTTTGCGCAGCCTTCATCCAAAAGCACAGAGAGAACAGCATCATGCTGAGTGCAAGCCTTTTTGTCACAGTCATGACGTGCAGCTGCCAACTATTTGTTATTTTTGTGCTCGTGATTTTAATGTAGATGGGTTTTTTTTTGTAATGTTTACTTGCTCGAGTCTATGTTTTCCTAAGCACGTGTTTCTGTGACGAATAAAATTATTTTTCTTTCTTTCTTTCAAAACTATCGCCAGAGCTGAATCCCCAGTGTGTCGTACTTTGAAGATGCTCAAGGCCAACCCTGAATGTGATGTGTTTGCGGATGAATGGAGAAAAATTATGCGTATATGTCTGGTGTTCTGTGAGAGAAAGTATGCAAGGGAGTCAACTGTCCCATTTTAGTTTTAACAATGCAAAATTAAATTGAATCTGGATAACATTTATACAAAATATGTTAATATTAATATTATTTTTTTGCTTCTATGTTAATTAATGTAATTGGTGTTGTACCGTTTTGATTAACAATAAATAAAAAATGTTTATTAATTTACACGGCACAGGAACACCCCCCCTCCACCCCCGCCCTTAAAAATACTAATAAAACGTTACACATGATAAACAGGTACAGTAATGTTTAATGGAATCCCCTTAACATAGTGACATTGATAACCTGGGGCACAGCTGTGCCATCTTGTAATATTCAGTGCTATCGTGAACACAAGGGACTGCTTACTCTGTGTTTGCTATCTTTACATTATCTATGTTAATTCACGTCCTGATATGAATTTTTATTAACTCAGGTGTTTTTGTAATTTTATACGTAGGTTTTTTATGTTTAACATCTTTTTTATCGCTTTTTGTGGGAGTGATTTCATGAAAAGGGACGGAAGTGTGTAACAGGAAATTACAGTTTAAGTAAGGAATAAGTTAGTACTTGTTTCAATCCAGTACTAACCCCACAATATCTACATTAAGTTCAATTACTGTATTATCAAAGATTTTCATCATTCAATTTATTTATTTTTACAATGCACGCTTTCTTTTCCAATTCACTATAGACATTGGCAGAACAGTCACCATCGGCTTTACTTACCATGATAAAAAATATAATATAATAGTACTTTTTAATAGCTTGGAATTTGTGTACTTATGGTATTAATAAGTACCTACTTTATAGATTGTAAGGCCGTGGTCAGATAACCCGCGCCGACCACGCGCACGCCCCGCACACGCGTTGAGCCCTCCTCGCACCCGCTTATACTACTTATTATTTCATCAAAAAACGCCCTTGATCACAGCTACGTTTCAGGTTTGTCTACCCGTGACGACTTGCTAAGATCTACGAATTACTACATAAATATCACATCATCATCATTTCAGCCGAAATACGTCCACTGGTGGACATAAGGCTCCCCCAAGGGGGTTGCCATAACCGCCACTCTTGGCAGGCAGGCGGGTTGGTTCCGTGTGGTGCCGGACGTAAATAATATCACCATCCTATTTCTTCCCGTGGGTGTCGTAAAAGGCAAGGGACTTACTAGAGAATGGGCAGCAGTGTTCTCTATGCATTTTTACAATATAGATATGTCGGATCTTCAGGATTTTACTCGGTTAGATTGGGTCATCATGTGAGCAGAAGTTGGGGTTCGTGCAATGAAAACACACTGGGTACGATACACAGCATTTATTAAAATCACAAATTGACACAATCACTACAAAATAATTACTTTAAACTTTAATAACTTTGGTGTTACAACCAACTAGCCTTTGCCCTGCATTAAGACAATAACAGATTGGTATGATGATGCAACAAAACGTAGGACAGTTCCGAAGCGTCTTCACAGCTCGACCACCCGGATAAGAATGCCCGACTTGGCGCGTTCTCTTTAACCTCGTAACCGACCGGTACCGCCCCGACTCTGTCATAGCGCGCCAATTCTGTTCTTTATAGTTGCCGCTAGGTGGCGCGCTTCGACTTGTTGTAAACATTTTGCCGGATGCGACAGATAAATCTATGATAAATTCGAACCAACATCAAACTCGTTGAAATCCTATTTATTTAATTTACACGGCTAAAAAAAAAACCAATTACATAAATCAAAGTACATACAAACATAACACATACCAATTAAGTACAATTGTTTTCAAAAAAAAAAATTGGCACATAACCATTAAATTGGAAAATTTATTGGCGAACAGATCGCAGTCCGGGTTGGCTTCCACGAGCTTATTTAGTGAGGTCAGCACGCGCGGTACGGGAGACGCAACACGGGCTGCTGTCCGACACGAAGGCACGCCTAGCAGTCGATGTTTTCTGCCACGGAGATAATTATTCGGTGTATAGAGTCGAATCAGCTCATTATGGATGTCAGGCGCATCCGTCATACCCTTCCACACTTTGAGCATAACGCCTATCAATTCAAGACCAAATGGAGCATAGAAGTCAGTCTCCAACAATGCAACTCAACGATACAGGTTGTGCGAAATGTATCACCGGGAATGAAAACCGGCGTCGGCGATAGATCGTAAAACTTGCTGAAGAATTTCCTTTCAGGCAGTGATATATTGAAAGTTCCGGCCCGGATCGGAACCGGATGGGATGCTCTTTCCGAATTGTACGGTTTCGCTTTATATTTTTCTTTTAAATTACCTATTGTTTTTGTTTAGGCGTTTGGTAGCCTTTTGTGGTCGTTAATGGGAAGAATGAAAAGGGCGGATGTTCTGTCATATTGAAAAGTTTCAAAGGCCCGAAAGTCCTGCCTTTTACATGCTTGTACGTTTTAAGTGTTCCGTTTTCAGCAAGAAACCCTTATATGTAGTTTCACCATGTCCATTTGTCTGTCTGTCCCCGGCTCTCACATATTAATCATGCCGACAATGTGGTAAAATAAAACTTAGAAAAAAATTTTCGTGTAAGGTTTCTTGCATGTAAAGTGGGCATGATATTTTTTTTTCTCGTCTATCCTACAGTAGGGGGTATCGTTGAATAGGTCGTTGTAAATATACACATACATACAAAATATTGCGGGTGTGTGAAAACCATTTTTCGATTCAGGGATCCGTTTGTGTAATAAAACAATAATGAATAATTTAAAAAATAAAGGGTTTTTAAAATGTTAATAAATAAATAAATGTATATAATTTATAATTATAAAACAATTATTATAATTTTTAAATTAAATTCTGTATTAATAAAACAGTTTAACTTACTAACAATAATAAAATGTATCACATTATATACCCAAGGATCTTCCTCCTCTCTCCTACTTGATCGATGCTGTGCCCGACAGGGTCCATAATTGTGTCTAATATAATTATTTCCCTACCAACTATATACATTATGGTACGGAATAAAGAATTGAGAATAATATTAAGCTTTAAAGTGAATTCTTGTAAGAGTCAAGTATCACTCTTCTGCCACCTAAATGGCTGATTTTGGATAAGTGAACAAAATCGCGGCAGTAGTAATATACAACGCAGTTAAAAAGAAAACTATCACAGCTAAGTAGGCTCCGCAAGTTAACGAGTAATAGTCGACTCTCGAAATTCACACACTGTTATTATATTTTTTTTTTTCGGAGAACGTTTTATTTTTTTTACAATGTTTGTAAATATGTGAGCACCATGTATCTATCACATAATTAATTTATCTGTCATTGCTTCATTATTAATTCTTTTTAACTATTGTTAGTAATTTTATTCTAGGTGCATCGTATATAATTGATGTACCTATACAAAATATTGTAAAACATTTTTAAAAGAGTAACGGTGGAGTTTCTTGCCCATTCTTCTCCATACGAAGCTACCTTTTGGACTAGAATCAATTCTATTTTATTTGTAATTTTTTCCGTTCAAAAGTGCCATTTATGTGCCTATTTGAAATAAATAATTTGACTTTGACTTTGAATTTGACTTTGACGAACCTACATTTTTAGTTGGAATGTATGGGAGAACATGTTTTTAAACTACAATTTTGTTTTTGGGATAAATTCATCCCAACTACAGAACCCTTCATTGTATGTGGTCCGACATGCACTGGGCCGGGTTTTTTCGTGTAATTTGTCGAAAATAATATCTGAGGAAAAGCGTTCAATAATTACAACGTAATATTTGAAAAATTTAACGTAACGAAATCTTTTATTTCCAGATAAAAATCCACATACAATTTACAATTTTCTCTATCAATAACTCACTACATTTTGTAGGACACTCTTTTAATACTACTGGCTCCCTAAGGCATCCCAACCTGTCGGATGTCATCGTGAGCCAGCACCGGATATTAATGTTACGGCGGATCGGTGGGTAGGTAGAAGTACCTACCTATTTCTGTAGAGGAAGGCATTTTACGGACGTTGCATTGATTTTTAGGCCGTTTTGCCGTTGGTAAAGTAACATTGGGTAGTTCATTGTTACTGGAAAACTAAAAATTAATACATCAACCAGACTTGATGTCTGGTGAAGGGCGCATTTTGGGGACTGTCTTATATATATATATTTTTTTTCGAAACATGCTGGTTCTCAGCTATGTAGTTATAAAGTGTTTAACAATTTTATAAAATCATATGAGCAACCTAACCGTTGCGTTGGGTCGATAAACAACGTGACGAAGTGATTGTCTATTACCACGCTACTGTTTTATTGGTCAATACCGGCAAGAATCAGCAATATTGTGGAAGCGACTATTGTTTTATTTTTCTTTTTCATCACTTCTCTTTAGCACTTTTAACCTTTAGTTAAATCGTGGACAATGGTGTGGGTTACATGATTGTTAAATCTTAGTTTATAAGTATTTCTTTGTATTTTTAGCATGTAACTGTTTTTTGTCCCTATTAAATAAATAAATAAAAATAATCAATCATTTGTAAGGCCTTTTCAGGTGTGATGTATAAAGCCAGAGAGATTTGTGTCTGTAAACGCTTAAGCGATATAGGAATAAAATTAAACTGGACTGTTAAAAAATTACCGGCCAAGTGCGTGTTGGACCACGCACAATTAAAAGTTCCGTAGTTGGGATAAATTTATCCCTAGAACAAACTTAACATTGTATGTTGGAATGTTCAATTTTCATTTATTTTATTAAATTACTTTAAAACTATACATTTTTAAATTATAAAAAAATGAGACCCCGACAGTTTTTTATTTAATGTCACACGATACAGATTGCAAAATGAAAAAAAAAAAATACTTATTTGCCTCCCAAAATTTGCTCCCTTATTCAAAACACAATTATTTAAGTTACACGTCCGTGTTTGGGTCACAGTAATTCATATAAGAAAGAAAGAAAGAAAAATTGTTTATTCTGCACAAATTAAAATCATCAAATTTCAACTTTATCGGTTCATTAGATTCGGATCAAATTGGCTGTGACAGACGGACAGACAGACACACGAGTGATCCTATAAGGGTTCCGTTTTTTCATTCGTACGCATGGAACCCTAAAAATAAACGTACCTACTGATGTGAATCAAGCAACTGGTACGCCTTTCAGTGCACTACAGTGCATAAATCAGGCAAAGGCAAAGCAAGAAGTTTACAAGCTACCTTTCTAACTGATTGCTATTTTAGCTGAATAATTTATTATTTTTATGACATTTATTTTACATTCTGTGATTACCTAAAACTCACACACTGATTTTATTTTAGGAAAACGTTTTATTATTTTTTATTTTACAATGTTTGTAAATATGCGAGCACCATGTATCTATCACATAATTAATTTATCTGTCATTGCATCATTATTAATTCTTTTTACCTATTGTGGTATAGTAATTTTATTCTAGATGCATCGTCTTCACATATAATTATATAATTGATGTACCTATACTAAATATTGTAAAACATTTTAAAAGAGTAACGGTGGAGTTTCTTGTCCATTCTTCTCCATACGAAGCTACCTTTTGGAAGGGGCGACTAGAATCAATTCTATGTTTATTTGTAATTTTTGACGTTCAAAAGTGCCATTTATGTGCCTATTTGAAATAAATATTTTGACTTTGACTTTGACAAGCTTTAATGATAGCACAATATTACAAGATGCAAGCTGAGATCACAAGATTACAAGATCTTTTAAGAATCCTTTATTCACTTCTCAACAACTCAAAAATGATAAAGCGAGCCAGCCCAGCTGCAAAGTGAGGCAAGTATTAAAATATACAATCTAAGTACCACTTAAAATGATTTGTGAACGAGTCAAACTTGTGTTTAATGAAATTCAGTTTTCCGACTTGGCACAAGTTTCCCAGCTAAACTTAAGCGACTGGTGTAAGACGAACTTGTGTTTCGTAATAATACCGGGTTTCTGTTGATCTAGTTACACGAATATCGTGAAGGTAAAGTCTGTTTTGTTTTAAGGAAAAATAAATGGTACAGTAATTATAGTATCGTTAGATTTTGTTTTTTAATTGGCCTTGCATGAGAACCTAAGTCTGTTCCGAAGTATCTGATGAAAATGTATTATACTGTTTCAGATTTTATATTTTTTTTTTGTTTATTTTCGTTTAGTTTTATTTAGTTTTTAAGTATTTTAGTTTTTAATTTCGTTTTACTTAATATTTGTACGCCTTCACGGCAAAAATAGCGCCCAAATATGTTAACCTAACATCTTTATGTAAATACCTATATGTTAAATAAATAAATATTCTGATTCTGATAGTGAACGTAAACAAATCAGAAAAAGTACAATTCTCTAATTACAATGATAGAAAATATATTTATCTTACTAATTTAAGATGTTTTACAACATTATATAGGTGGCCTTTACCTTTGTGGTATTCCCATTTAGTAATGTTATCTTCACTTGTTGAAGATCTAAATCTCTGAGTTTCATCTGCACATAATTATTACATCTTCGAACACTTTTTTAGGATTCTGTGCCTCAAAAGGACAAAAAGAACCCGTACAATTATGATCACTCGTATGTCTGTCTGTCTGTCCGTCTGTCACAGCTGATTTGCTCCGAATCTACTGGACCGATTAAGTTGAAATTTGGTACACATATGAAATTCTATAACCCAAACACGGACGTGTTACGTAAATAAATTAATTTTGAATATGGAGGTCACTTTTGGGGGCAAACCCAAAAGAAATAAATACAAAGTTTTGCTGACTGTATCGCGTGACATATCAAATGAAATGGCTTGTTTTAAGGATTTAATATATATTTTTAATTTAAAAATTCACACTTTTACTTGAAATCATTTAAGAAAATAAATGAAAAATTACCATTACCCGCCACCCGCTTATCTCCGAAACTACTGAGTCTAAAATTTTGATAAAAATACAGAAAATAATTCTTTACTTATAGATTACAGGAAAACCTATAAGAATCTGTGATCTTAAAATAACATGGTAAATCACTCATTATTGTGCATACAAACTTACATTTTCAGTTGGAATGTATGGGGACCATGTTTTCAAACTACAATGTTAAGTTTGTTCTTGGGATAAATTCATCCCAACTACGAAACCCTTCATTGTGCGTGGTCCGACACCTTTGTTATGTAACATCTTTTTTCTAGCTTTCTGTGGGAGTGTTTTCGTTAAAAAGGGACGGAAGTGTGTAACAGGAAGTGACAGCTTCAGCATGGAATAAGTAAGTACTTTTTTAATAGCATGGAATTAGTAAGTACTTTTTAATAGCATGGACTTAGTGTACTCATGGAATTAGTAACTACTATATAAATTGTAAGTAGAGGGGGTCGAATTTCGACCAGTATAGTAATAAATAATTATTCTAATAAATATTTCAGTAGGTATTTAGTATTTTTTTAATTTTGAGGTAAATTCTGTTGGTGCTCCGTTACGTATTACCAAGGTGAGATGTAAGATACTACACATCATAATATACAATTACTGTAAGGCTCGCTCATTTTTTTTCTTTTTGTACCTGCTTTAATTTTAAGCGTAATTAAGCACAAATAAATTTATTTTCTTTCTTTTTATTTAACAGGCAGCTAAGCTATTCGTACGTTTTCGCAATATTATAGCAGAATTATGAATCCCAGATCAAAACCACCTCTGGACCTCAATCAGCAGAATAAACTACGAATATCAACCCGTTACATTTGTACCGATAGCCATCCACAGAAGGTCGGCTCCATAGAACGAGCGGAAACGCACGCTTCTCGTACAGCGAGTGCAAGCGCGCTCGCGACCGGCATTTGCTTGAAATCGCCGTATGTAAGCAGACACGTGCGTGCCCTTGTTTTCCCTCATTGTATGGAGCTGACCTTCTGGACCTATATATTCTGTGCCACTACCACCGCTCACGGGAAAACGGATATCGATACCGACTACCGTTGTCAAGATATTGTGAATAATGGGACATTATTTACGTAAATTATGTCCCGATATGATACTGGTTCTGATTGTGGTTTGAATATTGTTTTACTTGGTTTGTTGCTGTCGGGTTCCGCTTTAGATGATGAATTGTTTGATGTATTTCCTATAAAATCTAACCTAAAGTAATATACAACGTGCCGCTACAGTGGCGACATTAATTTAACACACGGGTAAGGCTAGTGGCCAGTAATCATAAAAATATTAAGATAAAATAATTCGTACATTGAAAAATAAAAAAATTCAAACCTTTCCATTCCTTCAACTCTTTGCACGTTATTCGTTTTAATTTATTTGATGCGAGGTTTGATCCGTGACCCCGGCAAATGATCTCTGTGCTAAATCCATAACTAAAATAACGTTTAATGAAATTAAAATATCTTCATAAAAAGTAAACGCGAAACCGTATAGGTGTATTAAATTAATGTCGCCATTAAAGCGGTAAGCTGTATACGAGTATATAAATATGTAGGATCAGGAGTGCCGAGCGGTATATCGTCAGGATTTGGAGTTCCCATTATATTGGGATAAACAAGACAGTATAAACAACTACAGGGTTTTTATTACAGTAGGAAATAATTACACTTTATAAAAAGAACACATTAAGAATGGTAATTAGTAACAATACAGTTAGTCGCACAAACCCTTTACGGTTAACAGTTCGTATAACAGCCTAAACCACCCCAAATACAAAGTATATCACGCTATCAGCAAGCCAATAGGGCTATGTGGATATGCAGCAGCGCTGTACCAGGTAAACCGACAGTTTTGTCGCGAGCAGAAGCTCTTTATTGAGTCCACCTTGCAATCCCTCCACTCTATAACAACTCTGTCCGATGACGCACGGAAGTACGTCACTTGATACAAAAAACTCAAATATGCAAAATCTAATAAGAATTACATTATAAAAATTTGAAGTGAGGCTACTAGGGCATGTGGGGTTCATATGAAAGAACGCTGTTAGCACATCCTCAAACATTTTTTTTAGGCAGAATAGTTTCGGACTTTTGATGAAAAATTAAAAAAAAAAATACCGTCGCCCCCCCTTTTCTCCGAAGTTTGCATAGATAAAATCTGAAATTATTCTATGTGAAGAAGTGTACGTAAAGATTACAGGAAAAATAAAACGATGTCTCTAAATAGCACAGTTTTTCAGAAATCATCAACATCATAATATACCTACGGAACCCTCGGTGCGCGAGTCCAACTCGCTCTTGACCGCTTTTTAGGGTTCCGAACCAAAATGGTAAAAAGGGACCTTTATGGTGAGACTAAGTCTGTCTGTCTGTCACACCTGGATATCTCAAGAAGTACTAATGCTATCAACTTGAAATTTAGAATGATTTTAGATGACGTTTGCCCAACTATTTTACAAGCAAGAAAGAAATTTAAAAAAATATATCTTTTTTGCAAAAGGGACTGAAAGGGGGTCTTAAAAATTTGAAGTGGGGCTACTAGGGCATGTTTTTTTTAGGCAGCATAGTTTCCGACTTTTGATGAAAAATTTAAAAAAAAATACCGCTCCCCCCCGTTATCTCCGAAGTTTGAGGAGATAAAAATCCGAAATTATTCTTTAAGATATAAGCTTATGTAAAGATTACAGCAAAAATAAGATGATGTCTCTAAATAGCACAGTTTTTCTGAAATCATCAACATCATATATATTCGTACGGAACCCTCGGTGCGCGAGTCCGACTCGCTCTTGACCGGTTTTTTTATAATGTGCGTTTTGTTTGCGCAGAATAAACAATTTTTTTTTTGTCGGTGCCCCACGCTATTTCTTCTGTATTGTGGGTGTGTTTCCAAACATTTAAACTCACATACACAAACAGCCAGACAAATATTTGTTACGTGCGGGAATCGAACCCGCGACACGCAGCGCAGCAGTCAATCGTTTAACCACTGCGCCAACCGTGCCGTCAAACACAACAACTTTCATAATATATTCACGCGTGGATGACCGTTGCTAAGCTTCATTTAGTAATAGACTATAGTATTAAATTAGTTGGGCCCAGTCGGTGGCCACGTTAATTAGCATCAATAAATTGCGTAAATTAAATCTTCAAATGTGCAAGTGTATGTCACTTAAATTAAATAATAAGTAACGTGAGGCTACTAAACTTACAGTATTCATCATCATCCTTTTCCCAACTATGTTGGAGTCGGTTTCCAGTCTCACCGAACGCATATACGAGTTTTTTAAATGGAGCGAGTGCCTATTTGATCTCCACAACCCCGTTACCGCTTAATACGATACCTTGGCAAGTCTGGCTATCAGACTGTCGGGCTTCTGACGGCCGAAACGACTGTCAAAGTCAAGTCAAATTATTTATTTCAAATAGGCACATATAGCACACTTTTGAACGTCAAAATTTACAAAAAAAAAATAGAATTGATTCTAGTTGCCCGTTCCAAAAGGTAGTTTCGTATGGAGAGGAATAGGCAAGAAACTCCACCGTTACTCTTTTAAAAATGTTTTACAATATTTTGTTTAAATTAATTATAAGATTTTATGGGAAGACGATGAACCTAAAATGAAATAAAATTACTATACCACATTAGGTAAAAATAATTAAAAATGAAGCAATGAAAAATAACTTAATTATGAGATAGATACATGGTGCTCTCATATTTACAAACATCGTAAAAGTATATGTTTTCCTAAAAAATAAACAATAGTAAGTCAGTCAAAGATCCAAGAATGACAGCCGGGACCAACGGCATAAAGTGCTTTCCTAAGGCGCGAAGGGGTATCGGTACGTAAAGATGGTCATCCATCCACGGACTGACTGCGGCAAGCGTAGCTTAACTTGTTCGATCGAACCGTGGAGCTAATATTACTTACGAGACATCTCACTTAACATATTATTATTTTATAAAAATGTCAAACCAGCTTTCTGGCTAAGAATCTATCGGATATTTGCACGTGGCCACGTCTTGAATAAATAAGAGGAAAAAACGGGATATGAAAATATCCTAAGAACAACGTGGGTACAATATTTTCCAATTTAATGATAGCCTTGGGAGCAATAGAAATATAATAGAATCAGTTCACCATATTTTGATATGGGTTTATAGTCTGAGAACTAAAGAAAGAGATTTGAGAAAATTGGCAAAAATGATTTAGTAGTGAATGAAAAAATAGTTTGGAGCTTCATATTGAACTGAAGCCACGTTAAAGAAACGATTGGTTTAGTTTATTGAATTGGTGATTATATTGTCCATAGCGATCATATTCCAAAAGTAATTGCGTTACAATGGTTAGTAAAGCAGATAAGTCGTCATTAAAGCCGAAAGACGTCCACTGCTGGACATAGGCCTCCCCCAAAGGGGGAGTGGGGTTACCATAATCGCTACGCTTGGCAGGCGGGTTGGCGATCGCAGTATGTTGTTAAAATGCATAGAGAACGCTGCTGCCCATTCTCTGGTAAGTCCCTTAGTAGCCTTTTACGACACCCACGGGAAGAAATAGGGCGGTGCTATTCTTTACGTCCGGCACCACACGGAACACCAGATAAGTAATGTTCAAATATTACTTGTTACTGCATCAAGAAAGTAAATTCCTGCCAAATATCAGTATCTAACCGCAACACAGTGACACTGCAGTGGATAAAAGGACACAGCACCAACTAGCTAGGAGACGGCACGTCAGTCTGTGGACCCGAACCAATGTGACCCTTCAACCATCTATGCAGGTGGCTACAGGAGTTCACCCACACACAAACGGAGAGCTGGTAGTCCTCGACACCGGGGTGCAGGCAGTCCAAAGAGGCTATGCCATCATTTATAGTAGGCTAACCAGGCGTTTATTATGCTTGGACAGGACCAGCCTGCGCCTAGTAACGGGGACCATCACAAGATACTGCTCGCTAAACAAACACTTCCACACAATAGGCATAACAGGCTGTCCCCTGTACAGAGCTTGCATGGAGGCTGAGGAAACCGTTGCGAATGTACTTTTTGAATGCATAGGCGTCACCCAGATTAGAACAGAAACCCTCGGGGCACCAAGATCCTTCACAGATGTTCTAAATAGACCAGGAGACGTGATCAACTTCTGGAGGGAGGTGGGTTGGTTGGAATAACCACCGCCAGCCGCCATGGCCCATGCACACACAATGGTCAAACTTATGTATGTTCTGTTTCTGCACTTAGTCCTTTAGGACTAAGTGCAGAAACAGAACATACATAAGCAAATGCCTTTTTGTCGTCAATACCTGCTGATGTTGTTTTTCCATGATATTGTCAAATCATAAAGAAATGATTAAATAACACTCTTCATTAGGTTTACTTTTAAGTATGCTAGTTAAGTAATAGGTACACTGGAAAGAAAAGTTCTGTGCATTGGTAAGTTTTGCTTTTTTTAATTTAGGATGGGTTTGCTCTTGACCTTAGTCTAGGGCAGCCGTGGCAGAGACAAAGTCGACGATGGAGTGAGCTTACCTAGAAGAAGCCTGTTCACTCTAACTTTGAAGAAATTAGAGTTGTATGCGTTCGGAAACAGACGCAGGTAGAGAGTTCCACTCTTTTGGTGTGCGCATTATAAAAGACATCGAAACGCACGTGCTTTCGAATATTCGTACCAATCATTGCTACAGTGTTATCGACTAAACCTTAGTCACATTTGAAGATTTTTACTTAACCACTAACCTGTTTTTCTTGTGGTTAGTAACTTACCTGAACTAACCTGGTGTCAGAATTTTTATACCACCTATGGGCCTCTGACTTGGCTTCACATGCCGTCGATAAATATAGGCGTTTCGACGTTGTGTTCCTTCACCGTTTTTTATGCAAGTGATAATTATACAATACGCACACGAATCCGAAAAGACGGGTGAGGCGTGCCTTGGGTTTGAACTCGACCCCTTGACAGTCCGACGGTCTCACCACTAGGCTATCACTACTTTGCACTAACCTCTAAGATAACGTAATTATTCCTAGCCACATGTCCCTTAAACAACAGTCTGTAATCCCACTATGTACTGACTTCGCAGTCATTAGTATTTCTTTCTCCGCTCAATTTCCTGCAAGTTTCTAAAGAAAAACCACCGCGAAGTTATCTGTGAAACTTCCTTATAACTTCTGACTTTTATATGTAAGACTGCAAATTAATTCATCCAAACGCTGAACTATGATAGTGTTAATGACTGGGAACTACTTTCTATTTGCTTGGTAATCAAGCAACAAAGGGTGATGATCATAAACAATTATTGTTTCGTGCCCAGAAGGATTAACGGGATCCATCACAGGTAAGGTGCGGCTGATGTTTTTCATTTTGGACATAAAAGTCATGACGTAATGTCTCAAAAGTGTGGAAGTAATTTTTGCAAGACTTCATAATGGTGTTGCTCAGCCCGTCGATTAGTGGTCTGAGAAGGCTCGTGGCTATCTGTGAGGGGTATGATGAAAGACATGGTCTGAGGTATAACTTTGTTAAGAGTGAACTGCTGGTCTTTGTTGGGAAAAACAAAAGCCCGCACTTTGTTCCCCCGTTGATGTTTGGCGGTTCGGCCTTAACATTTTAAGTACTTGGGTCATATAGTCACTGAAGATTTGAAGGATGATATTGACATTGAAAGAGAACGCAGGGCGTTAGCTGTGAGGGGTAACATGTTGGCTCGCAGGTTTGCTAAGTGCTCGGTAGGTGTTAAAGTCACTTGATTTAAGGCCATTTGTCAAACTTTCTACACCAGCAGCCTGTGGGTCAACTTTACTCAAAAAGCCTATAATGCGTTACATATATAGTACAATAACGCGTTCAGAGCGTTGCTGGGGCTTCCCAGGGACTGTAGTGCCTCTGATATGTTTTTTCACGCTAAAACAGATGATTTTTATGCAATTATACGAAAGAAAGTGGCCTCAGTCGTACACAGGCTCTGGAGAAGCTCTAACAACAAATAAGGCAGCAGCTTATTGTTGGTGTTTGCAACTCGACTTGACGGCATGATCTTCGGGTGATTCACTAAGCTACACGTTAGGGCAGTAGCTCGCCTAGCTCAGTGACTCGGCCGGGGAGCATGGTGTCGATTTAGTGTCGTGTTGCCAGTCATTAATTTTTTTAATATTATTATTTTTAATTTGTTTTGTAATTGTCAATTTTATTATTGTTTTTATAATATGGATTGTACATTTCAATGTGTAACATCGTCTGCAGTAAATAACGATTTATTTATTTATATTATTTGGATATTTATTAGTGGAGTCGACTTATAAAACACCATACGGTCTTTAACAAAAGTGGAGGTTAGATAGGCAGTTGCTCCTTGTAAAATACTGGTTAGACTGGAAGCCAACCCCAAATTAGCTGTGAAAAGGCGGGCAGATCGATTGGTCTAGTAACAAAAGTGTACCTAACTTTATTTACTGCCAGATTTTATCTGAAGTAAAAACATCTCCTTATCCCGATCCCTGTGGTTTGATTTCATGTTTATTTAAGCACAGTAAAACCAGGTTAATTTACGACTGTGTTGGATTTGGAACTCAATAAAAAAGAGATTTTACGTCTTAAGATTTAGAGGTGTAAATACATATGTTAGAGCTGGTTATTGTCGCATCTAAGGTATTTTATACACCTCTGTAGTGTGTAGTCAAATGTTTATATTAAAGTTAATGGTTTTATTTCAAACCCTGTCGCTTCTGTACTAAAATCCGCCGAAGAAAAAGAAATAAGGAAATATTCAAACGCTTGTGAAATAGACATGCGACATTCACCCCCTTGTTGCATCCGTTGACGGAGTCTGCTCCACAAATGTCTACCTTCGTAAAACATCTTGAAGCTGCAATCGCTGATCGCTGGAATAGGCCCTTTAGCGTAGTGATGGGTTTGCTAAGATCAAGAATCGTCATCTCAAAAATTCGTGCCACTATCATGTGCATTCATGGCATTTGGCATAAATTTAAACCAATATCCAACTTATTCGGCTTCGACGATGGAGCAGCCCTTCTTAGATAAGACTGATGTGGATGCAGCTAGGGTTGCGAGGTCTTAAAACTGAAAAGCCGGACAGACCAGCCAATTTAGCCGGACATTTGGGTAAAAAAACCAGACACCCTTAATTTTGTAGTCTTAGTATTATATACTTACGAAGACTAAAAAATTAAGGGTGTCAACACTGTAAACAACACACACGCCAATGCGAAAAAAATAATGTTAAAGTAAATCTAGGCTATTTTTCATTTACCTACTATAAAATCTTCTTAAATTCAAATAAATTGAACAAATCAGTCTTCTTTATTAAAGCAGAAACCAACACATAACGAAAAAAAAAATCTAATTTAAAAAGCCTAACAAAAACCGGACAGGCCGGACACCGTCTAATTTGGCCGCACACGCAACCAAAAAGCCTAACTGTGTCCGGCTTTATCCGGACGTCTGGCAACGGTAGATGCAGCCAACGAAGTGACAAGACGTCGATTGCAAAAAAAAATCGTGATGGATAAATGAGCTTGTACTACTTACAAATTTTAATCCTAATTAAATGCCCAATTGAAATAACATATTTTATTGGACAAGGATTAATATAATACCGGTTAAAATAGCATCTGAAATAGCAGTGATTTTTTTATCAAACTCTGAATGATAAAAATGATTACTGTGGGTCATCCTTAGGAGATAGCCATTATGTTATCGCGGAATTTTTTGTTGAACTTTTTAAGATGTAGAATTTAAGATGAACATACATTTTATGTAACTCGTATGGTTTACGCAGCTCACGCCAGTAAAACTCTCAGTCGGCATGATTTTTTTCCGACATCTTCAACAATAATCTTCATTTATTTCAGACAACTTAAACAAAACCTTAATTAATTAAACTTTCAAACCTTCACTGAAAAAATAGTGTTTGCTTTAATAAAAATCTTGTTTAATGTGATCACGCATCTTGACTCGATACGAGCCTAACAAGATCTTGACTTCTGAAGCTAGGAGAACTTTGTTAAATTATCATAGTTCCGTCAACGAAGTAATTAATTAGTTTAATTACGGGTAGTTATTTAATTAATAACTCAAATGTTGGCCGGTTTAAGAATGATAAAATGCTAACAAGTTGCTTGTTACTATCAACTTCAATTATTATTTGATATACAAAAATGAAGAAGTAAAATCAAACAAAGCATGTATGATGTAACAAAGACCGGTGATTATTCTTTACATGTCACATTGTCGATATAAATAAAATGAATTTGTTCTGGCAAATATGCTATCTTGTTTATAGTAAATAAATAAATAATTATTCCAAAAAATTTAATGCAAACTAAGAGAAAATGTATCTTAGCTCGCACTTTTTTCAGTGTTCCTCAAGAATCACTCCGTCCGTTGAAGAAGACCGTTTGAAAATCCGTTCAGTAATTTTTGAGTTTATCGCGTTCAGACAGACAAGCAGACGCGGCAGGGGACTTTGTTTTTTCGACAATCGACAGTACTGTAGTTATTATACTTGGAGTCTCTTTGAAGGACAACATCAGGAATGAAATTATCCGGAAAAGAACCGGAGTTACCGACATAGCTTGCATAGTAAGCAAATTGAAGTGGCAGTGGGCTGGCCATGTTTGTTGAGTATAAGCTGACTCAACTATCTAGCTGGCTTTTACCTTAGCCAGAGGTTAAGCATTGCCATACAACGTGGCAATGCCGCCAGTCTCTTGGGTACATTACCAGTCGACAGCGATGCGGAGGAATTTTACGACGCCATATTTTAATTTTTTAATGAATAGTTTTAGTTTAGTTATATATAATTTTGTTATTTTTATAAATTAATTAGTTAAAAGTTGTTATTTACGTACATAATATTTTAATTCTAACTAAATAAATATAATAATACTATTTTATACTTCAAAAATAATGAAGCAGTCTTTTTCTGAAATTTTGCAGTAGAATGCTTCGTTATTAAAAACTGTTTTGAATTATAAACAAATTGTGAACCACCGGTCCCATTAAAACTGCTTTTGACATCGAAACCAAAATTACTGAACCTCAAACAAATTATTGCTGCTACGGCCCTGATAAGATTCATAGCCAGTTTCATCCCAAAAACTATCAAATACAAATCACGTTCAGAAAATTCATACAACCCTTGTCACCCACTATTTTAGGCCCAAAATCCAAATTGAAGACTCCATCCAGGGTCCTGATCCCAAAATCCGAAACCTATTTTCACTGTGGCTATCACCAAAGTTATACCAGGCGTCCATAACTCTTAGGTTAAGTCTTAGCTATTTGGAACATTTTACTTTAGGAGGCTTCCGAACGGTATTCCAATCACCCGGTTCGCCAGTTTCGGGTTAATTTGCTTTAAACTTGGGGTGTAGTAGTGGTTTTGGTTAACACATGTTACACCGGGAGTTAGTTAAGAAAGTTAGTTTAATGTAAAGAGTATTTTAAAAAGACGTCTAATATTATCAATGGTTTTTCGATATTAGTTAGAATAGGGATATGTAAGTAATTTTTAGGTTTCAGTACCCAAAGGGTAAAACGGGAACCCTATTACTAAGGCTTTGCCGTCTGTCTGTCTGTCTGTCCGTCTATCACCAGGCTGTATCTCATGAACCATGATAGTTAGACAGTTGAAATTTTCACATTTGATGTATTTCTGTTGCCGCTATAACAACAAGATACAAAAAAAAACAGAATAAAATAAATATTTAAGGTGTCTCCCATACGTACAACAAACGTGATTTTTTTTTTGCTCGTTTTTGCTCTATATTGATAACGGCAACAGGTAGAGGCTTGAAATATTCACAGAATATTAAATTATATATTCACTGTAAAAATAAAGAATAAAATTAAAATAAAACAAATATTTAAGGGGGGCTCCCATACAACAAACGTGATTTTTTTGCCATTTTTATAGATAATGGTACGGAACCCTTCGTGCGCGAGTCCGACTCGCATTTGGCCGGTTTTTTTTTTCATCTAAATCAATAAAAGACAGTAATATCAACCCAAGAAAAGTATTGAAAATTAAATTGAACTACTGACTGATGCTCAAAAAAGTTATGAATCTACATCAAACAATTTTCGACTACAGTTCAAACGTCCGTCTCTGTCGCGGTCGTGATGTGACGTCATTATCCACGAAACTGCTTTGTTTACATCTGTTTTTAGCCCCAAATCATATACATTAAATTATTGTTTATGCTTTATTCAAAATCAAAAGTCATTTATTCAAACTAGGCTGAGAATCAGCACTTTTCGAACGTCAAAATTACATGAGACAGTCCCCCAAAAACGCCCACCCTTCACCACTTCCTAGTGCTTTAGCTGGGAAGAAGAAGTGGCGCAACAAACTTCCCAGCAGCACAGCTGTCTGTTCATTTAAAAACTTGAGTCTATACAATAAAATGTAAAATGCAACACAAAACATTAAATTAAATTATTTGCCTTAGATTAGCTAGCACACACCACTATACAAAAAAATATAATTTATATAATAATCGTCTAAAATTATACTCAAGCACAAATAACGTAAACAAAACGTATCTAAATAAAATCCTCCAGGCATAATGGGCGTGCCCGCTTAAATAAAGCTATAACTATATTCAAGCAGAAATCGCACTTACTTATTTTCCTTAGTGAGATTTCAAGGACTTAGCAAAGAATAGATTTTATTCACATAGTATTTTTCGTCACTTACGGCATTTTCGAAAAGGACGCGTTTTGAGTTTGCGTTCCGTTCCACCAAAAAAATCGCAAAATAAATTAATTAATTGTGACATAAATAATGAATAAATAAATGTAAAAAAAATGGAATTGGTTTATTGACTCCTGCAGATTGTATATTAAAATAATGGATACGTTTTGAATTACGTGCATTAGCCTATAATTTATAAACCAATAGCTGTTGACCGCGACTTAATCTGCGTGTATTTCATCATTTTTTTTGTGTTTCGGTGCCAAGCGGAACCGTATTTTAAGCCTCCGCTGTACGTCCATCTGTCAGCGGTCTATATCTCATGAACCGTAATAGGTAGACAGTTGACATTTTCACAGATTGTCTATTTCTATTGAATGAATGAATTAATGAAAATGTTTATTTCAGACCAAGCACACAGTAAATTATACAGGTTCATGTATTGCCGCTATAACAACAAAATAATAAAAATAAAAAATGTAATAATACCTGAAAAAAACCTATTACTTGTGTTGTTTTTTTTTCAGCGTTTTTTGCTCCATATTAATACGGTTCGGAGCCCTTCGTGTGCAAGTGCAACTCCCACTTGCCCGGTTTTTTTAATTCATGAAAAGTAGCGTATGTCGTCAAGGTAAAAGGTGATAGAGTTACTTTCGAATTTATAATATTCGTCTAAGTATGTAATATGGATGTACTGGCTGGGAGATTTTCAGCATTTTAAGTTAGTAAAGGCCATATCTAATTGTAACCAGAAAAGAAGAGTCTGAATTGACGGCACGGTTGGCGCAGTGGTTAAGCGATGGACTGCTGCGCTGCGTGTCGCGGGTTCGATTCCATCAACAAATATTTGTATGACCTACAAGTAGTTGTTCCGGGTGTGGCTGTTTGTGTATGTGACTTTTAAATGTTTGTAAATGCACCCACAATACAAGAGAAATTATTAGTGTGGGGCACGTTTAAAAAAAAAATCAAAGAAGTCTTCGATTAGTTCTTGTACTAAGAATAATCCGATCTTATTCGACAACGATATCTTTTAGTTCCTATCAATAAATTCTTTATCAAGACCACACACAAGCAAATATGATTATGTCTTGGTACATTCTTATCTGAATTTGCAAGAATAGAATTTAAATATGTATCTCAAAACTGTATGCTCCGTAAATGTACTAGGTTATCATAAATGGCAACCGGCCAGCTTTGTTGTGAAAAATTGCGTCCGAACTAGAGATACTTTCTAAAATATTCTCAAACTTACTTCACGTACGTTTCCTATACAATTCATTATTCATATTTTGTTGAAGTCAGAATATAAGTAAAATAATGACACAATTTGTTTTGTGTTCTACCATAGAAAAATGTTTTAGCTAGTACTTAATAAAATAAAATTATTTTTAGAGTTCTGTAGGTAACAAGGAACCTTTTTAGTTTCGCGATGTCCGTTCGTCTGTTTATCTGTTTGTCCGCGGCTTAGCTCAGAGACTCCTAGCTCCAGAAATCTGTAATTTGTAAAATAAAATCTTGAATAAAAAAATTTTGTTTAAATACCACTAAACTGATTTTTTTTTCAAAAAGTTTACGTTAAAACCATTTTTCGATTTAGGGAACTCAACGAGTAATTATTAGTCGACCAACTTACATTTGCAGTTGGAATGTATGGGAGAAAATGTTTTCTAACTACCCTGTTATCTGTTAAAGCACGATGGGATTGGCATCGTTACATAAGTGTACAAAAATCCCTTAAATAAATAAAGATTTAAAAAAAAAACTGCAATGTTAAGTTTGATCTTGGGATAAATTCATCTCAAGTACGAAACCATTCATGGAGCGTGGTCCGACACGCACTTGGCCGGTTTTGTTTCATCAATTAACATGAATCTAGATGGTCCAATATCTCGTTACTAAATTGGACAAATTGTTTCTTACAATTTCAAATCATCAAAATAATAATGTTCACGTTCCAATCCATTTTGAACTCACGCCAATCCGCCATTTAGGCCGAAGTAACGTGTGGTTCACAGGACGCCTGGACATTGTACATAGTGGATATGCCTCACCGGAGCGAAGCTTCGTGTTCTATCCAGAGGCCAGTACAGCACACTGATTGACACAGTAAATTGGACGCCTTTTTTTTTGTTTGGGAAATTATCAAATAAACTTCTTCCGTTCTGAACGGAGTGGGAGGGCGTGTCAGTCTTTTACTGACTAAAACCCACGCGTGTTCTTTCAGTTGCCTGTGTGCCAAGGCTACGGTATCACTTTCGGACTGCTTTTTTATTTTACTTCGATGGTGCTAGTTTATCATTTGTGACTTCGAGTTATAGATATAGCTTTATTTAAATGGGCACGCCCATTATGCCTGGAGGATTTTATTTAGATACGTTTTGTTTACGTTATTTGTGCTTGAGTATAATTTTAGACGATTATTATATAATTTATATTTTTTTGTATAGTGGTGTGTGCTAGCTAACATAAGGCAAATAATTTAATTTAATGTTTTGTGTTGCATTTTATATTTTATTGTATAAATTCAAGTTTTATATGTGAACAGACAGCTGTGCTGCTCGGGAGTTTGTTGCGCCACTTCTTGTTCCCAGCTAAAGCACTAGGAAGTGGTGACGGTTGGGCGCTTTTTGGGGGACTGTCTCATGTAATTTTGACTTTCGAAAAGTGCTGATTCTCAGCCTAGTTTGAATAAATGACTTTTTATTTTGATTTTGGACTAACCCGCAACCCTAGCAGGCATCGGCCCTATCGGACCCCATCAGTTTTTGCTGACATCTCTTTGAGGCGCGCGTGGAATACAATACGCCGTCATTGCTCACCGTCCGCGCCTACGGTGGCCGGGAACCGGCCTAGGATTCCCGACGCCTAGGGCGTCTCCTGCGGTGACAGGGGCGTGAGTGCGTGAAATTTGCCTCTCCCTCACGCGTTCCGCCTTCTTTTTCGCAAACATTACTGCTTCGCAGAAGGAGGTGACTGCCACCCATGCACTCTCGCTCCGTACCATGGTCTGGTCCAGGGCTGGTTGCGAGAGATCGCCGCTGACGATCACCTCCGCGAGGACTCGGCGGTGCTCCGCCCAAGCTGGGCAAACCTCCACCACAGGCTTCACCGTGTGTGTGGTAACACCCGGGCGTTTCCTACCGCTTTATCCGGAACAGGAACCTCCCGAAACAACCGTGACCGGTGAGGGCCTGCGTCAGGCGGAAGGTGAGGACGCCATGGCGCCTCTCTAGCCAAATTTGAAGCCTTGGATGGGGAACATTGTTTCCAAGTGTAACCAAGAGGTGCAAGACTGATTTAAAATATTGTGCTTAAAACTAGAGGGGAAAAAAACACAAAAGAAAATTAGACAATGCCAATTTTACACTTTATTCTATGATCAGATATTGAATATCTGTGTACGAACTAGGTATAAATATTATATTGTATTTCAGATATCAGCGCTCTTCCCCTGTTATAGGCGACAATTAGAAATTACACTTCGTTTGACCTCTATACACATTATAGAACACATTACTGTAATACCATAACATCATCATTCTCAGGGCTTATCCCAATTCATTTGGGGTCGGCGTAACATTATTGTATTACCTACTTGAAGAAAATGATGATGACCCTTCCGGAGAATGTCGGCCATAGCAACTCTTTCTAACTCATAATTTTTGGATTGGCATCGATGCTCTCAACGGAAATAAACTTCACACTTTACATTCATAAAGATCAGTGACATAAACCGAGTCTAAAGAGTTATGAATGCCTACTTCACATACTTCTATACTTTTATAACATCTCCCGGAAATAACGCACACCATCAGACACCTCAATTAGAAGGTTATGTCATAATCATAACACATACACTGATTTAGTATGACGGAAGCCATATTGTTTAACAGCTGCGAGAGGCGGCGACTAGATGGCTCTAGTGGAACGTGCACCATAGACAATCATTCATTCTATCGGTCATTTGACTTAAAACACTTGAAGTCAATTGAGTGAAATATTGTAACGTTACCCCCACTAGCGAATCGCCTCTATAAGGAGCTACGCTGTTGAGTCGGTACGCATTTTGAACGGAAGCGTCTTGGTGCACGGACCACTGTCTCTCGACAGTCAGTACTGCCCGGTTATTGGATATGGAACGCTGTCTCCGACAAATTAGTACTATCCTTATTGCGGTGGGTGCATGGACCACTGTCCCTGACAGTCAGTACTGCCCTATGTGACCGCCACTACCATTATTAGTTATTTAATTAATTCTATTTAATTTCTATATTCTCTCGATTTAAAATAACTGATTGTTCGATTGAAATATATTTCTGTATTGCCATATCTGAGTATTACTTCTGATGCCTGGACCTATCCCGACATCAGAAGTGGGATACGAAGACCACCCCACTTCTGGAGACTCAGCTTCCAATATCATGCAAGACCAGATGCTTTTGTTTAGTAACGGCATGGAAGCCAATTTCTAAAATCATCGGAAGTTTGTCGTCTACCTCCTGTACACTAAGTCCATTAATCTCATTCGACCGTGACGCGTCCACACGCATCGTCTTTAATGAAGGAGAGAATTACTTGTAAATTTAGAGGTAGAAGAGTAAATGATCTGGTACCTTTAGTAGGTATAGGCAATAAAAATATCAATAATATTTTGCAATTGCTGTGTCAGGCAGAAATTAACGATTTCATGACGGAGATTCTATTCCAAGTCTTGCTAGATAAGTACTTGCGTAGTAACATCGTATTGAGTCGAGACATTTTAAATAACGGTTTTTGTTCGAGCAATTGAATTAATTTTGCCTAGAACTATAAACGTGTGTAAAGCTATTCAGACTACGGCAATAATTAATTGTGTCGATTGGATTCTTGTCGTTTTCTTTTTCGTGATAACTGAGGGGTTGTTTCTTTTACTAAAATGTTCACATTATCCATTTTAACGTAGTAAATCAATTAAAATTCGGCACGAAATAAGTACAGAGTCAACTCGTTACCAACACTGAGAAAGATGGTCATTTTAAACCTCTGTCAGTTAAAACAATTTAGCGCTCCTGATTGGCTGAAAAGTCTCGCTCCTGATTGACTGAAAGGATTTGACAAAATTTGTTAATTTAAGTGGATTTGACTACTTTTGTAAATGACAAGCGATAAAAGACTTTGTTTTTTTTAAATAACGTTCTTAACTTATTTTCGTTTTTTTTGGAGATGACCAAATTTGATTTTACCAGTTGATAGAAGACGTGACCTTGTAAACATCTTAGAATTATACTCTGGAATTTTTTAGTAATGGTTTTCCAACAACACGTGTTAACACTGGTGAGTTGGATGTAGGGATTGTAAATATTCGATAATTGTTAGAATTCGAATACTTCTTCAGGCTTGTTTGAATTTTTCGAGTGATGTTCGAACTATTCGAGTGATGTTAGAGTTATTTACTCGAACAACTCGGTATTCGAATATTTGATTGCAATGCCTATTTGAAAGTAACATTGATAGACCCTTATCGTACAGTGCAAAGACGTTCTTACAGACTGTCTCCGGACGAAAGTCGAATCATGCGCGATAGGGTTAATTTACTGTTGCAAGCCTAAATAATTAGACCCAGTAGTAGTAATGTAAATTAATGCGAATTCTTGATTCTTACCATGCTAATTGCTAATGCTATGCTATTTGCTAAATGTCATCCCATCAGTACCCAGTAGTACGCCGTATGTGCATAGGGAGACATTAATAATAATAAAGTGACAGATCGTTATCCATTACCGTTGATGTCTGACCAGATTTCTTTACAAAGTTACATCCAAAATTTAAGGGACCGATTGAGGTCCTAGAGGTTCTTTGACGGTGATCGCTACACATTGAGAGCATTCAATTTCAAGCGTATTTACAAGTGCTATCGCGGACGCTGGCGCCTAGCCGCTTTTCGACCTTATTACTAGGAGCATAGGGTTGAGAAGTGGTCGGGCGGCGGTGTCTTCGATGGTGCGTGCATTATAGCCATTTGAAGTAGAAGACGTTGAGTCGAGTGATAGTGGTGAATCTTGGTTCGGCTGGTCGGACCGTACCAGTAACCATTTCGTAGCCGTAGTCCGTTAGAAGTCGGTATCTGCTTATAGTAGTCCGTAGAAGCGCGGTGCGCGGGTGGCTCTAGCGGAGGTCTGGTCTTGTAGTGACCATAGAGTCCGTGGGACTCGGAATTCAGGTGAATTCAGTGAAACGAACATGGGGTTTGTTGAACAGGCTTAGTGAAAAGCCACAGGCCATGGATAAGATTCCTACTTTGTGATTTATTATGGTCTAAGGCTGATTTACGAATTGTTCTCACATGTTTAGTTTGATTTTGTCTTTTGCGAGATGCGCGATAAATGTGTAGTCAGATCTTTGACTACGACTGAATTTCCTGATTATTGATAACATGTTAATTTTCTTCTAATTTTTCATTGATTTATAGTAATATGGTACTCTAGTTTAGTTCTAAATGAAATAAAGAGTTAGGTTTAAAGAGTACTTTGACGAACGAAGTAGGGAAAAGGGTATCTGGTATAAAACTATACAGTATCAGCCTCCTCGTATACCGTGGTTTGCTATCAAGGAAATGAGTAGGTATCATATTGTTCTGTTTCATAGATTCCGCTCTGGTCACTACCCATCCCGCAAGTTTGGTTATTTGATGAACAAAGTAAATTCTCCCAATTGTGAAACATGCGGATCGGTTGAAGATGTTCCCCATCTACATAAAGAGTGTACTAAGACTAAGAAGGAAACATAATCATTGTTGAGTGCGGCAAAAGGTAATGAATATGATATTGGTAGATATGTTAAAGTTTTGGCGCAGCCTTCATCCGAGAAAGAAAACCTACTTACTGATTTGTTTAGACATTAATAATTGATATTGTATTTGTAGAGTTAATTTAGAATAGTTTAAGTTATGATGAGGCTGGCATGCCACTGTGGATAAAAGCCTCATTTCGACTTTATTTAATTTTGATCAATCAGACGTTCACTTCATTTAATGGCTAACGACAATGATGACAAGACCTTGATGACATTAGGAGATTGGCATCTGAAGGCATTGAAAAGTCCGCGCGTTATGATGAAAGTCGTTTTGATAATACAATGGCAAGCGTGAGTAGGTTCTCTGTCGGTGAATTGGTGCTTATTGAGAACGAGAAGCGTTCTATGTTAGAGGGTTTGGTTTCCGCACTTCGTCCTTCATGTGGACCATTGTGCGTGTTATTCCAACCAGCCCACCTACCTCCAGAAGCTGATTAGGTCTTCTGGAATGCATAGGATATCTGTGAAGGATCTGAGTGACCCGAGGGTTTCTGCTCGGATCAGGGTGACGCCTGTGCAGTCAAAGAGCACATGCGAAACGGTTTCTTCAGCCTCCATGTAAGCCTCACACAGAGGGCTGTGCGTTATACCTATTGTGTGGAATTGTTTGTTTAAGTGATCAGTGTCCCGTGATGGTCCCCGTCACCGGGTGCAGGCCGTTCCTGTCCAGGCGTAGCAAACGCCTGGTTAGCCTGCCATCTAGGGATGGCATGGCTTCCCTGGATTGCCTGCAGCCCGGTGTCGAGGTCCACCAGTTCTCCGCTTGTGTGTGGGTGAACTCCTGTAGCCAGAACGAACGAGGAGCGTAATCTACTACTAAGCATGACGTGAAGTATAGAGGCCCTTTCAAATTGTTGAAGTGTTAGATGGCGATCGGTATGTTTTAAAAATCTCTGGTTAACAAGCGTACTTACAAACGCTCATGACCGTGTTCGGAAGATGCCCGATGTCAAGTACCAATTGAGATTGTAGACGAAATAGATGAGTTGATATCACTTTAGTTTATGTAACATATTTTCGGTTCATTGGGT
The DNA here is from genome assembly GCA_948098905.1 of Tiliacea aurago. Lineage (NCBI taxonomy): Eukaryota > Metazoa > Arthropoda > Insecta > Lepidoptera > Noctuidae > Tiliacea > Tiliacea aurago. Next base: position 22,058,551 of record OX402597.1, on the reverse strand, counting down.
CGGAGACTACAACAGAGTATCGTAGTGCTCAATGAGTAGTCCATGGGTACGCGGTAGGCGGTAGCTCTGGGTTGTATAATCGGGTTTTGCCTAGAAGCAAAGACCATAGAGTCAAGGGTTGACTAGGTATTCCCGTGGGGAATAGTGTGTGTGTTATTGACCATGAATGAGATACCTGAGGTTTTGTTTTCTTTGATTATTTTAATATGGAATCATTGTGCTTGGTCTCGGTAATCTCAAAACTAGATAGTTCCAACTTTTAGTTTCAAATTGCTTGGAAATTAAAACGGATTTTAAGTTTTAAAGAGATAGTTCTCAAAACTTAAATGCCAGTCGTGTCTTAGAATCCAAAAAAACATTATCGATTGGTTCACAAACAGTAACTATTAATTCTGAATCCTGTAATTCTGTTCTGTATAACTCAATACCGGAACAAGGTCCCTTGCTGGATGACTAAATGTACTAGTACTGGTTTATGCCGTAGGGGTTGCAAGAGTTGTGACCTAGCCCAGTTGTAGCTGGAAGGGTCTCACCTGCTTTTGTGGGTTGATGACCTAGTCCAGCGCTTTGTCGATTTAGACTAGCAAATATGTAGCTGATGGGGTTTCACTTGCTTTTGTGGGTTGATAACCTAGCCCAGCGCTTTGTGAGCTGCAGGAATCTCACCTGCTTTAGTGGGTGACGATTTAGACCAGCATGTTTGAACTGTAGGGGTTTTCTGTTGTAAAGAAATACCTAGACCAGTGATATTTGGTATTTTGATATGTAACGATGATGATGATGTGAATTAATGAAAGTCCTTTTTTAATTTTTTTGGATGAATTCATGCACTCGAGGATGAGTGATTCATCAGAATGGCCGTGACGGAAGCCATATTGTTTAACAGCTGCGAGAGGCGGCGACTAGATGGCGCTAGTGGAACGTGCACCATAGACAATCATTCATTCTATCGGTCATTTTACTTAAAACACTTGAAGTCAATTGAGTGAAATATTGTAACGTTACCCCCCACTAGCGAATCGCCTTTATAAGGAGCTACGCTGTTGAGTGGGTACGCATTTTGAACGGGATGCGTCTTGGTGCACGGACCACTGTCTCTCGACAGTCAGTACTGCCCGGTTATTGGATATGGAACGCTGTCTCCGACAAATTAGTACTATCCTTATTGCGGTGGGTGCATGGACCACAGTCCCTGACAGTCAGTACTGCCCTATGTGACCGCCACTACCATTATTAGTTATTTAATTAATTCTATTTAATTTCTATATTCTCTCGATTTAAAATAACTGATTGTTCGATTGAAATATATTTCTGTATTGCCATATCTGAGTATTACTTCTGATGCCTGGACCTATCCCGACAAGTACATAAAACATTGTTTATTTATTAAATTAGTTATACTGATTGTGGGAGAAACTTGTGGACATATTACTCGTACAAATCTACGCACGCACTCAGTCGCACACGTATAAGGGTCCAGCGTAGAAACGTTCGTCCATTTTGGTTTATTTTGACTGTAGGTACAGCGAAAGTGTTACTGCATTATACGTAGTTATAATATTATTTGGTATAAAAAAATACTTATATATACAATATGTAACAAAAACCCTGTTGTTCCTTCTACCTACGTTTTAAGAATCGGCATACATACGTAATAAAACAAGTCATTTATAAAAACTGTTTAACAAAAATAATTAAAATAAATATTTAATTATTAATATTTGTAATGTTTAACTGATTTCTTACCTCTTTAGTTCTTTGATTTTGACTTCTCGACTAGCCAATACTTATTTTTTTTTAATTATAATTCCATTAATGGTGTGCTTGTAGGTTAATGTATACGTCCCATAAAGGAACAACAGGGTTTTTGTTACATACTGTATAAAGTTCTACATACCAGGGTGACATGTCGCGCGACGCGACGCGACACAAAGGCACCGCTCGTCCCACGACACGCGGGGCCTTTGTGCCGTGTCGCGTCGCGCGACAAGTCGCGCTGGTATGTAGAAGACTTAAAGTTCTTTATACCAAATTCCGACCTTCACGCGGGTGCCGCTGCGGGCAAAAGCTGTAGTAGGTACCGTAGGACTGACTGCCAATGGATTGAAAGCCACCATTTCATTTATATAGTGTCTGTGACTGACAGGCCATTATCTATTTTCTCGTGTGCATTGACTGGTCTGTTCCAGTTTTATAAACGAGGTATTTTGGGTCATCGACCGCTGGTCCTGGAGTTTGGACTTGTTTTTTAGGGTTCCGTACCTCAAAAGTAAAAAAACGGAGCACATGTAGGATCACTCGTCTGTCTGTCTGTCACAGCCAATTTGCTCCGAATCTACTGGACCGATTAAGTTAAAATTTTGTGCAAATAAAATATGAATTTCTCTATTTTTTTTTATTTTTGAAATACGGATGGACGTGTTACGTAAATAAATAAATTTTTAATTTGAAGTTCTTACTCAAACTGAACTCAATGTTTATTATTTTTTGTCCAGTCAGCGGCGGCTATTCCAGCAACAAATGGGTAAATGCTTGGGGTGTATCAGAACACTACTTAGCTTCCGCCGGTGACTTTGTCTGCGTGGGAGATACATAATATCTTATGATATTCGGCAATAGTGTAGCTTTCTATCAATGTACATTTTTGTAATCAGATCAGAACTTTCAGAGATTTTTTCGAAATTAGATAGAAGCATGATTAACAATGTATAAAGTTCAGACATCCTCCGAAGAAAAGGAAGGATCCTCCGACCAGACGGGTGTTGTGTCTGGTGGGCTACTGCGCGACGATTGATGTCGGGACGTTGTATACAATGCTAGTCTCGCGGTAAACTCTGCTTACGCGATGCAGGATTTTGCGTGACGTCAGTGTGACGCGTATTTCACGTGTGACGATGTTGATGCCGCCACACGTTGGGCAAGAGAATTTACTATTTTATAAAAATATTTTCCTGCCCAATTTATTTGGTGCCATGTCCATGCCATCATGTCTTTATCTTCCATACTTCTCTATTAGTCATTATCTCGGTAACCCCGCCCCCCTCCCATCCCCCTTTCTAGCCATATCTTTAACACAGTCCATCTATCTTTTCTTTGGTCTTCCCCTATTTATACCTCTTACAAACTAACAATTTTACCTCTTTATACTATTAATTTAGAAGTTTAAATTATCTACAACACAAGCTTATTCTCTTCAACGTCTTACAACTCACCCAGACTGAACCCGAAACTTGTATTAACAATCGCGAGTCCACTCACAGCCCATTGTTCGTCTACAATTAGAATATCTATTCGGAACTCGCCAACGTCTTGAAAATTAGGCCTCGTCCGGATGCCTCGACTTTGATCTCCAAGACAACAGCTATTGACTGAAAGGTCTCAGGTTCTCAGTGACATTTTGAAATACCCTCAAGTAGTACTTGAGATATTTTGTGAATTTTGCTACACTGTGGTCTTGAGTGAAGAAGGCCAAGGTCCTTCTTGAGGTCGTATCATTGAATTTTAATCTCATTAAAATGGTCAAAATATTATGTTGACTCACGGCTTAAAAAATATACCTGAAAGAACAACAGTCATGGTCATGTTTTTCATAACGTATTTTAAAATGTTACTTCTATAATTACGTTTCATAGTCTTGAAAATTACACTAAGATTGTTTTTGCGTTTATAATGCCCTTCAAACCTCATCATCATCATCATTTCAGCCGAAAGACGTCCACTGCTGGACATAGGCCTCCCCCAAGCACCGCCACTTTGACCGGTTCTGTGCTTTCCGCATCCAGCGGATACCAGCGGCCTTCACAAGGTCATCGGTCCACCTTGTAGGAGGCCTTCCAACGCTACGTCTTCCGGTACGCGGTCGCCACTCCAGAACCTTTCGGCCCCATCGGCCATCAGTTCTGCGAGCAATGTGCCCTGCCCACTGCCACTTAAGCTTTCCCCTTCAAACCTACCACAAAACAAATAAATATACTGGTACAAGGAGCTCTACTACTCGTAAAAATGTTGACCAACCATAAAAACCTAACTATTTTTACGAACTAACTCAAGGCCACATCTGTTGTCCCAAAAATCTGGCATTGTTTCACAAAAACCATGTTTCATAGGACCGATTGGCTTTATGCCACGACAAGTGACACGGAGTACAAGGTTCTTATAATGTAGATTATGACATAATAGTTTCAGATCGGAAGCCATTGGTTCTGTCTGGATTTTGGTCATAAACATGGTAATTTATGTGAGCCATGCTGAGTGCAAGCCTTCTCGTCATAGTCATGACGTGCAGCTTCCGACTATTTGTTTTTTTTTTGTGCTCGTGATTATAATTATGTAGATCTGTTTTGTGTAATGTTTACCTTCGAGTTTATTACATAATTGTTTTCATATGCACGTTTTTTGTGACAAATAAAATTATTTTTCTTTCTTTCTTTTTTCAGTGGCACGGGATCGCCAATCCGCGATGAGCAAGCGTTGTGATCAATGCTCATGCCATCTCACAAGACATCTAAATCAATATGAGTAGACTGCCATTCTTCGTCTTATTAGCTGGTATTATTAAAGTAAGTCATTGATTTTATCTATCAAACTGAATAGTTTTATCTTGACCCCTCGCCCCTGCTAGACACTTCTGTTATAATTTAGTAGGGAATTATGTCTTAAAAATAACTCTCTTGAAAGAACAATCATTAAAATTACCACGCTTGATCACTGCACGTTGCTAATACCACCATGACCATTGAATGCAAGTTTTCCTACAATAATTTCCGGGAACTGTTAGCGTTGCTAAAGATTAAATATGGGAGTGGTCTTAGTGAAAGATTTACTATGGTACACGTATAAGCCAGGGATTTATTATAATTGCGTCTGTCTAAACGATGTGAAAGTTTATTACTAATTGGAAGGCTTTAGCTTCATTCCATGCTTCCCCCTTACCGGATTGCTGTCATGGGATCTGGAGGCAAAAGTACTCGCGCATTATGGGAGTGGCACGAGGAAGCGAAACCAGGAGGCGTAACTCCACTGCCGCGAGAAATCATGGCACAACGGACAGAGCTCCGGCGGGATCTCATCGCGACATAGAGAATGCGATTGTCGCAACCCAGCGCTGGGCACGACACAACTCTGTTGAAAAGTGCACTCTTTGAGGAGTGGCTAGAGAGACGCCACGGCATCCTCATGAAACGCCCGGGTGTTACCACTGTGTGGATCGTCCGGAGGACACGGTGGAGCATACGGTGGAGATCTGCCCAATTTGGTCGAAGCACCACCGTGTCCTTGCGGAGGCGATCGGCGGCGGCGAACCCTCGCGTCCGGCCCTGATTCAGACCATGGTTTGGAGCGAGAGTGCATGGGAGGCCGCGACCTCCTTCTGCGAAGCAGTGATACTCGCGAAGGAGGAGGAAGAACGCGTGAGGGAGAGGCAAATTTCACGCCCTCACGACCCTAGTCACCACAGGAGACGCCCAGGGCGTCTTCGCCGGAATCGAAGGCCGATTCCCGACCACCGTAGGCGTGGGCTTGCGGACGGTGAGCAATGGGTAGCTCGCCGTTCAATAAGGACCAGGCCCAGGAGTGAAACAAGTATTCTCCATTTTAACAGGAGTGAAACTAGTATTCTCCATTTTAACAACGTTAGAATTTACATTACATTTACTCCGCACGTTCCGCTAGGCCAACTGATTTCCTTCCAATCCTTTCCGGTACCCATATGTGAGCGGTATACAAATTAAGTTAGTGATCCTAACGAGACCTATATACGAGTAACCCACTTCTTTTTCAACTAATAATTACAAACGATGACCGAGTGAGCAATTTTATTTTTACTAGAACACTTCATTGTTTTATGAAGCTTTTACAGCTCCTCCACACGTCTCCACTAATCCTTCAGTAGAAATATAACGGAGGAACTGTAGAAATTCATTTTTATCAATCGGGATCCGATTTGTGGAGAACCTCCGCCTTTCCCGTGTAGGAGTTATAGACGTAGTAATAAAGATAGTACCGTGACAAGTGTGAGGGATTATATATTTCAAGGAACATTTAGTAAGAGATAAAAGTGCTTCGTACATTTTAGAATCTTGTACAGGGAATTTAAAGTGGAGAAAAAAATTTGTTCACGCGTTTTGGATAGGAGATAAAAACTACTTGATGAGGCTGGTCAGCTTATACAAGAACGTTTACGACTTACGGCATTTCATACAAACTTTCAAGCCCTTGTTTTTCGAAATTACAGAATCGATTTTAATAAAACTTCATATGCTTAAGCAGGATACAAAAGTCTAAAAAGTTACTTCAGATCATTTTCGAAAAATAGTGTTACAGCCAAATAAGACCGATTTTAAACTTTCCATAGAAGCAGAGATTTTCAGTTATCTGTTTTTAAATAAGACATTTCGAAAATGTTCTTAACAAACTTTTCAGACCTTTGTATCCTGCTTATGCGTATGAAGTTTCAAGAAAACCGGTTCCGTCATTCGAAAAACAAGGGCTTGAAATGTTATATGAAATGCCGTACGTCGTAAACGCTCTTAAATTACATTTGAGGATTGGGTTATATCAAGCTTATTTTAGGCGTAATTACTATTTTGCTTGTTTGACTGCCTCGTTGGTCTAGTGGTCGCAAGCGCTACTGCCAAGCACGAGGTCCGGGGTTTGACTCCCAGGTCGGGCAAAGTGTTATTGGCTTTTTCCACCAGGAATTTCTCAGTAGCAGCCCGAGGTCTGGATTTGTACCCGGTTAATGGCAATAGGCTCACCCCCTATTACATAGGGCTTAAACGTAACTGGCGAAATGTGGGTGTACTATAGGTACATCTCTGCTTAACCCTTCTGGGATTACAAACGTTTTTTTGTTTTTGTTTTTTTGACTTTTACTGACTAAAACCCACCCGTGTTCCTTCCGTTGACTGTGTGCCAAGGCCACGATATCCGCTTCGGACAAACTCGCAACCCTGGCAGGCATTGGTCCTAACGGACCCCGTCAGTTGGTGCTGACATAATTATCTTTGAGGTGCGCGTGGAACACAATGCGCCGTCGACCCGGGCCTGGTCCTTATCGGACGGTGAGCTACCCATCTCTCACCGTCCGCAAGCCCGCGTCTACGGTGGCCGGAAATCGGCTTGCGACTCCCGACGCCCGGGGCGTCTCCTGCGGCGACTAGGGGCGCGAGGGCGCGAACCTTGCCTCTCCCTCACAGACGTGATGTTATGTTTGTTACTACTTATTGAAATCACTAGTGTACATTCAGTAAAATGTTTCGTAAAATGTCAAGATTGTGACCAAACTGTCATCTTTGGTCGGGTATTTCAAGTGATCTGAAAGGAAATGTCTTAGACAGCTTAAGTCACAATAATGAAGATTATCATCATCATTTCATCCAAAAGACGTCCGCTGCTGGGCATAGGCCTCCCCTAAAAGGAGTGGGGAGGGGGTTGCCATAATCGCCACGCTTGGCAGACGGGTTGGCGATCGTTGTATAGTGTTCAAATGCATAGAGGACGCTGCTGCCCATTCTCTAGTAAGTCCCTTAGTCTTGCCTTTTACGACACCCACGGGAAGAAATAAGATGGTGCTATTCTTTACGTCCGGCTCCAGACGGATGAAGATTATAGGTACTATTAATGAATAGATAATCTCTTACATCATAGTAAAAGCATAACATTTGACAGAAACATCTCACAAGCTGTCAGAAGAAGTAGAAGCAGGTACGGTACCTATCCGATCCAATTTGAACCAGCTTGGAACTTAGTAATACTGTAGGCGAGTTTACAAGTCAGCGACAAGGCGGCTTACGACTGAATCCTGCTTATTAGTTATGAACACTTTGCTCAACAGATTTCTGCCAAGTTTTAATGTAATATGAAGGGAGAATACGCTCCGTTTTACGAAATTTGCTGGCGTAATATGAGCTGGTAACTGTCTTTAACGTTAACGCAGATGATGTTGGTATACATTAGAATAACTATTATTGTCAAACAGCAGGAAAAAGGATTCCTTTTAAGTAAAGATTTGGCGTTGTAGGATTGAAGATAGTCATTCCAACGGGGCGAGCACGGCCTACTGTGACATGACTTGAGTCACACATTTTATCACAGTTTGAGTGATAAAACTGTTTTGTCATAAAATGCTAGTACACACGGCTACACATTAAGCTATAAATTTCCAGTTTACGCCGACTTTACATTGTAAGTAAATCCTATGCAATGCGAAATCAGCATATACTGGAAATGTATAGCTTGATCTGTAGCCGTGCGTACCAATTGACATGACATAATTTATCATGTCTTGTCACAAACGTCTTAATGAGAATTAAGACGTTTGTGACAAGACATGATAATTCTTTTTATTTTTTTTTTATTAATTAATTCTTTATTGCATTCCATATATGTATTAATATATGGTATAAAAAAGTAAAAGATCAATATGGACCCTGTCGGGCACAGCAAAAATTAGGAGAGAGGAAGAGGGCTAAGTAACAATAAAATTCAAGCAATTCATTATTATTATAAATTATTAATATGCGTTTAGTTGGGTGCATAAGAAGGGTTCAATTCGATAACAGTTTAACTGTCATTTTTCCACAAAATGAGTTATAGGTACCGTTAGATTCAGTGCAAAATTATCTACATTATGACATTCACAAAATAGCAAATTTCGGCTTAAATCTCGAGATATTCAGTTTAAAAACGGTTTAACTGCTATAAAAGTTGAGATCGCTAGTGCAAAAAAGATTTATTATTCGACAACTCCATGAAATATACATAATTCTACTTTGTTCTAATACAGAAATGGATTATTGAACTAAAAGCCGTTTTTATGTTCTTAAAGACAATAATTGACCTAAATAAAGTTTTTGAATACGGGATTAAGGTAATTTAAATCATTCTTGCATTAACTTTTTATACACAAACCATGCAAATGTCTGGTTATAAGCGATAATAAACCCTTTTTGTACTAAGCAGACCGCTCGCGCCAAAATGCGCGCGATTATGTGTCTCTTTCCCAGGAGAAAAAGAGACAGGTTACATTATATTTCTTGTAGAGTGAATGCGACAGTCGCGCGCTTGATGTTATTTTGTTTAGTAAACGCTTGTCAACAACGTTGGTCGTGCGTAATGATTGAGTTTGAGTGCACTAGCAGGTTTTTTACTGTGAATAATATTGTTTTAATGTAAAAAGTGTTGTGACTTAATGAGATGTCAAGAAACCAATTAAAACGTGGCCGTGAACTTTTTGGATTGTGCATCAATCGAAATAGTGGCTTCACTGGCGAAGAAAGTAAGTACCTAACATTACTCATATTTTTGGCGGGTTAATTTTCTAATTACCTTCCCAAATCAAACCAGAGAATATCATGTTCGGATATTTTCTGGTTCCAACTAAGCAGGAGATAGTTTGGCACTCAGGTTTCAAATAAGTGGGAATTAGTTATGTGGTGTATTTTCTCAAGTTTGAATATTTTTTGTACCTACTTAATTGGTTTTTTTTTTCAGTGGCTTCATCATCACATAGTCATTTTAACATTGAACCACTACCGTATGAATGGCCGCAGAATGACCCGTCTCTAGAGGTATCGGAACAGAACAATTTACCTTCTATTGAAAATACAAGAATTGAGTTTGCAGAAAAAAATATTGAAGTACCATCGCCGGAGTTAATACAACTTAGTGAACTTATTGGCCCATATGAAAAATCAAGTTACACTGTAGATGAGGGAGAAAATTTAGTAGAAGTAATATCTGAAAAAAACCATTATGGTGATATAATAATTGAACCTGCTGACGGTATGACTTTATTTTAAACTAGCTGTTCCCCGCGGTTTCACCCGCGTTAAGTTAGGTTTTTGGTTGCTCCGTTCCCGTGGGTCATAGCGTGATGTTATGTAGCCTATGTTACTCAGGGTGAATGTAGCTTTCTAATGGTGAAAGAATTTTTGAAATCGGCGCAGTGGTTTTTGAGTTTATTCATTTCAAACATACACACACAAAAATATAAATCTTTCCTCTTTATAATATTAGTGTAGATTACTGTTACTATTTTGAGGATGACTTGTTGGAACTACCTTTTTTCATGAAATGTTTTTTATTTGCAGATGATTATACAAAGAGTAAAACTATACAAGTTTTAAATAACATACCTGAACTACGTATTGAGTATATCGATTATCAAATTGAAGGAAATGTTAACTTGATTCGAGATGTCGTTGGCATACAAAACGATTCAGAGGCAAACGAAAGATGCGAAATGTTAATGCCAGCTGATGCTGAAAACGAATTACCAGTAGCTGTCGAAGATAACCAAAGTGACCAAATTGAAGGAAATGTTAACTTGATTCGAGATGTCGTTGGCATACAAAACGATTCAGAGGCAAACGAAAGATGCGAAATGTTAATGCCAGCTGATGCTGAAAACGAATTACCAGTAGCTGTCGAAGATAACCAAAGTGAGCAAATGTCCAGAAAAGAGAAAAAGATTTCAACAAAAAGAAAACTGAATAAAAGTGAATGGAAATTTGAGAAAATGAAGAATGCTAGGGCTACAGGCAAAGAATATGTAACAGTAAAAGGAAAAGTCATTGCTGAAAAAATAATTTTTCACGGTACTCTGTGCTCCAACAAGTGTAGGTTGGGTTGTTTATCGTATTTTTGTGAAGAAGAGCGTCAGCGTTTGTTAGACGAATACTATTTATTGCCCATTAATGCAAAGAATGCAATATTATTTAAAAGCATGAAACCAGTACCAGTAAAAAGATTTTTCTATGAAACCATATTAAATGCATAAGTGTGCTAGTGCCAAAATATTTTTTTTTTAATTTGATTTAATTATAATAATTAATTTCATTTTTTTATATAATTACTAAGAAAACAAGCCTGCAATTGTGCAATTCTTTAAATATATTAACAGGTTATTGTCCAGTTACCTAAACAGCAAATGCCAAATTGGTGATATATTCCGAGTGTAAAAACGGTTTGTTCCGTTATAAACCGTTTTTACACTCAAGAACTGTATCAATATCGATAAACACTGTTGGTTTAAATGAAAAATGGTCGATATTACAATAATAATGTATCTTTTAAAACTACTTTTGTATTGCATTTTATAATAAAAGTATTTTTTTAAACACTTGAAAGTTTACTCCTTTTTTTGGCACTATTTTCATTATCCAAATCAACAAATAGTCACCAATATTTTAAGGACCAGTTTCTCAAAATGGCTGATTTCACAGTTAAACCATTCTCGAATTGAACCCTTCTTATGTGTAGGTGTATACTCGTATATATACAACGTGTTTTTTTATATCCCATAACTCTAGGGTATGATTGAGGCCATATCAAAGAATCAACTGGCATATGAGGTATGTTCCAATCCTTCGTAATTTTTTTTTTTCATGTTTCATACAAAATAATTCGGCAAAGTCACGATTATTAATGTAAAACACCCTGACGTGAAATATGACAACGTCGACAAGGTAGCTTTCCCTTCACTAGCTGCCGCCGGGAAGCCCCGATACCAACATACCTACATATTTTATTTTACTATTTATTTTACTACACTACTGCGAAGTTTGGCAACCTCGCAAAAGTAAAGATTCGTCATACTGGTGACAATTTTTGACCTAATTTAATTATGATTGATGATATCTCCGAAACGATGCATTTTTGGACCACCTATTCTAGGAGTTTTAGTATTATTTTTACCTACAGAATATAACCCTAGAGTTATGGGATATCAAAAAAAACAGGTTGTATATTATTAGGTTAGTGTATACAAGTATAGTAACTATATTAGTCTTAACTCGCCCGTGCTCGGCCCGCTGTAAGTAATGTGCATTTTAAAAGCCTTTACAAAAAAGGTAGAGGTGTATTGATGTATGAACATAAAGCAGTCAAAGCAAACGCAAAAATCTCAAAAATTAGATCTGTTCCAATCCAATTATTCAACGCAAAGCTTTGATTTTTTTTTCTAATTCCACTTTAATTCAAACATTTTCTGAAATAACTTTTGCAAAATGAATAGCTTTTCCTTCCCATTTGCATTAAAATGACTAAACTGTGAACACACACATCTGCATCATTATTATGAATTCAGCAAAGTTTATCTCGCCGCCATATTTAATTTCCGTTATAGTGACGTCATTTCAATGCACGAGGAAGTACCCTCGGTGTGCGTTTCATTAAGTCCAACGAGTTAACAGTTCGACGCATTTTCATTAAATAGTGGTAAATGTAGAGGCATCGTGCATTTAATAGTTATTCTGACATTTGCAGGCAGATGTATCATAACAGATATCGATTTATGGTCGGTCGGGAGCAAATCTGTGTGATAACCGGTGTTTCTGAAGCGAAAATCAATGACGTGTTGAAATTTAAACCGATGTCAACTCATCTGATTGGTGCATAATTCAATCAACTAATGAATGACAACGGTTGACATGCATTTCATTCAACGGTAATTTTTGAGCTGATTTTCGTTCAAGGAACTTGGTGCGCTAGCTTCTGGCTAATTCATTTTTCGCCTTATTTATAGAATTTTATTTGTGTCAGAAATCTCTTTATCAGAAACCAGAGACAAAGAGGAAATATGCCTTTGTTCTGCAGTGGGATAACACAGAATAAATAAAAATGGCGGAGCAGCCATAAAACTGCAAGAGTAAACAGAAATCCTAATACAACGTACATGTAGTGCAAGCCTTGTGACATAGGGGGCACTTAAGAAAAAAATCCTGCCAAAATTATAGTACGTAACGTAATAATTAATAACGTCTAATTTCATTATTTTGTGATGATAAAAATTATATTTTTCAATACACTTCCTCAAAAACTGGTTCATATCGCACTACGATTAGGTTCACAATGCAATGTATTTCACACGTATGCGATTTTTTATTTTCCAATACATGTGCGGGAATAAAAATTGCCACAGATAACTTATACCTATACTTAGTCCAAATTGGTTCAATGCCTCTATACACACCGTCTCGCGCCAGAGACAGACCTCTCTATTCTCTATTTAAATAATGTTTATAATTAGAATACCATGATTATTACAATAAACAAAACGTTAATGGACAATCTAACATTTATTTGTGTTCTAAACTCAAAATATTTGAATTTTCATTTTTTCATATTAGGCTGTTTATCGGCTTCATACCTTTGCTTCTTCTTCAACTAGGCGAAAGCAAAGCGCGGAAAAAAAAAGAAAATTAAATCATAGTTTCCTAATAATTCATGACAAAAATATTTTACGTTATTTTATTTTATTTTATTTTAAGTGTATTGAAAAACGTCGTTTGATACACGTGGACATTTGTTATTGCAGTTCTCGGCTCAAAAACAACCTCGGTTACGGCTCGGGTGTTAATTCCGCCTCGAATGCAATAACAAACATTCTCCACTTGTATCAAAATGTACTATTTTTTACATCATCTTTCTGACAATTACTCAAAAAACATATGTTTCATTGTTGTTGTTGTTTTGTTGTTGTTGTTGTTGTTTTGTTGTTGTGTTTATGTTTCATTTTTTCAATACTTTTATTGCATTCCACATGTAGATTCTTAGGTGGTAAAACTTATAATTAGATCATATTATTATGGACCCTGTCGGGCACAGCAAAATAAGTGAGTTAGGAGAGAGGAAGCATTATATTGGTACTATTAATTAATAAAAACAAGTAAAATTTTAAGTAATGACTTTATATGTCTATCACTTAGATACTCGTTTATCGAGTAGTAGCTTTTATTTAGCAAAAATACACTAAGTTTTTTCAAAAATATGCTAATTTTCTCTTCTTTTTTTATTGTTGCGGGTATTTTATTATATAATTTAATGGACATTACATAGGGACTTGTAAAGTGCATTTTTAATCGAGAACTTGGTAAGTTTAGCCTAGATCGGTGTCTGAGTAGATATTCTTGATGTTTCCGCACGAATTTGCACGTTTCTAAAATGTATATACAGGGAAGGGTTTTTGTCCAACCAATATGTGGTGACTTGCGTAGTTTTATCGTTGCTTCATTTTAGTCCTGGGGGCCTAGTCGCATACTCCGAAGCGATAATACGAAGTATCGGCCGAATGTTCGGCCGTTTCTTGACTTCCAAAGTTTCCTTATTAGACTTTGAATCCTTACCCGACTTCAAGTCACGTTATTGCCATTGGCATATCTGTTTGACCGTTGTTTTTTTTTCTTCACCGTAGTTAGATCATTCCGAAAATAAATCCGAAGTATCGGAGGGTGCAAGTAATTGTACATAACGAGCAGGAAAGAAGTTATAACTGAAAATTACTTTTCTACTTAAAAAAAAAAAAAATTAAAAAATTAAAAACCCGCCTAAGTATAAAGTGAACTTAAAAAAAGATGGAAACAAGATTTATATAAATTAATAAGTACTATAAACAATCTCATGCAGGCATCTTCCTATCAATAACGACCTATTGCCTCCGACTGCATGAGATTGGTTATAAGTACTTATTAATTTATATAAATCTTGATTCAATCTTTTTTTAAGTTCACTTTTTACGTAGTCGGGTTTTAGATTTTTTAAATTAACTTTTTTATTTTATACTTTTTAGTTAGGATTATAAGACGGTAAATCAGGTTATACCTATACTCACTTATAGTCGGGTGATAACGACCTCTTACTCACTCACTCCAAAAGTTCGGGTTATTTTTTTATAATTTTCAATCATTTAAATTACTTTTAAACATATAATAAGTATACTTTTTTGTAATCAAAACCTTTCAAAACCCTTCATTTTGATACCCCACTCGATAGGCTTGGGAGAAATTTTTTTTCGAAGTCACTCCTTTTGGCGCCAAAAACCCGCCATTTTGATTTTTAATAATTTGAATATACTTACCATATGACACTCGCGCAATAAAGACCAATCTAATGACATATCACTCATCAAAATCGGTTCAGCCGTTTAGTAGTTACGAGGGAACATAGGGACAGACATACATACAGGTCAAACTCATAACCCTCCTTTTTTGGCTTCGCCGCAGTCGGGTAAATAGTCAGAGTTTTTGCTACAACGCAATGTTTTCATCACATAAATAAGTACATCCCATCTCATTCATGCCTGAGTATCCCGGAGTAGCCTCCAACGACACTTATGGAAGGTGGTTGAGATACCCAATTTACAGACGAGAGGTCTCAATTCTTGGAATTGATACCTAGCTTCGGCCAGTCCCACAAGTACACTCCAATATGTGAGTAGTTTGGTATTCAACTGTTAGAATAGTGTTTACATTACTGCCTTTCCTTATAAATTATTTTACCTTTTTTTTAAATAAATTTTGGAAATAACTTGAATGCTCATGATATAGCATGCTATATGATAAGTCAGGCTTTAACGGGTTGTAAGATAATACTTAATATTTACTGCAAACTTTCTCTGGGATGATAATAATAAAAGAAAGAATGTAAAAAAAAAATGTAAAACGATCTCTTTTAATTCTCAATTGTAACAGATAATATAACATAATCATCTATTAAGTTAATGGTGTTTACGGCATGCGGATTTTTCGTAACCTAATCTTATTTTTCCTCTCATTGTAACATTCCCCTTCTTTCAGATATATTGCATCGGCACAAAGTAATCTGAAAAATAGAACGGTAATGAGATATAGTCTAAACATATATACCTATAGTACCTTTTATTAGTAGTGGTTTATACAGGGTACTATAAAACGATACTATAAAACGCCACCTGCTACGATCCTTACATACTCCTTTTGCATCGTTTACGTTTTTTCATCTGCATGGTCATACACGCACGCCGGTTGCGAGTACTACGCACCTGACCTTTCTGAAGAACATCACCAATTAGGTCATTATTTGTCCTTTTAGGGCGTTTCAACCTATCTAGAATCCAATATGCTATACAGGATGTTAAAGAAACTGCGTGCTAGCTTAGGGGTAGGTTCAGTATCGATAAAAGAACCCAGGAAAAAAGCGTCTCCCACGGTGACTAGGGGCGCGAGAGCGCGAACCTTGCCTCTCCCTCACGCGTTCCGCCTCCTCCTTCGCGAGCATTACTGCTTCGCAGAAGGAGGTGACGGCCTCCCATGCACTCTCGCTCCGAACCATGGCTTCAACCAGGGCCGGACGCGAGAGATCGCCGCCGCTGATCACCTCCGTGAGGACACGGCAGTGCTCCGCCCAAGCCAGGCATACCTCCATCAAGTCATCTGGGCGATCCACACAGTGGTGACACCCAGGCGTTTCCTCCCGCTATATCCTAAATATGAACCTCCCGAAACAACCATGCCCGGTGAAAATATGCGTCAAGCTTAAGGTGAGGACACCGTAGCGCCTCTCTAGCCACTCCTCAAAGAAGGGACTTATCGCCACAATTGTGGCGTGCCCAGCGCTGGGTTGCGACAATCACACTCTCCATGTCGCCATGAGATCTTGCTGGAGCTCTTTCCACTGTGCCGTGATTTCTTACGGCAGCCGAGTTTCACCCTGGCGCGGCGGCGTTTCGCCTCCTCGCGTAAATCCCAATATTGTGCGCGAGGACTTTTGCCTCCAGATCCCATGGCGGATGGCAATGATAACACTGAATTAGTTGTTGTACCAGTTTCCTAGTACTGCTTTAAACCTAAAACAAAATATTCAGTGTCACGATATTACTTATTTCAATTCATTATCATTATTTTAGTGTAACACAGAGCGATATTTCATAATTTAATTTAGCAATATTGAATAATAAAACAGTGGGGAACAATGATGGGGGACGCCTATGTTCAGGAGTGAACGTTTTTTTGCTGAAATGATGATGATGATGAATCAAAACAGCAATATGTGACAGCTATTTGTGACTTTGCCAACTTTCAGAATGAAAAGCACAGTCGTAAGGTCATCCGGTCATGTATAGACAAAGTACCTGCACTTGTTATGATAGCTGCATCCGTTCGTGGCACAGACTGGCTCATAGTTCTCATCGCAGATGCATGTGTGGCCGTCTGTGCAGAATATTGCGCTCGACCGTGGAAGCATAGGCAGCAATATGGCCAACAGGAGTGTTAGAACTTAAAAGAGGAATAAAAATGCCTAATATTAGAATTGTTTAGCGAAAAAAAAACAGACTTCATCCAAAAATATCGCTATAATAAAAATGATTTGTGAAAGTATTGCTGCTGTTATCAAGGAAAGAGGAAATACCGGCCAAGTGCATGTCGGACTATGCACAATGAAGGGTTCCGTAGTTGGGATGACTTTATCTCAAGAACATTGTAGTTAAAAAATACGGTACCCCATACATTCCAACTGCAAAATATGTAAATTTGTACGAACAATATCGACTGATTTACAATATTATTTTAAGACCATAGACTTCTTATAGGGTTTCTTATATTCTACAAGTAAAGAATTATTTTCTGTATTTTTTTCAAAATTTTATGCTCATTTGTTTCGGAGATGGTAAATTTTCATCTATTTTCTTAAATAACTTTTAAACTATTAATTTTAAAATTATGAAAGAAAAATATTTTTGAGGCCCTCATAACAAGTCCTTTTATTTGATATGTCACATGGTACAGTTTGCAAAGTTTTTTTTTTTATTTTCATAGTTGCCCCCAAAAGTGGCCCTCGTATGCAAAATTAATTTATTTACGTCAGGGCCCGTGTTCGGGCACAGAAATTCATATGTGTTCCAAATTTCATCTGAATCAGTCCAGTAGATTCGAAACAAATCAGCTGTGACAGACGGTCAGACAGACACACGAGTGATCCTATAAGAGTTCCGATTTTTTCCTTTTGAAGTACGGAACCCTAAAAAAACAGTAGGAGAATTGGGGTTGAGTGCACACACAAATCTTTTGGGAATCAAACCAATATCACCACATTTTCCAAAACAGTTGGCGCTAATATTGGCGAGATGTACAACACCACTGCTTATCCCTTCAATAAAAGCCAATCTACCGCATTTTAAACTCATGTAAAGGGACGAATATCATTGAGTTTTTGACCATAAGGAAGTTACAAACAACGTTGGAAAATATAAATTAATTATTTAATTGAACTCACCAAGGCAGATCTTCATTTCAAACGATCTTTTTTTACGCCACAAAAGGAAATAAGTAATAATTTAAAATATCAGCCAGCAACAGCAGTTATACTGAATTGAAAAGGTTTCCCTTCTGTTCTGTTCAGAGTAGGAACGAGCATTGATTTCCACGCTTGATCACTGAATGTAACTCGTAGATCGAATGTTGCTGGTTCACATCTCAAACCACAATTATATAGTTACCACAGATCTGAAAGTATAATGAATGAAAATATTTTTGTTTAATGGATATTCTCATACTACCGTGGAAAAAAAATATTTTTCTCACCTTATTTATTATTCTTATAAAGTAATTATGAAAGTAATAAATTTAAACAAAGCAATTTGAAACGTCGCCATTTTAAAACTGAAATTTACGTAAACACATTTTTACGGTAGAACTTATTGATAACTTTGAGGAGGGTATATAAAACTTTTCTAAAAACGAATGAAGTCTGACTAAAAATCCATTTACACGGTGCCAATTCCTTGCCTGTGGCATTCAATAAAATTAAAGCAACAAATGACTTGCATCTTTCAAACAGTGTTTAGACGATGCACTTTTATTGTTGCTTCAACTTATGGTACCTATGCCACATGCAGTTGTGAGCGTTTACACCTTACAACATTTCATACAAACTTTCAAGCCCTTGTTTTTCGAAATGCCTGAACCGATTTTAATGAAACTTCATACGCATAAGCAGGATACAAAGGTCTAAAAAGTTAGTTAAGAACATTTTCGAAAAATAGTGTTAAAGCCAAATTAGACTGATTTTAAATTTTCCATAGAAACAGATATTTCCAGTTATCTGTTTTTAAGTAAGACATTTCGAAAATGTTCTTTACTAACTTTTTAGACGTTTGTATCCTGCTTATGCGTATGAAGTTTCATTAAAATCGGTTCAGTCATTTCAAAAAACAAGACCTTGAAAGTTTGTATGAAATGTCGTAAGATGTAAACGATCTTAAATCGTACTGTGTAAAACCTGTGATCTCGAAAAAGTACACATATGTTGAAAAAAGTGGTTATTAGTAATAACATTGGAATTGATTTTTGATGTGTGATTATGGTTTAGATATAGCCATAAAATAAAAAATGAAATATGCCCAAGCAAGTTTAGTTATTTATCTTGGGAGCGCTTTAAATAAATATTTCAATTTATTTACATAAATCAGTAAAAACATTGTCTCTGCAAAGGATGTTTCATAAAATTTTACTTTTGGGTATCTTTTGATGCTTTTTTACACCGAAGATAACGTAATTTAAGAAATTATAAAAATGTCCATGGTACTACTGTATTTTATGCTTGGGAGCGCTTTAATCAATTTATTATATTTCGTACAGTAATTCACCAAAAATAATTCTGTAAAACAGAGAGTTACTGACCATTTTTCATCTGAAGTTTTATTTTTTATCTACGAATATAAAGTCCAAATTCAAACAAAAACTATTAAATAACTAAGTTAACTATGTTACCTTGCTCGAAAAAAAATAAAATAGTCTATTTAAAAGTAAAATAACGGCGTAAACAACGGCGAAATAAGCTATATTTTCGAGAGCGCAAAAGTGATGAAACTATTAACGGGTGCTGAGACTGACACGAATGGTTTATCACTACGAAAACTGTACTTTTATAGTTACACAGACTTATTGTTTCTATTATTTCACGCTTTCTCACAATTAGATAAGAAATTGACGAAAAACGTTTTTTTTTGTGATAGCACCCTTAAGCATACAAAGGATGGACATAGGTTATATCTATTTCTTCTGTAAATTAAATTTAATATAAAGACTTACAAATTTGCAGCAATAATCAGTTCCTCGACTTACCTGTAAGAGAAAAAATAAATCGTTAGTACATTCTCTTTTACTTAGGTACTTACTACAAAGAAGGAGGTTCGTTTTAGTTATTTCCATCTAACTGGTGGTCCCAAAACCTTTTGTAATCTGACAAACTAATCACTTATTAGTTCCGAGTTATAAAATCAAAGTTTTGTCATTTATTTGAAAGAAAAAAAGAAAGAAAGAAAATACGTTTATTTGCGGTAAACATGACGTAAAAAGAACATAAATACAAAAAGAACAAGTTGGGGGAAAATATGCGTCACATCCGCGCAAAACGGCCACCGCTCAGCATAATGCTGCCACCCTATGCGAGACTGAGCCCCAGCGCTGGTTTTCATAAAGTGAGATTATAAATATGAAACAAAATAAACACAAACTACTTAGATAATTAAGTTTATAATATTTACAATGAATGATGATGTTTTTTTTTATATATTTTATTTACCTTAACCTCTAGAGGTTAAGGCCCTATTTTGTAAATATTTATGTAATTCAATTATTACATTAAACAAATTCAATTTCAATGGCAACATTTCAAATAAGCACATAAAAGGCACTTTTGAACGTCAAAATTCACAGAAAAATAGTTGTGTATCCAGTTGCTCCTTCCAAAAGGTAGTTTCGTATGGAGAACAATGGGCAAGAAATTCCATCGTTACTCCTTCAATATAACCTTGGAACTGGATTCCCTACTTCATTTCCTATCTTCAAATAGATCACACATATCATATCACAAAATATCCTCGATTGCTGCAACCGTATGACTGTCATAACTTTGTTAAATGGACCGCAAAATGGAAAACCAGCCAAATGCGTCTCGGACCACGCACAATGAAGGGTTCCGTAGTTGAAATGAATTTATGCCAAGAAAAAACTTAACATTGTAGTTGAAAAAGGTTCCCTCATACATTCAAACCGCAAATGTATGCCGCAATATTGAGTGATTTACCATGTTATTTTAAGACCAGAGACTTCTTATAGGTTTTCTTGTTATCCCAGTAAATAATTTTATTATTTTCTGTATTTTTTTTTTTCAAAATATTAGGCTCAGTAGTTTCGGAGATAAGGGGGGGGGGGGGGGAATGGTCAATTTTCATTTATTTTCTATAGCTTTAACACTATCTATATTAAAATTATAAAAAAAAAAGTTGAGGCCCTCACAATAAGCTCTTTCATTTGATATGTCACATGGTACAATTATTTGCAACAACTTTTTTTTTAATTGTCTAATTTGCCCTCCAAAAGTGATCTCAATCAAATCGGTCGAGTAGATTCGGAGCAAATCGGCTGCGACACGGACAGGCAGACAAACATACGAGTGATCTTATAAGGGTTCCGTTTTTTCCTTTTGAGGTACGGGACCCTAAAAATCATCATTTTAAAACCCAATACACTGGCTGACCAACCATCAGATAATTCACATTACAGTTCAATTAACTTTGCATTGGATCGGCAAACAAATTAATTGTGTACAATTGAAATAAAACAGAAATTACAATGATTTTGCAATTTATTGAGTGTACATATCATTAAATTCCCTGCAGTGCTTTGAATATAACAAACGTGTTTAAATTGATTGTGATATAGACCGTAAATTTGGTGATGTATCCGTATAATTTTTTACATATTGAGGTGGTTTTTTTTGCTAACTTTTATTATTTTATATAAAGTGACATTTAATTATTATTTTATACACAATGACATGAATATTTACTTGCAAAGTATCATATTATTTTAATTATTGTGAATGTGAAGAATATGTGGGTTATAGCTTTTTTTAATCCTTTTCTTTTATTCTGAGTTAGTGTTAATCATGGTCTGGCAGTTTGAGTCATATAAGCGGCCTACCCAAATGTCCTTTCTTTGGTATTGATCATCGCATCGTTGAGCTCCTTAAGTTCTGAGTAGAGCTGCACGATTACTGACAAATGCGTGCACTGACTGGTCAGGTCCACTCAATCTGTGTGGTTCTTTCATCAAAAGACCATTTCAGATACCAATCTACATGGCCTTCACATGATCTGACCGAGATTATGTCTGGACTTTAAAAGAGACTGTGACCTCTGAGTTTGTTTCGGCCTTTTTCTCAGAGTAGTCAGATAGGAAACGCCGACCTCATCTAGTTTTTAAAATATGATTGACGTGTAAAAGTGTTTGTACAAACCTACTTACAGAAATAAAAATCATTTATCATTGAAAATATGTACACCATCTTTACTAGTAGGTACGTCTACATTTTCTAGTTAACTTAAAAATAAAATAGTTGAAATAAATGCACATCCAAAAAGCACAAAGCATTCATCTTTCACGTTATACAGCAAAGAAGGAAAGTTAACGCTGAAGCTAACATAAAACGAATGAACATGCATTACTCAACAATGTTTTGGGCACAACGCCAAGCTATACAACTAGTCCTTCTAAAACTCACAATTTTGTCAAATAGGTACTACTTACAGATGTTAACTTTTAGTAGACAAAACCGTGGGTACCTACCTACTAATATTTTAGATGTGATAGTGAGTTCATCTGACAGTCCGTTTGTAGGGTTCCGTACCCAAAGTGTGTGTGTATTTAGTGTGACCTAATTACAGAAATAAAAATCATTTATCATTTATATATAACTGGCGTTTTAATTAAATAGTTTAATTTTCATTTATTGAATTACTAGGTGTGCCCCGTGGTTTCACCCGATTAAGTCTTGATCCCGTGGGAATATCGGGATAAAAAGTCTTATGTCCATACCCAGGCCATGGTCTATCCATGTGTCAAATTTCATCCAAATCCGTTCAGACGTTTTAGCGTGAAAACGTAACAAACGTTGAGCCGTTTTAGCGTGAAACCGTAACAAACGTTGAGCCGTTTTAGCGTGAAACCGTAACAAACGTTCAGCCGTTTTAGCGTGAAACCGTAACAAACGTTCAGCCGTTTTAGCTTGAAACCGTGAAATGAAATGAAATCGTTTATTCTGTAAATAGGATATTAGAATCACTTTTACACGTCACATAAAAAAATTAAAAAAAGTAATCTAGGTGTAGCCGACATTTCCTATCTGACTACCCTACTGAGAAGAAATGGCGAAACAAACTCAGGGGTCAAAGTCTCTTTTAAAGTCCAGACATAATCTTGGTCTGATCATGTGAGGACCATGTAGATCCGAGTCTGAACTGATATTTTGAAGAGAGTACTACACAAATTTGAGAGGACCTGTCCAATCAGTGTAAGCATTTGTCAGTAATCGTGCAGCTCAACTCAAGACTTAAGGAGCTCAACGTAACAAACGTTGAGCCGTTTTAGCGAGAAACCGTAACAAACAAATAAAACAAACAAACTGACTTTCGCATTTATAATATTAGTTAAGATTCTGTAACAGTCAAAATCATTATTGCATAATTTTTCACATTAAACTAAATCACAAGGAAAAAAATCGACTATAATATTTAGATATTATAGTCGATTTTTTTTTACTGGTCGTCAGTCAGCTTCAAAAAGATTACACACGGACAAGGAACCATTTCATTGTCACCAACTTTTGTTCCCTGTGGTGCCGGACGTAAAGAAAGAAAATACGCTTATTAAAAAGAATAGCACCATCCTATTTCTACCCGTGGGTGTCGTAAAAGGCGACTAAGGGACTTACTAGAGAATGGGCAGCAGCGTTCTCTATGCATTTTAACACCATACTGTGATCGCTAACCCGCCTGCCAAGCGTGGCGATTATGGTAACGTCCCTCCCCTCCCCCTTTGCGGAGGCCTATATCCAGCAGTGGACGGCTTTCGGCTGAAATTATGATGAACGTTTGTTCCATAACATTCTATCCACCGTATCTATAGGTACAAAATATAGTACTTACACAATTTATTTTACCAAAATAGTAAACTTTTTGGCCCAAAACAAAATAAAATATGACATACCCTATGACCAAAACAATGTCCTCAGTTATAGTTCCAGAACAAGTTAAACAAGAATGACAACTTCATACGACTTATATCCTGCCAGGGTTACGAGTTTGTCCGAAAGGGATATCGTGGTCCTGGCACACAGGCAACGGAAAGAACACGGGTGGGTTTTAGTCAGTAAAAGTCTGACACGCTCCGCCCAGAGCGGGAGAAGTTATTTGATAATATCGCACCCAAAAAAAAAAAAATACGACATATATCGAATGACACATATTTAAATTCGTTTAATAGAAGAAAAAAACTATGAAAAAGAATGTTATTTTGGTCCTTTTCATTTCTTGCATGACTTCACTGACGTGTCATTTGTTTTTAGATTCTTGATTTGAAATACCATACATAAAGGTAAATCATGAATGTTCATATCAAATTTTGCTGAAGGCGACAATAACCGACTTTTAATGATTTTATACTGAAGATCACATCTAAACTAGTAGTGTTAATGATTAGTAAAAAATATATGTTAAATTAGAGCATTTTCTCAATAATTTAATATGTGAATATTTTAGATTATGTTTATATTACATAGTGAAATTAACTTGTAAAGTTATATTTAACGCGGATAAAAAACTGAGAATGGCGCAAATCTACCAAGCGTATTTTTCTGAAACCTTCACCAATTTAAAGATAATTATTGATCTTTTAGTATACGCGTTTTATTAAAATACCTTTTGTTTTGTGAATAATAAATTAATAATGCGTCGAATTGGGGACAACCTTGATGGGCGAGTCCTATTACTGGCTGAACGTACGACGCGTTGCGTGAGCTCAGTACAGAACACGCAAGCTAACTACTCAAGATTACTGGCATATATCTCCGTCTTAAGTATGCTTTTTAAGGTGGTCACTCACCGGGTATTCGTGTATAATTAACATTCCATGATTTTATTTTGAGCAATGCGTTACTATACTGCGCCAGCTCGACGCACTAAAGAGCATTCGGTTTTATAACGGCTCGAACTATCTCTCTAACTCATGTTACGTTGATTCATGTGTAAAGGCTTCTACAGACCGGCGCGACTCGCGACGCGACACAAAGGCACCGCTCGTCGTGCGACACACGGGGCCTTTGTGTCGCGTAGCGTGTCGCGTAGCGTGTCGCGCCGGTTTGTAGAAGCCTTTATGCTTATGGCATCACTGCTGCAATGTTATGAATTATATCATTACACGTACGCAATAGTTCTCGTTCAATTTAATAAAAGAAAGAAGAAAGAAATATTTTTTTTTTGTCACAGAAAAAACGCCACAAAACAAATGCGACGAGACATAGCATATAACCAGCGGACGATCAAAACGCTTCCAACGATACCTCATTTATCAAATTATGATAAGTAAACA
Organism: Tiliacea aurago; assembly: GCA_948098905.1. NCBI lineage: Eukaryota > Metazoa > Arthropoda > Insecta > Lepidoptera > Noctuidae > Tiliacea > Tiliacea aurago. The sequence goes on along the minus strand of OX402597.1, from coordinate 22,033,364 downwards.
TGATAATCATTCTCTACATACATACCGGTCAAAATCAAAACCCTCCCTTTTGCTTCGCCGTAGTCGGGTAAAAACAAAATCAAATCCTAGAGCAAATCCAGATTTTAAAATCCCGTCTCAAAAAACACGCACATATTTCAATTTAACCCTCTCTCCGCCCACGTGAACCGTTCTCAAATAAATAAAAGGCTTAACACCCCTCCGGCAGGTTTTGGTCAAAAATATTCCAAATTAAAAACCACAACTAGTGCAAGAGCACTTTTATATTGCAACACTTTAATTATGGGGCAAAACGAGACAGAGCTGTACAAATTATATAGCTATCTCGCTCGTTCGGACCAGCTCTGGCCTTTAATCAGAGCTTCCTTGTGATTAAAATGAAATTCCCTTTGAGATAGCGCTCTCAAAATTTGTGCTGTATATTTGACCGTCTTTTGGTACTGTTTGTATATGTAGTGAAAATTGGAGGTTTGGGACGGTCGAAACAAAATGATAAAATAATACTGGTTTAAATAGGCATTTATTTTTATTATTTTATACAGATTCTTTACTAGAATACTATCACTAAGAAATAACACATCCAAAATTCTATATAAAAAAACGCTATACAAAACTGAAACTACTATCCATTAAATATATAAAAAATAAAAATAAAAATTATACTAACGAAACTTGTAAACTAGCATCTTCTGGAAGAAATAAAAGCCTTTTTTATTTTTATTTTATTTTATTTATACAGATTCTTTTACATTTTGTGAATGAGAGAACGTTGTAGGCTTAATAGACTGTAGATTTGTAGACTATTTTCTATTTTGTTAATACCTACTTGTTGACAGGCCTACATTGTCCTGCCATAGCTTTTAAGTAAAGTCGTGTGCCTTCGTAAGATAATATAATAATTTAAATCAAACCAAATTGTTTTTTTTTTATACGTTGCCCACACTAGGAATTTCTCCTGTATCGTGGGTGAGTTTACAAACATTTAAACTCACATACACAAACAGCCAGACCCGGAACAACTACTTGTAGGTCATACAAATATTTGTTCCGTGCGGGAATCGAACCCGCGACACGCAGCGCAGCAGTCAGTCGCCCACTACGCCAACCGTTTAGCATAAATGGAAAATTATAAATTGAAAAAAAAACTTTTTACAAAAAAAAAATAACCGACTTCCATAAAAATACTACAAAGTGAAAAATAACTTTAATTTCGGAAGTCGGTGTCTTTGGATATGTATTTTAGTTTTTTGCCACCGACTTTCGAATATATGTTATTTTTCACTTTGTACTGTATTTTAGTTTTTTGCCACCGACTTTCGAATATATGTTATTTTTCACTTTGTACTGGTTTTTTGGAAGTCGGTTATTTGTTTTTTTGTATAAAGTTTTTTATTTTTCACTTTTTAGTGGGTCAGTTTTTAATTTATCTAAGTTACAATAGCCTAATGTCAACTGCTCATCACCTTTTACAAAATATAGCTTTACCCGATGCTGGGACGTTAATTGTTGAGGAGTTCTCCTGGTAAGAACCAGAAGAACTGCCACTCACCATATGCCTTGTGACGAGCATAAATTGCTTAGCAACCATAATAAAGTACCTAATCGAATCGCAACCCGTTAAATACTTATTATTATGTTGTTCCGGTGGTCATCTGTGGTCTCCATCATCAGTTCCACTTCATATAATGTTGTTCTCGACAAATGAATGAGTTGCTATAAAAAATACCCAAATCACTATAGGTCTGCCTATAAAATTCGAGGGTTTCCCTCGATTTCCATGAGATTCCCTCATCAGATTCTCATTTGGTGGCAATGGGACTACCTCGGGAGCATACCCTTTCTAACAAAAAAATAATTTTCAAAATCGGTCCATAATTGTCGGAGAAATCGGCGAGCAAACTTAAAAAAAAAAAAAATAGCCGAACTTACGAGTATAACCTCCTCCTTTTTGGAAGTTAGTTAAAAATACATTTAGGAGATTCATTTTGGTTTCGATTCAATATCTTACGAAGAGGTATTGATCAAAACCCGGACGAAGGCCTTCATAATTGGAGAATCGAATTTCTCTGCAATAACCTGCAAGGTGCTGTTAGAACAAACATGTTAAAACAAACATCTCGCATGCAGCCATTCCTACGAGTATGAGTATATTTCCAATCACGACATCAAATAAAAAGTAATTTATATCTGTTCAAACAGTGAGTCAGTTAGAACCGCTTCAAACTGGAATTGATATCGATATGTGTTACTCAAGCATAAGAGAAATAGATCGTTCGATAAAAAAATAACTTCATAGTAGATTCTGATGTGAACTCGATTGCAATAAAATCTAAAGTAGTACAAGTCCATTGATGAAAGTCTATAAATATGAATTATAATAATAAAATGTATTGTAATGTATTTCATACCAAGACCTGCCGCTGGTAACTGCCGCCACTTACGAGTCGAGTAGGTCGTGGATTCGAACCCAGGCAGGCGCTTTACTTTGTGTAAATTATTTCATCACCACTGCTCTCAAAACGGTGAAAAAAACATCGTGAGGAAACCGGCATGTCCTAGAGCCAGACATTCGAAGACATGTGACATCCACCAACCCGCACAGGGCCCGCGTGGTGGATTACGGCCCACTCCCTCTCACCGAGAGAAGGCCTGTGTCCCAGCAGTGGGAACATTAGGGTGATTATCAAATCAAATATATTTATTTCAGATTCAAAATATATCCATAGGTGTTAGTAACAATAAACTTAGCCTAGTGTTAGTACAGTTTATTTATGCTATTTAATTTAAGCATGCGCCGGGCTGAGCGCCCATCGCATGAGCACTCATCCACTGCTTCAACAGTGGAGAATCCTACCTGTTTGCCAACGCGTCCAGGATGCCGTTTGCAGTGCCACGCACGCGTCTGAGCAGCGAAGCGCTTCGCTTACGGATGATAGCATAAAAGCAATCAGTGTGCGCCTCAGCAAACATAGTCGACGCGCTGCAAAAACGAGGCAGCCCAAACAACACCCTAAACGCATTGTTGTATTGTACACGCAGAGACCCGTACACTCGCTGTGTGATTAGAGATATTTGTTTGTTGCACTATGAGAGAGATGATGTCATCTGAAAGGAACAGCTTGAAGTATTCAATGGCAGTCTTCTATTCACTTGGCTCCAACGAGTTATCTTCCACTTTAGCAGAACCAGTATACTTAGAGCAACGCCGATTAGGTTGTAATCTTTTACTTTTTGATTCATCGTAACAATTCTAGATCTCGGAAAGCTAGCCTTTGGTCCCGACAGTTATTTGTAGATCTACAGTTGTATACAGTTGTTACGTCATCAGAAGCCCAAAAGTCTGACAACCAGTCTTACCAAGGGTATCGTGTTACACAGTAACTGGGTAGTGAAGGTCAGATAGACAGTCGCTCCATGTAAAATACTGGTATTCAGCTGCGTCCGGTTAGACTGGAAGCCGTCCACGACATAGTTAGGAAAAGGCGGGCAGATGATGAATTGTAAAATGTATTTCCAGAACAAGAATAGAGCTCATTAATATTTTTTCTTGTGTGGAAGTAACTACTGTAGCACTATACCTTTTTAAGAAGAAATCAAATCAAAATGAAATAAAAAAAATATGTCGTCGCAAACGATTTCAAGACGACAACACTATCAAAATATTGTATACCGTTGATTTCATAATATTGGTCAAACTTTAACTTAATTCTTATTGGTTGATCGGTTAGTACAGTGAACGCCGTGAGGTGGCGCTTTAATTTCCCGCCATACCTACACGCGGACAGAGTCGATCGAACAACGCGAAATTCATTCTGATTACTGTAGCTGACGCCATCGGTCAGATCATAGTCATACGATCGAAACTGTCACGTTCGCCGTATAACCCTTTGTTCATTGCTACTTACGAACCACTGTAAATTGCCGAATAAACGTGACTGTGATTTTGTGCTACAATCTACGTTTTACTGGTTTGCCTGAGTACCCACCTACCTCATGGAACCCCCACCAAGAAACGATGACGGTGACCCTAATGTCGCTACGCCCACGCTCGAGCCGTCATATATAAAAATAAAAAAAGATAAAAAAGAAGAAAAAAAAAGAAGAGAAGAAATAAAGATAGAAAATACATTTGTTTAGTACAGACTCAAAGACACATTTCGACTGTTCAAGGGTTTGGCGTTAGTGTTGCAAAGGACACGAGTCCTCGAGTCGTAATTTTAAAGACTCGACTTAATTACTAGACTCAGTGTGTTAAAAAGGCTCGGAGTCTAGAGTCAAGCCGAGCCAGAGTCATTTAACAGCCACTCGAGTCTTAGGCCCGCATTTATAGAACGTTACTCATTACTTATGACTAAATTCAACCAATCCAATGGCTTGAATCTAGTCTTAAGTAATGCTTGAGTACTGAGTACCGTTCTATAAATACGGGCCTTAAAATTAACTCTAATCTACAAGAAAAACTCGGAGCATGAAGATGAGACTTGAAGCTTATAATTTGAAAGTGCCAAGCGAGCAGGCATTTTCAAGATCTGGCAATTAATTAAAATACTAAAAAAAGAATCCGTCTCGGCAATGTGTCTGGCATCATGGCTGGACTTTAATTAAAATTACCCATTTTTTATGATGTTTATAAATCATTAAAAGTATCCTTAAATTTAACCCTGTATAGTCAACTATGATACACATAAACTATATACATACTTGAGCCTCATTGCTTTCCTCTTTAATACTGTTATTTTTTATCTGAGCCTCTCTCCCGATCCTGTAAATGTAAATTTTTTATTGCTTGACTCATACACGAAGAGGACTTCAGTTCGACTCGCTACCGCGCCGCATAAAAAGGACTCGAGCGCACAAAGAAACTTGAGCTCTCATGTAACATTCAAGAGTTCGTAGATAATTTTGTACTCTAGTCTCGAAGTCCTGTTGTAATGAGTCGAGTCTTGTAATTCATCATCCAAGTCCGGTTATATACGACTCGAAGACTCGAGTTCTTTGCAACACTATTTTTGGGTCCCTGGGTGGTGCTTAACCTTTTCATTAGACTTCGTCTTTTGAACGAAGGCTTTGGAATGTCTAGAAACATTTAGTTTACAAGCTGCTTTTATTTCAGATGACAGGCACAGGAGTAGCAGCAGGTATGCCTCATGTTCGTGAACGGGCGCCATCAGTAGGGACTGGTCATCTCTTAGCGGCCTTGGCTTATTTTAATTTAATTTTTGTATTGTTTTTTTTTATCTTTTTGTTACGGACACTTTTGACGTTTTGCATCGTTCTCACATATTTAATTTCAATACGAATTATGTAACCGATATTTTGTAACCATATGTTAATTTAAGAGTGTCCGTGGAGTTTCATGCCCGTTCTTCTCCATAGGTACCTCCTAAGCTTTGGAATGGGCAACTAGCTTCATCTTTATGACTGACTGACCCCTTGACAATTTAAAAGTGCCTGTAATTGGTTTATTTGAAATAAATGCTTTGAGTTTGAGTTTGAGGTACCATTAACGCTGATAGCACACCTCCGCCGTGAAACCATAGCAGCGAAACTGCAGTAGTTCAATTGTACTGGTTCGCGTCATGTTCCGCAACACGAATCGGATGCGAATAGCGGAACATGACGCAAACCAGTACAATTGAACTACTGCGGTTTCGCTACTAATTGTGAAGATAGGCAGGACAATATTACTACTACGATAAACCAGTCTTTGCTCAACCACCGTGTTTCAATGCTGTGTCCCGTTCTCCCAACATAACATGGCGCAGCATTGAAACACGGTGGTTGAGCAAAGACTGGTTTATAGTAGTAGTATTTGTCCTGCCTACCTTCACATGCATTACTCATATTAAGCAATCGCATTCCTTATACCTACAGCTGTGGCCTCGCGGCGGAGGTGTGCTACTAGCGTAACGGTTTAACATACGAAAGGACTTCTATTCTAACAGACATCGGACAATCTAGAGTCTAGACAAAATCAAACAGGTTGCTATTTTAATTGTATAATTTATTATTTTTATGACATTTATTTTAAATTCTGTGATTACCTTAACTCACACTGATATTATTGTTATTTTTTAGGAAATCGTATATATTTTTTTACAATTTTTGGAAAAATTTGTGAGCACCATGTTCTATCACCTAATTAATTTATCTGTCATTGCTTCATTCTTAACTCTTTTTATTACCTATTGTGGTATAGTAATTTTATTATAGGTGCATCGTCTTCAGATATAATTATATAATTAATGTACCTATAAAAATATTGTACAAGATTTTAAAAGAGTACCGGTGGAGTTTCTTGCCCATTCTTCTCCATACGAAACTACATTTTGGACGGGGCGACTAGAATCAATTCTATTTTTTTTTTGTAAATATTGACGTTCAAAAGTGCCTTTTATGTGCCTATTTGAAATAAACAATTTGACTTTGACTTTGACTTTGACAGTTCAAAAACTTCAGCTTACATCATTCTGGTGCCTGCCCATTTATTATTTTGTCAATTTAAATCTATGTCTGATTCTCGTATCTTAGCCAGAGGCCTAAGAGATGAAAATCTGACATAGACGTTGTAAGTAACGTATATAATTATAGATAAAGATCTATAACCTTTACTTTGACCGTATACGTGTATACGAACTAAGGCTGAGCATTATTAATATCATTGTCGAAGCTTGTAGAAAAAATATCGATATTTTTGTTCGATATACAATATTTTTCAGCGATATCTATTATTTCGATACACCGATTTATCAATATAAAATATCAAGTATCTAAATTGTATCAAATCCTACTAATATTATAAACGCGAAAGTTTGTAAGCATGGATGGATGGATGGATGGATGGATGTTTGTTACTCTTTCACGTAAAAACGGCTGGACCAATTTTGATAAAAAATTGTATCAGGGTAGCTGACACCCTGGATTAACATATAGGCTACTTTTTATCCCTATATGCCCACGGGATCGAGACTTTCGCGGGTGAAACCACGGGGCACAGCTAGTACGATGTATTTCTAATAGCAAAACCGTTTTCCTCCCGCTAGAATTCAGAACCGTAGAAAGTAAACTTATTTTCATTAATGTTTTATTAGTTTAAGATTTTACATTGGACATGATATTTCTAGTTTGGTATTTCTATGAATAAAGAACAAACAGTACAATTTTATAATGTACATGCTTTTTTTTTAGAAAATTTCACCGATATATCGATATATCGAAATCGATATCAATATATTTTTTAAATATCGATACGATATAATAATATATCGATACTTTTTGGCACGTCTTGCATCCATACCATTGTCGCAAAACTGTCACTCTACAAGTGCAAGATATTGATAGAGCCGGGAACATGTCTTTAGTCAAAGCAAAACCTTAGTAACGTTTACAGATCTCACCTAAGTACCTAATTACCAATCTTTTGTAAACATTGTGGCTGCATTCTCACAGTTTTTGATGCCGTTATTTTACAGCTACCCACTGAACCCTGAAGATATTTCCTCAAGTACGCACTTGCAACTTCGCGAGCATAAAACTAGGTTCCTATTGTTGCAAGAGAACAATGTTTTCTTTTTCCTTTGTTCCACCTCTTTATTATCCTAGCAACACATAAGAGTGGGTAGCTTTTTTTAGCCTCAGGTATAAAAATAAAATGTTAACTTTATTTTTCTTTTCCTGTAAAAGAAAAATAAAGTTCATAGTCTAAATAACTTTCTGGTCCTTGAAATCAAACAGGCAAAGGATGTGCAATAAAATGAACAACAGCTTTTGCTACGTAAGGGTTTTTTTAATTTTAATGGTCTGTGGTAATCCAGGGTAATATCTCTTAAGTGAGATAGAAGATTACTTCTATCTCACTTTAGAGATATTACCCTTATGTACTTTTTCCCATATCTAAAGAGATATTACTGATTCATTGTTTGTTAAAATAAGTAAGTAAGTAATAATCGCCTACCGTTCAATATTTGTTAATATGTGAGCACCACGTATCTATCAAGACAATTAATTTATTTGTAATAGCTAATACTAAATATAATTTATACCTACCTATTGTATTATAATTATTATTGACAAAATAAAAACGTTTTTTTTAATGAGTAACAATTGAGTTTCTTGCCCATTCTTCTCCATAATATGTACCTTTTGGATGGAATCCTATTTTTTTTTCTAGTAAAGGAAATGGCAAAACAACTGCCCTTAAAATGTATAGAAATTTCTCACTAGCTCGTTACATTCAAATATTAATTAATTCATTATTACGGTTTTATTATTCTCTTAGAACTTTTGCGAACTAAACAAATAATCGTATGTTATCGTATTATATAATACCTCTCGGTATAATTATGTAGAAGTTTGTTTAAGGTCACGCTGACTAATTTATTTGTTGTTGCCCTTTGACTCATTTATTGTACCTATGTAAATACTAAATGATTGATGTTTAAATACTAAATGATTGAGTTTGTAAGTTCCATTAAATTATTTTGTTAAGAATATATAAGAGATTATAATATCTTATCAATTATATTTTTGTAAAGGCATTGTTACAATATTTAGTTTAAAAGTATTTGTTTTGTAGTAGTAGTACAGTTTATTATCTGTTGCAATATTCATGTTAGCTAAGTAGTAAGGGTAGACAACTGTCATTTGAAATGTTATAAAAGATCGTGTAACTTTATTATTGCTCTCTTTCTGTACGTGTCGCTGGACTGGTAACAATATACAACATTGTAAGTAATTGATTATTATTTATCATCAACCTTCTTCTCAACACCTGTAACATCTCAAAAGTGGTATGAGGGCCTACTTATCGCTTCACAAGGTAACAAGGTAATAATGGCGGGTTTGGGACCCTACATCGGCGGACTAGGTAATCATAAAAAAAGGAGAATGCAGGAACTACTAGTGCCGAGGTAATAGATAATATTATTATTTTTTTCTACCTACTTCTGTCTAAATGCTGCGAGGAAAAGAAAACTACCCACACGGATGTAGAGTTAATCTCCAAATTCAACCCGGGAGGCCGGGACCCAAATGTTTTAAGTTGTATGGCTTGGCTTAACAAAATTGAGTCACATTTACGACGCTGATAAGCACATGAGGTTACGTGGCTCTGCAAGGGAAATGGTATGGACTTTTAGATAATTATCATATTAAATCTTGATTTAAAAGAGTGTGGTTAGAGTTTCTTGCCTGTGAAGATCCATAGAGATCTATGTTTTGGAATGGGCAAATAGCTTAAATTTCGGACTAACTGACCGAATCTTTGACAATTCAAAAGTACCTGTAATTGGCTTAATTGAAATAAATGCTTTGAGTTTGAGTTTGAGATTACGATCTCTCTTGGGATGAATAGAAATATGCACTCAAACGAGCTTGATAAATTAGTTAACTTGATAAATTCTGATTGCGATGATAAATTAGAATTGATGAAAAAGCAAAGCACGTATGAAAAGTGATGACGAAACCATGACCGCATATTTTCACGATAAGTCATCGTTGTCCATGAAATGTAAACTGGATGAAGAAGCGACAATTTTTTCCAGTTGAACTAAGACCTTATGCAAAACATGAGATACTGCTGGAGAACTGTACTACGTGTATTTGTATTCGTTGTAGAATTACAAGAGGCTGGATAGCGGTGCTGCTGGGACCAAGGAAGCTAGCCAGCATGCAGAGACTACGTCAATCACGTGGTGTCGAGGATCAGCGCAGCCGTCTGTGAGCTGTGCTACGGAGACCTGGCCACTAGATAAAGGACTGCTGGAGCTAACTCGTCTGCACCACCTGCCAACGACGGGGCCACGAAGCCGCAACATGTCTGAGTACAGCAGTTAAGGTGATGTACACTTTTGAGTACAGTATTGCTTCTAATGACTGTTTACATAGAAACCGCTAGTAAAGTTAATACTTTACGGGTAAAAGTTCTACGATAATTCTGAGTGGGTTTGGGGGTAGTTTGTATAAGTTCCTTGGGAACAGTTCACTTCACGGTATAATAGAAATTGATAAATTACGGATACCCAGTTTTGCAGAAGTAACATAAAATTGTATGGATGATATTGACATGATTGTAGGTCAACCGATTATTATCTGTCAAAATAACTTAGCTTGTTAACGACGTCGACTAGTGCTACTTTAATAAAATGTGACTCTTGTGTGTGATAGCATTTTAACGCAATATAATCTCCATAGTGATGACTTTAAACATAAATATACTATACGGTTATTGAAAGATGCGGTTATACCTCGCATGTGACGAAACGCTTGTTCATATTTTTATAAAATAGTGATTGTTTAAAATACAACGTATACCTACTACGCTACCAGTATAATTTAGAGGCTATGTATTTTATACCGGGCGCTGTTTTATACCGGGCGCTGTTTTATCGGCTAACAAACTGAAGTAATTAAAATAATTAATGTAGGAAAAGAATTAATGGGTTAAACAGACTGTGTACTTTAACAAAAAAATTACCTAGTACCACGCATTGCACGATGGTGGTTAAGACGCAGATATATGCCAGTGATCGTGAGTGGTTAGCTTGCGTGTTCTGTACTGAGCTCAAGAAAACGCGTCCAACGTTCAGCCAGTATTAGGACTCGCCCATCAAGGAGCGCTATCCCCAATTTGACGCATTATTATCTTATTATACACAAAACAAAAGGTATTTTAATAAAACGCGCATACTAAAAGATCAATAATTAAATTGTTGAAAGTTTCAGAAAAATACGCTCGTTAGATTTTGCGCCATTCTCAGTTTTTTTATCCACGTTAGACATAACTTTACAAATTAATTTCACTATGTATTATAAACAAAATCTAAAATATTCACATATTAAGTTATTAAGAAAATGCTCTAATTTAAAATATATTTTTTTCAAATCATTAACACTGCTCGTTTGGACGTAATCTTCAGTATAGAATCGTTAAAAGTCAGTTATCGTCCCCTTGACTATTCAGGATTTTGAATTAGAGATGTACCTATAGGCCTGGTCATAAAATGTGACATGTGGATACGCGCAGTCGGAATCCAGTAGGCGTCAACGCAGTAGATATTGCCATGATTAACGAAACCGATTGGGCGCTCTCGGTGCAACTTCAGGATGACTGATCCAACAAGTTAAATACAACAGGTATATTGCAGAATTTATATGACCAGATTAGGCATCCAGGTTTTGAGAGGGCTGAAAAAGGAATAAAATATAACTGGTTTCCAAATATGACTAGATTCATTCGAAAGTATATTAAAAGTTGTCTCCAATGTGCGTATGTATGGTAAATCAAGTTTTGGCCGATGTGAGCGGATGCATTCCATAGAAAAGCTAGATAATATCTGTATGCACGCCTTGCACGTAGACCATTCGGGTCCATTCCCTAAAAGTCGCAACAATTATATTTAAATGGTTACTCGTTTACTAAAATTAGTTTTGATCGTCCTGTAAAAACTGCGTTCAACAGAAAACTCGCCGATATAATTTAATTTTTTGGTAATCCCAGTAGAATATTACCTGAGTTAAGGCATTTACGAGTCACTATTTAATTTTTATTTGTCGCTAATTACACAATTAAGTAAACATGTTTTGGATGCCGTAGCTGTACCTCGTTCATATGGTCAGATTGAACAATTCTAGACGGGTTACGTACATCTGTTATAGAGGAATGTAGCTGGGATTGAAAATTGATAAATGTCGTTTGGGGCACTAAAAATACAATACACTCTGTGATAAAAGTGGCACCATTTAGTTTATTTATTTGCACATCAGAATTATCTTTTCCTGTGCCACAATATTAACCGCAGATAAACAATGAAGAACAGAGACAAAATTTAATTTCTAGGCGTAGACTGGCTAAAGGCATAGTTAATAATATTGACTTAGACATGACTAGAATGAACAAGCAGTTTGACAGGTGAAAAAAAAAAATGTACTAAATAATTATAATATAGACCAATTAGTCTTATGGTCACTGAGCAAGCTGTAGGCGTAATAAGCAAAAAGTTAGGAAACAGATACTCGGGATCATACAAAATCACCAAAACAAACCACGCCCTCTATCGTTATACAATTTCTTCAATTAAAGACATGAGAGGGTACTGAAAATTTAGTACGGTTGTGGCTGGCGATTCGTTGCGTCCATACAAGTCTGTAATATCAGATGATCATGATTCTACAGATAGCGAGGGTCGTGACATTGATAGGGATGATTTAATTGATTTATTAGAAAGTTAGGTAGGTTCGTGAGTTTAATGTACTATTATGCTTAAGTACGCACTATGTCATTTAAAATACGGCAGTGTATCATTCACCTCTGCTAGAATTTCTTTATATTTGCAATTATTAAAGTCGTTATACCTATATGCCTACATCATTCACAAGCGCACAAGAATAGGTACTAACAATTATTCTCCCTAGAGATCACTATCACTATCCACTATCAACAAACTATAGGATATCTAAAAATGTAACTATGTGCTACCTACTAACCTATTATCTACTTACTGAAGCTATCTAAATATTTAGCTATGTGCTACCTATTTAGTAAGCTATGTGCTACCTACTAACTAAGCTATTACTTACTGAAGCTATCTGCTATCTAAATATTTAGTTATGTGCTACTTATTTAGTAAGCTAAGTGCTACCTACTAACAAGCTATTACTTACTGAAGCTATCTGCTATCTAAATATTTAGCTGTGTGCTACCTATTTAGTAAGCTATATGCTACCTACTTGTTAAGCTATGGATCACTTACTGAAGCTATCTGCTATCTAAATATTTAGCTATGTGCTACCTATTTAGTAAGCTATGTGCTACCTACTTGCTAAGCTATGTGCCATCTAAATATTTAGCTATGTGCTATCTACTTGCTAAGCTATGGTGCCATCTAAATATTTAGCTATGTGCTACCTATTTAGTGAGCTATATGCTACCTACTTACTAAGCTATGTGCTGTCTAAATATTTAGCTATGTGCTACCTATTTAGTAGGTAAGCAATGGCTACCTACTTGCTAAGCTATGTGCCATCTAAATATTTAGCTATGTGCTACCTACTCGTACTTGCTAAGCCATGGTGCCATCTAAATATTTAGCTATGTGCTACCTATTTAGTGAGCTGTATGCTACCTACTTACTAAGCTATGTGCTGTCTAAATATTTAGCTATGTGCTACCTATTTAGTAAGCTACGTGCCACCTACAAGTATCTGCTATCTAAATATTTAGCTATGTGCTACCCATTTAATGAGCTATGTGCTATCCATTTACTGAGCTGTGTGCTATCCATTTACTGAGCTGTGTGCTATCCATTTACTGAGCTGTGTGCTATCCATTTACTGAGCTGTGTGCTATCCATTTACTGAGCTGTGTGCTATCCATTTACTGAGCTGTGTGCTATCCATTTACTGAGCTGTGTGCTATCCATTTACTGAGCTATGTGCTATCCATTTACTGAGCTATGTGCTATCCATTTACTGAGCTATGTGCTATCCATTTACTAAACTATGTGCTATCCATTTACTAAACTATGTGCTATCCATTTACTAAACTATGTGCTATTTATTTACTAAGTTATGTGCTATCTATTTAACTGTTAGGTGCGATCCATTTTCTCAACTGTTATTCACTTATTAAGCTACGTGTAATTGGCTTACTTGGCTATGTGCATTTTATTTATTTACTTCATTTACCTAGCTAAGAAATCCATTTACCTAGCTACGAAATCCATTTAACTAGCTATAGGTATGATATCCATTTAGTTGCTGTGTGCAATCTTGATACATACTATTTACTTATTTAGGAATGTGCAATCTGTATACAAGGACCCGTTGATTTGTAGACTAAATTCACGTTACAGATGGAGAAAGGTGTACCGACCGCTGTTGCTGCTGCGCCAGACAGAACAACGTGAGGGCTACTTCGTGGTCGCCCAGCGCGACAGGTAGCGTTTCTCCTTCCTCCGTGATGACTCTTTTGAAAACAACTGACGCTAGTAAACAAGATCGCCGTGGGACACGGCTTTAGTCAAGACGGCCGAATGTTATCGTATTATATAATACCTCTAGGTATAATTATGTAGAAGTTTGTTTAAGGTCACGCTGACTAATTTATTTGTTGTTGCCCTTTGACTCATTTATTGTACCTATGTAAATACTAAATGATTGATGTTTAAATACTAAATGATTGAGTTTGTAAGTTCCATTAAATTATTTTGTTAAGAATATATAAGAGATTATAATATCTTATCAATTATATTTTTGTAAAGGCATTGTTACAATATTTAGTTTAAAAGTATTTGTTTTGTAGTAGTAGTACAGTTTATTATCTGTTGCAATATTCATGTTAGCTAAGTAGTAAGGGTAGACAACTGTCATTTGAAATGTTATAAAAGATCGTGTAACTTTATTATTGCTCTCTTTCTGTACGTGTCGCTGGACTGGTAACAATATACAACATTGTAAGTAATTGATTATTATTTATCATCAACCTTCTTCTCAACACCTGTAACACGTAAGAGTTTCTAAGATTTTATTTTCAAGATTGTAACAATATAAAAGTTCCAGAAACTTTATACGAAATACTAATATTCAACTATTCAGCATGTATTAGGTACAATGTTTAAGTATACATTGCTAGGGCAGTCGCCCATACTTCCATTTAGCCATGTCCTTTTAACATTCAAAAGTGAATTCTACCAATAAAATGCAGTGCCATTCAAAGAATGGCAAAATTCAGACAATCCTGTCCGCACCTGAATCCTGCGCGCTGCTGGGTCGCGCCCTCGCGTGTTGCGCTTTACCTTATATGGTCTCGAAGCGAACTGTATGGTCCTTAGGCGTTAGCCATGTTTATTTACAAAAATGAACCTTATTTGTATTGCAGGTAAACTTAAAATTAATAAAGAATAACTTTATTCCAAAACAATTCACTCAAAGGCAATAGGTTAATAAATTATATATTTTTTTTAATCACTGACTATCTCCTCTGTCGCCCAAGCTAAGAATTATATAGCTAGGGCTTTCTCTATTAATTGCAATTTCCAATTTATACAGACTAGTTCGAAATAAAATTGGGTAAGTAGAGACGGACTGACTGATGGGCGGACTGGTTGGGTCCCTCGTAGAGTACAAAAAGAAATCAAACAATCAACTCAGCCTATAGCAGTCCACTGCTGGACATAGGCCTCTCCCAGGCTGCGCCACAACACCCTGTACTCCGCCTTCCGCATCCAGTCTGTCCCAGCCACCTTTAAGGTCGTCGGTCCATCTAGTTGGGTGGCATCCCACACTACGCGTGCCGATACGCGGTCTCCACTCCAGGACTCGTCTGCTCCACCGGCCATCGGTCCTTCGACAAACATGGCCAGCCTACTGCCATTTCAGCTTGCTTACTCTGCAGGCTATGTCGGTAACTCCGGTTCTCTTCCGGATAACTTCAATTCTGATCTTATCCTTCAGAGAAACTCCGAGCATAGCCTGCTCCATAGCACGCTGAGTGACCTTGAATTTGTGGACCAGCCCGACTGTCACTGTCCACGTTTCGGCACCGTATGGCAAAAACTCTGTCTAGTTTTCTTTTTCTTATTTATTATTATTATTATTATTATTTTAAACGTTGCCCCACACTAGGAATTTCTCCTGTATTGTGGGTGCGTTTACAAACATTTAAATTCACATACACAAACAGCCAGACCCGGAACAACTACTTGTAGGTAATACAAATATTTGTTCCGTGCGGGAATCGAACCCGCGACACGCAGCGCAGCAGTCAATTGCTTAACTAACTGCGCCAACCGTTCCGTCGCCTATGTTTTAATTTGGTATGTGTGTGTGTCATATGTATGTGTCGTATGTGTGTATGTGATGTATATGTGTGGTGTATGTTTAAATTATATCAGTGGACCGTCTTTCATCCACAACACATAATATACTCACTCTAAAACAGTTAAACAGAAAGCCAGCGTAATTAATGGCGCGTCTGATGCCTTTGTTCTGCATAGTAGAGGAACACATAAGCACTCTTCGGGGATCCCCACATCAGCAAATAAAATGTAGGATCTATTAGAAAAAAAACGAAAAAGGATTCGATAGGCAAAATGTAGCAAATTGGATGCGAAACACGGAAAACTAGTCCCCAATTCCTTATCCAATTTGTTTAGCAATTAACTCAACAGCCATCCTAGAGGATAGAGCCATTCTTCCAACGTTTCGATGTGAAGGAATACCTTAGTATCTCTCTAGATTGGATGTAGACATTGGGAATCAAGGATTTGTAGGCTGTTACGTCTTTACCCGAAGTAATAGTAGATTATTCACTAAGGGGATAAAACAGTGTCTTAATGTCACGGGCGCTATTTTGAATCCCGAACGTAACGTAGCATTCTAGGGTTCACGAGTGCAACAAAACAAAACAAACAAAAACACACAAACAAAATTAATGAGCTTCAGACAGCGCTTACCAGCACTAAACAACCTAAACGTAAATTTTAACAACCAACCTATTGAAGAAACAGACACCTCAAAATTTCTTGGCTTGCATATTGATAATAAAATGACTTGGAAACCACATATTGAAATATTGTGCAAGCGAGTGAGTCGATCAGCTTACGCCCTACATGAACTTGCATATAAAACATCCAAAACACAAATTAATTTCATAACTGCATATCATGGGCTTGTGGCGTCTATACTCAGATATGGCATAATTTTTTGGGGGAACTCCACTAACAAAGATCTTGTCTTTAAGGCCCAGAAACGGTGCATTAGGGCTATGTTCGGTGTAAAATCTACCGAAAGATGTGTACCTTTCTTTAAAAAGTACAACATCTTACCATTGCCATCACTGTATATATTTGAAGTAGCTGTCTTCGTGAAACAAAATCCTGAACTTTTTGTGCTTGTATCTGAAGCATACAATCGTACTCAAAGAGATGAAAGTCGTCTTTGTGTTCGTCAAACGAATACTGCCTTAATGTATAAGAGTATTTTTCATATGGCACCTGTCGTTTATAATAAATTGCCTAAGGACCTAAAAAAATTTAATGTTAATTTGTTTAAGCAAAAATGAAAAACAGTGCTATGTGAAAAATGTTATTATAGTATCTCAGATTTTTTAACAGATAAATTTTGACGTTATGTATTAAATACATACATACACGTAATATTATCTGAATAATTTGTTTTAAGTAATTCTAATTTGACTTCATGATAAAATTCTAAAATAATTAGGTATAGGTCAAGTATAGGTACTATAATATTAGCAAAATCTAACTGAAGCATTTTTTTTTGACGTAGATTTTTAGATCTTTTATGTTTTTGTGAATTCTTTTTTATTTACTGTTGACATTTTTATGCAGAATTAACTTTAATTTATTGATATTGACTTGAAGTCAACTATTAATAATCTTAACTATTACATTTGTACGCCTTAATAATTGGCAAACATGTCTGAACTTATTTTTTTCTTTGTAATCCTGCGCATATCTCTACTATTGTATGTGTACACATGTTTATGCAAATAAATATGTTATCTTATCTTATCTTATCTTAACAAGGGATTCAAGGTCGCCCATGACGAAGATTCCATTATCTCCGAGGAGAAAACTCTATTTTTCGCACCTACTGCGAGGTAATAAAAACCAACTCGAATTCGAATTAGTTCCTTAATATGAAACTGTTTAATAACCGGGGAATACCCAATGACGTATTATAAATAGACGCGTCACACACGAACATTCGTGCACTCAAAAACAGCGTAAGCTATGAATGTAGCTACTTATTTGCATACAATCATACAGCGCGTGAAGAAAAGGAAAGACCTATACCGATATCTGTTGTTAGAAAGAGATGAACATACATATTTAGTTACGTCACTAGCTGCTGCATGTTCATTGGCACGTACGTAATAATAATTATTATTATTTTAAATGTCAGGCATTTGCCTGGCATGTACCCAGGATGTCACCAGGCTGTATCTCATGAACCGTGATAGCTAGCTATCACGGTTCATGAGATACAGCCTGGTGACAGACGGACAGACAGACAGATAGACGGCGGAGCCTTAGTAATAGGGTTCCCGTTTTACTCTTTGGGTACGGAACGTTTTCCCCTTTGGGTACGGAACCCTAAAAACGAACGAATATAGATATTTTGCAAATGCTCAAAATATATAAGCTCCTCGGTACGGTGGCATCTAAATAACAGGCATCAGCGTAGGCTATGATGGGCTGTACACGTATGAGGGTTTGAGCAAGGGACATTTTGGTATTCAAGTTCTGGAGGCATAATTATGTGCGTAACAAGTATTTAAATGTTAAAATCGTTTGAATTTAAGTTACGTTTAACCAACAACAAATCGTGCTGAGCCCACAGGCTGCCTTATCGTACCGTCATCTGATTGGTCAAAATGTGCTTTTATAATTTCCTACATGACGATATAATCCCCACGTTAGAAATTATAAAAGAGCAAATTATCTTCGATTGACAGAAATCTAGTTTTTGTACCTTTTTTATTACAACTATCATGATTTTGCTGTCAGTAACTCTGATAGAGAAGCCATGTTCAAAAGATTAACCTGTCTGCTAGGTTAATCTAGCTAGGCTGTCTGAACAGGCTACGTAAATACTTACGGGTTATCGCTGTTTTGTATGGGCTCCTATAAATACACCAATCACGACAGAAATAATAAAAGAAAAACTGTATAAGCTACTAAAATTAGACGCTCATTTTAAATGGTAAACATAAAATACGACTAATATAAAGTAGCCAAAAGCGTAGTTTTCGGAAAGTAAAATTATAAATACAAAAAGAAAAAAAAAACACTTTTATTTCACATAAACCCACTTGGGCACTTATGAAACGTCAGAAGCTAGGTGCACGGTTCCAATTGGTTGTTTCCTATGGAGAAGAGCCGGCAAGAAACTCCACGGTTACTCTTTTAAAAATAATGAGGGATGAAAAGTTAAAAAAGTAAAATGGCATGATATTTTATTTCATTTAGGAAACCAACAGCGATACATAATTATAGTATTACAATAATAATAATAATAGCCTTTATTCGACAATCTTATAAAACATGACTGAAAGTAAACTAAACTACAGTAACTAATTAAACTTAAAAATAATAATTATTTGACACCGGTATCGCGATTGTCTTGCGTTTCCGCAAAGGCCTCCCCTAAAACTTGCCACCCTTTCCGATTATGGGTCATCCTCATTCAAGTAACACCAGCTATTTTCTTAATATCGTCCTCCCATCTAAGACGTTGCCTCCCTTTCTTTCTTTTATATTGTCTTGGACACCATTCAGTTACGTCCTTACGTATTACAATATTGTATGGCTAATAGTAGGTTTCCCTGTCTATCTAGGATACTTATACGATACGTAGGATATGTACTACGAAACTACTACGAGTACTAAGAAATATTTAAATTCAAAAGGCACAATTTCACTTACTTTACTTTTGCTTTTTTACTTTATGTATGTATTTTCTTTCATCTGCGTCTTTAAAGGAATATTAATTATTCCAAAAACGTTATCTATAGCTTTCACGCGTAATTAACTAAGCAGCCTTAATGATGTTAACAAAATTAAGTTCACAACCATGTTGTATGGCTCTCATACATTCACTTAATTCATGTCTTCTACTGAAGCTTGACGGAATATGGGCTAAGATATTTTATACGCTTTAGGTATTTACCGAGCCGTGGGTAATGAAGTACGAGAAAAAACGATAAGTAAGTGATTTTTGTAAAAGAAAATGTAGCGTTAAAAACGATTAGATAGGTTACCTATATGCGCACCAAAATGTTATTTATTTTATATCATGAAGAAGATGGAAGAAAGAAGATTGGATGCAGCGGAGATACGAATGTTGAGATGGATCTTTGGAGTGACGAAAATGGATAAAGTAAGAAAGGCATGGATGGCATCCTGAGGAAGGCTAGCCTACCTCTATGAAAATTTCCGGGAATATTTCCCAATTTTTCTTTCCACAAAAACCTAATTCGGACTAATATGAACATTTTAAAACAAGAAATATTGGAATCGGTCCAGCCGTTTTCAAGTGATGCGCTTACCAATGAAGAACATTTCATTTTTAGGGTTCCGTACCCAAAGGCTAAAACGGGAACCCTATTACTAAGGCTCCGCCGTCTGTCTGTCTGTCCGTCGGTCACCCCAAATAATCACACTTAAGCCCCATTTACGGAGTACAAATTTCTGGAACGTTCAAGAGCAATTATCGCATGCCATAAAGCACGTTCAATTATTGCCATTCAATAATTGCATACAAGTGTTGATTTCCTTATAATGGCAAGTTTTGCCGTTCAATAAAATTGCATGCGACTTACACCAAAGCAATTTTATTGCGTGCAAATTTTGCCTTTTCTTAACACATAGTTGCACGTCTTTGTACAATCGATTCAAGTATTGCCCGTATTTGCGCTGCCAAATATTTCATTAAAACTTTATTGATCGTTTTCTCAATATTTTTTTAATTGTTTCATTCGTTCGTACTTGTGGGTTGAATGCGATTTTATTGCACATGCTGTTTACATCTATACCAGTTTTGAACGGCAACTAACTTGCCCGTATCGTGCAACAATTGAACGTGTTGTTTAGTCGGTGCCAGTCAAATATTGCTTCAATTTTATAGTATGCCACAGGCAATAAACTTGCATCGTGTAAATGCAGCTTTAGAATAAGAATGAATGGGAACGCACATCTTATTATGATGGAGGTTATAATTATTACCTCCCCAGTAACGTTAGACCGAAACTAATGACCTCTGTGGCTTACGAAGATGTCCTTTAACAAAGAGACAGCCTAGCTATCCTTATGAAAGACTGCCGGCTGCCGCACTCAGCCATAGATATAAAATATGAGCCATAATCTGTTTTATCTTGAACAAGTTTATTAAGGAATTTTCTTATGGATGAGATTTTAGCAAGAAATTTAGAATATTACACAGCTTTGTTAAATCATCAGATGATAAAAGAGTTAAAAAGTTTCTGAAGTGATAACGATTAGAGATCGTAGCACGAACACGCTACGTAAACGTAACGTAAATTCGAATATTTTTAGGGTTCCGTAGTTAAGAAGAAACCCTTATAGTTTCGCCATGTACGTCTGTCTGTCTGTCTGTCCCGGCTTAGCTCACAGACTCTTAGTACTGGAAATCTGTTATTTGGCAAATTAATCAAATTAATCACGCCGACAAAGAGGTAAAGTAAACACTTGAAAAAAAAATTGCGTACCTACCTTGCATGTAAAGTGGGGATGATATTTTTATTTCTCGTCTAACCCATGGCGTGGGGTATCGTTAGCTAGGCCGTTCAAAAATATTGCGAGTCTGTACGAACCATGTTTCGATTCAGGGATTCGTTTCCGTAATATTAAGCTTTAAAGTGCTATTTTTTGTTAGAGTCAAGTGTGTGTGTGTGTCCCAGCTAAACAGTGGTTTGGATATGTGAAAAAATTCATGGAAGTAGTTTATATAACGAAATTAAAAGGAAAACTATCACCACTAAGTAGCCTTTAAAAGTTAACGAGTATTAGTCGACCAACTTACATTTGCAGTTGGAGAATTGACCGTGACGTATATCGATGTATGGGACGCCCTGCGTTTTTTTAACAATAAAATAAATTTATTGTTATTCACTATTATTATTTCAAACTTATTTCAAATGATTTTCTACAATTTAGTTTAGTTTTCTATTAAGGCGACGATAACCGACTTTTAATGATTTTATACTGAAGATCACGTCTAAACGAGTAGTGTTAATGATTTGAAAAAATATATGATAAATTAGAGCATTTTCTCAATAACTTAATATGTGAATATTTTAGATTATGTTTATATTACATAGTGAAATTAATTTGTAAAGTTATGTCTAACGCGGATAAAAAACTGAGAATGGCGCAAAATGTATCAAGCGTATTTTTCTGAAACCTTCACCAATTTAAAGATAATTTAATTATTGATCTTTTTGTATACACGTTTTTAACCGATTTCTAATAAAGGAGGAGGTTCCCAATTCGGATGTTTGTTTTTTTTTTTATGTTTGTTCGCGCATAACTCCGTCGCTTGCCAACCATTTTTTGTTGGAAAGGGTATACTTCCCAAATGGTCCCATGAAAATTTTATCGAAATCGGACAAGCGGTTTTCGAAAAATCAACAAAAATCTAAAAATGTATCTACATTGTCTACACTAACGACCTTTTCGTTTACTCTGCAATGCGTTTTTTGTTCGCGCATAACTCTCGTCATTTACGAACCGACTTGGAAAATTCTTTTTTAGCACTAAAAAGTGAAAAATAAAAATCTTTTTACAAAAAAAATATAACCGACTTCCAAAAAAACACTACAAAGTGAAAAATAACTTTAATTTCGGAAGTCGGTGGCATAAGACTAAAATACAGATCCAAAGACACCGACTTCCGAAAATAAAGTAATTTTTCACTTTGTAGTGTTTTTTTGGAAGTCGGTTATTTTTTTTTTTGTAAAAAGATTTTTATTTTTAGTTTAGTTTGTGTATATTAACCATTCAAGGTCACTGGCATATATCTCCGTCTTAAAGCGTGTTTTTTAGTTTATGAAACTATTATTTATTTCAAATCTAAAACGCAACTATCCTTTAACATTTTGGTCTATATGTTTGCGAAAAGCATAATAGTATCATCCATAGATATCAATAAAGTCCTAAAACGAAGTAAATACTATGTGCGAAACGGGTATTCAAACTTTTAAATTGTTCAAATTTACGTGACGTTTAGTCCCTGCGTTCGTGCTAGGATCTCTGATCGTTATCACTTCAGAAACTAATTTCCCGACTGCACGACGCAAAGGAGGGTAATGTGTTTATCAACCTGTATGTGTATGTATTTACGGACGATCGTATACACTACTTAAATTACAGGAAGCAACTAAAAATGAAGAACTAAATGTAACAAACAATTATAGGTAAATACAGCATTTTCTTATTATCACCTCTAAACAAAATTTGCCTGCTCAACAACGTAAATAACGGCATGAATGTTGTTAAACTGTCAGAATTAAACCCATTGCCACTGAAAGTGTGACGCAATTACCCCGCAGATAACCCGCGCCGACCACGCGCACGCCCCGCACATGCGATAGGCCCGCCTTGCACCCGCATAACCCTCCCCCAAGCACCGCCACTTCGACCAGTTCCGTGCTTCCCGCATCCTGCAGATACCTGCGGCCTTCACAAGGTCATCGGTTCACCTTGTAGGAGGCCAATGCTACGTCTTCCTACTACTACCAAATTTATGTATAATGTAAAATATATTTATAAAATAATTATAATAAATATAATTATAACAAGCAATTTTTTCTGACAATCATTATCGAAATAGCTTCAGGATTGTCCGTAATTTACTGACGAAAAAGAAAATACTTACATTTTCTGTCACATTATTGCGAATGGCGCAGTTTAATATTACAACCTTAGTAAAAAAGCTTTTATTTATTTGAAAGACACCAATAAACGTAAAATACTTCACAAGTTTGACTTTCCCGAAGGTTGTGGAGCACTGAACTCGAGAGATGAGATGTCAGACTGCTGACAAATCACGTTAGAGAGCACTGAGATTTGCATGAATCGGATAGATTATTATTTTCTAAGAGATTCTGCTTATTGACCCGCATTATCAGTTTAGTGCAGTCTGCACTAAACTGATAATGCGGGTCAATAAACTTTGAATAATAATGGGTTTTAACCTACTTCAAAAAAAGAAGGAGGTTCTTAGTTTGTCGGAATTTCTTTTTTGTGTATGTTCCCTGATTACTCGGAGACGGATGGACCGTTTGAAAGGGATACTTTGATACTTCTTAGATGGTCCCATTCTCGTGTTTTTTTTTTTTTTTTGAAGTAAGTTATTTTTTTTTAAGTTTTTGTATTCACTTTTTAGTTGTGATACCTACCCCACACAAATTCGTATACCAGTACTTGCCATGCAAATAACAGTGACAGGAAGTTAATATAACAAGATCAACATACTATTACACTAACTGGAACAAACCGGCAAAGTACGTGGCGGACCACGTGCAATGAAAGGTTCCGTAGTGGGGATTAATTTATCCTAAGAACAAACTTAACATTCTAGTTGAAAAAACATGTTTCCTAATACATTCCAACTGTAAAAGTAAGTTTGTACGCACAATATTGAGAGATTTACCATGTTATTAATATATAGACTTCTTATAGGTATTTACAGGTTTGGTATATGTCGTGCCAGACGTAAAGAATAGCACCCTATTTCTTCCCGTGGGTGTCGTGAAAGGCGACTAAGGGACTACTGACTAGAGAATGGGCAGCAGCGTACTCTATGCATTTTAACACCATACTGTGATCGCCAACCCGCCTGCCAAGCGTGGCGATTATGGCACTCCCTCTTTGGGGGAGGCCTATGTCCAGCAGTCAACGTCTTTCAGCTGAAATGATGAGGTATTAAATTTACAGAAATACCTATAAGAAGCCTCTTCTGTCATCTTTGGTTATAATAAAAATCAATTATATATTGTAACGTGACTGTTTATGCGAAATCCCGTGTGTTTACAATCTACAGTTATATTATTTTAGTGATAGCTGTTCGTCAGGAATAATCTTTAAGCATGAATCTTGAATCAGTCAGTGTATCAGTTTTGTGCCTTTAGCTAGTATATGCAGGAACGCAGGCGTTCATTAATTATTTATAAGCATGGTTCTGAATGAGTCAGTGTATAATCAGTTTTGTGCCCTTAGCTAGTATATGCAGGAACGCAGGCGTTCGTTAATTATCTATAAGCATGCATCTGAATCAGACAGTGTATAATCAGTTTTGTGCCCTTAGCTAGTATATGCAGGAACGGAGGCGTTCGTTAATTATCTATAAGCATGCATCTGAATCAGTCAGTGTATAATCAGTGTTGTGCCCTTAGCTAGTATATGCAGGAACGCAGGCGTTCATTAATTATCTATAAGCATGGTTCTGAATCAGTCAGTGTGTAATCAGTTTTGTGCCTTTAGATAGTATATGCAGGAACGCAGGCGTTCATTAATTATCTATAAACATGGTTCTGAATCAGTCAGTGTGTAATCAGTTTTGTGCCCTTAGATAGTATATGCAGGAACGCAGGCGTTCATTAATTTACTAAAAACGAAAAACTTCGCAAGCAATTGGAAATTTCTACTGAAGGCTGCGGGTGTCGACCTCAGGACGAGTTGATTCTTACTCGGAAAGCTGTACGTAGCTTGCTCCCGCATAACCAGTCCTGACTTTTTTCATATTTTAGCTGCTTAGACCAAAACTACAAACGTAGTACACACGGCTACACATCAAGCTATACATTTCCAGTATACGTTGACCTCTCATTGTACGGAAATCCTACACAATTCAGATCAGCTTATACTGGAAATGTATAGCTTGATGTGTAGCCGTCTGTACCTATTCAGGGAACTTTTATAATAAAAACGTGGCTGTTACTTTAGTATATTCTGGTATCTTACGACTTCCATGAGAACGAAGTCGTGGGCACAAGCTAGTTGTTACTAAACCCTTAATGACGGATTGATTAGCCGACCAGACACTGATGGATAACGATATCGTGTTCCCATATTGTAACGTTATACAGCAAAATGGAAGAATGATATTTTGTATTTATTTATACTTTAGAATCGTGTCTGAATTTTCCAATAATATAAAAGAAAAAAAAAATGTTTATTCTGCACAAACAAAACGCACATTACAAAAAAAAAAAACCGGCCAAGTGCGTGTCGGACTACGCGCAATGAAGGGTAAAATCAAACATAACATTGTAGTTGAAAAACATAACATTGTAGTTGAAAAACATTTTCTCCCAAATATCGACTTAAGTCACGGTCACTTCTCCAACTGAAAAAGTAAGTTTGTAATTGCAAAAAAAATATTTTTTAAGTGATAAACTAGAAATTATAGATTTTCGGACTTTTTCCTTTACTTGTGCTATGTGACCTTGCTTCTTGCCAAATTTCATGATTCTAGGTCAACGGGAGGTACCCTAAGTTTTTTAGTTGTTTGTGAGTGTCAAAATATGTCGCATAAATCGCCATACTTTTTTATTGCGTTGACTAGGGAGGTTGATTTTTTTAGTGCTTCAAGGGATCATAGATTTACATATTTGATATTAATTTCAACTTGATCCCTCCACGCGTCCCTGAGAAAAAGGGTCTTGACAGACTGACAGACAGACAGACAGACGGACAACGAAGTGAACCTATGGGTTCCGTTTTTTCCTCTTGAGGCACGGAACCCTAAAAATACATAAAAAGTAGCCAAAGCCTCGTTCGTAATCAAGCAATAAAAGTTTGACAATTTTGTCCATTGCTTTATATCAGGGTCCAGGGATAAAAGACAATTACATTGCTTAATTGCTCCGCGTTGCGACATTGGCAACAAAGAAACAATCAAAACAAAAACAAAATGCCGATTGCAGAGTGGAAAAATAACTACTTTTGTAACAAACAAATAACAAAAACAGGTCGTTTAAGTAAAAATTTCCTACGGAAATAAGTGAGCTCATCATTTTGAACAACTTTTTCTATGGGACCAACCTAGAAATCACGAAAAAAAAATCTGCTGTTTCATACATTTTGTTGATTTAAGTGAACACAAATGTATGGAACAGCTGATTTTTTTTTTGCGATCTCAGGCTTGGTCCCATAGAGAAAAAAAAATAAAAATGATGAGTACAATGATCCCTTTTCGGGTTTAGGGTAAAAAAAAACTAATGTTGTATATTTGTATTAATACGTAACTTTAAAAAAATATAAATAGTTACATATACTAAGACCAGAATAAGGCTTCTACATACCGGCGCGACTTGTCGCGCGACGCGACGCGGCACAAAGGCCCCGCGTGTCGCGGGACGAGCGGTGCCTTTGTGTCGCGTCGCACAACAAGTCGCGCCGGTATGTAGAAGCCTTTATACTGCGCTGATTATTTGCGGTACTTTTGTACTTCCGGTAGTGTCGGGGGTCGGGTTCCTTTCCTCAAATATGGTGACGGTAATGACTGATCTTTGCGTTAGGCTCGTGAGCGGGAGCTGCTTGAGGTGACTGGTAGTTTTGCTGACCATGATTTTGTTAAGCTGCTTGAGTATAGTTTTCATTGTTTCTGTTGGTATATTGGCGTGTGCTAACTGACATATGGCAAATCATTTTATATAATGTTCTGTGTCTCGTAATGTTATTTACCTTGCATACCTGCTATTGTGTAGAATCAAGTTTTTCTAAGTGAACAGACAGCTGTGCTGCTGTAGAGTTTGTTGCTTCTTCCCAGCTAAAGTACTAAGTTATGGTGAAGGGCGGGCGTTTTGGAAGACCGCCTTATGTAATTTTCACGTTTCAAAAGTGCTGATTCTCAGCCTGATTTGAATGAATGACTTTTAATTTTGATTATGCTGTAGCGGCATCAATATCGCCACATGCGAACTACGCGTCACACTGACGTCACGCACAATCCTGCATCGCGTAAGCAGAGTTTATCGCGCAACTAGCATAATACAACATCCCGACATCAACCGTCGGGCAGTTGCCCACCAGACACAACACCCGTCTGGTCGGAGGATCCTCCCTTTTCTATGTAATTTTATTTTCTTTGGTTATCGTAGTTGGCGAATATTATAGTTTATTAGCTGGTACTCGCGGATAACTGTGATTTAAAAAAGTTAGTTTAAAATAATAATAATTTCCATAGGTAAGTAGAACTGAAAGGATGTATTTGTATTGTGTCGATGCTAGTTTTACGTGAACTGCAACACTTTACAAGAAAGAAAAGAAAGAAAATACATTTGTTTGCGGTAAACATAACGCAAAGTCAAAAAAACAAACACGAAATAACAATTTGGGGGAAAATATGCGTCATATTCACGCAAAACGGACATCGCTCAGCATAATGCAGCTCTATGCGAGACAGAGCCGCTGGTTCTCAGCGACAGCCGGCGCGGGCGTTGATGTGATGATGTCAACCGGTGCAGCATTTAATGTGTTAAAAGTACAAAAAAATCAACTTAACGATATTTTCATTTGGACCATCTTTTGACCTATTTATATATTTTTTAGGGTTCCGTAGCCAAATGGCAAAAAACGGAACCATTATGGATTCGTCATGTCTGTCTGTCAGTCTGTCCGTCCGTATTTCACAGCCACTTTTTTCCGAAACTATAAGTACTATACTGTTGAAACTGAGTATAATAATAACTAAGTATAATAACTGAGAATATGAAGTAGATGCGTTCACACAAAAATAGAAAAAAAACAATAAATTTTGGGGGTTCCCTATACTTGGAACTGAAACTATCATTATTATTATAATAATATTATTTTATTCTAAACTGAATAGTTTACGCGAGAGACACTTCCAAAGTGCTAAAATATGTATGTGTCCCCCTGGAACTTCTAAAATAAGAGAATGATAAAATTACAAAAAAATATATAATGTACAATGTAAACTTCTACCGAAAATTAGTTTGAACGAGATCTAGTAAGTAGCTTTTTTTTAATACGTTATAAATCGTAAACCGAAATTTACCTTTCATTCAATCAACGCAAATATAAAAATAAAAAAATAAACATTTAATTTCAAACACAAACCATATGCAAAGTTACAACAAACTACAAGAACTTTTATATTATGTTACTTGCTGATACGGAACCCTTCATGGGCGAGTCCGACTCGCCCTTGGCCGCTTTTTTAATATTGATAAGGTTCGAGGCGTATTTCATTCAGTTTGACATCCGTGTGTAACTAACAATTGAATCGAAGATGTTCGTTTGTTTTTTTGCCGAGCGCTAAAGTTTACAAAGGACCTATCTTTCCTGTTTTTTCGAAGCTAACAAAAAAAACATGACTTCAAATATTCCTATGTAACATAAAAAGGTGTGATTTGCGTAATCAGTTGATTTCGTTTCAGTATTCCATGTGCAAAGCCTCCGTAGTCCTAGTTCTGACTGACTCGGTATTGATAAAATTAAGGCGCCGATAACCGACTTTTAATGATTTCATTCTTTTTTTAAATAACGTTGCCCCACACTAGGAATTTCTCCTGTATTGTGGGTGCGTTTACAAACATTAAAACTCACGTACAAACAGCCAGACCCGGAACAACTACTTATAGGTCATACAAATATTTGTTCCGTGCGGGAATCGAACCCGCGACACGCAGCGCAGCAGTCAATCGCTTAACCATTGCGCCAACCGTGCCGTCCAATACCGGGTTCCCCCGGGATTTTATACTGAAGATCACGTCTAAACGAGTAGTGTACTGATTTGAAAAAAAAAATATGTAAAATTAGAGAATTTTCTTAATAACTTAATATATGAATATTTTAGATTATGTTTATATTACATAGTGAAATTAATTTGTAAAGTTATGTCTAATGCGGATAAAAAACTGAGAATGGCGCAAAATCTACCAAGCTTATTTTTCTGAAAACTTCACCAATTTCAAGATAATTTAATTATTGATCTTATAGTATACGCGTTTTATTAAAATACTTTTTGGTTTGTGTATAATAAATTAATAATGCGTCAAATTGGGGACAGCGCTCCTTGATGGGCGAGTCCTATTAATGGCTGATCGTACGACGCGTTGCGTGAGCTCAGTACAGAACACGCAAGCTAACCACTCAAGGTCACTGGCATATATCTCCGTCTTAATGCGGCTGCGAAAGATTAGAGGCAGATCACAATTGTTTAAATAAAGACTAGATTTTGAGATGCCTAGTAAATATGAGAAGAGATGAATTATGTGATGACAAAATATTCCTATACCAACACTCTTAAAATATGAAGATGAATAGTATGATCTACCTAACGAGTGAAGCCACATAGCACCTATTGGACTTCAAATAATACGTAAGTAAGTAAGTTTATTTATTTGTGTAAACATGGTGTACATACATTGCATGCAAGATATTAAATACAGAAAGAAATGTTCGATCATGTTCAGCCGCTTATCGTGGCGTACAAATTGGTAAGCAGAGATGGCGCACAAACCGCGACTATATTTATCAAAATCACATTATAAAATTACTTATTAAATCATAATTACTTATACGTTATTAATTTATTATACAATTCAATGTCCATACATATTATTGATTAAGTCATTGCAAATTTTAATTTCATCAACAATAAAAACAATACACTATATAATATGGAGTAATCTTATAACACTGTGGACAAAACAACATTAAATAAAAGAGAACATCATCATTTCAAAAAACTAAGAAAATTGTCCTCATTCATAAATTCCGAAATACTATAATATGTCCTTTCAATCAATAATGTCCTTAATTTGCATTTAAGAGCAGATAACTTTGAGTTTATCTGCTCTTATTCTCCATGATTTGGGCAACTTATTAAATATGATTGGAGCCATGTAAAAGATGTTCTTGCGCACAAGAGTTGTTTTAGCGCCGTGAACACAAAATTTGGAATTATCACGTCTATTCCTTGGAACAACCTCAGACAAACGCTGAAATAAATTAGGATGAGTTTTAATGAACATTATTGTTTCCAAGCCAATAGGTCGTAGCCCGTTGCAAAACTTATAAGCGAATTTGAAACGCTAAAAATAAAATAGAAGGTAACATTTGCTTCAGAAAATAAGATAGCAATAAACAGCAAACATAATCAAATGTATGAAAGTATTTCTAAAAGCAACTTTTAATATAATTTCCGCTGGTAACTTTTAGTTTGTAAACTTCATCGTCGGGGTACGGCACGGAGCCTTTAGAACTTGTAGATATCTCTTAGTTGGGGGTAACTTTCTGATACTTATTAAAGAATTATCTAGCGCTGTAAATAATCATCATCATTATCATTTCAGCCGAAAGACGTCCACTGCTGGACATAAGCCTCCCCCAAAGGGAGTGGGGTTGCCATAATCGCCACGCTTGGCAGGCGGGTTGGCAATCTCAGTATGGTGTTAAAATGCATAGATATCGCTGCTGCCCATGCTCTAGTAAGTCCCTTAGTCGCCCTTTACGACACCCACGGAAAGAAATAGGGAGGTGCTATTCTTTACGTCCGGCACCACACGGAAAAACGCGCTGTAAATTTGCATGCCTTCTGGCTAAATATGGCTGTTGTTAATTATATTTTTATGTCACCGTGTTTTTGTACCCATATTTGCGAAATAGATATCTTATCTTATCTTAAATACAATGATACAAAATGTTACATTAAGAAAATATAATAAATGAAAAATAAGTATTCTGTTTCTCTACAGGTTCTGGTTATTTCACGTCTGCCTGAAAGATAGTGTTATTCTTTTCTGCCTTTGTGAGTGAGTGATTTATATTGTTTTGTGTTAAAAAATTGCACTTAGTTTGGACTTGCGAGTATTGTGTGGTAAGTAGGTAAAAGAGACGAATCATCAATCAATCTAGAAAAAATCCAATCAATCAATTTAGAAAAATATTGACATATAGACATTTAATTTTTATTTTGACTGCAGAAGAATTGTCTATAAATAACTATTGAAGTACTTCATGATTCAATCATAATTAAATTATATTTTTTTTTTTTTTGAAACGTTGCCCCACACTAGGAATTTCTCCTGTATTGTGGGTGCGTTTACAAACATTTAAACTCACATACACAAACAGCCAGACCCAAATATAAAAATATTTGTTCCGTGCGGGAATCGAACCCGCAACACGCAGCGCAGCAGTCAATCGCTTAACCACTGCACCAACCGTGTCTTCATAATAATTGACATTGTATAACTTTATTATTATGTAGGTGCCTACTTGCCATCTCTATTGTATTTTTTTTACTTTTGCATGCCTTCTGGCTAAATATGGCTGTTGTTAATTATATTTTTTATGTCACCATGTTTTTGTACTCATATTTGCGAAATAAATATCTTATCTTATCTTATCTGCCCGCCTTTTCCCAACTTGTTGGGGTCGGCTTTCAGTCTTACCATATGCAGCTGACTACCAGTATTTTACGTGAAGCGACTGCCTATCTGACCTCCACAACCCAGTAACTGGGTAATACGATACCCCTTGGTAAGACTGGTTCTCTGTCTGACTTTCGGGCTTCTGACGACCTGTAACGAATCCATGAATAACAGCCGGGACCAACGTCTTAACGTGTTTTCCGAGGCACGGAGGAGTCTCGATATGTAAAGTTTTTTTTTTTTTTTATGTATGATGCAATCTGTCCATTACTGACATTCAGCATCGTTTGTGATATGCTTTTGTTAGTCATGCTTGGTATGCGCCCAATGATGCATCCACATCAATCCGTTTTATGGTGTGTCAGTTGTCATAGTATCAGGTCTTGTGGAGTTTGTCTGTTAAGCCTCTTGAATGTCTTGTTTTCATTAAGTTTGATGCCAGTTTATTAGGATGAATAGTAATCCTACTCCTGTAGGCACTGACTGCTTGCGTAATTTGTTCTTTCACCTTTGGTATTATTAAGTCCCGATGTAAGCTATCATTAGTCATGTACCATGGTGCATTAGTTATAATCCTAATCGATAAATTATTGTACCTATTGAAATTAATTATTACCAATCATAATATTTGCACGCCATAGTACGTGGCAAACATGTCTGAACCTTTATCATATTTATTGTTATCCTACATGCATTTTTATTCTTGTATGTGTACACATGATTAACAAATAAACACATCTTTATCTTTAACCATTTTTGATTGGAACCTTTGGATGATGTCAATGTTTGAATTTGCTGCCGTGCCCCACAGCTGTATTCGCTATGTAAAGATGGTCACCCATCCACGGACCAACCCCGGCAAGCGTAGCTTAACCTGATGGATCAATCCACCCTGTTATTACTTAGCCACTTTAACAGACGAACATCAAGAAGTAAATTCATCAATGTCCTCCTGTTTGCTAATAACTATGTGCTAATTACCGAGATCATTTATCTGTCTGCCATCATTGGTCCGTGAGGTGCGCTGGACTTAAAGAATAGCACCATCCTGTTTCCTCCCGTGGGTGTCGTTAAAGGCGACTAAGGGGCTGACTAGAAAATGGGCAACAGCGTTCTCTATGCATTTTAACACTATACTGCGATCGCCAACCCGCCTGCCAAGCGTGGCGATTATGGCAACCCCCCCCCCCCCCCCCCCTCCCTCCCTATGTCCAGCAGTGGACGTCTTTCGGCTGAAGTGATGAATTAAGCATGGTTGGTAAAACTTTGTTTTAATAGTATTTTCCTAGATGACTGTTCATTGTAACAAGAATAATATTCACGTGTTTCAAGCTGAAAAAATATTATTATGTAAATATCTATGAGTAAAAAAATAATAAATGAATTTGCAGACAAAGCAAAATGTAATTTTACACAAAAAAAACGGTCAAGTGCGTGTCGGACCACGTTCCGTAGCTGGGATGAACTTATCCCAAGAACAAACTTTACATTGTAGTTGAAAAACGTATTCTCCCTTATATTCCAACTGGAAATGTAAGTTTGTACGCACAATATTTAGAGATTTACCAAGATATGCTACGATCATAGACCACCACCACCACGACCCAGCGTAATACGTCGCCGACCCAACGTAGTAACTAGATTTTGTAGTGATGTTTTTATTATGTATTAGTTTATTATTTTGTAAGATTATTTTGTGTATAAAGGATTCTACATACCGGGGCGACTTGTCGCGCGACGCGACGCGACACAAAGGCACCGCTCGTCCCGCGACGCGCGGGACCTTTGTGCCGTGCCGCGTCGCTCGACAAGTCGCGCTGGTATGTAGAAGCCTTTAATCTATTAATATAGACTTTTTATAGGTTTTCCTGTAATCTATAAGCGTAGAATTTTGGCTGTGACAGACGAGATACACGAGTGATCCTATAGATTGATTCCTTTTTCGGCACATTCCTTTTTGGACATACGAGTATTCCGTCTTCGGCATATTCTTGTTTCGGCACATTCTGTTTTCGGCATAAATCATTATACAACCTGTTTTTTTTGATATCCCATAACTCTAGGGTTATATTCTGTAGGTAAAAATAATACTAAAACTCCTAGAATAGGTGGTCCAAAAATGCATCGTTTCGGAGATATCATCAATCATAATTAAATTAGGTCAAAAATTGTCACCAGTATGACGAATCTTTACTTTTGCGAGGTTGCCAAACTTCGCAGTAGTGTAGTAAAATAAATAGTAAAATAAAATATGTAGGTGATGGTATCGGGGCTTCCCGGCGGCAGCGAGTGAAGGGAAAGCTACCTTGTCGACGTTGTCATATTTCACGTAAGGGTGTTTTACATTAATAATCGTGACTTTGCCGAATTATTTTGTATGAAAAATGAAAAAAAAAAATAACGAAGTATTGGAACATAACTCATAAGCCAGTTGATTCTTTGATATGGCCTCAATCATACCCTAGAGTTATGGGATATCAAAAAAAACACGCTGTATACAACAAAGCATCATTACGCTGAAATTTAATATTTTAATAATAAATATTATTTTATTTTATTACGCAAGCAAAGTCACAAGTATTTCATAGTATAATATATTTACTAAAAATGTGCCGAAGAATATGCCGAAAACGGAATATGTCCAAAAAGGAATGTGCCGAAAAAGCAATCAATCATCCTATAAGGGTTCCGTTTTTAATTCGAACGTACGGAACCCTAAAAACCAAAAAAAAACTGCTACATTCGCCCAAATATTCCCTTAAAATATTCTTCATCAGCAATTTGTTCTTTGTTCAAACATTTGTGTCCAGACATTTACATCTGTATCGCTAATATTTAAACGCAATGGCCTCCGCAGGCCAATAAATAACAAACGCGCTCCAACTTTGGCCTCGCGGTCACCGTCTGGCCTGTCGTTAGGCCTCGTTAAATCCATCTGCTGACAATGTAGTGAATGGATAAACAGTAGGATAGTAGGTTGTTTGGTGTATACTTTGAAATGGGTGAATCAACCAAGACCGGTTTACGTTGGAAGTTTAAAAAATAGATATTATTGCCTGTCACATCAAACAATATTTATACTAACTTTTAGAGAATCTACAGATAAAAATAAAGAATGGTTTATAAATAGAATTTAATTGCCTTTAAGGCATTGCAGTGAGAATGGTGTCATTGGCCACTACCTACCTAATATATATTTTTTTATATTTATTTCATTAACAGTGTTTACATTGTATCGAAATGTATTCATTAAAACTACATGAAGACATAATTTATACAATTAAAAAAAAAAACGTATAACTGAGATATAGTTGACGTTCCAAGATGAACAGAAGTGAGTACCTAAGATCCACAACCGAAGTCACGTTTTTGTTCAAGTAGTAATGGCTTAAGCCTATAAAGTATAAGAGAATCTTATCTAATAGCTTCTTCGAGCGTAAATAGTAAATTTTGTGTTTTGTATAGTCTACTATCAATTTTCTGTTCATATGGGTATAGACTTGTATGTGGAAACTAGTAATTGGCCATATTTTTGTAAACTATTACCCAATGTATCTGTTTAACTGTAAATTTTCTTAAAAATTAAATAATGTGCCCAGCATATGGTTTACCTACGTATTTATTTCTTAACTTATAATTAAATATAATTATATGTAAATCGATGTGATACTTGAATCTAGTGCCATTAAAACGCTGATTTTAAAACAAAAGCATCTCAAACTGAGATAAGGTATTAAGTTGATAAGATCTACTGCTAATAATGTGGAGCTACTCTGGCACCCCGCCAGTTCACACATTAGCATATTTACCCACTTATGGGCAAGGTCCTACCTTCGGGAAAATTATGTTAAGTACTGCTACTGCAGACGCAATTATTGCCCGCTTATCGCTTCGGAGGGAACCACAGACTGGAAATTGGGTTTGTTGTCTACTATAACGTGTTGTGTCTCTTAAGGATTTATGGCTTAGTATAGATACTATGATGGTCTTGTCTGTGTGCTGCCGGACGCAAAGAATACCACCGCCCTATTTCTTCCCGTGGGTGTCCTAAAAGGTGACTAAGGGACTTACTAGAGAATGGGCAGCAACGTTCTCTATGCATTTTTAACACCATACTGCGATTGCCAATTTATGATCGCCAGATTATGACAAACCCCCCATTTAGGGGAGGCCTATGTCCAGCAGTGGACGCTAGTAGCATCATTCATCAATGTTTACCAAAATGCCATGTTTTTCTTTTACCCAACAGCTACAAATATCTGCAAAAGATTAAGCTGAAAGAAAATAAATACATTTCTGCTTTCAGTATTACTTTAATGTCATTATTAGTTACATAACAACAAAGGGTTGAATATGGACAAAGAAAAGATTACCAATATATTGAAATCCATATTCAACCACTGGGGGGTTGAACATGGAAACATTTAGGGGTTCAACATGATCAGGGGTAAAGATTGAGGTGGTTGAACATGGACTAAACCGTCTTTCGGCTGAAATGATGATAGTTATTAAGATTAGATTATATATTCAGCTGGGGAGTTTGTTGCGCCTCTTCTTCTTCCCAGCTAAAGCACTTCTTGTTCGTCGTTCCCTCAATGCTGAGGATCGCGACCACATACGACGCGTCTCCAAGCTATGCGGTCTGCAGCAGTGTGGACCGCTCGGTAAATGCTACCGCCAACAGCCTTCTTGATCGCGTCGGACGTCAGTTGCCGGTGCTCTGCCTTGAGCGCGTTTTTCTACCACCCGGCCCAGTATCATAAGCCTTTCCAGACCATGCTTAGGGGAAAGCATAAATGTCCGAAAAAACTGAGGGCACGCTCCTGGCATATTGTAGAAAGTCGCTTGGTAATACTGAGTTCCTCCAGTAAAAGCACACGAAGAAGGTAAAGGGCGTGTGTTTTTGGGGAACTGTTTTTTTTTTTTTTTGCTTTCTGGCTTAGTTTGAATAAATGACTTGATTTTGATTTTGAATTTAAATCAACTTCAATAAAAAGGTGGAGGTTATGCATCCTAAGAGTTTTTTTTTTTGTTTATTGGTAACCAGGTACTTATCTACTTATTTCTGGAAGTACTTGCATCGCATAAGTCGCGATCGGACGCCCGCTTGTCATTACTGTATGGACTGCCGCAAGGACATGGTGCAACGTACGCTGGAGGAGAGAGTATTCCTCCAGCGTATGTTCCGATGAGGGCACAGCGCTGTTGGGCCCAAGCTGAAGAACTTGGGCCCCTCATCGCGACAATTGATGCAGCTGATCTCACGCTTCTGGCCATGGTTCAGTTGATGGTCGGAAGCGGAAACGCGTGGGACGCTGTCGCCTCTTTTTGCGAGGAGATGATGCATGCAAAGGAAGCGGTGAAGAGGGAGAGAGAGGGCATACCTTTCATTCCTCCCATACCAGAAGAATTGCCGGACGTCGAAGGGCGCTTAATGATCTCCGGTCACCACAAGGAGAGGCTTGCGGGCGGCGAAATTGGGACTGTGTCGTCGCTCGAGCAGTCAGGCTCAAAGAGGTGGCTCGCATTATTATTTGCGGCCGTGTAATTGGCCGCACTCGGTGATAGGGCCCGTTTGGCATGGCGGGCTGACACCAGTCGAGGGTGCGGTGAATGTGCAAGTATCTCCTGAGCCCCCGACTCATGCTACTAGAAGGAACAGTGGGGTTTTAGTTGGTAGGCGTCCGACATCCGACAACAACCTTGTTTATTGCTAGAGTTGATTCAGTAGAACTTTAGAGTTATGAAGAACATGGGTGTAAAGTTCACTCATCCTCTATAGAAAAGGGAGGATCCTCCGACCAGACGGGTGTTGTGTCTGGTGGGCAACTGCCCAACGGTTGATGTCGGGATGTTGTATATATGCTAGTTGCGCGGTAAACTCTGCTTGCACGATGCAGGATTTTGCGTGACGTCAGTATGACGCGTAGTTCGCATGTGGCGATGTTGATGCCACTACAGAACTTTGTGTGTAAATGTACAATTATTACAGAGAACTTTCTCAAAGTGGTCTTAGACATTAAGCCGTCTGGATACTTCGCGAAATAGTTTAGTAACAGCTAAGTCTTGTGTCATTGTTTTTCCGTCCGTCTTTGATTTGGGTCTGAAACAAGCTCGAATGGCTCTCTGACTAAGTTAGAATAACCTAAAATGCCGGGTTAGTTCTGCTGTGCTCGAAATTCTTCGGTCTACGAAACCAATAGAAGGTATAGTTGAAAATCAAAGTTTTTCATGAAATTCAAGTTTTTTAGGCTTTACTCGACGTACATGCAGTGTGTGGCAAAATTGATTTTGATTAATAATTGATGATCAAGATTGAATCATCAATGATTGATTAATTAAATCACGTCCCCTTGATTGATGATTGATTAATTAAATCACGTCCCCTTGATTGATGATTGATTAATTTGAATCTTGTCTAAATTTTCATGACTACTTACTTTATTAATTAAACCTACCGAAAAATTCAAGTTATAAATATTATACAAATTTGCTGCCTGTCCACCGGAGTGGAGCGAGGCTGCGGAGCGGAGAAAAGGAGAAATATTAACCAATAGCAAATCCCTGTCCACTTGCAATCCTATTGGATAATATTTCTCCGTTTCTCCGCTCCGCAGCCTCGCTTCGCTTCGTTAGACAGGCAGCCTATTTGTATGAGAACTAAAAAATGCGGTTGTCCACAACAGATAGACTTGAAGCGTGCATCGAATGGGAACTGAATACCCTCTTCCGTAAATAATTATGTTCAATGTTTTACAAGACAGCCTAATTATCAAGCGATTTGAAACCATGTTAGTATAATTTAGGTAAACGGACTGTAGTGTTAGTCAAAATATTGTCATTTCTCAGAGAAAATTGTTGATAGTTATCGGTAGGTAGTGCGTATAAAACTGGAAACAATTATTGGAGATGACATCAGTCAGTACAAGGCAGTGGTCGGTTGGAAAACATGAGGTGTTTACTTGGTTAGTGTTAAATAATAAGTTTCCATACGCGCGCTATGCTCGGAGTTTCTTTCAAGGATAAAATCGAACCGGAGTTACCGTGTAACTCCGGTTCTATCTATCTATGGCAAAGTTTGCAGAGTAAGCAAACTAAAGTGGCAGTGGGTTGGCCATGTTTGCCGAAGGACCAATGGCCGGTAGAGCGGAGGACAGGATGTTATGGCACAGCTTAGGAGAAGCCTATGTCCAGCAGTGGATTGGGATAGGCTGAGTTGATTGATGCATCCTGCTCGTGAACGGGCGCCGTCAGTTGAGACTGGTCATCTCTTAATTGCCAGAGGGCTTATTTGTAATCTTTTATTTAATCTTTTATTTTGTATCGTTTTTAAATAATTTATTTTTTTTACATTGTTCTCACATATAGAAGCGACAAGAATAATGTACCAGGATTTTGTAATATCTTGATTTAAAAGAGTGTGTCCTTGGAGTTTCTTGCCTGTTCTTCTCCATAGAGATCTACGTTTTAGAATGGGCAAATATCTTCAACTTTCTGACTAACTGACCGACTCTTTGACAATTCAAAAGTAGTAATTGGTTTAATTGAATTAAATGCTTTGAGTTTGATTGAATAAGTTTCTAAGGGATATCGTGCTGCCAGTAACTGGGTTGTGTGTCAAAAAGGCAGTCGCTCCATGTAAAATACTTGTATTAAGCTACATCCGATTAGAATAAAAGCCGACCCCAAAATACTTGGTCGCCCACTGGTCGAAATTCGACCCCCTCTAATTATAATCCATTATTATATTTACTAATTCCAAGAGTACACTAATTCCATGTCATTATAAAGTACTTACTAATTCCAAGCTTTTAAAAAGTACTTACTTATTCCATGATCAACCATGTCACTTCTGTTACCTTATTTATCTCAAGTCATGAGGCCCTGGTACTATGTGTGTGTCAAACGCATGGTAGTGTGTGTATTTTTTTATGTTTTTTTTCTAATTATATAAAAATATTTGCTCTACGCACTCTTCCTCCATATACATTTTAACTGTGTTCATTTCATACTCCTCCGTCCGCGTAATTTTCGTAAAAAGCGTACAAAGTTTTCGCTTCACGTATTAATAATAATGATATTGTTATTCAAACAATAACCGTCTTATTACAAAACAAGATTTATATTTTGACATGGCTCAAACCATGGAGCCAGTTTTTGTAATAAGTACGTATAACTGTGATTGAAATATAGTTCTAAATACAAAACTGAAAAATTATTCCGGTACTAAGTTGTCGGATTTGTATTAGGAACTTTACCATAGACGGAATATAGTTCGAAATTCAATAATGGCTCAATGGTGTAAACCTGGGTCTGATAATAAACCTTGTTTTTTATAAGACGGTAAATGTTTAAAAAAGTGGTGAGATCTAAAGTTGAAACCTTCTCAATACAGATTAATGTAACCCTTATTAAGGAGTGATTATAATAATAATAATAAAATAATAAGGATTAATGTAACCCTTTAGGGAGTGATTATAATAATAATAATAAAATAATAAGGATGAATGTAACCCTTTAGGGAGTGATTATAATAATAATAATAAAATAATAAGGATTTCCCGGAAGGATTTAACATTACGCTTCCATGAGATATTTTTGGAACTGACTATAATTATGTATGTAGGGGGACGTCATTATGTCACTCGAGAGGTACTTACTGAAAACCGGCGCTGTTGACGATAAGTTCGTCCGAAGTCACAGCATTTGGCTGAGTAACGACATGTTCTGTTCTGCTTTTCTTACTTGTAATTGTTGTTTCAGTCAAGGGGAAATCGGCAACTTGTTTAGTTTTGTTTGTTTGTTGTCATTTACCAAAGAGATTTAAGATAGATACTCGTACTATAGAGAGGCCATCAGAAGTAATGTCATAGAAAAATTGTGATCCCATGTCTCAGTGACGATGACGCCATCTAGCGAAATATAGCAAAAATCAATAAAAGCTAAGTTTGGCACGTAGACGGAGTATATTACTCGATTGATTACTCCGTCTACGGTTTGGCACGTTACACTTTTACCGACACCAAACTTTGATTACGAACCGTCAAATAGTTTGAAACATCTAAGAAAATTATTTATTTTATCTAAATTCTAGGAAAATTACAAAATATTAGCGTAAATAAATCGTGGATATGTCTAGTCGTTTTATCTCTACGAGATTTGCAGATAATTAGGCTTAAACTTCTAAAATAAATTTATTTTGTGGACACGAATGCAACTTGACATGCTGGCGTACCACACTAGACTGAGCGACTTTTGCCCACTAGGACAAATGTATCGGATTACAATTTTGTTCGCTATGTCCCGTCTATTGTTAAGTAAATAATTTAATGTCTTTGTCATTTACCAATAACGCAATTGCAACTCGTAATGATTATTGTCTTTTACCTGCCCTGACAAACCCTGACACTGACACACTGACATCAAGCAATGGACTACATTGTCAAACTTGTAACTTTTAAGGTTTTGAATACTAGGCTTTCGGCTATTTTTTTTCTTATAATATTTCCGGATAATATTTACATCATAAAATCTAATAATCGGTCACCACCTATGAAATCAGCGTTTTGTATGGAGAATTTAAAGTAGTTGCATTTTTCATACTAACATTTTCTTAATTTGTTTAACAACCATGAACATTAATGTTTTAAAACTTGTATGCACTAATGTTTCAAAACTAAGATAACGATATACCACTTAGATTAAGCGCTAGCGCAAGCGCTTTTGACTAAGTTAAAACCAATAGTGGTAATTTCTGCTAACAAAATGAGGAGTCATTTTAAGGTATTTTTTATGTTTGGAAAACTACAAGTAATAAGGTTTTTTTACTACTGGTAGTTGTCTATGATAGTCATTATTCGATATAATACCAAGCAATTGATGAATATTTTAAATCATAGAAGTGACGAGGTTCTCTATTTGTGAGAAAAAAACGCCAATTTCATAGGTGGAGACCGAATAGTTTTAAAAAAAATGTACTATTTATTGGCTACTTTGTATTAGAGTGTGTATTTTATTTATGTAAAATATGTCTTGTTTGTGCAGAATAAACAATTTTTCTTTCTTTCTCTAGTGATTTCAGTAATTGCGGCATTGGGTGTGGTGGTAATGTACGTGTCGCCGGTCACTGCTATCTTAGAGAAACCGATATGCAACTGTCCGGATGAGTATGCTCCGGTGTGTGGCCGAAACTCCAGGACCTATCCTAATGAATGCATGTGAGTTTTTAGGTACAGTGCGACGAAATCTATCAATAATAACCTTCTCTTTTTTGAAAGCCGGTTAAAAATAAAAAACGATCAGCCTAGCCTTTTCCCAACTATTTTGGGGTCAGTAGTCTAACCAGAAGAGCTGAATATCAGTATTTTCTATGGAGCTACTGCCTAACTGACAACCCAGTAACTGTGTAATCCGATACCCCTTGGTAATTAAGTAAGTAACTAAGTAAGTAAGTAATTATTTATTTGTTAGAATATTGTTGTTACAAAGGCGTTACAAGTAATATAATGTCCATAATATTCTACTGTTTCCAGCGTAAAAATATTTCAAAGAATTAAAATTAGAAGTATTAGACCAATATGTCGAAATTAAACCATACAATGGCAAGGAAAACGTTAACTACTGTCAAATACAATGTCAAGAATTATTAAATACAATGTAGATAATTATTATAAAAAACTTTTTACAAAAAAATAGTAACCGACTACCAAAAATAACACTACAAAATGAAAAATAACTTTAATTTCGGAAGTCGGTGTCTTTGGATCTGTATTTGAGTTTTTTGCCACCGACTTCCGAAATTAAAGATATTTTTCATTTTGTAGTGTTATTTTTGGTAGTCGGTTACTATTTTTTTGTAAAAAGTTTTTATTTTTCACTTTTTTGTGGCGCAGTTTTGATTTTATCTAAATTACAAGTCTTTTTTTTTTTTTGGGTGGGAAATTATCAAATAACTTCTCCCGCTCTGGGCGGAGCGGGAGGGCGTGTCAGACTTTTACTGACTAAAACCCACCCGTATTCCTTCATTTGCCTGTGTGCCAAGGCCACGATATCCCTTTCGGACAAACTCGCAACCCTGGCAGGCATTGGCCCTAGCGGACCCCGTCAGTTGGTGCTGACAACTCTTTGAGGCGCGCGTGGAATACGACGCGCCGTCGACCCGGGCCTGGTCGTTATCGGATGGTGAGCTACCCATCGCTCACCGTCCGCAGGCCCACGCCTACGGTGGCCGGAAATCGGCTTGCGACTCCCGACGCCCGGTGCGTCTCCTGCGGCGACTAGGGGCGCGAGGGCGCGAACCTTGCCTCTCCCTCACGCATTCCGCCTCCTCCTTCGCAAGCATTACTAATTCGCAGAAGGAGGTGACGGCCTCCCATGCACTCTCGCTCCGAACCATGGCCTGAACCAGGGCCGGACGCGAGAGATCGCCGCCACCGATCGCCTCCGTTAGGACACGGCGGTGCTCCGCCCAAGCTGGGCAGACCTCCACCGTATGCTCCACCGTGTCCTCCGGGCGATCCACACAGTGGTGGCACCCGGGCGTTTCCTCTCGCTTTATCCTGAACAGGAACCTACCGAAACAACCATGTCCGGTGAGGACCTGCGTCAGGCGGAAGGTGAGGACGCCATGGCGCCTCTCTAGCCACTCCTCAAAGAGAGGACTTATCGCCACAATTGTGGCGTGCCCAGCGCTGGGTTGCGACAATCGCACTCTCCATGCCGCCATAAGATCCCGCCGGAGCTCTGT
This sequence comes from Tiliacea aurago, assembly GCA_948098905.1. NCBI lineage: Eukaryota > Metazoa > Arthropoda > Insecta > Lepidoptera > Noctuidae > Tiliacea > Tiliacea aurago. The sequence goes on along the minus strand of OX402597.1, from coordinate 21,989,670 downwards.
CCGCTGTGCCGTGATTTCTCGCGGTAGCGGAGTTTCACCCCGGCGTTTCGCCTCCTCGCGCCACTCCCAGACGTGCGCGAGGCTTTTGCCTCCAGATCCCATGGCGGTAGTCTGGCAAGGAGGCTCGCCGCCTCACGGGAAACCGTGCGGTATCCTCGGACCAGCCTGATGGCCATGACCCTTTGGGACGCGTTCAATCGCTGGGCTGGTCGCAGCCTTATAGAACGCGCCCACACCGGTGCCCCGTAAAGGGCCATGGACCGCACGACCCCCGCGTAGAGCCTCTGGCAGGAGGCATTTGGACCCCCCAGATTGGGCAGGAGCCGCTTTAAGGCAGCCCCGGCCCACTCCAGTCTGAGAGCCAAACGTCGAAAATGCTCCACGAAGTTCCACCGGCTGTCGAGGACGAGTCCCAGGTACTTCATCGTCGACTCGACGCCGATGTGAACCCCTCCTGCCATTATCTGGGAACCCGACAGTGGCGCGTTCCGAGGACCATAAAAACACATGGCCTCGGACTTGTGCAAGGCCACCTCGAGTCCCAATTGCCGGATCCTATCGACGATTGTCGCAACCCCACGTGCCGCCAGTTCGGCCGCCGCCTGATGCGACCTCCCCTGCGCCAGAACCAGCGTGTCGTCAGCGTAGCAGACTACGCTGACGCCGCTAGGGAGGTCGGCGCGCAGCACCCAGTCGTAACCGATGTCCCACAGATGCGGCCCCAGGACCGATCCCTGTGGGACACCGCACGACATCTCTCGCCGGTTCCACTCTCCATGGTGCCCGGGGTAGATGACGGCCCTGTCCGTCAAATAGGCCTCGACCACTCGACAGAGGTAGGTCGGCATCCGGTGATATCGTAGTGCCTCCCTAATGCAACTCCAGGGCAGAGTATTGAAGGCATTGGCGATGTCAAGAGACACCGCCAAGACGACCCCACTCCGGGCAACAGCATCCCCCGTCGTGAGGGCTCGAACGCGTATGATGGCGTCCACTGTAGAGCGCCCCTTGCGGAAACCAAACTGGCTCTCCGCCAAATCCGGCCCCACCTGCACCAGCCGCCCGACAAGGCTGTCTGCAATTACTCTTTCAAAGAGCTTGCCCACCTCGTCGAGCAGCACAATGGGCCGGTAAGCGGACGGAGAGTCCGCCGGGCGCCCTGGCTTCTTAATGAGGACCAGTTTCCCCGTCTTCCAACGAAGTGGGAACTGGCCCCTCTCCAAGCATGCGCTTAGGAGCCCCCTTAGTCGAGGCCCGAGAGCCCCAAGGCCAGAACCCACGCTTTTCCAGGTAAGCCGTCGGGTCCCGGGGACTTTAATTTTGGAAGTCGGTGTCTTTGGATCTTTATTTGTGTTTTTTGCCACCGACTTCCGAAATTAAAATTATTTTTTACTTTGTAGTGTTATTTTTGGTAGTCGGTTATTATTTTTTTGTAAAAAGTTTTTTATTTTTCTCTTTTTAGTGGGTCAGTTTTGTATTTATCTAAGTTACAATAGCCCAATGTTAACTGCTCATCACCTTTTATAAAATATTGCTTTTCCCGATGCTGGGATGTTGATTGTTGAGGAGTTCTCCTGCTAAGAACCAGGAGAACTGCCACTCACCATATGCATAGTGACGAGCATAAATTGCTTAATCGCGACCCGTTAAATAGGTACTCATTATTTTATTGTTCCGGTGGCCATCTGTGGTCTCCTTCATCAGTTCCACTTCACCAGATGGTGCTTTCCGAGAGCAAATGCACGAGTTACTATAAAAAGTTACCAAATCGCTATAAGTTTGCATATAAAATTTGAGGGTTTCCCTCGATTTCCATGGGATCCCCTCATCAGATTCTGATTTGGTGACAATGGGACTACCTCGGGAGTATACCCTTTCAAACAAAAAAAGAATTTTCAAAATCGGTTCATAATTGACGGAGTAATCGCGTAACAAACATACAAAAAAAAAAAAAAAAAACATACAGACGAATTGAGAACCTCCTCCTTTTTGGAAGTCGGTTAAAATACAATGTCATAGAAATGTAATTCCATTCAATTAATAAGAACACAAAGACGAGTCATCGGCTAATATAAAAAGGTAAGACTGGTTGTCAGACTTTCGGGCTCCTACGACCCATAACGACCGTCAAAGATCCACGAATGACAGGCGGGACCAATGGCTTAACGTGCTTATGGTGCGTCTGAGGCATGGAGGAGTCTCGGTCACCAATCAACGGCCCAACCTCGGCAAGCGTAGCTTAACATGATGGATCGACCCGTGTGGCGATTATTACTTAGTCACAAGCTTTTCCACGAAATCTATCAATCATTTAAATCTTGACTTACTCACTCACTCACTGATCGACTCATTAACGCTCGGTCGAAACCCTTGGATCTACAGGGTGTTAAAGTAACTGCGTGCCACAGCTTAAGGGTAGGTTCAGTATCGATAAAAGAACACAGGAAAAAAGAAATGAAAACAAAAAAAATATTGCAAGATCAACCTAATTTAGTACCTACTAACTTAAAATAGCAATCGTTTTGAATTAAAATTATTTTATTTGACGGTCCTAAGCCCGTTAAATTACGAAGAGATTTTTTTTTCCTGGGTTCCTTTATCGATACTGGACCTACCCCTTAGCTATGGCACGCAGTTACTTTAACAACCTGTATAATGAAGGCTAAAATGCAGAAAGATTTCCTGATGTTGATGTAGACAAAATAGGGAATATAGAGCGAGACTTTCACACACATTTAGTCATACCTGCCTCTATTTGTTTGCAGTTTGGACTGTACCAAGACATTGAAAGGCTACGATGGGGAATGCGTCAGAAAAGGTGCCGCCCTCAGACGGGAACCACCGCCATTATAACGGCCACTCTTCAGCATAGTCACACATAGTGTTTTAAAAGGGAAGAAGAAACGTACATACATACATTTATTGTACTTGTTTACGTTTTTTATTAAATTTTGTTTTATTTTTTTTTATTACCCTAGTGGCATTTATACGAGTCCGCGTATCACTGGTCAGTTTCCCTCAGTCGTCAGTTTATTTAATTCGCCACTTTCGTTGATTAGTCAGTTGTATGCGTAGGTGAGTCCGTGGCATCACAGCGGGCCCTATCTGAATACCAGCGCTGCGGTATTTATTTTTTGAACATCGTGGCATTATTATGCCCAGATAGGCATTTTTTTGGCATCGCACAAGTCTTGATTGTTTTTGTTGTATATTGTTAGTTTTAAATGCTATTTTTGTATTTCTTGTGCGTGTCCCAAATAAAATATTCTTCTTTCTTTCTTTCTTTTAAATGACGCTAAAAGAAAAAAAGTTACTAAGGAACATGTTTCTGTCGGGCCTCGCCTTCTATAAAATGCAACGTTTTTAGGTTCGTTCATTTAAGAACGTTGCTCAAGTTAAGTCATAATTAGCGTCTGCATGTCCATAAATTGTTGACGTTTAAACGTCTCTAACTTTATGCAACGTTTATACATGTCGGCGTCATCATTGTAAACAGCACGTGCAACGGGCCGAGTTACGTACTGCAATGTGTCACTTAGGCCTCCCCACTCTCCCCACTACTCAAGCCGCTCTACATAAGCGAACGCGCAGCAAGGAGAGGATCATTCTTGTCGCAGGCTCGGCCCGGTGCACATGTTGTAGCGCTCAGATACTGTAGTCTGAATTAAAGTATTATTACAATGAATTAATAAGTTGTGGAAATAAAGGCTGACTTCTGCTAAATCTCTTACTTTCATTTAAGATGTTGGACCCTCTGCCTTCATCAGAAGTGGGATACGTTCCACCGTCCACTAATGATAGCCACAGTAATTTAATACAAGACCAAATTTCATTGCTTTCTGCTGGCATGGACGCAATATTAAAAATAAAAAATAAATTGCGGATGCCGTGATTAGTTGTCAAGCTACTCCAAGCATGGGAGTGGCGCGAGGAGGCAAATGTCGGGGTGAAACTCCGCTACCGCGAGAAATCACGACACAACGGACAGAGCTGCGACGGGATCTCATGGCGGCATGAAGAGTGCGATTGTCGCAACCCAGCGCTGGGCACGCCACAATTGTGGCGATAGTCCCCTCTTTGAGGAGTGACTAGAGAGGCGCTACGGTGTCCTTTCCTTCCACCTGACGCAGGTCCTCACCGGACATGGTTGTTTTGGGAGGTTCCTGTTCAGGATAAAGCGGGAGGAAACGCCCGGGTGTCACCACTGTGTGGATCGCCCGGAGGACACGGTGGAGCATACGGTGGAGGTCTGCCCGGCTTGGGCGGGGCACTGCCGTGTCCTCATGGAGGCGATTGGCGGCGGCAATCTCTCGCATCCGGCCCTGGTTCAGGCCATGGTTCGGAGCGAGAGTGTACGGACTTTGTGGCACGAGGATGTTGTCGTGCAAAGGGTGTCGTGTTTTTGATACCAAATTGGCTCTTCCGCTAGAGCTTGCCACCACTCTGCGAACTACTAGTGCCACTATTCCTGCTGAGTTGGTTTTAGGTAACCAGTGATTATCGTCGACGTGACGTTTCATTCAAAGCTGTGTCCACTGATTCTTCATGGGCAGAACGACTCCACACAGGCCACGCGAATTCACCCGCAGGAAAAGATAGTACCAGCCAGTGGTCCGCATAATGGTACGCACCTAGGCAAACAACTCCACTTTGATCAGACGAGCCGCTGAAGAATACTGTTGGTCGTTGCTGTGCTCGATGGACACACCATCTCAGACGGTTTTAAGTTTGCGGCACGAGTCTCTATTGCGGAGATGAATTAAGTAAGACTGGGTTTGGCTCGGATTGGGCCCGAGTCAGTTAGCGAGGTAATACGGACCTCAACTTCCTCAAGTTGTGACAAGGTCGCCTGCCTCCTTGAGGTTGGCCGTTTTCCTTTTTTTTGTGCTGGCCCAGAAAACGGTGGTTGTGGAGAAATTCTTGAGGTATTCGAACAAAATTCTGATCGCTGATTAATGTCTCTACCTTACACAGCAACCGTGTGAGGTTGACTATATCGTATAGCGTAAGCTGACAGTTCTACAAATACAGTGCCTGTGACCGTTCCTTGTCCCGAAACCATCCTCAATGTGTTGGTGTCTGAAACCAATGGACGGTCTGAAACCAGCTTGCTCCGGGATTAACTTCGGGCCAATAACACTCGTTAGTTGGTCTAGCAACTGGCCCTCAAGCAGTTTGTAAGTATGGCAGAGCGAGTATGGAAGAATGTGTGATATTGGACGAAAAGTTTTTGGATCGTCTGGTGCTTTACCTGGCTTCGGATTAGCTACGAACTTTAATGTTCTTCAGAGACGAGGTATTGAAGCTGATTCTAGACAGTTGTTGTATTGTTGCAGCAACCACAACTCAGCAACTGGGCCAAGCTGTTTGATTTGCTCAACTGAGATGTCGTCTAAGCCAGAAGCTTTACCACACTTAAGACCCCTACCTAATTGCCACGATGATATCAGATTGGTCCAAAAATTCTATAAACCCATGATGATGCAAGACTATTTTTACCAGGTTATCAAATTTCAGATTGATAATAAGAAAACTGCAGCTGGAGCGGGTATGTGTCTATGGCAACCCATTAAGAAGATTCCAGAAGCAAATTGGTCAGAAAGATGGTGACGGGATTTACAATTTAAGTTTTGTCTCAATCTCAATGTGATGATAAAATTCGACCCAAAACTGAACAACTGCAACCAGCCGTAACGTGCTACGTTTGCAGTAAGCACGAATATATGGCCAACGCCTGCCCCATGCGCTGAAAGTACGAAGACTCCACACCGAGCACCAGCACCAAGCAAATGAAACTGTGCTCCGGAGCAGCTGGTGGAATGTGTGTGTGACACATAGGTGGTACAGATTTCCCTGTTATATTTGACTCGGGATCAGAATATAGCCTTGTAATGAATAGTAAATTGTTAATGGTGAGCAATTTCATGAACACGTGATCCTAAAAGGTATAGGTGTGAGTAAAGTAGCGTGCCCAATACAAATTTAATGTCCGAACATGGTAAAAAAAAAAACACGAGCTTGAAATAATTCATGTTGTATTCCCGGACGAATACCGGATATATTATATGATAAATTTACTTCCGATTTATCTAAATTATAGACACCACAATTACTTGGCACCACAGGCGATCATGTTGGCTAAAATTCATGTTGGTGGTAGCGTTCGTGCGCCATGCCCGTTTAAGATAAACGCGTTTTTAATATAAGGGTGGTGTTTCTTACAATAACTTTGATAAAAACGATCTTAAAGTTAGTCTAGTCGGTTGGCTACAAGCGTTGTACAAACTTCGTATTTTTGAGGCAGTTAAAATCCAAATTATTCGTTTGGTGTGCGAAATGAATAATGGCTGATCACGGGTGATAGTATGAAAATTCAGTTTTGACCGGTCAGGCCCTACTGGCACCTAAAAGGTGCCGGAAGTAGTTTCCCGTATTGGTGCTCACCCTTAACGGAAAGCACCGTTGACAGCTGTCAGTTAAAGAAACTGATGGTTGGCAGTTGACTTGACGTAACTAAATGCTGTCCACTCGTGTCGATGGATGTTATCGATGATGTGTTTATGATTTAACCTCTCAGGCCACGCCTATTAAACCAGTTATAGTCCGATAGAGTGCTCCCCCCCAACGTCAACCCCGCTGACAGGTGACAGTTGCCAGTTGACTCGACACTTATACATGCTGTCCTGTCGCACCAATAAAATAATGTTATCGATAAAACGATGTTTCAATTTCAAAATAGAGCAAAATAACACTTTTTGGGGGTTCCATAAAGGGGTTTCATTAATCCAGTCACATCGATCGAGAGGTTCGCAAACCTGAAAAACCTATTTCATATTTTTTAAGAGTTTTTGTTTACCACCGTGTAAGAAAATAACCGGAACGAGTTTTGAAATATTAATGGAAATAATAGAGTCTATAAATATATTCTGACAGCAGTACCTCGTGGTCAAAAAGTTCTGGTAGATATCGTGGAAAATTATGATGACGTGACGGCGGGCAGTAATGATGACGATATCCTTGTTCACAAAACAAGCCACGAGAATAATGCCATGCCTAACAGCAATATAACTTTGGCAATAAATGATACCATGTCTGTGAATAGCAATCCTGTATCGATTAATAATGTCTGTTTGTGAATAGCAATCCTACATCGATCATTAGTGATACAATGTCTGTGAATTACTATTATTACTAAAGCAGTCATAATAATTAGCAAGAAAGGTGATCCTGTGTAGTCTTATAGAAATTCTTATATAAGTAGTACTTATTGTATAAATTCATGTATTATATGTGAACAGACAGTTGTGCTGCTGGGAGTGGTGACGGGTGGGCGTTTTTGGGGGACTGTCTCATGTAAAAATGCAGATTCTCAGCCTAGTTTGAATAAATGACTTTTGATTTAGTCGGCAATGACTGGTTCAGGGGATAATAGTTTTGCAGGGTCATTAAGTGTTAATGGCCGGACCAATAAAATAAAACAAAAAAAAAAAATTATAAGAACAAAAAAAAAGAGAAAAAAAGAAGAATAAAAAAAAAGAAAAAAAAAATTATAAGAAAAAAATATAAAATAAGTTCTGAAGGCTCAGTAACGAGCGGTCCAGAATAAGTAGCACTGAAGGGATGAACCGAATCAGTAAGCTAGTAAGGCTCAATGTTGAGCGGTCCAGAATTCTATGCAAACCCTGAAAGGATGAACTGAACCAGATTGCTAGTCAGGATGAACGAACATTAATAGCATCGTTGTCTTTTTAGACACTGTTTGATGAGACTATGCGCACGAGGACGTTCGCACGTCAGTATGGCCGTGTCGGCGTCATCATTGTAAACAGCACGTGCAACGGGCCGAGTTACGTACTGCAATGTGTCACTTAGGCCTCCCCACTCTCCCCACTACTCAAGCCGCTCTACATAAGCGAGCGCGCAGCAAGGAGGGGATCATTCTTGTCGCAGGCTCGGCCCGGTGCACATGTTGTAGCGCTTAGATACTGTAGTCTGAATTAAACTATTATTACAGTGAATTAATAAGTTGTGGAAATAAAGGCTGACTTCTGCTAAATCTCTTACTTTCATTTAAGATGTTGGACCCTCTGCCTTCATACACAAGAGGGTTTATTTTCACATTAATTCAATTATTAATGTAATCAACTTAGTATTTTAGCTATTTAAAAAAAAAAAACTTTTTTTTTTCTTCCTCCTCACGTTTTCTCTCAGCACATCTGACATTGGCAGAATTCTCGACATCGGCACCATTACCATAAAGAAAAATAAAATAGAATAGAAGAGGGTTTATCTTTAAGTGAACTTAGAACTTGAGAACAACGTCATATTCGATGCAAAAATTTGATTCTTTAGGTTCGCCCTCACCGAACTTATGTTGCTCTCAAAAAGGTGAAGGAAAACATCGTGAGGAAACCGGCATCTCTTATAACCAAATATTCGAAGACATATGACATCTACCAACCCGTACTGGGCCCGCGTGGTGTATGATATGACGGCCCACTCGCTCTCACCGAGAGGAGGCCTGTGTCCCAACAGTGGGAACGTTATAGGTCGATTATGTGAACTTATGTCATGCTTCACTGATGATGCTCACACATCTTGTTTAATATGGCGTTTCTGTAGCAGCATGTGATATTGTTTGAGTCAGAGGCGCCAAAGGTGGTGGTCTTGTGGGTGACTTGTGCCGTACTCAGAGTCGCTACTTGGGACTTGTTAGTTAACTATCCACGATAGTCGGCAGGTATAAATTTGAACCCCTTGTCAGTCATAAAGGACAGTTTAAAAATAGTTCATTTTTGTTGGTGGTGGTGTCTGATATGTTTTTGGGTGACGGCTCTGAGTGTGGAGATTATGACTACATTGTTGCATTGGGTATCTGTAAAAACAAATGTAAGTGGTAATCTTAATATATATAAATCTCGTGTCACAATGTTTGTCCTCAATGGACTCCTAAACCACTTAACCGATTATAATAAAATTCGCACACCATGTGCAGTTCGATCCAACTTGAGAGATAGTAGGTAGGTAGGGTAGGTAGGTAGGGTAGGTAGGTAGGGTAGGTAGGTAGGGTAGGTAGGTAGGGTAGGTAGGTAGGGTAGGTAGGTAGGGTAGGTAGGTAGGGTATGTAGGTAGGGTAGGTAGGTAGGTAGGGTAGGTAGGTAGGGTAGGTAGGTAGGATAGGTAGGTAGGGTAGGTAAGTAGGGTAGGTAGGTAGGTAGGTAGGTAGGGTAGGTAGGTAGGTAGGGTAGGTAGGTAGGGTAGGTAGGTAGGATAGGTAGGTAGGTAGGGTAGGTAGGTAGGGTAGGTAGGTAGGTAGGTAGGGTAGGTAGGTAGGTAGGTAGGGTAGGCATCTTTTGACGCAGTAGGGAAAATCTCACGATTTAAATTTTTGTTCCGATGTAGCTTAAAATACAATTGCTGACTGTCAGTAGCTATTCCGCATTTTTTTGTTTTATATTATCTGATAGAACTAAATATATGTTAAATATGTTAATTTAGTGTTAGTAGCGTTTAGAGAGTTGTCATAGAAATAAATGTTTAGTAATAATACAATAAGTTATGTCTTATTATAATTAAGTTTTATAAGACTTTTAGTTAATTAGTTGAATATTATTATTGTTTTTCTTCAAGAGTTACTAGATGGAGAGAAAATTAAATATCCTCTTGTCTGTTAGTCACAAACCATGTTCATCAATCCATCATGCTGCAAAACTATATTTTTAATGTACCAAATATGAGCAAGACTATTGCCTTTTACCTGGTATACATCTAGACTCTGACGTCTCTGAAGTTACAACCAGTCAGATTAACTATATTTATTTATAATGGATTGAGCATTTTCTTACAAAAAAAATATAATACTTTTCCTGACCGGGGATCGAACTAGAACAACACGCTAAGCGGAATCCACTTGGGCAACGATTGCATTTAACATAACTAGATTCTAATATCAACGGTGATTTCAAATGTCGTAAGGGAGAAACTCATATTTTTCAGGAGGACCAAATACCAAGATTTTCTTCTATAATTTCCCTTTTTGCTCTTGAAATCCTCATGGATACCCTCCGTCTGGGAAAAACGGAGGGTTATGTCAAACTCCTGTCGACTAAAAACCCACTGTTCCTTCTAGTACCATATGAGTCTGTGGCCCGGGAGATACTTGCAAAAGTCATACATTTTAAAATTTTCTGCTATTTATATCATTTTGAAACCAAAACCCGGTTTATAATTTACTTTATCCCTTGCATGATAGTGATGAAATCCTGATAAACGCAATAGTTTAGAAGATGATGCACAATCCATACACAATTATTTTTTGAAGAAATACATACTAAAACCTTACAAATAATACTTACGAAATCATTTTATCGCACTCAACTGCCAGAAAAGTTCTGTTCACTAAACATTACATTTATTCTTGTATAGTTAATATAAATTAGGCAATTCCATAACGTCTGTTTCAAGAAATATTTGTATTATAGTAGATATTTGCACACATTTTTAGATAGAAAATGGTTTAAAGAACTTGTTTGTATGTATCACCTCATGTATGTACCTACTACCTACCCATCTTTGAAATAAAATATTAGCAAATAAATGATTTGATTTGATTTGAAAAATCAATAACTAACTAAACTAATTACTAGACAATCCTAAATCACGTGTATTATATAATTTATTGTTTGCAACAGGTAGCTACTTCTCCGCTGCTTTGCAGGAAAATATAACTTGGTCACTAGTCGTGGAATATTGAAATGTTGACTTTAAATACTAAAAAAAAATGGCTTCAAAAAAAAAATTGTGTTCCTTACAGTAGCCGAAACAACTTTTGATAAAGATCGTCTAATTTAAAACTGCACGCCCCTCCACTAAAATGTCTATACAAACATTAGAAATGTGTATGCGACAAGCAGTGGAGCGGAGTGCAGTTTTAAATTAGACAAACTCTACATACGAAGGCGCGGTTGGCGCAGTCGTTAAGCGATTGACTGCTGCGCTGCGTGTCACGGGTTCGATTCCCACACGAAACAAATATTTGTATGACCAACAAGTACCTAGTTGTTCCGGGACTGGCTGTATGTGAGTTTAAATGTTTGTAAACGCCCCCCACAATACAGGAGAAATTCCTAGTGTGCAACGTTTTTTTAAAAAGATAAAAGATAAGATAAGTAAGCAAAAAAAACATGCGGGCAGTCTGACGACTGCCGATAGAAGTGAAAACAGTATACATATAGCTCATGGAAAGCGTTCGGTGACGATGACGCGAGTTCCATGATCTTTGTTCAACCAAAAAGTGCTCAACGCGCCTAACGAAGTTTTCAATTAAAAAATAAGCTTTTTCGCCACCTTAGGAGAAACAGCAACAGGTGCTCAAATCACAATAACTGAGGTGTACTATACAACCTGTTTTTTTGATATCCCATAACTCCAGGGTTATATTCTGTAGGTAAAAATAATACTAAAACTCCTAGAATTGGTGGTCCAAAAATGCATCGTTTCGGAGATATCATCAATCATAATTAAATTAGGTCAAAAATTGTCACCAGTATGACGAATCTTTACTTTTGCGAGGTTGCCAAACTTCGCAGTAGTGTAGTAAAATAAATAGTAAAATAAAATATGTAGGTATGTTGGTATCGGGGCTTCCCGGCGGCAGCTAGTGAAGGGACGAAAGAAAATGCGACGTTGTCATATTTCACGTAAGGGTGTTTTACATTAAGAATCGTGACTTTGCCGAATTATTTTGTATGAAAAATGAAAAAAAAAAATAACGAAGGATTGGAACATAACTCATATGCCAGTTGATTCTTTGATATGGCCTCAATCATACCCTAGAGTTATGGGATATCAAAAAAAACACGTTGTATATTGAACTACATATTAAACTTTTTCGAAAAACCTATCAACACTAGAGACTGAAAGATGGATGCTATGCCACTAATCTGCCAAGCGTAGTAGTTGTACGGCAATTTTCTGTTTTATATCTAATGGGGACAAAGCTATAAAGAAAGAAAGAATAACGTTTATTTCGACACAGTTCGTGAAACATAAATTACAAGTGTAGTGGCATCAACATCGCCACATGCAAAACTACGCGTCAGACTGACGTCACGCAAAATCCTGCATCGCGCAAGCAGAGTTTACCGCGCAACTAACATATATACAACATCCCGACATCAATCGTCGGACAGCTGCCCACCAGACACAACACCCGTCTGGTCGAAGGATCCTCTCTTTTCTATAGAGGATGAGTGAACTTTACACCCTGTTCCTCATACTTCTAAACCAATAACAAAATGAAAAAGTGAACATAATGCTGTAACAACATTAGTGTGTGCATCACGGCTGCGCCATAAAGGTTCATTTCAGCATTAATGCCAGACCGATGCTATCTGACGCTGGTTTTCTAATGAACCTTTAGGAACAAGTGACGAGGAGTAGAAACAGTAACAACATAAGTACATCATTTTTATACTTATAAATAAACAAACTAGTAATAAAATATAAATACTTAATATAAATTGCGTTGGTCTTATCATAACTATGATACTATTAAAACATGTAAAAAAAACCCTGTCCGCTCGCTCCATTGTTAAGTATCGTGCTATGGGTCTTGGTGAATATACAACATGTCCCAGAATTAACGCACAACCTCTTATGGGATCGTTGTACTCACCATTATGAACAACTTTTACTATGGGACCTAACCTGAAATCGCGAAAAAAAATCAGGTGTTCCCTACATTTATGTTCTAAAAACACGTCAAAATGTAGGGAACAGCTAACTTTTTAATTCGGGGACATGTATAGAAAAAAAATGGGGCATATTTCTTGATGTGAAACATAGTATAGGCGCACGTAAAACCGATTGCTGGCGGGGCGACGCATGCCGCGTGGCGATTCACCGCAAACTCCGCGCGTGTTTGTTTGTTTGATTTCGATGTTTCACATCTAACAGGCGTCCCGTGACGGCTCACAATATTTTTTTTTTCTTATGACCTCCGTTAAGAATTTGCTAATTTTTAAAGAAATTGTGGTAATTTTGGTAGTAACATCGTCAATCGTAAATAACAATGTTATCGAAGTACCTATGTGCTACTTTCGGATCGAACCGTATTTTTTTAAACATTGTCTAATAACCTAATTAACAAGTACATTAATTTCGTCAGAATTGATAGTAATTTCCATGAAAACATGAGACTAAGGCAATAAATTATTGACTGCAACGGAACTGTTATCCATCTTCGTTGCTTTGTATAAAAGGCTCTATAAACGCAACATAGTCAATAGTCGTGATAATGAAATTGTGACGTTACAAAGAAAACATGAAATTAACTTTGAGTAAGTTATTTTTTTTGCCAGCCATTTTTGTCCCACTGCTAAGCAAACTCAAACTCAAAGCATTCATTTCAAATAAACCAATTAAAGGCACTTTTTAAATATCAAGGGGTCGGTCAGTCAGAAAGATGAAGCTAGTTGCCCATTCCAAAGCGTAGTAGGTTCCTATGGAGAAGAACGGACAAGAAACTCCACGGAAACTCTTTTAAATTAACATACGGTTCCAAAATATAGGTAACATAATTTAGGTTGAAATTTTACATGTGAGAACTATGCAAAACGTCAAAAGCATCCGTGATAAAAATATAAAAAACAATTCAAAAATTTAATTTAAGACGGAGATATATGCCAGTGACCTTGAGTAGTTTGTTCTGTACTGAGCTCACGCAACACGTCGTACGTTCAGCTAGTAATAGCACTCGCCCATCAAGGGGCGCTGGCCCCGATTTGACGCAATTTAATTTATTATACACAAAACAAAAGGTATTTTAATAAAACGCGTATACTAAAAGATCAATAATTAAATTATCTTTAAATTGGTGAAATTTTCAGAAAAATAGTTTTTATCCGTGTTAGACATTACTTTACAAATTAATTTCACTATTTAATATAAACATCTAAAATATTCACATAATTATTAAATTATTGAGAAATGCGCTAATTTAACATATATTTTGTTCAAATCATTAACACTACTCGTTTAGACGTGATCTTCAGAATAAAATAATTAAAAGTCAGTTATCGTCGCCTTAATTAAAATAAGCCATGACAGCTAAGAGATGACGAGTCCCTATTGACGGCGCCCATTCACGAACATAACGCATGGAGCCAACCATTCATTCAGCTCAACCATTTTGAAGGGAGCTAAAAGGCCTAACTACTCTATTTCCAACTCTCTCTGTCCAGAGTTGCCAAGGACCAATGTTTGTTATAGGAGTCACGCTTCTCCTGCCTTCACTCTCCGTCTGGGTCTGCCGCGATATCGTTTACCATTACCTGGGACCCATTTTGTCATATATAGAATAATATTTTCCCCACCTGTGTTTCTGAAGGTTTTTGGGTACCTTAACTTACACTCAATCTCAATAAAACAATAAAAATAAAAACTTTTTAATTCTGACTTTGAAACCCATAGAATATAAAATAAATTGACTTTGACTTTTACTCTACTAGAGTAAAAGTCAAAGTCAAAGTTAAATTATTTATTTCAAACAAGCACATATAAGACACTTCGAACGTCAAAATTTACAAAAAAAATATAATTGATTGGAGTGTCGCCCCCGCCCCTGTGTGTGCGTGGTCCGACTCACACCTGGCCATTTCTTTGTATTAATAACTTCACATAGTGGCATATAATTAATATGAAGCAACCACTGACTCGCATCAACAATCACAATGCAACTTTTATTATTACTTCAACTTAAGTTATGTCTCAAGCAAGCAAATCGCAACGTGTAAATCAGGCTTTATTTAGTATTGTCAATCAATCTGCCTGCCTTTTCCCAACTATATTGTGGTCAGTTTCCAGTCTAACCGAATGGAGCTGAATAACAGAATTCCTTGGAGCTTTACTTTACTTGGAGCGACTGCATGTGACCATACCTAGTTACTGGCAGCGCGATATCCCTTGGAAACCTATTATTTAACATTTACCAAGTAAACACCACATGTTTTCCAATCGCCAATGCCTGGTACCTACTTGACCTCCACAACTCAGTTAGAGGGTAAACCTATACCCCTTGGTAAGACTGGTTAGTAGCTGACTTTAGTTAGAAGTGTATTCTTTGATTAGAGATTAACAGTTTAGAGGCATGAGGAACAGGGTGTAAAGTTCACTCATCCTCTATAGAAAAGGGAGGATTCTCCGACCATACGAGTGTTGTGTCTGGTGGGCAACTGCCCGACGGTTGATGTCGGGATGTTGTATATATGCTAGTCGCGCGGGTAAACTCTGCTTACGCGATGCAGGATTTTGCGTGACGTCAGTATGACGCGTAGTTCGCATATGGCGATGTTGATGCCGCTAAAACAGTACTATCGTGGATAAACTTTGGCTAAGAATAACCTTCATATTTTATCTTCCTCTCCAGTATTCATCCTGTTCCTGGTTCTGATGGGAGTCATGATGAGCAGCGCTCAACGCTGCTTTTGTACGCAAGAGCTGAACCCCGTGTGTGGCGTGAATGGGATAACGTACAATAACCCGTGCTTGTAAATACTACCAATATTATTTTCTTCATTCATGGTGTATATTATGTGACAGTAATGATTATGAAAATCGTTTGTTTATAATCTATCTAGCGAGAAGTATGACCAACCACGCGCGAACCGAGCGAGCGAAGGGAGCGGTGCCCCGGCAGCGGCCGGCGAGTGCTTTTTCCAAGTTGGTCGCACTTACTTGGCTATTTAGTATTAGCGCTAGGTGCGTTGGTCACATGCAAATTTTATACCAGTTCACAATTTCTCGGTTTACCATCGATAGATTATAAACTATCGAAAAATAATGCGTTAAATTGTAAATGATTTGTTGCAGTTCACAATTTTTCGATAGTTTATAATATCACTAGATAGATTATAAAGTAACGGTGCTCACAATCTTACGGTGACATATCCACATAAATTACATTAGAAAAAATATATATAAAAATAAACTTTTTAACTGCCTCGTTGGTCTAGCGCTACTGCTGGGCATGAGGTCCTGGGTTCGATTCGCAGGTCGGGCAGTGTTATTGGGATTTTCCGTCAGGAATTTCTCAGGAGCAGCCCAGAGTCTGGATTTGTGCCCGGATAGGCTCGCCCCCTATTACATGGGACTTAAACATAACTGGTGGGGGTTTCAATGTGGGGTGCAATGCCCGAAGGTAGAGGTGTACAAAGGTACACCTCTGCCTTCGGGGATTGCACCAAGTCATTATTTTATATACTAGCTGCCAGGCGTGTCCTAACCTCATATCCCTACTCTTACCTTTTTTTTTTGTTCACGGGGTGGAAAATCCTCATGGATATCCCCGGCTAGTGCCGGGCCGCCTCTGCGGGCCACCTCAAGTCTGGGGGGGGGGGGGGGTGAGGTGTCTGACCCCCCCCGCGACGGCTGATAGGGGCGCGCGTGGAACACTACCCGCCGCCACCTCGGGTCCAATGTGATAGGGGGCGGCGGACGTTCCCAAGTCCGACGTCCCTGGGTCCCTGGACCCATTTATGGGGGCTGGAAGAGGGCGTTATCGGCCCTCCGCCGACGCCCAGTGCGGTTGCTGCGGGCCGGGTGAGCGGACGCGATCTCCCGCTCCCGTTCTGCAGCCTCCTTCTGCGACACGACTGTTTCGCAGAAGAACACCACCACTAACCAGGACTCCTCACTGCTGGCCATCGACTCGACCACGGCCGGCAGCGATAGGTCACTGCCTACTCCTGAGATGAGGGATCCCTACCCTTACCTACCCCAACCCTAAACTAACGCGGGCGTTTGCAGACAAACCTACCAAAGTTTCATCAAAATCGGTCTAGCCCTTTCGGAGTCCATAGAGAACCAACAAACAAACATTGATTTTTATTTATATATCTCAATCAATCAACTCAGCCTATAGCAGTCCACTGATGGACATAAGCCTCTCCCAGGCTGTGCCACAACACTCTGTCCTCCATCCTCCGCATCCCGTCTGTCCCAGCCACCTTTTAATATATTCATCATCATCATCATTTTAACCGAAAGACGTCAACTGCTGGACATAGGCACCTCCACTTCGACCGGTTCTGTGCTTCCCGCATCCAGCCGATACAAGGTCATCGGTCCACCTTGTAGGAGGCCTTCCAACGCTACGTCTTCCGGTACGCGGTCGCCACTCCAGAACCTTTCGGCCCCATCGGCCATCAGTTCTGCGAGCAATGTGCCCTGCCCACTGCCACTTAAGCTTGGAAATTCTTCGGGTTATGTCGGTTACCTTGGTTCGCCTGCGGATCTCTTCATTTTTGATTCAATCACATAGGGAAACTCCGTAACCCTCTCCATTGCCCTTTGGGTGACTTTTAGCCTTCTGATAAGGCCCATTGTGAGCGACCACGTTTCTGTACCATAGGTCATCACTGGCAACACGCACTGGTCAAAGACTTTCGTCTTGAGACACTGCGGTATGTGGGACGAGAAGATATAGCGTAGCTTCCCGAACGTTGCCCAGCCAAGTCGGATTCGACGATTGACCTCTTTCTCGAAGTTGGACCTACCTAACTGGACAGTTTGTCCGAGGTAAACATACTCGTCCACAACTTCGAGTGTAGCGTCTCCGATCTTCATGAGAGTGGGTGTTACATGGGCATTTGACATGACCTTTGTCTTATCCATGTTCATCTATTAATATACTCGTATTAATTATAAGATAGATAAAGATCTTTTTTTGTTTCAGAGCACATTGTGCAAGAGTAACTGTACTTCGTAGAGGACGGTGTTAACATGCGTTGCTAGAAAGATTTGTGCGATCAAAAAGTGTTTTATTTTAAAGTCTTCGTGTTTATCATAATAATGAATGTCTTATAATAAAACTACGTTTTAAAGTAAAACAACATTTTTTTTTTTTTTAATCCGTTTTATACGTAGGTAATAGAGAGCGAGCCGGTTGATGTCAATCAATCAATCGTAGGTAATAGAGAGCGAGCCTGTTGAAGTCAATCAATCAATCGTAGGTAATAGAGAGCTAGCCTGTTGATATCAATCAATCAATCGTAGGTAATAGAGAGCGAGCCGGTTGATGTCAATCAACCAATCGTAGGTAATAGAGAGCGAGCCTGTTGAAGTCAATCAATCAATCGTAGGTAATAGAGAGCGAGCCTGTTGAAGTCAATCAATCAATCGTAGGTAATAAAGAGCTAGCCTGTTTATATCAATTAATCAATCGTAGGTAATAGAGAGCGAGCCTGTTGATGTCAATCAATCAATCGTAGGTAATAGAGAGCTAGCCTGTTTATATCAATCAATCAATCGTAGGTAATAGAGAGAGAGCCTGTTGAAGTCAATCAATCAATCGTAGGTAATAGAGAGCTAGCCTGTTGATATCAATCAATCAATCGTAGGTAATAGAGAGCGAGCCGGTTGATGTCAATCAATCAATCGTAGGTAATAGAGAGCGAGCCTGTTGAAGTCAATCAATCAATCGTAGGTAATAGAGAGCTAGCCTGTTGATTTCAATCAATCAATCGTAGGTAATAGAGAGCGAGCCTGTTGAAGTCAATCAATCAATCGTAGGTAATAGAGAGCGAGCCTGTTGTAGTCAATCAATCAATCGTAGGTAAAAGAGAGCGAGCCTGTTGATGTCAATCAATCAATCGGCCCGCCTTTTCCCAACTATGTTGGGGTCGGCTTGCAGTCCTCAAGAACCCAGTTACAGGATAACACGATACCCCTTGGTAAGACTGGTTCATGGTTGTAAAACTTGCGGACTTCTGATGACGTGGAACGACTCACTTGGAAAACACAGGCTAATATAATTACAAACATAAAACATATTTTAGTTACATGGAATGGAATGTTGGAATGTATAAGAGTATAACAATGCATAAAACAAACCTTTGTGTTGCCGAAATAACTCTTTAATTAAACCTTTTAATTTTATAAGCGCGTGAGGTATTTCATATGTGAATCACGGCGGGTCGCGATTTATTATGTAATTTTTTATCAATGGGTATTTTTACAATTTAGGTCACGGTGACAGTTATTGGGGTTAGCTATAATTCTTGATTTTAAACCATGTTTCTTTTCACGGGAATAAAAAACCAGAGATTTCCGAGTTGAACTCGCGTGGTCAGGGTTCCATACAATTAATAATTATCTTATCTACCATGTTTTTTATTCCAAGATAATTGATCCCAGGAACAAACTTAACATTGTAGTCTAAAAATATGTTCACCCATACATTCCAACTGCAAATGTAAGTCTGTACGCACAATATTGAAAGATTTACCATGTTATTTTAACACCATAAGACCATATAGACTTCTCATAGGGTTTTCTGTAATCTAAAAAGAATTGTATTATTTTTACTTTCTGTATTATTTTTTTCAGAATTTTAGGCTCAGTAGTTTCGGATATGGGGTGGTCAATTTTCATCTATTTTCTTAAATAATTTTAAAACTAATTATTATAAAATTAAAAATAAATTTATATTGTAAACCCTCACAACATGTTTCATTATATTATGTCACACGGTACAGTTTGCGAAACTTTTCTTATTAATTTTCTAATTTGTCCCCAAAAGTGACTCTCATAGTCAAAATTCATTTATTTACGTATCACGTCCGTGTTTGGTTCACAGAAATTCATAATATAATATGTGTACCAAATTTCAACTTCATCGGTCCAGTAGATTCGGAGCAAATCGGCTGTGACAGACGGCAAGACAGACAGCCAGCCAGTCAGACACATGAGTGATCCTATAAGGGTTCCGTTTTTTTCCTTTTGAGGTACGGAACCCTAAAAACACTGAAAGTAAAATATCCACTCATAGTAACCCCGCGCGCGCGCATCCCCCGTTATTGATCATGAACTATTTTTTATCGCGTTTTATGGCTCGCCGGCCGGCGACCCACTTATAAATGTTTCGTAAACAAAAAAAATCTATGAAGCGTTGTAAGGTGACGATTGTTACGTTGAGTGCATAGATAAGGCTATACAATTCAAGTTGTTTCGTAACTTAAATGACTGAAGTTTTTTTTTAATGTTTGTTTAATGGAAACTACAGATCCCAGGAGTATTTTACTTGTAGCTTCTATTGTACAATTCGGAATTCCATGTATTATATATCAATCGAAAGGGCGTAAAATCTCCAATAAAATGGTATACAATCTTTACCAGTATTAATTGTCACAAAACACTTGCACGGAAGTGTTAGTTCAACAAGCTGACAATGTAATTTTCAACCACAGATTTCATATTTCCACAGCCTGATAAAACACAGATATATTTTTTTAATAATAGCTTGATACAAGGGCTTTTCGCCACCATTTGCCGGACACACACAGCTGCGTTAAAAAAAAAATTGAAATAAATCAAAAAGAGAACGCTATTTTCAAGTCCCAATTTTGGCAATGTTCAATCGAGCGTTTTGTTCCGGTCCCAATTTCGGCATTGTTCACGGGAGTGGATATTTGATTACAAAAGTTAAAAATAAACATCATGGTTGGTACTTATTTAAAATAATGAGTAGCAAGGAATCTTCGCTATTACTCCGTGAACTTAATTATCATCCCAAACATGTCCCTTTCACACTTCTCTAGTCGTCTTCATCCCGGGTCCCCCCCCTTTTTCTAGCCATATCAACTTGCACACGGCCCATCCATCGTTTCTTTGGAACAATAATAATGATAAGATTATTTAATTAAATGGACCCAAAAATTTAATCTGATTCATGGTATCCTCGTAAATCCTTTGCAGATACTAAGCCGCTGTTAATTAATATAACGAAGAATTGTTAATATTACAAAGGATTACTCATTTTATACTTATTAAATAATGTTTTAAGGGTTTGAATAAAAATAGGATTAAAGTCAAAACTCTGGCGGATTTTTTTTTGCAAACCGTTCCTAATTACCTTCTACCTATAGCTAGAAGGTAATTAAAAATACTTGTTATATTGGATCAGGAAAACACTTAAGCCGAGATATATGAACATTACTTAGCTTGCGCTGTGACTTAGGCCCGTATTTATAGAATTTTACTTAGTACTCAAGCATTACTTAAGACTAGATTCATGCCATTGGATTGGTTGAATTTAGTCTTAAGTAATGCTTGAGTACTGAGTAAAGTTCTATAAATACGGGCCTTAGACATGTTTGCAATCTCTGTCTTGCACTTGTAGTTTGATAGTGTAACGTTTATAGATCAGTGCCTTAAACTTGTAAAAAAATAATAAGCCTGATTTGACATTTAACTGGAATCGATTTATCGGAAGTATCGTATGGTTACTTCACTAGTTACGTCGCGATGGTCAATCACGACGTAACTAGTGAAGTAACCTTAAATTGATTCAAGTTAAATGTCAAAATGGGCCTATTATTTTTTGACAACTTTAGGCTCTTTGAAAAACTCTAAACTAAATTGTATTTGGTCTTTATTTTGCAAGATCGCAGCATTAGATGCCCCCCATAATCTTGCGGACGGTGAGTAATGGGTAGCCCGCTGTCCGGTAAGGACCAGGCCCGGGTCAACGGCGCGTTGTGTTCCACGCGCGCCTCAAAGAGATGGCAGCACAAACTGATGGGGTCCGCCTGGGCCAATGCCTGCCAGGGTTGCGGGTTTGTCTGAAAGTGATACCGTGGCCCTGGCACACAGGCAACGGAAGGAACACGGGTGGGTTTTAGTCAGTAAAAGTCTGACACGCCCTCCCGCTTCGCCCAGAGCGGTGTCTGAGAATAATTAGGTAAGGTAGGTAAAAAAAAATTAAGTTGCTCTTATAATGATTAAGGAAATAATTTATGACTCAGTAGTTAACAACCGGACAAAGGAAAAACCAATACCTAATTATTCTCAGACAGGCCTAATTATTCATCCTCGGGGGTTCCTTAGCATTTTCCCTGTTTGACAGGTAGGAAAAAACCTAAGATCGAAACTCGTAATCACTGCATATTTACTATCTAACTACCACTTTTGACTATTAAATTACGTCGCGCGTGCTTCGCCCAATCAGAGCCAATTATATTGTTCCAGATGAAAGCGTTGACCAATGAGGTGTGAGAACAGTGTGTTATCACTGCGTTTGTCATGACATTTTTAGTTCGTTGACTTGAGATTGGACTTATATGATGGACAATGATTGGCCCCACATTTGTTATGCCGAGTAGGTATTTATGCGTTTTCTCATTAAAAAAACTGGACAAGTGCGTGTCGGACCGCACGGACGCACATGTTTTTCAACTAAAACGTTAAGTTTGTTTTTGGTATAAATTCATCCCAACTACGGAACCCTTCATTGTTTGTGGTCCGACACCCACTTGGCCGGTTTTTTTAACTACAAACAATACCAGCTGTTAAGGACAGCTGGTATTGTTTGTAGTTAAAAAAACCCCCAAAAAAATCATCAAATCATTTTTTTGGACTGGCGCTGTTTATTATCTTTAGCATAATAAAAACATAAACCGTCGGTAACATAATAAGTCGGGGCAGTTTCACTAGCTAATTTATTTGACCCCGTATATGTTAAGTTTTTCAAACTCAAAGCATTTATTTCAAACTAGCTACGCCCGCGGTTTCACCCGTGTAAGTCCTTTCAATCCCGGGTGTCAGCTACCTCGATATGAAATTTTATCAAAATTAGTCTAGCCGTTTGAGCGTGAAGAAGTAACAAACACACACACTCACAAACTTTCGCCTTTATAATGGCTTCTACATACTGGTGCGACACGCGACGCGACACAAAGGCCCCGCGTGTCGTGCGACGAGCGGTGACTTTGTGTCGCGTCGCGAGTCGCGCTGGTCTGTAGAAGCCTTGATGTTAGTGTGATGATAAACTAATTACAGACATTTTTGAATTGTCAAAGGGTCGGTTAGAAAAATGAAGCTAGTTGCCCATTTGTATTTTAAGTACTAACAATAGTTGTCTAAGTTTTTGTATACTAACGTTTGGATCTAGTTGTCCCTAAATAAATAAATTTGAATTTGAATTTCAAAGCGTAGTAGGTTCCTATGAAGAACAACGGGCAAGAAACTCCGCGGACACTCTTTTTAATCAAAATATTGGTTATACCAATAAATTCATGTTGAAATTATACATGGATGAGTGCCTAATTGACGGCAATAGGCTCGTCCTGTACTACATGGAACTAAGACATACAGTGACAGTACAAAATGCCTTTTAAGAATTTGCTGCCTCCCGTCCAGCTGATTTCTTAAGAAGGGCATCAATAAACTGCCACTGCGTTAGCAAAGATGCACCGCTTGCATGGGCGATGGCTTTGATTAATAGAAATAAAAAAATGAATAGAAAGAAATAAAATTAAGTTAACTTATTTGATAAAAACCGGCAATTTCATAGATAAAGACCTAAACGATTCCTTCCCGAAGACAGAGGTGTAGAATACGGGTACATTCCATCAGGTAAAACAAAAAAAAAAATATAAAAAAATTATAATCGTTTAATTCAGGTATTAAACCCATAGTAAAATTACAAAAATAAAACAAAATTACAATCCATTATAGGCATTATAAGCTTAGTATGTTTATCCAATGTAATATTATTTTGTAATACTTTTTTAAATATTCGTGGTGCGTCTTTTTCTATTTTTCAGGCACGAATCCAGATTCCAACGCCGTAAGTTTCCTAAATGGAAAAATCCGTTATCTTTACCCGATCCAAATCAAACCCAGAACCGCACGCTTAGCATTTACACTTCCCACTACTAGACCAAAGAGGCATTCGTTTGTAAATATTGATTATCATCAAAATTATATATAGATCGCGTTGATTGTGTTATAATTGGTTAGTTGCACACAGGAAAACCCTAGTTGCAAGGTCGACCGGTAAGATGGGTATATAAGGCATGTCCCAGAGCATTAATACTTAAATAAGTAAATAACATTAAGAAAACAAGAAGAGCTGACGTTATCATGAAGCTGGCATTTGGTAAGTAAACTATTATTATTAAAAAATATATTATTTTAATTTTACAAAAACACTAGCTGTTCCCTGGCGACTTCGTCTGCGTGTATTATTTTTGTATTTGTCATAAATATTTAGGAGTATCTGATCTGACAGACATCCTGGCAAAAAAATCAATAATTCATACAAAATTCTTAAGAAATGCATTTTCAGTTTTCCCGAATTTTACAATTTTTCCGGCACCTTTTCAATTTTTCCGTTCCGTAAGAACCTGGGGGTTTTCTCCGAAGATAAATCCAAGGTACAGTGTCTACAGCTAACTACGCGAATGAAAAAAAAAACGACAGTCAAAGAGATAAGTCAAAGTCAAAAATGTGACTTGAAGTCGGGTAAGGACTCGAAATCAAAAAAGTAAACTTTGGAAGTCAAGAAACGGCCGAACATTCGGCTGATACTTCGGATGATTGCTTCAGAGGTGTAGACTAGGTTAGAGATTCGGACTATTACGAACATTTTAAAACAAAAAAATTACAAAGTCGGTCCAGCCGTTCTCAAGTAATGCGCTTACCAACGATGAGCATTTCGTTTTTATTATATAGAACACTAGCTGACCCGAAGGACGTTATCTTGTCCTTAATTAGCATACAAAATTGCACTTTAAATTATCCCGAATTTTCCCATACTGCCGGAAACTTTTCAAAATTTTCGGTCCAGCCGTTCTGAAGTTATGCGTATACCAACGAACATTTATAGACAGATACAGGGTTATTTTTAAGTCGTCAATAACTTCTTAAGGGGTCATTGTACTCATAATTATGAACAACTTTTACTATGGGACCAAACGTGAAATTGCGAAAAAAAAATCAGCTGTTCCCTACATTTTAACGAATTATTCGAACATAAATGTAGGGAACAGATGTTTTTTTGTTCGCGATTTCTGTTTCGGTCCCATAATAAAAGTTGTTCATAATGATGAGTACAATGACCCCTTAAGAGGTTATTGACGACTTAAAAATAGCCCTGTATATTAAGTAGATTCAAGTTAATGTCCTTCACCACGTCCTAGACTACCTATTTGCCAAATTTGATGATCATAGTAAGTCAGTGGGTTTAGTCGCATTTATAAATTATATGACTGTAGTGTTATTAATTGTATATTGCTTGACATGTTCCAGTTCTTACAATACTACTGGTTGGAATCCTCATGGCGGTCCATGGCATGGCATGTACCAAGGAATACAACCCGGTATGCGGAACGAACGGAAAAACTTATAGTAACCCTTGTCTGTAAGTACAAAATACATGTTAACATAATATACTATGACTTAAACAAATCCTGTATCAAAGTTTTTAAACTTAACATTTAAAAAAAACTTTTTACTAAGTAAAACTCAATCAAATTCAAAGAAGTTAATTTTAAAATTGTTTATCTTAACTTTGTAACTACAGGAGATAGTGTTGGTCCCAAACAAGGCACAGCCTGTATCTTGGACACCATTAAATAAAACATTTAGGTAATTTTGAAATTGGGGATAAGTGACTTTACTAAAGGTGTTTAAAGCAGTATAGTTTGATACACTTGCCAAACGTTAAGGTAGGTACTTCTAAAACATAATAACACATCAATAAAACTTTTAAAAAAAACTGGAAAATCCAAAAGTGCAAGCCTCACAAACAGAAACAAGTTGACGATAAATACGGAAAAAAATCTAAGAAAATTTATAGATTTTTGTTAGAATAGAATAGAATACTCCATAAAAGTTACAGATATAAATGTTAAAATTTTACGTAGGGTGATACGATGGGCGGTCTTATCGCTAAAAGCGATCTTTTACAGACAACCTTGGGATGGATTAAAGAGAGCAGGAGAGACAATACTGCAGGTATTCAATGGTGTACCATTAACATTTACAATAAATACATACATACACAAAGCATACACTTATCTAATAAATATGAACATATAAACAATAATAGACATGAAACAAGAGCAGGGAACTGTATTATGTAATGATGATGTTTAAGGAGTGTGGAAGTGTTTGTTTTGTTAATATCTTTTGACAGGTGAGAGGTATGAGTTTGATAACAAAAATCAATAGAGCTCATGCGAAGGATAAAAGAAAACTTTAAATAAAAGAAGACTTACATTAATCCATTTTGTGTGACGACGTGAATCGTGACGATGACGACAAACAGACACTTCCCAATGGAAAGCGTAAACGTATTTTTTTATCACATTTTTGTAGGTCCAAGGTGGAAAAAAATTGTTAAAAAGTATTTTATTTTCCTAAACAAACTGTAAGGGTAGGTAAGTAGAGTAGGTGGGTAGGTAGGTAGGTAGGGTAGGTAGATGGGGTAGGGTAGATACTTGGCGCTACTCGTGCGACGCTGGGCTGGGTAAAGCTAGTAATATAATAAATAAATCTCGATGTTTTGTCAAATCGAAGCATGGGCTGGTCGCTAGTTATTTTATGAAATAACAGGATGCCTGTATTCTCGAAGAGCTATAAGTGAAAGTGCGTTAGTGAAGAAGTCTGCAGTTACTTTATACCTAACTATTGTGTTATGTGTTTGTCCGCAGGTTGAAATCCAAAGGCGTAAAATTGGCACATACTGGCCGATGCAAAAATGCTAAATCCCCAACAAAAATTGGATCAAGGGCAATACCTTGAAAAAAGATACTAGAACTGTCTTATTTTTTGTGATTTAATTTCTTCCTTCAATCAATATTATTCAAATTATATTTATTATTTTATTTTTAATATAATTTTATGATAACGTTCATTTCCTAATGATAGTACGTAACCAATATGTTAAAACGTCAAATAAATAGTTTTATGACAGCGACGAGTCGTTGTCAACGGAATGGAATGTTGCTATTTGAAATATTATATTTATATAAACATTTAGAACTAAGTATTATATTTTTTTATTACTTATTTTTGTCTTATTATGCTGCGCCGGTTGACGTTATAACGTCAACGTCGCCGTCACTGTCGCTGAAGCATTATGCTGAGCGATGGCCGTTTGGCGTGGATGTGACGCATATTCCCCCAACTTGTTCCTTTTGCATTTATATTCTTTTTTTTCGTCATGTCTACCGCAAATAAACGTATTTTCCTTCTTATTATTTATCCTATTAAATCATCTTAACCATAAACCAAAAGCTCTTCAATATCCCCTTTCTCTTTTAATTAAGAATCAGTGAAACTTATTGTTATGATAGAAAAGATACAAATAACATTATTGTACTTTTTCGTTCATAGGGAAGTATCAGATGCTGGGAGACGTTTTTCCTTATAGAAACACCGGTAACTATAATTAAATTGTCACTGCGTCGTTATATATATTAACAGCTAGTTTTTCTAAGACTGACTGCTGCTGTTGTACACTCCTAGCAGCTTTGGTCACCGGCGACTCGTTAGCGATTTCAAAATCTCACGTCCACTTAATATTTTGACGGCCGATTATTTTGTTGCTAGCGATATCAAAATCTTTTGGGATTTTGAAATATGATGTAGTACTACTACATTGCTGTGATTGGTTCTCTGTGTGACTGTCTGTCACGTACCTACTCCAATTTATAGACTTTGACTTCTTCATAATTGGAATTCATTTAATCTCTATCGGTGGAAGAGTGTCTCGTCTGCTATGGAGACGAGCTCTACAGGGCCGCACGGGGTGGGGTGCGATCCTTTCGGAAACCGACCTAAACACCATTAACATTATAAGGAAAAACGAAAATTCTATCAACCTAGGGTAGTTTATTAGTAGGTAAAATTATATCAAATCTTTTTTTTTTATATTTTTTATTGTTTTTTTTTTTATATTTTTGTTTAAAAACATTGCCCCACACTAGGAATTTCTCCTGTATTGTGGGTTCGTTTACAAATATTTAAACTCACATACACAAACAGCCAGACCCGGAACAACTACTTGTAGGTCATACAAATATTTGTTCCGTGCGGGAATCGAACCCGCGACACGCAGCGCAGCAGTCAATCGCTTAACGACTGCGCCAACCGTGTCATCAAGTCAATTTACCTAGTCAAGTCATTTTACCCACCTCATTAGTCTACTTGTCGCAAGAACGGGGTCCAGGATTCAATCCCCAAGTCAAGTTTAATTATTATGGGTTTTTTAAATACAAATTTGTCTGAAGCAACATGAGCCCTAAAGTTGTACCCGGTTGATGAAAATAAGCTCGCCCTCTATTACATAGAACGTAACTGACGAAATGTGGAAGTGCTACTACACAACTCTGCCAACCCCATCGGGTAATACCTACGTGTGGAAATATGTTATGAAACTAAACAGGTTTTAGTAAACTGGTAGCAGATCTCGTGTTATCATTAACCACCGCTTATCATAACGTCACTCCAACACCGCACTGGGACCATTCACCTGTAATGTAACCTTTACCCACGACGTGACGTAGCCGTGTTACTTCTACAGTGGCGTCGGAGACATCGGTGACCAATGACTGACGGCCTCGCCTAGTAAAAACGTTTTAAAAGTTATTAAAAGTTTAGCTTCCCTGGCCCCCAGTCCTGGGGAGGCAAAATCTCGAGAAGTACTTTTTAGTCAAATCCCAAACACAAAATATATTCAGTAACAAAGAAGCAGTTTGTATTTGACCCCCCTACATGTGCTAAATATAAACGTAGTACGCTAAAATTATCGAACTCACTTCACACGCTCTTCCATCTATTTTTATTAGTGTTTATGTAATTTTTGTCACCATTTCATTAACAATAAAACTCATATACTCACACATTAGTGTATAAATCAGCTCATTCAATTTAACGTTTTCTTTCTGACTGGAAATGAGTGAGGCCTCGCAAAGCTGATGTCGCCGACGTCCACGTTTGGTCTAGTGCCGCCACTGTACTTCTACATATTTAATTATAATGTAACCTATCCTGCTGGTTTTAATTATCTCTTTATTAAATACTACCTAGCAGTTGTTGGCCTGGGCAGTCTACTTGCAAAGCCCTAGCCGTGACAGTGAAATCTTGGATTGTTACATTACAGGCGAATGCTAGGTGAGGCGAGAGGCTTAACCTTGTAGAATCACGTCCAACTTGTAATGTGTGGTACTTGTCATTGATTTATGTCTGACATCTGACATGTGCTTGTAAGTCAACCACACTGTTTCACGAATATAGCTATCAATTAAATAGGATAGGTGACCTAGTAATTGCGTTACCACCCTACGGGTGAATGACATTTGCAGTTCATAAAACGTCAAGGTCTGTTTTTGATGTAAAACATATTATAGAAGATTAAAAAATCAAAAGACCTGAGTAAAAAGTAAACACAATTTTTAGGGCTTTGTACCTCAAAAGAAAAACGGAAGAACTGTCTGTCCGTCTGTCACAGCCGATTTGCTCCGAATCTACTGGACCGATTAAGTTGAAATTTGGTAGACATATGGACTTCTGTGACCCGAACACGGATGTATAACGTAAATAAATGAATTTTGAATATGGAGGTCACTTTTGAGGGTCTAATAAGAAAAAAAAAAAAAAGTTTTTCAAACTGTACCGTGAGACACATCAAATGAAAGGGCTTGTTGTAAGGATTTCAGATATTTTTTTTTATAATTTTAAAATAAATACTTTTAAAATTATTAAAGAATATAGAAATAGATGAAAATTGACCACCCCCCCCCCCTCTTATCTCCGAAACTACTCAGACTAAAATGTTGAAAAAAATATAGAAAATAGTTCTTTATTTATAGATTACAGGAAAACCTATAAGAAGTCTATGATCTTAAAATAACATGGTAAATCTCTCAATATTATGCGTACAAACTTAAATTTTCAGTTGGAATGTATGAGGGAACATGTTTTTCAACTGCAATGTTAAGTTTGTTCGTAGGATAATTAATCCCTACTACGGAACCCTTCATTGTGCATGGTCCGACACACACTTGCCCGGTTTTTTTTTCTTTCTTTTGTTATAATTTTTTATTTTTTTTATTCAGTTTATTTTTTTACGCAGTCAGGCTTTAGATTTTTTTAATATATGTACTTTTTTTTTTAACACTTTTTAGTTAGGGTTATAGGACAGTAAATTAGGTTATTTACTATAAACGAGTGACTCTTACTCACTCACTCCGTTCCGTTTGGTGCCGGACGTAAAGAATAGCACAATACCATTTCTTCCCATGGGTGTCGTAAAAGGCGACTAAGGGACTTAGGTACTAGAGAATGGGCAGCAGCGTTCTCTATGCATTTTTAAAACCATACTGCGATCGCCAACCCGTCTGCCAAGCGTGGCGAATTTTGAAATTCGCTTGATAATTTTGAAATTACGGCAAATCCCCCTCCTTTTTGGGGGAGGCCTATGTCCAACAGCCTCTCTTTCTTTTCTCTTTTTTTTTTTTTTTTTTAAACGTTGCCCCACACTAGGAATTTCTCCGGTATTGTGGGTGCGTTTACAAACATTTAAACTCACATACACAAACAGCCAGACCCGGAACTACTACTTGTAGGTCATACAAATATTTGTTCTGAGCGGGAATCGAACCCGCGATACGCAGCGCAGCAGTCAATCGCTTAACTAACTGCGCCAACCGTGTCGTCGGTGGTGTGACGTGTAATAGTGGACGTCTTTCGGCTGAGATGATGATTCACTCACTCCAAAAGTTCGGAACAGTTCTTACACGACTGCCCAAATAAGAGTGTAATGTATTCAAGATTCATGTCTGTGTGTGTGATTTTTTTGTGCCACCATAACTTTTAAATGCCTGAACAGATTTAGATACCTATATAGGTTGTCATTAGAATTCCTACATCATCCCGAGTGACATAGGCTGTAAATATTTGCTATTAATATCAATATGGCGGCAGTATGGCTTCATTTTCGAATGTGAAAAAATGAAATGAATGTGAAAAAAAAAACTTCAATTATACAAAATGGGTATCATATTGAAGGCCTTTATGAGCACATGCCATAACTATAAAATTTATTGGCATACATTCTACATAGGTAGGATGTCTATTATGCAAAACAAACATTTCATC
Organism: Tiliacea aurago; assembly: GCA_948098905.1. Classification (NCBI taxonomy): domain Eukaryota; kingdom Metazoa; phylum Arthropoda; class Insecta; order Lepidoptera; family Noctuidae; genus Tiliacea; species Tiliacea aurago. Next base: position 21,958,725 of record OX402597.1, on the reverse strand, counting down.
CCCACGCCAGCCACGCCTCGCCTCACCGTGAGAGTATAAAACCACCTTTAGTGCTTAAAATAAAAATACCATCACTTAGAATTACATATTTTAAAATTTATAACACTAAGTCACTAAAAATAATCATTCTTAAAATTCTTGTTCTCATACCCCGATACTAATAAACACGTGCTATCATCATCATTCATCATTTCAGTCGAAAGACGTCCACTGCTGGACATAGGCCTCCCCCAAAAAGGGGGGGATTTTCTATAATCGCCATGCTTGGCATGCGGGTTGGCGATTTCAGTATGGTTTTAAAAATGCATAGAGGACGCTGCTGCCCATTCTCTAGTAAGTCCCTTAGTTGCCCTTTACGACACCCACGGGAAGAAATGGGATGTGCTATTTTTTACATCCGGCACCAAACAGAACTCGTGCTATACCTAACAGAAATACGTCATTAATATGTAGGTATGTTTGATATGGTTCCGAACGTCATACTTTATATTAGTTCGCGTGGAAGTCGTAAGTTACACAATATACTAAAATAACAGCCACATTTTATTTAAACTACCTATCTCTGAATTTAATTATCTAGTGATAGCTAAATTACGGAATAACAATCATGCAGTATAACGAATTTCATCATCATCAGCCCATAGCAGTCTACTGCTGGACATAGGCCTCTCCAATTGCACGCCATTCAGCTCGTTTCTCGGCAACTCTCATCCAGCTGCCACCAGCCACACTGCGAAGATCGTCGCTCCACCTAGCCTGAGTGCGTCCTATCATACGTTTGCCGATTCGCGGTCTCCACTCAAGAACACGTCTACCCCAACGGTCATCGGTTCGACGGCTAATATGGCCGGACCATTGCCACTTCAGCTTGCTTATTCTGTGGGCTATGTCGACAACTTTGGTTCTCTGCCGGATCACCTCGTTCCGGATTCGATCCCTCAGAGAGACTCCAAGCATAGCCCGTTTAATTTAATACTTAAATAAATAATGTTTGATACATAATAGTAAAATTTCAGTATATGTATTATGATTATAACATAATATTCTAATTGGAGTGTTTAGTGGTGTGCGTTAATTCCGGGACATGTTGTATAAAGATATCTTGAAGCAGTTCAAACTAATTAGTCGCGCATACATTAACATATAGATGTTTCATTGTGTATTTAGTAAATGATGTATGTAAATAACGTTACCTCATAAAATTGATAAATAGTTCATAAATGATAAGCGTTGGTAATGATCCTGTTGGGTTGCTTGATATTGATGCCGATTCTGTTGTTCACAAACTTAATGTAATTTAGGTTATATTTATCTTTTTCTCTCAAAAAAATAAGAGCTGTCAATTTAAGTTGAATTTGTATTTCCATACAGGGTAATTGAAAAATTGCAAACCTACGTTGTCCGTGACGTGCCGGACGTAAAAAATAGCACCATCCTATTCCTTCTCGTGGGTGTCGTAAAAAGCGACTAAGGGATTTACTAGAGAATGGGCAGCAGCGTTCTCTACGCATTTTAACACCATACTGCTATCGCCAACCAGCCTGCCAAGCGTGATGATTATGGCAACCCCCCCCCCCCTTTGGGGGAGGCCTATGTCTAGCAGTGGACGTCTTTTGGCTGAAATTATGAAACTTACGTTAAAATTGAAAGTAAGTTATTGAAAAATTGCACTAAGGTCGTATTATGATCCTGAACAACGTTTATTCTAAAACTGGTATAATAACGTAGTCGCAAAATAAGTTAAATTGACCTAAAAATGCTCAAGCTTTTCATTCCCCGACTGTACACGTAAAACAATTTAAACGACTTCAAAAACGGAGGAGGGTATGCAGTCGGTGAGTTTATTTTATATTTAAACAAAATAATGTGCTGCGTTTATTGATTTGACAGCAAAAACACCTTAAAACTAAAAAAAAACAGAAAGACACCCACTTAACACTTTGTAGTACATATATAATTACAAAATGAAAAATACCTTTAATTTCGGAAGTCGGTGACAAACACAAAACGTTTTTTCTTAGAGGTCAAATGTTTTTTTTTGTTTTGTTTGTTTTACCTGTAATAGGTACCTAAATGTTTTGTTGCCCCTACATACGCGTACACAATAGAACTGCACGTCCTTGCACGTGTGACGTCACGTCGTCAGATAACGTCTACCGTATTATGTTCTCCTGCATTCAACAGTTGTAGGGAAACATGACCGCAGGGGAGACATGGCATAGAGAAATGGTGGTCCAATTTACTTTATATTAGATTATAAATATAGAATATACAATTTAGATTAGATTTTATATCAAGGACTTCCAAAATAACAGGATGAAGAAAATGAAATGTTTTAAATTAAATGTAATTTATAGTTAAAACGCTGACAACAGCTAAAGCGCGGTAACTGCGGTCCGACTGCATACAAAAGAAAGAGAAGCGCGATGACACGTTTGTAATTATTTTATCATAAAATATTCATGAATTATCTATTTACTCAAAAATGAGTTGAGTAATCGAAAATAAAAAACAACCAAGTTCTGCATTCCAATAAGAAGTTCTTGTTATTAATTAAATACTGTTAATTTGTATCGAGTTTGTTTTTTCTATACATGTTTTTTGGTAACAACCAAGTTCTGAGGAATATGTTCAAGAAAAACCAAAATTTATCCGCTACCACAAACTATATTGATTTGGCAATTTTTTGTTTAAGACAAGCCCACCAAGGGGCGGGACACACAGAAAAGACGTAAGACGAGGACGCGTCGCGGACGCGGCGCCCCTTCAGTAAATGTTCATACAAAATTTATAGAAGCGTCGCGACACAAAATATACAAAAAAGACAGGGCGCGGATGAGACGCGGTCACAGGCACATACGTCTGCGACGCGACCTCGTCTTACGCCTTTTCTGTGTGTCCCGCCCCTTAAGTTATATGCTTGTCAGCGCCTTAACTAGCTTTTTTTGCCCGCGGCTTCACCCGCGTGCATGTCAGAAATTATCCCATGGGAACGTACTACCGGTATAAAAAGTATCTTTTCCCTAAACCAGGTCATGGTCTACTCATGTGCCGAATTTAATCCAAATCCGTTCAGCAATTTTAACGTGAAAGCGTAACAAACACACAAACTCACTTTCACATTTATAATATTTGTTGGGATCATCATCATCATTTCAGCCGAAAGACGTCCGCTGCTGGACATAGGCCTCCTCCAATGGGGGGGGGGGGTTTGCCATAATCGCCACGCTTGGCCGGCGGGTTGGCGATCGCAGTTTGGTGTTAAAATGCATAGAGAACCCAGACCCAGATTATTTCCCATTCTTGACAATGAAATTGGTGATCATTGTCTATTTTCTTTAGCAGACAGAAATAAACTCAAAATCTAGGCATTTCTTTAATGGTCAACTGGTTGTTCCTGTCAATAAGTGACAAAGTCAGCAACGGAAGGAACACGGGTGAGTTTTAGTCAGTCAGACTCTGACACGCCCTCCCGCTCACCCCAGAGCGGGAGAAGTTATTTGATAAATTCCCACCCAAAAAAAAAAAAAATTTTTTAGGATAACAAAATTAAACTAACATATTTTTTTGAACACAGCTTCCTTTTGTAATGTGGGGGAGCACTAGGAAAGGATTTTTGAAAATACGACTTTTAAGGCCGACCCCCTTTGGCCCCTTTACCCCTTAAAGGCGCGAATATTAAATCCCCGTCACCCTTTTTTCACAAAGGGGACCTTTAAGGGGGATTTCGTTTGTATGAAAAGTCTTATTCCTTGAGTTAATAAACTAGAAATTCGGCACAAATACTTATCTAAGTAAATTATAAAGTTTGTATTTTTTTTGTTTCTCTAAACTATTTTGAATAACATTACAAAACAAAATTAGGAATTAATTCACTATTATGACGTTAGTGTTAACAGGATGATAACAGACGTAAAAATAAATGTGGATTAAAAGTACGCCGGGATTATTTAAAAGATAAGATTATTTGTATCAGGTATGGAGTTAAAGTGATCTAAATAATTTGTAGTTATACATTAAAAAAACTGAATCAGTTTACAAAAAAATCCGAATGTCCCAAAATTACAGTTTGCCCAGCAGTGGGACGAAATAGGCTTGGAATAAAAAAAAATCTGCTGTCCAAAAAAAGGGCAATACCTACAAGGTCAAAATATATGATTTGACCTTGTAGGTATTGCACTTTTTTATGAAACAGCGTTGCTTTTTTTACAACCCACGAAAAAAATCTAAGTGTAATTGTGATTTTGCGGAATTCATGGTAACAGTTCACACGTCGATGTCCTTTACACCGTGTAGGTAATACTTTACATTTTATTATACGACTTCAAAAAAAGGAGGAGGTTCATCGAAATCTTTTTTATTTTTAACCGACCTCCAAAAAGGAAGAGGTTATATGTTTGGCTGTAAGTTTTTTTTTTATGTTTGTTCACCGATTGATCCGTCAATTATGGACCAATTTTAAAAATTCCTTTTTTGTTTGAAAGGGTATGCTCCCGAGGTGGTCCCATTCTCACTAAGTCAGAATCTGATGAGAGGATCCCATGGAAATCGAGGGCAATCCTCAAACTTTATAGGCTCACCTATATCAATTTCAGTGTTTTTTACAGTAACTCATGGATTTGCACTTGGAAAGCACCATTTGGGGAAGTGGAACTGATGATGAAGACCACAGATGGCCACCGGAACTAATACTTAATTATAAATATTTCACTGTTGCGATTCGATTAGACACTTTAATATGGTTGTTAAGCGATTTATGCTCCTGGTCCTTACTAGGAGAACTCCTCAACTATTAACGTCCCTGATCGGGAAAAGCAATATTTTTTAAAAGTTAATGAGCGGTTGACATTAGGCTATTGTATCTTAAATAAATTGCAAAGTGACCCAATAAAAATTGAAAACAAAAAAACTTTTTACAATAAAAAAAACCGACTTCAAAAAAAACACTACAAAGTGAAAAATAACCTTCATTTTGGAAGTCAGTTGTATTTTTTTTTTGTAATTTTTTTTTTATGTATGTTCCCCGATTAATCGTAGACGGCTGCACCAATTTGTGAGGAGTAGGTACCACAACACAATCGGCCGTGTGGTGCCGGACGTAAAGAATAGCACCATCCTATATGTTCAAGGGTGTCGTAAAAGGTGACTAACGGACTTAATAGAAAATGGGCAATCGCCAACCCGCCTGTCAAGTATGGCGATTATGGGAAACCACTCCCCCCACAAATGACAAGCACTAAGAAAAAACGGCCCCTAGTACCCGGCGCGGCGGCCTGCCTGCCCTTGGTTACGGCAGCGGTCAAGGCAACAACGGTGAGACAAGGGTGTTAACACAACTGTAAAGTGAAAAATTAAACCTTTTTTACAAAATAAAAACAATGGACTCCCAAAAAAAACCACAAAGTGAATATTTTCTTTTTTTGCCAACGACTTCCCAACATTTGATATCAGTTTTCAGATCAAGTTTTTATTTTGATATCATTGTCGAATGTAATTCATAGCGTACGAATAAAATCCCTTTTATGACATGTCAATAATAAGATATAAAATAAAAAATATCACTATGATATCCAGTGAAATTATACTATCTATTCCAATCAATTTTTATCACATCTGTTTTGTATAAAATATACTGGTACACAATTCAGGCATTAGTCGTGGTAATATTGTGACTTCGCTAAAGACAAGATGAAATTATTTGCGTTGAGTAAGTCCGTAAAAAATATTTTAATTTCATTAAAAATATTTAATTTGTAACCCTAGTTACTCGCGTTACAAAACGTACGTAACTTCTCAAGTAGGTCTATATGACCTCAAATCGTAAACAATAAAACAACAAAATGCATTGAACATCTGAATTTTGTTGTGTGAACAAATAACTTTAATTTTATAATATGATTTTGTTAAAAATATTTATATCCGTAGGTATACACAACCTGACACAGACCTGCAAATTGCAAAAAACTTAAGAAATTTTAAATTTCGCGGGCTACCTTAGCGCATCCCCCTTAAGCGGTTGGTACCGGCTGTCATTCATGGATTTTTGATAGTTGTTACGGATCGTTAGAAGCCGCCCGAAAGTCTGACAACCAGTCTTACGAAGGGGTATCGTGTTACCCAGTAACTGGGTTGTGGAGGTCAGATAGGCAGTCGTTCCATTTAAAATACTGGTATTAAACTGCATCCGGTTAGACTGGAAGCTGACCCCGACATAATTGGGAAAGGGCGGGCAGATGATGATGATATTATTATTAAAAAAATATTTTATATAGGTTTTTTAGGGTTCCGTACCCAAAGGGTAAAACGGGAACCCTATTACTAAGGCTCCGCCGTCTGTCTGTCTGTCTGTCCGTCTGTCCGTCTGTCACCAGGCTGTATCTCATGAACCGTGAAAGCTAGAAAGTTAAAATTTGCACAGATGATGTATTTCTGTTGCCGTTATATCAAAAAATACTAAAAAATAGAATAAAATAAACATTTAAGGGGGCTCCCATACAACAAACGTGATTTTTTTGCTCGTTTTTGCTCTATATTGATAACGGCAACAGGTAGACGCTTGAAATATTCACAGAATATGTAGATATATATTAACTTTAAAAATAAATAATTAAATTAAAATAAAACAAATATTTAAGGGGGGCTCCCATACAACAAACGTGTTTTTTTGCCATTTTTATAGATAATGGTACGGAACCCTTCGTGCGCGAGTCCAACTCGCACTTGGCCGGTTTTTTTATATTTTGTGAACGTAAGAACGTTGTAGGCTTATTAGACTAGATTTATAGTCCATTTAAAAAAAAATTAAGTACCTGGTACTTGTTGACGGGCCTACACTGTCCTCCCATGCCTTATTAACTCTGTAATTTGATAACAATGTAAAAGCCACTTAAAGTAACCGTGGAGTTTCCGTGGAGAAACGGCCAAGTGGAACCGTGCACCTAGCTTCTGACGTTTCATAAGTGCCCATGTATGTGAAATAAAATATTTTGATTTTGATTCTGATGCACTTTTAATCCAAGTAATTCATGAAGTCGTTTACCTAGGATGTGAGTGCAACCATGGGCGACAAGCTACTTTATGAATAATATGCAAACCACAAAACTGTTGCATCTTTTTGCAAAAAAATATTAATGAGCTCGCGGGTTATCTCAAACTTGAAGAAAAAAATATTTTTAATCATTTACTTCTGAATTGTCAAGGAGCCGCGGCCAATTAACTAAATTCAAATTTATTTATTTCTACACATAGGTATAGTGTTGTTACATGTTGTAATAACATAAAATAAAATATTGTATTACTACGTGCTGCCCTGTAAGGCGTATGAAAAAATTCTTACAAAGAATAGGTGTACAGGTTAAATACTGCTAAGTAAAAATCTTAAAAACTTTAGCAATAAACATAGACAAACCAAATAATAAAAATTATGGTAACAATAGTTATTAACTAAAGTAAGTAGATAGTAAATACATTTGAGACAGAGGTGTTACGTTTTTTTTTTTTTTTTTTTTTTATTGTTATAGAATAATATGCTTTCTGTATTAGGAACTTATGGAGTGTTTTTTTTAAAGTATGTAAGTCTTTTGAAGCTTTTATCGATTTAGGTAGTTTGTTGAATATTTTTGGAGATATTCCTAGGAAACTTTTTGAGAATAGGGCGGTTTGATGGGTTTTTGACTTAAAGGCTTCTGCATACCGGGGCGACTTGTCGCGCGACGCGACGCGACACAAAGGCACCGCTCGTCCCGCGTCAGGCGGGGCCTTTGTGCCGTGTCGCGTCGCGCGACAAGTCGCGCTGGTATGTAGAGGCCTTTAGAGCACTTGGATGGCGTTTCTAGAAAGTTGAAACTGAATGCCCGTTACAAAACGTAGACTTTAATGGAGAAGAACGGGCAAGAACCAATATTAAAGGATGATTCGACAGTAAAGATGCTTAATCACCACATGAATGTATCTTTCTCCCCAGTCTTCACCCTGATCCTGGTGCTTATGGGCGTCATGATGAGCGACGCGCTCTGCATCTGCACCACAGAGTATGTCCCCGTGTATGGACCAGATGGAACCAAGTACAGCAATAGTTGCATGTAAGTGATTTAATTTTATATTTTAATTAAAATATACATATTTACGGTCAGACAACGTCATGCTTCTAAAAGCATGACGTTTCACTCTTAGATTGTATCTTTATAATTTTTTGTTTTTCTTTTCACTTTTTTAAATTTACATGCGTGCTTACTGTTTAGTTTTATCATTAACACATTGTCATTTAATTTTGAATGCAGCCAGTCTTCTGGGCACGTTTCTGGATGACAGCGATGCGGACGAGTACTTCGACGCCTAAGTGTCCTTTTTTTTTGTTTTTCTCGTTAGTCATAATTTCAGCTGAAAGACGTGCACTGCTAGACGTAAGTCTCCCCCAAAGAGGGGAGGGGGGTTGCCATAATCGCCACGCTTGGCAGGCGGGTTGGCGATCGCAGTAGGGTGTAAAAATGCATAAAGAACGCTGCTGCCCATTCTCTAGTAATTAGTCCCTTAGTCGCCTTTTACGACTTTTATTGGACTTCCGGCACCACACATGGACAAATACTAAGTAAATAACCGATTTTACACGCTTAGCAGTGACGCTTGTAACACTTGGACTTATCATTGTTCTACATTTCATGTTGTATACCTCTTTAAATAGAATGTAATGAATACGGTAAATAATTGATACCTTCTATAGTGATAATAATTATGTATCCAAAAATATGAGACCCGATGTACAGTCAGGGAAATTAAGCAAATTGAAACCCTACGCCATTTTGTCGAGTTGCAGCCATTTCATAAAAATGTCTAACAATGACATTTTACGACACCCACGGGAAGAAAGAAAGAAAGAAAGAAATTATTTATTTGTTGATAATTTAGGTATACATATAAGTTGGAATATTTATTAAGTGTCCCGGTACATTTTACCTTACGGCATGCAAAATATTGATTGATTGAAAAAATAAAAATGAATTAAATATAAATCTCTCGCAAATTATACAATCAAGAATATAAGCTTAATGTCAAAATATTACAAAACATTAACAACAATCACAATTATTATTATTTATAGAATTTAGATAATCTGATAATGTCAAAATCTGTTATGTCAAATTACAATAGAACAAGAAACATAAAAAAAAAAATCGCCAAAAAAAAATCAATAACAATGTCAATAATATAATCTTATACATTCGAAATTGCAAAGAAAACGTACATTTATCAATAACATTTTCCTATATAGTTTTGTCATTTAAAAAGTCTTTAATTGTGTAATAACATTTCTCCAGCAATAGTTTTTTTAATTGTTTTTTAAACATTTTTATGGGTAGATCTTTTAAATTTTCAGGTAATTTATTATATATTCGCGGTCCCATGGCAAGGATGCTATTTTTTAATAAGGCTGTTTTATGACCACCTGTGCACAATTGGTTTTTATACTGGGACCTCATTGGTGCCGTGCGTTGTCTTATGTCAATCATTGAGGTAAATAGGTGTCTATTTAATTTAACGAAAAGGGCAGCTTCGAGTATATATAAACAAGGTAATGTTAGAAGTTTTAGGGATATAAATATAGGTTGACAACTTTCAGTAAACTTAAGACCTGTCATTGATCTAAGACATCGTTTTTGGGCCCTAAATATTCTTTCCCTCTCACTGCAGTTGCCCCAAAATATGACACCGTATCTTAATAATGAAGCAACTAATCCATGATAGGCTTATAACTAATGTATTTATGTTTAGTTTATTTGAGAGGTTATAGAGAACATATGAAGATTTACTAAGTTTTTGGCACAAATTTTCAGCATGAGACTTCCATGTCAGTTTATCGTCAATCTGCACTCCTAAGAATTTAGTCACTGAAGTTGTGTCTACGATTTGGCCATTATATTCAGTAATTACTTTTTTTGGCTGTAACCTCTGGTGAAAATGCATGACTTTAGTTTTTTGTAAATTTATGACTAGATTATTGTTATTAAGCCAATCTATTATTGTTTTAAGTGTGCTGTTTATTTCATCTTCGTAGTTCGTCTCATTCATACATTCGACTATAGCAGTGCTGTCATCGGCAAATAATGTCATTGGCTGCCGAATTTGACGGGGTAGGTCATTAATATAAAGTAGAAACAGTAATGGACCGAGTACACTGCCCTGTGGAATTCCGAACTCTGTTACTCTGCAACTGGATAAGTATTTCAGTTCCCGCTTAGTTTAAGTACAGATTCTCGATAGTTCTGTGTACTGTTTTCTATCCGTGAGATATGACTTAATTAGGTTTAGCACGTTTCCTCTTATGCCATAATCGCTAAGTTCATGTTTTACATAATCGAATGCCTTTGTCATGTCTGTGAATAGTGCACATATAGGGATTTTTTTATCCACATTATTCATAATTACTTTCAAGAGATCGAATATTGCCATGTTTATATTTTTATTTTTTCGAAAGCCCTTTTGTTCTTCACATAAAATATAATTTTTAGCTATAAAAGTGTAAATAGATTCATATATAATTTTTTCAAAGATCTTAGAGAATACTGAAATAAGAGCTACAGGTCTATAGTTTGTCATGTCTTCCTTGTCATTCTTTTTGTGTAATGGTTTTATGATCACAGTCTTTAATTCATCAGGGAATATACCTGAGCTTATACACATATTTATTATATGGCTTAATGGTTTTGCGATAGTATCAGAGACAAATTTGACTACCACGGTTGAAATGCCATCGAATCCGAAACTTTTTTTATTTTTTAAGTTTTGTATCACACGTGTAATATCTTGTGGGACTACCGGCTGCATAAACAGAGAATTACGGGTTTTGGTAATTGCTGCTGTATTTCCCGTACAGTTACTGGATACATCATGTATTTGGTCAACAAAAAAGTTATTAAATGATTCCGCGATCTGCCTAGGGTCTTTTATTAGTTTGTTTCCTTCCTTAATTTGTAAAATTGGTTCTTTAATTAAGTTATTATTATTATTTATTATTTGCCATGATGATTTTGATTTGTTTATTGAGCTATTAATCAAATAAATATTTTGGGCTCTTTGTGTTAGTTTTACAATCTTTTTAAGTTTCTGTGCATAGTTTTGAAATTTATTCTTGTTCTCACTTGTAGGTGATTTTCTGTATTTCCATAGCATATTCCGTTGTTTTCTGCTACAAATCCTAATTCCGCGTGATAGCCATTTAGTTTTTTGATCAGATTTTACATTTTTTGGTTGCATTGGGAAGCATAAGTTATATACTAGACGAAAGAGATCAATAAATTTATTATATGCATCATTAGGGTCATCTGTTTCAAGTACTTCTGAGAAAGATAGGCATTGAAGGTGTTTTTTAAACAAAATTAAATAGAGAGGTGCTATTCCTTACGTCCGGCACCACACGGTTCTCGTAAGTACCTAGTGTAAATAGTTAGTTGGATCTATTTTATAATTATATGATTGTAATATAATAAATAAATAAAAAATACCTTTAAATTTTTTATCGTAAATCGCATTAGTTTTATAACTTGTCTTTTGGATGTCTTTTGGATGTGGAAAATGTCGTGAGTTATTCATTTACTCAATCTTTTGCTAAAATTATTTGTAATACTGTAACTTATAACCGTTTATTTCCCAAATAAATAAAAAACAAATTAAATTTTGCACTACAGTTTCAAAAGAAATGAAGGTCAGCTACTAAGGAAGGATTTAAAAAAATCGTACCCTAAATGGGTATGGGATGAAAGCGTGTATCGGTTCGTTCGTCATTTTTGCCGATTGGAAATTCCATCGGACTGACCGCTTCGGCGTGTTAAAACAAATATTTATTTATTTATTATTTATGTTCACAGTCATAGTAAAGTACAAATGAATACGACATAATAATTATAATTTTGAGAAAATGCTCTAATTTAACATATTTTTTTCAAATCATTAACACTACTCGTTTAGACGTGATCTTCAGTATAAAATCATTAAAAGTCGGTTATCGTCCCCTTAAACTAACATATTAAATATGACTTACACGTGTATCGCAAAAAAATAACATACTTAAATCAATACATAAAGCATATATATAAATATTATTTATTACAGAAATACTCACAGTTGAGAGGAAAGGTATGCTCTTTTAAGGCTTCTACATACCAGCGCGACTTGTCGCCCGACGCGACACGGCACAAAGGCCCCGCGTGTCGCGGGACGAGCGATGCCTTTGTGTCGTGTCGCGTCGCGCGACGAGTCGCCCCGGTATGTAGAAGCCTTTAATCGATATTTGAATAGAGAAACAGTTTATAAATCACGAATGCTAAGCGGAAGTGAGTTCCACAATCAGCATGGACAGAGAAGGAATAAGAATAGTAGCTAGTTTTATGAGGATGAGATTTAAGGATCAAAGGTATTATCTAGGCGGTGCCGGTGGTGGATCTTCATAGATTTACCGGTCGACGATAATAGAAATAATTCAAAATGAAGTCATTTTTATTTTATTTTTTCTTTATTTTCAGTATGGCCTGCGCACTGAAGGGGGAAGGAATTCAATAAATGCATCGAGTGTAGAGGAACTCGATATTTTGCATTAGTTTTAACGTATACGAAGTTCTCTATTATATTGTTATAAAAATGATTTGATTAAAATTATCATCACATTATTTAATCTGCCTTTCTTTTTATGATTTATATTTAATTTATACTGCTAATTGATAAATATAAGTAAAATTGACTTAAATTAATAAAAAAAAAATTAACTTAGCCTTTCTTTTCCCCAAATAAACAAGTTTACACGCTAGTAACTACAATACATTATTGAATTAACGATGACATTTCGAAAGAGACATATTTAAAAGTAATATTGGTGTGTTTTGAAGCTTTCGGAACCTACAGTAAAATTTATATGATTTTTTTTCATTTATTTTGAACTTTAAACCTCTCTCTTGTAAAGTTTGTAAAGTGGCGGTTAGGCCTTTTTGGCTGCCAGGCATCGATATTTTATTTCATA